>OZ017738.1:490911927-492321927 GCA_963969285.1 Odontomyia ornata | reverse complement strand
TGATGGTTTTCAGCAAGCAATGAACAGACCCTACATTGCAGTCACGTCATCCCACCCAGGACTGCCAGACGTACAACAAAATCAAGCAATCTATAGTTCTTGCTGGCGAGCATTGCTCGTCGCAACGCTCGAAACAGGATATGAAATTGATTCCGGAATGTACTCAATGAGAGGTTGGCTCTATACCCCAATGTGTGCTTACTTTTCAACAGTCATTACACCGAGCATTAACAAGGATTTCGAAGCAAGAGATTCTGGTCGTGTTGGGTCGCAACCCGTAGATGCAGGATATTTATTAACAGGAGTTCCGCTAAAATTTCAATGGTTCCCTTGAAACGGGACATTTCAAGCACTATTACTGCTTGCCGCAACTTTGGAGACCAAGAAGCAAATTCGGCTTAGCTCGCAGTTTGGGCTCTAATCGATTTCAGGTTCCCTTTGGCCCCTGGGTCATTTTACAATGCGGAAAGTCTTTATGACTTCGTTAATTGCTTTTTCTCAGGATACACAAAGTTTCAACTACCAACAAAGGATAATATAAATTTTACTCGGAATGTGCAAGAGTGGATTTTATGTGAGTATTTTATTTGCACTATAATTCAAACAGTTTAGAATGTTGCTGGTATCTCTGTACGAACTATTCGGAAATGTCTTCATTTCGGTCCTTGCTGCCTTTATTAAGTCTGCAAGGTTGATAGTATTTGCTGTAGTTGTAGCTGCATTGAGGAAGAATTTATTACAAAGGATACGCTTTGCGTGAGGTATATGGAGTTAAAGTGGTGAAAAAAACATTGAAGTGTAACGTGGGAAGTCAAATTTTACGTTAATTCAGGCACTGCAAAGAATACTTTTTTTTCACCATAGCACTGCAGCCACTTTCGGGACTTTGCTTAGAGATAGTTAGAGAA
Organism: Odontomyia ornata; assembly: GCA_963969285.1. Lineage (NCBI taxonomy): Eukaryota > Metazoa > Arthropoda > Insecta > Diptera > Stratiomyidae > Odontomyia > Odontomyia ornata. The sequence goes on along the minus strand of OZ017738.1, from coordinate 492,321,019 downwards.
TGGCATGATCGAGTGTCGAGGAGGAGATAAGGTCGGTACTACATTTGACCATTTCATCCAGCTACGATACGTTCTGATTTTAAACCAGTACTTATAATAACTGAACGAGCTTAAAGTCTGTCCAAGGAATCACTCGAAACGAATATCGTTGCCACCAACCTGATTCCAACCAAGTACCCTCGACTTACGCAGCATCTATTCTAACCACTATACCACGCGGACTACGTAGAATGCTTTCTTCTAGTGAAATAATAACTATTTTTTGTGTCGTAGATGCTTGATTTCCACTATTTATATCACGTATGTATTATTAACTTTTTAGTGAACACCTGTGTACAAAAATGAATAAATATTGAAGAAAACGTGTAAACTCTCTTTTTCTCAACAATACAAATAACAATTCTCAAGCTTCTACTTCACCAAAATCATCAGGAATGTCAAATATTTTACATTCTGGGAATGAACAGCCTATGAACTGTGACGTCGGGAACTCCATCAATTTTCCATCTAACTTGACTGAAGGTGCTTTAAGTCCGCCGAGGCAGCATCCAATCACGAGAAGCAAGAAAACTGGTATTCGTCGACAGCAAGATTTATCTCCGCCAAGATTTCATTCAGTAGCGAACTCCCCGGTTACGCCTGCGGTGACTCCGGCAATCACATCAATACATCCGGATCAAGCTACAGTTTCAGCTGCCTCTAATGTCCTCACAACGATTCCTGACTTGCCGGAACTTTCCATTATGGCGCCGCCGGTTCAGGTGTTTGTATCTCGGTTGGCTTATCATACCACGGCTGAAACTATTAGAACTTATGTGATTGCAAAACTGGGTTATAAACCGTCTCTGCTTATCTGCAAAAAACTTACTCCCGATAATCTGTCTACTCAGACAATCTCGTCATTCAGGATAACAATCAGCTCAGGTATTATGAATCTACTGAACAAGGACTTCTGGCCAAAGGGTGTCTTCTTTAAGGAGTTCATCAATAGACCACGGAATTTTCGATCAATAGTCCTCCCAAAAAGGTCCAAAATAGTTAACTCGATTAATGTGTATTACCAGAATGTTCGGGGGCTTAGGACCAAGACCAACGAATTTCGACTGGCTTCCTGTATCGCATCGGATGATATTGTTTGTCTCACGGAAACTTGGCTTACTGAAGATATACTTGACATTGAAATTCTTCCCTATTACATCGTGTTCAGACGGGACCGTAACCGCTCACTCTCTGGTAAATTGGACGGAGGTGGTGTTCTTGTGGGAGTCAGGAGATCTTTTAGTTCGAGTCTCTGCTCAAATTTTGATCCGTCTCAACCTGTAGAATGTATTGCGGCTACCGTTGCCTTATCTCCGGCCATAAAACTAGTTATTTTTTCTGTTTATATTCCGTGTAACAGTTCTGTTTTTGTCTATGAAAGATTTTTCGCTGAGTTGTCCTCGTTCATTAACGATTTTAGTTCTAAAACTTTCGTCTTGATTTGTGGAGACTTCAACCTTCCTAATATCTCATGGAATGAGTCATATACCGACATACTTTTCAATGACAGTTTTTCGATTTCTCTTGCTTCTTTCATCTCATTTTGCTCCCTTTCACAATTTAATTCCACAGCAAACATTAACAATAAAATTATCGACTTAGTTTTTACTAATTTTCTGAAATCCTCCCTCTTTTTGGACTCAGCCTTCGAGTCTTACGTTGCCTCCGACCCCCATCACCCTCCTCTTCATCTGGTGTTATCTGTGGACTTAGAATCCGTTAGAAAGAGTATCACTCCTATTCGATACAACTTCAACAAAACAAATTACTCAGCTATAGAAAGAGAGATTTGCTCTGTCAATTGGTTTTCTTTTTTATGTAATCTAAATATTGAGGATGCTGTACGTAAATTCTATAACTTTCTTGACTCTCTTATAGCAGTACATACTCCTACAGTCCGTCCCAAAAAAAGTAAAGATGCGCCGTGGTTCAATATGAAAATTGCGGCAGCTTTAAAAGCCAAGGATACGGCTCGTAAAGCGTTTCTAGTAAGTGGTTTGTGTTCGGATTTGCAGCTATTCAGAAGGCTTAGATTGGTAGCTAAAAGACTTATAACTGAGACCCAACTAGATTATCTTAAGTATGTAGAAGGCTCAATATGTAATAACCAATCGAAACCATTTTGGGCTTACATTAAGTCTCTAAGAAATGGCAATAACTTTCCTGGCTCTATGATTCACGAAGGCATTGAAACTTCAAATAATGAAGAGATTTGTGAGCTGTTTGCTCAATATTTTTCATCATTTTATGCTAAGCAGACATCTTCTTCCAATGTCGAGTTTTTCCAACAATTCTCGCCAACAGATTCTTTTTCTTATATTAGCCCACTTGATGTAGAATTGCTTCTTAATAAGTTAGATACATATGGCAGTAGCGGTCCAGATGGCATTCCGAACATCTTCGCCAAAACTCTCTCTTCATCTTTATGCGTACCGCTATCAATTCTGTTCAACAATAGCCTAGCCTGCGGCACTTTTCCAACTTTCTGGAAGAGTTCAGTTGTCCTTCCTATTCACAAAGCTGGGAATAAAGCTGCAATCTCAAATTACCGTCCCATAACCCTTCTGTCTTCTTTTAGCAAGATTTTCGAACGCATAGTTTGTAACAACTTATATTCCCTTCTACTTCCTAATTTAGCTATGCAGCAACACGGTTTTATCAAAGGCAGATCCACTCTTTCTAATCTTCTCTCCTTCTCTCATACGGTGGCTTCTGCTATAGATCAAAGAAATCAAGTAGATGTTATTTATACTGACTTCTCAAAAGCTTTTGACTCTGTCAACCATGGTCTTCTACTGAACAAGCTCAAGGCATTAAATATTAACTCGACCCTTCTCCACTGGCTATACTCCTACCTCTCTAATCGTGAGTGTGTGGTAACGTATAAATCTTGTAAGTCTTCCTCCTATTGTCCTCAGTCTGGTGTTCCTCAAGGCTCAATACTTGGTCCCTTATTATTCTTAGCTTTCATAAATGATCTGCCATCCTTATTTAACTCTTCGTCGCTTATGTATGCTGACGATTTGAAAATTTTCAAAATTATTCATTCTCTAGATGACTGCTTTCGACTGCAAGCAGACCTAGATAATCTTGTTTCCTGGACCAGCTCTAACTACCTTCCTTTAAATATTAGCAAGTGTCTCCTTATGTCTTACTCACGTAAAAAATCTCCATTTTCTTTTGTTTATTCGATCAGTGGCACTGCGCTTGGGGTAGTGACCACTCATAAAGATCTTGGTGTAATTTTTGATGATAATCTCCGCTTTGATCGCCACATTTCTTATATTGTTTCGAAGGCATCTAAAATGTCTGGTTTTATTTTATGGACCTCTAAAGGCTTCAATAATATACGGTCTTGTACCTATCTATTTCTATCGCTGGCTCGTAGTCTATTAGAGTATTGTGCTCAAGTATGGTGTCCTCATCAACGTTATTTAATTGATGCGCTTGAAACAGTGCAGCGTAGATTCACAAGATCTCTTATTTTCAAATTTCAGATTGCATACGTTTCCTATAGCGAGCGTCTCGTTATGTTAAAGCTCCCCTCTTTATTATCTCGCAGGATCTTCCTGGATGAATGCCTCCTGTACAAACTTTATTACCATCTTTTGCCACCAGCTTTGTGCGACAATATATCGGCCTTTACTCCTGAACGTATGAGTAGATCTTCAGTAATCTTTAATATCCCGTTCGCCCGAACCGAGATTTTTTTTAACTCGCCTTTTGCTCGGATACCCCGCAATCACAACATTCGTGGTCTTGGTCCTATACCTTCTTCTTTTTACGAATACAAATCTCGTTTAAAACGGGATGTTCTTGAATTCGTTTTTATTAATTAAGTTTTCATTTTTACTGTTTAGCGGATTATAAATTTCTTTATGCTTTTATATGTTTTAATATAAATTCTTTTGCTTTTTTATTATTAATAATTGTTGCCTTTTTTCATTGTTTTTCTTACTTGTCTATATTATAATTGGAGTTTACTCTGTACATATAGATATTACAATAAATAAATAAATAAATAAATATGTTGAACATTTCCAACCAAAAGAACACAACAATACGAGGACGGTCCAATTTGGAAGGGAAATCGCGCTGCCACATCAAAGAGCTATTGGATGCTGTATACGGTAACTCTGTTGCTGCAATGGCGAGTTTCACCCTAGTCGCAAGTCGGTTTTTGATTAACCACCCCCAGGTGCCCCAAAAACGGGTACCACGGAGGATAACGTGACAAAAACCCATGAGCTCGTACTGGTAGACCGCCGTTTGAGATGCGCGCATCTCACCCGACTCAGACCGAGTGAATCATATCTTCCGTGAAATTTCAGGCATGCGAATGCTGCAATGGGTGCTGTGTGTGCTCACTCCAGACAACAAACACAACCGTGAAACCACTCTAGAGCAGATTTTGATGCTGTTTAAGTAGAATTCAAATGAGTTTCCGCATTGTTTCGTAGCCGTTGACTGAATATGGCTCCACTGGTACACACCAGAGACCAAGGAGCAGTCAGAACAACGACCTTCAACCGGCAAACGTGCTCCGAAGAAGGCAAAGACTGTCTAATTGGCCAAAAAGGAGATGGTCATCGTTTTCTGGGATTCACAAGTTGTGATCTGCATTGACTACCTAGAGGAGGAAAATGGTACAGGGCTCTACTATGCCGAGTCATTGGGCCACTTTGATGCCGAGTTGCGAAAAAAGGCCCCGTTTGGCGAAGAAAAAATTTATATTCCACCAAGACAATGCACCAGCTCACACCTCCATAGTTGCCACGCCAAATTGGTCGAATTGGGCTACGAACTGCTACCCCATCCACTGCCTTCTCCAGACTTCATCCCCTGCGGCTTCTTTTTGTTTCCGAACTTGAAAAAGTCACTCGCCAGGCAGAAATTTGGGTCGAATGAGGAGGTCATCGCCACCACGGAGGCCTACTTTGCAGACCTCGAGAAAACATATTTTCCAGATGGGTTAAAGAAGTTGAAGCATCGCAAGGTCAAGTGTTGAGAAATAAACCGCCGCTTTTCCAAAATTTTCGTTTTCCTTTTGTAGGCTAAATACTTATCGGACCGCCTTCGTACATCTATTATATTTTACGCTTGGGAAAGTAAGGCTAAAGAAAATACATAAAATATTCAGATGGAAACAACATTTTTTTAAAGATTGAACCTTACCATTATACGTGAAACGCAACATCATTCAAATGTCCTCCACAGGACCTCTTACAGACTTCAATCCTTTTGAGGTAATTTTCAATGACACATTCCCGGCAATATGTCGGCCATAAATTCACGAATATTGGTTGTCAATCGCTCAAGATTTTGAGGATTGTTCGCGTAAACACGATCTTTCACATAGCTCCATAATAAGGAATCCAAAGGTGTTAGGTCGCAGGATCTTGCGGGCGAATTGACATCACTCAATCTCGAAATTACGCGTCCTGGAATTTTCTCTTGCAAAAGTGCTCGATTAGCCTATGTTGTGTGGCTTGTGGCTCCGTCCTGTTGGAACCACATGTTCTCCAAATCATAATCTTCAATTTCTCTCCAAAAATAATCAGTTAACATCCGTCTATAGCGGTCAGAATTGACTGTAATGGCTCTTTCTTGATCATTTTCAAAAAATACGGGCCAATAACACCACCAGACAATAATGCACACCAAACGGTCACTTTTTCCGGATGCAAAGGCCTTGCTGCAATCACCAGAGGATTTTGAGAGCCCCATATGCGGCAATTCTGTTTATTAACGTAACCACTGAGCGAAAAATGAGCCTCATCACTAAAGAAAATTTTGTTCGAAAAATCGTTATCGATGGCTTGTTGTTCAATCACCCAATTCGCATACATTCTCCATTGCGTATGGTTTTGAGGCTTAAATTGTTGGATGAGTTGGATTTTGTACGGATAGAGATGCAAATCCAAATGCAAAATTCGCCACAATGAGCCGTAAGACAAGCCCAAATGTTGAGCACGTCGAGGAATCGACAAATTCGGGTCTTCCCCCATACTTTGAGCAACGACAGCGATATTTTCAGCAGAACGAATGTTGCGATTAGGCACAGGCCTTGCAATATCAATAACCAATCCAGTCTCTTCAAATTTTCTCAGTGTGTTCGAAATTGTTTGCTGTGTAGGTCGATTATGTCGACCGTAATCGGCTCGTAAGAGCGTATGCAGCTCGTAAAGCCCTAAATGTTGATACAGCAGAATCACCATGTTTATAATAAAATTTAATAATTTTAACGCGTTCTGAGTTTGTTAAATGATCCATATTTCTAGCATGTAGAGGATATATTTCTGCATATATAGCGTATATATCATGACCTTGAACTTGAATTGATCTATTGCATGCATTCCACCAAGGAAGGAGACTCCGTTTGGACTGTTTAAATTTACTGTGATGACGTTTGGTGTTTGTAACGTGACACAGACTTTTCACCGCTTTGTGGACAAGGTGGAGATGGAAACAGAGGAGGACCCCGGAAACAGAGGAGGCATTCGTGAAGCCTAGGAACAGCTTGGCGGAATCCATATTACTCTTACATTTTCAGGCCAATAAACCTCTCAGGCTGACTACTGAACCATCCAAGGTAGCTATAGGCACCGTGTTGGAGCAAGAGCAAAATGGTCGCTTGTTCCTGCAGATATTTTTTCAAAGAAAGCCATCTACGCCCGAGTTTGAGTATAGCATATATGACCACGAATTGCTCGCTATATATGCCAGCATTTGACGTTTTCAGCACTACCTGGAAGGCTCTGCATTTTTTTTCCTAATGGATGGCAGGCGTGCCAACTCAGACATCTCAATTACGTGTCGCGGTTCACGATAGTCAGTTTCATATCCGGGGCCTACAATGAGGTTACAGACGCCATTTCTTGTGTAAGTACGATTGAGATGCTGACTCGTATCAGCGAGGAAGAGCTCGCTCAAGAGCAGAGCCTTGACATGGAACTCTGATAGCTGCTCCAAATCAACAAAACCTCATTGAAACATATTTATCGTTCCTGCGGATCACACTGAAAGTTGGTTTACGACGAGTCACTAAGCCAGCCAAGACTTTTTGTCCCAGTTTTGTTACGCAAGCAAGTCTTTTTCACCAACTCACTCCTTCCAGTGCTTGGTCTACCTTCATCAAAGCTTCCTTCAAGCTGACTGCACTTTTAAACTGCAGCATAGTGGTTCACCCAGTAAACTAGCCTACTGAAACTGAAATATGGGTGTCATGAGGTCACAGCCATAAATGTAGAGGCCTCCGTTAAAATATTTTCTAGCAAGGCATTGCTGTGCATTTTTTGCTGTCAATTTATTTGTTTTTCGTGTGAGAATAAACCCCTAAGCTCTTATCAAGCTGTCACAAGAAGTGACGGCGAAACGACTGAAGAAGGCGTGCTCTTCTCTTGACAATTTTATCCACCCACATAATGAAAAATGGGACTAAGAGGAAATAAACACAAAAAAATTGATGGGCCCCGGTACACAGAAAATAAGATGAGAAAAAAAAAATTGTAATATAATCCCACCACACTGCAAACACTCCTTGTAGACTTACATTTAAAGTACAATCTGTTAAGTAAGAGCGTATCCAGCATTATTTTGAAATAGTTTATTTAACAACAGCTTTTGACTTATGCATACATTAAATACATTCTGAGGTAACGCGCTTTGAGTTAAATAATGAGTCCAATCACCACCAGCATCAATTATTGCTTGGCATCTCCAAGGCATACTTTTCACTAAATTTTCGGCATATTCGAGGAAACTCCTTCTAAATGAGTCGTCGGGAGAGCTGCTTCAAAGTATAAACACGTTTTCCACGGAGCTTCTGCTTGATGTAGGCCCAGACTTATCGATAAAATTTGCATCAGACGATTACGAAGGCCAATCAAGTGTCATAATGCATTTTTCGCAGATGTTCCCGAATGGCGACGTATGATAACTCGAGACATGTTTGCTTCAATTTTGCTTGTCCTTGGCGTAAAAACAAAGCCACGATGCGCTTTTCGTCCTTTTTGGTCACTTTTCCTACCGAACCACGATTTGGGAGGTCATCGACGGTTTTTGACTCTTTAAATCGTTGAACCCACTTCTTGACAAACAATACAGTCTTTTTAATGTATTTAGCCGCCACTAAATAGTTCGTTTTCGGTCCTTTAGGGTGTGTGCAAAGGAACACAGCCTCGAAACGCTTTGCGTAAATGGCATTCATCGCGATTTTAGTGTTTTCCCGACGGAAGATTGACTTCGACTGAAATTTTTTTTTCAAAGTCGATATCACTTACCGATCGCAAGCTATGCTTGGATACGCTCTTACTTAACAGACTGCAACTGCTGGATGAAGGATTTGGATTACCCAATAAGTTTAGGTATAGAGCTCACGCAGTTGTTAAATTATACTTAAATAACAACAAAATATAAGCGCTGAGATGTACAGCAAATTCTTTGATACGATCTATTTATTCATTCTTTGCTACAATGCACCAAGTCTGTGCGTTCCAATTCAGTTTTTGTACAACATTCTAGGCCTTTATCACATTATTTGCAGTTTTTCCAAATTTAAATACACAGTTTAGACGGAAATATAAAACGTATGCCTTGAATAATGATAAGTGCGGTATTTGCCCGCAAATTGAAGTGATTGGCTATCAACTGCAACAATTTTATAATAATGAATGAATGTTATTAAACTTAAAATAAAAACGTTGACCTCTGTGAGGTACCGTGAGAGCTGTTACGGCTTTTTTGCGGAGGAATTCAATAGGTACTTTTGGTTGTGGAGCAATCAATCAAGTACCGAACAAAATTATATCCGGGGTACAACTTAATAAACGGAATTTTTTAGTGAAATTTGATGCTTTATTGTGGAAAAATCTTACAATATATTTAATTCAAAGTATTGTCCATAGGATGCTACAACATTTCCCCATCTTTCAGACAATCTATGAATTCCATTCCAAAAAAAATGTGCCGGCTTGACGGCCAAAAATGAATCTATCCAATTTCGGATGCCTTGCTCTGAAGTGAAGCGTATTTCGGTGAGGGCGTTTTGCATCGAGCGAATTAAATGAAAGTCAGACGGAGCAAGGTCCAGATTATAAGGCGGCTGGGCCAAAACTTCCCATCCTTTTTTTTCCAATAGTTTGTAACGGGTGTTGCAACATGCGGCCGAGCGTTGTCATGATGAAAATTATAGCCTCGTGTCTGGTCGCATATTCCGGGCGTTTTTCGATAATGGCACACTTCAAACGTATTAATTGTGTTCGGTGCAGGTCACTTGTGATTGTCTGGCCCGATTTCAACAACTCATAATATAACGGCCCCTTCTGATCCCACCAAATTCACAGCATAACCTTGGCGCCATGGATAATTGGCTTCGTGGTTGATTTTCGTGGTTGGCCGGGCTTCACGTATGACTTTTTGCGCTTTGGATTGTCATAATAGATCCATTTTTCATCCCCAGTCACGATCTGATTTCTTTTTATGGCTCTCAAGCAGCATTTCAGACATACCGAAGTGCCGTTCAACGTCTCTCGGCTTCAACTCATAGGGGACCCAATTACCTTGCTTTTGAATGTTTCAAAATGACTTGCTGAGTCACTCCCAACGATTTGGCAAGTTTGTTTTGCGTTTGACACGAATCCTCATCGAGTAGCGTCTCCAATTCTTCGTCTTCAAACTTTTTTGGCTGTCCTGGGCGTTTTTTGTCTTTGATGTCAAAATCGGCACTCTTGAAGCGTTGAAACCATTCAAAACACTGCATTTTCGCTAAAGCACCGTCCCTATAAACTTCTACAAGCAAACGATGACTTTCCGCAGCAGTTTTCTTTGCAAAAAAATGACCCAACAGAACCTCCCGCAAATGCTGTCTTTTTCTCCAATTTTTGAAGTTATTCACCGTGAAAAATAATAATGATGCACACAAGATAAAATTGTTTTGTTGACTGATTTTGATAGCTGTCAAGTGTACCTTCAAAATTACATATATATAAAGTTCGAGCTTTCACGATATATGTTAGTACGGACATCTAGCTTCAAATTCCGGTTATTAAGCTGTACACCCAAGAATAGCAAAGAAAAATGTAAAACACCGCGGAAATTTAAAAACATAAAGAAATCATGAATAAGTTTAAATGAAATATTTACGATCAAATACAAATATACAGTTTGCAGTCACCCTAAGAGTGTTTGTAGATAGCACTGTATATTCTTGTTTTGCTGTTAAAGTTTATTTTTTGTACGAAGAACAATGCATTCTTTCCTTACTTTGAATTGATTAGTAATTAAAAAATGCATTTCGAAATAATTGGTTCTATTTAAATGGCGTAAAAAAGTCCCCCCTACAAAATCCTGTCTGAATTTCCAAGGGCTCTCTGCCTTCATAAATGCCAATGACTATGGGACCCAATAGTATGCAATACAAGATCATGCCGGAAGAATAACGGGGCGTTCACCGGAAAATATCATCGGCAGATGAAAAAAAACTGAGAACAAAATCTAAAACGGGCTGGAGTGTTGAAATTATGATGACGTTATATTTGAAAACAAGTCGAGTACGAAAATTTGATTGGACATTAATTTTTACGCAAGTGGAGAGTAATTTGAACTACTTTATTAATAAAAAATTTCAGATGACTGCTAAGTGCATTTTATAGGTACGAACCGCTAACGCTACATGGCATCATTGCTTAATCTACCATTGCCTGACAGAATCAAATTTTCGCGTTGAAATATGGTAAAGTGTCTCAGTGGTACTCTAGAAGGTGATATAGGCAATAATATGCATTTTTGACTTTTATCAGATTTTAAATCTCTACCTACCATATCTATATAGGGTCATGCTTGATCTAAAGAAATACTCTAAGACGGGTAATTAACCTTCGGCATTTTAACTATGTAATATCTCAGAGTTTTAATTTACAAGCACAAGGAGAGGTAATTTTATAATTATAATAAAAATAAAACAAAAGGAACATTTGTCTCTTTTGCCTTCATGAAAACTTACTTCTAATAAAAACTAAGCCTTTTGAATGTAAAATACTTTGCAAAATATAAATCCAAAAATAAGAAATAGATCAGCCTAACTTAGATAGAAGTGGAAAAAAGATGGAAAGTATTAATTTATTTATGTGTTAAAGTTACATTTTCCCCTCCTAAATACTTTTAGAAACGCATAAAGCTATGTTGTGATACCATTGAAAATCAACCAGAACTTTTTTTGAAGAATGGAATGCAAATTCAATTAGCATCTTCCTCTTCAAAATTTCTCTGGATCTTATTCTCCTTTCCCATCTCAGCATCAAATCTTTTTTAAGAATCTTTTCCATCTTCATGAGAGGACTGTCTCTCCATTTTAAACTTTATTCGTCTGCATTTCAACGTCAAACTTTCTACAACATCTGAATTTCAGGTGATGATGGTCTGAGATGCGAGCATGGTAGAGATTTAAAGGGTGAAGACAGAGAGTAGCAAAATGATTTACCGCAACGAAATCCAAGAACTGGTTCATTAGAGGGATCATTCATACAATGAAAGTTGGTAGAGAATTTTAATTAAATTTTCTAGGGCATGAAATGATACTGAAAGTGATAATTTGGAGTTGATGAAATGCAAGAAGAAGCCAACTAAGGATTGCGTCTAAAATGTTATTTTCGGTTAAAGTGAAGGATGAGTCCTTCGTACACCTTAATAAGGGTGTGACGATCAAAATTCAGGTGCAATGCAGATAGTTGTTAATGTTTGTGCTCTGGGGAGAGAACGTTGCACTTGCAATCGTAAATTTTATCATTGCTTCTGGGGATGCTACTTCTTCAAAGGGTTCAACAAAAGTTTACGACTATAATTATAAAGGAGCTCATCTTTCATAATGATTACCATCTTTTATGACCAAAGATAAATTAAATGAATGTAACACCATTTCAGTATCATTTAAGGTGACGTTTTGTTTTGTTAAAATCACTTCATGAATGTTATCTTGCATCTTAAATGTAAAAAGTGATACAAAGTCAAGCTTTCTCTCGAAAAATTGTATTGATGAGAAAGGAGGTAATGACTGATGAAGCTCAAAACTGTTTTCAAATCAGGCAACATCTGAGTTTTTAATATCAGAGTAGCCCTTGCTATACTTGATTTTAGAAAAAATAACTGCTCGGACCGTTGGATGGAATCAAATTATGTTCATTAACTGCTACAAGTTGATTTAAACGTTTCCCTTTCGCTACAAGTTGGTTTAAATGTTTTTCGTCCAACTTTAAGCTCCTTGTGAATGGTTTTAGTTTTGTACCTCTGACACAACCAAATTTTTAATCAAAAAGCAAATAGAACATAAGTTCACGGAAAAGCACAAATATTTCTAGGCCACACACAGGGTTCGAACGAAACTCCTTTGCAACTACAGGAATGAAATAATAGTAGATTGTAAAGCTGTCAGTCCTATGGAAGGGAAATACAACAGGCATTTACTGCACTCGCAGATCATCAATCTAGCACATCATTACTCCACTGTTGGCATCCTGTGCCAACTAGCCAGACTCTGGGAGGATTGCTTGCTGCGTTATTTTACATTTATAACATGCGCTAAGAGGGAAAAGATGGAGGAGATCATCAGAGAAATGAAAACCCCATTTTATACTATATTGACTGTTTTAGTTCACAACTTGTAAAAATGAATAAAAAAATCCAGGATTATAAGAAAAGACAATATCTAAATGAAAAGAACATAAGCGCAATAGTGCGATTCAAAAATGCAAAAAAATTGAAAACAAATTTTGAATAAACTTTTTTCAAAAAAGCAATGTCCGTGGAATTTATGTCAAAAAAAAGTTAAACTTCTTGCTCTTATGATGATTTTCAAGTTTGTGATTACAAATAAAGGGTGGTCCAACCTTAATGCACGATGTTAATTGTGAGTCACACCTTAACGTTAAGTTTTTCGCCCAACTTAATTTGGCATTTCTTTATTTCAATGTTTGACAAACTCAACCATGGAGAGGTACACAGTTGAGCACCGCGTTAAGATTGTTGAAGCCTTTTATGGAAATGGGCCTTCAAATCAAAATGCAGTTCGTGCACTTCGTGATTTTTTTGGTCAGCATAATCGACCAAATGTCTTCACAATCGGGAGAATTTTGCGCAAATTTCAGCAAACCGGATCTGTAGGAAATGTGAAATCCCCTGTGCATGCTCGCCCAGTTCGTTCTGCGGAAAACATTGCTATTGTTCGCGGTAGTGTGACAGAAGAGCAGCCAACCTCGACTCGTCATCGTGCCCAATAATTGAACATCTCACGAACATCACTGATGAGGTTTTTGAATAAAGATTTGAATTTACATGCTCACAAGGTTCAATTCACTCAAGAGCGGAAGCCTACTGAACATTTCAAGCATCGGCAATACGTCGAATGGTTGGTTGAACAGACAGAAGGGAATGGTGACTTTACAAAGAAAATCATCTTCAGCGGCGAGGCACACTTTCACCTCAGTGGATTCGTTAACAAGCAGAATTTCCGCATTTGGGCAAATGAGAATCCACGAGTGGTTATTGAAAAGCCGATGCATCCACAAAGAGTGACTGTTCGGTGCGGTTTATGGGCTGGCGGTGTCATCGGGCCGTACTTCTTCAAAAATGAGGACGGCCAAGCAGTTACCGTGAATGGTATTCGCTATTGCGAGATGATAACGAACTTCTTCTGGCCAGAAATTGAGATTATGGACATGGACGGTATATGGTTTCAACAGGATGGTGCTACTTAACACACAGCCAGCAAAACAATGGCTCTGTGCGAGAAATTCAATGGCCGTGTTATCTCGCGTCATGGTGATGTTAAATGGCCGCCACGATCATATGATTTGACACCATTGGACTTATTTCTCTGGAGATATTTAAAAGAAAAAGTATACGTCAATAAGCCAAGAACAATTCAAGAGCTAAAGGATGAGATAATTTAGCAAATTAACGTCGTTGAACCTCAATTATGTCTCAGAGTCATTGAAAATATGAACAATCGGATAGAAGTATGCCACCGTAGCGAGCATTTGGGCGATAAATTTTTCTACACATAATTGTCATAGATCTTTCAATTATAATAAAAAATATTAACATAATTCTCTGAAAACTTAACTTAATTAGCTTTTTTTCTATTTCTCTTCTGTAATGTTACCATGAACAATCTTTCTATAAATTACACTTTAAAATTAAAACATAACTGCTCCTTCCTTCCTTTCCTAATCATTTAACCATCGTGCGAGTCTTCCAAACAAGTGAACAGGACCCAATTATCTCAGTCTGGAATTGAAAAGAGCACTCCAGTACCCAAAAATGCAGTACATCATATGGTACAAAAAAAATCATTTTCCCACATACCTTGTAAAACAATTATTTTGATATTAAAAGAAAAATGCCATTTTTGAATACAAATAATCGGATGTTTATTTCATTATAAAAAAGAAGGTATGCCATTAATAGTGAAAAATAACACTGAGCAATTGACCATCACGATCACGCTTATAGGACCATATCCTGTTCATGAAATTTTCCATAATCAAATCGCAAAGTGGCTGCCCTATGTCCTCGATAGCCTCACGAATTCCATCTTTGAGGTCTTGAATCGACGCTGGGATGTTGGCGTAGACCTTTCCTTTCACGTGGCCTCAAAGGAAGAAGTCGCAAGGTGTTAAATCACAAGATCTCGGTGGCCAATCATGATCACCTCTTCGAGAGATAACACGGTCTGAAAACTTTTCCCGTAAAAGACCAATGTTTTCGTTGCTTGTCTGGCACGTAGCGCTGTCTTGTTGAAAGTGAACGTTGTCCAGATCAATACCATCCAATTTCGGCTACGAACAATCATTAATCATCTCTTTATAGCGTAATCCATTCACCGTAACTGTTACTCTAGCCTCATTTTCGAAAAAGTAAGGTCCCATGACTCCGCTGGACCGTAAACCGCACCAAACAGTCACACGTTGAGGATAGAGAGGCTTTTCAACAATAGTTCTTGGGTTTTCTGAGCCCCAGATGCGACAATTTCGCTTGTTGACGAAGCCACCGAGGTGGAAATGGGCCTTGTCACTGAAGATGATTTTTCGATGGAATTCCGGATCATTATCATGCAATCAGCAAAGACGCGACGTTGTTGATCATCGACCGGCTTGAATTCTTGTGTTAGCTGAACTTTATAAGCCTTAAGATCCAAATCTTAACGCAAAATACGATGCAATGACGTTTGTGGAATACCTAATTCAAAAGAACGACGAGGAATGGACAAACCTGGGTTTTCTTCAACACTTTCGGCTACAGCAGCAATATTCTCGGCTGTTCTTGAGTGACGTGCACGGGTTTTATTCTTCACATCACTAAGTTGTCCCAACAGCTCGAATTTTTCCACCAATTTCTGTATTGCAGTCCAACAAGGTGCTTCACGACGACCCAAAAATGTTCGAGTTTTACGAACCGTCTCTACCAAATTATCACCATTTTTATAGTGAATTTTAATAATTTCAATGCGGTGTTGAAAAGTGTATTGTTCCATTTTTATTAATGGTAGTTTTTACTTGTCAAATGTCGAAAAATGACAGCTGCAAAAGTGACATCTAGCAAAATAGCGGGCTATTCAAAATAACACCTCTTATTGGAAAACCCTTTACAAAGTTTGCTACCCCGAGACTACCCAGAGAATGTTCGATTTTGTAGAACGATGTTGCAAAAATACAGAGAGAACCCGCGATTCTCGGAAAAACTTTTATGGTCTAATAATTCAATATTTAAAAAGGTTGGTTACATTCTCACAATTTGTACAAATGGCACGTGGTGATTCCACATTTGATGCGGGAAGACTGATCCCGGTACGAATTCACAGTAAAGATATGGACAGTAATTAATTGTTTATAGTTATTGGTCCATTTGAACTGCCGAAGACCTAAATTCTCCAGGTACATGTGGACTTCTTACAAAACCATCCAGCTAATTTATTAGGAAAAGTGCCATTAAACATTTACCGCAGCACTTGGTACCAAAAAGATGACAGTCCTACGCATTATGCTCATCCATCACGAAAGTTTCTCAAGCGAGAAAACCCCGATAGGTGAATTGAACGGGATGGTACAATTTCTTTCACCTGACTTAAGTCCCATACATTTCTTTTACTGGGAAATGATAGAAGAAAAAGTGTTGTCACAACCATGGTAGTCACCGCAGTTGCAGACATTAAAAGATGACAGAAGATTTCTTGACCCGAGATAGCATACTGAGGCCGGCTAGTATCCGGTGAAGTCGTGGGGGACTCCAGGATATCCTCAGCCCGGCTGAGCCATCTTATATTAAGACGCTAGAACGTACTGAGGAAAGGAAGGGAAGGGAGAGAAATGAAAAAAAATTTTTTTCTTTAAATAAGTAAAGTAATTAACAAAACATACGTTTGTCGCCTATTATTTTCTGGTATCAACCTCCTACAAACGCTAGGGAGCTCCCTTTTGATGGTATCACATGCCTCATCTAGGTCCATAATGTAGTCTATGTGCCTGATATTGATCGTTTTCATCGTTACAGTTACTCTTTTGCTGAGAATCTTCTTGATTGCATCCCAAAATGCTTCTTTGTTATTGGCCTCTGCTCCAAATTCGACTAGTGTGTAGCCATATTAGATTGTTCGCACTACTTTAATGACAGTGTTGGTGTCTTTGGGCCTTACATCTCCCCTTCCCGCAATACATCTGCTAGGATCACCCATCCTTTGGTTTCATGAGCAGTGCCTACCGCCCGAGTCTTCGTCGTGGCTTTTTTCTCTTCTGCCTAGCATCTGGTACTTCTTTTTGTTGGACATTTATGAGAACTCTTCTTTCTAGAACATTTTTGAGGAGTTTTTTGGTGGCTTTCTTGGCTATTAGCACTTCCTGGAATCCCTGATTTAACGTTTGATTCCCATTAAGTGCCTCTTCTTTCCTCCTTTTATCCCACGTTCCTTGGGTTGGGCTTAAGGCCATTCTTTTGATGATGAAACTATCTGCACTTCTTTGGCAAACTTAAGCCTCGATGATTCATTAGCTTTCTACCCGTCCTCAGCAACCAGCTCCACCGGTAATACTTGACGCAGTCTAAGAGCCCATTTAGCTCCAGAATGCTACCTTCTCTCTAGAGAGGAATTCTCTGCTTTGGCTTCTGGATATAACACGTTGGTTATATTTTCAGTGATGTCAGCAACTTCACACAAGGGCACTTTGTTGATCTCCTTGCACTTTTTTTTCTGCTACGATTTATTTTCCGACTTTGGGGTGGTTCATTATACGCTGTGTCTTATAAGGCGTTCCGAAGTGTGCATAGTTTTTTACTGAGCCTGAAAGATTGTGTTCAGCTATTATATACTCTCTAAACTTTTTCGTCCAGTCGTCCGTCAGTTTTCGTTCTTCTAATCTTTTGCATCTCGTAAAGCCTTCAGTGTCATATTTGTTGTTATTGTTTTTGATGAAGTCGGAGACGCAATATCTGTTTTGTCCCCCCTTGGAGCTAGTATTTCCGTACGTATGCGTAATTGATTTTTGGTCTCATGGCTATCTTTGCAAACAAGAGATCCCATGCGAGGATTGGCAACAGCCCTTATGGGGTCAGGAACTCAGAGCAAGACCAGTGCTAATTGCGAGTCTTTCTCAACTGAACCTATACCACTAACTCATCGGTTCAAACTTCGAATATACTCTGGGGACTGCCAATGTATTACTGGGACGGAGACGGTATGATACTTAGATTAGAACCGTTCACATGCGGGTGTCATCAATCCAATGCAGTGCTTTGCAAAAAGGTCCAAAATTTTATATCCAACTGCTCATGTCAGTTCCCAATAGTAAAAACTCTCATGCTTTTTTGCCTTAGCCCTATAGCCTCGTTTACGTCTTCACTTAGGGATAGCTCTTCTTCGTTTTCTTCGTAGCGCTACAGCCCCTTACGAGTCTTCGCTACCTGAAACAAGTACCTCAAATTGTCTCGGTCGATTGACCATGTACGCCAATTTCAAAATCTGAGCAGCGATGAACTGTCTTGGTCAACCGAGTCAGGCCAGCGTTTCCTTGGTTTCAACACTGATCTCTACCCTTCAGTTCTCCCAACAAATACCTATTTGGGTATCCGTTGTTCGTCCATACAATTCACGTGGCGATTTCATTGCAGCTTCCACAGTCTTACAATGGCTGGCTCGTCAAAAATATCATGGATCTCATGGTTATATTGAATTCGCCATTGGTTCCCGCCTAGTTTTGCTCCAATTATTCGCCTCAAGAGCTGTCTTTAGAAGACTTTCAATATGTTTGCGGATGCTAGGTTTAAAGTCCATGTTTCACACCCATAGCATAGCACAGCTTTATCACAGCTGGTCTTAAGGTCGTCAAAACTGAATAAAAAATTTAGTTACAAGCTGTATTTTTCGGCGTATTTCGTCTCTTTCAATACCAGTTCTCGTTACTTTGGTGCCTAAATATACAAATTTGCCCACAATTTCGATACCGTCTTCGGCAAATGTGACATTTTGGGTATGTGAGATATTTTTCCTCAATTACGTCATGACCTTTGTTTTATTCTCATTGATCTGTAGTCCTACTAGTTTTGCTTTGCTGCCGAGTCTCGGGAAAAGTTCTTCGGTGGTTATTAGTGTCCGTGATAAAACGTTGATGTCATCCGCATAGGCTGCTATTTGACTTGACTTGTATGATAACATACCTCGTGTATCGACAGATGGCTTCTTAATGATGTATTCCAGAGGCAAATTAAATAGCAATGTGGCCAGCCCATTTCTCTGATTTTGTCCGATATTTACGTCAAAGGCATCGGTGAGTTGGTCCTTGATGCGGACTTGGGAGGTCATCAACGTCACTGCCATTTTAGTAGAACGGACTAACTTGGCTGGAGTACTAAAGCAAAACATTATTTGATACAGTACGTTTCGATCAATACTGTCGTATGCTTGCTTAAAGTCAACGAAAATCTGATGTACGTCTATATTGAACTCTCAGCATTCCTCAAGTAACCGCTTGACTGTGAACAGTTGGTCTATCGTCGATCTATCTACTAAAAAATCACCTTGATACGCCCCAATGATACTGTTGTTGTATGATCTAATTTATTTTCTAAGATCATTGAAAATATTTTGTATGCCGTACAAAGTAGTAATATGCCTCTATAGTTTTTGCACTGTAGCTTGTCACATTTTTGTGGATAGAGAATATAATTGATTGACTCCACTCACTCGGCATATGTTCTTGTTACCAAATGCATGCGTTGACTTTTTCGATCGCTTCTAAACACTGCTCCCACCATATTTATTGGGCTCTATTATACTTTTGGCCCCTCATGTTGGAGCAAACTTCATCCAAAGTAGGTGGTATCAATGGAAGTTCTCCGGGAATATCTTTTGGCACCAGTATCCTGAAGCTGTGCAGAGGATTGAGAAGATTCCTGAAATATGATACCCATTTTTCTTTGTTTCATCAGCTTTGATGTTGCCAATGCCATCATGGAAGAATGTGGATTGAACAAATAACCTCGCTTCAAGCTTTTCATCACTTTGTATGCTTGCCTTGTGTTGTTGCTCGCTAGACTTACAATCGATACTTCTCAATTGGTCGGCATAGTATTTTCTTGCTTTGATTCTAATGATCTTGTTTACTACTCTTCTGAGATTTTCACAATGTTCTCTCTTTGTCCTGGCTTTCCTACCTATATATTCTTTGTATGCCTGATTGTTTTTATATAACGCATCCTGGCTTTCATCACCGAAACAATCATTTCTTTTACGCCGGGCTTGATGTCCGATTGTCTATTTTTCCATGGGGTCAATTGCCACTTATACTTCCACCCATAGCTTGTTGCTTGTTTTCAACGATGTATCTAATAAGATGGGAACTAGCTGGCTACCGCGGGTCTCCGTGAAATGTTTGGCCACAGACGCCATTTGGAGCCTTTCGATGTTGAATTCGTGTAGTATTCTGGCCTTTGCTGAATACGATTTGGACATACGACATCGATAAGTTAATTTTATCAAGTAATAATCCGAGTCACTATATCGATATGTACAGACATCAAATATGCTCGCGACCCAACGTTGTTAGATCAGAACATGATCGATCTGGTTTTGTGTGTTGCCATCCGTTGATACCCAGGTAATTTTGAGTATGTGAACGTGGGAAGCAAGTCGAACGTATGACTAGATATCTGCTACATGCAAAACAAATAAGGCACTGGCAATTGTCATTTGTTTCATCGTGAAGGCTATATCCGCCAGTCGTTTCCCCACAAGATAGCTCAGCCTTAGTATTGAAATCAAGTGGAATTACTTTTGTGTTGTTTCTAGCCAATGAGTTGACTAGTCTTTTCGGATGACTGGAGAACGTTTCCTACGTTTTTTTTTCGCTTTTATATAGATCGCACACAACCATTCATTGATTGCCTAAAAACAAATAACATGTGATTTGAACTCCCTATACACTATAAAAGCCGCTCCGAACTCTCACTTTCAAGCAGGGTGTGCAATATTATATCTTGAATACCACTTCAAGCCCAATTCGTTTCCTGGATTACCAGTATGTTTTATTTATATTGCCTAGCCTGTTGTAAAAGATCCATAATAGCGCCAGAGTTGTTTAATGATCTGACATTCCAAAATCTATTTCGATGTCGTTACCGTACGTTCAATCCATTGCAAGGCTCCGTTGCAGGTTTTGAAATGATTTAGGGTTTTTCAAGGATAGGGAGCTAGCCCGTCGCCCAATCTCCACTCCAACACCTTTAGCCTCTTACATCGATCACAAAGAATGCTAGGATTTATTAGCAGAGCTGTTGGTGTATTTCCGATTATTGACATTTCTCGGCATTTAATGTCTCAACATTGAGGAGCCAGTAAACCCAATATGCGACCCCGAGACCATTTGCTACTATTTGGTCATGGGACTTAGGATGATGGAAGGTATGGGTTGGGGAAACAAGGAGACCCCTCCTCCTACTCAACTAGGATTGACACCGTCTAAGGTGGAGTTTAGAGATAGAATATCTTATTATCTTGATCAAATGTATTGGCGCTCCAGTATGTGGTCAGTTCCACGCTTTGGCTGTTGATCCGTTTACCCAGCTACGATGCATTCTAATTTTAAACCAATATGTATCATAACTGAACTGGCTTAAAGTCCGCCCGAAGAATCACTGGAAATAAATCTCATTGTTACCAACGGGATTCGAATCAGGGACCTTCGGCTTACGCAGCTAGCACTCTAACTGCTACATCACCCGATAATATTTTGATATATCATGTGAAAAAAAATGATTCCCTTGCAGGAATTGATAATCTTAACATTAAAAGATAAAATTCAACTTTTATAATGCCCCTAATTGTTTTTTCATATTTATTTGAATGAACAATGATGTTAAGACGGGCCAATTATTAGAAATTTTTTTATTTAGAATAATGTTTATGAATCTGTCCCGCACATTTTGCTTACAGGACAAGAAGTTCAATCATACTGCATGGGAAATGGTCAGAAAATCTGGAAAATTTTCTGGCTTGCACCTGCATGCTTTGTTACGGCAGTTGGTCCTAAGAGATTATTTTTATGGGATCTACCAACAAGAGCAGCGCCATAAAAAATATTTAGTCGGAAAACCCCATCTTTGGATGGAAAATTTAATTTTCTGGTGTAGTCATCTGAACAGCGGAAAAATTGCATCACTGAACCAACACTTATTTCCTCATATAGCAGCATTCTACTGACAATTTTCTACGAGTATACTCGTATATATCTCGGGTCGAAAAGCAATGGTGGGCTTGTAATCGATTTTCTACTTCCATAAATTTTGTTTTTGAGAGTAAGGTATCCCAGCGCACGAAAAGTTTATTCATGCCCACTTCATCATACCATCGGTGCCTAAAAAATCCTGGCACTTATTTTTCCCTGAGGATTACTTCTATATATTCAACATCTTCAAGCCGCTAGTATCTGAAACCACTTTGAATAACACTTTTTTGAAAACGATTTGAATATCACTTTTTAAATATACAGATGAACAAAATGATCTATTTTGGGAAGCTTAAAATATTCATTTTGTGAAAAAAGGCGCCCTAAAATGTCATCATCAATGAAGTAAATATTCACCCCCACAAGCAACACGTGACAGTACTTTGAGGGGGAACAATTGAGGCGACTATTATTAGACATACTTCAGATATTATTTGTTTAAGCTTGGAGAGCGTACAGAGATACTAAATACCGTATCTTGACAGGCCTTATTCTCTATTTCGTCCCACGCTCTATACGAATAGATTCTGCCTTAGCCATATATTCTCCATGATGATTGTCAGCGTAAGAAGGTTCTGTCTGCTTACAGTCATTTGGTTCTTGGCTTATCTACAAGTTCAGCAAAATACGTGAATTTCCAAACCTGTACTAGGCAAGCGAAAAACAACATCTCCCCATATATGTATACTAGTATGTATTACAATCATCCCTCCAGACTTATGTCAAGTTCGAACTAGTCATAAAACGCCCACGCCGTTTTTGTTCCGTTGTTGTGGCAATGAAGCTGCTCAACGCCATGGAAGTTAATGGTCATCTTTAAGATTTATGAGAGACTAGGGTCAGGGAGTGGAGCAAACATTTTTGAGACGGGGTTTCGACGCCTACAATTGCTACAAGGACTGTCATAGAACAAAGGATGCTGCTGGAAGGAAATTGTGTTGCTTTAAATAAATTCAAGCATTTTACGATCACAATAGATGTTTTTAACGTCTTTTAGTTTGTGATAAATTACTTCATAGATAAGAATTTCATATTTTAACCGTTGGGCTTGAACAATTTCTCTAGAAATACAAACACAACAGCAGATGCGATAAAAAAAATATTTTCTAGACATAATTTAATAGGGTATCTAACAAAGATTCCTAGAAGAGGCGATTGGAAGCTTTTGCGTGGCCCTGAGTAAGCTACATTCAAAGTCATTGAAAAAATCAGCCTACGATTCTACCCTTATGTTTTTCAGCGTAAATTCCTTTTTCATATGGACTCTGAGTAGCGGAGCTGAAAAAATATAAAGAATTCGTATTTAGCGTCTTGGGAAATGGTAAAGAAGCATTTCGGCAATAAGACTGTCGCAGAGGAAGCCTCGCAAAGTTCATTCTCCATAACTCAGTTCAAAATCGTGTATGGATTTGTATGCCGAAATAACAACAGATGCGCGTTTTTAGTCTACACCGTCATTTATTGTTATATGTACCATTTTCCGGGCTTTTATGGGTTTGCGAAAAATAGCTCCTAAGGAAAGGTTAGAATTGATCTAGAACAAGCTTTGGTTTATGGTTGTGAGTGCTAACAAGATTTCGAGGGCATTTCATGCTTCAAGTTTGGACTTTTTTCCATACGATATCGTAATATTTGTCATAGTTTTCCTTCCTATACTATTCGAGGCTACTTCTTATTTTGGAGGATTCAAAACTTCGAATTGAATTAACTTTTTAATTCCCCGGAGCTGTTAAAGTTAACAGCGTATGTTTCAGTTTAGAGAACAAAAGAACGTCGTTAAAGTTTTACTGCCATTCAAAATTGATAAGCTTCTTATCTGTGTACTCATCACGCCGAGCAACTTAATTGAAATTTTCCCCAAAGTCCTGAAATTTCTGAGGAAAATTTACATTTGTATGGCTCAATTCAATGCAAGACAAATTGCGTGTTATGTCTTACCTCACCTCATATTTCGAATAAAAGTT
Organism: Odontomyia ornata; assembly: GCA_963969285.1. Classification (NCBI taxonomy): domain Eukaryota; kingdom Metazoa; phylum Arthropoda; class Insecta; order Diptera; family Stratiomyidae; genus Odontomyia; species Odontomyia ornata. The sequence continues at coordinate 492,297,252 of OZ017738.1, read as the reverse complement.
CAACAAGTAATTTGTTTTTCATCCCCAATCCGTCGTTGCTGGCATTAGTACCGTCAACGGGGATGGCAGTTTTGGTCCTCGTTCTCGTGATTTGTTCAAGGATCCCCGGCAAAAATCCACGCTTACATATTACACGAATAAATCCTGTTGTGTACAAAGGTGAGCAAGGACGAGGTATGTGGGTGTTGGGGCATGTATGAAACATATAATACGAGTCTTCCTCGGCTGACAAGCTTTCTGATTTCGATAAACATTGGAAGTTACGTTTAATGTCTGCTGTTTATGTTTATCCATTTGCTCAGGGGTGCGTGATTACAAAGAGCGTGCTGGAGATGGCTCACTATTGTTTTATTGTACTTTTGACTTAATGTTTGTATAATTTTGTGGAGGTTACGATTCTTTGTTCGTTTCAATTGAAGAGGATGTGTCAGTTACGCTGAAAGCTTTGATTTATTTGCCGAGAGATTAGAGTAATTTTCTGTATTTATAGAGTTACATAAAATGAAGGGCGACGATGAAAATATAAGTATTTGGTGGACGAGCAGACACGTTGGTCATAAACTGTGCAAAATAGTCCTCTGTGTGCCTTGTCAGGAAATACTGATCGTAAACAAAAATTTTTGCTGGGAAAAATATGAAGGCGCTTCAAAATTAATTCATCTAACCAAATAGTATCGAAGGGTTTCTCCATTTCAACTGAATCAATGTTAATTTTCCAACATATGGCTGAGGTTACTTTCGTTATCGCATGTATGTTAGAATGCCTGGTTCGGAAACCAAACTGGCAACTAGGCATCAACTCATATTTCTCCACATAGATGTTTAATGCTTGATTTAGTATCCTGCTGATGTTAGGCGATATCTACAAGGGCATGAAGATATCTTTCCTTTATTCAAAATCAGAAATACTTTGGTTTTTCGCAATGATTTGGCAAAAATGTAGTGGTCAACATGTTGAACAATATACAATAATTTGGGAATATGCCATCTGGATCATGTGTGCTAATACCCCTCAGTTTCTCTACCCATTAGTTGCTGACTTCACTTCTGAAGTATAAATGGATTAAGTTTCATGCATTGTTAAGGTGTAACTTCAACACGGCTAATGAGGGTTTGACTTGTAATAAATACTTTTGACGGATGTGATTAGAAGGCTTTTCAATCTTTTCAGCCTTTCAGCATCTTCAAATTCAACAAATGGAGATAAGTTTCATTGGTAGTTGGATTCCTATCATTGGAAATCATTGGACGTGAGTGACCGGCGTCAGAAGGTAAGGATTGCTTTTGCTATTCCCGGTGAAGCTTCCTGTGAAATATTTTTGCCAATCCGTTGAATTGAAATAAGCTGATGACTTTCATTTTGAGCTGGAATGAGGAAGACATCATCCCTTTGATAATTTACTTCCATTACAATGTCAAAATAGTCGTGATCAGAAAAAAGCAAAATTGAACTCAATTCTTGCGTCAGCAATGCAGAGATTCAAGTATGAATGTATTTCGGGAGCTCCGACCCATTTCGATTTCACCTGTATTCAATTTGGCACTCTGTTATTCCCGACTTCAGGAATACACCTCTTGAATTATTGTTGGCGTTCAGCCATGATGTGTGCTGAGCACTAAGATCGCCAGTCAGAATAAACTAGCTGTGCAGCCCGTTCAATTTGAGTATCCCAAACAGGAAACCGAGCTCTTCCTTGAAGTTGTTAAGATTGCGGAGGCCAAGATAACAAAGAGAAATTTCCATAATTTGCCATCATACGTTAACCGGCTATCCCTTCTCAATATGAAACCACTTGCCCCCCGTAGAACCACATTATGCTCTTGCTTCGCATTTGATGTCCTTAGAGGCACCGTTAAAGTTCAATATCTAATCGAAAAAATAACGTTAAGCTGGCCAGTAAGATTTACGAGACATTCACCTTTGCTCGTAGAAAGTAAACACCATAAATCCAATTTATCGAAGTTTCTCGGTTCCTAATCCTGTGATATTTTTTTAATAGAATGTAAAAATGTATACCTTGTTTGGTTAAAATAAATAAATAAACATATTTGAGGCGAAAACATTTTTATTTTTCGAAAACTTCAATGTAGCTTTGCTTTTTGTCCGCCATTGTTTGAAACTCGGCCTCATTTTCCTTAGTTCATGATAACGGAGATATTTCCAATTATATCGCAAGTCACTCACACTGTTTCACTGATACTGCTAACAGGCGCGGACACTGGGACTAGGACAACAAAATGGAAGGCAACACATATGTTTGTTCAATGTCATTATCACTTTCCCCTTTAATATCACAATGCCATCTAGCTGTCGATGTTCTTAAAACATTTCAAATTAGTTTTTAATGTGAAGTAATTAAATTTTTGATATAGTAATGTAGATATACAAACAAAAAGCACCAAAAAGTGCTGGCGGCGCATTCGATTTTTTAAATGTGCCAAGACGGCATAAAATGCGGCAATTTTGGCATAAAAGCGCCACATCTGACAACCCTGGTTGAGCTTCATAAAAATTTCATATGCGGTATCGAACGTAAGGTCTATACAAAAACTTTTCAAAACAGGTCTTAAAATAATATTACCAGCATCGAGCGCTGCAGTAGAAGGGAGTACGTACAGAAAATGTATGTCCCCTCCTTCGCGTTTTGGCATCTGTGGTCCGGAAAATCTTGAGAAAATCATAGACATGATTCCCTATGAAGTGTTAGTGATGTAGGATTTATCGATTTCACGTCTTCCTCAATAAAACCGCATGGGCATCATTGAATTCAATGAAATTTTATCATGCTAAGTTATTTCATCCTATAAATTTTATCAAAATCCAACAATATTCTGTGAAATCGTAGTCATTTGAATTTTCATATATTACAACAACAACAATAATGCACGGTTTTCCTACCATATTGGCTTTCAGTCAAACCAGACGCTTCATTTTTCATCGAATAACATACTTAAATATCTGCGAGATTCTGTTTACTGTTCACTATTCTGTAACAAAAAAAGTGGCTAGAGTAAAGCAGGATTTCCTTTGAACATATAACTTAATATGTATATCTTCGAGGTGCTTTTTAAAGTATGTAAAATTATTTCACAATAAAAGAAAAAAAAAATAATTATTCCTTAAAGCACTATTTGTTTTTATTTTTCCAAATATCGATATTTCGGAGATAAATGATCTCCTTCCTCAGTGGCGATATTCTCCTTCCTCAGTGGCGAATATCGCCACTGAGGAAGGAGATCATTGATCTCCGAAATATCGATATTTGGAAAAATAAAAACAAATAGTGCTATAAGGAATAATTCTTTTTTTTTCTTTTATTTTAGTGCGCTATTAATCCGAAAATGAGTATTGTATTTCACAATACCCTACTGAAATCGCGACCTGTTAGTCTGTCTGCCCGTCTGTCTCTCCTTGTGTCACAGCAAGTTTTCTCGTAATCCACAATAGCATACAATTTTGTATGTAGGTTAAAAGTGGTGCCCTCTCAAAAAAAAAACATTCAAGGTGTTTGAAATTTTTTTCTTCAACAGTGGCCAATATAGGTCTTGGTAAGAACTTTTCAAAACAGGTCGTAAACGAGAAGCATTTGTATGGAAGGGTGCAGGCCGAGGGGAAATGTACGAACAATTTGTATCCCCCCTTCTTGCGATTGGAGGATTGGATGACGCGGTCAACAGGCCGAGACAGTTGGAGGCGCTGTTTGCAGGAAGCGAAGTTCCGAAAGGGGCTGTAGTGCTAAGAAGAAGAAGAAGGTAAACAGGTGAGTACAAGAGAAACAAATACCTCAGAAGTCAAAACTCCGTAAAATTTGTTAATAATAGTGCATGTAACGAATTTCACGTTTTCACCTATGAAATTGCAAAGTGACCTTTAAAATTGCAAAAAATTTGTAACCAATTTTTTTTTTGTGCAAAATGCATGTTTCCTGAAAGTTTCATAAAAATCGAATCATAAATAGGTAGGTCATGTACGATGGAACATTTATCAATTACACCGACAATGGTACTGTTTAAATATACGTTCGCAAAAGACGTGTAAGGATTTTGATGAACATTTCAGAAATATTTTTAATATTTATATATTATCTTGGCAAATCAAATATTGAAGTCAGCACACTGAAAATCAAATGACAGCAAATTAAATACATAATGACCATATGTTCGTTTTCTGAGCTCAGTTCATGAAATATATGTATGAGGCAAGTCTTGATATTCAGAAGACGTTGTTTGATTTTCTAATTATTTTACGATACTTTTTTCGTAGAGGCACTCTCCTGCTACTTTTACTTGCTTAATTTTTTTAATTGGTTGAGCAGCGGAAGCTTTCGCATATCATTGATTAAATACGAGTTCCTTCTAACTCGGCATGTTTCTACTTTAGTATCTTTTTAGGTTTCAGTGAAAACATTTTTACAATGGTAGCTGTCCGTTCGTTCCTCAGTACGAAATTGCACGTTTTTACAGGGACTAGAGAAGCTACAGTCATCAATTTGTGCTGAACAGTTCTGAAGTGTCACAGTCGAGAACATTTCAAATGATTTTAAGGGGGGGATCTATCCATTGTAAAGACGTGGCCCCTTAACTTTTTTTATCGAAGCTTGTCAGGTAGGGTATCAAGTGAAAGGTTTTAATTAGATCTTTTCCCGCCAGTTGCTAAAATGGCAATATCGATAAGGGGGGAGGCAGGAGGAGTGGAAGAGCTCAGCAAGCAGAATTCTGTTCACCCTCGCAATTAGACGAATGTATTGTGGTTGATGCCAAAAAGGGAGCCATTTCAAAGCAGCACCAACAGCAGCTTTTGTTTTATTCCCAAGAGCAACCTCATCATATGTAACCACAGTAACGACCTCAACCAAAGCATCTCCAATCGAATTCTAGTTCGCAACAATTTCAATTTCTGCAGCCTGCTTCCATAACATCGCAAGGTTTCGATGGAAGCAGGACTATCCCAAGTGTTCATGCCTACCTGAGATCTCTGCTACAAGATGTATAGTACAAAGTAATGCTGATGCTGAATTGATAATAAGAAATTTAGGCTCACTAGAGCCTTCATTTATCAGCCGGGGGCCCTCATCACACATTGCTGCGATCAAAACTGGTGCCCTAACGCGTGCTATATCCCCGTTTTTATAGATATTCCTTTCGAGATTAGAATACAACACCCCGGTTGAAGACGATCATATCAAGTATAAGCTGAGCTTTATTCCTGAGTTACTCCAGTACGCTAAACGTACACCTGATGGGAAGACAACCAGATTGATTGTCCCGATCAAAACTATATAATACAGTTTCAGCCAATCGAAGTTCCTGCCAACCTAAGTATCTTCTTCTTCTTCTTCGTAGTGCCCTTTCGGGCCATCACTTCCTGTAAGAAGTGCCTACGAATATCTTGGTCCATTGACCGCGTCCTACAATTTCAAAATCCATGCAGCGATGAACTGTCTTCGTCCACCAAGTCAGACCAGCGTTTCCTTGGTTTCCCCACTGGTCTCCGCCCTTCAGCTCTCCCAACGAATACCTTATTCTGTGTTTGTCCATAAGATTCATGGGACCAGGTCTTACAATCGTTGGGACCTCCGGCTCGTCAAAAATTCCATGCAGCTTATAGTTGTATCGAGTTCACTATTGGTTCCCACCTAGCTTCCCTCCGATTATTCGCCTCAAGACTCGGATATCGGAGGCGTTCAATATATTTGCGAATGCTTGGGTTAGGGTCTATGTTTCACACCTATAGCATAGCATAGGTCTGTGTGTGTGCAGCTGGTCTTCAAGATCGTCAAAACTAAATAAAATAATTTTTTTGCAGGCTGTATTATTCGGCGTATTTCGTCTTTTTCATTCCCGGGCTTAGTTGTTTTAGCGACTAAATATACAAATTTGCGCACTATTTCGATACTGTATTCACCAAATGTGATATTTTGGGCATTTAAGTTATTTTTCCTCGACGAAGTCATGAACTTTATTTTATTTTCATTGATTTGTAGCCTTAGTAGTTTTGCTTTGATGTCGAGTTTCAGAAAGAGTTTTTGGCAATTGTTAACGACCGTGACAAAATATTGATGTCATCCGCATAGACAACAATTTGATTCGACTGGTATAATAGCGTACCTCTTGTATCGACAGGTAGCTTTCTAATGATGTATTCCAGTGCCATATTAAATAGCAATGGGGTCAGTCCATCTACTTGCGCGAGCTCGATATTTATATCAAAGGCGTCAGTATGTTGGCTATTGATGTGGACTTGGAAAGTTGTCGACGTCATTGTCATTTTGCTAAGACGAAATAGTTTGGCTGAGATACCAAAACAAAGCATTATTTCTTACAAGACATTACGATCAATACTGTCGTATGCTTTCTTAAATTCAAATCAAATCTACCGCACTACTATGTTGAACTTCCAGAAGACTGTAAACAATTGGTTTATCTTCAATATACCTGCTCTAAAACCACCTTGATACTTCCCAATAATACTGTGGGCGTATGATCTCATTTTCGAAGCTTTTTGAAAATATTTTATATGCCGTATAAAGTAGTGATATGCCTCTATAGTTTTCGCACTGTAGCTTATCAATTTTTGTGTGGATAGGAAATATAATTGATTGGTTTCATTCGTTTGGCATATCTTCTTGTTGCCAAATATGCTAGATGATTTTATGGATAACTTTCTGAACACTGCTGTCACCATATTTCATGAGCTTCACTGGAATTTCATTGATTCACTGGAATTTCATTGATGCCAGAGTAGGTGAGACCAATGGTAGCTCTCCAGAAATATCTGTAAGCTCCGATGTTCTGAAGCAGTGCGGAGGACTAGGAGGTTCCTGAAATATTATACCCATCTTTCTTTAATGCTGTTTTGATCAGTGAAGAAGAGTGTGGTCTTGGGCTCATGACCATGTTTCAGGCTTTTCACTACTTTGTAAGCTTGTCTTGCGTTGTTGCTTGCTAGACTTACATCGATGCTTCTCAGTTGGTTGTCATAGTAGTTTATTTTCAAGATTCTGATTATCTTAGTCGCTCTTTTTCTGAGATTTTCATAATTTTCTCTCTTTGTCATGGTTTTCCTACCTACGTATTCTTTGTTTGCCTGATTCTCTCTGTCTAACACATTTTGGCACTCGTTATTGAACCAATAATTTCTTTTGCGTTAGGCTTGAGGTCCGATCATCGGTTTTGCTACGGTCTTAATTGCCGGTTTCACTTCCCCGCATAGCTCGTTGCTTGTTTTCAGCGATGTATTGGATAGGATAGGAGCCAGCTGGTTGTCGAGGGTTTCCATGAAATGTTTGGCCACAGGCACCGTTTGGAGCCTTTCAATGTCAAATTTCCATAGTCGGCTGGTCTTTGCCGAATACGTTTTTGATATACGACATCAATAGGTTCATTTTATCAAGTAATGAGCTGAGTTACAATTGTTTCTTCGGTATGTACGGTTGTCAATTACGCTCGGGATTGTTGGATCAGAACATGGTCGATCTGGTTTTGTGTGTTGCCATCCGGTGATACCCAGGCTATTTCATGTATGCGACGATGAGGGAAGCAAGTCGAATGTATGACTAGATTTCTGCTACATGCAAGGTCAATCAGGTGCTGGCCGTTGTCATTGGTTTCATCGTGGAAGCCATATCTTCCAGTCGCTCCTCAATGAGATAGCCCATTGCCAACCTTAGCGTTGAAATTCTTCTTCTTCTTTGTAGCATTACAGCCCCTCTCGGGCCTTCGCTTAGAGATAGTTAGAGTATCTCATTTTCATGACCGTATTGATTTTTTCGGAAGTTGGTTTGGTCAGTACCATAATCCCGTGTGCCCGCTCATTAAATCTGATTAAATCAGAACATATCACCACTGAGTGAACACCCACAGTCTGTCCGAAAAATCTCCTGAACTAAATCACGTTGCTCGCAACGAGATTTGAACTTGGGACCTTCAGCTTATGCGTTCATGCCCTAACCACTAGACCACACAGACTATATTTAGCGTTGAAATTACCAAGAATTATTTTTATATCGTTTGTCGGCAATGAGTCGACTAGTCTTTCCAGATTCTTTCTCCTTCGTTTCTTCGTCCTTTTCTTTGGTCAGGGTGTGCACGTTGATCAGCCATAGTTTGAAGAATTTCGTTTTTGTACGGATCGCACACAATCGTCCGTTGACTGCCTGGAATTCATTAACGTGCAATTTGAACTAAGTATCTTGCTGGACAAGTGTCTAGCTGGATTTGACCTCCTAGTACATTCGTCAAAAAGTTCTCTCCGAATCCTAAGTGGAACAATCCTATATCCTTTCGCACCAGAAGAAAAAAATTACCAAATCTGGCTTTCTAGTAACAAAATTTTCATAGCCTAAGGACTAAGCTTACTGAATTTTGCTTTTCTTTTATCTTTCTTCCATATAACATCATCTCTTGAACAGAAATATGCCTTACAGATGACATTAATATTAGCGAACTCCTCCTGAACAATTTAATCTTCCGCAGAGATAGAGATCGTCATGCTATTGACAAGTCTGACAGTGGAGGCGTTCTAGTGGGTGTACATGTTTCTGATAATAGCAGATTCTGTGATGATTTTACTCCATTACCACTAGCGTCTGTATTTGACTCTTTTTCTCTCCTCAAATCATCAGTCTACATTCCTTGTAACAGTCCTGCAATTGCTTATGAACCTTTCTTAGCGGGATTTTGGAGTTAAACTAACACTCGCTAACCATCTACCCCTTTATTGTTTTGTGGTGACTTCAATTCGCCCTCTCTTGTTTGAAATGATATGTACGTGTCCATAACTTCTGGTAGTAGTATGCCATTTGTTCGTTTTTCTTTTCTTTCCCTCTATTCTTTCACCCACTTCAACACTGTTCATAATACCAAAATAAAACACTTGAACTTATTATTTCCAACTTGCGAGCTCCTTCTCTGACTAAATCTGTGGCCCTCTCATTCTTTGCCAAACTAGATCCTCACAACCCACCACTCTCCATTGTACTTGATATCACATCTTCTCGTTATTTGAGGAGTTCCTCACCTTCCCACTTTGGTTTTTTAAAAGCTGATCTATTGAATATAGAAGCTAATCTTAATGCCGTGAATTGGTATTCCTTCTTCAGTAACCTGCACATTTAAGATTGTGTTGATAACGTCCACCTGTTTTTTTTGTTCTTAATCTCACAATTTACTCTTGTATTTCCATCAGATATGCTTCTAGGTTTAGTTCAGACCATTGCAATTAAAGCAAAAGATGATGCCCGCAGAAAATTGTTATCCAGTGGTCTACCAATTGACCTACCTAAATTCAAAGAGCGTCGTGTTGCGGCTAAGAAAATTGCCAGCTCTGCACATCATGCATGCGAGTATGTCAACAACATTGAAATTTCATTGATGTCGAATCAAATTCGTGCATTCCAGTCGTATGTAAAATTTTTAAAGAGCTTTTAACATCTCCCGGATAATTTCAGTCTTGATGACGCAGCATCGTCTACTCCTCAAGAATCCTATGAAATTTTTGCTTCTTATTTTTCTTCATTTTTCGGCAGCGCTAAGCCATCCTCCCCCTTCAACTAATTTTCTTGTTCATTTTCCTCTACTACTTTTCGTAAAAGCCTCTGCAGGTTGAACTGCTCTTATATAATCTTGACAACAGTACTTTTCTACCTGATGACCTTCTGAATTTCCTAGCAAAAGCTTTATCTTCTTCACTCTGTTATTCATGCTGTGGGATTTGAGTTTATGCTGTTGGGTTTTTCCTTCTCAATAGGAAGTTGCCCACATTCTTCCTATCTTCAAATTTGCTGACCACAATATCGTTTTAAAGTATCGTCCTATTTCTCTCCTTCCTTGTTTTGGTAAAATCCTTGAAAACTAGTTTTTGATGTTTTTTCCCACTTGTTTTTCCATCTTTGGTAGATCAACAACATGGTTTTTTTAGAAGCAGATTTATCCTTGCAAGTTTACTTACTTTTACTCATCATATCGAAAAAGCTCTCGATCAGCAACAATAAATTCACATTATTTTTAACAAATTTCTCTAAAGTTTTTGATTCGCACGATCACACTCTCTTATTTGAGAAACTTTTAGGGCTCAATATTTCAATTTGTTTCTATTCCTGTCTTCTCTCATATGTCCTGAATTGTCAATGCGTAGTCACTTTTAACTTTGTCTCTTTTCTTCTTTTCACTCTGGCTGGCGAGATCTGCAAGGTTCAGTACTTGACCCAATACTTTTCTTACTTTTCGTCAATGATCTATCTTCTGTTATCACATCCCATATCGCCTTTACGCTGATGACTAAGATTTTTCCAGCTATTAACTCCCACTTAGACGTTGATATTCTTCAAACCAATCCACTGCGTCTTTGTGACTGGTGTGAATCAAACCATCTCCCCTTAAATGTTTCCAAATGCCATCAGGTGACATTCTCCTGTAAAAAATTTCCTTTATTTGACACTTATTTGACACAAATTTTACAGATTCAAAATTGTTATTATTAATTATGGCTATAGTAAATTGTCAGGAAGTGAATACTTGCTTCTAGATACTTTTTCACTTGTTTGCACTACATAGAGGTCAATACAAGACATAAAACCTCATTGCTTGGTATAATACGGTGAGTTGTAATCTCGCTCAGCGACTTCAGGGCCAGTGAGCGAGTTGTGTCCACATCCTTCTTTCTTTGTACGAAACAGGATCCAACGCAATTTAGACTACGGAGAGGATACGGTCAATCTTTTTCAAACGATAATAGGAATAACACCAGCAATCCAATTTATTTCATCAAAGAATTTTGTAACAAGGGGATTGACTGCCGAATGGAAATATCTCCTATATTATTACGTACAAATTTCTAATTAAAAACAGTCCAAGTACCTTTCAATAGATGAGGTACATCAATTCCAGAGTGGTGAGGTGGGAGCACCTCCAGAAAAATTTTTGGTACATTTTGCCTTCCCCTGGACCCCCTAATTCATAAAATAATTTTTTTATTTCATATTCTAAAAGTTCTAATCAAGACCTTTCATTTGATACCCCACTTAACTACCTTTGATAAAAAAAATTATAAGGGCTAATTCGTTCTTAGGGGGGATCCACCTTAAAAAAAATTTTTATTTTTGATATGACCTTAACTTTTGAGAGACCATCACTTCTGACCTTTTCACAAAGTTTGACTATTCTAGCTTCTATAGTTTCTGAGGAAACTAGCTGTGACGCACGGACAGACGGACGGACAGACGGACGGACAAACAGGTTGCGAAACTAGTAAGTCTTTGTAAAAAAATTTTTTACAAAGACCTTAAAAACGCAATTACACCGCAGTATGATACCTTCCAAACTTCGTCAGGCCCGGGTTATCATTTGCACTCACCTCTAGAGGACCAGTAGACTATATTTTAAATAATGTAAGTAGTAATAATGAGCTGCTCTTTAAAATTAGTCAACAGGTGAATTCTTTATCGTAAGGAATCAACAAAAAAATTCAGCAATTAACTTTATTTTCAACGTTAAGATCTTTGAAATGTCACAAAATAACTTCCTATTCAGCCACATTCTTATAGATGGGCCTCGTCTTATCTCAATCAACGTCAACTCCATTGTAACTCTGCCTCGACGTGATTATCTTCTTGAATTCATTGTTAAGCAAAAGCCCGACATTTTGCTTCGCACTGAAACTCACCTGAATTCATGGCATTCAATGACGTTTAAAGATTTAGAATTCATAAAAAACCATAGATTAAACGGTGACGGGTAAGCTGATACCAGCATTTTATTTAGAATACTCTTTCGTTTAAACAAATTGATGAATTTGAATTCAAAAACTTTGTATTTCTGAAAGTTTTCGTCATCAAAATCTCACTTCCAGATGAATTTTTTGGATCATAGAGGGATCTGAGAGCAACAGTAGGAATTACTTCTGAATGGACTCAAACCTCTCTGAGTGAACATCAAAGACCGGATTTTGAACGACAACAGCGTATTCCAGAATTGAGCCCACTAATGATGTGTATAACGTTTTCGTTACCCACAAGTTCTTAAATTCTTTCGTGCGTCGTTTGATGAAACCTAAAAGCTTATTCACTTTGCAGAGAACCTCTTCGTAGTGCAAATGAAAGCGGAGTTTCTTATCTAAGTGAACATCAAGATCTACTACACTATCAACTCTGGAAAGCTTTGTATCATTGAGATGATAATCAGATAATAAAATTGTACCTTTTCGAGAAAAAATTATCACCTGGCATTTCTCAAAATTCAAATATAGAAGATTTTTGCTAGACCACTCTAATAGAATATTCATTTTGTTCTGCAGGAACAAAGAATCACTTTGGGATGCTAACACATGATATAATTTGAGACCATCCACATTAAAATAAGTGTGGTATATCGGATAACACTTCAGAAAGGTCCGCTTTAAAAATGTTGAAGAGGAGAGGTCCGAGGTGACTGCCTTGAGGAACACCGGAATAAACATGAATTCCGTTTGACACATATCCCTGAAATTTAATGGTTTAAGTCCGATTTTTGAGATACGAGTCCAGCCAATGTAATTGGGAGCCAATAATTCCAAATTTATTCAATTTATGAGATCGTATGATTGACACGGTCAAAACCCTTACTAAAGTCAGTATAAGTTGCTTCGACCTGGTGTCCATTTTCCATTGCACAAAGGATGTTAGGGACCAAAACTGTTAAGTTGGTGGTTGGGGATCGATTTTTTCTGAAGCCATGCTGTTGGTTATTGAGACGCTGTTCAATAAAAGGTGATATTTTGGAACATACTATTTTTTCAAATGACTTTGGGGTAGTGGATAGTATGGCAATCCCTCTATAATTTTCAACGGCTTCTTTGCTTTTTTTTTTATGGGTTGGAGTTAAGGAGGAGGATTTGCAGTATGCTGGGAACACGCCGCTTGGTAGTGATTTGTTAAAAATGATGCAAAGAGGTAAAACTAATTGTTCTCTGCATTGAAATAAAAAATATGGAGGAATTAACTCAGGGCCAGGTCCATGATTGAAATAAAGAATTTCAATTGCTTTGAATATGTCACCCTCTGAAACTGAAATTTCTTGCAATACAGGCCCACATTCTGTGTCTAGTGGGGAAAAATTATGGAAAATGTTTGCTGAACAGTAAACTGATTGAAAATGGTCTGCAAAATAATTACTGATTTCTTCAGGGAGAGTAGAGCTGCAGTCTTTTCACCTTTAACATTAACATATACTTCATAGGCCACGCACGACTTCAATTGAAATTCTTTTGGCAGTTCATCATGCTCTCTTTCAATTTCGTCATTCACATCAGATCTACTTTGCATAATTTTATACAGGTTATCTCTTCTGTTCCTTAAAGATCGAGGATCACTATCCAGCCAGGGCTCTGATAATTTGTCCTTTTTCTTGATTTTAGGAACATGTCTTTCAACGGCGTCAAGGATGTGCTGATAGAATAATTTACTGCATCATTTATATCTAACGTTGAAAGCATGGCCGTCCATTCTATATTAAAAATATGCTTTTGAATGCTCTCGCAATCAGCATTGCGAAAATTAAATACAATCAAGTTATTGTACGAAAGAGTGTTTGTAGCTTCAGCAGTGGAAAATTTAACGGAAAGTGCGAATTGGTGGAGAGTGTTTGAGAAAAAAATTTTCCACCTCACTGATTGGATTAACCACCACATCGTTATAAGCATTGGTAAAGATAAGATCTAGCCAATTACCATTGCAATTGGGTGTCGGAGCTTCTTACTGTGAATCATTGCCATCAAATGTAGAAACAAGGTTGTAATCACTGTCGTCCAGAAGATTGACTGGAAGGAGACGATTATCAAGGTTGTCGACTTTAAACGTTAAATTGGGCCTATTAAAGTCTCCAAGTATAATAATTTTATCTTCTTCATTAGAAACGCCAGCAAGTGAAGAAATAACTCCACATGCATCATTGTAAACGACCTTATTAGACTTTGGAGGAATATAAAATGCACCGATGTACAAGTCAAATTTTTTAAGTTTGATTCAAACTATTGTATGCTCCAAATGTTTATATGTGGTCGTAGTGACGAGGTCACTCAACATCGAGTTGTGTACAGCAATTAGGACTCAATCACCTCGTGACAACCCGGTACTTTGATAGTCGCGATCATTCCAATGTATAATCCAACTACTATCGAGAATCTCTTCATTTCGAAAGGAGTTATTCAACCAAGTTTCTATGAGAGCAAGGACAGTAAAAGGGCATGATTTAGCGTCAAAAAAAAGTTTGCTGAGTTTACTTCTCATACCACCACAGTTATGGTAGAACATTTTGATGCATTTGGAGGAAGTACGTCGAAAAAATTTGTGATGCTGTTCTCAAATCCGCGAAGCGAAAATATATGATTTGAGCTTACATGTAAAGCGTAGGTCTCAAGATCTTTTTGTGCTTGTCCTGGATTGATACCTAGTAGCTCGTGATATGACAAAATATAATTTGCGAAGAGCATCTAATTCTATAGGAAGACCTTCTCTTTGTATCAATACTTTAAGATTGGTCTTCGTTTTACCATCAATGCGTGTTGTATCTGGCGCTTTAATACATCGTTCAATAAGTCCCGAGACTTATCCAGAGATGGTGCTAGTAGTACCAATTTGGCCACATTTTCATAGAGTGCAAAACTTTACATGAAACGTGTTAAAAATTTCACGTCGATCGGATCACAGACAGCAGAGTTATCGAGGTTAGAGTAAAGTCACTTTGTAATTTGTTTGAAAAATGGAAAAAAGCGAGTTTCGACTTGATAAAACATTGTTTTTCAATGGGAAAAAACACCGTAGAAGCCCAGCAATGGCTTGAAAAACATTATCCGGACTCCTCTGCATCGAAACCAACTATTGGTCGTTGGTGTGCTGAGTTTAAACGTGGTCGTACGGATACAAACGATGCGAAACGTTCGGGTAGGCCATTGGAAGCCATTACACAGGAAAATGTGAGTGAAGTGTTAAAAATCGTAATGAAAAATCGCAAAGTGAAGGTCCGTGAGATTGCAGAAAGGACACAGATATCATCTGGAAGCGTATTTACAATTCTTTATGAAAAATTGAGTATGAAAAAGGTATTTTCCAAGTGGTTGCCGCGATTGCTTTCAGTGGAACAAAAACAGCAACAAGTCGACGATTCAGAGACGACGTTTAAACTCAGCATACCAACGACAAATCGTTGGTTTCGATGGAAAAGAGTCCAGGTAATGTTTTTCAAGCCATTGCTGGGCTTCTACGGTGTTTTTACCCATTAAAAAACAATGTTTTATCAAGTCGAAACTCGCTTTTTTCCATTTTTCAAACAAATTACAAAGTGACTTTACTCTAACCTCGATAACTCTGCTGTCTGTGATCCGATCGACATGAAATTTTTACACGTTTCATTTGAAGGTTTGCACTCTATGTAAACGTGGCCAGTTTGGTACTAATGGCACTATCTCTGGGTTAGTCTCGGGACTTATTGAACGATGTGTTATACATGTAGGCCAGGTAGAGTCGAACAAACTCATATATTTTATGCTCTCGCAGTCTTGATAAGAGATACCTACTTTCAAGATCGTTACTAGAGTTTTGTTGCTTTTACAGCTGCAGGTAAGAGAGGGTCTAAGAAGGACTCACTTTCGGCTAACGAGTTATTTGATGTGCTAGGTAACTGAATTGATCCTTGTGTGGATGAAATTTGAAGTCCATCACTTACGAAATTGGGATATTGGGGTGCGGTTTCATAGTCTTCAGTTCAGGAGTGGAAATAGAATGCTCATGTGAACCTCTCGGTTGGTTACTATGAAAAACAGTACTGTTTGCCACTAGACTACAATCTGAAGGATCTGAAGGATTCACAGTTTTATTAGTAATCTTTGAGTGAATTTTGTAAGTCATGTTAGTATTGGTATTTTTGTCATTAGTGGGAGCTATTATTATACTATTCAGAGATTTACTTGGTTGATCTTTGTTGTAAACAGGCTTATGTGATTTCCACTTTTTGAAGATCATTCCATTCCAGTTGACAGTACCGTTTTCAGATTGATCGTTGGAGAAAAGCCAGGCATATACTTATGTGAGAACTTTCGAACTCCAGCCGCCCTTATATTTTTTGGTGCTTTTTGTAGGAAGAATGATTCATAACTTGCTACAGGCGTTAACTGCTTCTAAATTTTGGAGCCTTACGTTCCATTCATTCACTGACCAAAACGTGCCTAGCTTGAAGATGCGTTTTACGACTTCTGAAGCTTGAATTGATGCTTTCGGTTCTGGACATCTCGAATTTAGACCGTTTGCATCACTCTGCACTGGAAATGTGTGGTGTACTTCACGCTGCTCCTGTAATTTATTTTCTAGTGAATCAAACTTTTTCTCAATATTTGCCAGTTTTGTTAACATTTCCGATTGTTGCAATGAATCTTTCCGCTCGGATAGTTTTTTGGTGATGTTTGTTAACATATCACTCAACATTTCTCTATGGTAATCTTCTTTACGGCAGTTTTCCTTGCACGAATTGCCCTTATTTTTGTGTTGATAAAAAGTATTATTCGGATATTGAACAAGAGCATGAAAAAATGTTAGTTATCAAATGGTCTGAAGTATTTCAAAATATTCCGAATGTTTCGGAAAAAAAAACCGGAAAAACGTATGCTTGAAAAACTGAGCAAATGCGTATTTGTTTTATTATCTCTGCCTATTTCGAATGCAATTGTTGAACGGGCATTCTCAACTCTTAATAGTATTCAAACAAACTGTTCGAAACAAATTGTTGTTAGAAAAAATGAATGCTCTCATAAGAATAAAGTATTTTTGTTTTTTTTTATAAAAGTTGTTTTACAAATTTTATTCTAAGTACTCCAATATTAAATAGAATGATTGATTTATGATGAGTGCAATTTAGATGAAACTGAAGAGTTTTTCAGAATTTTAATAACTGAATATTTATAAGAATAATTAAATTTGTCATTAGACAAATTGTAATGAATTTGTTTTTGTTGAATTTTTCTACATTATTTTGAATTAATACTTAATCTCTGTTATTTCATAAAGAAAAATGTACTTTGTTTTTTGTTTACGCAAAAATAAAACTGCAATGCATATATTAAACAAGTTGGGTAGACAGAACTATGCTCATGTCAGAAGGGTTTTGTGCTCAACTTACAAAACGCTGTAACCAGCAACGAATAAAATCAAGAAACATGTCAAAGACGATTTTATTGGAGAAAATGTGAAATTCGAGGATCATACTATTATTAACAAAGTTGAACGAATTTTGACTTCTGAGGTATTTGTTATATAAAATCACCTTTGATAATTTTTTTAGATTTTTTAGATCACGGGTGTCCATTCGCGAGGAAGGAAACACATTTTTCATGTATTTCCCCCCTGTGCCCCCACTGAAGCAAAAACTGTCAGTTTAAGAACTGTTTTGAAAAGCTCTCATAGAGAACTGAAAAGTTCGTATATTTCCCCTTCCCCTGTCCTCCTCGGTACTTATAAGGCAATTTTAAGACTTGTTTTGAAAAGGTCTCATTGAGACCTTTCCAATGACACCCTACTCGACTACCAATGGTGAAAAATTTTTTTTGAGGGGTCACCTCCCTATATGAGGAGACCCGCCTTAAACCCCTTTGAAAAATTTTTCCACCCTTGAACTTTCAAGAGGTCACAACTTCTGACCTTTCTACAAAGTTTCAGGGCTGTAGCCTCTATAGTTTCGGAGAAGAAGTGCTGTGACATACAGACGGACACAGGTCGTGATTGCAATAGGGTTTTGTATTCTAGTACAAAACCATAAAAATATGTCTTTCACTGATATAATAATAATAACATTCCTCTAACTCAATTCATCAAACTAAATATTAGTTTTTGTCATTTACATTATCTGTGGCGCATTTTATCAAAATGTGTGGCGCAATGATTTTCCAGGACCTGGCAACCCTGAGCTCAACCCTTTTATTTAGACTAATATAAATATTAAAAAATTAAATGAACGCTTCAAAGGTATTACATTTTTGTATTCTTTTAGAACGACTTACTTTATTCATATTTTATATAGTGTATTCCTTGTAAGAATACATTTTACTTCAAATACTTATTGCGTTTCTACATTTGGAATTAAAATATTTGCAAATATTGCCCTCATAATAAAGTAAATCATCGTTTAACTTAAGCAGATGATTTACTTTAATACACAAAATGATCAATGTCCTGGAATCAGAGGCTTAGTTCCATCAACATTCTAATAAAAGATTGAAGCAGCTTATCCTCGTTGTTACCATCATAAAATTAGAAATTTCCTCATATAGGTCATGAATAAGCAAGTACCGTCTCTACCGTCAAATCGTGCTTACCAAGTCTACCTTAAATATTCAATAAGCTTAACAAACATAAACAACCTCTTTGAAGCAGCTAACACCGTTCAGCTGAAATGCAAACAGCTCCTAGAAAATCCTTTTACTCCTCCCAAATACTCAACTCAGAATCCATTCAGGAGAGGTGATAAGCGTGAAATAGTGTTTTGTACGACGTCTTGCTAAATTTCGAGAATGTCGTTACGCTTTTTCTGTGTAATCCATTTCAGGTGAAGGCGTTCCGATAAAAAATAGAATATGGTACGGTATGGAATTATTTCTTATACGGAAATTCTCAATACAGTGGAATCTTCCGAGACACTAACTTTTCACTTTGGACTAGGTTTCCGTACAACGCTCTACAATATTCTTAGAAGACATCGCTGGAGATCTGGCAATTGAACGAACGCTTTCCTAGGATATACACATTCGCGACGGTTCATTGCCTTCATACATAGCAGAAGTATCTTTTGGACGAATTCTTTATGCTCATCGATATTCTGGCACGAGTGCCAATTCCTGACTCAGACTAAAGCAAACAATGGCCAAGTTGATGGAAAAGTTCCTTCCCAGGACTATATCGAATTTCAGCAGTTTTGCTCTTCGGATTCATATTTTGTGTCAACATGGTAGAAATGTGTGCACATATGCTAGTTTGTAGCCATTGTTCTGTTCGATCTGATGGAGGCATTCCTTGTTCGACGTTATTTACTCATATGTCAATCCAAAGGCTAAGTCCTTAGAAGGATACTGTGACATCAACTAGGAGAGCTGCCCCGAAGACGACTTAGTTCAATACTCTTCGATACCAAAATCTTTTGAAGAAAGTATTCCAAGTAGAAGAGATTATCAAAAAAGGTCCATGTAATGCAGCCTTGGGTCATTCATAATATTTTGGCTTTCAAAAATGCAATCGCAGTGTATCTGCAATGCTGCTGTACGAGTACTTTTTCATTTTTCCTTTTTCTTGGATTCGCTGGGGGAGCACTAAATCTGGATCCAGAAAAACAATTCATAGCGAAAAATTAATTAAATACAGCTTTTTTTCTGAAGGAAAAAGACATTGTTACATAATTATTGGTTATCCCGCGCTATATTTCCTATGACAGCTGAAATGTGGATCATAAAGTGGCCAAAATGGCTAACGTAAAGCAATATATCATTTGGAATACACCATACATGCTCACGTATCGATTTATAAGCCTGGCAAGAAATACGAACGAAATGAGCTATTCGCTGCGGAGCGAGTGTTACATCCTTCATCAAATTCTGATATCCGGGCGGCTCCAGGCTATCCAGGCAGGATGAGATCAATAACCATAATAGTGGCTATCAAAAGCCCATCGTCCGTTTCCACTTGGACAGAGACGAGATAAAAAATCGGAAACCAACACTGAAACTAATACATTGATAGCAGGATGAAGTTACTCGGGCAGCGTAATGGGTTTTATGGCTTTGTCATTTTTCTGCTTTATCACTCTTTGGCCCGCGCAGGACTCTTGTGGGAATTTTATGAATGGTGGGCTGTGTGGACAAGTGTTAATGTGTAGATTTATTCAGAGCACGTTCGGCTGATAAATTAGCTGTGTATAATAATCGTGGTGAAATGAACGTTGGCAAAATGAAAAGGATGTAAAAATGATAGAATCAGACAGAATAAAGCATTGTTTTGGGGTCGAGGCTAAATTTATGCAAATTCTCTATAGCAATGGTCTACGAGTAAGTAAACCTATATAGCATTGCTTACTCCTAGTTGATGGATGAAGTGGGGTGTTATCCATTATCTTCATAGTAATTACCAAATACAATAGGATTTGACTATAAGAAAATTTGTTTCTCACTTATAGAAATATTTATCAACATTTCAAGCAAATCGTATATTTAGATGATATGCTCTGCCACTCAAAACCTTTTTAATAAAGAAAAAAAATTATAAGAGGTATCTCTTCGGTGTTTCAAATTTTACCTGAGTTCAAAGCCTTAAGTGACGAATATCATTACTGAAACTTTGCATTGAGTGTAGTGAATTCATAGGCTAGCATAATTAATTAAAATTTAATAATCACATAGTTGAGTGTGATATTGACCACATCACCTTGAATTTCGTTACAGTCATGGGATGATATATACTAACTGTTGTGTTGTGTCATTGATTATTATTATTTTAATTTAACATGCTGATGCAAAAGCCTGCCGAAAGGTACCTCACAATTTTATTTGGCTTAATAGTGCAAAATACCTTATGTGAAAGGCGCCCATATACTACTGTGTCCAAAAAATACGGTGGCATTTGAATTTAAACTGCGCGTGCCGAAGGATTTGGAGAATTATTTTTATTAGGTTGGTTGTACTGTCAGTGACATCTATGTCAAATTTACATGTCAAAATATTCATTAGTGTTTAAGATACGCGTCGTTTTGTGGGCTGCTAAAAATGAGTTTTTCGTTTTTTGCAATGTCGAAATTTGTTGAATTTGCATTAAATTATGTTTGCGGAATCAATTTTCGGCTGTGGATACGTTGAGGATGGTGCAGAAAGCCTTTGGTGATGAGACTATGTCTAAAAAAATGTTTACAAGTGGTATAGTGAGTTCCAAGCCGGCCGTGCGCGTGTCGAAGACAAAGAACGTTCTGGGCGACCATCAACCTCTTCTCTTCTTCGATTATTGTGATGTTGTGCATTATGAATTCCTTCCGCCGGGCCAAACAGTCAAAAACGCTATCCGCCTAAAAAGGCCAGAATCGTGGAAAGACAATTCTTGGTTTTAACACCACGATAATGCACCCATACTGCACTCGTAATTCGTGATCATTTCGCCAAAAACTCAACCCATATCGTTCCGCAACCACCGTATTCACCTGATCTGGCGCCGTGCAACTTCTGGCTGTCCAGCAAGCTCAAAAGACCGCTCCGAGGACACCATTTTGATACGATAGAGGAGATTCAAGCCGCAGCGAGGACGGAAATGAAGGCCATCCTGGAAACGACGCGTATTTCAAACACTAGTGAATATTCTGACATGTTAATTTGACAGAGATGTCACTGACAGTACTACCAACCTAAAAAAAATAATTCTCCAAATCCTTCGACGTGCGCAGTTTGAACTCAAATGTCACCTTATTTTTTGGTCACAGTAGTAAATTGGTTTTAACTACGTTTCACTGATTACAGGCTCAGGATGGAATACTGTTCCGACAACGTTGCATAAGCGATAAATATATGCAGTTTCATCTTTTGGACTGCATTTTCGTACTCAAACTAAAACGCAAGGCTGTGGTTATTCAATGTTATGTTAATTTTACAAAAGGTGTTTCGAAATTTTCTAAGTTAACTCAAGCGGCCGACATGTCCGGACTGTTTTGAAGTCAAGGAATAAGCTATTCCGTTGGATTCGCTGTAATTACAATCCCCCCACGCATGTGTGTGTGCTGTCGATACATGAGCCAGAATAGAATGCTGCCACACATGTTTGTCTGTTATTGGACCCAAGTATTATTTGATCGAAGACGGATCTGGCCGATAAGTGAAGATTTGTCGTGGGACCAGGGTTTGTTTGCGCCATGAAGGATGAGAGGGTGGTAGCGCCCTTCCTCAGTGACCTTCGGGTGTGGCAGAGGGAATGAAAATGTGACCTTCTTTTTCGAGGAGATGTGTGGGTCATGCTGTATGCCATGGGCTGGCGGAATTATTTGGGGGGTAGCATAGATTGCAACGTGGGCAAGTGTGGTGGCAGTGAAGGTGGCTGAGGTTATGCTGGCTCTTGTGCCGCTTATAAGGGGTCAGATTGTTTTAGTTAGGCAGGCGTTAGGTGTTCACTGGAGAGGGTCTTGACGACACTATTTATGTCTACGACATAGTTGCGGCCGTTGACGCTTTCAATAACTCATTGGGGTTCGATGTATGGCTGGTTGAGTGGCTTCTTGACCGCGTTGATGCACAGAGCACGTATTTGCACGTAATAAGCTCTTTAAATACAAACGAACGGTGTAGTGTGTGGTGAAAGTAGGGTATATTGAATGTCCGTAAAGGACTGCAGCGATGGTCTGCTGCCTCGGCGGAAGAGGATGTTAAGATCCGCTGAGATTGGCCTTGCGTTACGGTGTCGTAGGGCGGGTTCTTTCTCCCAGCACAAGGGCCCACTGCAAAAATATTTCGCATTCACGATTTAGAAAGGATTGAATGCCGATCGACTGGTGTCGAGGCCGAGGAAACCTACTAAGAGTTGAAATTGCTTGTTCAGAGAACAAGTTGGGACGAGCAAAAATGGACGGGCTGGAGGAGACTCGTCGTTAACGACGATCCTTATGGCCCACAAATAATAGTGGGGCATCCAGATGGAGGTGGTGCCCCCTCGCACCCTCCCAACCGGATCAAGATCCAAACGTAGACGTGGCCATGTGTTTCCCATTTGAGGGAAAAACTCATACAAAAGCACTTTATATGACTCCTTCCCTCAAATGAGAAGCACAAACGTAACCAATTTATGCTATAGAGTTATGCAATGAAATCACATAATCCTATATCATAAAAGGGCACGCGAGCGGAAGGCCATTCTACCCTGCAAGATTCCCTGGTAAGTGACAAAACGGTGGAGCGTGCCCGATGGCTAGCCCATATCCGCAAAAGAGCCTGCCATCGATGAGGGTCGTATGTCCGGTCCGGTAGTACAAAATGGAAAGACCGAAGTTCAAATATTACTAGCTAAACATTATTATTTCCTTTTCTATCATTCTCTATAGCAAAACTCTTTTCCGATCTCAATTAAAAACTTCGTTCAATCTAAACAATTATTCCGCATCCAATCGCTTTTTACTTTCCTAGTTTTGTAGTATTAACATCTGAGGAAGACACGGTGTGTCGAAACAGCTGTAGTGTGCAAAATTAAATATAAAAAGTGCGAGTTAACTGAAAAGTGTTTTTATTACTTTCCTTTTCGGTAATATTTTCCCTTTTAATTCTATTCTTATTGCTATTTCGCAGGATAAATTACAACGTGTGCAATGATCGGCAAAACTTAAATAAATTTGGTCGACAAAAAGTCAGAAATATATATAGTTTATTCCATTTAACTTGATGCTGAAATTCCGGAATTTGATATTTTCATGTCCGAATTGTTTAATATAATTCAAGGAAAAAGAATATAATTTGAAAAAATTTTAATATGAACATTAATAAAATAAAGGCAAACTCACCTACTCACCTACTCACCTACATCCTCGCCGGGCGCCCGCTGATGATGTGGTGAAATGTTCCTAAAGAAGGAGTAATTTTTTCCTTAATCAGCTTTACAGCAATAAAACTTTCTTTTAACAGGTATTCCCCTTTTGCCTTATGACACTTTATTTCTACTACAATTAGTTACGTTCCTCTACTATCACTACGATACGGATTAGTTTGATTTTGCAATGCGTCACTCTCAGCGATCTCGTTTTGTACAGTTTTTGATGTAAATATCCACATCGGGACTTCTTAGCACGTTTATTTCCTCCACTATCGATCGCATCCATTGAGGCAGGCCAACACCCGACAATATACTTTTCGGATCGGAAGACGTTTTCGCATAACTTACCGAACAATACGAAAGAATCACTTCTGGATGTTAAGCACATGTGCGAATATTAATCTGTATGCTATATAATTTCTGCTGTCTCGTTACCCGGATAATGGTATTTGGTGTTTGGCGAACTGTTTAAGATACGACTGCGAAATTTTGTATTTACAATTTAGATGGAAACTTTGCACCTCCCACATATGGAAAAGTTACAACACTGGTCGGCCAATCAATTGTTTTCATGCCACCATAAAACTGCCAGTGGCTCGTCAAGCGTCACCAAATGCTCGAGTACACAAACGTCATCCGTCACAGGAAATAGACGCAAAACTGCGCATCATGCATTGTACCCTAATCTCATGCCACATACGTGACACCCGAGCGACAAAACCAAACTCCCTTTTATTAATAATATTCTTTTTTCCCGGTTTTTCGGACCTGTATGAGTCTTGTTCGAATCAAAGTCCTATCTTGTTTTTATCTCAAAGATTAAAGTGACACAATCTTAAAATTGCACATATAAACTTCACTTTGTTCCAAGCCGAACTCTTATTTCCCCGGGCACTAGTTTTCTGCTATCGTTCACCGGGAAATCTCGGATATGTCTCATGCGGTCCGACCATTTACGCCACTACAATCAAATTTTTCCCGTTCGCAGTGCTTGCGGTTTTTCGCCAACACGGCAAGTTGCCGACTTTTTGCCACTTTATTAAGTGAGCATCTTCTCTCGCGCCGTTGCACATTATTCGATTCAGAACAAACGGAGGGGGAAACACTCCTTTTCACAATTCAATTAAAGCAAAATCACCCAAGAAAATATCACACAAGTCACTCATAAAATTAAACGGTTCTAGCTAACTATCTAGTTTCCAATAACTTTCTAAACTTCTAACCAATATCGTATCTTATTTCGCGGCGGATTAAACCAAAACTCCACCACGTACTCTCTATCGATCTCCAAGCAGACTCCCTTTTCACTTGTCGATCCGTCCAAAAACTTATCTTTCTTCTTTCGCATCCTGTATATACGGTGAATCCATCAGCTGAGCTCTATCAGCCCAGTTGCTTGCCTTCCATGATGTAATACACCACTGGGGTGTATTACATCAGCGTTCCCAAACTCGGAATTCTATGTGTAGATTTGCAATTTTTAAAACAAAATTTAATTGAAGTGGAGAAAATTTAAATGAAGTAAAGAAATTTGAAACGAAGTAAAGAAATTTCAATGAAACACAAAAGATTTAAATGAAGTGAATAAATTTAAACAAAGCAAAGAAATTTTAACTAGAGTAAAGAAATGAAAATTTTAAATAGTTATAAAAGTTAAATCTCATGACAAATAAAATTAAAGGGAGACATTTAAATTTTAATATAAAAGAAACATTTAATAAAATAATAAGAAGAAAATGTATTCTACCAAATTATGATTACGAATGAAATTAATTACATATTTTTTCAAATCTGTCACTAAATTCCGAGTAGGAGATAGTTAGGTTTTCGAGCAGTTTGCTTGTGTGACTGCTCGATTAATACAGGTGTATCTCGCTAGCGAAACCAGCTGAATTGCTTGGAAAAGGT
The DNA here is from genome assembly GCA_963969285.1 of Odontomyia ornata. Classification (NCBI taxonomy): domain Eukaryota; kingdom Metazoa; phylum Arthropoda; class Insecta; order Diptera; family Stratiomyidae; genus Odontomyia; species Odontomyia ornata. The sequence goes on along the minus strand of OZ017738.1, from coordinate 492,271,789 downwards.
AATGTAGGATCACGACAAAATCTTGCGGGCAACTGATTTGGGCTAGGTGAGAAGCAATGAATTTGATCACGACTCGAAGTGATATCCGAAGATCATCTCTGCCAGTGAAATCTGAGGATCTTCTTTGTAGATAGTACGCATATCAAACGAAATCACCGGGACTGCTTGCATTCAAGGAGTTTCAGGACCACAATTTAAGGAACTTTTGAGCATACGGTACATCCGTGTGGATAATATGGTGTTGTATGGATACGGCTAGGCCCCAGGAAACGACTGACCTGTATTAGGAGGTTGGCCTCAAACTGACAGCCTTGATCTGAGGTGCTGTCGATCGGTGTGCCGAATATGGCGCCGGTGCTGACCTCGATGTCCCACACTGGTATAGCCTGAGGCCAGTACATGTAGTATTGATAGTGAGGCAGTGATTGTAGTCCTCACACTATGGAGTTTGATAAGATCGATATGGATATGGTCGAAATGCCTTAAAACTACCCGGGTAGGCACGGTTGTAGCGATGGACGTTTTACCGCTGGCATGAAGTACATTGCTTGACTTAGTAAAACACATACTTTGACAAATTTGGCCAAAAGAATCTAAACGCCAGGCGCTTTGTGGTGGCGCACCCACTGGGGTACGAAAGCTGATATACCTTGTCAAAAGTTTGGTGGCGGAGCATGGCTGGCAAGTATGGCTTGATTGCACCGTTGAGTTCAACGTTATATGCTGAATGGCCGCCCCGTTGAGGTGAGAAATTTGCCAAGAGGTGCGGTAGCTGATCAACTATGGTCCGAGCCTCGCTGGTGGTTTGACAGTGAATTCAGTGGGTAATGCAACGTCTCTATGCATGGTAGTGCATCAGTGACATGCTACATTAACTGGGCGTATATTTCACCCAGATGTCACATTGGCCTGTGAGGTCCAATTGTCCATGAGCTAAAGCTTTGTCCGAGCGATGCCTAAGAGCAAAAGTGAGTGGGCGATGATCGGTGAAGACGATGAAGTGCCTTCCCTCCAGAATGCGCTGGAAATAATAAATGGCAGTGAAGATCACCAGAAGTATGCATTTATTGTTGTGATAGCTCTGCATGGTCTTGGGATGCTGGGTCGAGAAGAAACCTAGTGGTATATACGTGCCATCATTCTACCACTTATCCAAGGCCGCACTGATGGCACATAGACCAACTTGTCTGAAGGCAAAAAGAAGGCTGCTGTGCTAATGCCCTGCTTGCAGCGTTCAAAAGCAGCTTCAGCATCGGATGTTCAAGGGAGTGGCGCTTTCAACAGGTCTGAGAGTGGTGGTATGTGGCATGCAACGGGGATAGGTATTGAGTATCCGAAGGAAGCGTCTCAGCTATGAGGAGTCAGCTATTCAAGGAAAATCTGAAATGGGTTGGGTCTTGAGAGCTGTTGATCAAAGTACGGTCTCGCAGATGTAACACCCGGCAAAAATGACATCAAATAGGCTGATTTGACATTGATTTCAGTTGGTCTGGAGCTTCGCAGCCTACAAAACCGAGAAAAACTGCTCGAGGACGATGATCGAGGACACTAACATGTCATAGTGATAGACGCGGATGAAGTCCAACTTCCTTAGCAAGTGGTTGTGTCCCTCTGCATCATTTGAACCACGGCCCGTAGACGAAGAGGCATCCCCACAAATTCAAATAGCCCGAAGAGCGTAGTGATGTCTTTGGAAGTGACCCGTATTTGATAAAAGGCACACTGGAGATCGACGACTGAGAATACTAAGCTGCTGACTTCCCGGATCAGATCTTGAGCACCATGTGTAGGGAACTAGCGAACTAGTTTGATGAAAGTCGAATGAATTCAATAGGAAGTCGAACTCGACTTTCGCTGCAGGGAGGTGTTCTCCTGCAAGACGACATGGTCTTGTAAAGATAGATGGAGCGTGCATGACTATCTAATGCGATTGCGTACTTGGTACTGATCTCCTTGTATAACTGGTGCCCTCCAAGGTCGATGGCTTGGTCATGGCGCTAATGCCAACGCTATGCACTGGTAGAGCTGGGCCAAGGCTACAAAATGTAGAGAGGCTGGTGCGATTACCTGAGAGACGTTGATTACGTAGGTTGATGAGCAGGACATAATGGCGGAATGCGTTGGCTTCCAAGATTGCCGTTTGGATGTCTGCTATAACAAACAGCCAGTAAAATGGACAGCGTAGTCCGAAGTCTAATGTGAGTAGCTAGATGCCGAACCTGACACTGCCTGTGAAGCGACTTTGCAATGAGATGTCTCAGTAATGGAGAGAGTGAAGCTGGAGTCCACTAGGAACCGTGTTTTCGTGCTGCAGTAGATGACGCAAAGGCGTTTTTTGAAGTGTCTGCTAAGTATAGCGCTGGCAATCTTAGTTTTTTGAGCACCTAGTGGCAGTGTCTTGGGCAAGGAGTGTGCAAAGCTGCTTCAGTGAATCACTAAGGCCACATGTTTGATGGGATATCAGCAATGTCCTGTGCAAGGGCCCATTTCTGGAGTAACGGAGCGTGCTTGATCTTGATAGCATCTCATGATGAGGGGCGCTCACGCTGCCTGATGGTTTTGAAACGTGGTTGTGGAGCATCTCGTCAACTACGCTATCACCAGGTACAGGGCCGCTAACCTAACAGCCACCTGGTCTGAAGAGCAGCGTGGTGATGAGCGGCCAGATGAGAGAGTTGTTGAGTGCACGTTCGATTGCACTGACGTGACTATTGCTGTTGGGCTCATGTCATGTGCCTCAGCTGCAAGAGTGGCAAACTTCTCCAGCGTCTGTTTTCTAATCTGTAATAGCAGTCGTCGTGTCGGCTGCGGCAGGATTTCAAACCATTTCATTCGAAGGACATCGTGTCGCAGCAGCTGTGAAAGCCATATATCCCCAAGCTCGAGACCTGTAAGTAACTTATGGCGCTGAGGATCACGAGAGCCCATGAGGCAAGAAATGATAGCTGCTTTGATGGCTGCATACTTGTCGCGCTCCGGTGGCCTACAGATGATATCTGCAACTTCAGCCATGGTGTCGTGGTCCAATGAGGAGGCCACGAGGTCATATTTCACTAAGTCTCTTGTGACTTTGTACACCTGAAATTACGACTCAATTTGATACCCCCCCTGTATATGACGTGCTATGCTTCTCAACCGGATATACAGCTAACTTTTCTGGCTTCCAAGAAAGAGTAAAATTAATCTAATAATAATAATTTGCTTTATTCTAATATCTTAAAATAGTTATGCGGAAGCCTGGTGCCCTACAGAAACCTTGCGTACATGATCCGGAAAAGATGGACAAGATAGTGCGAGTACTCCTCCCCACCCATCCCGTCCATATTGACGCTGTCCATGGTGAAATAGCAGTCATGTCCACTCTTCACATAGCTGGAACGGGAAGAGGCAGTCTTTTCACTGAAAGCAAGGAAGGCTCTAGGTCCAGATGGTGTTCCAGCTGAGGTGTTGCAGCTTGTCTGACACCATTGTCCTGACTTTCTGCTCAGCACATTCTACGCTTGCCGACGGGATGGGGCTTTCCCGATACGATGGAAGGTTGCGAGGCTCATGCTGATCAGCAAAGGGAAGGGATACCCTGGATCGCGATCTACATACCGCCCGTTATGCATGCTAGGCACTGCTAGGAAAATGCTAGAGAATCCGATCAAGGGAAGACTCACTGACGTGATTCGTGCTGCTGTGGACCTATCTTATTGGCAGTACGACTTTAGAGCAGGACATTCTACCATTGATGCGATTGCAGAGGTGGTGAGCGCGGTCCAAAAGCCACACCAAGTGACGGATCCTTCTGTTGGTGATACTCGATGTCCTGGAGGCCTTCAACTCTGCTAGGTGGGTGGATATTCTGAATACGCTGGAAAACTCTTTTCAAGTTCCAGAATATCTAATGCGGCTTTTGAGGGACTATCGCAGGACCGAAGCCTGCTCTACGATACAGTACAGGGCCAACGAAGGATGGAAGTTACATCGGGTGTTGCCCAGGCATCTATCCTTCGTCCGGACCTGTGAACGTGTCTTATCACGGGCTACTGAGACTGAAGATGCCAGATGAGTCGCGCTTGATCAGCTATGTGGGTGATGTTGCGGCTCTGGTTACTAGAAAAACCGTTAAACAAGTGCAACTTAGACTAGGTATGCTAATGCGCCAAGTGAGAGACTGGATGACTGCTCGTGGGTCCGGTTTAACACTGGAAAAAACCTAAGTGGTCATGTTGAAAAAAAAGGGGATCCCTAGAGTTAGGATGATCAGTATTGGAGACTTGCGAATTGAATCGAAGCCATCGGTGAAGTACCTGGGGCTACTGATCTGAGCAAATCAGGGTAACGGCTGAGAAGGCTGCTTTGGGAGTATCGGCTCTGAGTCGAGTTATGGCCAACGTAGGGGGACCTAGCCCATCAAAAAGATGCCTCTTGATAAGTACTGTAGGGTCAGTGCTACTGTATAGAGCAGAAATAGTGAATGGCGCTCTCAGTAAGGAGGTATACCGAAAACGGTGGGCACAGGTAAAGAAGAGAGGGGTACCTAAGTTTGCATCTTCGTATCCTACAGTCTCTGATTTGGGTGTGAGTGGTATTGCGGGTGTGATACATGTTGGCTTCCTTGCCAGATGGTTGTCCGCGAGAGGCGTTGGTAAGTTAGTTATTGATGCAGACATGGGTGGTGCTCGACGTCATTTTCATTTTGGAAGGATGGACTAATTTGGCTTTGATATCAAAGCATTATTTGGTACAATACTTTACGATCAATACTTTCGTACGCTTGCTAAAAGTCAACGAAAATTTACTTCTCAATTGGCAGTCATAATGTTTTCTTAATTTTAATAATTTTTTTTCGCTGATCTTCTGAGATTTTCGTAATGTTCTCTCTTTGTCTTGGTTTTCTACCTAAATATTTTTCACACGCGTAACTTGTACAACGTATCTTTGCACTTGGATTACTTTATTGCTAGCAAAACATGAAATAACGCCAACTCAGCCAAATAAACCTATTTTCAAGGTTACAAATAAGAAAATACCTAAAGTCAGTGTCAATGTGAAGAGCCAATAAGCGTAAATAGCGTCTTTAACATTGAAATAATCTTCTCACCACAAAGATCAATCTCAGACGACGACACTTTACATTCATTTGCAATATCGATTTCAGCCTGGTGAATGCATCCTTCAGGTTGGAATCACCTTTCTCAATCAGTGCAAAGTGCATGTTCTTCATCGCTCCAATTCTGGCATTGAAAGTTCGTTATTGCACTTGAAAACTACCCACTCTGAAAATCCTTTCAATTCTTGCGCCCGTTATCATCCTTTTTCCTCCTTCCTTCAGTGTATCTCATCTCGCCACAAATTCAAAAGCACCGTGCTCCTTCTCATCCTTCCAGTACTTCACCCGGCGTTCCGCATCCCTGAATCCTTCATTTCGTATTCCGCTCGCAGTGAGTACTCTAATTGTAAATTAATTTTCATTGAAGGTGAGGCGAGGTGAGAAACGTGACGTTATTGAGAAATTTTTCCATTTACCTGACTGCATGTTTCTTCCTTTTCACATTCTGCGTGACCCCCCCAACATCTCCTTGCGAGCTTGCGAAGCGCGGTATCTGATTTAAAAAATTTTAGGTGAGGCTTCATTTTGAGGTTTTGATGAGAACAGGAGGATGCAAGGTGAGATAAAACCTTCGCCAGCTTTGAAAGCATTCAAAGAAAAATTCTTCTTCGTATACTTCCTCACTCGTACTCCTTGTAGCGCTTCTCGTGTACTCTATCACTCGCCTCCGTAAAGAAAACCATTTTGCAATTAAATATTGTAGCAAAGCAAATTAGATTTTGTGGATAAAAGACCAGAAAATTCACGAGACAGACATTAGGAAATAATGATTCTGTTTTTATGGATTAATTAACAGAACTGAGATTTTTCCTGAAATTTATTACCACTTTAGGAATTGAAATTAGAGCTTATTGTGTAAAGTAATGGGGGCAGGAAGAATAAAATTGCTTGAATGAACTTATTGTAGCAGACAAATTTCTCAAACTTGTATCTATGAAACGGAAAACAAGCATTTCAATTAGATGAAATAGGGATCTAAGCAAGCATTGTAATGAAAGCTCGATTTCTTGTTGCCATACAATTTTACGTGTAAAACGTTTGAGTAGACGCTAAGAACAATTGAGCACGTACAGATTGAGAGTATCTTACATTTGGGTTGATATTCAAATAACTGTTACGTGCTAATAATTTTCGCCAGATCTCAGTACATTATTCTATATTTAGCACTTTAAAAATTATTTTATATGATTTTGTTACTGGGACGACACTTTTTATTCTGTTTAATTTAAATATATGTCTCAGAAGTTTTTATTTTTTTTCCTTCAGTACAAAACAGACTCATTAAGAAAATTTTATCAAGCTGCAAAAAATATTGAGAATCGATGCGTCATTTTGAAACTAATTCGAAATCATTAAGCAAATTCTGTAACGGTGACGGAAAAGTCCTAGATTTCGCAGCCATTCCACCTTGCTGACGAGTATCTGACATATCTCACAGCTGCCTTTATTTCCCCAGAAGTATTTATGATGTATTTAGAAAAAATTTAGTAAAGTTTTGATTATAGAAGTATCACCGGGAAGAAGATATAACATTCTCAGAATTTTAGCGCGAGACTTTCACACTCTGATTTGATTGGTTATAAGGGCAGGTAGTAAGGAGGGTGACACACACTGTGAACCAATTCCTGCAACAAGGCCTCCAAAAGTTCAATATTTAATTGCTGCAGCAGGACTATCAAAAGGTGCTGGAGAGGAAGAAGAGAGGAAAAAAGAAACCGTTGAGGAAATTCAAGTATTAACAATAATGTCAGAATGGCTTCAGATACCTCGGATGAATACGGAGACAAGGAAGCTAACAAATACTATCCAAATAGAGAACTAACTTTTCGAGTCATTTTCCGGGTTCCATCAACGTGTAGCGACTACAAATTAATTTCATTTTTTACATTTTAATGCACTTTATACATTTTTATTTCTACATGTCAATATTTGCCAGCAAGGTTATTAGTACACTTTACTAATTGGTACAGTTTATTCCACTGCACTAAAAATATAATAACCAAGCCACTGCATTAACAGCAGTGACAAAAATCGGTTTAGAATAAAGAAGAGAGAAGTTAATATACACGCGAGAAGAAAATCAAATTACATCTAAATTGAAAAACATAATTGTGAGTTTTTATTTTACAAAGCGAAGAGTGCGCTACATGGTGGTGACCCCTGAATATCGATTCTTGTAATTAAAAAGAAAAACTGTAATAAAAACCTTCGTGTCGTACCGCATAGTTAAGTATACTACCAAAAACACACAACGAGGCAGATGAAATGTCAGAAAATCATCTCAACGATCCAAAGAGTGATGCACCAGTGGAGCTCCAGCAGCCTGTATGTAAAACTTTGCATTTAATTTCCCGGAAGTTTTCACGGCTAATCCTGAGCTGTGGTTTTATCAAATTGAGTCGAAATCCACAGTAGCTAAAATAACATCGGATCAGCTTAAATTTCATCATGTAGTTAATCAACCACCAGTGAACATCCGCCAACAGATGATAAATGAGAGCAAGAATCATTGAAGAATTTGCTGATAGCAAACAGACCAAGCTGAGGAAATTATTGTCACAATTGCAATTGGGTGATACAAAACCTTCATTTTTACTGTCTGAAATGAGGCAATTAGCATCAGCAGCTGTCAGCGATGATATCTTAAAAACTCTACGGCTACAGAGGTTGCCCGAAACTATACGAGCAATTCTATCTGTATTATCGGAACCATTACTTAGTTTAGCGAAAACTGCCAGCAAAATTTGGGAATCAACTGTCGTCCATCAGGTTTATGCAACTGCAGACCGTACAACCTCTGACGAAAATACTGGATCATTTCAAAGTCAAATTGAGAAACTAGAAGCAGAAGCTGCGTAACGCAAGACAGCATAATCAACCATCGTCGAGTTCGGATAAACTTTGCCCCAGCGCCAGCAAGCCCAAATACAAGAACTGCTGGTATCATCATAAGTTCGGCCAGAACTCAGCCACCTTGCCAATCCAAGAGTTTGGAATACTCAAGCACCAAGCCTTTTTATATACGATAACCTTACTAAACGTAGATTTCTTATACATACTGGTGCAAATGTATCCATCATCCCATCAACACTAGAATCAAAATAGTACGATGCCAGTAATGCCAATTATAAACGACTGTATGCTGCTAATGGAATAGTGATAAATACGTACAGCCAGAGAAAACTTACATTTCACTCAACTTACGCCGCACATTTGACTGGACTTTTATTGCCGCTGATGTTAACACATTGTTATTAGGGGCAGATTTTTTGAAGCATCACGGCCTTGGAGTAGACTTACTAAAACGAGCGCTAGTAGATACATCAACTAAACTTAACAGTATACGCATCTCATCAAATCTTCAACACCTCAAGTAATGCTTACTGATTCTAAGGATCCATTCGTAAAAATATTACGAGGCTATAAGCAAATGTTGCATGAACATGTGGTGCCGATAGAAAAAATTAAAACAATGGTTACACATTACATTGTTACCAAAGGTCCAACAGTCGCATCAAGAGCAAGAAGATTGTCTCCCAACAAACTTGCCGCGGCGAAAACAGAGTTTAATGACTTGCTATCGAGGGGCATATGCCGTCCATCAAAGAGCAATTGGGCAACACCTCTTCATATGAGCAAAAAACCTTCTATTACGGTACCAGACAAGTACCTGATACCGCACATACAAGATTTTGTATGCATTTTACATGGCAAAAATATTTTCAGAAAAATTGATTTAAAAAGGATTTTAATTTGGTTCCGGTTAAACCATCCAAATCAGCACCCATTGCATTAGAAACGGATGCTTGGCTTTTTCTCGAAGAAATTAATTAATGCTCAGAAAAAATACAACACTTGCAATCGAGAGCTGCTAGCAGTCTATGAAGCAATTTAATATTTCCGGCACATGTTGGAGGGAGAAGAGTTTGCCTTATATACCGACCATAAGCCACTTATTTTTGCCTATCACCTCGACAAGTTCGGCGATTAGACTACATAAGTCAGTTTTCATCCGATATTCGCTACATTTCCGGGTGTCAAAATAGCATCCCCAATCTTTTGTCACGGATAAATTCAATCAATTCCGCCGAAATTCAGTTCGAAGCGATAGCTCGAGATCAAGAAACTGATCATGAACTACAAAATATCTTGCATTCAAGCACAACTTCTTTGCATCTTAAACGCATCACACTCCTTTATTCAGAAATTTAACTCGACTGCGATTTAAAAAGTATGAAAGCTATACTTCACAATCAAAAACTTTCGTTTAAAGGCTTTAGCCAAAATTCAAAATTTATCCCATTCTGTAATAAGAGCAACTACACGCCTCGTAAAAGAGCGTTTTGTTTGACCGAATCTATACCGTGATAGCAACAACTTCGTACAAAATTGCATCTCTTGCCAAAGGACCAAAGTGCACCGCCATACTAAATCACCCATATACGCTTATAAGGAGATCCCAGAGCGATTTGCACACACAAATATTGATTTATTTGGCCCGAATCTAACATCAGGAGGTTACTCATACATTTTAACAGTAATTGACCGTTTCACGAGATGGCCGGAGGCAATTCCAATTACCAGTATAACCGCGGATAGTGTCGCATCTGCACTAATATTTGGCTGGATATCTCTTACGGCGTCCCCGCAAGAAAAACCACGGATCAAGGATGACAGTTCAAATCAGAATTGTTTCGCCAGCTAAACAGAATCTTTGAAGTATTACATCTGCGAACGACAGGCTACAATCCGCAGTCAAATGGCATTATCGAAAGATGGCACAGATCGTTAAAATCATCTCTTAGAGACAAATTATCTAATGATTGGTACAACAGAGTCCTAGTAAAATGAGAGGTAGGTTTTACTAGGACTCTGGAAAAAACGATATAAAAGCAATACCAGTTTGGACAAACACTTCACATTCCAGTAGGATTTTTCGAGCCATGGAAGGAGCACCCCAGTGATGAAGAATTTATAAAAAGTTTCGACGAAGAATGAATATTTTTCAACCTGCAGAGGCCACGCATAATACCAGTAGTAAAGTTTTCGTCCTCCCTGCTTTAAAAGATTGTTCGCATGTTTTTGTCAGAGTCGATATCATTCGTACTCCACTTCAGCCACCGTACAAAGGACCATAAATTGTCATTAAGCGTGGCTGTAAAATTTTAAAGAAGTCGTTAATGGAAAGCATCAAAACATTTCTATCGATCAATTGCAACCCCTTTACAATGCAAGATCAGGACGACCAAACACCAAAATCCAGTAAATCAGTACACCACTTCAACGATGACGACCAGCCAAACAAGCGCAACAATCATTCCCAATCGCCATACCAAACTCGATACGGAAGAACTGTGAGGTTTTGAGATCGCCAAGTCCAACCATTTCGTATGACAGGTATCATAATGGACAGGGAGTGATGTAGTGACTACAAATTAATTTCATTTTTTACGTTTTAATTCATTTTATACATTTTTATCTCTACATGTCAATATTTGCCAGAAAGTTTATTAGTACACTTTATTAAATTGTACAGTTTCTTTCACTGCACTAAAAGAAGAATAACCAAACCACTGCATTAACTGGAGTGACAAAAAATTCGGTTTAGAATAAAAAACAGAGAAGTTAATGTGCACAGTCAGAAGAATCAAATAATATTTAAATTAGAAAACATAATTGTGAGTTTTAATTTTACAAAACGAATAGTGCGCTACAAATGCATATTTAGAGAGAGTAGACAAAAGTGTTTCAAAAGCACATTTTTAAAAGATAGCTGTAGTAATTTTTCAAAGCAAGGCCCTTGTTTTATACCGTTCACTTCGAAATAGAGTCAATAGTTGCAATGAATTAGGCCATAAGGTATGGGAAGAATTTTTAAAGTAGACATTACAACATTAAGTTATAGGAGTTGATCCAGCATCATACTTACGAAAACAGAAACAATATTTGAACTGCAGTTGTAGTGGTGAATCCAGTCTTTTGACGCTTAGAGGAACAATCTAGCGATTAGGAAAGTGAGAATATTGTGACAAAACATCAATCCATTTTATCATACAAAATTCTCATTGAAAACATTTCTACTCCATCAGAGTTACTCACCTTGGGAAGGTAATAAAACGGGCACCAAGTAGAAGGATAGCCTGCGAATGTCCCAAAGCTCATCGCGTTTTGGCTATGGATGCAGGGGAGTTATCTGACTAAAGTGCTGGACTTGGATTTAATAAAATACGCGTAACACTCAGCAAACAGATGGGCAATTTGAAGCAACTTGTTCGGGAAACAAACACATTGTCTAGTAAGCGGTTAGTCAGTTTTTGGAGTTATTCATGAGGAGGAAGTCACCGGTCAAGAAATTGATTATTTTCTTACCAAAGAGTCTGAGGTTTTTCACTCAAATTTGGGGATTTACATCATGGGGCGAAAGTATATAGAGTAAGTAGATTTAGGAGCTATTGACTTTATTGCTTATGGAGAGGGTGAAGAAGTTTTAAGGAAACTCGAGAAAGATAGCCTCATTCACAAATGACAACCAGTGTGAGGTCTTATTAAAAGTGCTGGTGCCCATTTCCCTACAATAGAAAACCAACTCCTTACTTTCTTCATGGCTTGGCCCTTAGCGTTGACTTCCAACGGCAATTGAAAATCACTTTGAGCTTAGATAAGGCTGGGAAATTGCTAGAGTAACTCATCAAGGGAAGACTCAATGACTCATGCTGCTGGGAATATAACTCCTCAGCAGTATGGCTTAAGAGCAGGACGTTCCACCATTGACGATGCGATTACAGAGGTGCTGAGTAGGATCCGAAAGGCAGAGGCATACAAGGACGATCCAATAAGTACTTAGCCTCACTGCCCGATGGCACCACTATCGCAAGATAGATTTACTATCGTGGAGTACATTCTCGTCGACGGCTACTGTCTACGAGCTCGTATTGACAGACTGCCGATTGAAGAGATAACTCAGACAGTAGACATCACAAAAGACCACGTGGTTTATATCCTGCATGAAATTTCAGGCATGAGAAAGCTGTTGGCTCAATTAGTACCACGTTTGCTCACTCCGGACAACAAAGGCAATCATGAGACCCCTTCACAGCAGTGTTTGACGCTGTTTAAGTGCAATCCCAAGGGGTTTCTGTGTCGTTTTGTGACCTTCGATGAAACATGTTTCCAGATCAAGGGGCGGTCGAAACAGTGGACTTGACCCAGCGAACGTGCTCCGAAAAGGGTAAAGACTGTACTATCGGCTGGATAGGTAATGGCACCATTTTCTGAGATTCACAAGGTGTGATCGGCGTCGACTATCTGGAGGAGGCCAAAACGGTCCGAGAACTTTGCTATGCCAAATTGTTGGACCAATTCCATACCAAATTGCAGAAAAAAGCCCCGATTGACAAAGAAAAAAGTACTTTTCCACTATGACAATGCACCGACTCACACCTCCACCGTCACCACGGTTCATCAAATTGGGTTACAAACTACTACCTCATCTACCGCATTCTCCAGATTTGGCCCCGTGTGAATTCTGTTTTGTTCCCAAACTTGAAAAAGTCAATCGCCGGGCAAAAATTTTAGTTAAATGAAAAGGTCATCGCCGCATTCTACGTCTAGCACTCGTTGCGTGTAGATGTGTTTTTAATCACTCCAGTCATTAATATTAAAAATTAATTAATTTTTCACAAAAGTCAGTTTCAAAAACTTAAATTTATTTCGTTCAAGTCAGTCAAAAGCAAATTTTGATTTTCATTGGAAAAAGCACTTATCGTCGAAGGCATCGACCCACGGAATCATATCGAATATTATTTTACTTCGATAAATCAACAAAAGCAATTAACCCAAGGACTAACTCGGGACTGCTGTATGGAGGAGCCCGACGGCTTCCCTCCATTAGGGGGCCCTGGGAAGAGTAGCAATATGAAATTGGCGGCAAGCTTCAATAAAAGAAGACACACAAGTAACCAGGACTCCGCAGATGACAGGCGTAAGACTCAATTAGCTGAAGACAAACAAGAACTGATTCGACTTCAAGCTGAAATTCAGGAATTGAGACTACGACTCAAAACCTTCGAAAATATGTACAAAAGAGGGAAGAAAACTCAAGATGCAGAACCGGTAAGGCAAATAAATACGGAAACTAAGGCGAGGGAAGCTATCAAAATCTCACTGCCAAGTGGGGATAACCTCTTCGTTATCCCTGCCTATGCAACTGGTCGAAATGTTCTCAAGTTCAAGGAGGAGCTCAATTCTTTGTTTGAAATACTCGAATTGAATAGGCTGCATACTTATTATATTCTTGCTGGTGATCTGATCGCCAAGCATACATCATGGCTGAACGCCACCAATAATCCAATAGGTGTATTCCTGAAATCGTGGATAACAGAGACCCAAATTTAATACAGATGCAATCTAAATGGGTTGGAGTTCCCAACATACCCTAGGACAAATTCACATTTGGACCTCTGCATTGCAGACGCAAAACTTGAATTCAGCTTTAATAGTCCTCAACGGAAACTGCAGGCGCTTTCTTATGATAGCGACCATAACGTAATCGTAATGGAAATCAATCATTAAGGCGCAGCCCCCAGTGAAACTGCAAATTTGGGTAAACTTTACAGCCGTTCACCTCAGAAACGTTACGAATACCTTTGGCTATCGAATCAACTCATTACATTTTGCAAAAAGTTTATGACAAAAGTTATTAAATTCAAACAAAAAAGCATGTTTTCGTTAAAAAATGTAGTAAATCTCGGAAACTACTTAACTTACCGAGGTGATTTAAGCTACGGTTGTTAGATCTAAATTATTTACGTTGAATTAACTCATCAAAAATTTAAAAAAGTTTTTTGCAAAAAATTTCCTTGAACACGGCATGATCTCTTCCTCATTCCATAAAGGGATGATCTGTAATGAATCGGGTGACGCCGCTGGGTGACCACTACCAACACACCTTACTGCTATGTAGCTTGTCATCCTAGGGTGGTTGTGACGTTTGCACATCCCACGTGAATTTTGTCGTGGGATGTCAAATTGAAATTGACAGCCACATGGGAAGAGAGTGTGGAAGTAGTGGCCGCCACCAAAGAACTGTCGACAATCGGCGTGCTGTTCGTATCGCGTGTAAATTTCGTGTTCAATTGAACTGTTTTTCGTTTGCATTGTGTTGCAAATATTATACCTAATTAAATCCCAGTTGAACAATAACCCACCCAAAGATCATTAAACAAAAGTGGGATTGTGGGTGCCTTAATTCATGACAGGTCCTCACCCGAATCAAGTGTGGAAAAACGGCCAGTTTCGGAGCAAATAGAGGAGAGAGTTTGCCGTGTTAAAGGCATCTACAACAGCAGTGGTAATCTAATGCATGGTTATGTTACTACAGATCTATTGGACGGCGAAGATTTAGATACGAATCTTGAAACAGACCTAAGTACTTGGTGCAAAATGCCTTACAAAGTGGGAACGTAACGTACTTGCCTGCCAACACAACCATAATCAACAGCATTAAAAATGTACCCAGCACAAGCTTCCACATACTCATTACAATTCTCCGAGTAACATGGTGACAGCTGCTTCAACGCTGGGCGGCGGAACAGTACCCTTGATGGTTGCAGCGCTAGCGCAGCACAATCGAAATTCGTCACACTACGAACAAACCCCATCATCAACAAAAATTCATCGCGGAATCGCACTCACCTCACCCAGTCACCAGTCGCATTGCCTGAATAGCACCAATGCAGCGACGACCCACATTGCTAACTCAACAGGAACTTTGCAACACGATAAAGTAGGAACACTCAATGGAAAAAACAAGGTATCATTTACTAAGAGGGGTAGTGCTTTTCTTAAATTCCCGGTCAAACCATTATATTTTAAAGAAATCAACTTTGATTACTTACTGTTGGTAATGCCTCATTTTTCGGTTTTTATTTTAAAATCAATGCAAAGACACACGAAAAATTTCGGTTTGAATCTCGTAATTGGGTGATGTAAGTTTAAAGCTTATTATTAGATATTTGATTTGTCGAAATTCGTTTAAAGCCGAGTTTAGTTAGCAGTAATCGGAAGAAAATGGAATAATATTCCCTATCTACCTAAAGTTAATTAAAAATCATAAAAACAGTCAAAAATATAAGCCTAACATACCAGGTGAATTGGGAGTCAGCCACCTATAAGTTTGAGTGAAGTAATATGTACTCTGTATTTTATTTCTCTTCTTCTTTTCTTGATTGTTTTTTTTTTAAATAATAAGCCTTATTGGGTATTTATGAGTTGTGGACACCTCAAATTTAAAGAAATTTATTGAATTTTGGAACTAAAAGAACCTTCACTCAAACTACATTGACATATCCAATCAGTGAAGCACTTCATTTGGAGTACATGATAGTTTACGGGCTCTTGCCTCTTTAGAATATCTTAAAAATTACAAAATATAGAAAAGCAAAGCAAAATTAACAAAAATGAAAGTAAATAAATAAGAATGAAGACATGTATCTGAACTCACATGAAATAATTTCCTACATTGAACGAGGCGGTTCAACGAACTTAGTTGCTAAATATTACAATCCATTTAAAAATTAAAATATGTTCTATTATATACATGGTGCATTGATAATTATATACTATTATTGTTTATATAAAATTGTAAATAATTTTTAGTAGAAAACGGGAAAGAATTTGCTCGATTAATTCGAAACTGAACAAGTCACAAATTTAATATTGCGATGAAAATAGATATGCGCTTTATAATATAAATTTAAATTTATTAGTTTAGAAAAAAAAATACTACAAAATTAAACAATTACAATAAATTGTAGAAAGTAGAATGCTAGAACCTGTGCGTATAAATAGAAGACGACTGATCTGATGAAATAACACAAATAATGAAAAGCATCGCGAAAGAAATAGACAAAAATATTATGAATTACTAAACTAAAAACGACTTTCCTTTTCAGTGGTTCTTTCTTTCAGCGGGAAGTAGAGTGCATGGTAGGTATGCCGTCACGAGGGTAGGGTTTGACAAAATCCGCTGATGTCGGTTTTGCGTCGCGCGCGGTACGTGGTACCTTTGTTGGTTTTGCCTTTTTATTAGCGTAGCTTTCGTCGGGTTTGAGTTAGCGTAGTATGTTTTTTGGTACCGCGTCGGGAATTCGGGAACGCGAAGTAACGATTAGATTTTTGTTCTTTGACTGGTTGAATGAAGAAATAGGGAGTAACGCAAAGTAGGTTTCTTCTCCGTAAGATTGTGTTTTGTGACGCGTTTGGAAACGGGCGTTTATTGGTGGCCAAAAATTGTAGATGAGCGTAATCCATTTGGAGACCCGCACCGAAATCCTCTCCGATCTAGCTGGCCGACAAGCAGCCACCGCGAAAATGGATTATGGGCGAAGATTGGTTGACCGGTTGGTACCATCCATCGGCACTACTCAGACTTAACGTCTAGAACCGATGAGAGGTCGATTCCTCGTTCGGATTTAAACATTAAAATTCATTACAGATCTCTTCCTCATTCCAGCTCAACATGAAAATTATCGGTTGAATTTCAAAAAAACAGACGGAAAAGCTTCAAAACAAGTTTAATCAAGAGTACCAGAAGCAATGTCCTCGTTCTGATGATGGCAACGATTGCTCAATGGTTCTTAATGGCAGGAATCTATCTAACGATGAAATAGATCTCTATTTGTCAAAGAAGCTGACATTGGAAACGATTGAGAAAGTAGTTCCCAAGATTAAACATCGAAACAATATGGAAGGATGTGAAACACCAACCATCGCAAGGTTGAAAAGATTGAAATGCCTTCTTTTCACACGCGTCAACAATATTAATCGGCGATTTTTGAACAACGACCATCCCTCGTTGGCTTTGTTGAAATTACACCTTGAGAAAAAATTGAGGGGTATCAGCCCACAGGACCCAGATGGCGTTTTTGCGAAAGTGAATAGCATATTCCGTAAGAAGTCTCGAGTGAAGGTATCGAATCTTGAAGTCTTTAGTGATGAGATAAATCTTCTCGATAGGGCTGGTATTGAAATTGATAGTACGACTCCGGATAGAAATCGGAACAAGCTTATATGTGAGGGATTGCATAAACTTGCCCTGATTGGAACACATTTTGAATTGGTTCATCTACTAAACCCTGAGAGAGGGAATGAAATATTTTCAGAGGTCGTTGAAAGTTTCCGACTTCAAATCAAGCCTGAACGGCCAATCAATTCTTCATTTAAATGAAACATTAACATCTGACTGCATACCGGGTTTGAATCGTATTGATTTTTTTGTCAGCTATGAAGACTTTTATTTCATATTTCACAAGACAAACAACAAGAAATCATGTGATACTGATGGCATTCCAAATTTAGTTCTGCGACATTTGCCTGAGGTTGCTATTAGGAATAATTGCATATTGTTCAACAACATGTTGAGCCATTCATATTTCCCAAATGAGTGGAAAAAGTCTAACGTACTTCCGATCTTCATGCCGTAAAAGCTATCGCCCAATCAACTTGCTGCCTAACATCAGCAAGGTGGTGAGGTGATACTCAACAAAGCATTAAACGCCCACATTGAGAAATATGAGTTGATGCCGAATTGCCAATTTGGTTTTCGTGCCAGGCATTCGACCACACATGCGATGACGAAAGTAACCTCAGACATCTGTTGAAAACTAAATGATAGACAATGTGTTGGAGCATGTCTAATTGATATGGAGAAAGCCTTCGATACGGTGTGGTTAGATGGACTAGTTTTTAAACTCCTTCAGAACAAGTTCCCCAGTCACCTTGCCCTCATCATGTGCAATATGTTATACAGGAAATCGTTTGTTGTTACTGATGGAAATCTGACAACAATGCGCCAATTCAAGATCTTGAATGGTCTATAGCAGGGAACAGTTACTGCGGCTCAATATTCATTCGCAAGCTATTGAACAGCTTTGATTTTAACGTCTCGCCAACGCGATCATTGGTAGCATTTGCTGATGATCTGATCATATATACGGTAGACCGAAAAGCTATAATAGTTCAGAGCAATCTCTAAAAAATGTTCAATGATGTACAGCTTTACACTGACAATTGGCGAATGAAAATCAATGTGCAGAAGTGCGAAACCATCTTGTTTCGGACAGCGCTGCAGGGGGTCAGTCAAGACCTGAAACGTAACTGGAAGGATTTCCACATCATGGTTAATGAGGATAGTTTAGAACGGGTTCCACATACATCCTGTGTTCAACACCTCGGTGTTCACATTGATCAGTATCTGTACTATTCTGAACATTTCAAAATCATGCTCAGTAAGGCACAATAAGTAGTCATGGCCCTACGAAGACTCTTTCATTCCAAATACATTGATCAAAAGGTCAAAATTATCTCTTACAAGACCCCGGTTAGACCAGTTTTGAGTAATCTGGAAAAGTTAAGAGTTTTTGAAAGGAAATGTCTTCATGCATGTACTGGTTTGTAGAGAAAGCCTGAGACCAATCGAATCATAATATTTATTAATTTGAGTTTGCTATAGAGTTTTTGATAGAATGTGTTTAACTGATAACGTTTGGGCCATTATGTTTTTGTATTGTTATTGTTTGGAAATTGCTTTATATTCATTTAAAATTTATAATGATTAGTATGGAATAAAATGCTTTTGTCTTTGACGTCATACTCGCCATGAGCGCCTACTTTGCAGACCTCGAGAAAACGTATTAAAGAAATTGAAGCATCGCTGGGTCAAGTGTATCGAGCTAAGAGGAGATTATGTTGAGAAATAAATTGCCTCTTTTCCAAAATTTTCGTTTTTTTTTTGTAGGCTAAGTACTTATCTGCCCGCCCACGTATGCTTGCTTAGACATTGAGTGGTACCAGGCTATGAAGTTTTGTGTCATATAGTAAAGAAGTAATGATGCAATGAAAACACCAGGTCACAGGTCGCATCTATCATTTGTTGTTTGTTACTATAGCTGTCGCATTTTCCTCTTAAACGATCATGTCTTATATGCAACAGTTTTCCTTATTTACACATCTAAATAGAAGAAAACGAGCCTCAATACCCAGAATAATGCTATTTTAATAATTTTACACTTTTTACAAAGCGATAAACTAGTGACAAAATTATATCTAATCGTACTGCTGGAGTTAATATATGTAAAAATTAAATTTTATTTCTTGTCCTCTGAAAGACAACACTGCATGCAGACAACAGAATGACACTACAGAGCATCTTGTTTGGAGCAAGAAATTTCTCAACAAAAGAGGTTCAACCTTGAGAAGCTCATTAAAGTTTCTTCTACCACAACGAAAAGGGTACAACAATGCTCAGGTATAATATGGGGATGAAGCTGAATTATTTTCGGCCTCTACCCTTTGCTATTTGAATGTTACCAACGAAAGGTCGCACAATTTTGTGAATATATGGAGATATAGTATTTTGGGTAGAAATACACGTGTTTGAATTATAGCTAGACACGCGGTAAGAAGGAAATTATTATAAGGTTAAAGAGAATTTGTTAAGGATCCCCGCAACTGAATGTTCTGCACGTTAACTACCGAGTACTTCAATGTTAAACTGAAATCATGCAAATAGGGAATCAAACAAATAATGTCATAAAATAGAATTCCCACTACAATTCTCTACCATACACCAATTCAACTTATCCTTACGCTCCCTTGAACCAAAACAGGCTGCATCTAATGTTCTACACAGTATGCATTTGAAACTTTCTCTACGGTACTTTGCACGATAATTCTAAACTGTAACAACGTAATACAATGCACACATAAAGTTTTAATTCATGTTTGTTCGACATGAAAATAAAATGTACTTTGCGAAACATTCTATAACGGAGTGCTGCTAAAAGTTCACAAAGAAACAGCTTATTCGCTAAAGTTTATTGCTCTTGCTTAAGCTAAAACAGAGTTTGGAACTTTCTTCGTTTTTTTTTTTTGTTGCTACTTGTGTATTCAAAATGGCTGTAAAAGTTATACGGCTATAGTTGTACGAGTATGTACAGCTGTAGATATGATTGAGCTCGTATTATAACTTTTAAAAGAGAAGAAATAAAATTGTGTAGGAATTGAAAATATATTTTATTTGTTTTCGAAAAACAAAATAGCATTAACATTATGGGTGGGTAAGTAGAAAGGATACTGTTTATTTTCCATAATGGGAAAGAGTAGCAGTAATCAAACATTTCTAGATTTGATTGAGCCACGCTTCATTTCCTGATGCGTAAATGGAGCTTTTTGCTATATAATCGAATTTAAATAGTTAAGTAAATTTTTCCAAGGTATTCGAAATGTTTGTCATCTATTTTTTTCGGTTGTCTTTCCGATTCTATAGTTGTTAATATTTTATTATAAAGCTTTTAAATACTTTATTGTCATTGATATTGTTAAACGCTGAAATAATCTAACGAGTTACAGTCGCTGCTGACGTTAACGTAAAAACACAAACAACAAACACTTACATTGAAAGGAAAACATCTGCATTATCCAAAACAAGACTATGGATCATCATGATGAACTATCATTAAGTACCATCACGAAGTAGTGAATTATATTGTTGATTTGATACCCGCAGGCCAATTCTCTTTTTTCTTGAAAAGCCATCGGGCCTTGCTCTACTGTGTGGGCAGACGCGTTTTGACTTCTTTGAGTCATCTTCAGTGCCTAAAGGATGTGTGGAAGGAAATGACTTTATCATGATCGCAACATTTTTGCCTGGACATCATTTCCTTCCACACATCCCTTAGAAACTGAAGATGGCTCAAGGAAGTCGAAATGCGTCTGCTCACACAACAAAGTAAGGCCCGGCGGCTTTTCAAGAAAAAAATCTCTAACCTGTTGAAACGATCTAAATAACCACAACAATCTTCAATTCATCATCATCAACAGCAAATAATGTAAATTACAACATCATGAAAACATTGATGAGTCATCTACAATCAAGACGATAAAAGAATGTGATCAAAAATTCGAGTTATATTAGATATACGAGTACTATAAAAATATGTGGTGAAAAAAGTGGAAATTAATTCACATCTACACTGAAAAGAAATTTGTTGAAATTATTACCAGCGCCAAATATAATTCTATCTGCTCTAGTAATATTTACTCGTAGAAGACATAACATATCCCTCACAGATAAAATTACATGGTGGATACATTCATATATATGTAGATGTTTTAAATATTATATAGCTACAGCAGTAATTCTACTCATATTAACATTTGAACTCTTATGCACTTTAAATATAATATATGTTAGCTATGAGAGCTATGTATGTATATCATTTCTCATGAGATACAGTTGTCTCTCTTCCAGATATACAATATTATATTTAAAAATCCTTCAATTGAGAAGTCCCCGGTGCGATACACAGATGGCGATGCTAGTATTAAATCCATATGATTATTAGTTAGTACCAACCTTCAAACGATATTTGTCAAAATTTGATAGCAGTCCGACCATTAGTTTGTGAGATATCGCTGCCAACCAAAACGTTTTAAATTAAAACGCCTAAGCGTTTTAATTAAAACACTTTTAGTGTTTTAATTCAATAAAACACGTAATTTAAAACGCCTCGAAAGTTTTATTGAAAAAAACACTTACAGCGTTTTAATTCAAATACCTAAGTCTTTTAATTAAAACGCTTTTGGTGTTCAATAAAACGTTTGAGGTGTTTAAATTAAAACACTTAGTGTTTTAAATAAAACGGCAAGCATTTTAAATTAAAACGCCTCAAACGCTTTCTCGAGAAATAACACTTTAAGTGTTTTAATTGACATAACACCAAGAAAAACGTTTTAATTAAAACACCAGGCGTTTTATTGAACATGCTTTCGAGCTCACGTCAAAATACGTCTGTCAATTGACAGACACATATTAATATGTGTTATTTAGTTATTTTTTATGAAAATTGTGTAAAAAATAATGAAGTTTCGTTTAAAGTGGAAAAAGTGGTAGTTGAGCTTCAACATTGTTTGTTTGTAGCAGTAAAGTGCAAGAAAAGGCATTGTGAGTATATAAAAGTGATAGAAAGTTTGGTTTCGAGTTCTTGTCCACATACTTACTTCTGGCTGTCAATATGTGTTCTACAGTAATTTTTTGTGCAAATAGTGCAACAAATAATGAAGTGAATGTGATTTGGTATTTAAATCTTGACACTTCGTGTTTAAAGCAGTGAAGTACGAGCAAAGTTGTTATGAGTATATAAAAGTGATAAATTTCGTAGGTTTTTCATGAAAGGCACAATGTAAGCACAATGACTTCTCGACGACTTGACCAAATACTACATTTGCCTTTTTTCCTCGTCCACTCCATTGTTGAGTAAGGTAAAACCTGTTGCAGTATGATCAAATACATACGATCAACAACGCTTTTGTTGTTTTAATTCTCCTCCCAATTTTATAACACTTTTAATGCGCATTAATGATTTAAACACTTGAAACGTTTCAAATTAAAACGCCTAGACGTTTTAATTTAAAACACCGGGCGTTTGAATCAAAACGGCTGGTGTTTGAATTAAAACACAAGGCGTTTTAACTAAAATGCCTAATGTTTTAATTAAAACAGTAGGCGTTTTCATTAAAACATTAGGCGTTTTAATTAAAACGCCTAGTGTTTCAAATTAAAACGTTTAGGCGTTTTAATTTAAAACGTTTTAGGTGTTTTAATTATTAAAACGCCTGAAAAGTGTTTTAAAATTGGGACGGGAATTAAAACACCAAAAGCGTTTTAATTTAAAACGTTTGGATTTGTAGTGATTGCGTTGTGAGTGTAGTTACTTTTGTTATTTGAAAAAATATGGAAAAAAACGAATTTCGTGTGCTGATAAAATATTGGTTTTTGAAGGAAACAAATACAGTTGAAGCAAAATCTTGGCTTGATGAAGAGTTTCCGGGGTCTGCACCAGGAAAATCAACCATCATTGATTGGTATGCTAAGTTTAAACGTGGTGAAATGAGCACCGAAGACGGCGAACGCAGTGGCCGCCCAAAAGAGGCTGTCACCGACGAAAACGTCAAAAAAGTTCACAACATAATTTTGAATGACCGTAACGTAAAGTTGATTAAGATAGCAGACATTGTGAAAATATCATCTGAATGTGTACATCATATCATTCACGAATATTTGTACATAAGAAAGCTGTGTGCACAATGGGTGCCACGTAAGCTCACAATCGATCAAAAGCAACAACGTGTTAATGATTCTGAGCAGCGTTTGAAGCTTGTTAAGCGCAATAAACCTGAATTTTTGTGTCGATGTGTGACAATGGATGAAACATGGCTCCATCATTTCACTCCGGAGTCTAATTGACAGTCTGCTGAGTGGACTGTGGACTGCACACGATGGACCGAATCCAAAGCGAGGAAAAACACAACAGTCAGCTGGTAAGGTTATGACATCAGTATTCTGGGATGTGCAAGGTATAATATTCATTGATTACCTCCAAAAGGGCCAAACCATCAACAGCGATTACTATATAGTGTTATTGGATCGTTTAAAGAGTGAAACTGTTAAAAAACGGCCTCATTTGACCGGAAACTTTTCAATTGGCCTGTTATGGCTGTACCAAGTATATTATATATGCGATAGGTATACTTAACTGCAAGTGGCATAGCATATTCCAGAAATACAAAGTTTAAAAGAATATTTCTAATGTATCTATCATATAGCTATACCAGATATAATATACTTCCTACAATAATTACAATCATATAAAAATTTAGGTTGTTACGCACTGCGAATATAATGAAGCTCATATAGCTGTAATACTTCTTCCGTAAAATAGTGATCTAAGAAGTCATAAAAATGCATACATTTTACGTGCCATATTTTCATTGAAACAAGTTATGTAAGTGTAGAATACCACGTATAAGCATTAACATATACAAAAAGATTTCGTGTATATTGAAACCCAGCCTTGTATTAATTAGTTTTTTGTTGTTGCCATATTCATAAATAATCAACCTATAAAGAAAGAATCTCCAAAAATGTGTACATATATAAGTATACATTGAAAAAAATAGCCCTTCATGACAAATTACTAATTAAGCCTTTAGCCCTATAGTGCAGAAAAAGCTTTCATTGCCGAAGTGATACTGAAAAACCTAATGCTAAATCTAGCGAAATTCGGAACATATAATAATTCAATTTCTAATGATTTCAACTCTTGTTCGTCTGGAAAATACTCGATGGAGATCTAAATTGATCAACGATATAAAAACTTTAAGTCGAGAATCGTGCCTGTGAATCATTTCCTTGACGTTAACAAATTTGGGCACTCAACGGTCAAATCCGTGGTGGCTGCTGGTGGGCCAGCTAGTTTGAAGAGGAATTCAGTCGTGGGTCGTATAGTAAGTAGAACTGTCACTCGATTATAATTTTTAGCCGGCATCGGGCTCCCCTGAATTAAAAAATGTTCTCAATCTACATCGCGCTCTACATCACTTGTCCAATTCTATACTTACATTCACAACAAAGGAATACTACTGACATCACAACAAAAAGTTGAAGTCCTGGTAGACGGGTTTTATGAAACAATATGTAAATCAAACAAAATGTTCTGCAAATCAAAACTTCACTAATATACAGATTCCATAAATTGAGTAGCTTTTATAAATGACTTGCTAACAAGTTTCTTTTTTCAACAAAGAGCAAAAATTATAGAAATACTTGCATTTTTTCTTTTTGTCATGGCACTTAAGTTTTTAAGTAATAAATAGTACCAAATGATCACTATAATTACTAACTAACTACTACGCTTTGAGATAGAGTATCTCATTTTCTTGATCGAATGTATCGGCACTCGGGAAGGTGATATGGTCAGTACCATGCTTTGGTCGTGTGTCGTCCACCCAGCTGCGATACGTTCTACAGGCTGCAGTATGGGACCTCAGAAAAAATAAGGTTCCTGGAATATATGGAACACTAGTAGAACTGCTCCAAAACGGAGATCCCCACCTAAATAACCTTCTGCATAGGCTAATATATACTAAATATGGTAAGAGGAGCAATTACCAGAGGACTGGAGGAAATATATGATGTGTCCTGTACACAAAAAAAGGGACAAATTAAAGTTTGCACTAGTGTGCACGTCTTATAAAGTGCTCCCCATAATCATAGAAAGAAAATTTAACCCGTACTATAAAAATATTATAGGTGAATAACTTGGAGGCTTTCGAAGTGAACGGTCTACAATACACCAAATATTTTCAGCAAAGCAGATGCTCGGAAAATGCTGGGAATATAATATCGATGTGCACAAACTCATTGTAGACTTCAGGCAAGCATACAACAGTGTCGACAAAAATGTGCTGTACAAAATAATGCTTAACTTTGGCGTCCCAACAAAACCAGTCCACAAGCTAAAGGTCTCAACGCTAAACTCAAAATCCCAGGTCGAAGCAAACGGTGAACTAACGTACAGCTTCATAACAGAGTTAGGCTTAAAACAAGGGGATGTACTTGCCCAACGCTCTTTAATATTACATTGAAATACGTCACCAGGAAGACATCAGCTGAAAACTCGGGTACACTAATGTTTAAGTCCACACAATTAGTATCATAGGCTGATGACGTCAATATTATAGCACGTTCAATCTCAGATGCCAAAGGAGTATTTCCGAGTCTAGAATCTAAAGCAAACCAAATTGGTCTACGAGTTAAGAAAACTAAAACTGAATTAATGACTCTAACGAGGGAGAAAACTCCAGTTCAACAAAACTTGACCAAAGGCGGCTACAACCTTAGAACTGTGGACAATTTTGTGTATCTTGGAGCCAATCTGAATAGAAGAGGTGCCAAACAGGATGAAATTGGACGCCGCAAATAAAGCCAATTACATCGTACTTCCTATTCTAAGGTCGAGAGTTGTGCACAGGCACGATAAACTCCGTATGTATAAAACGCTAGTCAAACCTGTGCTGTAATATTGAAGTGAAACATTGACCCTGACAAGCAAATCCGGAAAGGCAGTGGCCGTATTTGAACGCAAAGTGTTCTAGAAAATCTATGGCTCAGTGAAACAAGGAACAGAGTGGAGACTACGTTACAACGATGAGTTCTATTAACTTTTTGAAGACACACCTGTTTGCTCGTGCGTAAAGTTACGTAAATTGCTATGGACGGACCACGTAGAAAGAATGGAAGAAAGTCGGCTACCCAAAAGAATATTGAGCACAAGGTAGACCTCCAGCAGAAAGACCAAGAAGTTGATGGGAAGATACAATACAAGCTATTACCCACCATTCACTGGGGTTACTCCAACTGGGAGTCTCGATCCCGTGGTCGCTCGTTGAAGGAACAGCCAAAATACTCCAGCATGGCCGACGAGCGGGACTGCGAAACACATATGTTTCACTTCGTTAAATTGATATTCTTCGTTTTTTTTCAACATTTCGTACAATGGCCTACTATTCATTGAATAATTTTGTATAAACTCCCGGAAATAAGAACAAAGACCTAAAAAACTCTTTAATTCCCCAACATTCTTAGGAACACAAGACTCTTTTATTGCTTCAATTTTCATTTGATTCGGTTTCACACCTTTCTCAGAGATATTATATCCTAGATAAGTTATTTCATTAAGCATGAATTTACATTTATCCATTCTCAATACCAAATTATTCATTTTCAGTAGTCTGAGTACCTTTGAAATTATTTCGAGATGTTCCCCTATATCCCTTGTCGCAATTAAAATATCATCCAGATATATTTGTAGTTTCTTTTCACTAACAAGATCCTTAAATACTTTATGCACATAACATTTTTTAACCCAAATGACATTTTATATATTCAAATTGGCCCATCAACGTTACAAAACTTGTATATTCAATAGAATCGTCAGCAATTTTTACATAGTAGAACCCATTCTTGAGATCTAAACTACTAAAGTATCTTTTATCTCACAATTCGCCCATCCGATTTTCTATTAGAGGTAAGCGATAATTATCCGTTTCACTAATCTTATTAATAGCTGGGTAGTCTACACATAATCTAATTTCTTTGTTGTTTTTTTAGTGTTTTGTAAATTAGTTTTACAAAACACTACTAAAATCGCGTCCTGTCTGTCCGTCTGTCCGTCCGTGTGTGATAGCACTTTTTTCGCAAACTACTTAAGTTAGAAATATCAAATTTTGTATGCATGTGTAAAGTGGTGCTCTCTTCAAATTTCAACTATAAAAAAAATGTATAAGGTTTTTCAGGGGGGTCTCCCAGTAGAGGGGAGTGGCCCCCGAAAAAAAATTCATCAAAAGTTACCGATGTGGGTATCAAATGAAAGGTCTTAATAGGGACTTTTCAAAAAAGGTCTTAATTTTACACTTTTTGCTTCGAGGGGGCCACAGGGAGGGGAAATACACGAAAAATTTGTGTCCCCTCTCGCGCTTGGACTTCTGTGGTCGGAAAAATCGGAAAAAAAATTATAGAAGTAGATTTTTATGAGTACAACAACAACAAATACCTTAGAAGGCAAAATTTGCTCAACTTTTTTAATAATAGTATGATATTCGAGTTTCACATTTTCATTTTCCTTAAACTGAACGAAATTCGATATTTAAGTAGTCCTACAAAAGGTCCTTAAGCTTTGTAAGTTTGAGGAAAAGAGAATGATATACACGGAAGTTATAGCCGTTTGAAATTTCTCCAATTACAACAACAATAACACATGATTTTGGTATTTTATGGACTTCCCATCGAATCAGTCACTGCAGTTGCAATTCAATCTTCTTGAATTCACGATTTGAGTGATTTTTTTTTGGTTTGCAACAAAATGCCGACCGTTTAAAAAAGAAAAACAATGAATTTTCTTTTAAACGTGCACATCTCTGTGACATATTTCTTGACTTTATTCGTTGCTGGTGGCTACATTTCTGAGAAGTTGAGTACAAAACCCTTCTGACATGAACGTAGGTCTGTCTACCCACCCAACCTTGTTTACCAGTACTATTGGGCTTGAATAAGGTGAATAACTTGGATGTATTACTTTCTTTTTCTGTAATTCATCAAGTATATTTTGAACTTAATCCTTTTCATAAAATGATAATCGCCTTGGCGAGTGGGAAATATGTTTATTCTTTACAATCCTAATGGTCATTTCATATTCGGTTGGTTTAACATACGAGCCATCGTCAGAATTCTCATAATTTCTTTGAAAACTGTCAAGTAGCTCACTTTTCATATCGTTTGGTATGTTGGGATTCATAACTAGCTCATCTGTACTACTCTTTTCCGTATTTATATCTCGGGTACGGTTTAAAGACTACACTCACTGCATTACTAATATCGAAATTCAGACTTATTCCACTCGTATGTAGGAAATCACGCACCAATATTGAACATTGGTTCATTGTAGACTCCGGGACGACATAAAACTTAGTCAAATGAGACGTACCGTTAATTTTGCCTTTTGCCTTAAGTAAGCCCAAGATTTCTAACTCGCTTCCATTGATTCCAGTCACCTGTGGAATATTTACAGATTCAAAATATGGGCAAAACGCTTTGTTTCATTAAGCTTATAGTACTTCCTGTGTCAATTAATGATTTCATAGTTATTTCATAAAAAATACCCGACTTTAAATTTTCAAACTTAATTATACAATTTATAAAGAAAACCTGGATGAACTTCTTCTTGAATCACTGTGTCGTTGATGAGTTGTAATTCTGGAACTGCAGCTATGTAATCTTTTGATACTTGACCAGGTTTTCCGCATTCGCAGCAAGAACCTTGGTTTCTTTTCGACATCGTACAATCTTTAGATATGTGCCCAAACATACTGCAATTGAAGTACTTCGATTTTGACGTTGACGACGCTTTTATGAATTTCGGCGAACTATCTCGTTCCGATTTAGTTCACACGTTCTCATTATTTTTCTGTGGCAATCCATGTACACCTTCGAACCATTGAAGTGACAAAATTTGTTGTACCAATTTGTCCTGCAGCCCTTTAATGATATATTTTACAACCGCTTGTTCACTCACGTTGCCTTTTGCTGCCAAAGTTTTCATCACATTAACAAAATCATTGTATGTTTCATTCGGCTCAATTTCCCGATTTGACAACGTCAAATGAACTCCACTTCATTTTCTACAGGAGGAAATGCCGCAAGAAATACTTAGGTATTTAAAATGAGCCCAAGGGCTTAATGTCACTTCTCAGCTCACTAACCACAACTTTGTAACTTCTTTTTACGTTGATTTGACATAATAAAGCATCGTGCGCTCTTTCTAGTTATAAACATCTTTAAAATTTTCTAATTTTGCGATCCACTGCTACGCACTACAACTTACTTCGCTTCCCGGATCGAACAATGGCAAAATTGCCACGACTTTAGTCGGGTGCAACAATTCTTCTTTTCCGACTTTTGCATTCGGTTCGTTCACCTCGTTCAATAAATCATTTTCCCGCCGTAGCAGTTCAATCTCGCGCCGAGCTAGTTATTGTTCTTTTACCAAGAGTTCACCTTCACGGAACTGAACCGTATTGTTTCCTTCCAATCTGACATTTTCGTCATCGTTCCGTTCCTCACCAGTACCATCATCACTAACACAATCTTCCAAGCCAGCTCGATCGGTTTGTTTCGTTGCACTCTCTTTCCCACTTTTACTGTGTCCGCCATTTCGTACTCGTATGTCCGATAAATCACGTAAGCGCTGCAATAGCGTGGCCTTTTCCCCGTGGTGGACACCCCAAGGGCACGCTATTGCAATTTTAGTTCCTTCATACCCTCTGCCTTACGTGACATCGCGAAACAATAGATTCCCGTACGGAACCTAGCCGCGATCGAAATCGTACACTACACGAAACCCACACACGAATCCCACTTCTAAAAAACTGTAGAGCGACTTGATTTTGAAACAAACGCAAGGTTTCAACTTTATAATTAATAATATATATATGTATACTCATGCAATTATCGTATTGTGTGCAACTAATTTCATCGGTTTCCATTTACTTCTGTTTAAATCATAAATCAAGCGCTTATCTTATTTTGTGCAACTAAGTACATTTACTTCTATATACCCCTCTTTTAACTATCTATATATTCATACACTTGCATAATTATGTGCAATCACTTACGTCTGTTTATATTTAATTCAGGCATTTATATTTTTATGCGCCCATATTTACATTTTTTCGTATTATATACACCCCCGCTCAAACAAAACATTTACTTGCATATATACTCCCTTATGGTATATCACCTGTTGAATTTTACATTTGTCAATTTGAAAGTTTAAATTCGTTATATCGCTTGCTAAATACTCGTATACACATAACAGGCCAATTGAAAAGTCCCCGGTCAAATGGGGCCGTTTTTTAACGATTTCATCCTTTGAACGATCCAATAACGCTATATAATAATCGTTGTTGATGGTCTGGCCCTTTTGGAGGTAATCAATGAATATTATACCTTGCACATCCCAAAATACTGATGCCATAACCTTGCCAGCTGACTGTTGTGTTTTTCCTCGCTTTGAACTCGGTTCATCGTGTGCAGTCCACTCAGCTGACTGTCGATTGGACTCCGGAGTGAAATGATGGAGCCATGTTTCATCCATTGTCACATATCGATGCAAAAATTCAGGTTTATTCCGCTTAAGCACTGCTCAGAATCATTAACACGTTGTTGCTTTTGATCGATTGTGAGCTCGGGTGGCACCCATTTTGCACACAGCTTTCTCATGTACAAATATTCGCGAATGATATGATATACATGTTCAGATGATATCTTCACAATGCCTGCTATCTCGATCAACTTCACTTTACAGTGATTCAAAATTACTTGTGAACGTTTTTGATGTTTTCGTCGGTGACAGCCTCTTTTGAGCGGCCACTGCGTTCGCCGTCTTCGGTGCTCATTTGATCACGTTTAAACTTAGCATACCAATCAATGAGGGTTGATTTTCCTGGTGCAGACCCCGGAAACTCTTCATCAAGCCACGATTTTGCTTCAACTGTAGTTTTTCCCTTCAAAACCAATATTTTATCAGCACACGAAATTCTTTTTTTCCATCTTTTTTCAAATAATAAAAGTAGCTACACTCACAACGCAATATCTCACAAACTAATGGTCGGACTGCTGTCAAATTTTGATAAATATCGTTTGAAGGTTAGTACTAAATAAAAATCATATGGATTTAATACTAGCACCACCACCTGTGTATCACACCAGGGACTTTTCAATTGGCCTGTTATGTACGTGGATTTGAAATTATAGTAAATATTCGTATACTTAGACCCCTTTGAATTATATACAAATCGTTAAATTTTGTGGACCGGTAGCTTTACTTTTGGCAGATGTCGTTAGACATTTGTTTTTATATTTACATATATTGCATCATTTCATGTATTTTTTTGCAGAATTAAATAATAAAATGATTTTTTAATTGAACTTAAAAAAAAATAAAAAATTGATTTTATTTTTTCTCCCTGAAAGGGGCCACGTCAGTGCACACTTCTTCTGATATAGGCCTCACAGGGCTGCCCCCTCCTCACTAGTCTAGAGGCTTTTACGCCAAGGGATGAGAGGCCCCTGAATACGGGCCTAGTCATCTTTACTTCGTTCACGTGGGAGGGTGCGTGTGGGAACCAAATCCCATTTCCTTGTATGAAGTAGCTTCCCCGTTAAAAACAGAAGGATGACTTGTATCATTGGTAGGCTAGGCACAGAATAATAAGACCCACTTCGGTTTCTGTTCGGCCATGTTATCTTTGTAAATCGTGCGCGTGAAAATACGTTTGTAGTGTTGACTTTGCGTTGAGGAAAAGGACATGCCCCATGATACCGCAGGACGCGTGCGCGTCGTCAGGTAAGGTCGTTCCAGCGCAGCTCGAACTCCTAGCTCGCTGAGGTAATTAACATCGCTACTGTCTTTTACGTGCCTCCAAAATTCATTAAATCCACTACAAACATCCAATCAAAAATGTAGCCTTATCATCACACAATCAACTGTTGTTGTTGTGATATATATAAATTTAAATTGCTATATCACTGCATACAGTTTAGCTCTGATAAAACTTGTAAGTAAGGATAATCTTACAATAAACTATCTCGAATGGAAATTTCATTGAATTTAAGGATGCCTAGCTGATTTTATTGGCGAAAATGTGAAATTCATAAGTCCTACTTGTATTAAACAAACGAGTAACTTTTGGCTTCAAAGATATTTGTTGTTTTTGGACTTATAGAGAACTACCTCAATGATTTTTGTTGGATTTTCCGATCCACCGGTGTCCAATCGTGGGGAAGGGATACAATTTTTTCATATTCTTCCACTTCCCTTGCCTACTCCATTATTGACATCGCAATTTCAAGTTCTGGTATTAATCAGGCCTCTCATTTAATACTCTCCTTGACTGCCTCTGGGGTTCAAGGGGTCACACCCAAATAGACAAGACTCCCTTAAACTTCTTTGAAATTTTTTCGACTATAAAACTTTCATTAACCAGAAACTCCTGAGCTTTCCAAAGAGTTTGATGACTCTAGCTCCTCTAGTTCCTATGAAAACACACTGTGACGCACTGTTAGACAGACGGGCGGACGGATAGACAAGTACCAATTTTAATAGGGCATTGTAAACTTTTTTTAAAACCCTAAAAATTACACCTTTTCAATGAATCATAAATTGTAATGAATTCGACGATTAAGATGACTGAAAAAATGTAATATTCGCATTAGCCAAAAATTTAAGCATGGCAGCTAATCAATAATAACCCTTGAACTAAACACTAAACTGACCTAGAAAAGCTCTGATGCTTTGATGTACTCGAAATGAAATCCAATTAACGATAATGTCACAAATTAGCCACGCTTATTCACCTTGCCTATTAAATTCACAGTGCACGTTACAAGCCACTCACTCTTTTGAAGCCCTCATAAGCCTCATTTCCGGTCTTTTGTTTCAAATCTCATCCATGCATGGATAGATGAACAAACTCCATCCAAAATGATAACCCCATTTCAACACCAGCACATAAAAACATACGACATGACTGTAAATAGATGGAAAATTATCTCCACATTTTGTACTACGACGCAAGGACATTTCAGTTGCTTCACTTTAACGTCCTGCAGATTATACGGCTCCAAAATGTATTGGCCTTCTTAAATGGATTGACCCAAATTCACTGGGACTGAACGTGTTCATCTCCGTGCCATGCCAACAAACATTTCATCTAACTTTTTCTCAACCATCGCTGCCGGAATCCTTCCTAGCAACGAAGTCATGCACCAACTTTTACGCGCCAGCCATTCAAACATCTACACGTTCGCCAATTCTACGTCAAGAGCTAACTACTACCCAGTTCCCGGTCAAATTTATAGCTCAGCAGCACTGCTTAGGAATTCCTCTTTTGCAGCTGGCATAAGCACAACAAGGACTGTACCTATGAAAAATCACACCTATGTTATTTCCGCTATTTCTATTATTCCTCTGTGTTGTCTTCTGCTTCCTGCGGATGAAATTTTTATTTCACGGAAAAACCACATTATTATGACGTGACCGTGGCAGCAGTTCATGTTCTGGACCGCACTCCCTACTCGCCGATCCACACGGAAAATGGCTGACAGGGACATGACACGAAAATTGTTATTGGTGTAAAAGGGCTGAACAAACGTTGCAAAAAGGATTACAGCAAGATTTAAAAATAGTGTCAACCTTCCCATTAGATAAAATTTCGCTCGTTATTCGAATGGTAGAAATAAAAAGGATTGCCGAGGGGTGCGATGGAAGGATATTGCATGTTATTGTTCCCATTTTATCCAGCAGTTAACATGTGTGGGACAGATATATTTTCGATAACAGGACAGGATACAGACGTTAACATTAGAGTTGACTGAAATATCGCTCCCATTTGCAGAAGCGGTGGTGTTTGGAGCCAATACCTAGCAAGGTTTCTGCTCTTTGTTTAAAAGGAATCCTACTTTAAAAGTAATTTTAAGTGGTTGTTTTGTCCCTACTGACGATTATGTGTCCTTATGTTTGCAAAAGTTTTTCATTTTAACTTGAATTCATACTCCTCAAGCACAGGAAACTACACCCTATCCAAATCAGATACCACTGACTTTCAAATAAATTCTCAATGGGGCTCCTAATTAAATTCTTGGTCCTGATGTAGTCAGGAAGTAAAAGTTTCCTTGTTAGCTGGCAAGTTCTTTTGTCCTGCGTTACGTATATGGCTTGGACAACTGCCATTCAACAGTGCATGCATACATTCCATTTATCACTTGCATGCTGTCGTCATACATGCGATTGCATATGTGAAATGACATCCATATCTGCCTCTCAAATGCTTTGCGAAACGTAAGTGCATGTATGTCGTAGCACCTCTTGAAACAGCTTCAGCCAACTTGAGTCCTTGGCGCGCACCTGCTCTATCTCGCTCCCACTCATTTGACAAACCTATATTTAATACCCTGCCACTGTACTTTGTAAACGAGTAACGAAGTAAGCACGAGATTCTAAAGGATTAGAAGAGCACTACTGCGAGAAGGACTCTAGTAACATGAATGCATATACGAGGAGTGCAAGTACTATAGTAGTACAATCAATCACTCGATAATATCAGACGGCACAAAATACGACGGAACATTGTAAGAATCTCATGATAAAGTGCAGTGGGTCTCCCGGTCGAGAGGATTTACTTGATCACCTGGATTTACCAAGGATTTATTTTGAGTTGATTTTCTTCGGGGGCAATCAATATGCTATTAATGACGGAAAATTCAAATTAAGTTACAACTATTTGCAAGGTTTGTGGTGAAAATTCGTCGATAATGAACAATGAAGGATACTCGAATCGAAGTAATTAATTGACTGGCCTAGAAAATAATTAAGAATTGACAGAGAGTCATTTCAATCAGTTCATTTGAAGTACACTGTTTGTCAATTCAGTGGAGTTGAAAACATGTCAAGAAAGCTTGCGAGAGCTCTTGTTGAAACGGCTTTTGAATTTGACATTCTAAAGACGATTTTGGAAGGGCAGTTGATGGGATTCCAAATACTAAAAGAATCGATAAGATCTTGATTTTGGAAAAGATCTTCTAAAAGCATTTATACATTGATGACAACGATATCAACATCAAATAGCAACTATTTTGGATCTTATGATTCCAATAATTAATAATAAATTTCAACTTACGGGAATGTCAATTAAAATTACTTAAAGGTGCTTTTTTATATCGATGAGAAATAGGTCCCATACTTTGGTCACATGTTTGAAGATTTAGGAGATCAAGCTGACCAAAATGCGCAAGAAAATTGAAGAAATTAACTTAAACAGGAAGGGCGAAGTGAACTCAATTTATGATAATCGGCCGTTAACCGCATAGTTTACTAGAAAAATAATAATAAATACAGGGTTATCCATTTCGTGGTAGAAAAGTATAACCCTGCCTTTTGACATTTGTCCGAATTAAATGTCATCCAAGGCATGTTTTTTTAGCTGAAGGTTTTCCATTTAGAAATATGCATCGTTTAACAGTCAAAAAACGCGTTAAAAGCATCAAATTTTATTATAAAAATGCTGATTCTGCTCTATCAACATTTAGGGCTTTACGAGCCGATTACGGTCGACATAATCGACCTACACAGCAAGCAATTTCGAACGCAGTGAGAAAATTTGAAGAGACTGGATCCATTATTGATATTGCAAGGCCTGTGCATCATCGCAACATTCGTTCTACTGAAAATATCGCTGTCGTTGCTCAAAGTGTGGAGGAAGACCTGAATTTGTCGATTCCTCGACGTGCTCCACATTTGGGCTTGTCTTACGGCTCATTGTGGCGGATTTTGTGTTTGGATTTACATTTCCATCCGTACAAAATCCAACTCACTCAAGAACTTAAGCCTCAAGACCATACACAACGCAGAATGTATGCGAATTGGCTGATTGAACAACAAGCCATTGATAACGATTTTTTGAACAAAATTTTCTTTAGTGATGAGGCTCATTTTTCGCTCAGTGATAACGTTAATAAACAGAATTGCCGCATATGGGGCTCTCAAAATCCTCAAGCCTTTGCATCCGGAAAAAGTGACCGTTTGGTGTGCATTATGGTTTGGTGGTGTTATTGGCCCGTATTTTTTTGAAAACGATCAAGGAAGAGCCATAACAGTCAATTCTGACCGCGATGGACAACACAGGCTAATCGAGCACTTTTGCAAGATAAATTTCCAGGACGCGTAGTTTCGAGATTGAGTGATATCAATTGGCCCGCAAGATCCTGCGACGTAACACCTTTGGATTTCTTTTTATGGGGCTATGCAAAAGATCGTGTTTACGCGAACAATCCTCAAAATCTTGAGCAATTGAAAACCAATATTCGTGAAGTTATGGCCGAGATATTGCCGGAAATGTGCCGAAAAGTCATTGAAAATTACCTCAAAAGGATTGAGGCCTGTAAGAGGTTCCGTGGAGAACATTTGAATGATGTTGTGTTTCACGTATAATGACAAGGCTCAATCTTCATATTGAACATTGTATTGTTTCCATCTGAATATTTTATGTGTTTTTTTAGCTTTACTTTCCCAAGCGTAAAATGGATGACCCTATATGTTTACGAAGGTCGTCCAAATGCATTTTAATTCAAGTTGAATGCCATAATTGAAGTTTGATTTAATAAAAAGTAACTTGAATCACTGTTTACATTTTTCTGTGATATTTGGGTTAACATTGGTGCAAACTGTCAGTCAGCTTACATCCTCACTACATTATTCTCTCCTTCATTAAAGCTGCATTCATAACTATGTGTTTATTGAGCGCAATATATTTCATAGTTTATGCATAATTTAGTTAAAACATTGAATATTCTATAGCTCAATATGACCATAGTAATAAAATTTTCACTGCTGGTTAGAAATTCTAATTTTAAGGATTTTTGGCTTTTTACTGTATAAATCTTGTAAACTTGACTGGATTTAGTTAATATGAACTTTAGATTAACAAAAACGTGTCAGTATTAGTGGAAAAAAAATTGTAGTATCAATGAAGTAGGGAGAAGTTAAAAGAGCAAATTTCTGATTGTCCTCCTTATAGGAGTTCGAGTCGAGCAGTCATCGAAGCAGCACAATATTCTTATGAATATTGAAATTTAGAAGAATATTGAAATTTAAAAGAATTTGGTAATTTCAGGAGTTGCGGAAATTTGGAGGGAATTTTTTTGGAAATTGTAGAAAAATAAAAGGAGTTAAAGCGCCTGGACAAAGCGCATAGTGCAAGCACAAGTGGAATGATGGGAGTGGTGAAAAGGAGTTGAATTGGAATTGGAGAAATTGAAAAAAAACACGAAAACAAAGAAAACATTATTATTAAGGCTTTTTTAAGTGCTATCATTTTTCTTTATAATATAATTATTTTGCTTTTTAGTCTTTTAATTACTAGGCAATAAAAGTTTCAGTTTCCACTATCTTTCTTTTTGCCGCGACAGTATTCCAAGTTCTGTCTTGGAACCTGTGCGTATGGGGGAAAGTAATGAATTTGGGGAGCTCTCAGCCGCTACTCGTAAATATAGCTTCGCGCGGAAAGTGAGGAAAAACTTGCAGCGTTTCTGCGAGAAATTCATAATGGACGTAAAGGAGGAGTTTATTCTGGACTTGCTTGCTAGTTGCAAGATGCAACTATAAGTGCCACAACTCTCCAGTGACATAGAGATGACTGAAGGCGGAAGTTCCACGGACAGTGATGACGAGGAGGAGGCTATTGTAAAGCCAGAAGCCAGAAAGAGGCCAATAGGGTACCCAACAAAGGAGCCTACTTCAAAAGTATCGAAGACCCTGGAAATGAGCGAGTGGGGTTTTTCCCAGCTAAAAAAGGTGGCGAAAATAGCCTCCGTTAGTTTTTTGGGGACCATAACCAAGCCGGGCGGAAGGCCCTAGCAGCCAAGCGCGGCTGCTATCCAAAAAGAGAGGGTGCCTCCTATAGTGTGCTATAGGCTTGACCTGAAGATTTTCAGGGATAGCGTCTAAAGGATATGCGCACGAAACTCTGAAAAGGAGCCAGAGTACAACGTGACGGTAAACAGCTCCTCACGAATTTCGCGCCACCCTAAAACAGCTGAGGATCATGCCAGCCTTTTTAATTTTCTGAAATGTGCAAAGGTGGCTTCTACACCTACACACGTCCAGGAGAGAGAAAATTGACTCTCCTTCTCAAAGGCGTGCGCAGCTCATATGACGAGAACGATGTCGTGGCTGAGCTGAAGGGACATCTCGGGGAAGATATCCTTCCAGCAAAAAGTTTCTCCACTATAACCTCTAGGAGGGAACAAAGGACGCTTTAATAGTCCAGTTCAAACCAGACTGTGAAGTGGAAAAAGCAATGGACATAAAGTTCCTATTGTATCAGAAGATACAATAGGAGCGTCTGAAAAAAAATTTCACTCCTCAGTGCTTTAACCGGAAAAGATTTGGTCACGTCGCTTCTATCTGGGGACTTGAAGTTAGATGGGTAAAATGCGACAAGCAGCATAAGTTCATTGAATATACAATCTGGAAAGACGAGAAAAAATACGAGATCTTCTGTGTCAACTGCAACACTCAGGGACACCTTGCGAGTTTCACTGTTGTCCTAAAGCAAAAGAAGTTGAGGAGAGAAGGAAGAATCCCCAAAAGAAAAAAGAGGAAAGACAAAATCTCATCACCACCTCTATAAAAATTACTGTACATGTAGGGGTCTCGTACTCTAGGCTTTTGCAAGAATCAGCCTACGCCCCAGCCTGTACGCCAACAAAATCAGCAATTCCAGCAGTCGCAGAATGAAAGAAATACGGTTATGAGCACTGACTGTCAACAATTTTTCCGGTATAACTTGTCACACTCATTCGAAAAGTGGACACATTTATCCCCCACTATAAAAAAACTCACTATCTCTAGTGAGAAAAAACCTGCGTACTTAGAACTCACCCTCAAAGTATGTTGTCATGATGAGTTCCATTAAGCTCTCCATCTTCAACATGTGTTCACTAGCTCCACCCTATAAAAGGATATTTATGTCGGAAACAAGACTCAAAGAAAGACACAAAGTGCATCTGGGAAAATACAAGATCATCAGGTGTGATGATCCAATGGGAAGTCTTGCAGTTGCTATGGCTCATAAAAATCACCTGAAGGTCCAAAGGCACTGCGTTCCAAGTCTGAAATGTATTGAAGAAAAAATAATAAGCTCCTTGCTGGGAGGGTCCACCTTAGCGTTGGGGGGGATCTATGTTTGACATGGGTACTCGGTGAGGGAACTGATTGACGAGTTGGAAACAGTGCTTACTCTGTGCGAAAAATTCGATTTCTATGCGCTGGGAGGCGATTTTAATACGAAG
The DNA here is from genome assembly GCA_963969285.1 of Odontomyia ornata. Classification (NCBI taxonomy): domain Eukaryota; kingdom Metazoa; phylum Arthropoda; class Insecta; order Diptera; family Stratiomyidae; genus Odontomyia; species Odontomyia ornata. Next base: position 492,232,388 of record OZ017738.1, on the reverse strand, counting down.
CATCCCTCATGGGGAAATATTGCATCTAATAGCTATGGGCCAGCTATTTCTAACTGGGTTTTAATCAAATATGGGTCGCATACTGATTGCCCCAAAAGCGGCTACTTTCCACCAAAGCTCATCTATTATTGACTTCTTCATTGTATCTGCCAATCTGGTAAAACTGTCCCACAGTTGGAGGAATTTCAAGTGTGCTGTTATTGACGCCGAGTCTGACCATCTTTTGGTTTAACGGATCTTAAGAGTGAAAAAGGGTGTGAAACTTGAGGTTGCAGATCCTCAACTTTTCATTTCATACAAGCAAATCGATTGGGCAGCAGTTAGTGCTGACCTTGACGGAATATTCAGGGGAATTTCAATTAATAGATCGAAAAATCTTTCTATTCCTGAATTTGATGAGGGAGTCGCATGTATAAATTCAACCCTGGATACAGTCATCTCAAAGATCTCCATTAAAAAATCCTCGATATTATCGAGATTTACCAGAAGACAGCTTGGAGCTTCATCGTAGACATGGTTGGCTGAGAAAGCTACTCGCAAGAACCTACCACCGCAATTTAAATGTGGTCAACTGAGAGTATGAAAGTATTCTTCTGTGATTACGTATCTAAACCGAACGATCTCAAGGAGAACCATGGCTTTTGTTAACGAGCGGTTTGAACAGGCCCTGGAAATTATCAAACAAGGTCCTTGTATGTTTCCTCATATCAATAGGATAACTGGCGGAAAAAGGCTTCCCGGGAGCCTCACTTACGATGGATTTATGCTCATGGATGACAAAGCTATCGCTGACTCCATCGCAAAACATTTTACGAAAGTTCTTCAAAGAGAGAAAGCAAGTAAGGACTCTTTCATAACTTCGTTAGTGAGCAGCATCACAACGAATTTCGACAAGAACAATGAGCAATTGTGCTTCAAATCCCTCTGACTCACCATGTTGGCACTGGAGCAAAATTCGAAAAAATCAGCAGGGGCTGATGGAATCTCCAATTATATGCTTAAAAGGCTTCCCATGTTTTCTTTGTTCTCCTCGCGATCATTCTGAATAACTGCATTAACATCTGCTACTTCCCTCAGCAATGGAAATGGGCAAAAATATTCGCAATTCCCAAGAAGTCGGACAGTACTGACGTAGTCGATACTCGCCCGATTTCCTTGCTTTCAAATATTGGTAAGCTGCTTGAAAGGGTAATACTTGAAGGCGTCACACAACTCCCTGCTAATCTGAATATAAGGCCAGAACCCAGGTGAATCGCTTCGCTGATGACTTGTTAGCGTGGTCATCTAAGCACAATTTACGCTTTGCTTGGACGCCGCTCCAAAAATATTTGGAATCTCTTACTGAATGTTAACGGATATGGGGAATCAAAGTAAATGCGAAGAAAAGTGAATGAATTCTGTTCAAGGGCCCCCACAATAACTTCAGTCGTCGTGCAAAAAAATGGGGCAAGATAGCATTAGTGGAGCCAAAAATCCTTCGGGCTTGCGCTGGCCTATATAGACGGGAGGACGGACGGTCCTACCCCAACGAGGTGCTGTACCAGGAGACAGAATTGGAGCCAATAAAATCGTATGCAGAAAAGCTGATGGAATCGGGAATCAGGAGAGCCTGGTAACATAAGGAGGGACTAGTCAGGAGATGGACGGACAAACGCTCAATAGATGCAGCGAATGAGTAATATTAAGGTAGTCTTAAGGAAATAATGTACTTAATGTTAATGAAATAAATTTTTAAAACTGTTGTTTTTAGAGCAACTAAATTTTACAAACTTGTTTTTAAAATCTATTAATGTTTGATATGTTGTGGGTGCCAACATTTTAAACGTGCATTTCAACCTTTCCCTGCCTCTATCGATACTGATAAAGTAATTTTAAGACCTTTCATATGACACCCCATTTGACCACCTTTGATGAAAAAATATTTTTGAGGGTCACTCCTCTATATGGGGGGACCCCTTTAAAATTCTTTGAAAATCTTTTTCACCCCAAAATTTTCTAGAAGTCATAACTTCCAACCTTTCCACAAAGTTTCATGGCTAAAGCTTCTGTAATTTCGGAGAAAAACTGCTATGACATACAAACGAACGGACGGACTACGGACACAGGTACCAATTCTAATAGAGTTTTGTATTTTAGAACAAAACGCTAAAAAGGGAATGAATTAGTCAATAATTTTGTTTATTTGATATCCGCAGGCCAATTCTCTTATTTCTTTAAAAGCTGTCGGGCCTTGCTGTGTTGTGTGAGCAGACGCGTTTTGACTACTTCAAGTCATCTTCAGTGTCTAAAGGATGTGTTGAAGGGAATGACTTTATATGGTCGTAGGATGGGTAATTAGCGGATGGGTAATTAGGTCAGGTAGTAAATTACGTCATGTACTAAATTATGCCAGGTAAAGGGATATTAAGTTTTTGTTTTTTTGCTTGTTGGATGTCCGTTCGTTCTGTTTCATATCGTTTCCGTTTTCGTCTAGAGTGTGGTCTAGTACTGAAAAAATTGCGTCGGAATTAGTAACAAGTTGTTCGTTGATAATGTTACCGTCTGTCTTTCTTTATTTATAAATTCCAAGACTTTTTAGGATATCAAGTCTCTTTTTTTTTCTTTTCGTAGCACTATAGCACCTTTCGGGCCTTCGCTTAGAGATATTGAGAGTATCTCATTGTCATGATCGAATGTAACGGCACTCCACAAGGTGATATGATCATTATCACGCGTTGGCCATATGTCCGTCTACTGAACTGCAATACGTTCTGATTTTAAACCAGCACGTATCATAAATGAACGGGCTTAAAGTCGGTCCGAAGAATCACTCGAACTTAATCTCGTTGACTCCAACGAAATTCGAACCAGAGACCTTCAGCTTACGGGCTTAGTGCTCTAACCACTAGACCACGTGGTCAAGTCTCGGTCCTTTCCTTTGTTTGTGTAGCAATTTCATAGAGTTTGTCATAGCGCCAGGCGTATGTGCATGATTATGTAGGTAATGAACGTAGAGGTGTGAAGAAGTAAATTACCTGGGTATAAACAGATATTGACTCATATGACGTAAGAGTTAGAACATCTAGTTGATACATATAATAGGGGTCAGTACTTGCAGCCATGACAAATTTGAGCACATAACAGTTGAAATATGGTTGTTAAAGCGCAAGGGGATTTGCATAAACCTGATAAAAATACTCAGAAACTAGCAGTCTTAAGAGAGACTGCCCAAGCATCCAAGGCGTGGCTGCCTACCGCAGTACAGGGCCTAAATAGGAAGTGATACTCAAGCAAAGTATCTCGAAGAGCTGACCTGAGCTTTGATCTGTACTACAGTGCCTATGATAGATTGCTGTTGCGCCTTACACGCTGCGAAGCCTATACTGGTTGAAACGTGGTAATTGTAGTTGGAATGATAACAAAGAAATTTTCTGAGCACACGCTTGATGTGTTGTCCTATACAGGGGTAAACTGGGACCCCATCCTTAAGGTAAGGGGTGCTGATTAGCGCATCATACCAATTACTATTTATTGATGTGATCTGATGATTACTTTTTTCAACCAAAGTAAGTATTGCTTTACGAGTAACAGTCTTAAGTCTTAAATGACTGAACTAGTGAATCGCACTTTAATGTTCACGATTTTGTAACACCTATTTTTATCAGATATACAGAAGTTTGCATGTATGTTCAAATCTATTTTAGTTTCATGTTACTCAACCTTTAGTGATATTGCCAGTCTTTTTTTTGTAGGTGACGTTACCGAAGCCAATTTGGATTACCTCTGGGGATTACATAAGGAAATAAACAGTTGATTATAAGTGCTGATCTAAATGCTTACAGTTTGTTATGGAGTAGGTCAGTCGCCAACAAATAAGTACTGATAAGACAGTAATCTTGGCATTGCAAGTAGTACAAAACGCTACGTAAGTATTGTAAATTGGCTTACCACTCTAAGAAAGGCCAAATCATTCCTTACTTATGTATAAAACTGGCAAAAAAGGTGACATAAAATCCAACCCAGCTAATAATATAAGGTTCCATGCTTCGAGCTACCCATATCAGATGGAACCCTTAAAAGTGAGACAAAATTCGGAAGTATCTTAGATTTAAGCTTCCATTAAAAGAAAAGCACAAGACAATGTGAGGCTAGAAATGCAAATTTAGAAGTCTGTATACAATATCAAAGAAACACATTAAGTGTCACGTTTCAAGGGTTGAAATGAAAGGAATTGTGGCTCCTGTACCCGTCCGTCTGTCGCAGCAGTTTTTCTTTGAAGCCACAATAGCTAAAAGCATATGCTTAGTAGAAAAATGTAAAGTAATGACCTTTTGGTAGTTTAAGTGCCAAAAATTTATTTGTTTTTTTTTTTAGGGTGGTCTCCCCATCTTTTTACCAAAACTGATCATTAAAGGGTGGTCTTAAAATTGAGTTATTTTTATAGGAGGGCACAAGAAGAGGAGGTATATGTATAAATGAGTGCGTCTCACTGAGCTTTTGAAAAACCAAAAAAATATGGTCGAAGATTTTTATGAGTACAACAACAGCAAATACTTTAGAAGTCAAAGTTCGTTCGATTTTATTGATAATAGTATAATTTATAAATTTCACATTCGTTATCAAACCATGTAGCTATTAAAAATTATATTGAGATTTCGTCATCGAAGTCAGGATCAGATGCTAACTCTGATTTCGATGGATAGGCTGATCTTAATTTGATGTTACGTAATGCTCTCTCTAATTTTTATGAAGTCAATTGAATTTAATTTTTATATTTGCTAGTTATATCGAATATAATTTTTTTCGCAATATAATTGCTCGTGCATTTCCCTCGAAAAACTAAACTCTATAAAAATTTTTTCCATCACCACCCATGTAGCTGCCCTTTAAATCAATCAAATTTAGTTTGTAAGCAAATATATATAACCTGCAAGTTTCATAAAAATCTAACGGCATCCAAATAAGTTATAGCCATTTGAATTTTAATCGATTATAACAACGACAACGCGTGAACAATATGGGATTCGTAATTAGCCCGGCACTATAACTTTGGCTCTTCTTAACACTTTCAATTAAAATTAGTAACATAATTATTTTTAAGATTGTGTTCTGTGAATGATAGCAGCAATACTGTCACGTCTTTTATAAATGTTTCTTCAGTTTATTCATTAATTTTACATTTGCTCATGTTGGGGCTTTTTACATTTTAAAATTAACCGAATTATTCCAATTCTGTTTCTACAATTGATTCGGTTTAAAGCAACGGCAAGAAAACTCCACTTAAGCTATCAAAGCTCATTCCCTTGAAGAGTACCGCAGACTATTCCTGGACTATTATATCCAACAACAAAACCCGCTCTAGCATTGTGTACGGATGAAATTGAACGACAAACATCCTTTCAAGGAAAAACTAAATGACGACAAAGAAATTGCTATCCTAGAAAACACACCTCCAAGACAGGTGTGTAAATGAGAGGAATAGAGTCCTTTCTGCACATGTACCCGTTTAGCTCCCACATACTTACAGACCGCATTCATTCCCTGTTGTGTATTATTGTGGTGAAATGTTTGAAATATGAAAAGGATTCAAGCGATGAATACCCACGGCTACGTAGTTGCTTGCCAGCTTACTTGCTCGGTGTGTACGCTTGTGTCTTTGATATACGCTAGAAGATATGGATTTTTATGAAATTTAATTTTCTGTAACTGCCAAGCTCTAGAATGACACGAGAGTCCTTAGCATTTAATAGGGTGAACACTGGGGACCTGGAAAACAATTCATCTTTGCGTGCTTTTTTCATTGCTTCTGCTTTGCTTTTTTCGGTAGTATTTACGGTTGGATTTCACAAGAAAAGAAATGGGAAGGATTTAGTCTTAGTTCCTTGTGAAATGGTTTTTTTTTATCCGAGGAAAAAGTTTAAACTGTTTCATTTTAGTTTGATGAGGAGAAAATTGAATGTTTTACTGCTTGATGCTGAAAACTTTTTTCGACTTGCGCTCTCAAGTAAATTTGTTTTGAACGCAATTTCGTGAAACTCATATCTTTGAGCTTCAAAAAAAAATTCATAATTTTTGATTTTATAGTTCAATATTTTTCAAAGAATATTTGAAGTGATCCATTAAGCATTATATCGAGACGCGATTTTTAATCACAACCAACGATGATCATATTAGGAGTATATTGAGCGTTCTCGTTCAAGGCGGATAGTCGTGAGTCAAAACAAGTTCCTTCAAAAACGACTAAAGGCTCAATGATAAAATTTTGTTAACAAATCCAAAGCTATGATCTCTAAAAAAAAATTTTTGCTTTGGCACTACAGCCTCTTTCGGACCTTTGCTTAGGGATAGTTAGAGTATCTCATTATCTTGATCGAATGTATTGGCCGTCGGAAAAGGTGATATGGACGGTACCACGCCTTGGCAGTTGATCTGTCCACCCAGGTGCGATTCGTTCGGCTTTTAAACCAGTATGTATCATTACTGAACGGTTCATAGTCTGTCCAAAGAATTACTCGAAACAAATCTTGTTGTCACCAACGGGATTCGAATCAGGGACCTTCGGCTTATGCAGCGCCTTTAACCACTACACTATGTGGACTATACAAAACAGGATTTTACTATACAAAAACTGGACAAGGTTTTTAAAGGGGTCATTGCATGAGAACATGTAGTAATCGAGCAGTCGCCTAAGCAAACTGCTCGAAAACAGGCATAACACTGATCCGAAGTTATAAATTATAAAATATTTTTTGTTCATAAATATAAATTTTATAATATCTTTTTCCTCTCTATGTTAAAGTTGAATTTTTCTTTGTAATTATATTCTTTATGATATTTATCTTTTATTATTATATAAATTTTTTTCATTATTATCTTCTATTATTTTAAAAATAAAAATCTGCAATTAACATTTTGGACATGAGAATACTGAGATAATACAACCCATCCACGTATTGCACTGCCAAATGCAATCTAGAGTGGCTGAGTGAGAGGCTCGTCTTCATCCACCATTCATCAGTTTTAAATTATAGTTGATTAATGAATATTGACAATATAGATGACGTTGGAAAGAACAGTGATGATAAGAGCATAGGAAAAAGTGAAGATCAATTAAAAATTTCTGGCCGAATGTACAAGTAGACATCAAAAATGCAAAGCAAGTAGATGCTGGAAATCCAGTTCTGCCACTTGCCCGCATTAAGAAAATCATGTAACGATGAAAATGCAAAAATGATAGTAGCAACAGGTCTAAAATAATGGCAAACAGCAGTAAAAGCAGTTTCAGCTTCACAAACTCCTTGAATTGGATTAACTTTAGCCTTTTGGCATAGATGTAAATTTTTGTGCTATATGTTATCCAGGTCTTGCCCACCCCAAAAACGAGCGCTCGTCGGAGGAGAATTTATTTATTTAAATTCCATTTAACATATAAAATATAATCCAATTACAAAATGGAACAAAACAAACAGAAAAGAAAATTCATGAAAATTAGAATTAAGTGCTAAAGTTAATATAAAAAGAAATTCAATGATATTAATAATAATAAATATGCATGTAAAATTTAATTAAAGCACAAAAAAAAGTATAATATTTACTCCAATTGAGTTGTAAGAATCAGGCTTTTTCATCCCAATTTAAAAACTAGGTATGAGTCGGAATAAGGGCCAAGCCCAAGCTTATCATGATTCCTTAACATTCGTGTAATGGGAGAGTGAAAATATAAATTTATACGGGCATTCGGGGGCACGAAAACATTGTTTGCCCGAGAAGAACGCGATCATTGACGAAAACGTAAATCTGCAAACAATGTTACTGAAATTTGATTGTGGTAGAGTTGATATAGAAAACACTGATCTAGATACATACGAAGGGATGACCAACTAGGCAAACGTAAGAAGGGTAAACGACAGTCATAGGTTTGATATGGGACTATGAATTTGTAAAATAAGACACGAGTAAATTTTCGCTGGAAATTCTGTAACGAATTAATGAGGTAGGAGTATCGGGGAGACCAAACTACAGAGCGATATTCGAGGATAGGACGGACAAGACAGATAAACAAGCGGACGGGGGTAGATATAATGTTCAATTTATGAGTATGCTTGAAAATAAGTCCCAATATTTTCGAGGCCCAAGTAGTCACGATTAGAAGGTCTGCATCAAAATTGAACTTAGGATCAAAAGTAACGCCAAGATCTTTAGCAGAGCTCACAGCAGCGAGTGGGACTTCACTTAATATATAGGTGAAAGTCAGCGGAGAATGAGTTAGATTAAAAGTAATTTTATAGCATTTGGCAACATTAAGACAGAGGTAGTTAGACGAAGCCGAAGGTCCCAGGTTCAAGTCTCGTTGGGAGCAACGTGATTTAGTTCAGGGGATTTTTCAGACAGACTACGAGTGGTGATATGTACTGATTTAATCAGATCATATCATAGCTGAGCAGGCGCACGGGAACATGGTACTGACCAAAACAACTTCTGGAAAAAGATATTGACAATCTTATTCAGACCTGGTAGCTCGAAAGACTTTGAAATCATTGGCATACAGTAGGCAATTGGAGGCGATAACCAAAGGAAGACCATTTATAAACAATAGGAATAGGAGGGGACCTAAAATGGAGCCTTGAGGAACACCAGAGGACGGATAAAATGGAACAGAGGTTTGGGTAAGTACCCTTTTGGTATTTTGAAAAGATTTTAAATTTTGTATTGGGTCTATAACTTAATTCGTGTGGTTTGCTAAGAGATGGCGTAACTTGTATGGTATTACATCGTTCCAATATTCCGAGCCTGCGTTGGAAAGCTTCTGTCATTGTACGTATTTTCAGTGTATGCCATTCATGTGAAGCGTTAACAAAAGTAATTTTTTTCACTCAAATATGTCGAACTTTGTTCCTGAAAAAGTGTTTTTGCGGGGAACTCTTCTTCATTACTTTAATATAAAGAAAACATTTGCCGAAAGTCATCGTATTTTGATGAAAGTTTATGGTGAACATGCTCTAGCTGAACGAACCTGCAAAAAGTGGTTTGCACGATTTAAAAGTGGTGATTTTAGCTTGGATGACGATGAACGTCCTGGGCAGCCAAAAAAGTTTGAAGATGAAGAACTGGAAGCATTACTCGATGAAGATTGTTGCCAAACACAAGAAAAGCTCGCAGAATCTTTAGGTGTCACTCAAGCAGCAGTTTAAAAGCAGCTGGATATATTCAAAAGCAAGGAAATTGGGTTCCACATGAACTCAAGCCGAGAGACGCCGAAAGGCGGTTTTGCATGTCTAAAATGCTGCTGGAACGCAACAAAAGGAAGTCATTTTTGCATCGGATTGTTACTGGTGATGAAAAATGGATCCATTACGACAACTCCAAGCGCAAAAAATCATATGTGAAATCCGGCCAATCAGCCAAATCAACGGCAAAGCCGAATATCCATGGCGCGAAGGTAATGCTCTGTATTTGATGGGATTAGAAGGGTGTACTGTATTATGAGCTGCTAAAACCAGGTGAAACCATCAATGCAGCAAGCTACCGAACATTCAAAAACGCCTTTGGCACACCTATCGGACTAAAGCAGAGAAATGGGCTGGCCCCATCCCTATTTAATTTGGCTCTGGAATATGTCATAAGAAAGCAACCTGTCGATACAAGAGGTACATTACTAAACAAGTCGAGCCAAGTAGTAGCCTATGCAAATGACGTGGACATTTTGCCACGGTCGCTAGCAACCGCTGAAACTTGATAGCCAAGCAAAACTAGTAGGGCTACAAATCAATGAAAATAAAACAAAGCTCATGACACAGTCGCGAAAAAATGCCTCAAATGCACAAAATATCACATTTAGCTAATACAATATCGAAACTGTGGGCAAATTTGTGAATCTAGGCGCCAAAATAAGGAGGGCCAGCAATGAAAGAGACGAAATACACCGAAGAATATAGCTCGCGAATAAAATATTTTATTCAGTTTTGACGATCTGGAAGACCAGCTGCATACGAAGGAAAACAAAGCTCCAAGTATACCGAATTCTGATGAGACCTGTACAATACGGTAGATGTGAAACATGAAACCTAAGCCAGGCATCCGCAAACACATTGAACGCCCTCAAAAGATAGGTCCTGAGGTGGATAATCGGAGCAAAGCTAGGCGGCGACCAATGGTGAACTCGATACAACCATGGGCTGTATGAAATTGTTGAAGAGCTGGGGGTCTCAACAATTGTAGGATTACAAGACTGGCCACATGAATTAAATGGATGAACAATGGATACTCAAAAAGGTATTTTTTGGGACAAGTTGAAGGCTTAGACCAGTGGGGAAGCTGAAGAAACACTAATCTGACTCAGTCGATAAAGACAGTTCATTGCTACTCGGATTTCGTAATTGGAGGACGCGAATTTTGGATTTGTAAATTGGATCAAGACGGTCAGAGGCGTTTCTTGCAGGAAGCGAAGGCCTGAGAGCAGTCGCAGTGCTGCGAAGTAGTAGAAGACTGACTTTGGGGATGGTAACAGTAACATTTCGTTTTCTGAATTAAAAAACTGATTACCGTACAAAAGCCCAAACTGAAAAATCCAACTCAAAAATTTCACACCAAAAAGTCCACAATAAAAAATGTCGATAGTATTATAAGTCCAAAATTTAAAAAGTCCATTTCCATAGTAATACCCGCACTCTTAACTCATGCAACAATCACCTTCTGGACTTGTGTGTATGCATTTTGTTGTTTATTTTGTAAAAGGGCAAACACTAATTTTGTGAAAGGGCATTCACCAATAGAATAGGTAGATGTATAAGCATAAGAATAAAATAGAAGTTATTTTTTATGTTTTGAACTTTAATAAGTTTTGATTTTTTTTTTTCCTTAATTTTAGGGTTTGATAAGTTTTTTTTTGCATTACCCTGTTAAAATCGCTACCTGTCCGTCCGTCAGTGCATCACAGCAAGTTTCCTCAAGAACTATGGAAGCTACAGTCATCAAATTTTGTAAACAGTTCAGAAGTTTTGAGTTAATGAAAGTTCGGTAGTCTAAAAAATTTCAAAAGCTTTTAAGGCGGGTCTGCCCTTATAAGAATGTGACCCTCAAAAAAATGTTCACCAAAGATAGTCGAGCGGGGTATTAAATAAAGGGTCTTGATGATATCTTTTGATAAACGTTATCGGAGTCGACATATACGAATAGATACAGGAGTGTTCAGGGAAAGTGGAAGAAACAAAAAATAGTGTCCCCCTCGCGATTGGACACCTGTGGACGGGAAAATTTGAAAAAAATCATGGAGGTAGCTTTCCATAATTACAATAACTACCAATACCTGAGAGTTGAAATTAGCAAAACTTTGTTAGTAATAGTATGATTTATTTAGTTTACAATTTCTTGTATAAAATCGTGAGGGAACCCTTAAATCCAATAAAATTTTACATCTAGATGGCTATTTTTAAAATGAAATAAGTCAAATAGTATTTAACAAAGGTATTGTGGTTTAAATTTTCAGTGTTACAACAACAATACGTCGCTATTGAGCAATATGCACTTCCAATCGAACCAGATAGCACGGGCTTGTTAGTATTTGCATAAAAATTTTAGGAAAGATGTATATCATGCACTTTTTTGAGAATCTGTTCAACTACTCGTTAGTTATCGTAAAGCAAAATGGCGGCTGTTTTAAATGAGAATACTGAGTAAATTTGCGTTATTTTTCCCCAACTTCAGCATTGAAAGTACAGGCTATTAACTCTTAATAGAGGATTACATTTTAAAAGTGGGAAAGTCATGGCGGTGGGTTTTCATGAGAAGAACGACAACAAATTCCTTAGAAGTTGAAATTCACTCAACTTTATTAATAACTATAGAATTTGCAAATATGTTATAACACTTGTTCCAGTGAATTTTCATACGGTATAAAGTCTTCAAATTTATATTAAAGTAATTCAAGGAAATGTCGTTATAGTCTGGAAGTTTCAATAAAATTAAATCGCATTCACGGAACTAATAGCAATTTGAAAGCTCTTCGAGTACTGTTGCGAATTCCGGCGTACCGGCATTCTGCCATTCACAACTTCAAATTGTAAATTGCCGTAACATCCCCACCTTCCTTTAGGCATTTATACCTTTTCCCCTGTATATTTATTTATTTTTATTAAAATTTTTCCAATTTCCCTATAATTTTAATTTCCATATCATCACAATCCTACCGTTTTCCCTTATTTTCAATTAAAAAAAAAAACATTAATATAATAATAACTTTAATTTTCCCACTAACAACACACCATACATTAATTCCCATTAACGAAATTTCATTTTATACATTATCCCTAACAAAACCTAATTCCTCTCTTCATACTAACTAATTCTATTCATTAGTTGCCACTAACAAATTTTATTTTTCATACTAACAAAAAAATTTATTCTCGTTTCCCTATTAACAAATTTCAATTTCATGCCCATCAAGAAAGAGTTGAAGTTGCTTATTAGATAAATGGGAAATCAATAAAATATGGCCATGTTGGTAACGTCGTGGATTCTCGACCGGGAGTCCGCTGGGACCCTGGGTTCAAGTTCCCCAAGCGCAGAGAGGCACTCTTTTTGGAGTATCGGCAAAAACAATTGTTTCTACATATATATATATATATATATATATATATATATATATATATATATATATATATATAATTTTCATCTAATCAAACGCTTCTTTGATTATGCAAATTGCCATATATTCAAAATGGAAATTGTTGCGTTTGTCGGTACGAAAAAGAGGTGTGGGTAGCGGAATCGAAGTGTAATGAACTTCGATTACCTTACCCAGATGCGGCAGCGGTAATGAAAAATGGAAGGATTGTGCGATCGGATTTGTTGGAAGTGAAATGGGTGATTGGGTCTTGAATTGGGGGCAGTGGTATTGGACGAAAAGAAGAGAAATTGATTTTCGTGAAAGTTCGGTGAAGTGAATTTTTGGATTTGGGAATTTCAGCAGAAAGTTAGTGAACTAATTTTTCAATGTGGGAATTGGGGGATAAATACTGAAGTTTGTTAGTTTTTAAGTTATGAAAATAATAAAGAGGTCTGAATTTGTAGTATACGGGATTAATTTTTTTGGTGACGGAAGAAGGAAGTAAATGAATTAATTGCAAAGTTGAGTGGCGAAAGTTTTGGTGTGAGGAAGTGCAAAAGAAATTACATTAGTGGTGAAATAAGAAACCACATTTGTTGTGTAATAAGAAGCAAGAAATTACAATAGTTGTGAAGTAAGAAACAAGAAATGACAGTACTCGTAGTTGTGGAATAACGTATGATCTATGGGCAAATATGAGCGAGAGACAAGAAGTTGGTGCGAGTTTGAAGTCGAAACAATTGAACTAAAATAAAGTGCCGAGAGTGATTCTTCATTTAAAAAAAACCAAGAAAAAAACTGTTTTCTTGGGTTTCGAAGAGGGCCAGGCGCCGTAATTAAAGTTTTCTTTTCTGCGAGTAAGCCATAACGACGGATCGGAGAATGCCATAAGTGGCCGTTGCGTGTTCCTTGATTTTTTTATTGATTGAATTTTCAAATTAATTTAAAATTTAATTTCCAGTGGCCCCACACTCTTTTTTTTGTCTTTGCCGAGCACTTGGAGATCAACAAGGAAAAGAGTGAGCATTTATTTGGTTTATTTTCCTATTTGTTACTATAAATTCACATCATCAAGTTCTTTTTTTTTTATTGTTTTCCTTTACATAAAAAATTTTGATTGTTTTTCTTCTGTACGCAAAATTTTAAAGGGGTCCTTTTTTCTTGTTTTTATTGAAATTAATAATTTGTGGATTTTGTGGTTGTAGAAATTCGTCTTTTTAGTGAATAAAACGTCTTTTTAGTGCTAAAAACCATATTCCTTCATTTCTTAAAATGACGTCCCCCTTTCCCGTCCTTTTCCCTTCGTGTTAGTTATTATATGTAAGGTGGCTCAGCACCAGCAAAGGGTGTCCCGGAAGACCCGCGACATGACTGAGCACTAGCCGGCCTCAGTATGCCAGCCCGGGCTACACACCCTTCTGCTGAAACATAAGATCTGCAACTGCCGTGGTTGCAACAGTACAACAAAAACAATGTACGGTTTTTCTACCGTTCGTGCTTTCCATCGGACCAGACACTACACTTTCAATTGGATCTTTTAATTGAAGAATTAAAAATATCTTTGAAATTTCATTTAGTCAATGGTTGTTCGAAAATGATCATGGTCAAAAAAAGGTGAATCATCACAAACCACTTCAAAGTCAGGATTGGCACCAAATAAGGTTATGCTGTGTGTATGGTGGGATTGGAAGGGTATTGTTTATCATGAGGTGCTAGAACCTAGCCATATACTCAATTCGGCTCTGTACTGTCAGATTGCAACAAGCAATTCAAAAAAACCGGCCAGAATTGATCAATAGAAAGGGCGTTGCCTTCCATCATGACAATGTCAGACCACACACATCTTTGATGACCCGGCAAAAATTGACAGAGCTTGGCTGGGAAGTTTTGATGCATCCACCGTATGTCCAGATCTTGCACCATCAGACTACCATTTATTTTGGTCTCTGCAAAGCTTCCTTAATGAAAAGAAATTCACTTCAAAAAGGGAAATTCACTTCAAAGGAAAGTTCTAATCAAAAAATAGCAAAACGTCATAGATAACATTAATGTATGCCCGCGTAAAAGTTTTGAACGGAGATAGAGGAATTCTACTTTTGCTAAAGAATGGCGCGCACTTTCTATTAGCTCGCATGTCAAGGCCATGGAAATCGAATAAAGGTAAGGGATATTTGCTGGCAAAACCCAAAATTTCCATTTTTTGTGGTGATTCTTTGGTATAATTGCAGATTTTCATAATTGAGTACCATACGGTAGACAACATCTTGGACTAAAATATTAATAGCTAGATATGTTGTGTTGCAGTTAGGAAATTAAATTTTAATATGCGTTCATGTCAAATACAAGCACTAGTTTTCTATAATGTATTAATTTAATGGCGTGGTTTTCATAAATAATGAAAACGATCATGGTACAATCGAATCAGAAACTGAATTTTAATATGTTAGAATTTGAATGATAAAAGGTATAATAAAAACAACTTTTAGAAAACAAAGAAAACTGACTTCAAAACGCCCTGAAAAAAGTGAAATTAATTTCATGGAAGCGGCACCAAATTTATTTGCCCGTTCCAGCATAAGGAAGCGGAACCAACATAACCACCGGTAATAAAACGGGGAAAATCTGATGTGGCACCGATTCCATGAAATTTATTTGAATGTTTTTAGAGCACTCTAAAGTTTGTTTTCTTTTATCTAAAAGTTTTTTTTAATTAAATCGATAAATTATTTTCAAATCAGAGGGAAAATAATAAAACGTTGTGTATAAATTTATAGTCTAATTGATGACCAAATTTTCAAGAATATTAAAATTATAATAATAAATCAATCCACTCATTGTTCTGAGTATTAACATTAACACTATCTTGGATAAACTAATAACTACGCAGGCTTGCATCGAGCGTTCTCAAAACAATTTGCCCCCAGTGAATCAGGTTAAGAGAGAATGGAGCTATGACGCCATCCTCATTTTTGGAGTTGTCTATGTTTTCAATTGAATCTATTTTCCCACTAGACTATACATCTCTGTCTCGTTTTCTTAAAAGGACCAATATACAATACATATCCAAATAAACTTACCTACAAATATATTCGAATCGATTCAATTTATTCAGTAAATAGTCCAAAATGCGAACATATCCTAAACATCTTGTCCAAGATATCCTTCAATCATCTCCGTTTTAATGTTTAGAGTATTACGTTAGATTCAAAGCTATTTTCAAACCACTAATACACACTAGCACAAAACTTTTCCTAGAACGCACACCACCACGTGAACTTCAATCTTTTGTTGGTTTCCTCGAATTCAAGCTCATCTGACCACACACATTATTTTTGTTGGGTTCGAAACCAGTCAAATGGTTTATCATTTAAGAAAAATTACCGAAATTGAATGGAAAAATTGATAGATGATCTCTAGATTGGTTTTTCAGCCATCAATATCTATAAATTCTTTCTTTGCTATTTTCACATTAAGTATATCTATAAAACGCACATAACAATCTCACAATGTATGAATCACACAGAGGAAACTTTTTTTTCTCTTATTCACTATTCCTTTGGGTTCCGTTCCGCTCAGCCAAGCAAGGAATTTTTTGGCGTAGAACCCACATTCTTAGTCAAGGGTGAGATTAGATATCTACGCTATCCGTACCATATCCGGGGCAAGCCGACGAAACGGAATGAATTTCAAATTTGAATAATATTCGGGATCAGAAGAGGACCGAACATTCAATTGGAAACCGTTACCATATAGAGATTGTTCAATATTTGAACGCTCCTACACATCACATTTACATTAATTGGAGTTCGAAAGGATGCAACTTCTGTTCAGCGCAAATAACAAAGAAGATTCATCTTTGAATTCCGTAACGAGTGAGTAAAATCTGGAGAAACAATTCCTTCGAAGCAATCTAACGGTCAGTGGAGGGACTCACAATTCAATTAAATTCACATCCTTGGTCAGTTTAGCGTAGTTTAGACCACAAGTTTTACGAGGCCAATAAAACAATTCATGAATTTTAAAGCTCACTAACAACTTTTCAGCCAGGAAACAATGCAATTAAAATCACCACCACCGTAAAGGACACAATCAATGGTTGACTATTTCACAGTGGACACTAGGAACGATAACATATTCGCGACAGAGAATGCTTTGGTTCGCCGCCACGTTCGCATTCAGACTAAGTCAGATGCTAGAAGATGAGTCCGCACAAACGACCACCATCATCAGGAATCACATTGGTGTACGCAGGATGCCTGCTATGTAGGAACAAAGGGGGGACGGCGGGGCTGCATCTAAATGCTCTTTTCTTATAAACACAAAAACTGAATGGCGGCGTTGTATCTGAGAATTGACGCCGCCGCTTTAGGTGCCGTTATCCTTATCGAACAACATCCTTTTTCAAACCCTACACCAACATCTTTTCAACTGAGCGATGACTAGAGATAGAAGAAATGGGTGATTTTCTGTGTAGTAGACTGAATGGGGCTTGTGTTGGGCATCCTGCTGGTTCTCAGGACTCCTGGCAAAACATTTAATGGTTCTCAGGCTAATCTGCTCTCCACCATGCATAAGGAGCCCATTTGCAGGAATCATCTGAATTTCTAAATAACATTCTCCACATGAAATCTCCACATGGACCTTATGTAACTCATCAATGCCTCAACAATCTGGTGTTTGGGATTCAGGCGAAAGGAACAATAGCAGCAACGAGGATTCTACCAATCAAACCTATGGAAACACTGCTAGTCATAAGGCTCTCCCGACAAAACTTTTAAGAGAGCAGGGATTTGGCGGAAGAGAATCGAGTCAAACAGCATCCTTACAACACCTTCACTATCAAGGATATGTTCAATTGCAAACAGATTTTTCGTCTCGCATGGCAAATCATGAACAATAGGCACCTTGTATATCACTTTGTACACATAAAGACAGCTGTTGTTATTGTTTTGTTCAGTTCGTATTAAAAACAGTAGAGTCATATAATTGCAATTATTGCCTACCACTCCAGCATTCTTCGTCGTATGTGATCTGGCTGTATACGTCAAAAGAAGCGTTCAGTTCAAGGCTATCGATAATAATCCACTACCACGATATTGATTTCAGACTCGACTCATCCACTCATTTCATGGTACGAGGATTGAAATTTAAAGTGCTTACCATCGTGGTGTAAGAGGATTACATAATTCAAGTGCATTTTCGCTAAACGGACGATACGATGCAATGGTCAGCTTGGAAGGGTTTCCTTATGCTTTCATATTTTCAATCTTTTCAGGTCAAATTGCACACTTGACGTTAATCTGGAAATGGAAATTCCATCTAGTTTTCTACGGTAGAGGATTTTAATCGGGGTACTCATAATCCCCTCAGTGCCAATATGGCACTGATAATGTTTGTGTCATTTCATGACACTATTCCATTTTTCTGAAAATCCGGAAAAATGGTTTTGAAGGTTAATTTAAAACGGATATCTACTGACACCGGATATTGTTAACCTTAGGCAAAGTCAAAGTCAAAAGCGCTTTATTTAATACTAATCGTTATAAATTTTAAAAGAATATAAAGCAAATTCCAAACAATAACAATCAAAAAAACTTAATGGCCCAAATGGCTCTCTAAATTTGTACGTTATCATTAACTCATTTCATCAAAAAAAAAACTATAGCAAATTCAATTAATTACGATTATTACATATTTTTAAAATTTAATTGGAAAAAGGAGAAAAAACCAACCAACACTATCCTAAAATTATTTATAATCAAAACACAACAGTGAAACTTTGATCCTACACCTAATATGTTGTAACTTATTTCTAATAAAATACAATCAAAAAACTTTATCTTATACTAAAAAATTCTGTAACAATGTTCCTAACCTAAGTGTTTAATCTTATCTCTAACGGAATATAGTAAACATTACATATACCTAACCTATACCTAATTTTTAACAAAAATATATAACAACACTAAATGTAGCAATAATGAGCTGAAACTCAAAAACTAAATAACGAAAAACACCAAAACTGAAAATAAACACGAATAATTTAGACATTTTCATTCAGCCACCAATACCTAGATTGCCCCGTCTCAACTCGATCAGCCTCAACGAATCTAGCAAATGAGTATCTCCATTGGAACTGTGGGTCTCGTGATGTCAAATTCGGAGGATATTTTATCTTCTTATCGGTGGCCCGTCGATATATGTGATATATGACTGGGACGCCGTCAGAATCAAAAACATATCGATTCATGTCCAAATACACGAATGCTTCTGGAGGAATGAAGCCAGTAGCGAGGCAAGTCGCTATATACCCGTCTGTAGGGTGGAACGGCTGTGAAATCCAAGGGTTTTCACTCACAGTCACAGATCTTGCGATATGATTCCGAAGAAGTTTCAATATGAAAATATCGACTCTAATCACTTCAGCAGTTTGATAAATTCTTCTATTCGATATATAATGTTTCCAATCCGTCTCAGGCTTTCTGTACAAACCAGTACATGCACGAAGACATTTCCTTTCGAAAACTCTTAATTTTTCCATAGTACTAGTACTCTGGTTGTACCAGATCTGACATCCATATGTCAAAACTGGTCTAACCAGTGTCTTGTAACAGATAATTTTGACCTTTTGATCAATGTATCTGGAATGAAAGAGCTTTCGAAGGGCCATGACTACTTTAAGTGCCTTACTGAGCATGATTTTCACATGATCAGTATAGTACAGATACTGATCGAGATAAACACCGAGGTATCGAACACAGGATTTATGTGGAACCCGTTCAAGACTACCCACACCAGCCATGATGTGGAAATCTTTCCAATTACGTTTCAGGTCTTGACTGACCGCCCGCAGCGTTGTCCGAAATAAGATTGTTTCACACTTTTGCGCATTGATTTTCATTCGCCAATTGTCAGTGTACAGCTGTACATCATTGAACATTTTTTGGAGATTGCTCTGAACTATTGTAGCTTTTCGGTCTGCCGTATAGATGATCAGATCATCAGCAAACGCTACCTACCAATGATCGCGTAGGCGAGACGTTAAAATCAAAGCTGTTCAATAGCTTGCGAATGAAGATTGAGAAGAGCAGAGGCGCAGTAACTGTTCCCTGCTGTAGACCATTCAAGACCTTGAACTCGCGCATTGTTGTCAGATTTCCATCAGTTGCAACAAACGATTTCCCGTATAACATATTACACATCATGGCGACAAGGTGTCTGGGGAACTTGTCCTGAAAGAGTTTAAAAATTAGTCCATCTAACCATACCGTATCAAAGGCTTTCTCCATATCAATGAGACATGCTCCAACGCATTGTCTATCATTTAGTTTCCAACAGATGTCTGAGGTTACTTTCGTTATTGCATGTGTGGTCGAATGCCTGGCACGAAAACCAAATTGGCAATTCGGCATCAACTCATTTTCCTCAATGTGGGCGTTTAATGCTCTGTTGAGTATCACTTCAAACACCTTGAGTATCACTTCAAACACCTTGCTGATGTTAGGCAGCAAGCTGATTGGGCGATAGCTTTTGGGGCATGAAGATTTTTTTCCTTTCTTCAAGATCGGAAATACCTTAGCCTTTTTCCACTCATTTGGGAAATATGAATTGCTCAACATGTTGTTGAACAATATGCAATAGTTCCTAATAGCAACCTCAGGCAAATGTCGGAGAACTGCATTTCGAATACCGTCAGTACCACATGATTTCTTGTTGTTTATCTTGCGAAATATGAAACACAAGTCTTCATAGCTGACAAAATAATCAATAAGATTCAAGCTCGGTATGAGGTCAGATGTTAATGTTTCATTGAAATGAAGAATTGATTGGCCGTTCAGGCTTGATTTGAAGTCGGAAACTTTTGCTTCAACGACCTCTGAAAAAATTTCGTTCCCTCTCTCAGGGTTTGGTAGATGAACCAATTCAAAATGTGTTCCAATCAGGGCAAGTTTATCCAATCCTTCACAAATAATCCTGTTTCCATTTCTATCCAGAGTCGTACTATCAATTTCGATACCAGCCCTATCGAGAAGATTTATCTCATCACTAGTGACTTCAAGATTCGATACCTTTACTCGAGACTTCTTGCGGAATATGCTATTCACTTTCGCGAACACGCCGTCTGGGTCCTGTGGGCTAATACCCCTCAATTTTCCCGCCCATTGATTGCAGACCTCACTCCTGAAGTATGAACGGATTAAGTTCCGGACATTCTTCAGATGTAATTTCAACAAAGACAACGAGGGATGGTTGTAGTCTGAACATCGTCGATAAATATTGTTGATGCGTGTGAGAAGAAGGCTTTTCAATCTTTTCAACCTTGCGATGGTTGGTGTTTCATATCCTTCCATATTTTTTTCGAAGTTTAATCTTGGGAACTACTTTCTCAATCGTTTCCAACGTCAGCTTCTCTAACTTCGACAAATAGACATCTATTTCATCGTTAGTTAGATTCCTGTCATTAGGAACCATTGAGCAAGAGTTGCCACATCAGAAGGGGGACATTGCTTCTGGTACTCGCGATTACACTTCTTTTGAAACTTTCCCCAGTCTGTTTCTTTTGAAATTCAACCGATGATTTTCATGTTGAACTGGAATGAGGAAGAAATCATCCCTGTGATGATTGATTTTCATTACGATTGCGTTATGGCCGCTATCATAAGGAAGCACCTGCAGTTTCCGTTGAGGACTATTAAAGCTAAATTCGAGTCTTGCGTCAGCAATGCAAAGGTCCAAATATGAATTTGTCCTAGGGTATGTTGGGAACTCCGACCCATATAGAGTGCACCTGTATTCAATTTGGTTCTCTGTTATCCACGATTTCAGGAATACACCTCTTGGATTATTGGCGGCGTTCAGCCATGATGTATGCTTGGCGTTCAGGTCACCAGCAAGAATATAGTAGCTATGCAGCCTGTTCAATTCGAGTATTTCGAACAAGGAATTGAGCTCCTCCTTGGGCTTGAGAACAGTTCCACCAGTTGCATAGGCAGAGATAACGAAGAGGTTATCCCCACCTGGCAGTGAGATTTTGATAACGGACACTTCAAGAGATTCAAAGCTTTTGAATTCGACTTTTTCAATATTTTGGAAACGATAGGGTCTTCGAACCAATATCCCGGTGCCACTTCCCCCATCACCTGTTACCCTATCGTTTCTTACGAACTCAAAATCCTTGAATCTCATAGAGTGCCATGAACTGAGGTGGGTTTCGGTGAGAAGCACGATGTCAGGCTTTTGTCTGGCAATGAATTCAAGGAGATAATCACGCCGATGTAAAGTAACAATGGAGTTGACGTTGATCGAGATGAGACGAATCCTATCCGTGGGAATGTGGCTGGATGACAACTTATTTTGAGGCATTTGAAAGCCCTAAACGCTGAGAAACCATGTTAATTTTCGAATCTTGTTAACGATTCGCTCCGATAAGGAATTTAATTGTTGATAAATTTTAAGGAGCAGCTCATTATTGCCACTTACATTATTTATTTTATTTACATTGTCTGCTGGTCCTCTCGCAGCAAATGCAAATGACACCCCGGGCTTGACGAAGTTGGTAGGTATCACACTGCGGTGTGCTTGACTTTGTTTTGGAGTTACTTTAACCTTTGCATCTTGACACCGGGGGCATCCTCGATATGATGCTGGATGACCATAGGCACCGCAGTTCACACAATATAGTTTTTCTTTTGGCTCCACCTGAGCCAATTTGCACTCGCCGGGAGCATGAATGTCTTTGCATTTGACACACCTATATTTCATGGCGCAATTGGCAGCCGAATGCCCGAATCTTTGACACCTGTAGCACTGGTTGACCTCACTTTTCTGGAGGCGTTCCCACCTCACCACGCGGAAGTTCAAGTACCGTATTTTCTGTAGGGCACTCGAACTACTTTTGCTGGAAATCTGGACTAAGTAGTGAGGCAAGTTTTTGCGCTCCACAATCGATCTCCTCGTTGCAAAGTTTTTAACTGAAATAAACTGTATTTCTGGTGCTGCTTCTTGGAGCACTTGAAGGAAATCGACTGTGTCCTCACCACAGTCCAGACCCTTCAATAAAAAGGTTTAGTTCTTTTCGCTTTTCAGGGTGTACGTGAAATGCGGAACATCTTCAGAATTCAAGGCACTTTTTGTTGCCTGGAAATCAACCAGCGACTTAGTCCTTATTGTCAACTTATCGGCATTGACTCTTTTTATCTGAAAATCTTTTAGTTTATTTTCGGCTGCCAAAAGCCGAACCATATCTTTGCCCGTTTGCCCAAACACATTGATTGGTGGGACTTTTTCTTTTTTTTCATCAATCTTAACGGACGGACCAACAGACGGACCAGCAGACAAACCTTTTGGTTTTTTCTCCCGATTTTTAATTTTAAGATATTCAATGAAATCATTATCTAATTTTGACGTTTTACCTGCATCCTCTTCAATGTTCATCGTTTCTTCAAGACCAGCTAGCGCTGCATAGTAATTTCTGCTGTCATTTGCGCCTCCTGCGCTGAGGACATCCTCTTGATTAGCTTCCTCCTGTGGCTTTTTAGTTTTCTTGTCTTCAGATTTTGAGTGTGGTTGTCGGCCTTTCTTGATATCTTTATCCTTGTTGAACGTTAACGTTCCAACAAGTGCTTCTAACGATTTAACTCGAAGTTTGAGTTCTTCATTTTCCTTTTCAAATTTTTCAGCTTTCTCTTTTTCTTGGATCAGCTGTTCGATCTCGATAACCGATAGGATTGTCGGGTTTTGTTCTTGATTCTCGTATTTTCTTTTAAGTTTTTTTTCGCCCGTCATCATTGGCGATGGGCATGGTCCTTCTAATTGATGGCTGAAGCCATCGGGCTCCTCCATCTCGTTGCTTTCGCAGCGAGACTAGAGGGAATGTTCTCAGACCGGGACTTCCCTTGAACGTATTTCCACTTTTGATATTTCTTCAGGAAATGAATTTCAGGTATTCGATAAATGCTCGAATAATTCGACGGTGATTATTTTCCCAATAAAATCAAAATTTGCTTTTGACTGGCTCGTAAAAAAATATTGCAATTGTTTGAAACTGACTTTTGCGAAAAATTAATTAATTTTTAAAATTAATGACAGGAGCGATTAAAAACACGTCTACACGCAACGAGTGCTAGACGTAGAATTTGTTAACCTTAGGCTGTACCCGGCTTAATTGTGACTTAACGTTTGGAAAAATCTCGTGGCTTCTTAGTTACGATGTTTCTAAATCCACATTATTAAAAAAATTGAATAGATTTTAAATTAAGGATTGTTGCTCCTCACCGCAAAAAAAATTATTCCCATATTACCTGAAATCAAAGGCCCAAATTGTCCGGACTTTTTTACTTCATACCAACGCATCTAATACCAGTAACAAATTTTTCGTAATATATTTTCCAAGGCTCGATGAATTTCCCGATTACTTACAGCTGGAAATTAACTCTTGCATAAGTATAAAGCTTTTGGATTAGAACCTGATAACTCAGCCTCATTTTTTATACGCTAAGGTGGCAAAGGAATGTAGGTATTTCTTTTCCACCGGTTGGGGAGATGGAAGTGAGATCACTGGAACAGAAACTACCCACCTACATATGATAAAAAATGCCTCATTTAGTGTCAGCCCTGCGCCAGACTAAGACGCCATTTGGCTTCAATTGTCAACAGATCTGAACATGAGCATTCTTGAGTGAATTGTCAACAGATCTGAACATGAGCATTCTTGAGTGAATTTCCCCAATTCTTGAAGTAGATCGTCGTACTGCCTGTATTATTTCTCATACGGAAAACGCTTGTAGCAGACATCATCTATCTTTCCTGTTCAAAGTACACAGTCAGAGGACTGTGGCTTACCAATCAGGTGCAGTTAGACTGAAAAGCTTCATTCCCGCTCAAGGGCTAGGTAAAGTATACATAAATTAATTTCACCGAGCTTTTGATTGAGCTATGGCCTCTGCCCATCTACCACCCAACTTTTTGTGCTATGATTATTGCCAGTCACTGAGATTGCATTAATGTCTGCAGAAATAGATATTTCTGCCGATGTGCAGTAGTAATCCTCTGGCCTACAACTTTGCCAACCATTTCAAATGACTCAAATCTGTACAGATGCACAGAATTCTATCGAGACTGACCTTCTTGATAAGGAGGGCTCTCCTGCCCTGGCTATAAATCCATTGAGAGCCAACACAGTCACTGCAGCCTTATAAGCCAGTACTCTGATTGACTCGCAAAAACTCGGTTTCAAGTCTATCAATACGCTGCGGTAGTTACTGTTGCTTTTGACTCCGTTAGTACCCCCCGACAATAATTGTTCCTACCTTGGGGATTGTGCCAACTTTCCTTGATGTTGACAAGCATGCGCCGGATAGGCGCATGCACAGATTCAATTCACGCATTAGCGTGAATTGAATCTGTGCATCAAATCTAGAGAAGCGAAAACATGAATGCCAGAGATGCGTTGTTACCATCCTATATTCTACATCTGAATCTATTAATAGGAAACAGAGGTAAAACGCATGCGTAGAATAGTCGTAATAGCAATGATGTTTAAATCTCAGCACTTTTTCTTAATAAATTTAACATGAACATTGAGAATAGTAAATTCCTCGACAAACCATCAGTTTTAGTCCACAAATACATCGAACCTGATATGATGTAATTAGGTAATATACGCAACTCAAACGTAGCCGTAAGGCCAAATATAAACCTTGGCTTACTCGGTGAGTTTTAGGAGCCTTAAAAGAGAAAGACATAGTATTTCGCCGCTTTAAATCTACTTGCAAACAGGAAATAAAATTGACACTAAACACTTACTGTAGTGACTTGGAGAGCTCTTTTTGTCAATAATGTAAAGCCTTTCTGGTCTTATATTAGATCTTTCAAATCCTCGCATGGAATATCTCATACCATTCATTGGGATCATGTTGTAGCTTCAACTGCTCAAGCGATTTTGGATTTGTTTGCACGGTTTTTTTCTTATGCCTTCTCTGTGTCTGCCTTCACCAGTCCCTCCAAGAACCAATATACAAATCACCCTCCATTCCTTAATTCTCTTTCTGTGGATTACACAGAAGTTGAGCCCTTAATCTTCCCTTAATCCTAAAATAAGTTCTGGTCCAGATACACTGCCCAATATATTTGTTAAGTCATTTGCATACTCTTAAGTGTTCCCCTGTACCATCTTTTTAATCTCAGTCTTTGTTCTGGTACCTTTTCCACTTATTGAAAAGAAACAGACATTGTCCAGATTTTCGAAAGTGGTGATCCTTCATCCGTGACTAATTATCGTCCTATATGCTCACTGTCTTGCTTTTCAAAGTTGCTGAATTATTCCCTTTTATGTTATAAATTGAGGTCGTATGGAATCACTGAAGTCTTTCTCTTGTTGGTGTCTTCCTATCTGTCCTTACTTACATGCCGCATGTGTCTCCAGGGTACTAGCTTCCTGCCATTCTTCCCATCGTCTGGTATTTCGCAAGTCTCCAATCTTGGCCTCCTTCTGTTTTTGTTGTTTATCAATGAGCTTCCACTTGTAATTAGTTCACCTTGTCTTCTTTTTCTGATGATTTTCAAGTTTTCCTACTCTACACCCTACAGGACTTTTTCTATCTCCAACAAGACCTGATTACCTTAAGCAACTTGTTTAAATCAAATCTTCTTTCAAAAGTGTTTAGTACAATGGTGCCAGTCTTCTTAGTGAAAGAACCACTTATTATGCTATCAACATGATAGCACGTTTTCTTGGCCCAATGGACACCAGCGTTTCCAGCATAAGAAGGCTGGTGCCATCAAAACTGTGGTTTCATCATGGATGGTGGACATTCCTGAGGAGCTGTCTATTTGCCTCTTGAAACGAGATAAGCTACCAGATCCAGATGAAATTATAATAGCCATGTACCAATAAGAAATAAAGTTGGATAACCCTTGGGCCGTTGTGATTTTCAAGGATCGCCACAGACTTTACTACGTAGCATAGACTTCAAGATTATCTTGAGCTGTGTTTATACTAAAGGCTGGCAAATGTAGCCACAAAAGTTCCAAAAGCTGCTGCCCAGTTAGCGTTACATCTTTTAGATTAATCACTTTGGAGAAAGTGTTGGAAGACAGCATAAGAACAACACATCCATAATAACAAGGATCCGGCAGAAAACGCAATTGTATTGGTTTCAGAAACCATTGAAATGCATCTTCAATGCAAGCAGCATCTTTAGCAACACACGGGAAATAGCTTTGAACAATGTAATAATAGAGGCCATAGATGAGTCTCTTTAGGTCGTAAAGAATGAATCTCAACATCATTGAAAGGCAGATTTAATCTTAGAGTCGGCAAGTACATTAGCTAGAAGACATACTCGTATAGGGAGTAGGATACCGCAACGAGAAGTGCTCCCTACGTTGCTGTAGGTACTTATTCTAAAGGACATCTTAAAAGCCATGACATTAACCGGAGTAGAGCTGATGACCTGTACTTACAACGTAGTGTTAATAGCCTCAGATAAATACTCGTATTCTGCGCCGCTCTCAAAGCTTACTATAAGTGATTTAGAAAAATTTAGAGAGTGCTCAGCTATAATCCAATTCAATTCACAAAAACAAATCTGGTGCTATTTACTAAGAAAAAATTTGCTTACGGATTTTGATCGGCCAGAGATAGTCGAGGAACAATTTATATTGAGAAGCCATGCAAAATACCGGTGAATAATTCTTGATAGTAAACTTGTATAGAAACGAAACAGTGAAAAAGTTAAAAAAGCACTGATTGATTTCTAGTCCTACAAGAAACTATCTGGACTTCAATCTTCCAACGCTAACTGAGACTACTATATGAGCCCCATGCAGATATTTGATAGAAGCTAATCGGTTAATTTTTAAAGTAGCTGGATGAAAGGTGAAGTTACTACAGGAGACAATATCTGTCTACACAGATAGCTCCAAAATGGAAACCAGCGTGAGCGTAGCAGTGTACTCAACTGAACTGAACTGTCAGTGTCCAACTGACTAACTATTGCAATATCATCCAAGTGGCGACGGTTTCAATAACAAATGGCGGCAAAAGTATCACTCACAGGAAACAAGAAATAAAAAGAGTACGATATATTCAGATAATCAGCCAGTATTTAGGGCATTACAGTACTATTAAATCAAAAATGGTCCCAAATGACCGTCGGATGCTTTTGAGTCTCTGTTAGAATAGAAAGTTAGTATTTCACTAGATCTCACAATATGTAGCAATCGTGAGGAGTTAATAAACCGATGACCTAGTGAAAAGAGGAGCAAAAGGTTGAGCAAATTTTGTTGGAAGATATTTTTCTTATTCATAGCACAACAACACTTCTCGGGCTTTTACTTCCTGCATTAAGCGCCATCTAACAATCTTGGTGCATTAATCGCAACCTCCGATTTCTAAGTCTGAGCAGTAATTAACTGTCCTCGTTGATCAAATCAGACCAGCAATTCCTCGGTTTCAGCACTGGTCTCAAAGGTACAGTTTTCCCAGTGACTACCAACAAATACCCTTTTGAATAATCATTATTCGTCCGTACAATTCACGTGACCAGCCCATTGCAGCTTCCGCAGTCTAACAATCGTTGAAACCTCCGGCTCGTATTAAATTTGCCATTGATACCCGTCTAGGTTTGCTCCAAATATTTATCTCAGGACTCGTCTCTCAAAGGCGTTCAATATGTTTGCAGATGCTTAGATTAGAGTGCATGTTTCATGTCTATACAGATTTGTATACTTGGAGCTTTGTTTTCCTGTGTATGTATCTGGTCTTCAAAACAAGACTGTCACAACTGAATAAAATATTCTATTTGCGAGCTGTATTCTTTGGCGTACATCGTCTCTTTCACTACAAGCCCTCATTATGTTGGCCCCTGGATATACTAATTTGCTTACCAATTATGATATTTTGAGTATTCGAGGTATTTTTCTCCGACTGTGTTATGAGTTTTCTATTATTCTCATTTAACTACAGGCCTACTAGCCTTGCATCACTGTCGAGTTTTAGAAAAAGTTTTTGGCGGTTATTAACGAACGAACGCATAGCTACCACTTGGCTCGACTTATACTCGTATACTAACGCACCTCTTGTATCAACAGATAGCATTCTTATGATGCATTCCAGACTTAAACTAAATAGCAATGGGTCCAGCCCATCTCCCTTCTTTAGTCCGATATTTGTCTCAAAGGCATTAGTAAGTTGTTTATTGATGCGGACTTTGGAGGTTGTCGACATCATTGTTATTTTGGTAATTGGGATGGTATACCAAAGCAAAGCATTATTTGGTACAGTACGCTGCAATCAATACTGTCGAATGCTTGCTTAAAATAAATGAAAATTTGGTGTACGTCTATGTTGGAAGATCTACCAACACCACAAATAGTCTTAGTTCGATGGAAGAATTCGGCTTCATCGGGAATAAAAAAACCATGATAAAATGAAAAGTAATTCCCTTATCAAGCCACCAAGACACTCTGTGCTCTCCTTGTAAGAATTTAAACAGGCCACTGTCTAATTGGTGATCAGAGTGATTGCTTTGTAAGCTGAAGGTTCCTGGTTTGAATCCCGCCAGAGACAAAGAGATCTGTTTCGAGTAATTGTTGTAATGGACTATGAGCCCACTCAGCTACAGAACATGGTTCAAAATCAAAGCATATCACAGCTGGGTGAACAAATGGCGAAGCTGGTACTGGCCATCTGACCTTCTTATCGCCAATAAAATCAAGACAATGAGATAGTCTCACTATCTCTGAGCGCATTTCCGAAAGGAGCTATAGTATTACAACAAACAAGCAAACTGTCTTGTAGCAGCACATGTCTTCAGACTGAGTCTTATAACGCTTGACTTGTACAGGATTTCTCTACAACCAAGTGAAAGGAAAATCACCTAGCGATGATTGAAGGCACTTGGTGCGTCAAACTTCAGTGATCTGAATGAGGTGTTTAAATAAGGTCTGAAACTAATCCTGAAGTTCACATTGGCCACTGGCGTATTCGAGTTTAACCAGGTAACCTTTTCCGCAAAAATTGCACAGGCTTTATCACATCAAATAAGAATCAAGCTGCCACAAAAAATAATGTGGCTAACTATTTTGCCATTTTCCCCCTTTTGCGTAAACAAGGTGGCGACAGGACAGCAAACTTTCCCATGACTGGCTGATACCTTAGGCTTCACAGATCAATGGTCGTGTTGTCTATGAGATCTTGCCAACAACGGATCTTGCCACTATTGATCAGTTTGTGAACGTATTTCTGAATCGAGAACATAAAGTCTACTAGTCTGAGGCATGCTTCATCTGAAATCGGTGCCTACTGGTCTTCTCATTGAAGCTCATGGCACTCATTTTGTTGATTCAAGATTTAAGTCAACCACCAGTAGCCTAGATTTTTACCATGGTAGAGTCTGTGGTAAGGTATAAAAACTTATTGCATGTGCAGATAAAATAATGCTCATATTTAAACTCA
The DNA here is from genome assembly GCA_963969285.1 of Odontomyia ornata. Lineage (NCBI taxonomy): Eukaryota > Metazoa > Arthropoda > Insecta > Diptera > Stratiomyidae > Odontomyia > Odontomyia ornata. Next base: position 492,202,347 of record OZ017738.1, on the reverse strand, counting down.
TCACACTTTCAGCTATGTGCTTTTTCTCAACGCTAACTTTCCTATTAGTCAATCCAAAAACAAACATCATGTGCTATTTACTGATGATCGTTTAAGAAACCTTTTAGAATTCTCCTTTTGTGCATCCTTACTCCAAAGTGAATGACACATTCGATATGGTTTCTACACAGCCTCAACGTATCAATATTCAGTACGACAGATTCTGCTCTGATCACTATCTTCAAGACTAGTGTTTCTTTATTTCAGGCTGAAGCTTTTCTATTCAATGGTTCCAATATTGAAGCTTCCCTAGATAAGAGAATGGCCTCCTTTGTTTCAAGTCACTTCTTCCAAAAAATTCAGCTTAGCTTTAAATGACGGCATTGGTTCTTTAGGCATGCACTGAGGAAAGTTGCCACTAACCACCAAATCCAGAAAAAAACGATTCATTCTTCTATAACATTGCATTAGAGAATGAGTGCTGTTTGAATCTAAATATTAGTAGGTGTAGATTAGACCGGGAATAATGCTGTTAAATTTTTGTCAGCAGGTGAGATTTTATGTCCCACAGAGTATTCAGTTAGACTAAGGGTGTCTGTATTGCCATTTAAATTCACCTAGGGGATACAGATTACAGTACCGCTTCAGCCTTGATTAGAGCTTTCCTAAAAATCAGACAGTTTCCAGTCCCTAGGATGTATTTATGATGATCAGATTTTGAAAAAGCGTCCTTGCATAGGAAATAGGGCGTATCATCATTCTTTTGTCTCATAGTGTTACAATTCTAAATAAGTGTAGTTCTGCTGAGTCTGTTAATATGAAAAGATGTTGATAGCTCGAAAGACAACTCTAAAGTATCTGTCAGTCAAATTTTGAAACACAAACACAAGCGGTGTACGTCCCCCAAACACTGCTCAAGTGAAACGAAACTCGCTAAATTAAAAAGTGCTACTGTGAATAAAGTAAATAAGGCCTCCGCTGCAATTAACATGGGACATAAAAAGGTAAATTGAAAGCTACGCCAGGAAAACTTTGGGTAAAATTGCATCTAATTCTGTAAATGAACACACAACCGGAAAGGTGAATTTCTCGTAGGCACTACTAGTTTCAATAAGCAAATAATAATTTTATTGACCACTATTTTGAACGTCAAACACTGTTAAAGGAAACAATTCTGTTACGTAAATGCTTATAAAATGTTGTTTTGGGCAACGCTACGGTTGGCCAGTGACGACCTGAAACGGAATTGGAAGCTAGTTCAGAACGGGTTCCATGTCAAACTATTGCTCCATGCCTCGATATTTATCTCGATCAGAATTTGTACTACAGGTATAATGACCACGTCCAGGTAATGCACAAAGCACAAATGTCAAAGTGTTCAAATTTCTGTGTATTTCCATCAAAAGGTGAAAATCGTCTATTTCAAGACTCTAACTAGACAAGTCTTGGCATGTGGATGTCTGATCTGGTATAATAAGAGTGCTAGGACCATGGAAAGGCAAGAGTTTTCGAAAGGCAATGTCTTCGTTCTTGCACTAGTCTGCACAGAAATTCTGAGCCGGATTGGAAACATTATACATTGCATAGGAGCCGTTATCAAACAATAAAAGCATTGAAAGCCTATACTTTCATTTTGGGGCTACTTGAAAATCATATCGCAAAGTATGTCATTGTAACCGAAAATTTCTTAATTTTGCAGCCATTTCACCATACAGATGGGTAGATTGAGACTTCGGCATTCTTGTATTTGGACATGAATCATTATGTTTTTAATTCTGACGGGAGGTTACAGTTATGTATCATATACATGTATATCTATTGCATATATATATATATATATATATATATATATATATATATATATATATATATATATATATATATATATATACGAGTATATATATATATATTGTTACATGCACGAATAATTTTGTGAGCTACTGTTGCAATTGTTTTCACAACCATTAAGAACCTGATGATCAACAAAGTGAATTTACTCGAAACCACGAGAAGCCACCAAGCATGATCAACATCTGAAAGTTACGTCACTCCATTCATTAAGCTGCTCGAATATACTAGGTACCTCTCGGCAGAACATTCGCCAATGTACGAGAAATGGGTTGAATGGCTAGAGACCCTATATAAAGGCGAGCTGAATGAATGGGGGGATCATTCATTAGAACCGAGATAGTAAAAACTGCGATAGTGTGGAGTGCGAATTGGAAAGCGATATTGATCGAGTAATATTCAAGTGATTTTCGTGATAATTAAGACAGTTAAAGTGAAAAATGTATAGACAAAGTGAAAATTAAAATTAGGGAAAGTGTTAAATTAATGATTGTGCATTTATTAGTAAATAAACTCTTTTAACTTCATTTAAAAGACATTGCGTTTTCACTTTCCCAGAAAATTAAAAGTAGTGGCCGCGAACCATAACATGCGACAATATATATATATATATATATATATATATATATATATATATATATATATATATATATATATATATATATATATATATATATATTGTCGCGTGTTATTTGGTTCGCGGCCAATAATTTAATGTTCCGGGAAAGTGAAAACGCAATGTCTTTTAATTTAAGTTAAGAGAGTTTATTCAATTACAATAATGCACAATAATCGATTTAACACTTTCACTAATTTTAATTTTCACTATTAAAAATGTAACACTTCTCCATAAATTTCTTATCGCAATTGTCTTCTAAATTACTTCACAATTACGAAAATCACTTTTCTATTCGCTTTCCACACACTATCGCAGTTCTTATCGCGGTCGAATGAATGATCCCCCCATTCATTCAGCTCGCCTTTATATAGGGTCTCTACCTATTCACCCATTTCTCGTACATTGGCGAATGTTCTACCGAGAGGTACCTGGTAGATTCGAGCAAATTAATGAATGGAGTGACGTCACTTGCAGATGTTGATCATGCTTGTTGGGTTCTCGTGGGTTCGAGTAAATTCATTTGTTGACGTTCTTAATGATTGTGAAAACAATTGCGACAGCAGCTCGCAGAATTATTTGTACATATAATTATTTGTACATGTAACACTGCCCCCATCTCAGTTCTTTTCGCCCCGAAAAGATGTGTCGCTATTTATAGTCAATTCTCCATGGGTGTAATATGGGGCAAGACGGTCCAGATGCACGATTTTCATTTTAGCTCTCGGCTTACGATGTTCCTGTATTCGGTATACGACGTCGTTGATTCGCTTTGTAACTCGGTATGGTCCCTACCAATTATGTTGCAACTTTGGAGACCTACCCTTTCGCCGTTGCGGGTTATAAAGCCACACCAAGTCATCTTGCTGGAAGCCAGTAAAATTAGCCTTTAGATCATACCTGGTCCTCATGCGGTCAGTAGCCGATTCGAGGTGTTTTCGCACTGTCCGATGTATCTGGTTCAACCGTTGTCTTAGATCACTTGCGTACTCCGAGATCGTTTGGGGTTTCTCGGGGGGTGTTCCAAACTTTATATCAGCTGGCAGACGAATAGTCTTTCCAAAAATGACTTTGGCTGGGGCTTGGCCCGTCGGTGCATGTTCGGCAGCTCTGTACGCCATCAAAAATAGTGGGATATGTCGGTCCCAGTCCCTTTGGTTCTCGTCAACCATCTTGGCCAGATGTTTATTGAGCGTGCCGTTGAACCGTTCGACCATTCCATCGGATTGGGGATGCAGCGGTGTTGTCCTCGTTTTACGTATTCCCAGTAGTTCACACATTTCGCCAAAAACTATTGACTCAAAGTTTCGGCCTTGATCTGAATGTAATTCGCAAGGTACGCCGTACCTACTGACCCAATTTAACACTAGCTGTTCAGCTACGGTAGTTGCTTCCTGGTTGGGAATGGGGTAGACCTCGGGCCACTTGCTGAAATAATCGGCTACAACCGGCGTATATCGATTTCCCCAATCGGATTCAGGAAAGGGTCCTGCGATGTCAACAGCAATCCTTTCGAATGGCACGCCTACGTTATAGGTTTGCATTTGTCCTCTCAGTCGTCACTTTGGGCCTTTGACGGAAGCGCAAATTGTGCATCTGCGAGACCAGTCCTCTACGTCTTCTCGAGCGTGGAGCCAGTAGAATCTTTCCCGCAATTTCGCTAAGGTCTTGTTAACACCAAGGTGGCCTCCCGAGGATCCTTCATGCATTTCCTTAACCACATCGTGGATTCGGCTTTTGGGTAGTAAAGTTTGCATCCTGTAGGAGCTACCATCCGCCGTTTCCCATTTCCGCTTGAGTACGCCACCCTCCACCTGAAGGGAGTTCCATTGTGCCCAATAGCTTTTCAGGGTTGCGCCATGCATTGAAACGTCTTTCCACTCAGGTCGCCCAGTCGTCTCCTTCCATACGAGCAATGGTCCGATGTCTTCATCGGCTAACTGGGCGTTTCGAATCTCCTCCGATGACCAACCTTCATCGAATTCCGCCGTTATCAATCGCAGATCAACGAGCGGTTCCTTTTCCTCAATTCGTCGGCAATGCTTGCAGTTAGCTGGACATGGACGGCGAGATAGGGCGTCAGCATTTCCATGAACTCCGCCCTTCCTATGAACAATTTCGTAGTCTCGCAACTTGTCCCTCGGGGCTTTTGAAGTTGAGCAACCATCTCAGTGATGCATGGTCCGTTCGAAGAACAAATTTCTGGCCATGTAGATACTTGTGGAACTGCTTGGTGGCCTCTATTATAGCCAATAGCTCCTTCCTGGTCACACAGTAGTTCCTCTCACTTTTTGAGAGAACTCGACTGTAATAAGAGAGGACTCTTTCTTCGCCATTGATCTGCTGGGAGAGTACAGCTCCAATACCGCCGTTGCTTGCATCGGTGTCAACTACAAACATTTTTCCGGGTTTCGGATACGCCAGCACGGGTGATTCACACAGCTTTTCCTTCAGGGTCTCAAAGGCTGTCTGGCATTGTTCATTCCAGACATACGGACGATTTTTCTCGGTTAACTGATGGAGACACTTAGCTATTTTGGCAAAGTCTTTGACGAATCTTCGATAGTAGGTCGCCAGACCCAGAAAACTTCGTAGTTGGCGCTTGTTGTTTGGTGTTGGCCAGCTTTTCACGGCTTCAATTTTCTCAGGGTCTGTTTTGACCCCTTCTGCTGATACGACGTGTCCCAGGTATTTTACTTCATCTACGAAAAGAGAACACTTGTCGGGACTAAGTTTCAAATTTGCCAGTCGTAATCGGGATAAAACCTCTTCTAAGTTCCGCACATGCTCTTCGAACGTTCTACCGATGACGATGATGTCATCTAGGTATACCAAGCGGGTTTTCCAGGTTAGACCACGTAGCACATATTCCATCAAGCGTTCGAAAGTGGCTGGAGCATTGCAAAGCCCAAATGGCATAAACAAATTGCCACAATCCGGTCCCAACTGAAAATGCGGTCTTCTCTCGGTCCTTCTTGTCAATTTCTACCTGCCAGTAGCCACTCTTGAGATCGAGTGTAGAAAACCATTTTGCGTCGGCTAAAGTGTCCATGATGTCATCGATGCGTGGGAGTGGGTAACTATCTTTCTTAGTGACGTCGTTAAGCTGCCTATAGTCGACACAAAAGCGAGTGCTACCATCCTTTTTCTTTACTAGAACTACAGGCGCGGCCCATGGACTGACAGAAGGTTCAATAACGCCTTGTTTTTCCATGTCCGAGATCAGCGCGCTCACTTCTCCTTGTTTGGCTATAGGGAGACGTCTCGGTGCTTGTCGAATCGGCTTGGCTCCCTGTGTATCTATGACGTGAGTTACCAGACTCGTTCGGCCTTGGTCATCCGGGCTTGTTGAGAAGATGTCACTGTACTTGGTGACCAGATCAGAGGCTCGTTTGAATGGCTGCACTGGCAATTTGACCTGCTTCAATATTGCAGACGTGGATTCCCGGGCTTTGTCTGTGTCTTGCCTCCTTTTCCAATGATGGTCGTGAGTAGCTTCTAAAGAGGTGATGGTGGAAACAGGCTAGCAGCTGCCGATGACCTCCCGCTTTGATGCTCGTGGTTGAGTCTGCGGTGTTAAGGACTCTAACCGGCACATATCCGTTCCTTAAAGATCTTACAAGGCATCGTCCTACAATCAAACTCCGTAATGCGGACGTCTTCGTTGGCTCTATCAGATAAGATCGGTGGTCTCCAGAATCACCATCAAGCTTGGCCCATACAATGCTTTCGGAAGAATTCGGTACATCAGTGTCAGTACATACCACTACATTCATCTTGGGAATTTGGACGCTGGGATCCTCCATCAGTACTTCTACATTCTGCCATTTCAATACACGTTTGCCCAAATCCAACGTGATTCCATGTGGTCGCAGAAAATCCATTCCGAGAATGCAGTCATCCATAATGTTCGCGACCAGAAAATTATGTCGGAACACAAGGTCTCCCAACTGTATCTGGAGGTTGACCTCTCCATGAACAGGTGCAGTTTCTCCCGTAGCTGTCCATAGTGAGAAAATTCTGCCCTTGTGAAGTTGTTGCTGTCTAACTAGGTCTGGTCGGATAATCGATCGGGTTGCACCAGTATCGATTGTTATGGTGCAATGTTCTCCGTCAACTTGACCCGGAAGGCATAAGTCCGCTTCTCCACGATGTAGTCTTGACACGGTGATGGTGGTGCTGGGGACGTCAATCCTCCTAGCCAACCTCTGCCCCACGAAGTTGACTCTTACATGTTTCCCGACCCCTCTGTTTGAAGGGTTTCCATTCTGGGCTCCTGACTCGGTCTGGATCTCCTCCTAGCTGCACACCGTGGACAATAGCTCGGTTTTCTCCACTTCTTGCAGTCTCTTTGCAGGTGCCCCTTCTCTCCGCAATTCCAGCATCTAGGCGCACAATTTCCATGCGGGTCTCGCTCAATTTCCACGCGCTCACACCTGCACTCGTCTGCCACTAGCTCACGGACCCGGGCAGTGGTACGAGTCACATTTTTCGCTGCCTCAAAGTTCAGACTGTAAGCCAATGCGTCCTTAACCGTTTGCTTTTGGGCTAAACGCACGGCTTGTTGCAATTCCGGGTCCTTTAGTGCGCTGATGAATGCTTCTGTCGCTGCATCATCTCGATGTTCTGGGTCGTAGGCTGGGTAAGCCAAAAGTGCTAGTGGCTCAATGTCTTGGGCTAGCTGCTGTAGGGTTTCACCAGACTTCTGCACCCGATGTCGTAGCTGTGACCAATAAATCTGCTTTAGATGATCATCTCCATAACGCATGTCGAGCGCATTCATTACAGCATTCGAGTTTGAGTGCAATTCAACGGGGATCGTCTGCAACAGCTCGGCAGCTGGGCCTCTTAGAGCAAGAATCAATGCAGTTGCTCGTTCCTGCTCGTTCCAGTGATTTATGCGAGCGGCTGCTTAAAACTGGGTTTTGTAAATAGTCCAGACCGTTTGCCCATCGAATATTGGTGCTTGCACATTTCTAGATGAGCTTTGCGCTGCGGTTATAAGTGGGGCTGGTGAGGCGGTTACTATCTTCGCTGCTTCCAATTCTTTTTTCATGTGTTCCATATCACGGTTGATTCTCTCCTCGACCTGGCTGACCTTTTCCTCGACCTGGCTGACATTTTCCTCGATCTGGCTGACTTTTTCCTCGACCTGGTAAACCTTTTCCTCGACCTGGTCAACCTTTTCCTCGACGCCTTTAATTTGTTCCGCTTTTATTTCGATTGACTGTTTCTCCAGCTTCTGTGTGATGTCTGCCTTGATGTCTGCTTTGATTTCGATTGCTTGTTGGTCCAGCTTCGCAGTTAAATTAGATGACTGTTGTCGCAGCTCTTGCTGCATCAGCATTAACATTTGCATCAGCGCATTTTCTGGCTCCTTTGATTTTGGTGTTACTACTTCTCCACCTTCTGCGCCTTTTTCCGCATCTGAGAACTCACCCGAATCCAGATTCACGCCTTCCGACTCGATCGCGTCACGCAAGCGTGCAATCAGTGTGGCCTTTGTACCTTGCGTAGCCAGGTTTCGCTGTTCCAACTCTTCCTTAAGCTCCGACATGGTCAATTCATTAATTTTTAAGTTTAAGCTTCGTGGCATTTTTAATGTTTCTTTAAATTTTACTATTGTGCACCATAAAAATGTTCAAATTTTCACTTTCAAAATTTTTCTTTCGCACTTCTTGACACCACTGTCGCGTGCTATTTGGTTCGCGGCCAATAATTTCATGTTCCGGGAAAGTGAAAACGCAATGTCTTTTCATTTAAGTTAAGAGAGTTTATTCAATTACAATAATGCACAATAATCGATTTAACACTTTCACTAATTTTAATTTTCACTATTAAAAATGTAACACTTGTCCATAAATTTCTTATCGCAATTGTCTTCTAAATCACTTCACAATTACGAAAATCACTTTTCTATTCGCTTTCCACACACTATCGCAGTTCTTATCGCGGTCGAATGAATGATCCCCCCATTCATTCAGCCCGCCTTTATATAGGGTCTCTACCTATTCACCCATTTCTCGTACATTGGCGAATGTTCTACCGAGAGGTACCTGGTAGATTCGAGCAAATTAATGAATGGAGTGACGTCACTTGCAGATGTTGATCATGCTTGTTGGGTTTTCGTGGGTTCGAGTAAATTCATTTGTTGACGTTCTTAATGATTATGAAAACAATTGCGACAGCAGCTCGCAGAATTATTTGTACATGTAACAATATATATTTATTTATTTATTTATTTCGTTGAAAAGCTATCAAACATCTTGAGGAGCACCAAAGCAAAGGTCGAAGTATTCGAAGGCACGCCAGAATCTTCCCACACAAAAGGGAGTTAGATAAAGGGACACAACTTCTCCAAGGCTATTCAACGCGACCCTGGAAAACATCTTTCGAGAACTACAATGGAAAAGGAAGGGTCTACAAATCGACGGGGAATGCATCAATCACTTGAGATTTGCTAACGACATAGCGATAATTGCTCAGAACGAAGAAGAATTATAACTACTATTAAAGGAACTTAGTGAAGCTAGCGAAAAAGTGGGCCTAAGAATTAACCTGAGTAAAACTAAGACTATGCCCAATGAACAACTCGGAGGTCAGGTCAAAATAACATTAAATAACACCAGGCTAAAGACAGTAGAGGAATATGTTTACCTTGGCCTGTTTAAACATAATTTAGGAGATATAATATCCGAAATTAATAGGCGAATCAAACTAGCATGTCAACTGTCACGTACGAACCAAACTAGCTAGTCAACTGTCACGTACTCACAGCAGACAAAGAGAAAGCAATCAATGATGAATTTTACAGCTAACTGGAACCCACTATTGATGCTTTCCCATCAAATGGCATTCAAATTGTTCTGGCTAACTGGAAGGTACAGCCTCCATGCAGAAATCAGTGATGGTGGACAGTACCTGATAAACTTCACTACTAGCAGAGGTTTTACAGTGAGCTTCATATGCTTGCCATATCAAGACATTCACAAAGGAATGTGGGTATCCACAGATGGTCCCAGGTCACACGTTCAATCAGATCAACCATGTTTTTATACAAAAACGAGTGATCACCAGCAAGTTCGACATGCGCTCGTTCGTGATTCGGACCACTACCTTATGAGACTTAAATTCTGATGCCGCATTTCCATGATTTCCAAACAAGAAAGATCAGTTACCCACCCCAACGTACCAGATACACAAACTAAACGAGAGCTCAGTAACGTCCCCATACATACATGTCAGTGCTGGAAAATCGCATCAATGTATTTCCGTAAGCAGAAGAAAGTAATGATGACATCGAAGCCAGGTGGATAGCAGTAAAAGATACGGTAAGAAAAGCGGCCTTGGAGCATCAATCATAGAAAAGTAGAATCGACTAGAAGACGAAGAATGCAAGAAAGCGGTTGAAAAAAGCAATCAGACATTCAAAGAATACATCCACTGTCCAATTCGGGCCAAAGAAAAACAAATTAACACCCTCTGATGGCAAACGAAAAAAATGTGCCATAGAACTTTCTACCAACGCCGAAGTGAAATAGATGAAAGTAAACAAGCTTCTACATTGTCAGATCGGCATATGTTTCTATTAAACAGTTAAGAGAGGGCTCAGTCTACAAACAAGTCTTTGTAAAAGTGCAACACAAGAAGCAATCATAGGTAACCCAGTCGAAATTAAAAAAACAATTACTGCAATATTTCGAGAAAGTACTCAAGGTTTCCCAAACTATTTCTGAAGCTATAAACATTCCAGAAGCAAACCAGGAGGTCGGAGTTTCACCACCAACCAGAGACAAAGGACAGGCAACTGTACGTAAGCTCGGAAGACGTAAGGCTCTTAAAATATATAGAATATTGGCATAACTGCTTCAGAGAGAGGAGGTCCTCATCTAAGTAACCTTCTCTATCGACTAATATGCAGAATATGGTCGGAGGAGTTGTCACCAAAGGATTGATAAAAAAGTGTCATATGTCCTACACACAAAAAGAGAAACAAGCTAAGAGGTGCAAAATAATAGAGGCGTTGCTTTACTGTGTAAATTTTATAAAGTGCTCTACAAAATCATAGAAAAAAATTCATGCCGTACCATAAAAGTATTATTGGAGAGTATCAGAGAGACTTTCGAAATGAAGGGTTTCCAATAGACCAAATATTCGTGCTCGAAAAGTGCTGGGAATATAACATAGATGTGCACCAGCTCTTTGTAGACAGAAATGTGCTGTACAAAATAATGCTTGACTTTGGCGTTCAAACAAACTAGTCCGCATGTTCAAAGTCACGATGATAAACACAGAGTCCCAGGTCAATTTAAATGATGAGCCAACGGACGAATTTTAAATGGAATCAAGCTTTAAAAACGGCATCAGCTTGCCCCAAAACTCTTTGATGTTAGGCTGCAACACGTCATCAGGATGACATCAGCTAACACATCTGCTATACTAATATTGAAGTCGACATAATTGGTAGGATACTCACATGCTGATGATGTCAATATTAAATTTCAGATGCCAGGGGAGCATTTCTGAGTCTAGAATCTGAAACAAACCACATTGGCGTTCAAATTAATGAAGCGAAGACTAAATTCATGACTCAAACGGGGAAAAGGACTTCAGTCCGACAAAACCTAACCATAGGAGACTACAAGTATAACCATGAAAGTGAAGATAATTTTATTTATCTTGGAGCCAACCTAAATGAAAGAGGTGCTGAAAAGGATCAGACTGTCTACCAGACAAACGCTATGGTTAAAACATATTACTCTGTACTTTTCATTGTCAAATCATGAGTTGTGAACAGGTAAAATGAGCACCGTATTTACAAATCACTAGTCAAAAGGTAGGCTCTTTGGGGGCAATCAGTATGTGATCCATATTTAATTGAACCCAGCTAGCTATTCCATAGCCATTAGATGCGATATTTCCCCACGAGGGATGCTCCACATTAAAATCACCTCCCATGGCATAGAAGTAAAATTTTTTGCACAGAGTAAGTACTATTTCCAAGTCGTCAATGAGTTCCCTCACCGAGTATCCATGTCCCCAAGAACGCAAACGTTCATCCTCCCAGCATGGAGCTTATTATTTCTGCTTCAATACATTTCAGACTTGGAAGGCAGTGCCTTTAGACTTTCAGGTGATCTTTGTGAGCCATAGCAACTCCAAGATTTCCCTCTGGACTATCACGCGTGATGGACTTGTATTTTCCCAGATGCACTCTGTGTCTTTCTTTGAGTCTTGTTTCTGACATAAACAAGAAGTCTGGTCTATGGGCGTTCAAGTATTCTTGAACGAAATTACTTTTATAGGGTGGAGCTATTGAAAATATGTTGACGATGGAAAGTTTAATCACTTCCACCAAACTAGATCGCTGTGGCTTTTAATGTTTCGGAGAAAATCTGCTGTGACATACAGACGGAGGGACGGATAGACATAGGTCGTAATTCTAATACGAATTTGTATTTTAGCACAAAACCTGGTGTCTCGAAAATTTAGGACTATTGGAGAATTCCAATATTGATGGAGGGGGATCCCCCTTATACACAGGCAACCCACCAACAAATTTTCTTATTTAGAGTATTCAAATGAATTTTTAGAATCTGAATCAAGAAAAATCATTTCGTGCATCATGCATCAAATTTCACAATTATGGACATAGATACAAGTCCCTTGAACCTAAAAAAAAATCCTTTGAAATTGAATTGAAATACAACAACAAAAACAACAACATATGGTGGGGGATGGTACTTATTCCCAATCGAGTTAGACTCTACAATTTTCTATGGATTTTCATGACAATCGCAAGAATAGTGCTTTATTTGAATAGGTTGGATTGGCTAATAATTCTGAAAATTTATTTTAGATGAAACTGATAGTGGCTGTTTTGTATTTATGAAAGAAACTCTAAATCTTTCGTATATAATTGAACGATGTCTTGTATGTTCAACGGACTCATAATGCAATTCATTGATTCATATGATCGGAAAAGTTGTTTAGAACCCTAGGATGATAAAAAAAAATCCCTTCTAGTAGGAGCACTCTCTCGCCTACTCAACTTGTTAACTTTTAAATAACCCTGAAGCCAGTATACAAGAAACGGAAACTACATTCATCGAACGTAGCCAAACCAAGCCGAATTCTATATCAGTCCTGAAGAATATGTATTCTGTTCCTATTTTGAACAATGTAAAGTAAGATATATGGCCGATTTATTTTCCTTGTCGAGTGATTCGCCATTACATAGGCTTCCACTTAAAATCCAAGCAAACCCTTTCTAATTTGTGAAAACCACTTTATCTTCATCCTGCCTAACCAAGTATTCAATGAAACCATTTATTCGTTAAATTAAATCCGAATGATTCAATTAAAGCAACAGATGTTTCTGTTCTGTAGAAAATAGGACAATTTATTACTATAGCATTCCTGAACCGTGGCAAAGCCATTCTAATAAATTTACATCAATCGCTTTAATAGTAGTTTATTAAAATGAACACTTCACAGGCGTCATGTCACTTTGACACGACAACTTTCAGTTCAAAATAAGCTCGTGGTCAGGGAGCAGTTACAAGCGTAGAATAAAAATCGAACCCGCAATCAATCGGTCCTCGGTCTTCTCTCAATTGCCAAATTTATTGACCGCTTAGAGACTCGTGTCCTGCGGACTGGACTTTGCAAGCAGGGCTATCAAATGTTGCCGTTCTGAAATGAAAGAATCAACCTGCGATTGTTAGTGCTCAATTTATTGAAACATATAAAATTCAATTCGATGTGAATATGCATGTAGTTTTAGATGAGGGGATGATTCTCTGAAAATTGCAAAGATTCCTTCAATTAACTCAAACGCAATGTTAAATGAAAACTGATTCAAATTATTTCCACAAAGACAACACCTAGCACCACGTCCTTTGAGCTGCCTTAGGCTAGTCTCACTTTATAAATTACAACACAATTCATTCTCACCTGAAGCAACGTGGGCGCTATGCCCGTAACGTTGATCCAATACAAAGTATTTCGACCAGCTCCTTCATGCCGCCAAACAAATTAATTTCGTACAAATTCGATATGCTGTGCTACAAATTGACATACATCAGTTGCAATAAGTTGCCTCCATTATGTCTTTATCGGAAAACGAAAGGAGAGTATTCTTATCGGTGTCGTGGTGGTGGATAAGCGTTAGCCCTACGACTCCGCAGGGAATATGCACGGCAGGGTTCATTTCTTTGCTCAATTCTTTTGCAATTCAAGTAATTTTCCCACTAATTGAATTAAACCTGCTGTGACGGAGCCTTTTTTGACTACTAGGCTGTCTAGAACCGTGAATTTTGTTTACTGAAGGTAACATAAGGATTTTCGGTATCTAAGTGTTAAAGCTCGATCAATAGATTGAAAGCGTAATATTGTGTCTTTAATGGGCGCCTACTTAATGATATTTAACGATTTCTAGGAATAAGATGTTGTTACTGTGCCAGAAGTTATTATCGAATGATTTTAAAATCATTCAAATTTTTTCTTCTTAAGCATAACTTTTAATACCTTTGCTTAAAAGCTTGATTTTATGGCAATTAATGGCATAGTATGAATTTCCCACTTAAAATTCGACAAGAAATTGTTAAACAAATTTTAAGGATTGATTTCTGATTAGCCGTCTAAATTACTGGCTAGAATATCCTAACGGAAAACCTTTACAAGAAAATTGCAGAACTGTGAACTAAAGCCAATAGAATAAATGATTAAGTCAATTATTTGATTATTTGAATTCTCGGTATTTTTGCGTTTGTTTGATACAATTTTCACATAGGTTTTCCTTAAAACGCAAATAAAGTGGTTTAAATTTTGAAAAACCACACACAGAAAAAACGAGCAAGATTCTTATATAATCTCGCCGGACTTGTCTGAAATGTATTTCACCATTAGAGGACGTTTTTAGGTTTTTAATATTGATTCTACGCCTAGCACTCGTTGCGTGTAGACGTGTTTTTAATCGCTCTTATCATTAATTTTAAAAATTAATTAATTTTTCACAAAAGTCAGTTTCAAAAAATTGAAATAATTTTTAACGAGCCAATCAAAAGCAAGTTTTGATTTTATTGGGGAAGAATTTATCGTCGAAGGCATCGACCAACGATATCAATAAATCAAGAAAAGGCAACAAACCAAAGACTTAACTCGGGACTGCTGTATGGAGGAGCCCGACGGCTTCCTTCCGGGGAGAGTGACAATGTGAAATTGGCGGCAAGTGTCAACAAGCGAAGACACACGAGCACCCAGGACTCCGCAGATGGTGGCCGTAAGACTCAAGTGGTCGAGAATAGGCAGGAGGTGAGTCGACTTCGAACTGAAATCGAAGAATTAAAATTAAGAATCAATACGTACGAAGATATGTTCGAGACAGCAAAAAAAGTGCAAGATGCTGAACCGGTACGAACAATCGATACGCAAGCAAAGCTGCTAATCCAATCATCACAGAAGAAGTATTAAGTGCTGGAGGCACTAGCGACAACCAGAATTACTTTGCAGCGCTGGACGAACTCCGACAGGATATGGAGGTAGATGAAAATAATGGAGGTAATAAAGAAAATGATAATTTTATAATTTATTTAAAAAATAAAAATAAGGAAAATAAAAACAAGGAGAAGAAACCAGCCCGCAGTTCTGCTGGTTCTCCTCAAAAAGTAAAGAATACAGAGAAAGTTCCAACAATTAATGTCTTCGGTCAAAGCGGAAAGGACATGGTTCGGCTGTTGGCAGCCGAAAACAAATTAACAAATTTTGAAATCAAACGCATCAATTTCGAGAAGTTATCTATCAGAACGAAATCACTGGTTGATTTCAAATCAGCAAAAATGCTTTAAATTCTGGGGAGGTTCCGCACTTCACATATACCCCCAAAAGCGAGAAGAACCAGACGTTCTTGTTGAAGGGCTTGGACTCCGGAGAAGATACTGTCGATCTTCTTCAGGTGCTCAAGGAAGCAGCACCAGAAATCGAATTTATTTCAGTTAAAACATTCGCGACAAGAAGGTTGACGGTAGAAAAAAAAAATCACCACTTTATTTAGTACAAATATCAAATAAGAGCAGTCCAAGCGCTCTTCAACAAATCAGATATTTGAATTTCCGAGTGGTGAGGTCAATCAGTGCTATCACTGCCAACGATTTGAGCATTCGGCTGCCAACTGCGCCATGCATTACCGATGCATCAAATGCAAGGACGTGCATGCTCCCTGTGAGTGCAAATTGGCTCAGATGGAGCCACAAGAGAAATTATATTGTGTTAACTGCGGTATTTTTGGTCATCCGGCATCATATCGAGGATGCTCCCGATATCAGGATGCGAGATTAAAATCTGTCCCAAAGCAAACACAACTACACCGCAGTGTCTTGGTTCCGAACTTCGTCAAGCCCGGAGTATCATTTGCACAAGCCGCTAGAGGACGAGCAGAAAATGCGGTAAATAGTGTAAATAATGTAAATGGCAATAATGAGCTGCTTCTCAAAATTTTACAGCAATTAAATTCTCTATCGGAAAGAATCGATAAACAAGATTTGAAAATTAATTTTGTCTTCCATCGTTTAGGGGTTCAAATGCCTTAAAATAATTTGTCATCGAGTCACATTCCCATGGATAGGATTCGTCTCATCTCGATCAACTTCAACTCCATTGTTACTATACATCGGCGTTATTATCTCCTTGAATTCATTGTCAAGCAAAAGCCTAACATCATGATTCTCTCCGGAACCCACCTCAATTCATGGCATTCTATGACATTCAAGGATTTTGAATTCGTAAGAAACGATAGGGTAAAAGGTGATGGGGGAGGTGGCACCGGGATATTGGTTCGAGGACCCAATTGTTTCCAAAATACTGGAAAAGTTGAATTCAAAAGCTTTGAACCTCTTGAAGTGTCCGTTATCAAAATTTCACTGTCAGGTGGGGATAACCTCTTCGTTATCTCTGCCTATGCAACTGGTGGAACTGTTCTCAGGCTCAAGGAGGAACTCAATTCCTTGTTTGAAATGCTTGAATTGAACACGCTGCATAATTATTATATTCTTGCTGGTGACCTGAACGCCAAGCATACATCATGGCTGAACGCCACCAATAATTCAAGAGGTGTTTTCCTGAAATCGTGGATAACAGAGAACCAAATTGAATTCAGGTGCAATCTATATGGGTCGGAGTTCCTAACATACCTTAGGACAAAATTCATATTTGGACCTTTGCATTGCTGACGCAAGACTTTAGCTTTAATAGCCCTCAACGGAAACTGCAGGTGCTGCAGGGAAGATTTCTTCTTCATTCCAGTGCAACATGAAAATCATCGGTTGAATTTCAAAAAAACAGACTGGGGAAAGTTTCAAAAGAAGTTTAATCGGAAGTACCAGAAGCAATGTCCCCCTTCTGATGGTGGCAACGCTTGCTCAATGGTTCCTAATGACAGGAATCTAACTAACGATGAAATAGATATCTATTTGTCGAAGTTAGAGAAGCTGACGTTGGAAACGATTGAGAAAGTAGTTCCCAAGATTAAACATCGAAACAATATGAAGGATATGAAACACCAACCATCGCAAGGTTGAAAAGATTGAAAAGCCTTCTTCTCACACGCGTCAATAATATTTATCGACGATTTTTGACCTACAACCATCCCTCGTTGGCCTTGTTGAAATTACACCTGAAGAATGTCTGGAACTTAAGTGAGGTCAGCAATCAATGGGCGGAAAAATTGAGGGATATTAGCCCACAGGACCCAGACGGCGTTCTCGCGAAAGTGAATAGCATATTCCGCAAAAAGTCTCGAGTGAAGGTATCGAATCTTGAAGCTACTAGTGATGAGATAAATCTTCTCGATAGGGCTGGTATCGAAACTGATAGTACGACTCCGGATAGAAGTGGAAACAGGATTATATGTGAAGAGTTGAATAAACTTGCCCTGATTGGAACACATTTTGAATTGGTTCATCTACCAAACCCTGAGAGAGGGAACGAAATATTTTCAGAGGACGTTGAAGCAAAAGTTTCTGACTTCAAATCAAGCCTGAACGGCCAATCAATTCTTCATTTCAATGAAACATTAACATCTGACCTCATACCGAGCTTGAATCTTATTGATTATTTTGTCAGTTATGAAGACTTGTGTTTCATATTTCGCAAGATAAACAAAAAGAAATCATGTGGTACTGATGGTATTCCAAATGTAGTTCTCCAACATTTGCCTGAGGTTGCTATTAGGAATTATTGCATATTGTTCAACAACATGTTGAGCAATTCATATTTCCCAAATGAGTGGAAAAAGGCTAAGCTATTTCCAATCTTGAAGAAAGGAAAAGAATCTTCGTGCCATAAAAGCTATCGCCCAATCAGCTTGCTGCCTAATATCATTTGGTCTCCCCGACACTCCTACCTCATTGACTCGTTAGAGAATGTCCAGCGTAAATTTACTCGTGTCTTGTTTTACAAATTCAAAATCCCATATCAACCCTATGACTGCCGTTTATCCTTCCCACGTTTGCCTACTCTGTCATCCCGTCGCATGTATCTAGATCAGTGTTTTCTGTATCAACTCTGCCACAATCAAATTTCATTAACATTGCTTGCAGATCTACGTCTTCGTCAAACATCGCGTTCTTCTCGGGCAAACAATTTTTTCGTGCCACCGTATGCCCGTACAAATGTATATTTTCACTCTCCTATTATACGAATGGTAAGGAATCATGATAGGCTTGAGCTTGGTCCTTTTTCCGACTCATACCTAGTTTTTAAATTGAGGTTAAGAAGCCTGATTCTTAAAGCTCAACTGGAGTAAATATCAGACTTTATTTTCTTTTTTTTTGTGCGCTTTAATTTAATTTTACACGCATATTTATTGTTGTTAGTACCATTGAATTTCTTTTTTATATTAACTTTAACACTTAATTCTAATTTTCATTAATCTTCTTTTCTGTTTGTTTTGTTCCATTTTGTAATTGGATAATTTTGATCTGTTAAATGGAATTTAAATAAATAAATAAATAAATAAATCAGCAAGGTGTTTGAAGTGATAACCAACAGAGCATTAAACGCCCATATTGAGGAAAATGAGTTGATGCCGAATTTCCAATTTGGCTTTCGTGCCAGGCATTCGACCACACATGCAATAACGAAAGTAACCTCAGGCATCTGTTGGAAACTAAATGATAGACAATGCGTTGGAGCATGTCTCATTGATATGGAGAAAGCCTTCGATACGGTGTGGTTAGATGGACTAATTTTTAAACTCCTTCAGGACAAGTTCCCCAGACACCTTGTCGCCATGATGTGTAATATGTTATACGTGAAATCGTTTGTTGTAACTGACGGAAATCTGACAACAATGCGCGAGTTCAAGGTCTTGAATAGTCTACAGCAGGGAACAGTTACTGCGCCTCTGCTCTTCTCAATCTTCATTCGCAAGCTATTGAACGGCTTTGATTTTAACGTCTCGCCAACGCGATCATTGGTAGCGTTTGCTGATGATCTGATCATCTATACGGCAGACCGAAAAGCTACAATAGCTAAGAGAAATCTCTAAAAAATGTTCAATGATGTACAGCTGTACACTGAGAATTGGCGAATGAAAATAAATGCGCAGAGGTGTGAAACAATCTTGTTTCGGACAACGCTGCAGAGGGTCAGTCAAGACCTGAAACGTTATTGGAAAGATTTCCACATCATGGGTGGCGAGGGTAGTTTAGAATGAGTTCCACATAAATCCTGTGTTCGATACCTCAGTGTTTATCTCGATCAGTATCTGTACTATACTGAACATGTGCAAATCATGAGACGGATTGGAAACATTATATATCGAATAGAAGAATCTATCAAACTGCTCAAGTGACTAGAGTCGATATCTTCATATTGAAACTTCTTTGGAATCATATCGCAAGATCTGTGACTGTGAGTGAAAACCCTTGGATTTCACAGCCATTCCACCCTGCAGACGGGTATATTGCGGCTTGTCTCGCTAGTGGCTTCGTACCTCTAGAAGCATTCGTGTATTTGGACATGAATCGATATGTTTTTGATCCTGACGGCGTCCCAGTCATATATCACATATATCAACGGGCCACCGATAAGAAGATAATATATCCTCCGAATTTGAGTTCACAAGACCAACAATTCCAATGAAGATACTCATTTGCTAGATTCGTTGAAGCTGATCGAATTGAGACAACGCAATCCAGGTATTGGTGGCTGAATGACAATGTCTAAATTATTCGTGTTTATTTTCAGTTTTGGTGTTTTTCATTATTTAGTTTTTTGAGTTTCAGCTCATTATTGCTACAATTAGTGTTGTTGTTTTTTTTTTTTTGTTAAAAATTAGGGATAGGTTAGGTATATGCTATGTTTATTTTATTAGGTTTAGAGATAAGGTTGAACGCGTAGGTTAGGAATATTGTGATCGAATTTTTGATTGAATTTGATTAGAATTAGGTTATAACATATTAGGTGTAGTTCAGTTATCAAATATGTATATTACTAGTTTGAATTTGCTATAGTTTTTTTTAATGAAATGTGTTTAATGATAACGTATAAATTTAGAGAATCATTTGGGCCATTAAATTTTTTGTATTGTTATTGTTTGGAGTCTGCTTTATATTCTTTTAAAATTTATAACGATTAGTATTGAATAAAGCGCTTTTGACTTTGACTTCGTTGGGAAAAATTTGTATAGGGAGACCCTCTTCAAATCCTTAGAAATTTTTCGACGATTACACTTTCATCAACCAGAAACTTCCAAGCTGTTCACAAGGTATAATAACCGTAACTTATCTATGTAGTTGCTGAGAAATCTGGCTGTGACGTAATGATGGAGAGACAAATGGACGGACAGACTGGTAACGATTTTAATAGGGCACCGTACAAAAAATTTTTACAAAACCCTGAAACATAAGGCCGCTATGACTTTTCATATTAGACTAACATTTAATATGTACTCGTATTCGGGTATTTATGATTCTAACAACAATTTCGTTAGGCACTAGGAAATAGTTCGCTAAAATCTTTTACTAACTTTCAGGATAAAAGCCTTTAATCCTACTTCAAAATGTTTAGTTAGCTGTTTGTAAGTTGTAAGACGATGCCCGCCAAGATTCATTGTCTCCACAATCAATTCAGACAAGTTTCTGTTCAATAATCATCCTAACGGATTGTGGGGAACTTTCGTCATACAGCTCATCTCAAGGTCATCTGAAAAGCAATGAATAAGAGTTTCATTCCTGAGGTAAGTTCAAATATATTATTTTTCTTTAATGTACTCGTTCTCTACTAAGAATTAATTTATTAAATAAAGTTTCAATTGTAACCGTAAGCTCTTATAAATTAGAGCATTATTTTCATGAGTGAAATATTTTCATGGCGTCATAATACGTTCAGCATATTGTTGTCTGTTAAAAAACTATTCTTTTCATGAATGAACTCAGCAACATAACAAAAAGGAGCAATAGTGCGCATGACCAAATCTTTCATCTACATTTCTCTTCAATTGAAATTTAAGAGTTCTAATTTGTGCATAGCATTTGTTGCCAAGTTTATATTGGAGTGCAGAAAACATATATAAACAGGACGATTTATAGCACAAATAAAACAAATGTATTAACTTGCATAAATTTTGTTCCCCTTAATTAATAATTCAAAAGTTACACCTAAAACACTTCAATTTTAAATTTCCAGCTGTTCTGCTCAGCGCTTGGAAGCTAACCACCACTCACCCTGTGGATTTTGTATATCGCTCATCGTTGGTTGGAGGACCCTCCATTCATACCACATTTCTCTGTTGGAAACACAGCGCCAAAATTCTAGTTCGATTTTGTCAAATGCTTTGACTTTCTGGGGCACCTGTAACAAATTATTATTTTTAAAAAATGCTAGATTTAAAATAAATTAATTTTTTTTTAATTTTGGCGTTGTCAAATCGACTGCAACTACATCAAAAAAATACAAACTTACCATCAGCGGAAAGTATAGTAAGGCCCAAGAATGTAATCCTTGCGTGAACTTCCCTGGCACTATGCTGAGGATTAAATCATCGAACAAGCAGCAATCGAAATAGCCGTTAAATCCGTGTAAATTACAATCTTGCTCGGCTGTAAATACGAAATGTTTATATTTTTCATATTCCACTTGTTTGCCCGAGTTCGGAAAATTATATTCGAAGACTGGTTGCGGCTCGTCAATGTTGTACACTTCATATGAAACTCCAGTATATATTGAAAATCCCAATTTTTCTATTTTGTAATGCTGGATCGCCGACATGATGGGATTTATATAAGAAGTTATCCTACATGGAATGCATATTCCATCCTGTTTTAAATATTCGCACATTGGATAAATTAGTTCTGGGTACAAATTATTGTCAGCGAATCCTCCAAGCAGATCAGATATAATAAAATCTAAAGGTTCCGGTGGCTTGTAATCACGAATGTCGGATAGTATTATGTCCATTACTGAAAAAAATTAGAAAAGCATTAGAGTTCTTCGAATTGACCGAGAGCATAATATTAACACCTGTCATAATAAAGTTAAGTCAATATTTAATGAACATATGCCGATCTTTGAATCATCCTTAAATCCTTTTCGAATGAGCACATTTAAAAAATATATACAATTTTATTTGAAGGGTTGTAAAATTAAATATTGTAATATAATATAATGAAATAGGATGCCCATCTTTCCTTAATCTTGGTTTTTTCAGCGATGATATTGCCGATGTCCTCACGACATAAAGTGGTTTTGGGCTGAAAAGCACGTTTCAGACTTTTCACTACTTTGTATACTTGTCTTGTGTTGTTACTCGCTGAACTAACATCTATACTTCTCAATTGGTCGGCATAGTATTTTCTGTTCTTAATTCTAATTATCTTATTCGGTACTCTTCTGAGATTTTCATAGTGTTCTCTCCTCGTCCTGGTTTTCCTACCTACGTGATCTTTGTACGCCTGATTCTTTTAGTCTAATGCACTCTGGCACTTATTATCGCACCAATCATTTCTCTTGTGCCGGGCTTGATGTCCAATCGTCTGCCCTGCCTTGGTCTTAATTGCCACTTTCACTTCCATCCAGAACTCGTGCCTCTTTTTAACGATGCGTCTGATAAGATGGGAGCCAGCTGGTTGTCAAAGATCTCCGTGAAATTTTTGGCCACAGACGCCGTTTAGAGCTTTTCGATGTCAAATTCTTGTTGCGGGCTGGTGAATATACCTTTAACATGTGACAACGATAGGTTAATTTGATCAGGTAATGAGCTGAGTCACTATTGGCTCCTCGGTATGTACGGGCCTCAAGTATGCTCGAGGCCCAACGTTATTGGATTAGAACATGATCGATCTAGTTTTGTGTGCGCCCATCCGGTGATACCCAAGTCATTTTATGAATGCGTCGATGTGAGAAACAAGTCGAACGTATGACTAGATTTCTGCTACAAACAAAGTCGATCAGGCACTGGCGGTTGTCATTTATCACTCAGAATTATTTTTATGTCGTTTGTAGGCAATGAGTCGACTAGCCTTTCCAGGTGGTTGTAGAACCTTCGGCCTTTTCTTCAGTCGGGTGCGAACATTGATCAGCCAGATTTTTTTTGAAGAATTTCGCTTTTATAGAGATCGCACACAACCGTTCGTTTATTGCCTTGAAATCAATAAGGTGCGATATCAACTCCCTATCCACAACGAAGACCACTCCGAATTCTCGTTTTCCAGTAGGCTTCCCATTTTTGAATATTGTGTGCGATCTCGCCTTGAATATTATTACCAGTCCAGTTTGTTTCCTAGATTGCCAGTATTTTTCATTTATATAGACTGGCATGTTGTAAAAGGTCCTTAACAGTGCCAGGGTAATTGAGTGATCTGACATATATACTCGTATATATGTTATTATATATATTTATATTTATATATATATATATATATATATATACTATATATACTATATATATATATATATACTATATATACTATATACTATATATACTATACACTATATATATATATATATATATATATATATATATATATACATATAATTTCGCTTGTCTTATTTACTTTGACTTTTACAAGAACAAAATAGATACCACGCTTCTGAAACCTAAAGTCCGTAGTCCCACCCTTTGAAATTGACATACCGTATACACAGCAGCTAACAATTCACTTACCTGAATCAGTCCAGAGTTCTTCTTTTAATATTCTTAAAAAATATACTGCCTCCTCATTCATTTCAACTAGGTAAAGCTGTAAGTTTCGCTGAGTATTTTTGCCGCCATTAATGATCGCTCTTACCAATGCACCACGACCAGCGCCCACGATTAAAACAGTTTGCTATAGAAAAAATTTGGAAGATTACATTTGCTCTAATTTTCATGTGATGGAACTACCCTCGAATGTTGGGGCCTCCTTAAAAGTGCATTTTCGAAAGCTTTCTGGTATGATCGATATTTAACTGGATCCTTCTCCATTTTTGTGTAAGCTTGGTTTGTAAGTGGCTCGGTAATTGGCTGAGGTACTTTGACAAAAGTATTCATGGCGCTAAAATAAATTCATAATATAAGCTATTTTTTCCGTGGATAAAGCAAATATTCATTGTAGTATCAAAATGGTCTTCAAAAATTTAATTAAAAAAATGACGAATTAATGTTTTCCACTCACTTGTTCCATATATTGTCAATTCGATATTTGACCGTTAAATACTTCACAATGTTTGAATATTTCTGAATGTCTTCATCACTCACGTAGTTGGCTTTGATTCCAATATTGCTGACGGTATTTTTCAATAACTCAAAGACAAATCTGTATTTATCCGGAAGAACGTATTGATTTGCCTCGTTCAATTCAAAAAGATATGACGGCATAACGAGCATTCTAACTGGTTCTCCAAGCCATCGTCGTAAAACATTCCAACATGGAAAGTCCTCGTAATGAGCGTTTATGTCCAAAGAGACCATAACAGCAGTACTAGGATCACATGCTTGTCTGAAGTTATCCCACCATGTCCATGTATCACTGCCACATGGTGAAGCAATGTCACCACCCCCATCGCAAATCCATCTTCGTTTCATCACAGCTGGATCAACCAAAGGCACTTCAACCATAATCACTGCAAATTAATAGTTGGTAACATATAGTAACTTGGTGATATATTTTTATATTCGAAGTGAAAAGGAAGTCAGCCAGTGTTTTGGATGCTAAAGGTTCGGCATTTGCCTGGGAATTGCGCAATCATAGCATCACTACGTTTAATGCCAGTAACGAAAACCGGAAACATTAAAATGTAGACAGGCTTTGACGGAGCCAAAACAATAATTTTAATTTTCCATTGTGGTGCATTTGGTCAATCTGCATCGCATCGTGGATGCCTCCAACGTTCTAAAACAAAGCAAATGCCGAAAGTGCAAAATGAACGCCAAAATCATACTCCTTATCAAGCTCAACCCCCCGATAGATGGGGAGGGTGAGCATCGAAACCTCATCTAAACAATGACGAGCTTTTAACAAAAATTTTGGAAAATTTTGAAAAATCAACTAATCACTCGAAATATAATTTGTATTTTAATTGGAAGAATTGCTCAATGCATCGAAATAATTTATTATTTTATTATTAGAGAGCGCTTTGTCTTCTCTATGAATGCCACATCAATTGAAATATTGCCACGATTTGCGAATCTCCTTATTATTAATGATAAAGTTCTTCAGTTAGACCAGAGAAAACAACCCAACATACGTCCAAACTCGAAGTGTGAAAAGGATATATGATTTGTAGCCCCGAATTAAGACGCGAGGACACTCGAAAGGTAATAGGGTTTTTTTTCTTAATTTAAGCTTTATTGTGTGGTTACAAATTTAATATTCAAAGTATTGCCCATCGCTAGCTATAACTTTTTCCCATTTTTCTGGCAATTCACGAATCCCCTCTCTGAAAAATTCGTCCGGCTTCTCCGCTATCGACGAATCGATCCAATTTTTGACTTCTTCATAATTGGAGAAGTGCTGGTCAGCCAGGCCGTGTTACATTGATCGCAAGAGATAGTAATCGGATGGCGCAAAGTCTGGACTATACGGCGGGTGGGGTGGGACATCCCATTTGAGCGTTTCAAAGTAGATTTTAACGACATGTGCAACATGTGGCCGAGTATTGTCATGTTGCAAAATTACCTTGCCGGGCCTTTATTCATATGCCGGCCGTGCTCGGCTCAAACACATCAATTGTCATTGGTAGACGTCCCTTGTGATTGTTTCATTTGGTTACAACAGCTCATAATACCTGTAGATCACACCCAGCTGGTCCCACCAAATACACAGCATAACCTTCAGGCCATGAATATTCTGAACGGCCATCGATGATGATGTATGGCCGGGGTATCCATACGTTGCCCGACGTTTTGGATTATTGTAATGGAAATGGTTTTTTGAGCGACGCCAAGTGATTTTGCAAGTTTGGGATGGATCTTGGTCGAGCAATGTCTCCGATTCGTGATTTTAAACTTTTTTTGGCTGTCCGGGCCGTTCATCGTCCTCCAAGTCAAAATTGCCACTTTTAAACCGTGCAAACCACTTCTGGCACGTACGCTCAGCTAGAGCATGCACACCATACACTTCCACCAAAATACGATGACTTTCGGCAATCTTTTTGTTCAATGAAGAAGTACTCCTCGCAAAAGCACTTTGTTCGGCACAAAATTCGACATTTTCAGAGTAAACAAAAGTATTGTTGTTTACGCTTCAGCTTAATGACACATACTGATTCTGAAACTATATGACAGTAGCATTCCAACACATATTTGGAAAGGTGAATCACTGGAACAAAAATCAAGTTGCCATCTGTTGGAAAACCGCATGAATTAACCCCTATAATTTAATTTCGATTTCCGGTATACCATGTTTTATGCAGTATTCTAGGCTCGTATACCACATGTTTTCCCAGGCTTTTAGAGTTGGGAGAATGGCTGCAGGATAAACCGGCCTCTTGACCTCATTCCAGTGAAACGAGAATCAAGCAACTCCTAGAGAAAAATCATACTGTTAACAACACATAATCTTCTGCGTACAAACGAATTACATCTGAAGAGTTTACGAAGAGAAGAACAAAGGAAATTTCCTTTTATTTATCTGAGAACCGAATTCATAGGGATCTTAAATCACATAAGTTGAATCGCGTAACAGATCTATCTATCTATCTGTTGTAGTCGCTGGACTCCTGAATTGATGAATTGATATTTGTATTATTTAAATTGCTTTTTGAACTGGCATTGATTTCTTTGGTGATTCTTCCATCAAATTTTGAAAAAAAAGTTTTTAATGAGTTTGCTGCATTACGTGGATACGATGTATTAAAGGGCCCATCAAGATTCAGTTGAAAGTTTTGTGATATAGCCCGTGGTGAAGAGTTATCCTTTACCTCATTTATTATTTTCCATATTTAATAGGAGTTGTCAGCCACTGTTTCCATTCTTCTTGAGAAATATGAGAATTTAACCTCTTTCACTAGTCGTTTCGATTCTTTTTGCTTGCATATATACAGGGTTTTCCAGTGATAAGTGTTATTTTGATATTAAAAGAAAAATGCATTTTTTTAATATAAATTATTTCATTATAAACAGGAAGGTATATCGTTAATAGTGGAAAATATCATCAGGCAAATGACCACCACGACCACGCTTACAGGAACATATCCTTTTCATGAAATTTTCCATAGCCAAATCACCAAGTGGCTGTCCTATGTCATATGTCCTATGTCCTATGCCCATCTTTGAGGTCTTGAATCGACGCTGGGCTGTTGGCGTAGACCTTCTCTTTCACGTGGCCTCCAAGGAAAAAGTCGCAAAGTGTTAAATCACAAGACCTCGGTGGCCAATTGTGATCACCTCTTCGAGAGATAACACGGTCCGGAAACTTTTCCCGTAAAAGATCAATGGTTTCGTTGCTTGTGTGGCACGTAGCGCCGTCTTGTTGAAAGTAAACATTGTCCAGATCAATACCATCCAATTTCGGCTATGAACAATCATTAATCATCTCTTGATAGCGTAATCCATTCACTGTAACTGTTGCTCCAGCCTCATTTTCGAAAAAGTAAGGTCCAATGACCGCCGGACCATAAACCGCACCAAACAGTCACACGTTGAGGATAGAGAGGATTTTCAACAATAGTTCTTGGGTTTTCTGAGCCCCAGATGCGACAATTTTGCTTGTTGACGAAGCCACCGAGGTGGAAATGGGCCTCGTCACTGAAGATGATTTTTCGATGGAATTCCGGATCATTTTCATGCATTTCCAGGACCCAATCAGCAAAGACGCGACGTTGTTGATCATCGACCGCCTTGAATTCTTATGTTAACTGAACTTTATAAGCCTTAAAACCTAAATTTTTATGCAAAATACGGTGTAATAACGTTTGTGGAATACCTTATTCCAAAGAACGACGAGGAATGGACAAACCTGGGTTTTCGTCAACACTTTCGGCTACAGCAGCAATACTCTCGGCTGTTCTTGAGTGACGTGCACGGCTTTTATTCTTCACATCACTAAGTTGTACCAACAGCTCGAATTTTTCCACCAATTACTGTATTGCAGTCCGACAAGGTGCTTCACGACGACCCAAAAATGTTAGAGTTTTACGAACCATTTCTGCCAAATTCCACCATTTTTATTGTGAATTTTAATAATTTCAATAGGCTGTTGAAGCGTGTATCGTTCCAATTTTATCCTCCACAGACCCAAGCTTGCATGAGCATTAGTTTTTTTATTTTTTTGTGGGTTTCGTATATAAGAGGCTCAAATAATGTAAAACAATCCGAATTTTCGAAAAAAAAATACTTGTGAAAGAACTTATGCAATGTCCATTAAAATGGACATCCGGTCTCAATCAACTTTAATGAACGTCCCTTTAAATGTACAGCTGGTCTCTATCGCCTTCAAATTCAATTATATTGATTGGGTACAAATGACATATTTTGAATTAATTCTCCATATCCTTTGAAATAAATTTGGTAAACGAAAGGGTTAAAAATTAAACGCTTCAAATAATTAGGTAAGACTATATCCTTTTTATTTAGAAAAAAACATAGAGCAATCTTATAAGTTGTTCATCCCTTAGTCACTAATCGAATACATATTATTCAAAATGTTGAATGATAAATTAAAAAGCAGTTCCTGTCACGAGTTACACATAAGCTTTTGTTACAAGTTTTGCAGAGAAACTTAGTTTTTTTATCACACCCTTGTAACTTACATCGAGCTGAGTTCTTCGTGTCCGCAACATCTGGCAGGTGCATGGCGTCAGTTTTTGATAGTCTTCTTCGTGGTTCCTCTTCCTTACTTCTTCGAGCTCCTGAACGAAGAGTTAATGATTCGGAAGAACCCTCGCCTAAGCCTTCATTCAAGAACAGAAAATCTCCAGCCACAATTGTATTAAATTCTAAATACTGAAGTATCTCCTTTTTGCTTTTGTGTAGGATCATTTGATCTTGTTTGTATAAGATCCATGCGTTTGCAAGAGCTAAATCAATAAAATGAAAAATAGCCTTCACGGTGCATTTGTTGGTTCGAGCTCGAATACGGTAAAGGCTAATTATGCGATCCACCAGATCTATTCCGCCCATGTTCAAATTATACTCTGCAACAATGTTGGGTCGTGGAACATTTATGTATTTTTTTTCTGCTTTGGACCATCTGCGGCATGAACCAATAGGCTCGGCACTTAACACATTTGATGCAAGGAGAATAGGTTTCAAGTCAAACCATTTGACCAATGTAATATTGCCATCAGACTTCACTACTTGATCAGCACTGCCCCTAGCTCGTTTCTTCATCAAAGCATCACTCGTGAGATCTCCCAATTGTTTCTTGGGAACCCTGTTGGCCATAATAGTTCCGGTTCCACCCAAGCATTTATCTCTCAAAATATCCAATAGGCGAATAGTCGTGAAATATCGATCGAAAAATAAATGAGTTTTCTCATTTAAGCTTTCGCTTAGTCTAAGGACAACACTTTCTCCAAGTGTCAAGTCCTCAGGATTATCTCTCAAAAGATGCTCTTTGCCTTGGTAAAGCTCGAAATTCAATACTAGTCCATTTGGAGTTGCAAGCACAAAATTTTTAATGCCTTCAGGGTTGGGTTTGTTCGGAACAAATTGCTTCATTACGCAAGCTGAACCAGTAAATGGAATCATTTGCTCATCTACAGCAACAACATGGCTTCTAGATAAGCGCAAACACCCTTCTCTTACCCTTTCAGCAATCGGTCATATTCTCCAGAATTTATCATTTTCTCTTTCGTGCTTCATAACAATATTATCATCCACTACTTTGAGATGTTTTCTAATTAAGAAGAATTTTTCCCTGGGCATTGCATCAGCAATGCTAGCCACTCTTGTTACTTTGGCCCAGTACATGCGAATTCTCGGATAATTTAGACAGGACATCAAAATTGTGGAACCTACGAATGCACTCATCTCACTGATCGTGATGCTCGTCGCTTTTCCTGTTGTTTGGAAAATTTTCATTTGAGTGCACTCCCTCATTCTCTTGATCATATCCAAATCAAAAAATAGGTCAACATACTGCTTTGGCACCCACTTTTCTCGAACTGAAACAGTGACATCTTCCCCCTCATCATTGACTACGACAGGATGGAAGGTTGTTTTTCCCCATGTGGCAGTGCTTACCTTTTTTCTTTTTTCAGTTCGACATTTTGGAACTCGTTTACGCTTTAATCCACCACTGGTTGACGGATGAGAATCAAGCATGCCTTCAATCTGCTCTTCTTCTTGGTCTTTTTCGTCGTGGATGGATTCGTCTACGAATACTTCTTGCTCAGTTCTTTCTAGTATTTTTTCTGCTGGAACCCTTTCCTCAATTTCTTCGTCATCTAAGTTTAGATCTTCATCGATGCCTTCTCCATCAAAGTTTATTTCTGAACTATCATCGGCCAGAAGGGCGTCGACGATGTCTTTTTCTTTAGTTATTCTCTTTTTATGAGAAAAAATTTCTGAAACAATAACAAAGACAATTGATAGTTCACTGATAACTTGAAAATTAGATCTTGAAAATATTATAATACAATTTGTGCACATTTTAACACTTGAAGTTTGGCTTGATTGAAAAGTAGGGAACCAATAATTGTTACAACTAGCGAAAAATTTTCATAAAAACAGAATTTGCAATAGCGCATTTAGTAAATCCGTATGATTCAGTCCAGCAGTTGTTGATTTAAATGGACTAACTGTTTCGAGGAGACGGACCCGATGTCCATTTAAATGGACAAGCGACTACTAGGATATGAACCGGGTGTCCATTTAAATGGACGACAGTAAAACTGTTCGATCACTACAAATGCAAGATATTTTTTTCAAAACTTTTCATCTTAACGCACAAAATAACACAAATAAACAATACATAATAAAAAACTGAACGAAATCAACAAAAAAACACATGAAATTACCTAATAACGAACGTTTCTTTTTCGCCTCCATGTCGTTGGACTTATCGCACATTTATGATAGATGACAGTGATAATACAGTGTTGGCAGTGTTGCCTGAATATAGAAATAAAACTTGGAATGTGAAAACTGTTTCTTTCTAGTTTGCTTCAGAACGGAAATCAATTTAAAGTAATGTCCATTTAAATGGACGCCTGGTCTGTGGAGGTTATTAATGGCGTAGTTTCTACTTGTCAAATGTCAAAAAATGACAGCTTCAAAAGTGACATGTACCGAAATAGCGGGCTATTCATAATACAACCTCCCTTTACATCCTCACACGAAATAGTTGAAATTGGAAAAGTTATAAGCCTATAACTTTATCGACACCATTTCTGAAATAACACTGAGCAATAGGTTTGCATTCTTTAGGTCCGATAAGTCTATAATAAATTCAGCAAATGAAGTTACTCTTCATTTGCTGAATTTATTATAGACTTATCACTCTTTCTTCGTCGCACAACGTTCGTGCGATCCGCGTTCACATCGCAGCTTCATCGTGTGCCACCCAGACAATGTTCAATACATCGGTATAAGGGGGTATAATGCGAATTAATCCTTTCATGAATATCTAGTCCAAATTCATGAAAAATTCAATAAAATTCAATATAATACGTCGCATTAAAATAAAACTCTGAATACTGAGCTTTAAAACAGATCTTCAGGTCTACGCTTCAATCAGTGTTCATTAAATGATTCCTAAGTCATTTCTTAATCATTTCTGGTAGATTGTTATATATATGCAGAGCATCATTCGTGCCATGGTTGTTTAGACGATTCATTCTGGCAAAAGGTATTACGAATTGATCTGCATTCCTCACATTATATGGGTTGATCTGTGATACCTTAATTAGTGGTGTTCGGTTCGATGCATTGGTTTTTAAATTTTTAATTCAGTTCAGCTTCGATATAGCATGGCATTAACAACTAAACTTTATTCCAAAAAATTTCAGCAGCTGAGGAACCGATCATCGAGATACTTGGGAGTCCTATTTTCGCTAAATTCAAAAATACGAGTATATTTATAGAATCAGATTAACTTTTTATCAGTTAGAACTGACCGCTAAACGCATTTTATTTTATATATACTTCTTGCACAGTGGGTTAGAATATTTTCGCAGACACCACGATATTAAAGAAAATTTCAGATTGCTCAAGCACTTTGCTACCAAAACAGAACAGTATAGAAGATAATAGGATTTTTTAACACCTCCATTCCCTCCTCCATTCCCCACCACTCTCTCCGTCACTTTTTCTTCATCGCACAAAGCTCGTGCAATCTGCACTACACTTTCTATCCGTTCCGTCAGGTGTGCCACGCAGACAATGTCGGTATTTACAAAAAAATATCAAAGAAAAAATATAATTGTCTGGGTGACACACTGAAAGAAGCGGCGAAATGTGAATGCCGGAGCGTTGTGCGACAAAGAGAGAGTAATGGAGATAGTGTTAGGGAATGGAGGTATTAAAAAAAAACATTGAAGACCAATAAAACTTACAGCTTGCTAAGCTACTCATAATCTTTGCCAGCTTTCTAACATTTCCACTCTTTAATCGTACAAGAACCATGTCTTCGCCCCGATAAAATGCAGCATACTTTAATTCCTGTTCCAAAGTTCTTCGACTTTGCTCCCTGATAACTTCATCACTTGAATCACAATCTAATGTATCAGAAACTTTTGGGAGAATATTCTCCCGCCACATTATGCTACTGGTTACAGTTCCCGCACGGGTGAATAATTCATGATTTCTCGCGATCGATTCATTTTGAAATTCACGTTTGAACAACGGATTTGTAATCGGAATAACAACACCTTGAAAAACATATTTTTCGGCATCCCGAAGCAAATATTCAAGATTGGATGGGAATTCTTCGTACCAATAGCATCTATAATGTGGAAGAATTACATCCATTTTTAACGGGTAGAACAGAAACAACGATAAAAGTAAAGATTAAAACAACTTAAAGAGTATTAATCGTTGACATTGCTATTATACCAGAGTGGCATATATGTTATTATTCCATGCTAACTTGAATTAATTTATAAACGTCTTATTTTAAATATAAAAAACACTTTAAATTGTACTGGTCATATATTTTCAGTAACTTTGTTATTTGGCTTAACAAACAACTTTTTGAGTAAGCTACAGGTATTTATGAATAAATTTAATCTTAGAGGAGATGTTATTACGATTTGATCGATTTTAAGTGCAATTGCAATGCTTCATTCTTCTGGCATTCCTTGGTCAGTTGCTTGACGGCACCAGCATACTTCCTTTGTTGTTCAACCAAACACATTAACTGAGAATTGAGACCGTCTCGTTTAGCTTTTTCATCTTCACATTTCGCTCGTACTTTGATTTTTGTTTGTTTCACACCTTCGACTATCGCCTCGAACTGTTTGATAAATTGATCGCGTGAATGCGGATTATGCATTCCTTCATTATAATTTTCGTAAATCGAATTCAGCAGTGAAAGTTCCTTTTCCAAATACAATTTTGTATCGTCAAGGGTGTTGTAAAGTGTGTAAAATTGTTTGGTTTCCCTGTGTTTGGCACTCACTGAAATTTAATTGATAGAAATGGAAGGAAATTATTTCTATTGTCCTCGTATTTGAGTATCAAGTACCTTGATTATACAACTCTAAGAACCTTCTTTGATACTGAGCTAACTCAGTACGGTCTGGAATGTTGTCTAGTTGGCGTTGAATTGAGACAATGGCACGATTTTTCTTAGCAAGTTGCAGTCGCAAGTGCTGAAGACGATCTTTCTCTTTTGCTAACAGCTCTTTGCTTTCGACAATGCCATTTTCAGGATTGAAGTCTTCAGCATCTCTGAAATTTATAAGGGTGTCAATTACAGTATCATATCAAAAAGTAACAGATTTTTCTAATAGCCTTTAGCTTCGATATGAACATGAGAAAAACGAAATTTCCGCTGGCTACTTTTCATAAGTGATAAATTGTCACAGGTCACTATTTCGCTTCAAAATTTCCAAAATTTACAGGAAAGGTTTTAAGAAGGAATCTCTCGGCTTAACTAGACACTGCAAGAATTTTGGATCAAAATCTGCTTCTTCAGCTATAAAGAAATTGAGTTGACTCATATTTGGTAGTATTTGTTGAGTTGTATTATAACATTTGAAAAAATAGTAGGGTTGAATTTGTTTTTTTTAAATAGAGACAATAATACTCCATGAGCTATGATTTTTTTTTTCGTTGGGAGAACTGGAGGGCAAAGACCAGTGGAGAAACCGAGGAAACGCTGGTTTGACTCGGTCAACGAAGACAGTTCATCGCTGCTCGGATTTCAAAATTGGAGGACGCGGTCAATGGACCGATACAGTTGAAGGCGCTTGTTGCAGGAAGCGAAGGCTCGAGAGGGGCTGTAGTACTACGAAGAAGAATGATTTTTTTAACCTGAGTAATTAATGTGTATGCCATCGATGTGTTTTTTGAGGTTTTTTCATTAAAGGCATAAAATAAATACCCAATTTTATAAGATGACAAATGCTGACGGAAGTAGACGACTTGCTTTTAAAAAAACTGCCAGTTTCGCTTCATATTTTTCCGTACGTTCATCAAATGGACAAATGGCGTATCAAAAAAAAGGTTTTCAGGACCAAGAATCAGAAATTAAAAAGATTATGTTATGCATCAGGAGTTCCAAATGGAGTGAAAAAGTACAAAATAATTGTACCTCCCTTTTGTTATTGTACATATATTTTTTTAATATGGCAGCAGTAAAATGAATAGGTATCAGTAAAATGAAATGTTCATTATTTTCCCTCTTTACTTTTCACTAATAGGTTCTTTGAAATAACATCATATTGTAAAAGTAATAAAAATTTTAGTGTAAGCCTATTCAATATGTAATTTGTATTATTATAATATCTATCTATTTACCTATCTATCACTTTGCTTAGCATACAGTAAAAAAATCAAACGAATCTTATAACTCAATTTTTTTAAGGGAATTAAATGTACAAATTCAGATTACTTAACTTACTTGATTTCTTGTTGCAACTTCGTCAATTCTTCTCGACACTGTTCCTTATACTTGACTTCTTCTTGTTTTAGTTTCTCATTTTCAACCACTAACTGCTGAATTTTTCCCAGTACTCTAAGAAACGAAAACGCGTTAAAATTCAAAACTAGTCATACCAAACTCATACATACTTTTTATCTGCAACGGCTTCTCGTTTTTGAAAATCTTCAATTTCTTTTCGTAAACTTTCCTCCACTTTTTTCTGCTCTTCAAGCATTGCTTTCATTTTGTCCAACTCGCCAACAAATTCTTGATTTTCAGCTTTGATTCGTTGGATTTTTTTCTCTAGTATCGCTCTTGTAGCTTGCAATGCCTTAATTTTACTTTGCTTTGAAAGTT
This sequence comes from Odontomyia ornata, assembly GCA_963969285.1. Taxonomy (NCBI): domain Eukaryota; kingdom Metazoa; phylum Arthropoda; class Insecta; order Diptera; family Stratiomyidae; genus Odontomyia; species Odontomyia ornata. Next base: position 492,167,040 of record OZ017738.1, on the reverse strand, counting down.
CTTTAGTATCGATTTCAAGCTCAGACTTCAATTCGGTATAATGTTTGAATAACGCTGTTTTTTCCTTTTCACTTAGACTTTGAATAACGGAGGAAGTATCCTGTTTTAATAATTTTACATAAAATGATCACTATATCAAACAAATAAGAAAATTACTGCTACTGAGTCTAACGAAAAAATTCGGGTATTGGAATATATGCTTTATAAAAGGCTCATTCACGTTAGAGGGGAAAATTTCATATCCTTGTCTATCAGTTATCTTTTTTTAGAGAGTGATCAGTTGAGTAGAAGTAATAAACAAATTTTGAAGTGCAGCTCAGGAATGGTTCTAATTATTCCAGGGATTATTGCAATACTTACTATTGTTCCTTTGTTTATCTGAGCAAATGATTTGTTCAGAAGAAATAATACATTTTAAAACAAAACGATCGAGTGAATTAAATTTTAAAAATTTAAAGTGTATCAAATCTTTAAAGCTGAAATGATGTATTGTAAAAATTTGGACACCACGTCTACCTCAAACCCACAAATTTGACGGTAACTTGAACGAATGAATTTGACATCTGGTGTTGCACACACACACGTTGTTTGAAGCGATAATGCACAGAATAAATATATACAGAAGAAAAGCTTCGAACAAAATCGCTCAATCGTTCCGATGACCTTGAAATATTGAGATTTCGTGGTCCCATATAAAGACTTGTTCTAAACGAAAAGTCACTGAGCAAAGTTACTGAATTTATAATACACAAAGCCGCGTAGTTAATTTGAATGTAGTGCGAAACTTAGATTATGGATATATATACTCTTTGCGGACGATTTCAGCTATTTTTATAAAATTTGGAATTAATTTAAAAAAAAAATGGTTCGATGGCTAAGATCAGCATTTAAGATTTTGAACAAAAAATAAAGGAATTTAATTGATGTTTTGAAGTCTATTGTTTCGGAAATAAAAAATTAAATCCTGGTTTGAACTTTCATCATCGATGAAGATTCTGTAGTAAAAGCGGATGTCCTACCCCACTTCCATGTCACAACGAAAACGTAAAATTTGATTTTCAACAATACTATACACAAAACAAATACACACAAAAATTCACAAAAAAATTTTTTAAAAATAAATCAAAAACAAAAATATTTTTTTTTGTTTCATTACCTCGTTAGCAACGTAAAGGTTTTTAAGCAGCTGGTCAACATCAATCTGCAAATAAAATGTCCATTCCATTGTTGTTGTTTTTGCGTTTCGGTTGTTGTTGAGTGTATTTTGGAGTGAAGACAAAAATTATGTAGATCCAAAATGAAAACGGGATGAAAGAAGAAGCAAAAATATCCGACATTTGGCTAATAATACTCGGCGTTCAAAATAGGTAGACAAACAGTGAGGTAAAAGAAGCATGCGTTAAATAAAAGAGTAAATAAACTAAGCGAAACTTAATGAATATTTTTAAATATATTCGCATGTATGAATGGCAGTCACATAATAAAAATGCACAAAAAAACAAACGACACACAAAAAGGGTGAATGTGAATAATAAGCGCGTAAGCAAATAAAACAAGTCGTAAGCCACTGAGTAAAATAGAGAGAAAAGACAAAAGTGGTTGTAAGAGCAATAAGTCACCTCCTTATCGAATAGCTCATCTTCATTATCAACACCAGCAGTCCCGCTACCAGATGAATCGTCCGATCGTTGCGATGACGAGTTTTTGGAGAGCGATGTTTGTGAAGTTGAACTTTGTGTATGTCCTTTGTTTCCATATTCGAGCAGTGTAATCCGAACACGAGTTCGTTCATCTTCATTGCCAGCTTCCTTACGCTTATATTGCCGGTGAGGACTGTATATATTCTAAAATAATGGAAAATACATGTTAAATTAATAGTCTAATCAAATAGCAAAGAATTGCGATATATGCGAAGAGTCGCTTTTTGAAATCAAAGAATTGGTAAAGTCTTTGATTATTTGCTTCTATTTAATCAACACTGTTCTTCCTTGACGTGGATCACGTTATTACTTGCAATGGCCTGTGTCGGATGAACGGAACTATCATTTACGACATGGATATATCCACACAACAATTGCAAGAGGCGATAAAAACTTCCTATGAGAATAGCCTTAGGCCAACTAAATTGCGAAAGAGTTAGAGATTAAGATATTGCACCTCAAATTTCGACATTGTGAGAAGAAAACCCACAAACTGTTAACATTGTGAACAGCACAGGGCATATGGTTTGTACAAACTTATGTTTGAAAAACAAAATAAAAGTGAGCTGGGAGAAAAACTTGAAGATCTAAGTAATCTTAAGCACCGACTCATATGCAGAATATGGTCAGAGGGGCAATTACCAGAGGACTGACGTAGAAGTATAATATGTCCTGTGCACAAACAGGGACATAAGTTAAGGTGTAAAAATTATAGAGACTTCGCTATACTGTCTACGTAAAGCGCTCTCCAAAATTATAGAAAAAAAAAACTCAATCTGTGCTATGAAAGTAGTCCACGTAGTGTAGTGGTTAGTGTGTTCACTACGTAAGCCGAAGGTGCCTGGCTCAAATCCAGTTGGTGACGAGATTTGTTTCGACTAATTCTTTGGACGGACTATAAGCCCAGTTATGATACGCATTGGTTTAAAATCAGAACGTACCGCCGTTGAGTGGCCGAACACACGGCCAAAACGTATTACTGGCCATATCACCTTCTCGAGTGCCGTTATATAAGATCAAGATAATGAGATACTCTATGTCTAAGCGAAGGCCTGAAAGAGGCTGTGATGCTAAAGCAAAAAAAAAATAAATGTATTATGGGAGAGTATCACTGCGGCTTTCAAGTTTCAAATTTACAATTGACCAAATATTCTCAGTTAAGCAGATGCTCGAAAAGTGCTGGGAATATAACAACGACGGGCACCAAAAATGTGTTGGCTTCAAGCAGGGATACGACAGTGTTGACAGAAATGCGCTATACAAAATAATGATTGACTTTGCTGTCCCAACAAAACTAGTATGCATGGTCAAAGGTAAAATGCTGAACACAGAGTTCTAGGTCAAGGTAAACGGAAAACTGATCAAAATGGAATCAAGCTTAAATAAAGGGATGGAATTGCCGAATGCAATTTGCAGTGGCTGAGCTAGAGGCTCGTCTTCATCCACCGTTGCGGCGTGACGATACGGTAGACGACGAACAAGGAAGAGAGAAAGCTGCTTGGGCGCGAGAAAACCACCGTTGCAGCATGATTACGCTGGCATTGGAAATGCATTTTGACCATGCCGTGTTGTTAGGTGGGCCCCATGTGCGTCTCGTATAGCGAAAAGTTTCAAAAAATGAAATGTCTCGAACAAAACGAAGAACCCAAGCCTCATCAGCAGCTGATGGTGCACCTTGAACGAAAAATTTCTCGTAATTGCTCTTTTCGTTGTGTAGTTGACAAGTTGTGCTCGTCGACCTTGCGTTTGCCTCATGAATTCTGGCTACCCGTTTGCGCCATTCATCCTCGGACCAGAAAATGCCAAATTTTGATATCATGTTAGATGTGTCTTCAGCAATTCCATTTAGTGACAAATCACATACAGATGTTACCTCATCAACGTTTGTTACATGCTGGTTTTCGTTTACTAACACAGTTTTATCGGCCTCAAGCATTTTCTCATTTAATGACTTGGCACCATAAGAGGATGTATGCTTTGAGTGTTCATGTTGGTGTTGATGATTGATGGTCCAGTTTCTCTAAAAAATTTAGAATCTTACTACCAGCAGATGCGAGCCAAATAGATTGGTGTTCCTCCAATTGTAAGCTTTGAGTGCGGAAAAGTTTCGTCAAATGATTTTCAAGATCCGTGTTGTTTTGAACAGATAAACTGTGGGAGGGAAGTGTAGGCACCATAGATTTATTCATCAAAGATAATGAATCCTCGATTGCGTGGAGCTTTCTCTCGAATTTATCAAAAATTCTCTCAACTGCTAGGCTATTGTTGTTTGTTGAGATCTTGCTTGCCAGCCCGTCGAAGCAGTTAGCCATTTCTGTGAAGCTTTCGTCATTAGCTCGCGTTTGGGCTTGATGCTTAGAAACAAGTTGAGCTGTTTCCTGCATTAATTGATCGATATGCCCTATGATGTTGTCGTACATACACTTCAACAGCCTACTCGTGTTTTGGCAATCCGAACAAATAAAGTGCTCATCCATATATGGATTATACCAATCCCTGAGAGCATTAATACAGACACCATGAAACTGCCTATTACAAAAAGCCTTCCATGAAACAAGCTTAAAGGTGTTATCGAAGGCCACACAATTTGCCATACTGCACTTTTTGGACATTTTTATTGTTTTTATGGTTTTATTTAATTTTCAAAACAACCTTGAGACCACGAAGAAAAATAAAAGCCAACAAGAACTTGACCTTGCCCTATACGTCCATAAACAATGATTTTGCACTTCATGCAATTAAATTAAATTGTCCACATAAGCACAATAGTAAACAGTTGTGAAATTGTAAAGTTTTTATATTGATTTTAATTTTTTGAGAATCGACACTTTGATTTCATTGATTTAAATGAGTACTGACACACTTAATTTTTAATTTTCAGCTGACACATGCTTATTTTTACGACACGATTGTACTATATGGCACATTTATTACATTTGAGTTTATTGATTAACGAATTCGATAAGCGGCTGACATTCGACGCAATTAATAATTAACACAATATATTTCAATGGGTTTAGTTTCTTATAAAGTTTAATGGGTCACTGGGAAAAATATGATTCACTGTTTAAAGAATTAAATTAAACACATTCAATATTAAGAACACAATCAATATTACAAATTGAATTGCGGAGCAATTTCAATACACGTCCGTACGCGGCGGTGGTTTGCTATTCAAAAAGGAGGTTATAAAAAGTGTGCCCTTGAGTCATTGCAGAAGTGATCCTTTAAATTTTTAAAAATGAAAATAAAAAGTTTTTTAATGAATAGTCTCGCATAAGCGAAGAATGAATGTAACAAACTAGTGAAAACTGTGGCTTTGTCGTTTTGCCTTTGCATTGTCCTTGTCAGTTGAGCCAATTCTCAAACGTCGACCGAGTCCGAATCGAATTCGAACAAGTTTTGGAGTATCTATTCGAGAAGTAGTCAAACAATTTATTGGATTATATTCAAAGAGACCCCATCGAGCATCGATTATTAAATGTTCTTGCTTTCCACGCGTCATCGCTACAACATCCGTTTTCATATTGTCGGAGAATTTATTTCGAGGAAGCATTGAACATTTGCATGAGGACCTGAGCTTGTACAAGAAACTAAACAAAACCTTTTTATTTGTAAAATCGTGGTTATTACTTAATGGATTACCTTCACATCTCGATCATTGTCCCCAGTGCAAGAGGATTATAAATCATTTGAAGCGATGTTTTTATTTAGAAAAATTTTTCAGGCATCACCCACAACATCAGCGGGCGCCCGGCGAGGATGTTGGTGAGTACCCCTGTTTTTTAATTTATTTATTAAAAATTGTTTTTAATTAACGTCATATACCAACATTATTCAATACCAATTAGTATCTTTTTTATCGTTTATTAAGATTTTGATTTTATTATTTATACAAGAGAAAAAAACCAGTTTTAAACAAACAACATTGTGCATTTTTTGTTGATGAAGACAGGGTTAAGGAAGAAAGAAAGTTTTCTTGTTTGGTTGTGAAGAAGAAAAGTTGCCTACAGGATAGCGGAAAGACTTTTAATTATAACCAAAACATCACCTATCTACTTGTTCAAAACTACGAGCATATGCATTTATATTCCGTTACAGTCAAAGAAAAAAACTATATGTTTAATTTTGGAATGGATTTTGAAAGAATGAGGTTTTTTTTAATTAATTAATAATTTTGACTTGATTGAATCATTTTGTAAAAAAATTTCGCGTCATATAACAATCTGTAGATGCATGTACAAAAAAACCAAAAAAAAATGAATTAAAACTGAAATCCTGGTCTTTCGATTTGGGGCCCGTCACGTTGACTCGGCCCTCCACTATAATGAGCTAGCCATCGAGTGAGCGCACCCCTTCTTAATTCGGTTACAGGTGCTCTTGCAGAGTAAGGTGGCCTTCCGCTCGCGTGCCTATTCATGGCATATGGTTATGTGATTGTATTTGGCGGCCATAAGTATCGTCGGTATCCTCTTAAGTCCGTCTGTTTTCTCCAGGTCCAGTTTGTCCTCTGAGTCAGCAATTTTTAACCCTTAGTAGGTTACCTCAGGCTCGATTTCGGTCGATATCAATTCGAACATTGAAATTCGTGGTTGCGAAATTTCTTTTGTAGTGGGTCCTTGTGCTGGGGAAAAGAACCCGCCCCACGACATCGCAATGCTAGCCTGCCAGCGCATTCACGCGTCCTCAGGCAAGGCTAATCTCGGCGAAACCCACCATGCTCTTTCGCTGAGGCAGCAGACCATCGTTGCAGTCTCTCACGGACATTTTATCTAACCATTTCATTACACACTTCCTTCATTAAAATTAAACTTTTTCGTAAAATTTTCTTATCTGGATAATAAGTTACTTCATATTACAGCCCCCAGAAATTATCGAGGTTGCTGCTAAAGCAAGCAACTCCCTTTGTTCTCCATCAGATAAATCAGATTTCCAGCGAATAACTTAACTATTCTGCCAAGATCCAATTACCGCCAGACTGACTCTTTGTTTCCCAAAAACCCATTTTTTTCGTTTGATCTTTCTATCTTCGCTGAATACAGCATTTCCAATTACGTGCCATCTAATTTGCACATATTTATGATGGTACAAAGCGACATCATATCTATGTACAATTCACCATCCACTCAGTTAATGAAAATTAAAAAGATTTTGCCCAGGAGTGAGCTCAAGCTCACAATCTTAGAGAAACCCCAGATTTACAGTCAGGCTGCTTTCACCCACACTACGCAACCGTTGATGTTGGGTAGGTGAGTAATCGCACTATTTGTTAACATTCCCTTCGCCCACTAGAGATTGGATGATCAAGGTCCAATTGATGAAATGCTTGCTCAATAACATTGTAATGGCTAAGTTGTTATACGCTTGAGCTGGTACAAGCATTATAAAAGAAGAGATGGTATCAATTACTTTATGATTGCTGTCCCATTGCAATAAATGGGAACAAAAAAACAAGGCAAATCGTGAATTCTTCTTACTGGAGAAGGGAAGGTAAGAGTTTTGTTAATGGAGACAATAGGTAAGTTAAAATTAGTAATAACAGAGGATAAAAGGATCAGGAAATTAAATAAATGTTTTTAAAAAAATGTGTGCACTATCGAATTTTAAATTGATATTAATGAATTCCAAACCAATGATCAAGAAAATGCCGGCATTGGCCGGAATTCACAACACATTAAAGTATATTAAGCGTACATGTAAGTGAGCAAACTAAACTTAATATTTATAGTTTAGGCTCTAGGATTTAGCAGTGTCTTCCTCACGTCACGGTTGAACATTTTGACTGGTTCACTCATTTTTCAATTGCTGTTGCTGGATTTATTGTTTCCTTAGGGGGTGGCAATGAACTTCTACTTCTTCGTAGCATTACAGCCCCTCTCTAGCCTTCGCTTCCTGCAAATAGCGCCTTCAACTGTCTCGGTCCATTGACCGCGTCTTCTAACTTCGAAATCCGAGCAGCGATGAATTGTCTTCGTCGACCGAGTCAGACCAGTGTTTCTTTGGTTTACCCACTGGTTTCCACCCTTCAGTTTTCTCAGCGAATACCTTTTTGGGTATCCGTTGTTCATCCATACGATTCATGTCGCCAGCCCATTGCAACTTCTGCAGTCTTACAATCGTTGAGACCGTCGGCTCGTCAAAATTTTCATACAGCTCATGATTGTATCGAATTCGCCATTGGTCCCCGCCTAGCTTTGCTCCTATTATTCTCCTTAGGACCCGTCGCTCTAAGACGTTCAATATGGTTGCCGATGCTTGGGTTAGGGTCCATGTTTCACACCCATAGCATAGCACAGGTCTTATCACAGATTGGCAATCAACTTAGCATTAGCATAATTGTGAGAAGATTAACCTAATGAATAATAGCGGATCGTGATGAAAATTGTGCTTGGTTGGGTGTATGGAAGGAATAATTGCACGTGCATGGCCTTAGCGGAGAAAACTGGAAAATGCAGTGGCGGCGTAGAGTTGCGATTTACATAAAAGCGTTTCAAAACCAAATATATGTTCCTCTAAGCGTTATTTGAACCAAATAGTGAAACAGAAGCTTATACAATTTGAGTGGCAAATCATTCTCTTATTATTTTATTCAAAGTGATAATTTCTTCAGTGTACTCTCCACACACCTTCCCGTATTGAGCGCTCAATCAGTTGACACGGGAAAGTCATTTTTTTGATGATTTTTTTCTTACTTCATTTATTTTTATTCGTATTATTGTTATTGTTACCATATTTATTCAAATTGAATTTATTCACACATAAATATTATCATTATATTTTAATCAGTGGGGGGTTTCCATAAATTTGAATTAGTATGGAAATTTTTATTTTTATTCAAACAAAGCATAATAAACACGGCCACCGAAGCTTAAAGCAGTTATTTATTTTGCAATTGAGCCTACCGCTCCTTTCCCTGCTCTTAGTGCATGTGTTTTATATCAACTGGCCCATCACGTATAGAAATTACCCCGGCAAGAACCTTTAACACGACTGAACGCGAGCCGATATAGGTATACCAACTCGGATAGAAAACTACTTCTGCCGTTAAATTTAGCGACTCTGGATTATACCATGACGGAACAACATTTCTGCTAGGCACAAATATTTGCGGCGAAAGTTTTTGGGTCTCCGTTGTTCGTCCGAACGGTTCACATGGTGAGCCCATCGCAGTCTTACAATCGTTGAAACCTCCGGTTCGTCAAAAATTTCATATAACTCATGGTTGTTTCGGATTCGCCATTGATCCCCGTCCAGCCTCGCTCCGGTTATTCGTCTCTGGACCCGTTTTTCGAAGGCGTTCAATGTGTTCGCGGATGCTTAGGTTAGGGTCCATGTTTCACACCCATAGCATAGCACAGGTCTTATCACAGATTTGTATACTTGGAGCTGCACTAATCAGATTTGTTCACTTAGTTGGAAATGATTTGTTTTTAATTGGTCAGAAAACTGGGTGTAACTTTCAATCCCAAACGAAAGTTCAATATTCATATTCCTAGTATTTACAAAGCTTTTAGAGTCTTAGCTTTTGCACTGCGCCATACTTTTATTATTCAGAACGTGTTTTTTGCTGTTCTCTTTATAACACTCTCCTTCGAGTATTTTAGAGTATGCTTCACAAGTTTGGTCTCCAACGTTTGAATAGCTGATCGGAAATATATATAAAGGAGTGGAGGCTCGGTTATCTACATCTCCCTTCGTTATAAGCAAGCTGGAGTTAGCATGATAAATGTCTTCTGTTCAATTTTCTTCACCGCCTGATTGATTACCACAAACTAATAAACCATATCAGTTGATGAGACGTCGGCAGGTCTGCTCGCAAGTTAATGATCCTTACGCAGCTACTCCAAATTACCATCGTTGAGTCATGTACCGTTTGCCTTGCGTTCACAGTAAATTAGAGCATGACGCTTTCCTCGGTGCTTAATAGCATTTAAGCATTTACTTACCTTATTGCTTTCAACTATAATTATACTTATCAAGATAGCTGCTCTTCTTTTTATCTTTTCTTATGTATTGCTTCATTTTATCATTTTATTTTTCTATATTTGCAATTGGGCATTTTGCCTGCAATAATAGATTGAATAAATAAATAAATGAGTTTTTCGAAATAGAACTGGGTCGCACTGATGATTGATGATTATTAAAATTAGCCACAATTTAGTGTACACTCTGAAGATTTCGTTGAAAATATGATCAAAAATTTACTTTCGTTTTGTATATCCTCCCTGAAAATGCATACATCATTTGCATAGTTCCTATAGCTGAATATAGAGCACCATTCATGTATCTTAAATGTTTTAATGGGTATACAAATACACGAAATTTTATTAATGTACCCTTACCCTTACGATTTTATTAAATGAAGAAAACTTCAACATTATACTTTTTGTGCTCACGAAGGAGAGAACCGCCCATTTTTGACAGACCTCTCACATCTGGATGCTGAAGCTTGTAGGCTTGATTTGTAAACCTTTTATCACTTACGTTTTTTAGACTAATGCTTCTCCAGCATAAATTTTGATCCGAAAATTCCCCGATAAAATGTTCACAAAGAACAAACAAAAATACGAATAAATATAAAGCTTATTTTTCCTTTTCCTTTTTTCAATACATTCAGAAATTCTTTTTCGATGATTAGAAAACGTGACAAAAGCGTCTGTAATAAGACTTATATGCATTTGTTGACGTTGAATTGCATCATTTACTTCCACATAGTACTAGGGAGTGCATATGCGTCTATGTCTTCCACAATCAGATCCACCCGACAACGGTAAAGATAAAATTGTTAAAGGGAAATTGCTTTAGCGGTTACGATCTTAAATTAATTCACCGAGAGAAAAAGATTCATGGTTTAGCCCAATATTTAGTACGGTGTGCGCCTAAGATTCCGTATGTGGAAAATTGAAGTAAGTTTTTAAACGATTTTATCGCACGTGATTTGAGATAGGGGCAAACTTATAAGTTAACCGGAAAAAATCGAAATGACTAAGTTTTCAACCACTTTAATCTATATAATGACCTAATTATTGCAATAGCGTGGTTGTTAATTGAAATGTGATTAATTCGAATAAAGCTACGTCATTTTACCATCGAATTCGTTAGGAATATATCATTTTCGTCTCGCCGTGCGGCTGAGCATGTGGAAAGTAATCATTCCTTTCACCGTATTGAAATAGCGAACTTGCCCGGCTCAAGCGACCTCAGCAGTGCAATGTCTTGACGCACAATTGTTTAAATATTGTTGTTTTCTAAGAACTTTCCTCACGGCTTGACGAAAAATAGTATACGATACTCGTGCGGACGTAGGTGTTCTCACTCGCGCTCTTCGGGAACACCTCGTGGGGGCACCTGCCTTCCGCACTCGTATCGTAATATATTATTTCAATGCATTGTAGGAATATTTTAGCGATCATTGTTGGATTTTTGTTCTATCGGCTTAAGCTAATGTTAGCTTGTCAGCTAATAAAGACATTTTACAGTCAATTTGATAACAGCATTTGCTCGTGAATAAAAGCATTTGGTCATGATAAAAGCATTTGCTCATGAAAACGGTCCTTATGGACCACTCAAGTGAAGCCAAAATTTCATTCAGACATGAACTCCTAGCGTACACCCAACGGAAATTCAAATATGAGTTGATTGGAGGCAAATTTGGTATAAGAACATTCATCTTTATAATGACTAGGATTCAACTATAGTTTCAGTAGACTCAGATATCATGCAAACGGAACCAATATTAATTATAAAATTTGAATGCTTTTCTGACAAAAAGCATCATTTAATATTTCGCGACCGTAGAATAATATAAATTACCGAAAATCAGTTTGCAAAGAAAACGAGCAGCTATGTTTCTATTAATTGATAATAATTAAAGAAAAACTTACTTGCACTCTTTTTATATTATCGTAAGCATTTTGTAGCCTTTCGACATTTTCTTTGTCTGATTTGAACTGGAAATGATTATGAAATTGCGCCACTGCAAATTTTTTAAGTTTTTCACATTTTTCGGCTCGGCTTTCGGCCTATGGAAAGAACAGAAAGACTATATATACCCATCGCAATAATGAAATCCTTGATTTCAGCTTACCGAACGTTTTACTAGCCATTGTATCACAGGATGTATGTTGATGAAATCCAATCCTTGAATTTGATGTGGTTCCAATAAGTAGGGACATTTCATTTTCGGTAAGACGATTACAATTTTTTCAGTGAGGGCACTGTGGATTACATTTAAAATTATACAGTTTATATAAATATGTTTTATTTTTTGTTTGTCTCTAAGACAATTAGCAATCGAACTTATCGGAAAGTTTTATACATAAGTAAAATTGAAAATTGTATACGGAAAATATTCGCAACAACATTTAAATACAGATAAAATTTCTCCAAAAGCAAAAAGGCCGATGAAAGAATTTACGGCACACGACTTTTTTTTATTAGCATTAGAGTTTTGCAACGATTAATTGATTTTCAATATTGCATATACAATCGATTTAGGGCAATACGCCAGAAATAATTTAAGTTTCGTTTCTGGGAAACATCCTCTTGTTTGGACGCTGTCCTAGAATAGGTAAATTTACGTATCCTTACATTTTCTGCCCAATAGTGAGATTCTCGTGAAATAGCAAATCAACATTAACATCAAAATCACAGGCTTCAATGCACCATGTCATCCCTCCTACAATTTTATCGAAATCAGACAATCCCTTAATCAACGCCCGATAGTATCCAGCAGCAACCAGAATCTCGAAAATGTCTTTTCGTTTCGTATTTTGTTCCTCATCTTCACGCCTTTCAACCTGTAAACAACCAGAATACACTGTAGAAACTAGCAGTTCATTACGGAGAATCCGACTGACCTGGATTTCATTTCCATCCGCATCCAATCGGGTTGCTAATTTAATATTTGGTAAATGTTTAGAAAATATATCGCGCGACATATTTCCATTGATTAAATAACTTTACACTCTTACCGCCCTTACTATCGATCGAAATACCCGAAACGTCAGCGGCTGCTATGACATTTCAGTAAAGTGCATGTGGAATGACAGCACACAATAACACAGCTGACTGAACAGATGTAAAATCGAGGAGAGCGAGAGCAGAGCTTGCGAGAGTATCGAGAGAAAAATATAGCTGAATAAGTGCTGCCGCTCAATAACACTTTTTAACGATTTACAACATTTAGCGCTCCCCTGCCTTGTCTCCCAGAGAGTTTTCTAATGAAAGTTAAATCCTTATAAAGTTCTGATATTCCGGTTATTTGAATCTTTTAAAGTAGTAATGCAATAACAATTCAAAAAATTCTCGTGCTACGATCTAATTGATTCTGTGAACTTAATTCCTTTAAATCTCCGCTCGCACTTTCAAAACGTTTACACGAATTAAACAAATTTGTTTGTTGACAATATGAATCGAACTTACTTGTTAGTGCTTTACCTTCCTCGTCAAAATTACGTTCGATAAACAAAAAATGCTGATTTTGCTATATCTAAGAAGATAGGTGCGTCAACTTTACATTCGATATTTAAAAAAGAAGTGAAATTATTTGGCTCAGGATGAAGCTAATCTTAAAAAAAAAATCCATCCATGACGTGCAAAGAACATGAAACTATTCTAAACAAGTCGAGTAGGCAGGAGAGTGCTCATACCAGAAAGGCTTTCTTACTTTCCTAGGGTTCAAAACAACATTTTTGATGACATGATCCACTGACTAGAATTGTGTATCCAGAAGTAATGGATACGTAATTTTAACCATCGGTTCATACCATCAGGAGAGAAAAATCCTTTAAATATATAAGATAGATCGGGTGCTTCTTCTACACACACATAAAAACCACCATTTTGTTCCGGCTCAAATTATTTTTTGAGTCCACTGCCAATTGAATATATGAAAAGCAGAAGAAAACTACCATCAGCACGCCTTATTATTGTTGTAATTCTATAAAATTGGAATGGCTATATCTCATGTGATTATGATTAAACATTCCGTCGTGTGGGATGTGACATTTGCCTCAGAGCTCCTAGCACGGTGAGTACATAATTGGAGAGTATTAGAGGAATAATCAGTCAGTGATCCATCAGTATATACTGCACTATGCTGTCACCCAACGCACATGCTCTCGACCTTCCACGATTAGCAGAATGGATATCGAGAGGTTCGTAGAGGTGCTCACAATAGGTGTGCCGTCGCTGGAAGATTTGCTGGGGACTGAAGAACTAGAAGCTCAAGACGTTGAGAGCTTAACTATCAATATCATCATGTCTGGTTGCAGTGCTTCTATATTCTGTCAGAGACCCAGCACAGAAAGCCCCCAGTGTACTGGTGGTCGACTGAAATCGCTTAAAAACAAAGGGAGTATCACAAGCTTTGATGTGAAGTTTGGCTTACTTTCTAAAGTTATCAAAATATATAATTGTAAGACTGCTGCGGAAGCTGCAGTGGGCTGGACACATGAATTGTATGGACCAACAACGGATACCCAAGAAGGTATTCGTAGGGAGAACTGAAGGCCGGCGGCCATTGGGGAAACCGATGAAACGCTGGTCTGACTCGGCCGACGAAGACAGTTCATCGCTGCTCGGATTTCGGAATTGGAAGACGCGGTCAATGGACCGAGACAGTTGGAGGCACTGTTTGCAGGAAGTGAAGGCCCGAGAGGGGCTGTAGTGCTAAGAAGAAGATACAATTAATAAATCAGGGTTCAGAATATTTAAATTCAAGTAAAACTTAAATATCCTATTATATTCGGCTATTTCTCGCAAAAAGAAAAATTATTGTAAGTAAGTAAACTGTGGTGTATTTGGTTCCACTGTATCATATTCAGGATGCCTTCAATATCAGAATGCATAAATCAAAATTATACCTAAACAAGCCCAGGTACATCACCATATTAGAAGTAGAATATTTATCACAAAAACTTAGCATGTAAAATGTAAAAATAATTTTAGTATTTCAACGTTTAGACCAACATTTTTTTAAATAATTTATCGCTTGGCCACATCCTCATTGATGAGCTTCCTCTCATCTTCATCAACGTCCGCTCCATTTTTAATCTACCTTGACAATACTATAATGTTCATTCAATGTCAAGCAAAAGTAACATCATGCTTTTTACTGAAACGTATCTCAATTCATGGTACTCGGTGACGTTCTATTATTTTAAATTCTTAAAAAATGATAGAGTTAACCGAAATAAGGTAAGTGGCACAGGGATATCAGTTAGAATTTGAATTTAAAAACTTTGAATTTCTTAAAATTTCCATCGTCAAAATCCCACTGCATGGTGGGGATAACCCTTTCAATATGTTTGTCTATGCAACTGAAAGACGAGTTTAATTTCTTGTTTAAAATAATCGAATTAAACAGGCTGCAGAATCATTATATTCTTGCCAGTAATCTGATGGCTAGCATAAGTTGTAGCTGAACGCCAACAATAATTAAAGAGTTGGATAGTAGAGAACCAAATTGAACACAGGTGCAATTTATATGGTTGGAAGCTCCCAACATACTCTAGTGCAAATTCATATTTTGATCTCTATACTGCTGAAGTAATACATGAATTCAAATTTTACAACCTTCAACGGAAACCGTAGACGTTTTCTTATTAAAGCTATCATTACGCAATCATGATGGAAATAAATCATCAATGAGATTATGTCTGCTTCATTCCAGCTAGAAATGAAAATCATTGGTTGAATTTACAAAAAAAAACAAATTGGGCAAAGTTTCATGGGAATGAGCTTACCAGGAGTAATGTTCACCTTCTAATGATGCTGACACTTTTCCAATGGTTTCTAGTGACACAATTTAACCAACGATGAAATACATCTCTATTTGTCAAAGTTAGAGAAGCTGACATTGGAAACTTTTGAGAAAGTAGTTCCAAGGGAGGATATGAAACACCAACCACCACAAGGTTGCAAAGATTGAAAAGCATTCTTCTCAAACACATCACAATATTTATCGGCAATTTCTGAACTACAACCATCCCTCGTTGGTTTTGTTGCAATTAAACCTTAAGAATGTCTGGATCCATTCATACTACAGGAGTGAAGTCTGTAACAAATGGGTAGAGAAACTGAGGGTGCTAGTCTTCAGAACCCAGATGGCATTTTCCTTAAAATCAATAATAAACTTTATAATCTAACTTTCAAAAAAAAAATCCAAATTAGGTTTGTTTGAATAAACAGATACATATTTCAATAGTAAAAATGCTCGTTTCCTTAATGTTTTTTAGTGTGAAAATTAAAATTAAATTCAAATACTCGTAAAACTGATTTGGTTTTATTCAAATAGAACTGATTTGCATGTTTGCATTCATATTTCCCAAATGAGTGGGAAAAGGCCAAGGTATTCGCGATCTTCCTGCCATAAAAGCTGTCGACCAATAAGCTTACTGCTTAATGTCAGTAAAGTGTTTGAAGTGATACTGAACAAATATTTAATACCCACATAAAGAAATATGAGTTGATGCTGAATTGCCAGGCATTCGACCACAAATACAATAAAGAAAGTAACTTCAGGTATCTATTGAAAAATAAAGAATAGAGACTGTGATGGAGCATATTTCATTGATATGGAGAAATTTCTCGATACGGTATGATTAGATGGACTAATTTTCACAAAATGGTAGAAATCTGACGGCAATGCGTGATTTTAAGGTCTTGAATGATCTACAGCAAAGAACATTTACTGCATCACTGCTCTGAATCATAATTGTTCGCAAGCAATTTAACGGCTTTGATTTCAATGTGCCATAAACGTGATCATTAGGGGCGTTTGCTGCTGATCTTATATTCTATGAGGCCAGCCGAAAAGTTTAAGTCGTTTAAGCTACCTAGAAAAATTTAATGATGTGTACATCTATTTGGATCAGTGGTGGATGAAAGTCATGCACAAAAATGGGAAAAAATTTTGTTTTAGACAAAGCTGTGGTTGGTCAGTCAAGACCTGAAACGTAATGGGAGGGATTTCCATATTATGACGTATTTATCGTAATAAGTATCTGTACTACGCTAAACATGTCAAAATCATGCTCAATAAAGCACAAAAAGCGGTCGTGTTAATTAGTAGATTTTGACTCCTTTTCTCAATCAATTCATAATATTTAATAATGCTGTACTGTTTAAAATGTGCATTTATAATCCATAATGAACATCAGCGATGCTTATTGGCTCAGTGAGCTAAGATTTGGGCTTATTGCAATGACTTTGCCTGACGATGCGCACGCACGCTGGCAGCTAGCTTCTGCAGTGTCATTTTCGCCAGCACACTACAAAGAATTTATTCGTGTGTACGATTTCCAGATCTTTTTTAGCCTGACAAAAACTGAAGGGAGTCTATTAAGCCTTACATCAGAAGGTATTTCCCATCACGTGGCAGTTACTTATAAAGGGTGATTCATTATCAAGTTGGATTTTCAATAGGTTTTTTTGACAGATCACGCGTGACTCCTGTCATACTGTAAGACCTCACATTTGATACCCATATCGGCTACCTTCGCTGAAATTTTTTTTTCAGGGGCGACTCCCTCCTTCGTGGGGAGACCCCCCTTAAATACCATGTAACATTTTTTTGAATTTTGAAGAGACTACCTCGCACCTGTAATGATTTTCCGTTTGTCCGTGTAGGATATGGGTGCCGATGGTCTGGCACAAGTGCCAGTGAGCTATAAACAACACAGAGCTCAGCTAACTAGCTTCGCTTAACGACCGCGTACGCGTGCATGACGACTAGCATTTGCGGGATTATATGAGGCGGGTTCTTGTCGAGCTACGAAGCCACACTACAAATACTTATCACGCGTACTCTACGAGACGTACCGATCAATTTTTACAATCCTTAGAAATGTTATATTATGTGCCCATTAAGCTACTCTACAGTACTTCATCATTTTTTTGTCTCATTAAAGTTAGCGGACACGGAAGCTTGAGACAAACGTAAACATTTGATCAAAAAGCAACCGTTACTTTTTCCGAAGAATATCGTTGTATTACAAGTTGAATGTCAAACATAAAGATGTTAAAGTGGCTGAAGTAAACCACTCACCTCTGCGAAAAGGATGGAAACTTGACGGATGTAGTTTACTTTTTTTTAAAATAACAAACTAAGCAGTTTCGACGGGGTGACCACCTTATCTCTTCAGGAGCAGCCACTCCTGATCACCACGGGGCTGCTCGACTGCTTATGTTTATTACACACCTCTTTACAGCTACGTACAAAATTTGATTTTTCTAGCTTAAGTAGTTTGCGAGAACACACGGGCGGACGGAAGGAAAGGTGGACAGACAGGTCACGGTTTTAGTAGGGTTTTGTAAAATTATTTTACAAAACCCTAAAAAGGGGCAGCTGAGGCCGCTATTTTGTAGTTACCTGCAAACAAACGAAGTCTTCCTTTGTACCCAATTTCAACTCAGAAGAAGCAGACAATGATAATTCAACTCCCTTATTCGTACTATAAAAATTAATCAAGCTAAATCTCTGTGAAATATATCGAAACAAAATGAAAAGACTGTTAAATATTTTAAATCAAAATAATCTGTACACAAAATGAAATTTTGTTTTTAAAGAACAGTCTTTATAAAAGTACAAATCACAACACGAAACGTAAATAGTTATTTATTAATTTCTTTCTATTTATCCCTAGTTAACTCCGAAGACGCGAGTGACGTGACAAAACACATTGATATAAAGTATAAATTTATCGATTCTGTAACTTACTTTCACTGTGGACTCTCATCTTTTTTAATATTAGAGCGCGTTTAAAACTATTAAACTAATGCGGGAAAATCAGCATGAAATTTCGTGGGATTTTGTAAATGTGTGTTACGTAAACAAATTTGATCGAATTTTTGTGCTGTTCTTATTTTTACTGATCGACAAAATATATAGTATTTCCATTCCCGACCAACTATTTGCCGTCAACTGTAAATCCTGAAAAGAACGCAAAAACAACACATTTTCATGTATATTACAGAGGACAATTTAAAACAAAAAAAAAAAGAAATTTGGCCTGTATTCGTATTTTTACTATCCATATTTTATAACTCGTTTTAATATTGCTGTTATTTATTAATTAAATTTAAACAAATGAACGATGACTGCTACAAAAAAAAAAGTTATAAATTCATCATCAAAAAACCCTTAGAGGTATCAAGCAAATTATGAGGCGAGAAGAAATGATAAAACAAGAATGAAGATTTAAAAAGGAACTTTTGTAATTAATAAAAAGAAAAAACAAGTTGGGTAAACAGACCTACGCTCATGACAGAAGGGTTTTGTATTCAATTTACAAAATGCAGTCACCAGATCGAATCAAATCAATTAACATGTCAAAGACGATTTTATTGGAGAAAATATGAAATACGAAGATCATACTATTATTAACAAAGTTGATCGAATTTCGACTTCTGAGGTTTTTGTCATTGTTATACTCATAAATATCTCCCTTGATAATTATTTCAGATGCCCATTCGCGAGGGAGGAAACACAATTTGTTCGAATCCTAGAATGGTTACAAAGCCCTTTTGCTAGGAACTCTCTCCCGCCTCCTTGATTTGTTTCACTTATGAGCATTAATTGTAGGGACTCATTTTCAGTCATTCATTAAATTGAATCAAGTGTTCAAAGCATGCATCTTAAACGTTGAAGTTTGGAAAAAATAACTCAAAATTATTCCCCTATTCCTCTATATGGGGAGACCCACCACTTTACACCTACATACAAAACTTGATGTTTCTAGCTTAAGCAGTGTCCGAGAAAAACTGCTGTGACACACGGACGGGCGGACGGACGGACAGACAGGACGCGATTTTCGTAGGGT
Source organism: Odontomyia ornata (assembly GCA_963969285.1). Lineage (NCBI taxonomy): Eukaryota > Metazoa > Arthropoda > Insecta > Diptera > Stratiomyidae > Odontomyia > Odontomyia ornata. The sequence goes on along the minus strand of OZ017738.1, from coordinate 492,147,515 downwards.
TTTGTAAAATTATTTTACAAAACCTAAAAATGAAGCTGGAATGTCATAAAGTGTAATTGTAAAATGAATATTTAAGATTAGATTTGAAAAGTGAAGAGAGTAATTAATATGATAATGTTAAAATATAGGATAAATTACTAACCCAACTAACTCTTTCCTTTCAGTAAGCACCTGTTCTTTTTCAGAGGGAAGTGACGGTGAAGGTGAGTATGCCGCCTAGGGGTAGGGTTGAAATAATCCGCGAATGGTCGAATATTCGGGAACTCGCGATTTAGATTGAGGTTGTCTTTTTTAATATCTATCTTTTGGACTGGATGCACAGTCGGAAAGAGAAGTAAAGTAAATTCGAGTTGTTGGTAGTTGATTGACGTGTTTTAAATCAGGCATTTGAATCGGTGGCTGCGTCTTGTATTTTGGGCTTAGTCTTCTCGCTGAAGACCTGTGACCAAAATCCCTCTCTGGGCTAGCTAGCCTGCCAGCAGCCACCTCGGAATAGACTAAGGGTGCCCGGACTTGTTGACCTGATGGGGACAGTCCGTTGACACATTCCCAGACTTCATGTCTATAATCGATGAGAGGTCATGTCAAAAATCATTTCATATAGAATATAAAGATAAATGAAAAAAGACAGTCCAATTATTACCAGTTAGGCTGTATATGGAACTAGTAAGCAAGAAAGAGAAGTAAAATAGAAGCAAATTAAAAAAAAAAAAACAATTAAAATGACTAAAATCAATTGATCCAAACATAAAAATCTGACATTTTTCAGCGAGAATGCACTGCAAGAATATGGCAAGATTTTTAATAAATTTCAGTTCAAAGCTGCGTTAATGAAATGTTATTTTTCAATTTCAAGCTAAAATTTATATTAGAAGGATGTATGAGCCACCCAGTCGATCTGAATGCATGTATAGAAAAATTTCTAAATTAGATCTTTGAATTTTTAAAATGCTAAGCTATGTATGTCATCACTGGTCGAAAATTTACATTTTTACTAGCTAATGCACAATTTCAGCATTTTGCTATTGTTGTAATATGCAGCCCTTGATATTATTGCTCTATTTAAATGAATGTATTGGCCAAATATTTTCCTTCTATCAGTTCATCCTCATGATGGGACTTGTAATAAATGTTAATAAATGTATCCACAAGCCTTCACTTCAAATATTCAATAAAATGTTTGAAGCAAATGAAAAAATAATTAATGTTTTTGCCATTGTTACCCCACAATCTCTTATACCCATTTTTGACAATTGCAATTCAGCGTCTTTTTAGGTTAGGTACTACTGGACATTTGACAATCTTGCAATATTGATAGAAGTGCGGGCGTGCGGCATTGAGACGTTGACGGACTTGTCAAAATCGCCGGTTTAACCGCTAAGGAGTTATCGTTTGCCCTTTTTACCGAGTTTTGATCAAAGAAACTAGCTGCCAAGCAGTCCAGTCATAACGAAAATGACCACATCTTACGTGTGCCTTTTCCAACACCATGTCAGCGACTTGCCCGAGTGTATTGATCTTGCCACGAACAATTGCTACGATGCCATCGCTGTTCCTATTGTTAATCCGCTTTTCTACCGGGAATTTGACTGTGAACCGATGAAATCTAAGCATATTGCATTTTCGCGGTCGGATCTTATTCTGAAATCGACTGAGTGGCTCCACAAAGTTATATCAGTGCTGAGCGATTACATCGACTGTGATTCGAAGGATGAGAACATCCGCCGGCACTCGGAGAAAACTTTGCTACAAGAAATGTCCTTTGCCGAGCACCTAGTGCAGCATGGACACATGCTATTGAGGCTCAAAAGAGGTCGAACGGTGAATCTGGCTCGGCTTGTTAGTAGAAACATTAAAGGTATTTGCAAGGCCAGAGTTTTAAAACTTTTTTTCCAACTGGTTGTGTTTTGCAGGAACTATTTTAATTTCCGTTCCTATGATTGATCCTGAGTATTTGAAGAAGACTTGGCGTTCAGATGTCACTGAAGAAGAACTAGATGAAAGTGGAGAGGATACGTGGCTATGGTGGAACAGGTTTCGGACCGCTGCGGACTTCAACCCTAAGATCAAAGTAGTCCTGGAAATGTGTGATGACATCCCAACCAAAGAGAGCCTGCTGCGGTGGCTAGGTGAGCCAGTGGAGTGCATTATAGTTCCTTCAAGCATTTTCATCCGCAACAAGAACAATTATCCAGTCTTGCCGCGGGTGCACCAGGATATCATAGCCAAATTCATTGGAAATAACGCGCACTTCATTATAAAGGCTAACCGCGCAGACAGCAGCCTGCGGCACTATGCCGAGTACATGAAGCACTTGATTGAGAAGCACAAAGCTGTTGATCCAATGCAAGGGTAAACCTCTCATTCGATTTCTTCCTTTCTATCGAAAAAACTTCCTCTCCGCATCGATTGCAGGTTTGACGATTTGTTGGAGATCCCACTTCAGCCGCTATTCGATAATCTCGACTCGTACACTTATGAAATTTTTGAAAAAGATCCTGTTAAGTATAAATTCTATCAGGATGCCATCGAAATCGCTCTTATGGATAAAGTACCTGACTTGGAAGCAAGCAATAAACCTGTAAGTAATTCATAGCCCAGTTTGAATATTGTTAGAATGAATTTATTTTGTAATTGGAAAATACGCGCAGGTGATCGTAATGGTGGTTGGAGCTGGCCGTGGGCCGCTGGTAAGAGCGGCTTTCAATGCCTCCGCAAATACTGGTCGTAAGATTAAGGTTTACATTATTGAGAAGAACCCGAATGCTGTTGTCACGCTCACAGCACTGGTGGAGGAGCTGTGGCAAGACAAAGGTATGCATAATGTTCAAAATTCACGAATGTTTGTTGAAACCAACTCAATTTCTAGATGTTCAAATAATCTCATGTGATATGCGCGACTTTGAGCCGCCCGAAAAAGCAGATATTCTGGTTTCTGAGCTTCTGGGATCTTTCGGCGACAACGAGCTGTCACCTGAGTGCTTGGACGGCGCTCAAAAGCATTTGAAAGCTGACGGAATAAGCATCCCGTGCCGTTCTTCCTCATACGTGAACCCTATCATGTCGTCGAAACTATACAACGCAGTGCGACAAGTGGTTGTCTCCCGCACGACGGATCCTCGCGAGAAATTGCACAGCGTATCTATGCAAGCTGAAAACACGTACGTTGTGTACATGAGGAACATTTACCATATCGCGGAGCCACAAACTGTATTCGTTTTCGATCATCCCAACAAGCAACCTGTGATCGACAATTCGCGTTACAAAACTCTTACTTTTAATGTGTCCCAGGACTGCGTCTTGCACGGGTTCGCAGGATATTTTGATACAGTTCTTTACAAAGACATTGTTCTGAGCATCCATCCACAAACTCATACCCGTGGGCTTTCATCGTGGTTTTCAATGTATTTTCCTATCACGGTAATTAAGACCCGTTTTAAATCGATCGACGAAAAATTAATTACGATCAATTCATTTTATTTCATAGGAGCCACAACAGCTGAAGGCAGGCGATGTGCTTGAAGTCAACTTCTGGCGGTGTTTATCTGCTCAAAAAGTTTGGTATGAATGGAGTACGTCGCATCCGTACATAACACACGTGCACAACCACAACGGCCGGGCATGTCCAATATATAAATAAAATTCTTATAGAAACTTAATTCCCCGTTGCTTAAGTTGTGCTTTTGAATAGTTTTAAAATTATTTTTATATTAATTTAAATATAAAGATGAAGCCTGCAAGGTAACGAAATAGCAGCGGAAAAATTCCGATTGATTTTAATTCGAAGTTTCATTCTGAACACACATAGCAAGAAGATGGAAATGGTGCTATTCGGCTCCAGGCGTACTCGTAGATAGTTTCGGGACTGCCAGAGCGTATTGTGCAACGTGGTATCCTCTACCAGCCGATACAAGTATCTCCCCGATTATACTTTCCAGAGAGTGCTCTACTATTTCGCTGTAGAAGTCAGAGCCCTATCTGTTCCATCCTTTTCACACAGAAATGCATGGCCGACATCGTCTTTCAGTCCTTTGCCAAATTAACAGTCGGGAGGCCGTAATTAAAAGAACATACATGCCTGCTCAAGAGCTGGATCAGTTAGAAGTCAGTCTCACCATGCGTTCAATTGACTGTTGGCCTGAGATCGGAGAGGAGCCTTACGAGTCAACCTTCCCCTCGCGTCGCTGCCCCAATAGTTGAGGGCGCGTCGTTTCTCCTCGTGGACAACTGTCTCCCTGTTGCCTTCCTATCGATGCAAGTCAATTTTGCTAGGCTGCCTAACAAAAAGGGGGATGAGTACCAACCATAGAGGAATATATAACATTGAGGAGCACTATCAATTTTTGTGTCGAACCCTCACTTTTTTGTTTACGACCACCATCAAAATTTTGATTCTATTTCTAGCATTCGTTGCAAACAGACGTGTTTTTAATCGCTCCTGTCAAGTTTTCAAAAATTAAATTAATTTTATAAAAATCAGTGCAAAGTTAATTCTTATTTTTATTGGAAAAAGCTTGTATCGTTGAAACAATCAACCCAAGGAATCATATCGAATATTATTTTACTTCGATAAATCAAGAAAAGCAAATAATCCGAAGACGAATTCGGGACTGCTGGTATAGAGGAGCCCGACGGCTTCCCACCATTGGGGGATCCCGGCGGCAATCGTCAACAGAAGAATACATAATCAGGAAAACTCCGCACATGGTGGATGTAAAACACAAATAGTCGAAAACGAAAAAGAAGTGATCTAATTTCGACAAGGAAATGAAGAACTAAGACTACAGTTTCTCGAAGATCTGTTCAAGAGAGGGATGAAGACTCAAGACGCACAACCGCAAAAGCAAACCAATAAAGAAACAAAGACGAAGAAAACTGCTAAACAAATCATCCCAAAAGAAATCTTAAGTGTTGGAGGCAATAACGATAGTCAAAACTATTATGCAGCGCTGGATAGACTACAAGAGGAAGTATTGAAGGTAATTCTAATTAAGATAATGATGTAAATTTTATTCAGTATTTCAAAAATAAAAATAGGGAGAAGAAACCAGCTCGCAATTCTGCTGGTTCCTCTGAAAAAGCTTCCAAAAAGGCAGAAAAAGTTCTAACTAACCAATTTCGAGATCAAAAGAGAATGTTGAAAAATTAACTATTAGAACAAAATCACTGGTTGATTTCAAGCTAAAAATACGCTGAATTCTGGGAAGGTTCTACACATCGCCTAAACCCCAAAAAGTGAAAAAAAATCAGGCCTTTTTGTTGAAGGGTTTGGACTGCGGAGAGGATAAGGTCTATCTTCTTCAGGTGCTCAGGGAAGCTGCTCCTAAAATTGAATTTATTTCCGTCAAACCTTCGTGACAAGAAGATCGACCGTAGAAAAGAAGAATTTACAACTTTACCTGGTACAAATTTTAAATAAAAGTAGTTCAAGTGCCCTTCCACAAATAAGGTACCTGAATTTCAGAGTGGCGAGGTGGGAATGCCTCCGGGAAAGAGAAGTCAACCAGTGTTACCGGAGTCAAAGATTTGGTCATTCGGCTGCCAACGGAACCATGCACTATCGGTGTGTCAAATGCAAAGGCGTTCATGCTCCCGGTGAGTGAGAATTGGCTCAGATGGAGCCTGAAGAAAAATATACAGCGTTACCTGTGGTATTTTTGCTCATCCAGTAGCATATCGAGGATGCTCCTGATATCAAGATGTAAAAGTAAAACTTTTTCCAAAGAAAAAACAAGTACACCGCAGGGTCATACCTTCCAACTTCGTCAAGAACGGAGTATCATTTTCACTCGCCGCTAAAGGACCAGCGATAATGCTGCAAATAGTGCAAGTGGCAATAATGAGCTGCTTATTAAAATTTACCAGCAACTTATTCTTTATCAGAGCGAAACGATAAACAAGGTTCAAAAATTAACTTTGTTTTCCTGCGTTTAGGTCTTTCAAATGCCTCAAAATAACTTGTCATGCAGTCACATTCCCATGGATAGGATTCGTCTCATCTCGATCAACATCAACTGCATTGTGAGTCTACATCGACGTGACTATCTCCTTGAATTCATTGTTAAGGAAAAGCCTGACATCGTGCTTCTCACCGAAACCCACATCAATTCATGGCACTCCATGAGATTCAAGGGGTTTGAACTCGTAGGAAACGATAGGGTAAACGGTGATGGGGGAGGTGGATCCGAGATATTGGTTAGAAGACCCTATTGTTTCCAAAAAATTGATAAATTTGAATTCAAAAAATTTCTTGATGTGTCCGTTATCAAAATTTCACTGCCAGGTGGGAATAACCTCTTCGTTATCTCTGCCGATACAGCTGGTCGAAACGTTCTCAAGTTCAAGGAGGAGCATTATTCCTTGTTTGAAATAGTCGAATTGAACAGGCTGCATACTTATTATATTCTGGTCTGTGACCTGAATGCCAAGCATACATCATGGCTGAACGCCACCAATAATCCAAAAGGTGTATTCCTGAAATCGTGGATAGCAGATAACTAAATTGAGTACAGGTGCAATCTATACAGGCCGAAGTCTCCAACTTTCCAACTTCAAATCAAGCTTGAACAACCAATCAATTCTTGATTTCAATGAAACATTAACATCTGACCTCATACCGAGCTTAAATCTTATTGATTATTTTGTCAGCTATGAAGACTTGTGTTTCATATTTCGCAGGATAAACAAGAAATCATGTGGTACTGATGGTATTCTAAATGTAACTCTCCGACATCTGCCTGAGGTTGCTATTAGGAATTAATACATCTTGTTCAACAACATATTGAGCAATTCATATTTCCCCAATGAGTGAAAGAAGGCCGAGGTATTTCCGATCTTAAAGAAAGGAAAATAATCTTCGAGCTTTAAAAGCTATCGCCCAATTAACTTGTTGCCTAACATCAGCAAGGTGTTTGAAGTGATACTAAGCAAAGCATTAAACGCCCACATTAAGAAATATGAGTTGATGCCGAATTGCCTATTTGATTTTCGTGCCAAGCATTTGACCAAACATGCAATAGCGAAAGTAACCTCAGACATCTGTTGGAAACTTAACAACAGAGAATGTGTTGGAGCCTGTTTCATTGATATGGAGAAAGTCTTCGATACGGTGTGGTTAGATGGACTAATTTTTAAACTCCTTGAGGACAAGTTCCCCAGACACCTTGTCGCCATGATGTGTAATATGTTGTACGGGAAATCGTTTGTTGTAGCTGACGGAAATCTGACAACAATGCGCGAATTCAAGGTCTTGAATGCTCTACAGCAGGGAACAGTTACTGCACCTCTGCTCTTCTAAATCTTCACTCGCAAACTATTGAACGGCTTTGATTTTAACGTCTCGCCAACGCGATCATTGGTAGCGTTTGCTGATGATCTGATCATCTATACGGCAGACCGAAAAGCTACAATAGTTCAGAGCAATCTCCAAAAAATGTTCAATGATGTACAGCTGTACACTGACAATCGGTGAATGAAAGTAAATGCGCAGAAGTGTGAAACAATCTTGTTTCGGACAACTCTGCAGAGGGTCAGTCAAGACCTGAAACGTAATTGGGAGGATTTCCGCATCATGGCTGGTGAGGATAGTTCAGAACGGGCTCCACATAAATCCTGTGTTCGATACCTCGGTGCTCATCTGGACCAGTATCTATACTATACTGAACATGTCAAAGTCATGTTCACTAAAACACAAAAAGTAGTCATGGCCCTTCGACGACTCTTTCATTCCAGATACATTGATCAAAAGGTCAAAGTTATTTGTTGCAAGACCCTGGTTAGACCAGTTTTGACATATAGATGTCAGATCTGGTACAACTAGAGTGCTAGTACTATGGAAAAATGAAGAGTTTTCGTAAGGAAATGTCTTCGTGCATGTACTGGTTTGTACAGAAAGCCTGAGATGGATTGGAAACACTATATATCGAAAAGAAAAATTTATCAAACTGCTAAAGTAACGAGAGTCAATATCTTCATACTGAAACTTTTTCGGCATCATATTGCAAGATCTGTAGCTGTGAGTGAAAACCCCTGGGTTTCACAGCCGTTCCACCTTACAGACGGGTATATTGCGACTTGCTTCGTTACTGGCTTCGTTTCTCCAGAAGCATTCGTATATTTGGACATGAGTCGATATGTTTTTAATTCTGACGGCGTCCCAATCATATATCACATATATAGACGGGCTATCGATAAGAAGATAAAATATCCTCCGAATTTGAGTTCACGAGACCAACAATTCCGATGGAGATACTCATTTGCTAGATTCGTTGAAGCTGGTCGAACTGAGACGGAGCAATCTAGGCATTGATGGCTGAATGACAATGTCTTTTTTTATTTTTGTTTTATGCTTTTCGTAGCATAGTTATGAGTTTCAGCTCATCATAGCTACATCATGTGTTATTGTTTATTTGTGTCAAAAATTAGGGATAGGTTTCAATATTTAGGATAGGTATATGTTATGTTTATCATATTAGGTTTAGAGATGAGGTTTAACTTTCGGGTTAGGAATTGATTGAATTTTATTAGAATTAGGTTTTAACATAAAAGTTCACTGTTGTGTTAAAATTATAAATAATTTTTTAATATTGTTGGTTGGTTTTTTTTTTCTTATTAAAATGTATAATATTTTAGTTAATTTAAATTTGCTATTTTTGTTTGATTAAATGTTTTTGATTGATAACGAATAAATTTAGAGAGCCATTTGGGCCATTAAGTTTTACTGTTTTTATTGCTTGGAATTTGCTGTATATTCTTTGAAAATTTAAAACGATTGGTATTGAATAAAGAGCTTCTGACTTTGACCTTGACGTTGGGTCAAACCGTTGAGCGATACATTCGGTCCAATAAATGGGGCTGGCAAGATTATAAACGACGCAAGAAACTTCTTCTTTCCAAGAAGAACATTCGAGACCGGCTGAATTTCTGCCAAAATCTCAAAAAACTTGGATTTGGTGATGAACATCCCCATGGTGAAAGGCTGCATGGAAACATTCTTTTTACGGACGAGTCGTGGATTCAACGCATACCCAATGAACAAAGTAGGATAGAGAGAACCAGCGATCCCACCAATATTCCCGTAATACAGACTCAAAATCCAACTTAAAAATCATAGTAGCTAGTGGAGTCAGCAGTCGTTGAAAAGCCAACTGCCCTCTATTCAACAAGGAGCGTCTGTTAATAGAGAATTCTCCAGGGAAAATATTCTCCCTGTTTTTGTGCAATACCTTACTAGTCGCCAACAATTCAGGAGCGGAAAGGAAGTGATTTTGGTGCAAGATGGCGCCAAGGAGCATACTGCTTTGAAAACTTATGAAGTGCTATAGGAGCGTTTTTCTAATGTGTGGATTGATTGAACTGGTAATTCCCCTGATTTAACCCCCATTGAAAATGTGTGGCCCAAATTAAGGGAGAGTGTCTTAAGACATCTCAGATCAAAATATAGGCAGCAGTTGACTCGACGTGTACACGTTGAGTTGGACGTAATTTCTACAGACTATCTAAAAAATTTATGTGAAAGTTTCAGAAAACGAATTTTAGAGTGTATAGAAAACGAAGGAAGACATACTTCATACTAATTATTTATTACATTACCTAATGAGTGTAGTTTATAATAAAATTATAATATTAAAATTTCAAATTTCATACAAGAAATACTGCGGTTAGAGACTTTTGCGCCATCGTGTGAATTTGAGATAATTTGCGCGGTATCAATTTGTATAGAAAATTAAGTAATTTTGAGCTTAACGATTACCAACCGAGCATAAAATTGCATAATTTGCTCTGGTGTGAACGTAGTATTGACACGATTTATTTTGTGTCATTTCATCAACATTTTCCAGGTTATAGTTTTTAAGAGAAGAAATTATAATCGTCTTCTAGTTATAGCTTTCGATGCACCCTGTGGTAAGTTCAGCTGACCAGCTGGCTGAAAAGGTACTCATTTAATAAATTGACTATACTTTCCATTGCACGTGGTGTTAACTGTCACAACATTCTCTGACAGTTTTTTTTTAACTGTTAGTTAGTTTGGTGGATTTTTAAGGCAGTTCCTCAATATGAGCTCCGATGATCATAGCGACAGTGAAAGCGAATTAAAAGAATTGCTGGAAGAAGCAACCAAGAAGGAGCAATCTGCCGAACAGAATGAAGATGCCACTAAAAGGCCTTTGTCGTCGCCGTCTGAAAGTGAACCCTCGAATAAGGTTCAACGATTGAACAGTGATCAAGCGAAAACCGAATATGAAAAATATCTGGACAAGTTGGTGTTTGGTTCTAAAACAGCTTTACTGGAAAATCTAAAGAAAGCGGCGGGTCAGAGTGATGAGATCCAGTGTGAAAAACCGGAGCGTGAACCAGCCTGGCATGATTCTGATGACGAAGATTTTAAAGTAGGAGACGTAGTCCGTGAGAACAAATTCACTGGCTCTCTGGCGCATTTGAACAAGGAGAAAAAGTATAGTGATTTGTTGAAGAGAAAGTTTGAAAGGTTGCAGTCGACGCCGAAGTGGGCTGATCTGGACAGGGAGCGAGAAGAGGACTCCGATGAAGAAATACTCAAGTCGGTGGGTCATTTGGGACAGCCAAGCGTTAGCTCGCTTGCAGCCAACAATATCCGATTCAAACGGATGAAGGACTTAAATCGAGCTACTTATGGAGAAGGCAGTATCACTTCAGTACAGTTCCACCCGACCTCGACTGTGGCCCTTGTTGCGGGTTTGAGCGGTGTCGCGTCCCTTTACTCCATCGACGGCAAGAAAAACGAGAAGCTCCATAGTGTACAATTCCAAAATTTCCCCATCAGATGCGCAAGGATCCTACCAAATGGACAGGAAGTAGTTATAGGCGGTAGCAAAAAATATTTCTACTCGTACGACCTCATGTTGGGCGAAGCTAATCGTGTGTTCCTGCCGAAAATAATGACAAAACTCCACAAATTTGAGATATCACCCTCGGGCAAATGCCTGGCAGCTTGTGGACGATTTGGTGAGGTTCACTTGCTCGACACTAACTCCAAGGAATTGATACAAACGTTCAAACAAGAAAACGAAGTTACAGCCTTGCACTTCTCTGAGGACAGTTCGAAGCTTTTTGTGCACTCGTCCGGATCAGATGTGAGCGTTTTCGATCTACGCAAAGAGAAAATTGAACATACCTTCATTGATGACGGTTGTATTAGTGGTAAATGTCTGGCGATAAGTTACAATGGACGAATGCTAGCCACTGGCAGTAACGAAGGAGTAGTGAACATTTATAAGTACAGCGACGTATTGGCTTCCTCAAATCCCACTCCTGAAAAAGTCGTGTACAACTTGACGACTAGTATAAGCGATCTAAAGTTCAACCACTCTTCAGAAGCGCTCGCAATATGTTCCGAGAGCGTAGCCGGCGCGATCAAAATGATTCATTTCCCGTCGGGTACAGTGTTCGCGAATTTTCCAGGGTTCAAAGCGGATATCGGGAGCATAAGGTCTGTCGCCTTTTCCCCCGGGAGCGGATATTTAGCGCTGGGCAGTACTTCGAAGGAAGTACCACTGTTTAGGTTAAAGCACTTTAGTAACTATTGAAATAAACGTTTTGTTGAAAATTACTTTTCTTAATACTGAAATTGTCTTAAGTTTGACCCTGGCTAAGAAGTGATGTAAACAACAACACAATGCTAGGTTAATACATCAAAAATGCCGACACCTGCTTAAAGTATATATTTCATTGTCTTAGAATTCTTTAAAACTAGAAAAATTATCGGCAATTCATTTCATTTGTAGATGAAGCACGAGCGTCCATTGTGATTGTGAACATGTGTCATGTAGGGATGAGACGTGCTCCATTCGTACCACACTTTGTGCGAGGATAGGCACCTCCAGAAATTCACTTCTAGGGTCTGGCCCGATTTTAGTTGTTGCGGCTCCTAAAAAATTTTGAAAGCGGTTACAAACCAGAATGTAATCAAATAATTCTTACCGTGAGTGGGAAGAAAACTGAGTACCATGTGATAAGTCCTGGCGTATGCGTTTGAGGATGAGTGCTGAGGACGATATCTTTATACAGAACCGTATCAAAGTAACCGCCAAAGCCATGCAAGACACAATTCTGTGATACTTCAAACTTCAGAGTCTCGAAACGAGAATTGTCGATGATCTTTTCATTGTTTGGATGTTCAAACGTGAACAGAGGTTGAGGCTCCGCAATATTGTAAATGCTTTTCAGGTACACGACGTACGTTGTCTCGCTCTGCACTGCGTAACTCGAGGTCGCTCCGCGTGGTCCTGCATTATAGTCGACCACGAGTTGCCGTGTCGAATTATAAATTTTCGATGACATGATCGGATTGATGTAGGAAGTTGACCGACAAGGAATGCTTATTCCGTTAGCTTTCAAATGCTTTTGCGCGCCGTCCAAACATTCAGGCGAAAGTTCGTTGTCCCCAAACGAGCCAAGCAGTTCCGATACCAGGATGTCCGCTTTTTCACGTGGTTTGAAGTCTCGCATGTCGCACGATATTATTTCAACGTCTGCTTGCTTCCTGAACTCATCTTTGTCGTGCCATAGCTCCTTTACGAGAGCCGAGAGGGTTATTATTGCATTTGGATTTTTCTCTATGATGAACAATTTTATGCGGCGCTGTGTGTTGACGGATGCGTTTAAGGCCGCTCTAGCTAGCGGGCCTCGACCTGCTCCAACAACCATTATAACTACCTGTAAAAAAAGTTGTTTCATAGGAAAGTCAGGTTAAGTTTTAAGATTACCGGACTATTGTTGACTTTCATATCAGGAACTTTGTCTTTGAGGGCCTGCTCAATAGCGTCTTGATAATATTTGTACTTTACAGGATCCTGTTCAAATAACTCGTAGGTGTAGGAGTCTAAATTGTCAAACAGAGGCTGCAGCGGAAATTGGAGCCAGTCTTCGCTGCTGCAAGAGCCAGAAATGATCTAATTTCATTTACCTTGTACTGCATGTATAATTACCCTTGCATTGGATCCTGTACCTTGAATTTTTGCGTTAGGTGCCTTATGTATTCGGCATAGTAGCGCAGGTTATCATCCTCTAAATTAGACTTAACAATAAAATTGGAGTTATTACGGATGAATTGTGCGACTAATTCTTGGCGAGCCTTGGCCAGCACAGGGAAGTCGTTCTTATTGCGGATGAACATGTCTGAAGATAACAGTATGCATTCAACAGGCTCACCGAGCCATCGCAGCACACTTTCTTTAGACGGCAACTTGTTAGTCATCTCAAGGACCAATTTGATTTGAGGATGGAAGTCAGCCGCTAGTCGAAAGTTGTTCCACCATAGCCAAGTATCCTCTTCTGTGTGCTCCGTATTTTCCTCCAAATCGGAGCGTAGAGCTCTCGACGCCGAAGCTGGGTCCGTCATAGGAACTACGACTAAAACCGTGCCTGTAATCAAGAAGTGCTCTATTGGAGTTAATCCACTTGGTTCCAAACACCTACCTTTGATATTACTACTAACCAGTCGAGCTAAATTTATTGTTTTCTTCGATTTGAGTCTGATTAGGATATGGCCATTCTGAACTAAATGCTCAGCGAAGGAAATTTCCTGTAGTAAAGTTTGCTCGGAGTGTCGACGAATTTGTTCATCCTTGGAATCGCAATCAATATAATCACTGAGAACTGATATTACTTTCCGTAGCCAGTTAGTAGGTTCTAAAATCAGATCCGATCTTGAAAATGTGATATGTTGCGACTTCATGGGCTCTAAGTCGAACTCGCGGTAGAAGAGCGGATGAACGATTGGAACAGCCACGGCATCATAAAAGTTATTTCGGGCGAAATCAATCAACTTGGGCAGGTCACTGACGTCGTTTTGATAAAGTAATATGCTAGTTTGACTCATATTCAGGTTCGATTTGTTTTAAGAACTAGCAATCGGAGCCAAATATTTTCAAACACCGCAGCTTTCGAAGGCCGCCAAAACTGTCAATTGACAGTTGGTTGTCAAATTTCTAAGTGCAGCAAGTTTCAAGAAAGATTTCGGCCAAAGCGGATTTGACGTTTGGACGTTGAAACTCTCAACACGCGTGTAAATTCGTTAACATCGAAATCAGAGCTTATATACTTATTATATATTATATTATAGCTTATTGATCAGCTGACGAAGTGCACCAGCTCGTTAGTGTATAAGCTCTGTCGAAATTATAAAAATTATTAGAAAACGAAACTTTATAAGTATGTCTCATCATACAAATTTATATGCATAATGTTTAAACTTTGAAGACCGGAAGAAAGCAGAAACTTCATCTTGGGCGAGCGTCCATCGCATACGGCGTGGACAGAATTTCAAAGGCGGCAAAATGGACTAGTTGTTGTTAGCAAGCAACCCCATGGCGGAGCAAGGAAACACGATGGCGGGACAACCAAAGACCAAAGGCGTCCGTAAGGAAATCCCTTCAGACATAAAGAATGCGGACGATACGGTAGCAAGAAGCTTTAACCAAGGCGTTACCCTAATTAACTGTTAGGTAAATGAATTTATGTTAGCGAAGGGTAAATTTGTCGTAAAACCCCGGCTCCTTGGCCAATCCCGCCTACACCGAGCACTATTCCTTTTAGCGCATTGGCAAACGATAACCAGAATCAAACAACCGCAAATAACACTCGAACAAAAGGTGACGTTTCCGCCAATTTTCGCAGAGACTGTGAAGGCAACAGTGCAAAAGATATTATGTATAGGCAGAGCATATATACTAACTAGCACCTGCAATCGAGGAGCTGTCAAAATGAAAAGAGAGGCAAATAAACGTATAAAAGATGGATTAAAGTTTACCATGTGTTGGTTCAATTGCTTGCAAATTCAAGTTTTTGTTTACCATACATATGCACTTTTAGTCTAATTCTCTCTACTCTATAAGTACCGTACGAAATAAAATTTGTTCTAATTGCAGCTGCTATTTAGTAGACATGCTCTGGTATAGGTATACCCAACCGGTGGTACCCGTCTAGAGTACGGAATAACCAAGCTGATAAACTTCCGGCTGAAATTCATAGTGGACAGGCTCGAAGCCCACGGTTACATAATGATTCTCCTTAAGAGTACCGAAGTAGTAGGGTATTCGTTTACCTCCAAAGAAAGAAAAAAGCGTGTCGTGGTCCTGAGAGGTGTTAGCTCAAACTTTAGAGCTGAGGCGGCTCGAGAGGACATAAACAGTCAAATACCAACTTTAGGCCTCGAGCCTGTCAGCCCACTTACCCCTGCGTGGTCGAAGGCGAATAAGATCAACTTGGACTTATTTTGACTAACAGTGCATCGGAAGCAGTTGAAAATGCAGTAATAACTAACATAGTAAACCAATGAGCCGTATAGGAACGCCCCTGGAGGAGTGATCTTGTTCAATGTTACCTTTGTCAAAGATTCGGGCATGTTTCCATCAATTATGGATTCAACATGCGATGGGTAACATGTGGGGAAAAGTAAAGCTCAAAAAAATGCCCCAGATAAAATATGGAAAAGCCGGAAACCACTCCATTCTGCACTATGTGTCAGACGCATGGATATCCAGCTAATTTTTCCAGCTGCCCGGGACAAAAAGATTATTGAACGAGCAATCGAAGCTAAAGCCAAACGAACGGTACCTTCGATCTTATACTCACCACACCCCAGCTATCAAAATAGTTCACCAATCCCTACAACCCCACCCCACTTTGCCCCTCTTACCAACCGGACCTCATATTCAGAAGTCCTAAGAAATGGAACCCCTCACCACACTTTGATTTCACTGATACTTAACCCCATCGAGCGCCCACAACAGATAACCATGGAGTAGCTGGGAGTCTCTCCCAGTGAACTCCTATCCAAGGTCAGGGCTTTCCTCCATCCTTTGATGTCACTCCTGACCAAAAGAAGCCAATGGCTCTCCTCAATTTCTATTTCAATCTGTATGGTTACAAATAGACTTACCGTTCTTTCCCTAAATATTAACTCCCTATTTTTACATGATAAGAGGGTCTAAATTGCTGATTTGGTCAAATATTCCTTCTAAACGAGACGGTTCACTGAATTTCAATTCAATTCAAGGTGCTTTATTAAGTAAATCCATAACATTTTTTATAAAAACATAAAGCAAAGTTTCAAAAACGTTATACAATTAGAAAAACTTAATCGCCCACTTGGCACTCTAAATTTAAACAATATCGATACTAAAATTGATTTATAAAAACATTATGTGAAATTAATCAAATGAATATTATGAAATATGATTGATCAATTGGAAAAAGGGGAAAAAACCAACCAACGCTATTCAAAAATTAAATATAATACAAAGAACACAAAACAGGAATCTTTTGACTTATATCTAATATGTTGTTACTTACATCTAATAAAATTTACTCAAAAAAAACTCTAACTTATCCTACTTCAATACTTTTACAATACTCCTAACCTACAAAGTAAACCTTATCTCTTAGCCTAATATAACGAACATCACAATATACCTATTCTAAATCCTATAAGCAGATTTTAAATAACACAAACAAATAACAATTAAATGAAGCAATAATGAGCTGAAAATAAAAAGAAAACAAACACAAACGAGACACGCGAACACGAATAATTTAGTCATTGTCATTCAGGCACCAATACCGTGCCAGCTCCCTCCCAGCTCGATGAACCTCAACAAATCTCGCAAATGAGTATCGCCATTGTAGGTCTTGGTCTCGCGAGCTCAAATTCGGAGGATATTCTATCTTTTTATCGGTGGCCCGTCTATATGTATGATATATAAGTGGGACACCGTCAGAATCAAAAACATACCAATTCATGTCCAAATACACGAATGCTTCTGGAGGAATGAAGCCAGTATCGAGACAAGTCTCAATGTACCCGTCTGTAGGGTGGAACGGCTGTGAGATCCAGGGGTTTTCACTCACAGTTATAGATCTTGCGATATGATTTCGAATGAGTTTCAAAATGAAGATATCGACTCTTGTCAATTTAGCAGTATGATAAATTCTTCTGTTAGATATATAATGTTTCCAATCCGTCTCAGGTTTTCTGTACAGACCAGTACATGCACGAAGACATTTCCTTTCGAAAACTCTTAACTTTTCCATTGTACTAGCACTCAAGTTGTACCAGATTTGGCATCCGTATGTCAAAACTGGTCTAACTAGGGTCTTGTAACAGATAATTTTGACCTTTCGGGCAATGTATCTGGAATGAAAGAGTCTTCGAAGGGACATAACTACCTTTTGCGCCTTACTGAGCATGATTTTAACATGTTCGTTATAATACAGATACTGATCGAGATAAACACCGAGGTATCGAACGCAGGATTTATGTGGAATCTGTTCTGTACTACCCTCACCAGCCATAATGTGGAAATTTTTCCAATCACGTTTCAGGTCTTGACTGACCAACTGCAATGATGTTCAAAATAAAATTGTTTCGCACTTTTGCGCATTGATTTTCATTCGCCAATTGTCGTTGTAGAGCTGCACGTCATTAAAAATTTTTTGCAGATTGCTCTAAACTACTGTGGCTTTCCGATTTGCCGTATAAATGATAAGATCATCAGCAAACGCTACCAATGATCGCGTTGGCGATATGTTAAAATCAAAGCCTTTTAATAGCTTGCGAATGAATATCCAGAAAAGCAGAGGCGCAGTAACTGTTCCTTGCTGTAGACCATTCAAGACCTTGAAATCACACATTGTTGTCGAATTTCCATCAGTTACAAGAAATTATTTCCCGTACAACATATTACACATCATGGCGACAAGGTGTCTGGGGAACTTGTCCTGAAGGAGTTTAAAAATCAGTCCATCTAACCAAACTGTATCGTTGGCTTTCTCCATGTCATTGAGACAGTCTCCAACACATTCTCTGTTGTTAAGTTTCCAACAGATGTCTGAGGTTACTTTCGTTATCGCATGTGTAGTTGAATGCTTGGCACGGAAACCAAATTGGTGATTCGGCATCAACTCATACTTACCAACGTGGGCGTTTAATGCATCGTTCAGTATCACTTCAAAAACCTTGCTGATGTTAGGCAATAAGCTGATCGGGCGATAGCTTTTAGGGCACGAAGATTCTTTTCCTTTCTTCAAGATCGGAAATCCCTTGGCCTTCTTCCACTGATTTGGAAAATATGAATTGTTCAACATATTGTTGAACAATATACAATAATCTCTAATAGCAACCTCCGGCAAATGTCGAAGTACTATGTTCGGAACACCATCTATACCACAAGATTTCTTGTTGTTTATCCTGCGAAATATGACCCACAAGCGATCATAGCTAACAAAATAATCAACAAGATTCGAGCTCGCTATGAGGTCGGACGTCAATGTTTCATTGAAATGAAGAACGGATTCGCCGTTCAGGCTTGATTTGAAGTCAGAAACTTTTGCTTCAACGACTTCTGAAAGGACTTGATTCCCTCCCTCCGGGTTTGGCAGATGGACTGAGTCAAAATGAGTTCCAATCAGAGCAAGTTTCTGTAATCCATCACATATGATCCTGTTTCTATTTGTATCCGGAGTCGCACTGTTGAGTTCGATACCAGCCCTATCAAGAAGATTTATATGATCACTAGCAACTTTAAGATTCGATACTTTCACTCGAGACCTCTGTCGTGAAAACGCCACCTGGAACCTGTGAGCTAATACCCCTCAGTTTCTCCGCCCATTGGTTGCTGACCTCACTCCCGAAGTATGAACGGATTAAGTTCCGAACATTCTTCAGGTGTAATTTCCACAGAGCCAATGTGGGATGGCTGTAGTCCAAAAATCGCCGATAAATGTTGTTGACGCACGTAAGAAGAAGGCTTTTCAATCTTTTCAACCTTGCGATGGTTGGTGTTTCATATCCTTCCATATTGTTTCGATGTTTAATCTTGGGAACTACTTTCTCCATCGTTTCTAATGTCAGCTTTTCTAACTTCGACAAATAGATATCTATTTCATCGTTAGTTAGATTCCTGTCATTAGGAACCATTGAGCAAGAGTTGCCGTCATCAGAAGGTGGACATTCCTTCTGGTACTCCTGATCAAACTTTCTTTGAAGCCTTTCCCAATTGAGACGGTTCACTCGGTTCGTATGGAATACTACCATGTGCAGAGGTACTGCGATACTATTTCGGATGACTTAGATATCCATCAAATCCCTTTCGAACAAAATAATTCCTCATGTACGCTACCAACTCTCAACACCAAGCGACCCAATGGAAATCCAGCCAAAATTCTTATTGGCTCCCTAAGTCAAAGTCAAAGTCAAAAGCGCTTTATTTAATACTAATCGTTATAAATTTTAAAAGAATATAAAGCAAAATCCAAACAATAACAATAAAAAACTTAACGGCTCAAATGGCTCTCTGAATTTGTACGTTATCATTAAACACATTTAGAAAAAAAAACTCTAGCAAATTGAAATCAATGAAGATTATTACATATTTTTACAATTCAATTGGGAAAAGGAGAAAAAACCAACCAAACCTATTCTAAAATTATTTATCATCTTAACACTACAGTGAACTTTGATCCTACACCTAATATGTTTTAACTTAATTCTAATAAATGCAATCAAAAACTTTATCTTATACTAAAAAAATCTATAACAATGTTCCTAACCTAACCGTTTAACCTTATCTCTAACCTAATATAATAAACATAATATAAACCTAACCTATACCTAATTTTTAACAAAAATAAACAATAACACTAAATGTTGCAATAATGAGCTGAAACTCAAAAACTAAATAACGAAAAACACCAAAACTGAAAATAAACACGAATAATTTAGACATTGTCATTCAGCCACCAATACCTGGATTGCGCCGTCTCATCTCGATCAGCTTCAACAAATCTAGCAAATGAGTATCTCCATTGAAATCGTTGGTCTCGTGAACTCAAATTAGGAGGATATTTTATCTTCTTATCGGTGGCCCGTCGATATATGTGATATATGACTGGGACGCCATCAGAATCAAAAACATATCGATTCATGTCCAAATACACGAATGCTTCTGGAGGAATGAAGCCAGTAGCGAGGCAAGTCACTATATACCCGTCTGTAGGGTGGAACGGCTATCAAATCCAAGGGTTTTCACTCACAGTCACAGATCTTGCGATATGATTCCGAAGAAGTTTCAATATGAAGATATCGACCCTCGTCACTTCAGCAGTTTGATAAATTCTTCTATTCGATATATAATGTTTCCAATCCGTCTCAGGCTTTCTGTACAAACCAGTACATACACGAAGACATTTCCTTTCGAAAACTCTTAATTTTTCCATAGTACTAGCGCTCTGGTTGTACCGGATCTGACATCCATATGTCAAAACTGGTCTAACCAGTGTCTTGTAACAGATAATTTTGAGCTTTTGATCAATGTATCTGGAATGAAAGAGCTTTCGAAGGGCCATGACTACTTTTAGTGCCTTACTGAGCATGATTTTCACATGTTCAGTATAGTACAGATACTGATCGAGATAAACACCGAGGTATCGAACACAGGATTTATGTGGAGCCCGTTCTAGACTACTCTCACCAGCCATGATGTGGAAATCTTTCCAATTGCGTTTCAGGTCTTGACTGACCCCCTGCAGCGTTGTCCGAAACAAGATTGTTTCACACTTCTGCGCATTGATTTTCATTCGCCAATTGTCAGTGTACAGCTGTACATCATTGAACATTTTTTGGAGATTGCTCTGAACTATTGTAGCTTTTCGGTCTGTCGTATAGATGATCAGATCATCAGCAAACGCTACCAATGATCGCGTTGGCGAGACGTTAAAATCAAAGCCGTTCAATAGCTTGCGAATAAAGATTGAGAAGAGCAGAGGCGCAGTAACTGTTCCCTGCTGTAGACCATTCAAGACCTTGAACTCGCGCATTGTTGTCAGATTTCCATCAGTTACATCAAACGATTTCCCGTATAACATATTACACATCATGGCGACAAGGTGTCTGGGGAACTTGTCCTGAAGGAGTTTAAAAATGAGTCCATCTAACCATACCGTATCAAAGGCTTTCTCCATATCAATGAGATATGCTCCAACACATTGTCTATCATTGAGATTCCAACAGATGTCTGAGGTTACTGAAGATTCTTTTCCTTTCTTCAAGATTGGAAATACCTTAGCCTTTTCCCACTCATTTGGGAAATATGAATTGCTCAACATGTTGTTGAACAATATGCAATCATTCCTAATAGCAACCTCCGGCAAATGTCGGAGAACTACATTTGGAATACCATCAGTACCACATGATTTCTTGTTGTTTATCCTGCGAAATATGAAACACAAGTCTTCATAGCTGACAAAATAATCAATAAGATTCAAGTTGGGTATGAGGTCAGATGTTAATGTTTCATTGAAATGAAGAATTGATTGGCCGTTCAGGCTTGATTTGAAGTCGGAAACTTTTGCTTCAACGATCTCTGAAACTATTTCATTCCCTCTCTCAGGGTTTGGTAGATGAACCAATTCAAAATGTGTTCCAATCAGGGCAAGTTTATCCAATCCTTCACAAATAATCCTGTTTCCATTTCTATCCGGAGTCGTACTATCAATTTCGATACCAGCCCTATCAAGAAGATTTATCTCATCACTAGTGACTTCAAGATTCGATACCTTCACTCGAGACTTCTTGCAGAATATGCTATTCACTTTCGTGAATACGCCGTCTGGGTCCTGTGTCCTAATACCCCTCAATTTTTCCGCCCATTGATTGCTGACCTCACTCCTGAAGTATGACCGGATTAAGTTCCGGACATTCTTCAGATGTAATTTCAACAAAGCCAACGAGGGATGGTTGTAATCCAAAAATCGTCGATAAATATTGTTGACGCGTGTGAGAAGAAGGCTTTTCAATCTTTTCAACCTTGCGATGGTTGGTGTTTCATATCCTTCCATATTGTTTCGAAGTTTAATCTTGGGAACTACTTTCTCAATCGTTTCCAACGTCAGCTTCTCTAACTTCGACAAATAGAGATCTATTTCATCGTTAGTTAGATTCCTGTCATTAGGAACCATTGAGCAAGAGTTGCCACCATCAGAACGGGGACATTGCTTCTGGTACTCGCGATTAAACTTCTTTTGAAACTTTCCCCAGTCTGTTTTTTTGAAGTTCAACCGATGATTTTCGTGTTGAACTGGAATGAGGAAGAAATCATCCCTGTGATGATTGATTTCCATTACGATTGCGTTATGGTCGCTATCATAAGGAAGCACCTGCAGTTTCCGTTGAGGACTATTAAAGTTGAATTCGAGTCTTGCGTCAGCAATGCAGAGGTCCAAATATGAATTTGTCCTAGGGTATTTGGGAACTCCGACCCATATAGATTGCACCTGTATTCAATCTGGTTCTCTGTTATCCACGATTTCAGGAATACACCTCTTGGATTATTGGTGGCGTGCAGCCATGATGTATGCTTGGCGTTCAGGTCACCAGCAAGAATATAATAATTATGAAGCCTGTTCAATTCGAGTATTTCAAACAAGGAATTGAGTTCCTCCTTGAGCCTGAGAACAGTTCCACCAGTTGCATAGGCAGAGATAACGAAGAGGTTATCCCCACCTGGCAGTGAAATTTTGATAACGGACACTTCAAGAGATTCAAAGCTTTTGAATTCGACTTTTTCAATATTTTGGAAACGATAGGGTCTTCGAACCAATATCCCGGTGCCACCTCCTCCATCACCTGTTACCCTATCGTTTCTTACGAACTCAAAATCCTTGAATCTCATGCAGTGCCATGAACTGAGGTGGGTTTCGGCGAGAAGCATGATGTCAGGCTTTTGCTTAACAATGAATTCAAGGAGATAATCACGCCGATGTATAGTAACAATGGAGTTGACGTTGATCGAGATGAGACGAATCCTATCCATGGGAATGTGACTGGATGACAAACTATTTTGGAGCATGTTGACCTAAACTTTGAAAAACGAAATTGATTTTTTGGTCTTGCTTATTAATTCTATCTGAAAGCGATTCAAGTTGCTGGTAGATTTTAAGAAGCAGCTCATTATTGCCACTTACATTATTTATTTTATTTATATTGTTGTCTGCTGGTCCTCTGGCAGCAAGTGCAAATGATACCCCGGGTTTGATGAAGTTGAGAGGTAACGGATTGTGATTTACTTTGGTTTGCTTTCGGGAAAATTTAGCTCTTGCATCTTGATACCGAGGGCATCCTCGGTATGATGCTGGATGACCAAATGTACCGCAATTAACACAATACAATTTTTCGTTTGGCTCCATCTGAGCCAATTTGCATTCACCGGGGGCGTGGATATCTTTGCACTTAACACAGCGATAGTGCATTGCACAATTGGCAGCCAAATGACCGAATCGTTGACACCTGTAACACTGGTTGACCTCAGTTTTTTGGAGGCGTTCCCACCTCACAACTCTAAAGTTTAAGTACCTTACCTGTTGGAGGGCACTCGGACTGCTGTCGTTGGAAATTTGGACCAAATAAAATGGTAATATTTTATCTTCTACAGTTGATCTCCTTGTAGCAAAATTTTTCACACAGATGAATTTAACAGCTGGTGCTGCTTCCTGCAACGAATCAAGGAGATCAACTGTATTCTCCCCACATTCCAGGCCCTTCAACAGGAATGTCTGATTTTTTTCCGCCTTTGGCGTATATGTGAAGTGGGGAGCTTGGACACTATTAAGAGCATCTTTCGCCTGTTTGAAGTCAGCCAGTGTCTTTGCCTTGATCGAGAGCTTATCACCGGTCACTCTCTTAATTTCAAAGTTTTTGATTTTATGTTCGGCTGCCAATAACCGAACCATATCTCCTCCACGCTGCCCAAAAACGTTTATTGGAGGAACTTGTCCATTTGCCTTATTAATTTTATTAGGAGGACCAGCAGACACACCGGTTGGCTTCTTCTCCTTTTGCTTATTTTTTAATTTTAAATATTTAATGAAATTATTATCGCTATCAATATTACCTATCTTATCGTTGCTCTCTATGTCGACGTCCATTTCTTCGTGCATTGCAGACAGCACCGCATAATAATTGGCGCTGTCGTTCGCTCCTCCTGCGCTCAGGATATTTTCCGCATCATGGATTGTCTTGCTCATATCTTGCGATTTCGTTTTATATGTTGGTACTCCTTTCCCGTTGGTCTTGCTTGTTGTTTCCTGTTTTTCATTCTTCTTAGTTAGTATCGGCTCTTCAAAGTCAAAGTCAAAAGCGCTTTATTTAATACTAATCGTTATAAATTTTAAAAGAATATAAAGCAAATTCCAAACAATAACAATCAAAAAACTTAATGGCCCAAATGGTTCTCTAAATTTGTACGTTATCATTACACATTTAAAAAAAAAAACTATAGCAAATTCAAATCAATGAAGATTATTACATATTTTTACAATTCAATTGCGAAAAGGAGAAAAAACCAACCAAACCTATTCTAAAATTATTTATCATCTTAACACTACAGTGAACTTTGATCCTACACCTAATATGTTTTAACTTAATTCTAATAAATGCAATCAAAAACTTTATCTTATACTAAAAAAAAAAATCTATAACAATGTTCCTAACCTAACCGTTTAACCTTATCTCTAACATAATATGATAAACATAATATAAACCTAACCTATACCTAATTTTTAACAAAAATAAACAACAACACTAAATGTAGCAATAATGAGCTGAAACTTAAAAACTAAATAACGAAGAACACCAAAACTGAAAATAAACACGAATAATTTAGACATTGTCATTCAGCCACCAATACCTGGATTGCGCCATCTCAACTCGATCAGCTTCAACGAATCTAGCAAATGAGTATCTCCATTGAAATCGTTGGTCTCGTGAACTCAAATTAGGAGGATATTTTATCTTCTTATCGGTGGCCCGTCGATATATGTGATATATGACTGGGACGCCGTCAGGATCAAAAACATATCCATTCATGTCCAAATACACGAATGCTTCTGGAGGAATGAAGCCAGTAGCGAGGCAAGTCGCAATATACCCGTCTGTAGGGTAGAACGGCTGTGAAATCCAAGGGTTTTCACTCACAGTCACAGATCTTGCGATATGATTCCGAAGAAGCTTCAATATGAAGATATCGACTCTAGTCACTTCAGCAGTTTGATAAATTCTTCTATTCGATATATAATGTTTCCAATCCGTCTCAGGCTTTCTGTACAAACCAGTACATGCACGAAGACATTTCCTTTCGAAAACTCTTAATTTTTCCATAATACTAGCACTCTGGTTGTACCAGATCTGACATCCATATGTCAAAACTGGTCTAACCAGTGTCTTGTAACAGATAATTTTGACCTTTTGATCAATGTATCTGGAATGAAAGAGCTTTCGAAGGGCCATGACTACTTTAAGTGCCTTACTGAGCATGATTTTCACATGTTCAGTATAGTACAGATACTGATCGAGATGAGCACCGAGGTATCGAACACAGGTTACTTTTTCATAATCTTCGCTTGAAATCGTAATTCGCTTTCCATGCTCACAATTGTCTTGTTCATTTTTCCGCTTGTTTATTTTATCATTTGTAATTTTCAAAATGCCTGGCTCTGGGTCCCCCAGCGGTGGGAAGCCGTCGGGCTCCTCCATCCCCCCGGTGAAAAAAACTTTTTTTCTTTCTTGAAACTTTCTCGCAGGTAAAGTCCAGATACTCGATAAATTGTTCGAATAGTTCGACGATGTAATAAGTTTCTTTATGAAATTACTTTCTAATTGACGTTTTTAAAAATTATTTTAATTTATAAAAATTCTTGACAGGAGCGAATTAAAAACACGTCTACACGCAACGAGTGCTAGACGTAGAATCTTAAAGAGTGTCTAGACCAGCATGCCCTCTTCCAGAAACCACGCAGTCTGCTTTATAGATGTCTAACTCAGGAGGTGTATGTTATGTTTATTATATTAGATTTAGAGATAAGGTAAAACGCTTAGGTTAGGAATATTGTGATAGAATTTGTTAGTATAAGATAAAGTTTTTAATCGAATTTTATTAGAATAAGGTTATAACATATTAGGCGTGGGATCAAAGTTTACTGTTGTGTTAAAATTATAAATAATTTTAAGGATAGTGTTGGTTGGTTTTTTTCTCCTTTTTCCAATTGAATTAGAAAATATGTAATAATCTTAATTAATTTGATTTTGCTATAGTTTTTTGCTAAAATGTGTTTAATGATAACGTATAAATTTGAGCCATTAAGTTTTTGTATTGTTATTGTTTGGAATTTGCTTTATATTCTTTTAAAATTTATAACGATTCATATTGAATAAATCGCGTTTGACTTTGACTCAGGAGACTCTTCAATCAATAAAATCTCAGGAGCGGATGCTCCAATGGGTTAAGCAAATTTATTATCGAAGCTTTAACCGATTGATTGAGTATTTGGAATTTAAAACGCAAATAACAAGTATTTCCCGTGAAATCCGAAAACGCATCAAATCCGAAGTCAACTACTTGTATAAAAGTAGACTGAGATCGCTGCGACCATCTTCAGATGTATTTAAAATTATAGATCAACTCACAGGCACTAAGAGTTACAAATTCGATATCGAGAAAGACCTTATAAAGCGAGGAAATGAAGTTTTCATTGCACAATCTGACAAGATCGTTGCATGTGAGGGATACTTCAAACAACTACATATATCGTCACCGTGAGTTGTCCCAACACAGCTTTGAATAACAATGCTAAAGCAGAGGTTCTACTAACTCATCTGTGGATTCCTGTTTTTAATAAACTGGGGAGAAGAAAAAAAAATAACTAAGGTATTTGTAGCAGTTTGTTTTTATTGGGAAGTAAAAGCAAATGAATGTTCTATGATTTATTATATCCGACTAGATAAAAAAATACAAATGAAATCTGAATTAATTGTAGTTGAAGTTTTTGTGATTTTTGATATTTATGAATTGGAGAGCTCTTCGAATATGTTTGATGATAGATATTTCGCTTATTAAATGCATGAACAACTTTATCAATATATGCTTGAGGATCATTTAAAAACTCTCTGTGATGTCTGAGTTCTGTGAATACAGCAACTCGAGAATTCAGCGTGCAACGGTATTGGAATGATAAAATTGCAAAGAAGAATCCAAATCCTGGTCCATCTTCGTTTTTACTATTTTCCAATGCTTTGTCATATATTTGTGCTATTTCTTCAGGTGGCAGTGGGCATACAATCGGACTGCCAGCAAGGTGCCTTTCATATTCTTGTGGTATGCCTGTTGCGGGGACTCCTGAAAGTAAATTTATATCAGTAGATTTATATGTAAAGTAAAGAAATGAGTATTGATATCCAATCTCCAGAAACTACAAAATTCACGTCATATCTCTGCTCGTAGGCACTGTTTGGATTTGATTGGCAATCTTCCAATCAAAGTGGAAAAGAAATTGTTGGGGGTACTTGCCGTTCGAATGGCGATGAAGATGTAGTTGAGTTGTCGATGACGATTGAAGAATTCAGTCATAATGCACGATATGGTGAGTTATTCTATACTTCGTTTATAATGTTCTATACCTCATGTGCATTGCCAGCTACTACTTCTAACTTTTTCGAGAAGTGCGAAGCTTTTGCTACTTTCACAGCATATTTAGCAAGTTTTTTCAATTGAATTTATCTATTTTTAGGGTATGCTCGTAATTTGACAATACCCTACTAAAAAAGTTGAAATTTTGTACGTATTAAAAGTGATGCTCTCCTAAAAGTTTCACTATAAAAATGTTTTATAAAGTGTTTAAGGGGAGTCTTCCCATATAGGGGGGTGACCCTTAATTTTTTTATTTAAGATAGCCAATATTCATATAAAAAGAAAGCTCTTGATGAGTAATTTTCAAAATCGGTTTTGAACTGACACTTTTTGCTCCCGCGGCGCAATGTGAGTGAAAATTTATGAAAAATTGGAGTCCCCCTCCCTCGTGCTTAACACCTTTGGGAAAAAAAGTCTCAAAAAATCATAAAAGTAGGGCTTCATAAGTACAAGGCCAACTTTGCTAAAAAACAGGACGAGCATTATAGAGAAAATGCACATAAGGGTCTTATATAAAAAAATTCAGCTTTCCCCTCATGACTTGCGTTAATACCCACTTTTCGGTTTTGCCATGATTGCTACAATTGTTATACATATACGAGTATGCCCAAATGAAGAGCTTAGGGTTTATTTGAAAAACTGGCTCATTTACATACTTGCACAAATGTTGTCATATCGAAGTCGCAATGAGAGCGGAAATTCTTGTTTGAAGCAAAATCGATCACGGTCAACCACTTCGGTAGAGTCCGTCATAAGCACGCCCGTAATTGGTTGATGAGATGCCAAACTGCAACCGATTGGTATGTCTGCATCCGTTGCTAGTCGTAATCCTAAGTGCATGATAGGCTCGTAGCCGGATGCTATTGGCTCTGCTTCAATAACAGCAATATTGTTTTGCGTACTAGAGAACCAAAAGTAGGGGTGCGGATAAAGCTTGACTACTCGATCCTCGGCTTCATACTCAGTTCTTTTTACTTTATATGCACTAGGTTGGCCCAGGAAGTTGCCCCTGTAAATAAAGTTAACTATTTCCTACAATGAACCATGGGATCAGATTGAATAATGAACTTCTCCATTAAGAATAAGAGTTTCTAAAATTCATCATACCCGGATAGGAAAAAGGCTTGTGGGCATTCCAAACCAACAAAAAAAAAAACATTAAAAATTGATTAGAATTGCTTTCTTTAATTCTGTCTGAGATGTGTTAACATTCGAATTTGAGAAGGAATCAATGAGTATTATGTTTCATTGAAATTATCATCAATATGCTAGAATTTCATATTTTATATTGTTTTAGTATCTCCATTCCATCATTCTATCTTCGTCGCAAAATGCTCGTGCGATCTGCATTCGCATTTTGCTGCTTCGTCAAGTGTGCCACCCAGAGAATGTTTAATGCATCCATATAGGGGGCACACAAAATAATGTGAATTATTTATATCTAGTCCAATTTATGATCAGCTTTTAGAGATAAAAAAAAATTCATAAAAAAAACTGTAAGTAACTGTTTTTTCGAGTATCTTGTCGATAGTGTCAAAAAAGCCCTAAGATACTGAGTTGAAAAAATCTTTAGGTCCACGCTCCAACCAGTGTTCATTAAATGATCCTTAAGTATTTTCTTAAATACAAAAAGTGAGTTCGATTCCTTCACTATCTCTGGAAGATTGTTATTGGTTGGTATACACGCAGAGCATTATTTGTGGCATTATTCTTTAGACGATCCGTTCTGGCAAAAGGTACTACGAATTGATTTGCATTTGTTGCATTATATGGGTTGATTTGCGATACTGTAATTAATGGTGTTTGGTTAGATTCATTAGTTTTCAAATATTGGAAGATAAATTTAGCTTTTTCCATTCGGTGATTGCTAAACCAATCTAGTTTCAGTGAGCATTGGAAGATTTAGAATATTTTTATATGTTTTTGGTCAGCAGCCTGGATATAATATTAAGATGTTGCTTTGCCGATTGACTCCAAATAACTACTCCATAATATAATTTGTCAGCACAAATGCATTTAGAACAAGTTTCTTGATGTGCATTGAAAGAGCTTCATACCTTCTTAACAACCCTATTATTGGAGCTACGAGTTGTGACAGTTAAGTAATAAGACTGATTTTATTGCCGCGCTTGTGGTAAACCTGCGACATTGAAATTCCCTTCTCCTTCTTCGGTATTCTTCCCCACTGCATTGATATATTTACCATTGTTTAATTTTCCTGCCTTGTAGTGTTGAGTATATGTGTGTTGGTGGTGCCCGTCACGAAAATGGAGAAACGATAGCAAGAGCAACGCGTGGCGATAAAATTTTGCGCCAGATTGGGCGAAACAGCTTCGAAAACATACACTAAAATTGGTGATAGTGCTCTTAGTCGTGCCCAGGTGTTTCAATGGCGTAAAGAGTTTAAGGAGGGGCGTGAAACCGTGGAAGACGAGGCGCGGAGCGGGAGACCAGAGGTGTGGACTGACGCAAATTTGCAGCCTGTGCGCGCCCTAATCCATGAAGATCGGCGTTTAATAGTACGAATGTTGGCCTCGAAACTGGGCATGAACCGTGAAACAGCCAGACAAATTTTAACCGACGACTTTGGAATGAAAAAGTTGTGCGCGAAGATGGTTCCAAAGAACCACACCACACCGCCCTCAGCGTGTCCCAGTATTTGGCCTCTAAAGGGATCGCCGTGTTGGAACAGCCACTTACCTTATTCGCCCGATATGCCACCCAGTGACTTTATTTTTGTTCCCTAGAACAACCCATTTTGAGTCGATTACGGATATCCAAGCGGCCGTGACGAGGGTACTCGTGAATATCCCAGTCGAAGCGTTCCAGAAATGTTACGAAGCATGGAAAACGCGCTGGAATCGTTGTATAGCTGCCCAGGGGGACTACTTTGAAGGGGATGGCAGAATTGTAGAATAACTTTTAAATATACGGTTTTCATGGAATCAGTCTCATTAATTAATTGGTACACCTCGTAATTGTCTACTTGAGCTACAATCTTTATGAGTGGGAACTAGGTCAATCGATGATAAGACCAAGATATTTCATTTCTAATACTCTTTGCAATTTTTTGCCTTTAATATTTAAGTCGACATCGTTGTCTTCTTTGTTTTCCTCCTAAAAACAATATATTTTATCTTTGCAGTATTCAATGCTAGTTCGTTTGTTTGTTTGTTTTCAATTAACCACTCGTAGTATTTTCCTAGATCCACATAGATGGTGTATTCAATGGCAGTTTTGCCTCGTCACGAATAATGTAGAACTATCTCGTCAGCATATAATGTATGATATTCCGTGAGTCCACATGTATTTAGATTATTTGTGTATAGCAGGGCCAAGTATTGAGCCTCGAGGAACTCCTGATTTCGTAGGTGCTTGGTCACTCAAGACATTGTTGTGGTTAGAATCACCTTGAGTACCATACGATTCAAGTTTATGGAGTATCACTCCAATATGTACGTTTATAAAATTTGCTCGACTATATCCTCTTTGACCAAACTAATCTGATTCATCACTATATGAGTACCTATAGATGCCTGACGCTGTATTTTTTCAAGTCTTGGATTACATTTAAGATTTTTATTTATTTATTTGATGAATGTGAAAGATGAATTTAATTGAAATATGTATGTTTTTCAAATTGCTTTTTGAATTGGCAACGATTTCCTTAGCAATTTTTGCACCAATTGTTGAAAAAAGTTATTTAACGAATTTGCTTCATTATGTAGATACGATGTATTGGTGCGGCCATCGAAATTCAGTTGAAAGTTTAGTGATATAGTCTGTGGTGAAGAATTTTCCTCTACCTCATTTATTATTTTCCATATTTCATGGGGGTTGTTAGTCGCTGTTTCCATTCTTCTTGAGAAATAAGAGAATTTAGTCTCTTTGGCAAGTTATTTTGATTCTTGTTTTGCTTGTATATATACATATTTGAGAACCTGGTTTCCATTGTTCTTCCTGTAGCCCATGTACACTTTCCTTTTTCTAATACTTGCATCAATTACTTTTTTTGGTTATCCAAGTATATTGTCGAGATCTGGTTTTTCTCAATAGTAGGTCTTTGCTTAGAAACTGTGAAAATATTTCTAAGTTCCATGAGGTTATCAAGTTGCCGTTTCTTCAGCTCTTTAACAAGGTATCTAAACGTTTTGTATGCCGGATTATGTTTGCTCAAGGTTTGGAACTGAATAATGATTCATAAAACACGATGATCCAGCTCCAGCCAGTCCTCAAATGTGTATCACATGTTTCAAGGGTGTCCTTCTAAATCCTTGATTCTGGTGATTCTGTATTTACATCAATGTTTGTATCGGCTACTGTTGTCAAATTTTTTTCAGTTAGTATAATGTACTCGTATCTAGTACTGGGCAAAAGTCTTGTGGATTGAGACCGTTCGGGTTGTAGTACGTCCCTAATTTTTTCCTGCACGTCTTACTTCAAACATAATGTTATATTTGTCAGGCGTCACTCTCTTGGTGATAAAATTGATCATATTTTTTATATATATTTTGTTGTGCCTCTGCTCTTCCTTCAATATTATAAAATCTCTCTTCTTAGGTAAATCCATATTTCGTTAAGAATAATCAAATCTATCCAAGTAAATGTGGATATCATTTGGCTTGTGTCAAGCTTCTTATATTTACGTATAAAAGTATAAAATTTGTTCCACTTGATTGATTTGTATTATTAACAACCATCACCGAAGTTGTAGTCAGTGCTCTTTCTGGCGATCTATGTAAATCCTACGTGGAAATTCCGGACATTTAGGGTGATCTTCAAAAAATTTTTAACGACGCGCATCTCTACATCGATAATTGGTGAATTAAATGTCAATGCGCAGAAAAGTGAAACAGTTTTTTTTCGAATAACGATGAAGTGCGCCAGTCAAGACCTGAAACGCAATTGGAAGGATTTCCACATTATGGCTGGAGACGGTTGTTTAGAACGAGTTCCACATAAATCCTGTGTTTGATACTTCGGCATTCATCTCAATCAATATCGGTACTAAACTGAACATTCAAAGTTATGTTCAGTAAAGTATAACAAGTTGGGTAGACAGACCTATGCTCATGTCAGAAGGGTTTTGTACTCAACTTACAAAATGCTGTAACCAGCAACGAATAAAATCAAGAAACACGTCATGTTCGAGGATCATACTATTATTAACAAAGTTGAAAGAATTTTGACTTCTGAGGTATTTGTTATAGTTATACCTATAAATATCTCCCTTGATAATTTTTTCAAATTTTTTAGATGAGGGGTGTCCATTCGCGAGGGAGGAAGCACATTTTTCATGTATTTCCCCCCTGTACCCCCACTGAAGCAAAAACTGTCAGTTTAACAACTGTTTTGAAAAGCTCTCATAGAGAACTTTCAGTTGATACTCATATCGGCTACCTTTGATGAAATTTTTTTTCAGGGGCCACTCCTCTGTTCTGTAATCATCGATTCATGGCCTAGTTTTTCGAATCCTAGAATGGTTACGAAGCCCTTTTGCTAGGAGCTCTCTCCTGCCTGTTCGACTTGTTTCAATTGTATGTACTCATCTTCATGATACCAATAACTCCTGAAATTTTCATGCAAATCCTAGAAAAACTCTAGTGTCTAAGTCGGTAAAAAGCGCATACGGCTCCATAGCCATATGTTTCCATAGGAATACAGGGCATACTGTACCATAGTAATACAGGAAAATTCAAATCGCTATAACTTCGTTAAATACTATTCGATCTTTATGAAACTTTCAGAAAAGATCAATCTTATAAATAGTCATCAGTTTGCTGAATTCTATTGAATTTAAGGGTACCGTTTATATTTTATTCAAGAAAACATAAAATCGATAAATCATACTATTACTAACAAAGTTGAGTGAATTGCAACTTCTCATGTATTTGTTGTTGTTGTACTCATTAAGGCCTACATTCAAGATTTTTTTCCAATTTTTCGGATGGAAAGTGTCCAATCGCGAGGGGGGTACGCGAAAAGTTCGTACATTTCCCCTTCCCCTGCCCCCTTCAGTACTTATAAGGCAATTTTAAGACTTGTTTTGAAAAGATCTTATTGAGACCTTTTCAATGACTACCAATGGTGAAAAAATTTTTTGAGGGGTCACCTCCCTATATGGCGAGAAAAATTTTTCCACCCTTGAACTTTTAAGAAGTCACCAGTTCTGACCTTTCCACAAAGTTTCATGGCTGTAGCTTCTATAGTTTCGGAGAAAAAGTGCTGTGACACACTGACGGACGGACGGATGGACGGACAGACAGACGGACACAGGTCGTGATTGCAATAGGGTTTTGTATTTTAGTACAAAACTCTAAAAAGTAGTCATGTCCCTTCGACAAATCTTTCATTCCAGATACATCGATTAAAAGTTCAGTCATCTGTTACAAGACCCTGGTTAGACCAGTTTTGACATATGGATGTCAGATCTGGTAGAGCCAGAGTGCTATTACTATCAAAAGATTGAGTTTTTGACAGGAAATGTCTTCGTGCATGTACTAGTTTATACAGCAAGCCCACTCTATATATAATAGAAGAATTTCCCAAACTGCTAAATTGACGAAAGTCGATATCTTCAGATTGAAACTTCTTTGGAATCATATCGCAAGATCTGTAATTGTGAGTGAAAATCCCTGGATTTCACAACCGTTCCATCCTATAGACGGGTATATTGAGACTTGCGTCACTACTAGCTTCCCTTCTGCAGAATCATTCATGTATCTGGACATGAATCGATATGCCTTTGATTCTGCCGGTCTTAATTATAAATCACAAATACAGACGGGTCACTGATAAGAAGATAAAATATCCTCCAAACTTGAGTTCACGAGAATAACAATTCCAATGGAGATACTCATTTGCTAGGTTCGTTGAGGCTTATCGAGCTAGGACGGAGCAATCTAAGTATTTGTGTCTGAATGACAATGTCTAATTTACTCGTGGTTATATATATATATATATATATATATATATATATATATATATATATATATATATATATATATATATACGTATATATATATATATTTTTTTTTTTGTATTTTTCGTTACTTAGTTTTGATTTTCATCTCATTATTATAACATTTAGGGTTATTGTTGCTGTTTGCTTATGTTAAAAATTAGGGAAAGGTTTCAATATTTTGGCTAGGTGTATGTTATGTTTCTTATATTACGTTTAGAGATAAGGTTTAACGTTTAGCTTAGGAAGATTGTGATAGGATTATATTAGGATGAGATAAAGTTTTGGATTGGATTTTATTAAAACTAGGTTATAAAATATTAGATGTAGGATAAAAATTCCCTCTTGGGCTGTGTTAATATTATAATTAATTTTTGAATAGTGTTGGTTGGTTTTTTCTCCTTTTTCCA
Source organism: Odontomyia ornata (assembly GCA_963969285.1). Classification (NCBI taxonomy): domain Eukaryota; kingdom Metazoa; phylum Arthropoda; class Insecta; order Diptera; family Stratiomyidae; genus Odontomyia; species Odontomyia ornata. Next base: position 492,112,650 of record OZ017738.1, on the reverse strand, counting down.
ATGAATCACAAAATATATAATAATTTAAATCAAATTGAATTTGACATTGTTTTTCGATTAATAATGTATGAATTTAGGGACCCATTTGGGCTATTAAGTTTATAGTATTTTTATTGTTTGGAATTTGCTTTATGTTCTTTGAAAATGCAGAATGATTAATGTCGAATGAAGTGCTTTTGACTATGACTCTGACTTGTGTCAGCTCTGTAAAAATTATCAGCATTCTTATTGCTTACAATGCAGTTGGAGCATTTCTCTTGCATACGGTTGCAGTCCTTTAGCTCACGCTTTCCTCCACGTTTCATACAGATTTCCTCCGCTTCATATTTTGATGCTTTGTGGTTGTATTTTTGGCATTCAAATCATCTCGTTATGTTCTAGTCTTTCTTCACAAAGTATGATCCATAATCTTTATTAACGTATCTATTTACAGGCCTCTTATACATGCTATTATTTGCCTGGATGATGTGCAACCATTTTTTTTTAAATACTTCCAAATACCTCCAATTTCTACCACTCTTTTCATCACTCTTGCTTAGTCGTACAACGCTCGTGCGATCTGCACTTCACTGGTCGTCGATTCCTATGTTTGCCCTTCAGGCAATCTTAAAACATCGGTATAAGCATGTACGAGTTCCATTTTATCCCGCTCCCCTATATTAGGACTTAATTATTGCATTTGACTCCTTAGTTCTTCATTTATAAATCGGTTTCCTAGAACATTGATGATAAGTCTAGGTTGTCGCAGTCTAGTCTCAAGAATATCGCAGTCTAGTCTCAATGATATCGTAAACGTTCTTCACTAAATCTGTTGCTAAATTATAGAGCGATGCTGTATTTTCATTGGTGGACTCTTTGATAGCCACCCCACCATTAATTAATCCGTCGATGTGTCAAATAATGATAAACGAACATTTTCTTTAGCTTTTGATTTAAATTTAACTTTACATAATTTGATAATTCCCCTGATTGGTAATGTTTATGCAACTTTTTATGCTAGAGGTGTTTGTATGATATTTACGAGTATATTGATTAGTTTGATTTTTTTTCATACCTCCACTCTTTCCCTCACTCTTACTTCGTTGCTCGTGCGATCTGCACTTCACTTTCCATCCATTTCATCAGGTGTGCCACACAGACAGTGTTTAGAACATCGGTATAAACATCCTCTGGGTGGTACACCTGATGAAACGGACGAAATGAAACTAGCAAAATTCAACAAAAAAGGTGTTAAATTCAAATAAAATTTGGTTATTTGTGATGTGGTTGTGGTATTGATATCCCTACTATAATCCTTTTTCGTATAGGGGCATGATGAATGAACAATATATCTTGTTGAATATAAACTTTTACTTGTCAAAAACATGCAATACCTGGGAAAATAAATGAATCACCAGGTTGCATCTACTTTTACAGTGACATGCTGGTGCTTATTGGAAAAGGGTACATATACTTACCAATCGTCGTAAAAACATGTTGCCGCTCCGATGAAACGCATTGGCCACGCTTTTATGAACACAACTGAGCATTGAATTTTGGTGCTAGTAGATCCCGAATAAAGCAAGTGATTCTATGTGTCGAGGGATGTTAATGTTTATGGTTCATCGAATGTTGACAATCTTACAATATATTCATCGTGGTCACGCTTCCACCAATCTGGACGGTTATATCGATGAGCACTGGTAGAAATGAAAAGCAAACAAATTAAATAAATCATTTTCTTTTAAATGAAAAAAAGACTACAAAAGACAGTTCCTAGCAAAATAAATACAAAATTTCATAATACAATTAATCCAGTGTATACTTGGGAGAGAATTTTTTAATAACTTGTCACAAAAAGCAATGTACGTACTTCCACTACAGTACTTTTAGGTAAATTCCTCGAGAGAAATTTACCTATTGCCTATATATATATATATATATATATATATATATATATATATATATATATATATATAGTCAATAATTTTGTTTATTTGATATCCGCAGGCCAATTTTCTTTTTTCTTTAAAAGCCGTCGGGCCTTGCTTAGTTGTGTGAGCAGACGCGTTTCGACTACTTTGAGTCATCTTCACTGACCGACTCAAAGTAGTTGAAACGAGTCTGCTCACACACCTAAACAAGGCCCGACGGCTTAAAAAAAAAATATATATATATATATATATATACTCGTATATATATATATAAAATAAATACATATATATATATATATATATATATATAAATATATATACATATATATATATATATATATATATATATATATATATATATATATATATATATATATATATATATATATATATATATATTGCTCGTTTGTCATTGGTACCATAACCATCCGGTGAATCATCGTATTATACGCTGCTCTTTTATGCCCATACGTGTGGTTTGATTAGATTAGTATCATCCTTTGCGTTGTCGCTTCCTTCCTATGTATGTCGAATTCAAATTTCTCTGAGCCTTTAATTATTTTGATATCTAGGAAAAGGTTCTTCTCCTTTTCCATTGTAAAGCCTATTCGTGGGTGTATATTGTTAAGTTCCTCCAAAAGTTTTTCCGATTCTTCGTTTTTGATAACCGTAATGATGTTGTCCACGTACCTGATCCAAATAGTTGGCATTATCCCCTTATTTTCAAGCTCCATCTCCAGCCAGTCCGGGAAGATGTCGCTTAAGATAGGGGAAACAGGGTTACTCATTGCTGCCCCTGCTGCTGCTTTGTAGTATCTCCTTCTAAACACAAAATAATTTTTGCTCATGCAAAAGTTTTGTATAGCATCTTACGCATTTTTTCCATTCCGGGGCTTTATCGTGTTTGAGCAACCAGTCTTCAAACAATGCTAGGGCTTGCTTTACTGGTAGGCTCGGCAACAGAGACTTAACGTCATATGAAAGCATCATATCTTCTTCTGATATTTCCACTGTTCCAAGAATGTTTATTAACTCTTCCCTTTTTTTGGAGAGAGCGCTTACTAGTTTTGTAGGAGAGTTTATCACATTCATTAAGCAACCACTTGGCGATTTTCGTTGTTGGAGCATTTTTCGCCGTAATTATTTCCCTTATTTCATCACCTATATTATTTTCTGGACCTTTGGTGCACATTTGATTCGTGGGAGATATGGGTTCGATACTGTTGATCTTTTGATGTCCCCAATCACTCATCATAACATCAAAAGATTAAGAATATATATATATATATATATATATATATATATATATATATATATATATACCTATATATATATATATATATATATATATATATATATGTATATATATTTATATATATATATATATATATATATATATATATATATATGTATATATATTTATATATATATATATATATATATATATATATATATATATATATATATGTATTTATTTTATATATATATACGAGTATATATATATATATATATATATATATATATATATATATATTTTTTTTAAGCCGTCGGGCCTTGTTTAGTTGTGTGAGCAGACTCGTTTCAACTACTTTGAGTCGGTCAGTGAAGATGACTCAAAGTAGTCGAAACGCGTCTGCTCACACAACTAAGCAAGGCCCGACGGCTTTTAAAGAAAAAAGAAAATTGGCCTGCGGATATCAAATTTGATATCCGCAGGCCAATTTTCTTTTTTTCTTTAAAAGCCGTCGGGCCTTGCTTAGTTGTGTGAGCAGACGCGTTTCGACTACTTTGAGTCATCTTCACTGACCGACTCAAAGTAGTTGAAACGAGTCTGCTCACACAACTAAACAAGGCCCGACGGCTTAAAAAAAAAAAAAATATATATATATATATACTCGTATATATATATAAAATAAATACATATATATATATATATATATATAAATATATATACATATATATATATATATATATATATATATATATATATATATATATATATATATATATATATATATATATAGGTATATATATATATATATATATATATATATATATATATATATATATATATATATATATATATATATATATATTCTTAATCTTTTGATGTTATGATGAGTGATTGGGGACATCAAAAGATCAACAGTATCGAACCCATATCTCCCACGAATCAAATGTGCACCAAAGGTCCAGAAAATAATATAGGTGATGAAATAAGGGAAATAATTACGGCGAAAAATGCTCCAACAACGAAAATCGCCAAGTGGTTGCTTAATGAATGTGATAAACTCTCCTACAAAACTAGTAAGCGCTCTCTCCAAAAAAAGGGAAGAGTTAATAAACATTCTTGGAACAGTGGAAATATCAGAAGAAGATATGATGCTTTCATATGACGTTAAGTCTCTGTTGCCGAGCCTACCAGTAAAGCAAGCCCTAGCATTGTTTGAAGACTGGTTGCTCAAACACGATAAAGCCCCGGAATGGAAAAAATGCGTAAGATGCTATACAAAACTTTTGCATGAGCAAAAATTATTTTGTGTTTAGAAGGAGATACTACAAAGCAGCAGCAGGGGCAGCAATGAGTAACCCTGTTTCCCCTATCTTAAGCGACATCTTCCCGGACTGGCTGGAGATGGAGCTTGAAAATAAGGGGATAATGCCAACTATTTGGATCAGGTACGTGGACAACATCATTACGGTTATCAAAAACGAAGAATCGGAAAAACTTTTGGAGGAACTTAACAATATACACCCACGAATAGGCTTTACAATGGAAAAGGAGAAGAACCTTTTCCTAGATATCAAAATAATTAAAGGCTCAGAGAAATTTGAATTCGACATACATAGGAAGGAAGCGACAACGCAAAGGATGATACTAATCTAATCAAACCACACGTATGGGCATAAAAGAGCAGCGTATAATACGATGATTCACCGGATGGTTACGGTACCAATGACAAACGAGCGATCACTATTGGAGAAAGAATACATCATTAATACAGCGATTAAAAATACGTACAGCAGGAAAACACTCGAACAACAGATACGGAAAAAATAACAGGAATAACGAAAAAACCAACTGACGACATTCTTCAAGTAGGAACAACAAGCAACAAGAATTCTCCTTACACATACAACAACCTCAGAAAAGCTAGGATGGATAATAGAAAAGACGGGGAACAGACCAGCCTACACCAGCAGAAGATATAGCCTAGTAGTGGCGTTAGGATCAGCAATGGATACGAGGGACAAGGAAGAAAAAGGAGGTATCTATAAGATCATTAGCCCGGAGTCCGACCAAGTTATATCGGGCAAACAAAAAGATTAGCGAAAATCAGGTGGAAAGAACACATCAAAGAAGTGGAATAAATTACAAAACGAGGTTCAACGAAAACAGTAAGATCTGCCACAGCGAGGCATATGATTGATGAAAAACACAAATTACGTGGGAGAATCTGGAAATAGCGCAGGAAGTAGAAGATTGGAGGAAACTAGATCCATGCGAAAGTATATGGATATTGCGAGTCTCAGGGGAAAAAAGAATGAACACAGAGATTGGCAACGGCTAAAGTGACTTAATGGAGTTAGTGTAATTGTCATAAGATAACCTTGTAATTTTTAATTAGTTAGTTGTCTGTAAAATCCTTCAGGCTATCCACCTTAATTAACCTTGAAACCACAATTACTAAGAAAGCCATTTAATTACCTTATGTAGCCCTGAATATAACTTTTGCTATAAAAGCCAATTTAATGAGGATATAGCTTAAGAATATTTCCACTGAAGAAGGAGACAGTTAGTCCCCGAAATATCGGTATATGGCAGAAAGGGAAAATAAAAATAGTGCTTTTTAAGGAATATTTTAATCTTTCACTTACATTTAAATGTTTATTACATTTCCATGTAATTCAGTTTAGTTTATTAATAAATTTATGCAATGGTTTTACCCATTTAAATATTTATTACATTTCCTGAACACAACACACTTATTTATTTATTATAATGGTATTAATTTTCAAAAAATTTAATTATGTCATTATCATTTTTTTTTGTAGAAAGAAAAATATGAATAAAATTTGGAATTAAACGATTATAAATTGGGCTTCTCACTCGTATCTCGAATGGGTATGGGACCCTTCATTTATGAGCTAGCCGTCAGGTTAGCTCTCCCTCTTTTGTTGTATTTTAGGGGCTCTCGCCAGGATACTTGGCCTTCCTTATCCTTGATCTGGGTGGGAGAGGTACATTGGGGCACCGCCACTCAGTGTCGGATGAAGCCACCGCGCGACCTGTAGCAAATTCTGTCAACATGATTTACCTCAGTTTCTCAAGTGTAGGGTATTAAATAAAACAAAACTGTTACAAATAAACTTTTCTGGATATAATATGGTCAAATTTAGAGATAACACTTTCAATATCGACTTCTTTAAGCAAATCATGCTCTATATTCAACAAAGTGAGATAATGAAGACGTTCTTGGCCCATCGTGTTCCTTAATTCATTTTTAATACGTTTTAATGTTGAAAAAGAACGTTCGCCACTGCAGTTAGTGATAATGAGAGATAAATAAATGCGCAAGGCAATTTCTAAGTTTGGGAAACTCGATTCTAAAGAATTATTTAATAAAGGTTTATAAAATTGCTGTTCCAGAGGCTCCTGTTTCTCTAAATCATCTTCGTAAACACTGACCATACTTGAGGATTTTTCCAAAATCTGTTCTGTTGTAAAAGATTTTAGCTGTCGAAATACTTCAAAAACACTAGTAATTTTATGATATGCTTTCATACGTTTAGTTAAAGCAGGCAGTACGTTATCAATAATGACAATAAACACCTCAAATTTGAAACGTTGTCTAGGTGTTTGATTTTCAACTAAGTCGTCGAGTGTAGTAGAGCCGCTGAAGTGGTCGTACTTTGTATTTCGCTTGATTCGTCTTGATGTCTGTAGCTGGTATTCTTCACAGTTGGTCAGATCTTTGGCTCTTGCCCAATATCTGAAAATGTTGATTGCATTGCTTGGACGTAGCCATATAATGATTCATAAAGGTCGTATCCCGTATTAAGGTCTTGATCAGATGACTGCAGCGAAGCACTAGTCGCTTGCAAGCATTCTAGGCTTCTGTTCGACGTAATTATCATTATTCCCGTTTCTAACTTATTCATCGTTGAAACTAGTCCGTTATTGAAAATGTCTTCCAAAACTTGCTTAATAGTGATACGAGGGCAATTCAACAAGTACTTAGCCTACAGGAGAAAAACGAAAATGTTGGAAAGGTGGCAATTTATTTTCCACATAATCTCCTTCAAGCTCGATACACTTGGCCCAACAATGCTCAAACTTTTTCAACCCGCCCAAAAAATACTCGAGGGCTGCAAAATATGCCTCCATGGCGGCAATGACCTCCCTTTGACCCAAACCTATTCCCGGCGAGTGATTTTTTCAGGTTTGGAAACAAAAACTAGTCACAGGGGGCCAAATCTAGAGAGTATGGTGGATGGGGCAGCAATACGTAGCGCAATTCAACCAATTTGGCCATGGTGACGGCGGAGGTGTGAGCCGGCGCGTTGTCGTGGTGGAACAGCTCCTTTTTCTTCGCCAAGCGGGGTCGCTTTTTCTTCAATCCAACGTAAAATCGATCCAATAAGTCTGCATAGTAGCGCCCCGTGATTGCTTTACCCTTCTCGAGGTAATCGATGTGGATCACACCTTGTGAATCCCAGAAAACGGTGGCCATCACCTTTTCGGCCGACCGAACAGTCTTCGCCTTCTTCGGAGCACGTTCGCCGAGTGAAGTCCTTTGTTTCGACTGTTTTTTGGTCACTGGTGTGTACCAGTGAATCCATGCTTCGTCGACGGTCACGAAACGATGCAAGAACTCCACTGGATTGCGCTGCAACAGCGCCAAACACGTCGCCGATGTGGTCTCATGGTTGCATACGTTTTCCGGTGTGAGCGAACGCGGCACCCATCGCGCCGACAGCTTTCTTATGCCCAGTTCTTCGTGTAGAATATGATGCACCATTCCTTCTAAGATGCCCACAGTCTCAGCTATCTCACGAACCTTCAATCGACTGTCTGTCAATACGAGACCATAGATTTTTTTAACGTTTTCCTCCGTAACAGCCGTTTTCGGGGCACCTGGGCGTGGCTCATCAAAAACCGACGTGCGGCCACGAACAAACTCGTTGAATCAATTCTTGACGGTCGCCATCGAAGGAAAAGAGTCACCGTAAACAGCATCCAAGCGATCTTGATTTCGCTACGCGTTTTCCCTTCCAAAAACAAGAATCTAATCACTGAACGATATTGTTCTTTTTCCGTTTTTGTACAACCGACCGACACGCTCGCTTCCAAAGGCTATCAAAACTAATGAAGGGAATCGGCTGAAACTTTGATAGTAGGCTACTAAAAGAATGTACTGCACGATGGTAAAAATCTTGTGTAATAGCAGCGCCATCGGGCGGTGAGGCTAAGTATTTGTTGAATGACCCTCGTAAAACCACATAAAAGTGCCTTCGTAGCACCAGCTCGGGCTGGCCACCTAGTGTCCGATAACAGTTTCAAAATCCGAATTTTTGAAGTAGAATCTTTCAGTGCGTTCGTAAGACGACCCCATTGAAAGGTAGAAGCGGAAAAAATGGGTAGAGGTTTTCCATGAAAACCTTCTGTACAGCAGTCTGCAGCGCACTTAGCAACCAAATTTAATGAATGTGCAAGACAGGGAATGTATTCTGCGTATTTATTTATTTCCCTAATTCGGGCTTGTAAGCCGATGTATTTCCTACTCATGTTGCTGGTATTATCGTAGCTTTGCCCACGACAATCTTTGATATCAATGCCACTTTCACTTAAGAAGTCTAGTAAACTTTGAGCGAGTTATTCACCAGTATACCCTTCCATGTCCAAGAACTTAACAAATCTTTCCGATGGTCCAGATGGCAGAACATAGCACACTATCAGAGTCAGTTGGTATACGTGCAATATATCTGGAGTAGAACCCAATAAAACTGAGTAATATTTTCATCTCTTAATTTCGCAAACAATTTGATCCAGTATGCTTGATGCAATTAGATGAATAAATTCCTCACAAGTTGTTTTTGATATATATGACGTATGTGTCTTTCCTTTATTAGCATGACTTTGAACATGTTGAGCCATAAAAACGTAAAATTGCGCTATTAATTCTAACAAGCCTAAATAATTTCCATTGTGAGGTGAACCAACAATTTCGTCACTACCCCGAAATGCAAGACCTCGTTCTGCTAAGCCTCCAATACTTTTGCTCAGTCTCAATTTGGCTCACAAGTTGAGATTCAATACGGGTATTTTTGGTTTTGAGGTTTGACAGCGAAATTATGGCTTGTCTATGCGAAGTGCTTTCTTCCTGTCTTGTCAATAAATTGTGCGCATTCTTCCAGTCATTTAATCCGTCTTTCGTAAGCCGTGGTGACGAACTATCTGAACTCGTAACTTTGCAAACAAAACAGAAAAATCGTCCTTTGGTCTCCAAATATCAGAAACAGTTTCTGACGTGAGTTTTATTCGTTAGTTTATATTTATAGGTGAAAAATCACTTATGGCAGAATCGTGGCTTATTTTCGTTTTCAAAAATTTTCTTTGACGACAAAAAATCACTATTCATATGTTGCAGTTCACTGCTTCCTTTTTCAATCCAATAATCTCTATCGAAGTTGCTGGGCCATTCACCAATATCGTTGGAGTATATTTTACTTTCGTTTTGTTTCTGACTTGAAACTGTAGTGACATTAGAATCAAGTAATAATATGCCTTCGACTACTTTTTGGTTAGAACACGACGACTCTAGATCGAGAGGACTGGCTGTGCTTTTAACTTCTCTTTGGCTAGAATATGATATAGTTAAATTAAGAGGAATTGCTGTCTCTTCAACTACAGCATCACTTATAGAATATGTAGCTTTATCAGAAACGTAAGTAGTACCACTATCATACGAGTATGTACAATGAGATGCAACTTCTGTATTTTGTGATTTACTTTCTGTAGATTCAGGAGCATCACTCTGAACATTAAAATACTCGATCAGCTTTCGTGTTTTTGAAAGAACAGCTTCGTTCTTTTTTTCGCTTTCATCTTTACGCTTAGCACTTCCAGAAGCATAGTGCCGACCCGTATCTCTAGATCTACTGCTCATGTTACCTACGGTTAGACAAATATTGTTTTACATTAATTTTTTTTTTAAATGCGTAAATTCGGAGATAATAATATTTCTTGTTCTTATTACATCCATTGTGACATTTCTTTATTTTACAACGTTGCCACATTGATCCTATAATTACTGCGAGAATATATAAACTACTTTACTACTTTCATTGATAATGATAAGTCATGTCATGACCTTTTACCAACTTTCATTGATTCATTCAAGTATAAATTTGCAACGTTGCCACATTTATGTGAGGGCGTTTTGCATCACTAATTGAAAAAAGTATTATTTGTTTTGTATGAAAAATTGGAAATATGAAAAATATCAAATACTTAAACGAAAAATAAATATGTCGTTGTATTGCTGTAGGTGGTCTTGTTCACACCCTAAAGTTGTGGGAATCCAAAAAAACGCGTTGTATTAAAAAAAATCACTTGGCAAATGCGATTTATTTGTAATATGCAAAGTATACTTAGTAAAATATCTTACCTTAAGTCAAGTTATTCTCGCTGATATTGTTGCCTTTGTTCATACAGAAACTCTTCTATTGTGTTTCAAAAAAGATGATTTTATGTATTGCACACAGCACTACATCAGACACGAAAACAGTACTCGAAGAAATGTCAAAACAACTTTTCTCAAGAATGGCTCACATCTAAAGTGCTTTTAAAAGTTTTTTTACGTTGCGCCAAAGGTTAATGTATAGCGATTTCTTATTATTTGATAGTCAATAGAATCATATTTTATTTCTTCGAGTTACGACTAGCTCCATCGATTACAATATCAGGGAATTCTTTTATTAGTTTTGAAGTCCTGCCAACTTTCGTGTAGTGCAGTGCAAGTAGTACAACACATAACTTGTGATGTGGCCAGCGCTCAATTTTAGAAACGTGGTACAATTTAAAATTATTGTTGTAGATTTTGATACCAACGTTTCTCTTGGTAGGTATTATACCTACACCTACCTACCTATAGTAATTTAAAAAAGTTTAAAATTCAAAATATCCAAATGTGCATACCTTAAGCACTTATTTTATAGTAAACATATTCAAGGAAATTAAATGTCGACGAACACATAAAATGTTTTAATTGAATAACTTTTTGTTTATAATTTGAATAGTTATTTTTAAATTACGCGCCTTTTTACTTGAGACTCTGAAACGCCTTGCTCTTAATCTATCGCCACTAGCTTTCAATAATCTCGAAACATGATCGATATGATAATCGATTCAAAAAAAGGTCAGCTATATTCACAAATAAAATGAATCTATATTTTATAATAAATCACCCAACCACACTAGACTGGATCGTGACTGAATTAATAAAATTTAAATATTTCGCCTGCTTTCTTGAAATACTTATAATCGATATTATATTGAATTCGATTTAAAAAGTACAATTTCGGTTACATAAACTCAAAAAATTAATGTATATCTATATAAAAAAATCTGGCCGGTAGAAATGTGGTATGGATGCTAGTCTAAATATATCAATTATAATTAAACACTAGCGCTCCAAAGTTCGTAAAATACCTACTTATTTTTACGATTTAATCGAGTTTTAGATTTTCAGGTGGAAGTGAAGCATAGCCTAAGCGCTTCGCGTTTAAGGCATGCATGATATTTTACGCTCCTATCTAAATTGATATTTTTTAATTACGGTCAGACAAGCGTTGGAGCGCGGGGCCCCCAAATTCGTGAGGCCCGTAGCATTTGCTACTCTCGCTACGTGGCTAATCCGGCACTGCGCCGCCACCAACTAAATGCCGCACTCATATTTCCCTAAGTCTCACGTGTGGTTAACTGGACCTTGTCGTCGCCTTTCACTCGTCAATCCTTTCGGTAGGTTACCTAGGCCATCGACGGTCCTTCGGATTCTGCTTTTTGTTGACTCTGGTCATCGCATAGTTCTTAAGTGCGAGAAATATTTTTGTAGTAGGCCCTTGTGGTGAGGGAAAAGAACCCGCCCCATAATACTACAAAATTAGCTTGCCAGCACACTTACGCGTTCCCAGAAAAAGCAATTTCCAGCTGAGCATGAATCTTGCCTCGATGCGGCAACAGTCCACCGCTGCAATCCTGAACTGACATCAACAATTAGTCAAACTCTACAGCATTGCACCTGGATGTTTAAAGCTCACCGAGGTAGCAATAAAATTCAAAAGAAAGCACAAACCTCTAGAGTCACAACATTCAATCAACGTCTTACATTAGTCGCTATTACATTACTTGTGCAGATAATGAGCCCATAAATATGTGTTGTAAGAAATTCAAGAAGCTTCACAAATATTACTCGCCATCTACTTCCCTTCTCGGTTAACTGCATAATATACATATGCTTGGGTGCCATATGATTATACTTAAAAAATCAGTTACTTTATCATAGAGATGTCCTGTTTGGCAAAACAAAATAAATTCAAAATTAAATAAAACGCCAAATTTTACTACAAAAATACCTTATTTATTATTTTATCCTCTATTTATAAAATATATAAAACACTGTACATTTATGCATAAAAACGATATTTACACAATTTCTCTACCATGAAAAAAAAAAAACAAATTTCCCTCACATATTTTGCACATATTCTCAAATATTCCGCAAATGTATGAAAAAAAATTTTGCCTCCGGAACGAAAATCATTCTGGATACTTCCACAATATTTGATTTGAATGAAATACTTTGTTTGTTCGTTCTGTACCAAACAAATCATTACCAAATAGCTTTAACATTAAATATGTGAGGATGATGTGTGGGGCAGAAAAAATGGACAATTAAGGAATCGTTTTTTTCAGGGGACGGGTAGAATCAATGAAATGATTTGTGCAATGCTAAAATAATTTACATGATATCAACGATGAAAATAATGAGTTCAAAAAGAAAAGAAAATAATCAAAACAATAACGGTAACCTAAGTGGAGACGTTGCGCAGTTTCTTTTAATTATGTTGTGTTCATTAGCGATTTAGCGATGTTCCAATGCTCCCAAGTTTTAAGCGATCTTATCATAAATTTTCTATTCATCTGGATTGTTTTTTTTGTTTTTAAGATGTGGCTAAAGATGCCGATGTGTATAATTCCAGGATACATTTTAATCGCATTTGTATTAGTAGTTTCTACGTCCGGGTGTAGCGTTGTGGCGGCAATTCGAAACCGTTAAAAGGATTTCATCATGTTCTACCACTGCACTCATTACTTCAGAACAAATGGGTGTGTATGGCGCTGCAATTTTGATATATCCTTATGACCGTCAAAGTTTCCTTTCTGGTTGCACTATGTATGGAAAGCTGCAGGAAATGGGAAGAGTTTCTGGGAGCGAAGTGGATAAAGAGTTTAAAAACTGTACAATAGTCGACTTATGCAGCAGCTGCTGGAGTTTGTGGGCTTGACTGTGGGCCACGAGGTTTGATCATCATTGTTGCTTTCTTCAACGTGTAGTCCCATCCACGCCAGCGGAACCAAACAATGCCTTGACGGGCAGTCAAATCTTGAGGATCATGCAAGTAGAGTCCGTTTAATCCACGACCGCATGACTTCCACCACCAGCCGCCCTGAAAATATAAAGTTTTTGATAATGTTCCAGTGAAGATGAGCCAATCAATTTGAGAGTTCCAATTTTATAGTTTAACATTGAATTCAGTTTCAGTCTGAGGGAAAATTCTGTTCGTACCTTTAACATGCTAGCACAATTGAGGGAGCTCCTGTCGTTATCCCGATTGTAAGTTGAGAATGGACTGTTGTTCGATCCGTACCACGGATCGTTCAATGAATCCCCAGCATTTCCTTCATATCCATCAATTTCTAGTTTGTAGTAATCAGCCTCTGAATGAATTTTAAAGTGTGAATATTGCGCGTACCTGCAAACCATTTCAAATAAATAAGCGAAGGTAGATAATGACTAATATTGCATAGGATTTTTATGATTTCACCTCTTGTTGCCTTCGAAATCCTCCAGTTCAACTCTTAGTGAGTAATCTTCATTGTTGGTCAGCATATAGATGTTCTCATTTCCTAGCCAGAATTCCTTGGCTGGATCACCGAACCCGTTCTTGTAATCTGACCAGTCCCTGTTGAAATTTTCGCGAGGTTCACCGAAATCATCACGACGTTGGATTACCTAAGCAATAATGTATTTTGCGAAAAAAAAATATTAATTTCAAATATATTTTTTTAAATAAAGTTTTGATTTTATATGGAACAATTTCGAAATTTGAATGTCTTAACCGCATGTACGAGTAATTTAAGACTGCTATTCGGATTCCGCTGTGTGAGTCTCTTTCACATACTGCATGCTAATATTTGGCTGGACATAAAACAATACAAGTGAACTAGCGGCGTAGCTTTATGTATTGTATTCTATTTGAATGATTGGAATGAAACACTCCAAGGCGTAACCGCAGATAAAAACAGTAACAACATTCTTACCGTCCAACCGCCATCGGCAATTTCCTGTTCGCAGTACACCTTCAAGAACCAGTAGGTGGTTCCACGGATTTGCAGGTAGAATACACCCGATTGTCGCATTCCGGCGTTCAATAGATCGAAACATGAGAAGCCCTGGAAAGATAGAAAATTGCAAAATAATAAGATTGAATCAAGAAATCGGATCTATAAGTAATATTATTTGTTCTATAAATAAAGATGAATGAAAACAAGGCTAAGCAGACTTATGGTTTCTGTTGGAGCCAAGGTGTTGTGTGTGAGGGCTTCACTTTTAACGTATTGAAGATTAGAGGATCAGCTATAATAAACATATATTAGCGGATCCGGGAGAATTCCAGGTAAAGGGATTTTGCAGTCCACTCAATGAATATCTTAGCTTATTAGCTTACCTTTAAGCTTTTCAATTCTTCTTGGTCGCAAAGTCCGTTGTGCTTAAATTGCACAATAATTGTAACTTGTTAAAATTTAAAATTATTGGCTCATTTATTATTGGGTTATTGGATAATTCATGTCGTTTTTCTCATGGATGACGTTAACTGCATATTTCATATAGTAGTGATTGTGTGGCTTAAATTATTATATGTACGAGGTGTGTTCAAAAAATATCGCGAATATTGTTTTTTTTTCAAAAATTATTTATTTATTCATGAATATCTATTTTGTCCCCTTCAAAGTAATCCCCATGAGATATTATACACTTGTGCCAACGGTTTTTCCAATCTTCGAAGCACTCCAAAAAATCATTTTTTTAGGGTTTTGTACTAAAATACAAAACCCTATTGCAATCACGACCTGTGTCCGTCTGTCCGTCCGTCCGTCCGTCTGTATGTCACAGCACTTTTTCTCCGAAACTATAGAGGCTACAGCCATGAAACTTTGTAGAAAGGTCAGAAGTGGTGACCTCTTGAAAGTTCAAGGGCGGAAAAATTTTTCAAAGGCGTTTAAGGGGGGTCTCCCCATATAGGGAGGTGACCCCTCAAAAAAAAAATTTCACCCTTGGTAGTCGAGTAGGGTGTCGTTGGAAAGGTCTTAATGAGATCTTTTCCAAACAGGTTTTAAAATTGCCTTGTAAGTATCGAGGGGGGCAGGGGAAGTCGAAATGTACGAACTTTTCGCGTACCCCCCCCTCGCGATTGGACACCTTCCATCCGAAAAATCTGAAAAAAATCATAAATGTAGGCCTTCATGAGTACAACAACAACAAATACACGAGAAGTCAAAATTCACTCAACTTTGTTAGTAATAGTATGATTTATCGATTTTATGTTTTCTTGAATAAAATATAAATGGTACCCTTAAATTCAATAAAATTTAGTAAACAGATGACTATTTATAAGATTGATCTTCTCTGAAAGTTTCATAAAGATCGAATGGTATTTACCGAAGTTATAGCGATTTGAATTTTCCTGTATTACTATGGAGCAATATGCCCTGTATTACTATGGAAACATATGGCTATGGAGCCATATGCGCTTTTTACCGACTTAGACACTACAGCTTTGCTAGAATTTGCATGAAAATTTCAGGAGTGATAGATATCATGAAGATGAGTACATACAATTGAAACAAGTCGAAGAGGCAGGAGAGAGCTCCTAGCAAAAGGGCTTTGTAACCATTCTAGGATTCGAAAAAATAGGCCATGAATCGATGATTACAGTACAGAAGAGTGGCCCCTGAAAAAAAATTTCATGAAAAGTAGCCGATATGAGTATCAATTGAAAGTTCTCTATGAGAGCTTTTTAAAACAGTTCTTAAACTGACCGTTTTTGCTTCAGTTGGGGCAAAGGGGGGGGGGGGGGGAAATACATGAAAAATGTGTTTCCTCCCTCGCGAATGGACACCCGTGATCTTAAAAAATCTGAAAAAATTATCAAAGGAGATATTTATGGGTATAACTATAGCAAATACCTCAGAAGTCAAAATGCGTTGAACTTTGTTAATAATACTATGAACCACGAATTTCACATTTTCTCGAATAAAATCGTCTTTGACATGTTTCATGATTTTATTCGTTGCTGGTTACTGCATTTTGTAAGTTAAATACGAAACCCTTCTGACATGAGCATAGGTCTGTCTACCCAACTTGTTTAATCTTGTTCAGCTCCTCCTTCGATGCCGTCTTTATCTCGTCAAGCGTAGCGTAACGTCGTCCTTTCATGGGCCTCTTCAGTTTAGGAAACAAGAAAAAGTCACAGGGGTCCAGATCTGGGGAATACGGTGGCTGCGGCATCATTAGTGTGTTGTTTTTGGCCAAAAAGTCGCGCACAAGCAACGATGTGTGAGCAGGGGCGTTATCGTGGTGCAAAAGCCAATTTTTATTTTCCCACAAATCCGGGCGTTTCTGGCGGATTGCTTCGCGCAAATTGCGCATAACTTGCAGGTAATATTCCTCATTGACCGTTCTTTCCTGTGGCAAGAACTCATGATGCACCACGCCCCTGCAATCGAAGAAAACTGTCAGCAAAACTTTCACACTCGACCGAACTTGGCGCGCTTTTTTCGGTCTTGGTTCATGCGGCAGCTTCCATTGAGATGATTGAGCTTTGGTTTCCACGTCATAACCATAAACCCACGATTCGTCACCAGTTATGACACTCTGGAGCAAATTTGGTTCGTCGCGGACAGAGTTTAACATCTCATTAGCAATGTTCATGCGTTGCTGTTTTTGGTCGCAATTGAGCAATTTTGGTACGAATTTCGCGGCGACCCGTCTCATGCCCAAATCGTTGATAAAAATCGAATGGCACGAGCCAATCGATATGTTTAGGTCCTCAGCAACATCTCTAACGGTGATTCGACGATTGGCCAATACAATTTTCTCCACTTCATTAATTTTTTCGTCTGTTGTTGAAGTGCTCGGGCGTCCGGCACGCTCTTCGTCGTTCACATCTTCTCGGCCTTCTAAAAACATTTTCTACCACCGATAAACGTTGCTTCGGTCCAAGGTAGCTTTTCCGTATACCACAGTCAACATTCGGAATGCATCCGCGCACTTAATTTCGTTTTTCACACAAAATTTTATACACGTTCTTTGATCCATTTTTTTGAATAAGTAAAAATCGAAGACGATTGAAAACACGTGCAAGTAAAGCAGCTATCACCAATCAAGTGAACATTCAAAATGGCCGAGCTTGTCGGCATAAGTGACAGACATGAGTACCAACATAACGCCACAAAAAAGTCGAAATTCGAATATACGTAACCCGCAAAAGTTCAAAATACTGTTTTAAAAACTAGACTTTAGACTATCTTCAGTCAAAAACTGAGCGTCATTAGTAAACAAAAAGTTTGTTAAAAATAAACTTGAAAATGGACAATCAAAGAGAGCATCATCAGCATATTTTATTGTTTTTCTTCCGAAAGGGCAGAAATGCGGTAGAAGCTCGAAAGAAGTTGTGTGAAGTTTATGGTTAGGAATGCCTTACTGAATGGCTTGCTCGCTTTCGTTCTGGATATTTTAATGTGCAAGATGCACTACATACTGGTCAGCCAACCACTAATGATGACGACAAAGTAAAGGCGTTAATCGAAACCAACCGGTGTATAACAACTCGAGAGATAGTAGAGAAGCTCGACATATCGAATTCAACCGTTTAATTGCACTTACACCACCTTGGTTACGAAAACAAATCGAATGTTTGGGTTCTTCACGAATTAAAGGAAATCCACTTTACCAAACGCATTAACATATGTGATTCTTTGCTAAATCGTAACCGAAATGACACATTTCTAAAAAAATCTTAACGGGTGGTGAAAAATGGATTGTTTACGATAACATAGTCGGAAAACAATCACGAACCAAGCAAGATGAGTCACCACAACCGATATTCAAAGCCAATATTCACCATACGAAGATTATGCTTTCTGTGTGGTGGGATTACAAAGGTATAGTCTACTTTGAGCTGCTTCCAAGAACCCAAACTATTGATTCAAATATCTACTGTCGTCAATTATCAACATTGAATGAAGAAATCAAGAAAAAACGCCTTGGGCTGGTCAATCGCAAAGGCGTGATATTCCATCATGATAACGCCAGACCCCACACCTCTTTGATAGCCCGTCAAAAATTAATCGAGCTCAATTGGGAACTGATGCCACATATACCCTGTAACCATGCCTTATCACCATTAGACTATCATTTGTTTCGCTCCCTTCAAAACCATTTGAATGGTAAAACTTTCGGTTCCGATTAGGCTATTAAAAATAAGTTGGACCAGTTCTTTGCTTCTTAAAACCAAGGCTTCTTTAAACGTGGAATTTTTCAACTTACCGAAAGAGGGCAAAAGTTCGTCGAACAAAATGGTCAATACATCATTGATTAATGCTTGTTGTTAATATAAATAAGTTTACTTTAAAGAACATGAAAAAAATGTATTCCTGGTCCAGACCTGTGAAACATGTCTTACGACAGACTATTGGGACTGGAAATGCTGCATGAGTCGCGCTTGATCGGCTATGCGGATGATGTTGCGGCTCTGCTCGCTGGACGCACCGTTGAATAAGCGCAACTTAGGCTAGATATGCAAATGCGCCGAGTAAGAGACTGGATCTGCTCGCGGGTTCAGCTTAGCACTGGAGAAAACTCAAGTGGTTATCTTGACAAAAAAGAGAATCCCTAGAGTAAGGATGATCAGTTTTGGGGACATACTAATCGAACAGAAGCCAGCGGCAAAAAACTTGGGGCTAATGATTAACTCGAAGATGAGTTTCTCTGAGCAAATCAGGGCAACAGCTGACATGGCTACTTAAGGAGTATCGGCCCTGAGTCGGCTTATGGCCAACGTAGGGGGACCCAACCCATCAAGAAGACGCCTCTTGATGAATGCTGTAACATAGGGTTAGTGCTACTGCACGGAGTAGAAATATGGGACGACGCTCTCAGTAAGGAGGCATACCAAAACCGCTTGGCATAGGTACAGAGAAGAGGAGCACTGAGGATTGCATCTTCATATCCTACAATCTCTGATTCGGCGGTGAGAGTTATTGCAGGCGTGATATCGGTTTCCCTCTTTGCTAGAGAGCGCCACGGTATTTACCCGCGTCGAAACGAGGACGAAAGGAAGACGGTTGTCAGTGAGGAGTGACAGCACCCCATCAAAGATTGGCAGCAGTCTTGGGTGAATTACACGAAGGCAAGGTAAACTGCGCACCACACCCCGGAAGTGAGATCGTGGCTAAATCGAATACATGGTGAAATTGACTTCTACCTGACCCAGCTTTTGAGCAGGCATGATTGTTTTCAGTCTTTCCTGCACAAGATTGGTAAGTTATGGTCCCCCGGTTGTCGGTTTTGCCCAGGAGGGAAAGACGATCCCTGCCACGCATTTTTTTCGTGCACAAAATGGGAAGGCTGTGACGGGACAACTATAGGGAGACGGGAGGGCTCTATCCGGGTAGTATAGTCACGGCAATGCTTGAATCGCAGACAAATGGAACTAGGTGACACATTATGTTCGGGCAGTCCTAAAAGATAAAAGCAACTCACAGCAGTCGAGGGCGTTGGGGCTGGGGGATCGCTTTTCTGGCAATTACTCCCTCCCGCTAGAGGAGGGATCCCCCAGCTTGAAGGCACCTCACGGTGTAACAAAATGAAATCTGACCCGAAGTAATGTGTCAAATGATTCCAGGCTGGGTTCTCGGGTTGATATGGAAGGTGGTTAGTGGGTAGTCCAGTCTCTTGTGAGCATGGAAGTCCCAGACTCTGTGGGTAGATTAAATTCGCCGCCCAACCACAAAAAAAAAAACTATGAACTGTAACCTGTCTACAGATATATGATGGTTATCATACATTTTTGTTGATAATGAGTAACGCTCGGTTATTTTTCACAAATTTAAAAAATTTCAAGTATGCAAGTTTAGCCACTGGTTACTAATTCAAATTAAGCTAAGTATACTCTAAATTGTCTGCACGACATTTTGTTTTAGATGCTTTTGAAAGACCTTTCCTCCCTCCCATATCAGAGCTACGGTCAAGGCTCTTAGTCGAATAAAAAGTAGTACTCCCTTGATGACTCATTTCCGCACAATTTTATAGTGTTCTGCACAACTTACAAAACCCTATTGAACCGTAACCTGTATGTGATAGCACTTTTTCTCCGAAAATATAGCAGACGTGCAACTTGATAGGTGATTGCCTCCTGAAACCATTTTTTGCAAAGGTTCTTAAGGGGGCTCCCCATATTGAGGAGATAATCCTTAACTATTTAGTCATGTGGAGTATCGAATGAAAGGTCTTAATGAGAACTTTTAATGACGCGCTAAAGTAAAGAAATTGTATAAAAAATATGTGTGCCAGCCTCTTGATTAGGCATCATTGTTCCAAAAAATCTAAAAAAAAAACGTGGAAGTAGTACTTTATGAGTCCAGGAAGTTCAAATACTTCAAACGTCAACATTGACATAATTTTCTTAATATAGTCAATTATTTATTTGATATATTGCAATTATACGGTTGTCCATAAATTCAATGAAATACAGTAAGAATTCCTGGTTCATGGTTTGCTTATCTTCAGGTTTCACTACTCGCGGGTTAAAAAATTGCGACTCAGTTCCCGTATGCACGGCTTAAAGTTTCTTTATTTGCGGGTCCAATCGGACCAGGTATTAAAAAGGTTCAGTGTAATTTAACAAATCGGCACATGCCAGGTGGCATTTACAAAGAGTGCAATCAAACGGACTAACGTTAAAATAAAGCAAGTATTACTGCCACTTTCACCGTCACACTCCCGACGTATTACACGTTGCGCTATGTCCCCCTTTGCCACGTGTCTGTTTTTGCTTGAACTTGTCATTCGTCGCTACAGTTTTCACTCAATACCACGTCTCCCTTAAACTTTGTTTCCAATTAATAATTTCGAGTGGAAGGAAGGAAAAATTAGTTTTAATGTGGAACAAGTCGAAATAATATGATGGTTCTCCTGCCAAGAGGATTTCATGAAATAGTAATTCAAAAAACGTCTTCTGTGAATCGCAACGTGACTTGCACATATACTTATTCCATGAATTGAGCTCGAAAAACTAATATAAGGTAATTATGTATTTTAAGTCGCCAGCATTTTATTTGCAGTGTGTCATGACAAGATATCAATATAACAAAATATTTCTAAAATCTTAATCAAAATCCTGTGTAATACCATGGCTGCACGATATCGGGTAGAGATCTGCTACTCGGTCGCTAGAGTAACTTCACCTTAAGATGAAGTGGCATTGAATATTGAATGCACGTACGCTGAATGACAGATTTGAGCTGAAGATACGCAAGCGAGAAACGTCAGTCGTGACTCGGGAATAGAATTATCAGTCCAGCCGGTTCGGAGTTTTCATTTTTTTAGGGTTTTGTGTTTGCTGAATTGTAAATTAAATTCGCAAAAATCGTGACATCGGTGAAGTGTAGAATACAACAAAATGTTGGCATTTCCTTAAACTGTTGTCTTTGACGAACTTCGTCGTCCTTTTAGCATTTTCCGTCAACCAAAAGAAGCAAAAACGATTGAAAGGAACAGATGGTATTAAAGTAGGAAGAATCATCTAGAATCTAGGAGATTTTTCACTCACAAAATTAGTATTTAAGCTGTGAACATACAGTGCAAATACAAATACTGACAACGATAATAATTTAGCTGAAAAAAAGCAGACAATGTCAATCAAGTACCTAACAAAGGCGGTTCAAATTCAACAGGTGATGGATTGATAAATATTTGTAACGAGAAAGCAATTAACGATGGGAGTATAATATAACAAATTCAACCATCCACGGATATGTGGAAACGAGTGATGTTGGTTTCGAAGGCTTACGCATATATTCTTAATACCTTTCCTTATGATCGATCATCTCATATGAGTATATTGTATTTTATTATTATATAAATTTCCTCATAATCTGTCATCACTAAATATGAGTATATTTCATTATGTAATATATTTCCTTATTATGTACTATTGTACATTATATTTGTAAAGTTGAACGATAAATACGAACGATAAATGGTACAATAAATGTTGCAGAATTCTTATTAGAATTTATTGTAGTGATCGCTGACGCTAAAATCTTTAAAATTCTAATTTTACTCACTTAAAATTATTCATTAAGATTAAATATTATATGAAACAGATATATGTTAGCTAGGAAAAAGAGACTTCGAAAATAACTGTGTTCTCACGAGAATTTAAAAAAAATCTACACTATGAATTGCTACACATAAACAAATTTTTTTTCAGTAGTAACAGTCTTTCCAGCGGCGACAGAGGTGGAAGGTAAGTATGCTATCAAGTGGGCTGGGTTTTCAGCAATCTGCGACTATAAAGTTCAGGATTTTGGTTCAGTTATGCGGTGCCATAATTTGTATTTTGGCCAATTGACTTAGCGAAAAATGTTTCGTTTAGGATTAGAGGAGCTTATGTCTGGCACCACGTTGGTACGTAGATCGGAAACGTGTGGGTTGGAAGCCGTTCTTCTTTCAATTATTGAAAGCCTTGGAAAGGTTACAGCAGAGTAATATCAGAATTTGTGATCGAACATTTGTTGAAACCATTTAAATGGGCAATTTCAATCGGTAGCTGAAAGATTGCATTCGAACGTAGTCTACTCGTGTCAAGACCCTCGACCGATATTTCTCTCCGAACTAGCTGACTGACTAGCAGCCACCTCAGAGTAGAGCATACGAACATGTAGGCCTTATGATGCACAGTTTGTTGATACACCTCAAGACTTTCCGTCAACTTCACGATGCGAAGTTGGTTTCGATTTTCCTTAGGTTGACCACAGAGGAAGTGGTATCAAAATCATTACATCTATCACCACACTTAGTTGTGAAGGTAGTTGCAGTATTAGGATTAATATTTTTATAATTTAAAACGTTGCAAAAACTCTCCCACTGCTTATTACGGAAGATGATCATGACTTTTGTTGGTGAGCCAGTTGGTTAGTCTTCTTAGCAAGGATCAACCTGTGTTTGTAGGTCTTCTCCAGACTTGGTTCCCTCTCTGCAACAGATTTTTGATTTGCTGAGGGAGTTTGTAGAGGCTATTTTACCTTACCAAAGTTATGATTGTGTTATCTTATTTAGCCTGAATGATATTGCTTGCTATTTCATTAATTGCCGCTTTAATTTTGCTGGCCCTATTTGGTGTTTGCATGGTGTTTCCATTAGCCAGTGCATCTTGGAAGGTTTTTCAGTTTGTTTTACTCTTTATTTTTAGGGGTGCATCAATGAAGATGTCTTTTATTAAGAATAGGACCAGTTTGTGATCCGAAAACCGCTCGTCGAGGATGTTTAAACTGATGCTATGCTTAAAGGTAAGAAAAAATTACGATGTCAAGCTTGACGCTGTTCCTTGGACCAAAGAAAGTGGGCTCATTGGGGATATGTACGCTTCCTTGGGCTTCTGTGATGAATCGATCAAGCTTCACCCCAGCTGAATTATTTCTCACAGCTCCCAAATGGCAGTGGTATGCATTTATGCCTGCTGAAATGAGAATAAGACCATCGAAGTCCAGTAGAGAGCGTCAATCTTGGCAAATGCTGCGTGAACTAGGACGATTGTACACTGACACCAGAACAAAATTCACGGAGTTTGTTCGCACCCTAATAAATATAGCTTCAAGTGATTGTAAAGCTGGTGTGTTAATGACATGGTGATTCACATTTGTCTTCACAAGGATTCCT
This sequence comes from Odontomyia ornata, assembly GCA_963969285.1. NCBI lineage: Eukaryota > Metazoa > Arthropoda > Insecta > Diptera > Stratiomyidae > Odontomyia > Odontomyia ornata. The sequence goes on along the minus strand of OZ017738.1, from coordinate 492,088,448 downwards.
GTTCTGCCATTACGATACAGAGTTTAGTCAGAGTAGCGGAGTTCAATCTCTGGGTTCAAAGATATTTCCTGGAGAAGCACAATGTCCAAGCTATGATCGAGCATAAATTGTCTTAGTTCTCCAATTTTCTGAGGCAGGGAGTTCGTAGTCCATTATTATTATTTATGTGTGGTCAGTGTAAGGTTTTGTGTGAAGGTTCCTCGGAATATTTTCGCCATAATGTTTTGTATCATGGTTTTGAATTGCTTTTACATTGGTGCAAAGAATTGTTCCATAGGAATCTGTTGTGTGGCATTGATAGGAGTTTGTATTCTCGTAGTTGGTAATGATGCGTTGGGTGCATGTTTTAAGAGGGTCTGTCTCATGTTTTTAGCTGCAGCTGTCTGCACAAACGTCTTCCTGAGGTTGTTCGGGTTCTTTGGACAATCGCCATAGCTGGCTGGTGTTCTCCATTGCAGTTAACACATTTCGGTTTTTCTCCTCTTGGTTTTTGGCAGTCTAGGAAGTGGTGGAGCTCATTGCATTTGAAGCATCTACGTTACGGTAGAGTGGTCAAATTGCTGGCAGTTGTGGCATTGGTTTTCGCCGGTGGGCTTCAACCATGCAGACCAAGTGGCAGACCGCCTGGATATTATAAATCTCCACCTCAGATCTTGGCAGTAGGACCTTAACCAGCTTGAAAGGACCATAACTGAATTTAAGTAGAAGAACTCAATTGAGTGGGAACCTTGGGCTTTCAGATCTTCTTTTATTTCCTGTACTGTAAATCCATAGAGGCCTCAGATAATCACAGAGAAGTTTTGTTCTCCAGAAGATATAACGTCTGGTACTGGGTTTTTCCGTCGGCGAGCAGGTTAGTTCGGTGATCATACATGATGACTTGATTTTTGAACTCTCACGCGAGTTCTTTTTCCATTGTTTGGGCTCCAATCGATTTTTCCATTTTGTCCGTCGACTCTGGTGATTTGGGTTTTGAGAAGGTGGATGGTTTCGATGCAGGAGGTTTTGTGGGTGATCAGCAGTAAACAATTAGGGAAGGATTGTCGTTTTTTTTTGGTGGCAGAAGGGTTGAATACTGAATACAGCCTGCGAACATCTGAGGGGTTATCGTATTACACCTAGGTGAGTGCGATAATATATGATTACCGATGTTCTGAGCTCCTCACTAATTTTTTAATTCTTTGCGGTTGGTTGTTTAGAAGTACATTGAAACCTGTGTAAGCGACAACTGGGTAAGCGAGAAAACTCTTTAAGTGAGAGAAATTGCCAGTAACCGTCATGTTTAGCCTCTAAACCCTCTGTATATGAGAAATTGAATCCTCTTTGAGAGAGAGTCGGGGAGCCTCCGATATTCGTACATGGACCTCTATAACTGAGGCTGCTAGTTATCTTTACCTCTATAAGTGACAGTTCAGCATGTACGCACACGATAAATTTTAGAAAACATAAACAAATGCTTTCGAAAATTTCGGGGAACTACCTAATTTACATTGTCTTTGCGCACATTTGGCCCTTATTACAGTTAATTAATATCAAGAACGAAGAAAGGTTCAGTTTTACGTCATTTCTATAAGAAAAATCAAGGTATTATCTCTAAGTGAAAAACTTAAAATCGTGAATGAGTTTTAGTGTGGGAAATCGCGTAATGAAATTCAAAGTGAGTTTGGTGTACCACAATCCCCATATTATGAAATTATTAAGGCAAAAGACTCGACATGGAAATATTAAGAGGGGTCGACATTCCGAGTTTCCCCCAAACAAACCCTTGATAAGAACATCCCCATTGATGAACCTTTGCTAAAACAAAAATCGAAAGACTTTACCACAAAATAGTGAGTTCAGAACTTTTCGGCCAGCAATGGCCGCTGGAGAAAGTAAATCTGTCGAACAAAGCGTGTGTAACCAATGGACTAAAGAACTGCCAAGTCTCTTAAAGGGGTATGATCCAGACGATATTTACAATGCGGGTGAAACTGCTATGTTCTTCAAGTATCTTCCTGATAAAACATTGACATTTAAGGGTGAAAAATGTCATGGGGGAAAATTAAGCAAGGAACGTCTAACCAGTCTTCAATGCGTAAATATGACTGATACTGATAAGCTCCCTCTTTTGATAAGCGGGAAATCAGAAAAGCCTAGATATTTTCAAGGTATCAAGACTTCACCTGTTGATTATGTCAATAACACAAAAGCTTGGATGACAAAGATATTATTTAATAATTGGCTGAAAAAAGTTAACAAGGAAATCAAGATAAAACACAAAAAACCTTGCTTTTTTTTGACAACTGTACTGCTCATACGGACCTACCAACATTTAATAACGTAAAAGTCATGTTTTCGCCTGTCCATACCACCAGTAAACTTCAACCTTTAGATCAAGGTGTCATACACACATTCAAACGCTTTAACCGCAGAAAAATTGTTCAACATACTCTTACGTACCTCGAAGCAAACAATAGCCCTGATATAAACGTACGAGTACTCCTAGCCATGAAATTTGCAAACAGGGTATGGTTCAAAGTAAGTGATGTTACTATCAAAAACTGTTTCAAGAAAGCGGGATTTTGTATTAGCACAGAATTTCTACCAGAGAATAATGAAGTTGAAGCTGAACCTAGCAATGACGGAAATGACTGTGAAGATGAAACCGAGCGATCGCAGATTTTGGATACAGAAGTAGAGAACATTCTAACGAAGAAAGAAATTTTAAATACACTAGATAAGGTACATAAGTTTTTTGAATATTCGGCGGTGGGTGATGAGAAAATATTCGATAAAATTTATGAATTAGAAAAGCATGTACAAAATGTAAATACGGAAAAACAGAAAAAAATAACAGATTTTTAAAAATAGATATGAAGATTTATTGTATCATTTTGCGTATAAAATTTATGTAGTACACATACATGCATATATGTCTCATACATATGTACAATATATTTATTCACTGCATATTCGCTATATCATTTATTTAACCTCTATAAGTGATAATGTTATTATCTGTACCTCTATAAGGTAGAAACTCGGGTTAGTGAGAAACCTCCATAAGCGAAAAAGAGATTGCCTTCCCTTGAACTCTCACTTATCCAGGTTCAACTGTATCTATAGAGGGGCTAGTATTCAATTTGAACAATTGATTCATTAACATCTGAGTTTTGAGGATCATAGAAAAATTAGCGGAATTTTTGCATGACTACTGCATAAATATTAGTGCATATTCTCTCAAGTTTAGCGCTCCAAATTTTTCTCATGAATCAACTTTCCTACAAAACACTATTAAAATGATATAAATTTTGGAAGTATTCTGCGTCCTGCTTCAGTGTCAATTCTGGCATATATAAGCTTCCAGACCTTGGACTATGGATATTTTTGGTTACTGCCTGTTCTCGCTACTCAGTTTTTGCACCTTAAAATTATAAAAGCTCCAAATTGAAATCTATTGGATGAAATATGCACCTGTCGCCTAAAACCAATCAATGGGATTTAATTTTGTTGTTTCATTTTGCTTAACGTTGTCAACAATCCATTAAATCCCTTGAGGTGCTCACTGGATTATTAAAACGAGAACAATCATAGCAACATTGTTTTGAAACACGTTTGTGAGTTTTTAACCACTTTTACATGCGTTGCTATAATAAGTGACAATAAGAAATCGCTTAACCAGCTTTATGCTGTGGACTGCTGAATAGACAAGCTTGAGTTCAAAAAGGCATTTCAAAACGCGAAAAACATGTAGTGCTATTTTTTTAGGGTTTTGTAAAATAATTTTACAAAACCCTTCTAAAATCGCGTCCTGTCTGTCCGTCTGTCCGTCTGTCTGTCCGTCCGTCCGTCCGTCCGTCCGTCCGTCCGTCCGTGTGTCACAGCAGTTTTTCTCGGAAACTACTTAAGCTAGAAACATCAAATTTTGTATGTAGGTGTAAAGTGGTGATCTCTTCAAAGTTCAACTACAACAAAATTTTTGTAAGGTATTAAAGGGGGGCTCCCCATATAGGGGAGTGACCCCCCGAAAAAAAAATTTCATTGAAGGTAGCCGATATGGGTATCAAATGAAAGGTCTTGATAAGAACTTTTCAAAACAGGTCTTAGTTTGGCAAAGTTTGCTTCGAGGGGCGCACAGGGAGGGGAAATACACGAAAAATTTGTGTCCCCCCCCCTCGCGATTGGACTCCTGTGATCCGAAAAATCTGAAAAAAATCAGGAATGTAGGTCTTGGTGAGTACAACAACAACAAATACATGAGAAGTCACAATTCACTCAACTTTGTTAGTAATAGTATGATTTATCGATTTTATGTTTTCTTGAATAAAATCTTAACGCTACCCTTAAATTCTATGAAATTCAGTATACAGATGACTATTTATAAGATTGATCTACCCTGAAAGTTTCATAAAGATTGAATCATATTTAGCGAAGTTATAGCGGTTTGAAATTTCCTGTATTACTATGGAACAATATGCGCTGCATTTATTACTATGGCAACATATGGCTATGGAACAAAATGCGCTTTTTACCGACATAGACACTACAGTTTTGCTAGGATTTGCATGAAAATTTCAGGAATGATAGGTGTCATGTATGTCTTTGAGAATCGGTTCAGCTAGTGGTATCAGTAATCGTAAAACCAAATAGTGGCTGTTTTAAATGCGAAGATTGAATAATTTTGAGTTATTTTTCCCAATTTCAACGTTTAAGGTGCATGCTTTGAACACTTGATTCAATTTAATGAATGACTGAAAATGAGTACTTACAATTGATGCTCATAAGTGAAACAAGTCAAGGAGGCGGGAGAGAGCTCCTAGCAAAAGGGTTTTGTAACCATTCTAGGATTCGAACAAATTGTGTTTCCTCCCTCGCGGATGGACATCTGAAATAATTATCAAGGGAGATATTTATGAGTATAACAAAAACAAAAACCTCAGAAGTCGAAATTCGTTCGACTTTGTTAAAAATAGTATGATCTTCGTATTTCCTATTTCCTCCAATAAAATCGTCTTTGACATGTTTCTTGATTTGATTCGATCTTGTGACTGCATTTTGTAAATTGAATACAAAACCCTTCTGACATGAGCGTAGGTCTGTTTACCCAACTTGTTCATTCGTGCTTTGATTGGACGATATTGCATTGATTCCTATCTAGAGCTACAATGCTTCAGGGCACTTATGGTTTACAATCGATGCATTCCCATAATTATCGCGATTAAGTCAATTAAAAATAAAGCAACGCAATGTGTAACGTTGAGAGGAAAACACCTCGCACGTGAAACAAAGCCACATCGACCTAGCCAAATCAGCCAGTCAGGACCTAAACATACATGGAGTGCATTAACTTGTGACCATTACATAACATCTTGACATGCGTGCACATATCCGTACATTTGTCGCTTATGCAAATACTTGCGTCCCCGCAGATTGCTGAATTCGTTAACTACAACTAGATTTTAGTACCATATTGTTTAGTTGGTCCACTGGTCAATGAATACAATTATTCAATCCGAGAGTTATGCTTCGCGAGGTTTTTGAAGCAACAGCGGGCATGTTCACATGTAGCACTTGCATGCTGTTGCTGCCCGCGGGAGTTGCATTCGATGCGTTATTGTAGTACTCAGGTATTATGTGCAAATGTAGCAATCATATAATTGCAATTGTTTTTCCCAGAACTAGTTTTGGCTTGCAGACTTGGAAAATTATTGGAAAGCACTTTCAATTATTTAAAAGCGGTCGATGGATATGCATGTTAGCCAATCAAGTTGAATGAATGTGTTATGTTTCTAAGGAGAGCAATTAAGCAGCAGGTGATCTGGCAATATACATGGAAAAACAGTGCAGGAAGAGCTCCTTCTTGGCGAGCAGAAATTTCAGAAAATACAATGTAGTATGTCTGTTTACCTATGAAGTAGACATAGTTAGATATGAATGAAGATTAAAATGATAGATAGTTGGATATATCTGTCTGGGCTCGGGTCAAGAGGTCATTTGCGTTTGACACCACTGGATGAGGCACCAACTGATTACTTCACCTAGATTACCTAGAAATATGTTTAATTTCAAAAACGTTTTTATATGGATATTACATGTGCTTAAAACTCTCATAAGGTGACAGATATATGTTAGGTTGAGCTTACTATCAATTTGATGTCTAAGCCAATATGACTTGCCCTCCGAAAAGCTTTTAGGGCAGAACATGACGAGGAACAACAAGTAGTGATATCAAGGAAAGACAAATCAGATACAGGTGGCATCTGATCCACTGAAAAATAGAAGAGAAGTAGCCGAAGAAACTGACCTGTAGTTGAAACTAAGCAAAAATGGCTTCCTCTAGTCAATAGAGGAGAAGCAGCACATTTTCAATTTTTCTAGCGCAACGTGCTGTAAGTACTCTAGCCTCCCGCCCCAAATAACATGAATCACTGAGAAGTACAGAAGAAAAGGCCAACAGTTCAAATTAATATTTATAAATTGCAGCTCTACATCCGCTTTCGAGCCTTTGCTTAGAGAAAGTTAGAGTCTCTCATTATCATTATTGAATGTGTCGGCACTTCACGAGGTGATATGGTCCGTATCACGCTTTGGCCGTGTGTCCGTTCACCCAGCTGCGATACGTATAACTGAACGGGCTTATAGTCCGTCCAAAGAATAACTCGAGCTAAATCTCGTTGCCGCCAACGAGAGTCGAACCAGGGACGTTCGGTTTATGGGATGAGTGCTATAACCACTGCACCACGCGGACTACCTAATTGATATTTACCAGCATCAAAGTTGAACATATGTTTAGATGCTCTAGAGAAAATATGGTAATAACTTGTGAGAACAATGCACGCTATTGTAGCTAAGGGAATGCTTTACCGTGTGATAAATTGATACGAGTTCTTCCGCAATGATCTTGTCTTCCATCTTCGAGGCAGATGTCTCATGTTTTGGGACATATTTTTAAAGGCTTCATGTTGCCCTGTTACTAACAACAGTTATGAGTGATTTATTAGAAGTAAGTTGCTTGAACTCAGTAATTCCACCATAAGCATAAGAGGACATAAAAATAAAGAAATAAATTTCAATAAGTTGATTGTGAAGCGTGCTGTGTCGCTAGTGGCATCGTCTTGTTGAAACCACATATCGTCGATGTCAACTTTATCCAATTCTGGCCACAAATAATCTTCCAAGAGAACAAGATAGCGCTCTCCATTGGCGGTAACATGGCTTTCGTTTTCATCCATGAAAAAATAAGGCCCAACCACACCTCCGGCATGAATACCACGCCAAACAGTCATTTTTCGCAGATGCAACGGTGCCTCAAGAAGCACATGTGGGTTTTTTGCTGACCAATAATGCATATTTTGCTTGTTAACAAAGCCATTGAACTAGAAATGAACTTCTGTGCTGTAGATGATTTTTCAATGAAATTCTTCATTTTCTTCAAGCTTTGCCAGAGCCCAATTGGAGAAGTTACGGGGTTTCGAATGATCAAGTGTCTTTAGTTTTTGAGTAAATTTGATTTCTTAACTATGTCGGCCAAGATGTGATAAAGATCATATCACCTTGTGGAGTGCTAATTCCTTTCCATCATTATAATGAGATACTCTTACTATATCTAAGCGAAGGCCCGAAAGCGGCTGTAGCGCTACGAAAAGAAAGAAAAGAAAGCCAAGATCTTTCTGCAAAAGATGCCACCGTGTCGTTTGAGTGATGCCCGATTCTTAAGAACGACGTGGAATCAACTGATTTGGCTCATTTTGAATCAATCACTTACGGCTGCGATATTTCCTTCGCTTCAAGCGGTACGACGTCTTTTTGGCACTAGAACGTCCAATAGTGAAAATTTGGATTCGAACTTTTCCACTAAAGCACGCACAGCCAGTCAGGTGGGACGATTAGTAAGCGCTCTTAAAGTTGCAACCACTGACTCTGAATTTGGGTAGTAATAATTTCCAAACGTTACTGGTCGTGAACTTTACCATGACGTAAATTTTGACTTTAACTAACGTTTTGACATTGATATTTCATTGAAAAGGTTTAAGGGTGCGTTCATATAAAGAAACGAAATTGTTATGTCCCTAACGCGAAACCCTATATGAGTTTACCTTTACTGGTATTAACCAGGAATAATTATTTTCCCAGTTTGGGGTGTACTTTGTAAGTCTTTTTGGGTTTCTTAGAAGGAGTTCCATTATTTCCTCTTTCAGACAAATTATTTGTGCCACTGTCACTTGATTCATTCATTTTGTTGAATAGTTTCGGCAATAATTTTTCAAAGAAAACGTGAACATGTACGTAACACCTACTCGTATTTACTCAAGAGACGTTGCAAACTTCTTATGAAGCAATGATAGAAAATGCAAACGAAACAAAATGAGATAAGTGAGATAGATAATAATTAGAGAGTAATTAATCAAAACAAATAGAGAAAAATATATTTTGTCATTAGCTTCGGGCGTTGGGGAGTGTAAGTGGGTAGGCATCGTATCGGTTGACTTGACATCGCGGTGCATACTTGTCGATATGAACCGTAGTGCGGTAGACTTCGTAACGAAAAATCAAATTAAAATTTAAATACAGAAAATAGTGATGTAAAATTGTGTCTGGAATACGGAATGTCCAGGGAAATACAGGACGGTTGGCAACACTACTCTAGTCCATTCAACATCATTTAATCATGCTATTGATTTGATCGGCCTTTAACTGGCGGTTTTAAGACCTAGGGAATTATATTATTGACTTAATTATGCTAGTATTGTCAATATATTCTATCGGCAGGCAAAAAAGGATCGTCTTGTGTTAGTAGTAATATTTTTTGGTGGGATGTTGGAGAGGAAGCGGTAGTCAATAATGGTATAAATTAATCACAAAGCTATTCTAACTACCATTGAGAACGGTTAGATTATTTCATTCCTAAGCTCACTCTAAAACGGAATTGTGTCAATATTGCTCTTCATCTTCGTCGTTTGAGCCCTAGAGTCCTTCTTGGGCCTTAGCTTCGTAAATATAACGTATTGAGCTATAACAGTGCATCGGCCGCATCCTCGAATTTCGAAGTCAGATTAGCGCTCTACTGTCTTCGTCAACAGAGTCAAACTAGCGTTCTCTTGGTTTTTTTTTGCTGGTCTATGTCCTTCAGTTTTCCCAATAAATACCTTTCTAAGTTAATTTATTGGACATGGCCAGACCATTACAGCTTCCGCAGTTTGTTGATTGTGGCAATCCCTGGCTCAGTACTGCTCCTGATCGTGTGTTATATTCACTTTGAAAATCAGTACCTATCAAAGTAGGCTAGGTTCACATCTCTTCTAAAGAAGTCACGAAGGTGAGGTAGAACAAATACAGGGTTATCCATTTCGTGGTTGGGAAAGTATAACCCTGCCATTTGACATCCGTCAAAAATAAATGTCATCCAAAGCATGTTTTATTTAGCTAAAGGTTTACCATTTAGAAATATGGGTCGTTTAACAGTCGAAAAATACGTTAAAATTATTAAATTTTACTATAAAAATGGTGATTCTGCTGTATCAACATTTAGGGCTTTACGAGCCGATTACGATCGACAGAATCGACCTACACAGCAAACAATTACGAACACAGTGAGAAAATTTGAAAAGACTTGATCGGCTATTGATATTGCAAGGCCTGTGCATCATCGCAACATTCGTTCTACTGAAAATATCGCCGTCGTTGCTCAAAGTGTGGAGGAAGACCCGAATTTGTCGATTCCTCGACGTGCTAAACATTTGGGCTTGTCTTACGGCTCATTGTGGCGGATTTTGTATTTGGATTTGCATCTCCATCCGTACAAAATCCAACTCACTCAAGAACTTAAGCCTCAAGACCATACACAACGCAAAATGTATGCGAATTGGGTGATTGAACAACAAGCCATTGGTAACGATTTTTCGAACAAAATTTTCTTTTATGATGAGGCACATTTTTCACTCAGTGGTTACGTAAATAAACAGAATTGCCGCATATGGGGCTCTCAAAATCCTCAAGTGATCACAGAAAAGCCTTTGCATCCGGAAAAAGTGACCGTTTGGTGTACATTATGGTCTGGTGGTGTTATTGGTCCGTATTTTTTTGAAAACGATCAAGGAAGAGCCATTACAGTCAATTCTGACCGCTATGGACGGATGTTAACCGATTATTTTTGGAGAAAAATGGAAGATTATGATCTGGAGAATATGTGGTTCCAACAGGATGGAGCCACAAGCCACACAACACAGGCTAATCGAGCACTTTTGCAAGAGAAATTTCCAGGACGTGCGATTTCGAGATTGAGTGATGTCAATTGGCTGGCAAGATCCTGCGACCTAACACCTTTGGATTTCTTTTTATGGGACTATGCAAAACATCGTGTTTACGGGAACAATCCTCAAAATCTTGAGCAATCGAAATACCAATATTCGTGAAGTTATGGCCGAGATATTGCCGGAAATGTGCCGAAAAGTCATTGAAAATTACCTCAAAAGGATTGAAGCCTCTAAGAAGTCCCGTGGAGGACATTTGAATGATGTTGTGTTTCACGTATAATGGCAAGGTTGAATCTCAATATTGAATAAAAAATTTTGTTTCCATCTGAATATTTGATGTGTTTTCTTTAGCTTTAATTTCCCAAGCGTAACGTGGATATCTGCCTATTCTCAAATATAGTTTAATCAGTCCTAGCTTTATAAAAGAAGCGCAATTCAAATCAAATAATACCTCCATATCATTTTATCTCCCGTAGATGGGTAAAGAAATTCTTATAAGTTCAAAGAGTCTAATGCGATAAAGGTAACCAGTGCGCAAGGAGCAATCATAGGTAACCAAGTCGAAATTAAAAACTGACGGCTGTAATATTTCCAGAAACTATTCACAGCATCCCCAAAAACCACTGAAGCTGTAAATATTGCAGGAACAGTGCAAGAGATCCTAGTTTACAACCAGAGATAAAATATTGACAGCAGTTTGCGATCTCAGAAAAAATAAGGCTTCTGGAGTAGACTAAATACAAGCATAATTACTTCAGATGAGGGTCCCCATCTAAGTAACCTTCTCCGTCGACTAATATGCAGAATATGATCAGAGAAGCAAGGACTAGAATACTAGTGAAAATTATAATACGTCCTATATACAAAACGGGGGAGAATATTTCTCCGGTGAACTCTAAATTTACAAAATGACCGTTATTCGAAGTTTGAAAGGTCCAAAGACTGTAAAAGTCGGAATTTTGTTTCAATGCATATGATATTTAATATTCATGTAGGCGAGAGAATTATTCTAATTTATTCTACCTATGCGAACTCAGTACGTTTTTGTAACTTTAAATTATATTTAGGGTTAATTTTTCTGTAAGTAATTGTCTATGCTAAAGTTTTTTATTGATAACTTGAAGCTTTTTACATCAATTTGATCTCATCTCTCATTCTTTAGATGCCTCCGATAGCTTCAAATTACTTATGAAAATTGTTTACATGTAGCTTCTTAATTGAGTTGCATTCGTAATTTTTCTGGAAAATTATTAAAGAAGAAAATTTTAGAAAAAAGTGGTTTCGACGTGTGCACTACACACGGGTTAATGACATTCAAGTGGGCATGAATAAGAATGGTATCATCATTTTGATGGTCATGGCAGTGCACGCACCGCTGGTTTAATAGATTATGATAAAGTCAAAAATTTAACGTATTATAATTTTGGCTTCAATTTTAAACTCAAAATCATTTAATTATGATCAAAGTAAAACTTTGATTGAAAAGGGACTCAGCATGATGGCTGGTGGGATTAAACGATGCGACTCTGTTCAAAATAATCTTAAAACAAATGCTTAATATCAACATTACGGCCGCTTAAACTTTAAAAATTAGCAATATTCATTGTTTTAGTAAAACGGTTGACGTTAGAAGTATCTTCGCTTCGCTTAAGCACTACTGCCCCTTTCTGGTCTTCGCTTAGAGATAGTTAGATTACCTCATTATCTTGATCGAACGCATGGCACTCGAGAAGGTGACATGGTCAGAACCACACTTTGGCCATTGAGAAGCTGCGATACGCTTCGATTTCAAACCAGTACATATCATAACTGAACGGGCTTATAGTCTGTCCGAAGAATAATTCGAAACAAATCTCGTTGTCACCAACGGGGTTTGAACTAGGGACCTTCAACTTATGCAGCGAGCAATTCAACTACTGCATTACGTAGGCTAGAGAAGTATATAGAAGATTATAAATTAATTGGTGAAGTTCTAAGACCTTCAATTCATCACTATTTTACAGAATTTGTAATCCCAATAATAAAATAGAAATAAGAATACGTGTGCAAAAAAAGTTAAAACATAAATATCAAGCAAAAAATTGATCTGAATTTAACAGTTATGTAAAATTAACGAAAAAAGAAATTATTACTCGTAGGGTACTCTCCACAGCAAGTTTTTAAATGAACCAAATGAGCCAGGAGGAGGGCCAAGCTGGAGATTAAGATGGTCTCGTACCATACGAACCATCGATGAGTGACTGTAAAATACGGTTCAGGCAAACGATATAACGTAGTATTGCGACACTATAGTGCAAGAAGGGGGACGTACGCTAATGGCATTGTTTAATTTTGACAATACCATGCCTCTCGTTAATTCAAATAAGAAGTATTGATCAAGAAATTGTTTCGTTACCTGCAGCGAAGGTAGACCGAGGAAATTCAGACGGTCATCATAAAGGTAATACGGGATTTTATATTTGTAGAAAAGCGCTGCATAGATTCAACCACCATCACGCGATAATTAAGATGCGGGAACTATATCTGACATGCACAGTCGAGAATTGGGCGCACCAGCATGACCAATAGCCGAACACAGGTTTGAAAGTTGAAACATCTGTGAGAGCAACGTAAAAAAAAGCCCACGATCTGAGAAACTTTCTTGGTTACTTCAAAAAGGTGAACATTGAATTTCAAATGAGAATGGAAAGTCACACCTAATTCCTTGAAACTACCGACCAATACGAGCAATGAGCTTTCAATTGAGTAATAAAATTGAATGAAGTAAGTTTTATTAGTAAAGGTCATGGAAAGACACTTAGAGATGTTAAGTTGAAGTGGATATCTATGACACCAAGAGAACAAAAGATTTAAGTCATCCTGAAGAGCTCGGCAATCCTGTATTGAATTCATGACTCGAAATATCTTCAGGCCATCAGCATATAGAAGGGGGGTTAGATATGAAGAAAGCTGGGGGCTCATTAATAAAGAGGTTGAAAAGAAGTGGACTTAAGATTGATCCTTGTGGAACACCAGAAGTTGGGAAGAAAGGGTGGGACGTAAATCCATTGCAGATAACCAAGAAAGAGAAGACCTGTAGCAGTGATTCAAAAAGGCAGTATTTCAGATTTTCATTTTCCAATGGAAAGTACTAATATTTTTTTCGATCTATGCTGAACCAAATGCTAGTATTGAATTTTAATAAGTATTCAATAATTTCAAATTTTGAGGGTTACTTATGAACAGGGTTCAAAATGGCGGTTGTACCAATTTGAATGTTTTCAGATGTTGGGTCACCCTAGCAGCCATATTTCTCAACAGATTTCAATGAAATTTAGTAGGTTCATGTCTCGAAATCTATTTGAATTGAAAAATGTTCTAAATATTTGAGGCCGGTTCAATAAGTACTCGTGTTAGAAATGAAAACACAATTTTTTTAAATTTTTTTTTTTTATTTTTCAATACCGTCCTCTTTTAGAAAGATCCACTTCTCCGAACGTTCCTGCCATTTTTCAACCCCTTCAAAAAATAGGATTTGTTGAACTCTTCAAAATACAACTCTGTCTCGGCGATGACCTTCCTCGTTTGAGCTAAATTTCCATTTCTTCATGTTAGGGAACAAAAAAAGTCGCAGGTTGGGTGAATTTGGGGGGTGCGGCAGCAGTTCGTAATGCAATTCATGCAGTTTGTTGGCAACAATTCCAAATGAATGAGCTGGTGCGTTATCATGGTGAAACAGCACCTTCTTTTTCATCAAATTCGGCCGTGTCGCCTTCAATTTTTTGGCAAAGCGGTTCAATAACTCACTGCAGCATTGTCCAGTAATCCTTCTTCCTTTTCTAAAAAATACATCAGGATGACGCCGTTCGCATCCCAAAAAATCGTCGCCATGACCTTTCCGGCCGATGGAACCGTCTTCACCTTCTTTGGAGCAGATTCATTAGGAGAAATTCATTGTTTTGATTGTTGCTTAGTTTCTTGCGTGTAATAATGAATCCAGGTTTCATCAACGGTGACAACTCGACGCAAAAACTCCTTCGGATCTCGCTTAAATTGCTCCAAACACTGCTTCGAAGTTAACAGCCGCATCCGCTTGTTGCCCATTGTGAGCAATCGCGGCATCCACCGGGCTGACCATTTTTTCATCGCCAACTTATCATGTAAAATATTAACTGTCATTCCGGTCGACACAGCTACGGCCTCTGCTACTTCGCGCACTTTCGTTCGTCGATCAGCGAGGATGATGTCGCAGACTTTCTGAATGATTTTCTCAGTAACCACGTCTACCAGGCGTCCTGGTCACTCCTCATGAAAAACGTATATTCGCCCACGTTTAAATTCGTTGAACCAAAAACTTTGGTCATAGATGGCGAAGTGTTCGCATAAACAGTATCCAACTTTGCTTTTATCTCCGAAGTATTTCGTATCCTTTCAACGAAAAAAGGAAATTGGCCATTCTGTGCTCCTGACAATAAATTTAAGTGCGATGATGTTAATATCGTGCATAACTGCATGGTGCGTTTTGTTTAATTTCCGACTAAATTTAAGAGGGCATAGTCCGCTAGAAGATCGAATTTTCATTAATACTGATGTGGTTTGATATTCTACACCAAAGGTGGACTTTATAACCACCATCATATTGTATAAATATAACCGCAATACTATAAATTTTCTTCAAGTTTGAGGGCAATGCAACTCATTTACTTCTGTATTGCGTTAAAATATAGGTTTATTGTTTAATAGGGTTTTAAGTACAAAAAATCATTGATTTTATTGATAAATAGCTCCAGAGGTAAAACTACTAAAATTAATACTATTCGAATAGGAGAGGTCTACTTATAAAAATTTCTGCCCTGCTTAGTGCTATTTTCAATCATGATCTAAATTTATTGCTAAAACAGAGACACGGCAGCGGGCTCAAAGCCACGCAGGTGCATAAAATATTCAAATGTTCAAATAAAATATGTGATCATATGCTATGCCACGCACCAGGAGACACCTTTCGTGTGGTTATGATTCTGAATGGATCCTGCTGCTCTTCGACATGGAAATGATCGTGCATTGAGTGGAAAACGTTGAATAATAGCAAAGCAGCGTTTGTATCAGACAAACCAGTATCCAAGACAACCCAACTGGCCGGCCGATATCCACCGGTCAACCGGACTCGTAAATGAAGATATATTGACCGATTGACCAGATACAAAATAGTCAAAGATATTTCCCTTGAACGCGCAACTACTGCTTACACGAAAGCCATACTGAAATTTTGTCGTCGCTGAAAGGCTTGAGCACTGCTTCCACGAGTGTGCTCTATAAAGTCTAATAGTCGCTATCAGTAAATTTCCCGTGAATGAGTAACAAGCGATAAAAGTTACTGCGGCGGTGGTGATAGGCATCTTTTAATGGGATCCAAAGAGATTTACTATGGCACAACAATTACCACCCAAGACGCTAATATTGTTGCCTACGTAACGCGATGAGAGGCTTTTGCAGATGACGATCGCGATCTCGCATGTGGCGACACTTAGTAAAGGACTGATAAGATAGATGTATCTTTCGCATGCCTGGCGGATAATTTAAATTATTTATAACGCAATTGCGCTGCTTCTTGAATTATTGCGCGACAAACACTTCGGACAAGCATCGTCGGTAGAATATTTACGTATCTCAATGGCATCTTTTGTTTTGCAAAAGATTTTGATTCAATTGACGAGCGTATTTCTACACAACACCTCCAAAGGAGCAACGAGTTTCGCCAATTAGTGCAACCATTCCTCTCGCACTTGAACGGCTTAAACGATTCCGTGTCAATGTTAGTGTTAAAATCACTTAATTTCCCAACCTTTGTGAGACTTATCATTTTGACTCACAACAGCTAATCAAGTATCTGGCAAAAACATATTAAATAATTTTAACGTCTTCATTAAATGTTAGTTACTTCATCCTCTCACATTGGGCCGTATGATAGTTGCGACTTGAGCATTTGTTGAAGTTACTTGAAATGCCGAAACGTTGATCTCCACACCAGTAGTGTTTATTATTGCGCGTGTCGAATATGTTTGGTTGCGAAGTGAATGTGCTGCCTGCCATGCCGAAAAGACTTGAATATAATATCTCTATTAAGTGCACTTCGATAACAGACA
Source organism: Odontomyia ornata (assembly GCA_963969285.1). Taxonomy (NCBI): domain Eukaryota; kingdom Metazoa; phylum Arthropoda; class Insecta; order Diptera; family Stratiomyidae; genus Odontomyia; species Odontomyia ornata. The sequence continues at coordinate 492,072,091 of OZ017738.1, read as the reverse complement.
AGTTTAACATTCAAATATCACTCATCTCGCTAAGTGTGGGTAAAATTAACTTTTTCGCGCAACGCTTACGGCTACGATAAACACATTTTCTTCCATTGTTCCAGCCGCAATATGTCAATCTTACTTCTCGTGAAATTGCTTTCAACAAAGTGTGCCCCAGATTTTTTTAAACATTTGCCCGCGCCTGGGATCATTGTCTGTTGCGCGAATGTCGACCTCATCATCCGTAACTGCAGCATGAATGTATTCATTCGCATGTAAATAAGAGAGCCAGCAATGCAGAAATACCAAAAGAAAAACTCACAATCTCTGACTTTCATGATCAATGAGGGATCTTACTTAATTCCAACTCATCAGGCCTGAGCTGCAGGGCATTTAAAATGTGCAATTGTCTAATTAGGCGACTACTCATTATACAAAACGCGTTAATAAGGGCTTTTAAGTGATTCAATGAAACAAGTCTGATCTCATTTCAAAATTTGAATAAATTTGATGTGATGTTTCGGGATGAGTTTAACATAGAGTTGCATTACTAGCCAGGGCAATACAAGAATGATTGTTTTACTAATGAGGTTTTCGGCAGAGTTTTCAGAGGGTATTTGACTTCTAATTACAAGTTGGCAGGATTGCTGCTTTGAAGAAAACTGAAGACGAATCGTGATTCTTGTTTTCTTATAAGATTTGATGTACATATACTTGGTGAGTAACCAAAATCACAGGAATTAATCGACAGTTAGGCGACAAAAAAAAGGTTTTGGTCACTAATTTTCGAGGAGTTACTGGCTTAAAGGATTTTTTTAAACTTGGTAGCCATGAGCGACTTATTATATGGGGCTTTCCAATAAGAGGTGTTATTTTGAATAGATCTAGTGATTTAACACCTTGCGACTTCTTCCTTTGCGGCCACATGAAAGAGAAGCTACGCCAACAGCCCAGCATCGATTCAAGACCTCAAGGATGGAAATCGTGAGGCTTTCGAGGACATAGGGCATAGGGATATGGTCCCGTAAGCGTGGTCGTGGTGGTCATTTGCCTGATGTTATTTTCCACTATTAACAACATACCTTCCTCTTTATAACGAAATAAACATCTGATCACTTACATATATTAAAAAATTGTACTTTTCTTCTCATATTGGATTTGCTTATGGAAACCAGCCTTTTTTGTATGACGGCATAATTTGCCCTCGATATTACCATGGCATTTATTCCAGCAATATCCAGAAGACGAAAGAAGAGTGTTAACGGCCATCTATTATTTTTCCTTGATATCGAATACATCTTCACTTCTTTGTCAACTTCATCCACGCCGCCTTTCGTTTGATTGTAAAAAGTTACAATCCTGGGTTTGCGCTTTTCATTTGTACTTTCGTCAATTTCAGCAGCAAAATGAAGTGATGATATCAGTACCACAGATCTTTTTTTTAGGCACATACGACACTAGCGTTGCCTTTTCAGAAAATGTAAATTGACTTGAATATTCAGGGTTATTTTTATCTGTAAAACAAGGCGGTATCTCTTTTTTGTTTTTGCGCATGGTACCAATAACAGAAATCTTATGATTTCTAGCTAAATCATCAAACAAAGGAACACTGGTGTACCAATTGTCAATTGTAAGGTTTCTTCCTGTTCCAGAAATTGGTGTAATTAGCCTCTTCACGTCGTCTGCTGCAGCGTTGCTCAACTGGTACAGGCCTCCTGGCTGCTTGCCGGCCTAAAGCTCAATATTGAGGACATAACACGTAGCAGCGTCTTCAAGCCGATATAATTTTGTTCCATATTTATCGGGTTTCGATTTGATATATTGTTTGAAGGGACATTTTCCTAGAAAACCCGCCATCATCTCATCAATAACCACGTTCTTTCCAATAGAATATTGTGAGAGGCAGTTTTGTGTGAACGTTTCCAAAATCTCTCTAATTTGTGCAGCCTTATCCAGAGTACGACGAGATTTTTCTGTGGTTGCGCCATCAAATCTCAATGAATTCAGTAGAACTTTTGTCCTTCTCAGTGCCATCGTAGTGGGAAATATAGGAATGCTTGTGCCATCAGTTGCATATAGATCCTCTAAATATGTGTGTGATACCCGCAAGGTTCCTGCTATGTACAATAATCCGAACAATGCTCGAATTTCAAATGCATCAGTCGATTTGCAATCACGGTGTCTGTTGTACGATGGCACCTTTCTTTGGATGAATTCATTAGTGTGTTTGACAATTTTTTTGATAATGTCCTCAGAAATGAATAAATTCCAGGCTTGTACGAATATTGTCACTCCGACGCCGTTTCTACGAGCACCCGAATCTTGCGTGAGAATATTTTGAGCTTGGGGTTTGACTCTGTTGTTATTTTATTTTCGCCACTTTGCTGTCCTATCACGCTCAGTAAAATATGTGTTTATAACTGAAAGTGGCGAATTCTCCTCATCTGAATCTGAGCTGCTTGATTCTTCAGCAGATCGCATTTCCTCTGGAACTGGAATGTGATTGGAAACTTCTGAACCTTGGTCACTAAGCTCGGATTCACTCTCGTTAGCGTCTTCTTGTTTTAAGGCAAGGATTTCACTATCAGTTAGCGGTCGACGAGTCATTTTATAAAAGAAAACACTATTACAATGTTTACTCGGAACTATTAGTTGAATTTCTACCTTTTCGACGACAAGCGCGTGGCGTGCTTTCGACGTCTAGGATGCAAGTAAAACAAATGCAATTTATGCGCTCCGGGGGAGGCGGGGAGTGGATGTAATCTATTTATCACGTGCATAGAGAAAAAATGGCAGGGTTATTGGAGATGGAGAATGCATACGACAAGAAATAACGATATAGGAAACGAAAACATACTGAGTGCAGTCGATTCGACGCCACACGACCGCTTGATGGTTAAAACACTCGGCACTATTGAAGCAAGATGTAATTTTAGCAGGCTGCTTGCTATTGCCAAAAAAGAGATCAGATATGCTCTAAAGACTTATTTCAATATTCTGGGTAGCTCTCTTGTGGCTAATAATACAAAGCCTTTCTGGTCTTATATAAGGTCGCTAAAATCCTTTTCTTCCAGTCCTATAAGGTCCGTTGGAATGGTGGAGAAGTTTCTTCTCCTCAAGAAGTTACTGACTCATTTGCCCAATTTTTCTCTTTGACTTTTTTTTCTCCCGATGTAGCTGTACATCCTGTTGTCTTACCAAATCATCTTCCCTTCCTCATTTCCTTTATTTGTACAGATGCATCTGAAGTCAAAGCTTTCATCAATCCTCTTGATCCTAATATCAGTCCTGGGTCGGATGGTTTGCCAAACATTTTTGTAAAGTCGTTAGTCTCATCGCTTAGTTTTCCTTTATCTCTCCTCTTCAATCTAAGTTTGAGTACAGGTACTTTCCCTAACCCTTGGAAAACAGCTAATATTGTGCCTATTTTTAAAAGTGGTGATCCTACGTCAGCTTCCAATTATCGCCCTATTTCCTTACATTCCTGCTTTCCAAAGTTACTTGATCGGTTGGTTCATCATCGACTCTCAAACTCATTAGCTCCTATTATTGCTCCAGAGCAGAATGGCTTTCTCAAAGGTTACTCCACTACCTCTAATTTAATGGAGTTCACAAACAGTATTGCAAGAGCTTTGGATAGCCAACTGTAAGTTGATGTGATCTTCACAGATTTCTCCAAGGCCTTTGACACTGTGAATTATTTACTTCTTTGTCGTAAGCTTGAAGCTCTTGGCATCTCGGGTGCTCTTCTATCTTGGATGCCATCTTATCTATCATGTCGTCCCTGTCGAGTAAGTCCCTCTGGCTGCTTTTTCTTCTTCATCTAGCGTTCCACAAGGTTCAATTCTTGGGCCTCGTTTCTTTCTGTTGCTTATAAGTGATCTCTCCTTTGTAATTAATTCCTCTTGCCTCTTGTATGCTGATGAATTCAAAGTATTTGGAGCAGTCAAATTCCATTTAGACTGTCAGCTCCTCCAAACTGATCTGAATGGTCTAAATAAATGGTAATGGTATACTTTAAACTATTTATGTCTTAACACTACTAAATGTCATAAAATGACTTTTTCTCTCAAGGACTCTCCTATTAATTTTAATTGTATACTAAATGATACTTTGCTCTCTGAAGTGTTCAGTCATGAAGACCTTGGAGTAATTTTTGATCCAAAACTCAAATTTGATGCACATTTTTTAAATGTGATTACAAAGGCGTCTAGCGTTTCCGGGTTTATCCTTAGACATGTACATAAATTCAATAGCATCTTCTCTTCCATCCGCCTATTTGTTTGTCATGCTCGCACTTTGCTTAATTACTAGTCTGTTATCTGGTCCTCCCGATATTCCTATTTCGTGTCTTCTTTGGAAACTGTCCAAAGAAAGTTCACGCGTTATCTTTTCCTTAAGTTTAATTTGCCGTATCAGCCCTATGAAAGTCGTTTATCCTTCCTATCTCTTCCATCTCTAATATGAGTTTTTTTGTATCAACTCTGCTACCACCTAGTCCCGTTAAATATTTTTTCTGAGCTGCGTTTCCGGCAAACATCTCGATCATCTCGGATGAATTCTTATTTCGCTATCCCATATGCTAGATCTGATTTATATTTCCATTCACCAATTTTAAGAATCGTAAGAAATCATAATAATCTCGAGCTTGGTCCTTTACCCTCTTCTTACATAGCATTTAAGAAAAAACTAAGAGACTTACTTCTAGTTTAACTTCCAATTATCGAGATTGTATTATTCTTTTTCATTTGAATATTGCTGTATATATTCTTTGCGTTCCATTTTGTTATTGGATTATTCAGTCTGTAAGACGGAATAAATAAATAAACAAATACTAAAACCTGAAACTTTGCTTATTTGAACCACCGCCATTTTGAAACTTGTCCATGGATGCTCACCAAAATTATCAAATCTTTAGACCTGATTATTTTCTATCTTGAAACTAAGTTTCATACTCATTGTATCAAATTTGCGACTTTTAAAGCTTTTGAAATACCGAGCTTCAACTTGCCACCATTTGGTTTTTTGAGACCTGAACTCTAGTTTTTTTTACATATTTTTTTAAGATACTTATAGTTTTTACCAAACTGACGAGTTTCATCAATAATAGATTCATAGCTCAAATCATCGATTTATGTCATTGGAAACGTGGTTTTGAGCTAATAGGAGCCTTTTCTACCTACTTGACTTGTTATTATTGGGTTCAAGATACGATCTCAGAGTTGAGGAGTATGATACCGGTATAAAACTTTATAAAATTTTGTTTCCATTGTTGCATCATTGACACCAAAATTGAAAAATTTTGAAATTTCTGGTTATCCTCAAAGGCAGGTCTGTGTGAGAGCAGGCGCAAAAAATAACTAAGAAGTCAAAATTAAGTGCTAACTTGGCAATTAAAGCATTATCCTTTTTAACCTGTTTATGTCACTTAAAGCGTTATTACAAAGTTATCGAGTTTAGTGGAAAGTATTCTCCAAAATGCGAAAAAGCTGTAAAAGAACTCATAATTACTGCCAAAGGGAGTTCTGATTCTTTTCTGTTCTGTGTAAGATTAATGTTCCTTCTTTCATTTTAATTGTAAATTTTTAAATTTGAAATTTCTCGAGCAAAATCATCAATACATTTATGTGAATATTACGAAAACAGTCGATTTACTTACCCTCACATCCTTCAATGTAATAATGTCAGTAGAGAACGTAGTGTTAACGACGGATGGCTTATTCTTCACGCTTGGGAAAATGATTCCACCTTTCCTTGATGGCGGCTTAGATGAGCTAGAGTTCGAGATGGTCAATGGTGGTGCAGTGCTCGATGGAAGCGTTGGAATGGCAACGGGTGTTGTAGTTCCAACTGTAGATGTCGAGGTTGATGGAGAAGTAATTGGCGGATAGGTTGTAATTGGAATGGGTTCTGTATAATCTTCAATGATTGAGTATCTAGAATATGTGAATGGAATGAATAAGTAATATTCCAAAAGAACACGTGATAATCGCTATCTCACCTGTTGGGATCATATTCGACCAATCGATCAATCGTTGGATCCATTAGTAGCTCTGCAGGCACTGGGCGTTGAGCCAAGACAGACACGTCGTCCTCCTGCTTCTTCAGGCGTTTCTCAACAATGTCGAGGTTTTCAATTATCAGATTCGTTTTTGTTTTCAAGTCATGATGAATTTCTCCAATTGCTCTCTCCTGGCGCTGGGTCTGTGTGAGTAATTCGTCGGATTTAGGTAGCAAGTCATCGACGGAACTTTTTGTTCCGACCACTACATTCCAGACTTCATCCATTTTCTCGGATACTGAGACAATTGGCTTGATCTGCTTCACGAGCGCGTCAATCTTGCTTGATTTGATCAAAGGCGGTGCTGGGGTCGTGGCATTAGGCAGGAAGGCTTCGTTATGATCCACGACAGCTTCGTGAATATCTCCAACCATTCGAACCATGCGTCCAATGTTCTCCGACACGATATTTATGTGAAATTGTAGTTTTTTATCAATATTATCAGCGGTTAGGCGAAGCTGTCCCAGCTCGTTTCCCATGTAATTCATCACTTCGGCATTCATGGCTTTCGTTATTTCGATAACGTTCATGCTGATCGGTTTCTTCTCACTCGCTTCCGCGTTGATGTCGTCCACGGGTACAAAATTACCATCAATTTGATTCTTTAAGATCTCTAATTTCAAATCTATATCGCTGACTTTCTGATCCAATGAAACCAACCGACTATCGATATTCGTGGATGTGCGCGGGGTCCGCGTGCCAGACATGTCTTCAGGTTCATAGATTTTATTGTCTATATTTTCCAATTTGGTTATGACAGCATCTGTTTTAATAATATTGTCAGATACACGGCCATCGAGAGCTTCAACGCGTCGCATTAAATGTACGACGGCCTTGTCTAAGTTATCGATTCGTTTGAGCTTTCCTTCTAATGTGGATATGACAACTTCGAATATATTTAGAAGTTGTTGCTCTCTGTAATATTGAATGATAAGAAAATTGATAATTAATATTTTTCATATGAAATGAAAAAAATTGGTATAAAGAAAAATCCTTAATAAAGAAAATAAAAGACAATCGAAACACAACTAACTTATTTTAGGTTATTGGAATTGGTAAGTTTTAAATTTGTAACTACTTAAAAAAATCAATGGTATTGAATCTAGAAATGACATTGCAATCTCTTTTCATTGCAGGATACTGGTTAGATAGATTTGGTTGAGTTTTCTTGCTTCTTTTCTAATTTATTGATAATATTTAGTAATTTTCATTTGATATTGTTTTTATTGTATATTGATTCTATTTAGAGTGTCATGTAGGCCATTAAATTTTTGAGTACTTCCAGGTTTTAGAGCTTGCCTTATGTTTTTATAAAGTTTATAACAATTAGAGATGGGTTGTTACAGCATATTTCTGTATCAGATACAAGCTGGTACTGATAAATGATTGTATCTGGTACTTTTATCAGATACTTTACGCATCTGATACATTATTTGGTAAAGCACTGTAGTGCTGATCGAATGTATAGCAGTTTGTTTTTGTTGGCAATAATGTGGATGCAATATCAACAATATGTGGTTTCAACAAGATGGTGCCACACAGCACGCCTCATAATCGATTTATTGAAAGGCGAATTTGATGAACGTGTTGGCTCGAGAAATGGTCCGGTCGAATGGCCGCCTCGTTCATGCGATCTAATGCCATTGAATTTATTTTTATGGGGCTTTATCAAGTCACTGATCTACGCCAACAAGCCAGCAACTTTAGACGAGTTGAAAGACAACATCCAACGCGAAATTGCAATTTTCCGGTCAAAATGTGGGCCAGAGTGGTGGAAAATTGGGCTCGTGGTGGTCATATGATCGAAATTGAATTTCATTCATAAAATGCAGTATCTGCCCTACATCGACAATAAACTGGAACTCAATATCTCCAATATTTCTGTATTTTATTAATAGATAAAGCTGTTGCCCTTAATGGATAACCCTTTAGCACCTACCAATTGTAAATCTGATTTGCCAACACAAATCAAATCATATGCGCCGTGTGCACTGCATCAGTTCTACGGCATTATCATAATGCGCAAAAATTAGCGGATGGACGCAAGCACAAGTCAGCACACGTTACACCAACGAGAACTACATATAGAGGCTACACGAGAATGTTTTGAACGATTAATGGCTGATACTGATTGTACCTGATACATTTCGGTGGTATCAGTTTTGAGTATCAGTTCCTGTCTTGTATCAGTGACAAAGTATCAGACCAAAACTGACGTTTAAAAGCTAAATATACAAGGTGCGTATGGTATTTGAGGACAACTTGAGAGTAAAATTAATTAGCTTGTATTTTTAACAAAATTTAATGAAATTTCAGGAATTTTTTATACAACGTTAAATTAATATATGGCTACAAAGTCATTCAATAAAATCGCCATTAGCAGCAATAACCTCTTCGATCCGGGTCCGGAAACGATTACATGCCCGAATCAAATGTTCCTTGTTCATATTGACCATAACGGCATTAATAGCAGTCTTCAGCGAAGAAGTGGTATTATGACGATGCTTATTGGTCACACGCTCAACTACGCCCCATACGTAATAATCCAAAGGATTAAGGTCTGGGGAGCTAGGTAGCCATAGGTTCGGTGTTATGTGGTCATGAAAATTTTCGGCCATCCAATCTTGTGTCGCCATCGCTTTATGTGAAGGAGCAGAGTGAACGATTGAACGGGCGCAATTAAGAAAATAAGAGATCTCTAAATCTGTATGGTTCGCACATATAGCGACGATGACAGTATGTCTCTTCATTTCTTGAGTGATGTTGTAGTCCGTCATTTCTTATCTGAAAAGGGAAAAAAAATAAAAAAAAATTCGCGAAGTTATAGTCACATTTATGCATGTCCTCAAATACCGTACGCACCCTGTACTATATTGTTACATGTACAAATAATTCTGCGAGCTACTGTCGCAATTGTTTTCACAACAATGAAGGACACGAATTTACTCGAAACCACGAGAACCCAACAAGCATGAACAACATCTGAAAGTAAGTCACTGCTCCATTCATTTGCAGTCGCTCGAATGTTCCCGCGAATTCGCCAATGTACGAGAACTGGGTTGAATGACTACAGACCCTATATAAAGGCGAGCTGAATGAATGGGGGGATCATCATTCATTCGACCGCGATAAGAACTGCGATAGTGTGTGGGAAGCGATATTATTCGAGTAGTAGAAAAGTGATTTTCGTAATAGTGAAGTGATTTGGAAGACAATTGCGATAAGAAATTTATGGACAAGTGTTAGGTTTTTCATAGTGAAAATTAAAATTAGTGAAAGTGTTAAATTGATCATTGTGCACTTTTGTAATTAAATAAACTCTTTTAACATAAATTAAAAGACATTGCGTTTTCACTTTCCCGGAACATTAAAACTATTGGCCGCGAACCGAAAACACGCAACAATATGTTATTATCGCTAAGTATCAATTATTTTGCAGATTACAGATACAGTTTTGCATGTGCGACAATGAGCGGTATATAAAAAAAAAACCAATTTCTTTAATCTTTGCCATATTAATTTAATATATGAATGGAAAGACCGCTTTAAATTTTTGATTAGAATGTTATAGCTTGAAGAACAACAATTCCTTCAAAGATAATTATTTAACAGCCTCATGGAGAAGTCTTTTGAGGAAAATTGAAATTGTTGTATACCATTCACATATCCTTTGCTGGTTTTGATTAGTTCAGTTTTTCCAGTATGTCAAAACTTAATTGATTTGAACAAGTATTTGGGGATGGCAAATTCTTTGAAACCATACTTGTTTGTGAGAAACCTTGTAAGTGGGGTTAGCCTGTAAGTGGGGTTGTGACAGCAGGAAATTCGGTATAAACTGTTCATATTCAGCCATACCTATGAAAAGTTTCCATACTTTTTCGCTCAGGGTCGTATCCACCTAAAATTTTCTTCTGAAGAATACCATTACTTACTGCTTCTAATGACCTTGCTCTTCATATTCTTGACGGTGAAGTTGGCGTTCTTAAAATGCCAAGTGATCAAACACTTTATCCTGTACCTCACGAGGTATTACTTTATAAATCAATCCACATATCGTTTGGAGAATAGTACATATCACATTTCTTATGGATCAAATGGAATTTATTAAAAATAATTTTTCAGGTCTAAGCTGTTGTGCAACACGTTTTCACTTGGTCTGACTGCAAAGAATGGTGTGCATGAAAATTACAGACATACGAGGTGTGACAACTAAGAAATGAGTTACTCTTTTATGGAATTGTTTGCAGCTACATAAATGAGTTGCATATTTTGAATAATAATTTTTCTGAAAAATTATTTGAGAAGAAAAATGTTAGAAGAAGGTGGTTTCGACGTGTGCACTAATTCTCCTCAGGCCATCACTCTTAGATACACACCGGTGATGGCGACCACAATGCTCAGAGGTGAGGGAGTTGATTTTAATTTTTCTACTTATGCAAACTCAATATGTTTTTTGTATCTGCAAGTTATAATCAAGGTAAATTTCTCTTGTAAGTACTTGTTTCAGCTAAACTTTTTAATTGGATCATTTCACCCTTTTCACATCAATTTAATGTAAATCTATACGACAAATTTGCTCTACATTTGAAGCTTTTCTAACGTCGTGCGGTTATCGTCGAAACCACCTTCTTCTAACATTTTTCTTCTCTAATAATTTTTCAGAAAAATTATTATTCAAAATATGCAACTCATTTATGTAGCTGCAAACAATTCCATAAAAAAGTAATTTAAAAAGCTATCGGAGCCATCCGAAAGAGTGATCGATATCCGCGCGACGTTAGAAAAGCTTCAAATGTGAACAAATTTGTCGTATAGATTTACATTAAATTGATGTGAAAAGGGTGAAATGATCCAATTAAAAAGTTTAGCTAATATAAGTAATGAGACTAGTTTTATTGCCGCGCTTGTGGTGAACCTACGGTCTTGAAATTCCCTTCCCCTTTCTCGGCATCCTTCCCCTTTTCATTGATATATTTACCATCGCTCTAGCTTGTTTAATTCGCCTGCTGTGTCGTGTTGAGTAGACGTGTGTTGGTGGTGCTCGTCACAAAAATGGAGAAACGAAATCAAGAGCAACGTGTCGCGATAAAATTTTGCGCCAGATTGGGCGTAACAGCTTTGGAAACGTATGCTAAAATTGTAAAAGTGCATGGTGATAGTGCTCTTAATCATGCCCAGGTGTTCCGATGGCATAAAGAGTTTAAGGAGGGGCGAGAAAGCGTGGAAGACGAGGCGCGGAGCGGTAGACCAGTCGAGATGTGGACTGAAGTGAATGCGCAGTGTGTGCGCGCCCTAATCTGTGAAGATCGACGTTTAACAGTTCGAATGTTGGCCTCGGAACTGGAACTGTGAAAAAGTCAGACGAGTCAACAGGGTGCGCCCAGACATCGCTCGTAACTGGATCCTTCATCACGGCAACGCGCCGTGCCACACCGCTCTTAGCATGTCCCAGTATCTGAAGGGATCGCCGTGTTGTAACAGCCATTTTATTCGCCCGATATGTCACCCTATGACGTTTTTCGTCAAAGGTGGTCAAAGGAACCCATTTTGAGTCAATTACGGACATCCTGGCGGCCGTGACGAGGGTACTCGCGGACATCCCAGTCGAAGCGTTCCAGAAATGTTACAAAGCATGAAAAACGCGCTGAAATCATTGTATAGCTGCCCAAGGGGACCACTTTGAAGGGGATGGTAGAGTTGTAGAATAATTTTTAAATATACGGTTTTCTTGGAATCAGTCTCATTACTTAATTGTCATACCTCGTATTTGGCACAACACTGAGAAAACCCTTGAACGCCTTATTAAACATACTTTTTCAAAGTGTTCATAAAGAGAGACTTGTGGTGGCAGAATACGCAGGAATATTTAAAAAGACTTTAACTTCCGGCATTCTGGCAAAAAAAGGACTCTGAATCCTTATCCCTTAATTCAAGATGCTATATGCATATCATTAGCTCTTATATAACTACTAGATGAAGGTGGAGTCCGGAGAATCATGATAAAGGTGCGACAGCTATAACCAAACCAGAAGTTAGTAGGCTTTTTGCTTGGACTAAAGTCAATAGATAGAATGCAGCACTGTTGTTGGGCTAATCACAAGGTATAATTTCTTATGAGTTAATATGCACAGAATATGTATTTTTGAAGATCATTTTTGCCAGCGGTACTTAGAAGAGAATGAATCAACTACGTACTACGTATGTGAATGTCCAGTATTTGCTTATTGCAAAGTTGTGGATTTTCGGCGTCACAGTATAAAGTTGGCTCATGCTTACAGATTGAAATCTGGAAGATTAACCAAGCCAAATGAACAAGCCTTGCAATAAAACCAATTATCCTTCAATTTGTGGCAAAATATAAGGGATCTTAACGGTTGTCTTGTTGAGCCATCAGGCTTGGAAGAGAAGACAACCATATCTCACTAAGATCACGGAAGATTTCTACAAGCGCTGACTCCCTCCTACCCCTAAGGATAGCTCACAAGCTCGTCTACTAACAGTTCCTGTATAACGGGGAAAGCGCAAAATGACGTTGTTTTATGGAACGATCAGTATCAGTGTCAATGTTTTGCGAGACCTGACTGATCTTCTCAACGCCTCTCTTGCTATTAAACGTAAACTCTTGTTTGGCTAGCTCAACCTGTAGAAATAATCAACTGTTTTCAGAGCTTTATGGCTGGCTCGATACCGTTGACCTTGATTCCGGTACTTTTGAGGAAGAACAGGATATACTTCAATGACCAGAAACTTCATTAACTTGATAAAAGCATCAAGTAGCATAGAAAATCTTATCTTTGGAAATAAATTTCGATTTTATGAAACAAGCCTAATAGAGGCGGGAAAAATAAATTTGCAAATTTTGAAATGATTAGTATTATCCAACCTAAATTCAAATGAAAAAGAACCGATTATGCTTCAAAGAACCTCACACAAATCTCGTGGAAAATAGAAGTCGGCCAATTTTTTTCAAACTTTGCAAATTGATAGTTCGTAACGCACTGATCAAAAGTTTCGATGGGCAAAAAAATTGCGAACCCTCCCCCCTCACTCGCCTGATCTCCCATCTATCCAAACCTACCATGTGGCTTTCTCTATTTACTAGTTGTGAAAGCATTTGATCATAAATTTCATCCCACGGCCACCTAAATGATTACCACCCAGCCCTTTTCCACCCCCGAGCAATTGAGCCGTAACAAATTCTGTCATATGACTTTTCCCTGCTTACGGGTTGTGAAACATTTTGATCATGAATACTTTTCCAGGGCTAACTAAACAATCACTACCCAATACCCGTTCGATCGCTACAATTAAACCACCCCTCCCTCCTCCAACATTACCTCGTACCAAAGCCTGCTACATGACTTTTCGCTGCTTATGGATTGTGAAACTGTGTAGTACTAAATTCCATCTCATGTGTGTTTATACCCTATATATCAAAGACATATAAAGTAATGGACGCGAAATGGGCTTATTTTCATCCATACGTGAGTGAAGTACTTTTACTACATACATGCCTTCCTCTCGCATGCGAATTGAAATCCCCCTGCCTTTCACGCCGCTAGAGAATCCACACATTCAAGCGGCTCTCTAGTTGCTCTCACGAAAATCCCACTCCTCTTCTACCTTAACCCCCGAATTGTCGACGAAATATCAACCATATGATTGAAAACATATGATTTGTGAAAATTCAGCATTGATGGGAAACGTCTAATCAAGTTGAATTTTAAATTGTACACAAAACAATTTTTTTGAGATAAACCGTGTTGAATCTAGTGCAAAAGCGTCGCAAATGTGATAATTTAGCAAACTGAAAAGTTTGTTACAGATCGCGATTGTTTTTGTGTCGAAAAATGAAAAGTGAAGTGACGTGTGCGGGACTGTAAAAATAGCCCTAGGCAGCATGTCAGGGACGTATCTTTCGTAGGGTAAGTCATGTTCAATCTTTTATATCGTTCAAGTTGGAATACCCGCACGGAAAATTGATTTAATTCAAAATGCGAAAATTAGTGGGAGACGTCACGTCAAATTTTTTTTGAAATTCGAATCAACTGCTAATAACGCACCAACTTCACGCTATATGATAAAGTGCTTCAATTCTCTCGATGCATTTCGTATCCTCTCTCTTACATCTATGCTATATATTTATGTATCACCCCCGCACTAATACATATCCACACACAGGGAGTGGAATTCAGAATGAAATGGTTTCACCACCCGTACCCAGAGAAATCCACGTACCAGGCTTCTGTTCGAGGTGGGGGTCTCAATTGTTGGGACCTGAGCCTAGTGATTGGGCTCTTTCACACGGGAATGGTAAAAACCCATATCCAAACAGGTTTCGCGCTTACGCCCTTATGTTTACACGTTGCATAGTTCAGCCAACCTATTTTTGTATACGATACACGTCTTGCAAGGGTATGTGTCAAAAGGATCATTTGATCGTTAAACGTCGTGCGGACAACATGAAAGCGAAGACAGAGAGATAAGCGATTGAGAATTGATGTTTTAGCCTTGAATTGTGCACGAGGTAACAAAAACTGGAATGTAAAATGTATTTTATGATTGTTAAAGTTTGTCGATCTATTGGATTTATTAGAACCTGCGTGTTTTTCCGCTTTCTGAAAAATATATTCCAAATTTGAATATCCTTTTAAGTCGCATATTTTTCTTGTTGTGTTTGTAACGATTTTCTACTTTCAGATCGAACGCGGAACCGACCTCTCATCGGTTCTAGACGTTAAGTCTGAGTAGTGCCAACGGATGGTACCAACAGGTCAACCAATCCGTGCACCGTAACCCATTCACGCGGTGACTGCTTGTCGGCCAGCTAGTTCGGAGAGGATTTCGGTCGCGGGTCTCCGAATGGATTACGCTCAATTACAATATTTCAGTCACCTGAACTTGCCCGTTTTCCAAACGCGTCAACAATTTCTCATCCAGAACGAGAAACCTACATTACGTTAATTCTGGATGTGATCTATCCACAGATCTCAATTCAAAAACGCTACAAAAATCCACAGGCGCGTTACCGATTCACCGACGCGGTACCGAAAAATATACTACTCGAACTTAAACCGAAGAAAACTACTCTAAAGAAATGGCGAAACAAGCAAAGGTACCGCGTACCGCGCGCGACGCGAAACCGACTTCAGCGGATTTGTCGAAACCCTACCCTCGCGACGGCATACTTACCCTACACTCTCTGTTCCCACTGAAAAAAGAACGAGTCACTGAAAAGGAAAGTCGTTAGTTGCTTAGCAATTCATATTATTTTTTTTTATTCAGGTCCTACAAATCGATATAATCTTTCTATCAGTATCTCTATTTTTATCTATCCTTATCCTGTAAGCTACTTTACTTAAATGTCCTATTTTGACGTAATCTGTATGAAAATTTTATACCATTAATCATTCGTGTTTAATATTAGGTTTAATGATTATCGAAAAATACGGTTAATAGCTATTTTACTAATCCTTGTTCAAATTTGTTGAAATTGATTTTCTCCTTAATAATTCAAAGGTTAAAGGAGTGTGGAACTAAGGTAACATAACGAAGCTAAAGTAAAGTAAACTAAGATTATGCAAATTATCGTGTTGTGGTTGGTTGGTTGTCATGTGTTCATATTATTAGTAAAGGATTTTTGCTTCATCTAAATACAAAATTAGGCTCAGTCGTTTGTTGCTCGAACAAATCCGCCTTGTTGTGTATTTAAATTAAGTGCTTTCTCTGTCGGTGTGCTGTCTACTTTTCGTTCCAGCTTGCCGTTTACGCGTTCTCTTGACAGTTGTTACGGTTGTTAATTCTGTGGTGTTAATGTAATAATCGATACATAAACTAAAGTTAAATCTTTACATGCTTCTAAATCCTGCAATACATTTAAATTGATGTTATTAACTTAAGTCTGAAATTCTACCGTTTAGTTTGTTTTTATCTAGTGTAATTAAATTTAAGTTGCATATATTGTATCGTTATCCTTTATAATTAAATTAGCTGAATAGATTTATCGTTTCTGTTTGATAAAATTTCATTCTCTTATTTATTGTGTTTTCTTAAATGGGTTAGTTGTAGGGTTTCTAGATTATTTGTGTATGATTATTACTAAGTGTTTGTTTTGCTCTAGGTGTTTATTTTAAATGGGTTATTATTTGTTGTAATTAAACGATTACGTCCGGCAATTTTGGAACTTATTCCATAAAAAAATTTCTTAATATTTTTGGGCCGAATGACTAGGAGAACTTCTGAATTTCTTTAATTCTTACTTTTTTTTTCAGATTCAATAAAAAAAAACAAACCCCAGCCCACAACACTCAACTTTCAATAAATATTTAGAACTATATTAACTTGTTGTTAAAATATTTTTTCTACAGCTAACATTTCTGCATCCTATTTAGGTATATGATAATGTTTCTACTAAACATTCTGAATCGATGCAAACGGAATGCTTATTCGCATAAAATTTACTATATAATTAACAGAATTTGAGTTTATGTACAAAATGATATCAACTGTGGCGCCATAACATGAAATTTTGCTTATATTTATGACAAAATAATTAATTTAATTAATCTTTGATAGTTACAAAATTCGTTCAGCCTTATTTCATTAAGTTGTAAATATTCAAATGTACAAGCAAATCTTTTCTTTAAGCCAATCACCTTGATATCACGTTTAAATCTCGAATGTAAATATCGTGCAGTTTGATCTAACTATTTTTCTTAAATGGAAACCAGCTGACTCTGAGATAAATCTTGATTTCATGTTATGACATCCAGAATTTAAAAATAGGTAACGAGTGATATTAGAAATTGTAACCTGAATTGTCCTCCTTTGGTGTTACAATTTCTTCCTCTATAGGTATATATTGTGCGTCTCTGATTTGTATTAAGTGTTGGCGAGATGTTTCACATTTTTCCAGAAAATTGTACGATTGATGGATAACGTCAAGGCATCTGATGCATATTTGGTCGGGTAAATCATTATTCTCGCTGACTAACAACTTTGAAAATAGGTTCCATAATTCAACAACGCTCTTTCGGCACATATCCGACACAATTGGTTGAAATTCGTTTTCACATTGAAAATTTATTATTAACTGCTGCGAGAAATCATCAAATCCTCATCATTCTCATCATTATCATCGCTGATCGCCGTTGATAGTTTATTCTCCTGATTTCGTGCAATCAATTCGGAAAGTGGTTGCCAATCCTCGTCGTCATCATCATCTTCATTTGTTACTATTTCTATAATTTTGTTTTCAGCCGGCCGCATGAATGCCCTCACATCCGCCAACAATTCCTCTTCTGGAACTTCTTCTTTGATACCGACTGAATGTTTTATCGAAGGTATATTTCCACTTAGTCCGCAGTTCACGCAACGTTAAATTTGATGAGGTGATCAGCCGCTGCATAGCTTCGCAATAATAGCAGCAAAGCTCTAGTGGATCACAATACCGAGTCAGTTCATTGTCACAATTGTCACTTTTCAAAAAGACATCTGACCATTCAAGAAAATTGTTTGCAGATGTGAAAACTTTCGTGCAACCAGCGGAAAACAAAATTATCATACGAACGCAACAATTTTCGTTCCGGATTCTTGCGATTTTCTATCAAGAATGAGGTTAGAGACGGAACTCGGGAAATATCCGTTAGCAGACTTACCTTTCTATAGATATTTTCGGCACAAACGAGAGCGAAATCCGGACTCTGCCGCACCCAACAATTAGCAGCTGCTATCTCTGGTTCTTCCGATATTTCGCGACACTGGACATATTCGAAGACGACAGCCACGAAAAACTAAGCCGACATGTGGCTGTCAAAAATTTCGGTTGTCACCTCGGACAAAACATCTGTGCGTGGAATGGCACTTCATATGGCGGAAATGTGCTTCTCCAGATGTCGCCAGTGGCATAGTTTTCTCGATGGCCACGGTGGAGGGGCATTTCCGGATGGCTATGTCTCGAAATGTGCCGGGGTTGGATTAATTCTATATTTCGAATATTTATATCCACGGATCTAAATATTTGGACAGAAAAAAAAATATTTTCTGCACAACGATATCCGCACAACAGATGAAGTCCGCTGGCACTTCGAGGACATATCCATCTGGCAGG
Source organism: Odontomyia ornata (assembly GCA_963969285.1). NCBI lineage: Eukaryota > Metazoa > Arthropoda > Insecta > Diptera > Stratiomyidae > Odontomyia > Odontomyia ornata. The sequence goes on along the minus strand of OZ017738.1, from coordinate 492,053,939 downwards.
TTACAAGGGTTCGGGATCGGAATCACTTCGATTCCTGGGCGTAGGCGTCACATTACATGTTGTCCACTGGCATATTATAATGCGATCCTATAAAGATTATGCGTACTGTTAATTTTCTATGGATTTACAATACGCAATTTAACTTTATTGAAATCGAGATATTCGTCGCGTTGTTTCCTGAAATTGAACATGGCCTCCGCTTTTATAAATTTATTAAATGACGCGTAGCTTCTCGCGTCCACGCATCCATGTTTGCACGCAAATTAAAGAAAGGCAATCGTTTCATGACGACTACCTCCTTCACCGAATGTTCAATTCGGAATGATTACCAGTTTGTATAAAATTTCCCCCACCAAATGATCAACAAAATGCATTTGTGTATGTGCGTTACGCTCGTTCACCCTACAAAATGTTGGCTTGTTTTTACCATCAGGTCCCCTCAATGCCTCTCACTCTTCTTGCCCATAAAACCTGTTTAACGCTCACTTTTAACGCTGCGTCTGAAAAAGCCCATTCTGTGGGTGGCTATAGATTCAACTATAGTAGCCAGTACAATAATCAGTCAAATGCGTCTCCCTAATTTTGGGGGATTTCGTAACTATTGGGACTTTTGATCAGTATGTTGGGAACTATCAATTTGCAAAGTTTCGAAAAATTGGCCGGAACATATTTCGCATAAGGGTTGTGCGGATTATTTTGAGCTGTTAGATTTTCTCAGTGTCTACATTTTATTTTGCAGCAATAATAGTGGTTGTACAAATATAATAAGTAAAAGTTACTTAAATTTCTCCAATAGCATACATGAAAAATGTCATATCGACATATTTTGCCACTGGGGTAATTGGTAAATCCAAATTTGCTACACAAACTTTCCTTTTTCAACAGAGTCGTGAAAGAAAAAAGCAAATTCCATTAATCATATATGCATATCCACTTAATTCGAATCCTATTGAAATCTACACACCCATCTATCGCACGAAAAGATCATATAAACTTCTTAATCACAGTAACACAATACAATAGACACACGCGAGTTTTTGTATATGCCAATAACATACTCAGTGATGATTATCTAAAATAGCTGAATAAAAAGTGTCTCAAGTATTTTGCATATGATATTTCATTTTTCGAAAGGAATGTAGTTCACCGGTTTACAAAAATATTTTTTTTGTTGTAATCTTATTTAGCAAAGAATAGATAAATATCTTACAGACGGGCCACTTTTTTGTAAGTGGTTATTTAAGAAATGGTGAGATTATGGCTGGGACAAAAAAAAAATAATAAAATAAAAATTAAAAAAAACGTCAACATACGGTCTGTATCATGGAGAAATATTAGCGTAGGCGAAGGCACCGTAAATTTTTTATTGTTAGTAAGTGTTACCACGAAGGTAAACATCGTATTTTTGTATCATTAGTGAATGTACTTTTGATGTTTCCATTTAATTTCGTACCGTTATTCATTTAACATTGTAATATCTTAATATATTAGTCTGTTCCTCAGGGCGTTATTTGAAAACATCTCAGAATTCTAAAGACGATGAAAAATCCGGAATCAAAGGCTGGATTGTGTTATTTTTCTTCACACTTATTTGATTTTTAGTTTTCAAAGATTAAATAGTATAACAACAGCGTCTATCTTTTTGAGGGTGAATTGCGAATATAGGGCTCTACTAGCAGTAAAGGTCTACAATTGGGAACAATTAAATTCAACTTCTTCCCAAAAGGCAAATTGTAAATTTTTGGAAACTAACTTCTTTCCCAACCGAGTGACATACTGGCGAAACAACTTTCTATTAGATCCATTCACATTCTCTCGACTCATAACTCACGTAAAATGTACACATCCTTCAACGCGTGCCTTTCTCTTTTCTTGCGATACGAGTACAATCACCGACGAGTGCATGTGTGGAGCCGAGCCCTATTATGCTCGTACGTAAACTATTCGAACTACCCGTAACATACCAGCCATTACCATCCTGTCAATTCGTGGATTTCCTAAAAGTATAAATTTCCAATTTCGATCGAATGGTCAATCATTGAAACAGTATGTCGTCCAGTCGCTGCGCTCTATTTTTAATTCCATATCAGGTGAAATATTTATATTGGGCGCGATGTTAGTTTGCCCATATGCGCGCGCTGGTTTGTCTTTGCGTCGATCTGTCTGCTTGCGAGTGCTGAGTGTTCTGCGACTGTCCATTAAGCATTTCTGCTGATCAGATCGCTATCAAGCGAATGAGATAGTTTAAATGTTCATGCTATTATGGCTGTTATGGGTTATATTTTGTATGAATGGAACGAGATATCCAGCGATCCAGTGACCGATCAAAGACATTTCATAAATATGCGCACGACTGTTGCACCTTAACGTCTTATGCACCTTTCACAATTGTTCGTTTGCTTGGGACGTTTGTTTGCATGCTTTTATTACTGACTTTGCACATATCAAGGCATCAAGCTTTTAGGCTTAGACATCGAAGCAAGTACTACTCAGGTGGATAAGATTTAATTATCTAATTGACGGATTTACACATTTCGCAAACCGTATGATAAAGAGTTGTGTCGATGCCTGAAACGAATTATTGGCATCAACTTTTTCACGCGTGTATATTTTTGCTGATGCACGGCCTGGTTTTATCACGATCAATTCAGTATTGTTGGGTGTCATGGAAGAAATTTGATTTATTTCGGAAATCAGCACTGGTGACGCTGGTTGTGGAATTAAATTGCGTCGCACCAATGTGACTTTAAACAGTTTGATAACTTACGTTAAGATTAAGAGAAAGGTTTCAATGCAGTGTCGATTTCTGTTGCAAAATTTATGAAGTGATTTATTACATGGAAATGGTGCAACGCGGGAATACCAACTGCAATCGAATTGCCCTTTTAAATTTGTCATTTGTTGTTAGTACAATTTTTAAATGCTGTAACGCCAGACAGTTGAATTTATATTTTTTATTTTAATGTATACTTAATACAGCTTTCAGAAAAACCTTACGTTTGATAACAGTGAATTAGGTGAATAAGCAAGTTGGGCAGACAGCAGCATGTATTTTAGCCTCAACTATGATATTCAGATACCAAAAATTTTAGTACACACAATTTGGGTACATTTTACTTCCCCCTGGACCCCCTGATGTATAAAATGACCTTGCCCTTTCTGACCTTTCCACAAAGTTTGAGCATTCTAGCTTCTATAGTTTCTGGGGAAACTTGCTGTGACGCACTGACAGACGGCCGGACGGCAGACAGGATGCGAAACTAGTAGGTCTTTGTAAAAATGTTTCAACAAAGACCTAAAAAAACAACTACAGAGAAAATTTTCCGTAAAGTAATTTGCGCAATCGGATCTATCCGAAACATGATCCATACTTGTGCGTTACAGTTAAAGCTCAATGTAGAGCACATAAAAATGTATAGATTTACATTAAGTTGACGTTAAAAGAGTCGAGCGTTCGAATTTAGTGCATATAATGTCTGCTCAATCAAAAGTTCATAAAGCCAAAAGAGCGTAAGCTTTTGTGTACAAAAATCAAAAGGTTATAAATTTCATAAGTATGAATCGCTTTGTTAAAGGTTATATAATAAAAGGATCTTATGTATGAATACTTATAGCTAAATTTAAGGAATCATGAGCTTTAAACTACAGGAGCATCTGGCTCGATAAGAGTTCTCAACTACCCGAGAACTTGTCAAAAAGTATCACAAGGCAAGGGCAAGGGCTAGAAACGGATAAATGTCAGTATTCAGTTCAGACATACAGAGTCGATTCCATGCAACTGCGTAACGAATTTCTAGGTAATTTTGATCTATATTCCAAGTCGAATGTCCATCCTTAGGAGGTTGGAATCCGATTTCCGCATCCGGCTGTTTCTTCTCAACCATTTTCACGGGAAATGTGACCTCAGTGACCGAGGCCTGTGGATGTTGCAACAAAGACGTCGCTGTCTGAGGTCCAATTTTACCTAAGCAATTCCCTGGATGTGGTTTGTGATTTTGGTTGGTTTGGTGAATGCAAGCCTATCCGCAAGCGGCGAGGGTCTAAGTCACCATTACAAAGATCATGGAAATTTTTACCACACAACGGTTCTTCAAGTTAGCGTGGGTTGTGTCAATTGTGACATCGCACGGGGACAAGCGACTTTTTGCAAAGATTAGCATTAAGGGTCGCAAATTAAGGTCTGGTGCATGGTAGTGCAAGCATTAGCATCCTAGGAGCGCAAACCTTTGACCTTGGTTTGTATCCTGCCTCAATGCATACGATTGTCAACATGGTCATAAGGCTGACGTTTTAGGATACGTTACTGCTTTGTTTCAATTTAACACTGGATCTCGTTTGATTGGTGTTTTGATTGTTCCGGTACTAAGGCATTCTATTTATTTTAAGATTATTTTTTGGGGCACTGTTAACAACGGAACTATATCCCTGTCCTTGTCTACAGATACCTCCATATCTATTCGAGTTCCCTTGATTTGGTCTTTTCCTGCTGGCGATGGTCTATCTGAAGTTATCGACTACCACCTAGCTACCATTGATACGGTGGTCTTGAGCAAAAGCATCCTGATCTTTAAGTATCCGTATTCAGGTACTGCTCATCTCGTTGCTAATAATCATCAAAGTGCTGAAATTGTACAACTGAATGGATTCTACCATGATTCGGTTGGAGTATACGAGTAGTCTGCTGGGAAAAGCAAGTTTAGAGACAGATTCTGGGGCTTGTCTACCGCCTAGCGGGAAACTATGTAAGATATTTCCATGTTCTGTAGTCCATTAATGATTTCTTAATTGCCTATTTTTTGCACAGCTGGATAAGATACTGAGGGTCTGGGTCGTATGCACGATTGTTGTGAACAGAAGTGCTGTATGTTTCAAATTTTTACTCATCTAGCGTTAAATTTCAAACACCAAAAAGTTCCATTAAGGACATAATCTATTAATTCCATTAAGGACATAATCTATTAATAAAATACATAAAGATTTGAGATTGAGATCAAATTTATTGTGGGTGTAGTGCAAGAATTCTGTTCATATGACCATCACGAAGCCGTTTGAGCTCGTCCAAGGTTGCTGGCTTCTTGTCATAGACCAGTGACTTGATATAGCCCCATAAAAAGAAATCCGTTCCTCGAGACAACACGTTCATCGAATTCACCTTTCAATAAATCGATTGTGAGGCGTGCTGTGTGGCTAGTGGAACCGTCTTGTTGAAACCACATATTGTTGATGTCAACTTCATCCAATTCTGGCCACAAATAATTTTCCAACATAATATGATAGCGCTCTTTATTGACGGAAAAAAATACGGCCCAATCACACCTCCGGCATGAAAACCGCACTAAAGAGTATTTTTTTGCGGATGTAACGGTGTCTCAAGAAGCACATGTGGGATTGTTGCTGACAAATAACACATATTTAGCTTATTAACAAAGCCATGGGGCCAGAAATGAGTTTCATCGCTGAAAATGATTTTTCGATGAAATTTTTCATTTTCCTCAAGCTTTGCTAGAGCCCAATTAGAGAAGTTTCGGTGTTTCGAATGATCAAGTGGCCTTAGTTCTTGAGTCAATTTGATCTTGTCACCATGTAGGCGAAGATCTTTTCGCAAAATACGCCACAGTATCATTTGAGCGATGCCCATTTCTTGAGAACGACGTTGAATCGACTGATTTGGCTCATTTTGAATCGATGCACTTACGGCTGCGATATTTCCTTTGCTACGAGCGGTATGACGTCTTTTTGGTCCCGGGACGTCCAATAGCAAAAATTTGGTCTATAACTTATCCCCTATAGCACGCGCAGCCTATCGGGTGGGACGATTATTATGGCCGAAAATTGGAGTAAGCGCTCTTAAATTTGCGACCATCGACTCAAAACTTCGGTAGTAGTTTTTAATAATTGCCAAACGTTGCTGGTTGCTTTAAGTAACGTTTTGACATTGAAAGTTCATCAAAAAAATTTAAGTGTGCGTTCATATAAAGATATTGTTGAATTGTTATTTCCTAATGGAAAATCCTATATTTAAAACATCTGACTATAATAACTAATACTTGTTCGCTGAATTCAATGGGATGCTCTTCATTGGTAATGCAAGCATCTGTATGTTACTTTTGAAAAGTCTTTGTGTGCAACTACTCGACATAATTGAGTTGCATTAATAATTTTTCTGAAAAATTATTAGAGAAAAAAATGTTAGAACATGTGTATAATTCTAATCAGGCCATTACTCTTATTATGTGTACACGGGTGATAAGAATTGGTCGGGTGACGACACTTTCCTGGCATAGGCCCTTCGCGTCGCGGGCGTAGACTTTATGTGTAAAAATCGGTTTGTATTAATCGTTTGTAATTTATTAGCCCCGAAAAGCGCCGCGAAAACACACAGAAGATAGTTAATTTCAAGCTTGAAATCTGCTTTATACGCAGGCTCCTGCGGGGCCACGCAAGGCTCGCGGCGCGAAAATTTTAACACTTCTTTCTAATTTTTAAATCTGACAATCAGCTGCTTCTCACATTCCTTCAGGTACAACACTTCGCCGCCATTCAATCTTGTTCAAATTTTGTATGAAGCAGATTTCAAGCTCTTCTGCGTATTTTTGCGTCGATTTTCGGGGCTAATAAATTACTTAGGACTAATACAAACCGACTTGCGCAATATGTTTACGCCCTCGACGCGTAGGGCCTATGCGAGGAAAGTGCCGTCATCCCGAATCGGTATACATGTTGAAACCACCTTATTCTAACGTTTTTCTTCTCTGTATATTGTTTGCAGCAACGAGAGAGATGTGTAATGGCGAACCTTCTGCTGACATAAAGTAGATTGAAATGCAAGCTCGGATTAGCTGGGCAGCAACAGATGAGAAATGTGATGCACTGTTGCTGCATAGAAGTTTAACTAGCTGTCTCGGAATAGTACTGGACAGGAGAGGCTTGGTAATCGTGAGTTCGTTGAGGTCGGTTTTGGGTTAAGAGTGGTGAGGATTGCACACGGAAAGAAAAAACTCAGAAAAAAGTACGGCAAACCACTTGGCAAGTGAAAGACGGGCGTGTTTAGTGTGTGTTAGAGTAAGAATATATGATCGCTGATGAAAACAGGATTAAAGAAAGATGGGCATCATATTTTAAAAACCTCCTTAATTCTGCACACAAATCTAGAACATTGGAGCCTATAGATATTTCCTTGGGGCTTCTATTGGCCCCATTTACTCTGGAAGAAGTATGTTCCACGATCAAAGCCCAAAAGAATAATAAAACGCCGGGCATCAATGATATTCCAGTGGAGCTCATTAAAAGCGGTGGCAGCGGTGTTCAGGAAGCCATCCGTAAAATCATTCAGCACATTTGGCAACAAGGACATATGCAGAATCAGCGGAGCATATCAATTATATTCCCCATCCACAAAAAAGGTGACAAGCTACGGGGTGAAAACCGTAAAGGCTATCACTACTTTGTATGACGTACAAAATATTTCCAAAGATCTTAGGAAATAGAATCAGATCATACGCTAACAGTATTATCGGGGAGTATCAAGGTGGTTTTAGATCAAGTAGATCGACTGTCAAGCAGGTACTTGAAAAGTGCTGGGAGTTCAACATAGGTGTATACCAAATTTTCGTTAACTTTAAGGAAGCATATGACAGTATTGATCGTAACATACTATGTTGAATAATGCTTTGCTTTGGAATCTCAGCCAAATTGGTCTGTCTTACCTAAATGACAATAATTTCGATAACCTCCCAAGCCCGTGTCAATAACCAACTCACCGACGCCTTTGAAACAAATATCGGACTAAAGCAGGGAGATGGACTGGCCCCATTACTATTCAATTTGGCTGTGGAATATGTCACCAGAAAGCTACCTGTCGATACAAGTGGTACATAATTATGTAAGTCAAGTCAAAAATTAGATTATGCGGACGACATCAATATTTTGTCACGGTTGCTAACAAGCGACAAAGAATCTTTTCTTAAATTGGTAGGGACACAAATCAATGAGAACAAAACAAAGTTCAAGACGCAGGGAAGGAAAATATTCAAACTCCCATAATATCACACTTGGCGAATAAATTATTAAAAATGTTGGCAAATTTGTATATTTTGGCGCCAATATAGCGAGAACCAGCAATGAAAAAGACGAAACACTCCAAAAAATACAGCTCACAAATACAATACATTATTAAGTTTTGACGATCCTAAAGACCAGCTGCATACACAGGGAAACAAAGCTCCAAGTAAACAAAGCTGTGATAAGACCTGTGCTATGCTATCGGTGTGAAACATTGACAATACTCAAGCATATACAAACATATGGTACACATTTGAGTCACGGGCCTTGAGGCGAATAATTGGGGTGAAGCTTCACGGGGACCAATGGTGAATTCAAAACAACCATGAGCTGTGTGAAATTTTTGACGAGCCTCAGGTCTTAACGATTGTCAGACTGCAGAAGCTGCAATGGGCTGGATACATGAATCGTATGGATGAACAACGGATACCAAAAAAGGTATTCGTTTGGAGAACTGAAGGCCTGAGACCAGTGGGGAAACCGAGCAAACGCTGGTCTGACTCAGTCGACGAAGACAGATCATCGCTACTTGCATTTTGAAATTGGAAATTCGCGGCACATTGACCGAGACTATTGGAGGCGCTTGTTGCAGGAAGTAGCGCTACGAAGAACAAGAAGAAAAGTAAGAGTAGGTGCATTGTCGGGGAATTAGTTATTGAAAGAATTCAATTCGGTATTAAAGAGTTCGTTTAGTTGATCGGATTCGAATATAAAGCAATGTATAAGAGGGATCCCAATAAAAGAACACATAATATTAATAAGATACTGCATGAAGTGCATGTAGAAAGTTAATATAATATTAGCGATAAAGAGTGATAACGGACGAAGTGGTGTTTTCCCTAGAGAAGCTATATATAAAAGGGGCGGTGAGGTTGATAAACACGAATCGATTACGTCAAAGAAATCAAAGAGATTGAATAAGTGAACTTTAATAAACTAATGATATGAATAGATTGTGTGATGGGGGGTATAGTTTACAGTACTTTTACATAAATTTAAAAAAGTATAATGCATGGATGCAGCACTTCCAATAGTGTTCAGAGTTAATACGAAGGTTGTCCATAAAGTAATAGACGTTTTAGCCTGATGCAGCCGTGGGTGAGACTAGTGCCGCTATTTTAGTCTAAGAGTGTTCCTACAATCAGTGCTCTCTATCGTACTTTGTATGGAATGTTAAAATGAGTGGTGCAATCGCAAATCCTGCCAGTTATGAAATTCAAGCAGTGGTTTTCGTTGGCAAAAATTCTCAGAAAATTAAGACGCCCAATACAAAACAAGCGTCGTGAAAACTCAGCAATAACGTTTTGCTTTCCAGGGCATCGCTCGTTCAAACACTGCCAATCGTACTCAAGAGCCCTTGGATGTGAAGTTTTCAATCATCCGCCATTCGGCTCGGATTTGGTGCCTAGCGACTTTATGAAGACGTCACTCGCTACGCAATGCTTTGACACTGACGCTGAACTGTATGTTGGTGTGAATCATTGTTTGGATTTGCAGCTATAATAAATTCCTTAATTTAAATAGCGTTATGCGGAAAAAATGGCTAAGAGCTTAACTCCAAAGTGTTTACAATAAAAAAAAATGCTGTGTTTTTGAAATTTTATGATTCCCACAATGCAAAGAAAATCAAGAGCCAAGTACAAACTCATTGATATTGTTGAAATACCCGATGATACACTTTACCTGGACCCGAAATTATATCTTGAATGCATGAATCGTACGTAAAGTAGAAATATAATATATATATATGAGAATAGTCATCAAGTTTATTAATTGTTTTAAACTATTAATTTGAATTTAGTTGTCAGTGTCCTTCTTTTCTTTCGTTAGCTAGTGCTCGCCAAGCATAAAGGGAATGAGTAATTTATTTTATTTTTCCTTAAATTCTGATGACATATCGCATATATTTCATTAATTTCATGTATGTCTATTTAGGTAGTAAAATCAAGACAATAAGTTAATTCTTTTTATTTTGTTTTAAAACTTAGAGGGGTTCTCTTAAATTTTAAAATGTTCTGTTCTTTGAATCTTTTTTTTCGTTGAATAAACGCGGCCATGATTTTTGAAAGGCATAATGTTTTCATTTCCTTTCCCACTTCGTGAATGTGATTGAATGTAAAGTGGCCCACTACGGACAAAAAGAGTCCAAGGAGCTACCCACAACACGACTGAGTGCTAGCCGGCCTGAGTATGATACCCCAGGCAAAGAATTCCTGCCATCATCTAATGTCTTCGACTGCAACAGCACGTGTTGTCCCAAAATGGCCACCCTATTTGCTTTGCATCACGAACCCTAAATTGCCATGAGAGAAATTACTCAGCTACCGATAAAGAATTTCTCGCTTCTTATTTCTGACCATACTTGTATGGCAGCAAATTTAAAATCTATATGGATCATCAACCAGTAAAATATCGTCAAGCAAAATATAAGGGAAAAGATCTCTCACCCAGGCACCAGCGATGGTTGCTCAAACTTGGAGAGTACCAATTTGAAATCGAACATCTTAAAGGTCGAGAAAATAAGGTAGCTGATTTATTAAGTCGAATTCAAAATGGATCAGCCCAAAATTCAGACACAAAGAGTTTCGAAAACGTCAGCCATTCCTATTCAAACTTAGGAATCCTCGACCACATCGAAGGCGATGATAATGCCACAATGGCTACAATTCGTTCAGCGGAGGAAGAATTGTTAGACCACATTCCAATAAAAGAAGAAATAGTAAACAAATACTGGACACAAATACTTTTGACCAACAATAAAACACAGGATATTGAAATTATACATGGTAAAAGAATTATATATATTGCAGATTATTATTTCGATAACATTTACGATATTTTCAGAAGAAACATAAAGAAAGAAATTACAGGTATTTATTCCGTATTATCTGACCACCAATACAATGTTATTCAAGAAAAACTTCGAGAAATGCATTTAAATGATCCTCAAGTCAAATTCGTAATGTGTTCTTTCAGAGCCTGTAATATTCTAACAGAAATAGAAGCCGTTCAACAGATATCACTACATCATGTCCGAGAAAGTTTGCATTCGGGTATCCAAGAAACATTCAATGCCATTAAAAATAAAATATATTTTCCAAAACTGCAGGCGCTCATTCAAATTGTCATAAGTCAATGCGATGTTTGCCAAGCTGTAAAATATGACCGCAAACCTATAAACCCAAAATTTCAAGAAGCAGAAACAACATCAGACCTGAACCAAATAATCCATATCGAGTTTTTAGGTAAATTTCTCGAGAGAAATTTACCTATTGCGGACAGTATCATATATATATATATATATATATATATATATATATATATATATATATATATATATATATATATATATATATATATATATATATATATATATATATATATATATATATATATATATATATGGGATATAACGAAATTTTGCTCCGATTTTCACCAAATTTTCAGAAAAGGTGTAAAAGGTAAATATCTCGGTTAAGTTCCTGAACCAGCTATATCGGCCGGGCAAAAACAAAATGGCGGCCATTTTAGACGAAAAATCGTGATTTCTGTTCTGACCAAAGTATAGCTCCGATTTGGATGAAATTTGGTATAAAGGTTCACTGATGTATGTGATGAATCTCACAATAAAAAATCCAAAGTCGGTACGGCAGAAACAAAATGGCGGCCGCTCATAGGTCGAAAAACGTGCAAAATTTTGCTGTTGTAATAGTGGTCAAAGCTTTCAACAGATGTTCATGAAATTCGGCAGATAGAAATCATACGTATCTAAAGAATTGCATAAAAAAACTTGAGGTTAGGTCGCAAAAAACAAATTGGCGGCCAGTTGAAGCTCAAAACTTTTGATCCGACATATATGAAACTTGAAATCAAGATAGGCATTACTTAGATCTACAGACTTTGGTATTTTGGTGATCATGCATGTGCAAATTTCAAAATGGCGGCGGTTTAAATATGCGTTTTCAATTCTTTAGCAAACCCGCAAATTTCCTTAAGCTCGGTTGAATGTTTTCATCAGAGCTACAATAATAAATTTTTGCACGTTTGTTTCAGATGGTTCAACTTTAGATTTTTCATTATGAAATTCATCAAACAGTTTAAAGAGCCTCTGTACCAGATTTTATCCAAATCTGAGTTACACTTTGGTCGGAACAGAAATCACGAATTTTCGTCTAAAATAGTCACAATTTTGTTTTCGCTTGGCTAATTTAGCTTGTTAACAAATTTAACAGACATATTTACCGAATACACCTAACATAAAAATTCGGCCAAGATTGAGGCAAAATTGCAATTCCGTTATTTCTATATATATATATATATATATATATATATATATATATATATATATATATATATATGTATATATATAGATATATATATATATATATATATATATATATATATATATATATATATATATATATGTATAGAAAGGGTGATTTATTATAAGGTTTGATTTTCAATAGGCTTTTTTGGCAGATCACGCATGACTCCCGTCTAATTGTAACGTAACTTTTAGGTCTTTGTAAAAAAATTTTTTTGTAAAGACATACTAGTTTCCGGCTGTCCGTCCGTCTATCCGTGCGTCGCAGTAATTTCCTTCAGAAACTATAGATTCTAGAAAGCTCAAACTTTGTCAAGAGGTCTGAAGTGATGATCTCTCAAAAGTTTAGGCCTTACCAAATATTTCAAAATAACGAAGTGACCCTGTTTTTTAATCAAAGGTAGTCGAGTAGGGTATCAAATGAAAGGTCTTGATGAGAACTTTTAGAATCTTTTAAAAAGTCATTTCGTGCGTCAGGTGATCCAGGGGGAGGCAAAATGTACCAATATTTTGTGTGTCCCCCCTCGCGATTCGACGCCAAAAAATCTGAAAAAAATCATGCAGGTAGGTCTTTATGAGTACAAGGGCAACAAATACCTCAGAAATGTATGTATGTTTTGTATGAGAACGAAGTCAATTTGGTTGAACCCCCATTATCTTGGAATTTTGCATTATTAGCTAATCAAAATTAATATCCTTATCAAAGATTTCAAATATTTTGCTCATAGTCCATACAAAATATGAAATCATAAATGAAATAAAATGTTTTAAATACTCGCATACTCATGGCTGCACAAATAACCATTTGCAATTTATCTACAAGCATTAACAATTCTATCAGCATATCCCAAAAGCTGATTATGTTCAGAAATCGACTATAACACGTAGTAAACGTTTGAACTCGCAACCTTTCCCACATATCATCTTCTAAAGACGCCAAATCGGTTTCAAATTTCCAAAATTGCAACTGTACGTGCAAAATTATCTGTTGATGTAATAACGTTCAAGAATCACTTTAGTTCCTTCGCAATTCATGCACGATATTTCTTGAAACAAGAGAAGAAAATCAAAAGAATAACAACACGACACTGCCTGCAAAGAAGATTTGAAACCAATACCTTTGGTGAAACAATTATGTAGGAGCGTAGCTTGAAGTGAAGGATGGTAAAGAAGATCACGAGGGAATATTTGAAGTCAGTGCTATTATTTACAGAGATTCCAAATCTCTTCAGAGATTTGGCTTTGCGAAATTGACAAAGCAATTTTAGTGTGCTGATGGAAGGAGAGAGAGGTAGAATAGTGTAGTTTTCTATCACATTGCTCTTCGTCCGATATGCATACGTAAAATGATTTCTCAAATGGAAGCACCGTTAATTGTTGTCCTTTGAATCCGATCACTCTCCTACTATCGTAATCAATCATTTCCGAATGAATACACCTCACCGTGTTGTCTTGAAACCTCCTGCCGCCGATTCACATGGCTTCCTACATCACGAATCGCCAACAAACAATCAAATATTTTCCGCTGTTGCTGGAAACAACGCTTTTCTGTTCATCTGAGCCTTGGAGAATTCAATGCTGGTTAGCGAACAAAGCATAGTTCCTACAGAAAAGATTTACTACCAATGTAAATACATCAGGAATGACATGGAAAACATTGCAAGCAGCAGGAGGAACTATTACAAATTGAACATTTTCTTGCTTAAAATTTATTAACGATTGCAAAACGCATCACAAGACTTAAATAAGCATCAAACAAGTTTGTTCTGAAACATGTCAGTACTTAAGCATCTTTTGGCGAGATTTTAAATACTTCCTATATGTTAGTTAGTTTGCATCGTTACGTGCGTGCAGTTCAAATTTTTATTTATGATTTATGTAGCACAATTTTATGGATTAGAGTAAAGTGTTATGCGGGATTAACTCACGACCGCAAAAAATGGGAGGTCATTTTCTGGGAATTTCTCCCCAATAGGAAACAAACTCTTCGTACAAACAATTAATCACCCGTTATTAATGAAAACCTTAATTCTGAACGTAATGGACAAAGATACAGTGAAGCCGTTCGTATCTAACAAAATATCAATTTAAAGTAGATAATTTTTTGCTAAACATTTTTTTTTTAAATTCTAGAAAGGAAGTATGAATATTATACCAAGGTATAATTTGAAATGATTTCGCGGCGGACGTGACGACGTAATAATTTTATTGAATATTTTATACGATTTAATACATTCTAATATTACAATATAATTTCAAAAAGTGATATCATAATAGGGTATGATACGTGAAAACGAACGCACTGATTCAAATAATAACGAGAAGTACTACGTTTAGAAAAGTCACGCGTCTTGATGAATTTTCTCAAATTTAAAATGCGTGGTTTTATAAAAGAACTCAAGAACGAAGCGCATGATTTTAGAGGATTGTTCATATTAAATTGATTCCTGAATTAAGACTTAAATTTGTTAACACTACGCTACACGGACATCATAAATTATTTGAATATATACAATAGAATCGCAAAATTTTGTTAGAAACATCCAAGAAATCCTTTTGCAAGCATAAATCTAAGTTGTCAAATTAAAAAAATCAATTTCTCTTGGAATTCGTTAAATCAAGCAACTATCTTCAACAATTTCTCGTGGTAGATGTTAGTCGATTTTCAATGCTTATCAATTGACACCATCTTAAAACAATCAACACTATTGAACCCTTACCAAGTTTACTCGTAAATATCTCCTTTTCTTTTGATCCCACATTTTAAGTTAAAGAAAAACAAAAATGGTTCAAAACCATTCTTTTGAAATGATACAAATATACTTATCCTAGTGGCTTTTGTAAATAATCTAGAAGCCAATTAATTGTCCCAAAATAGAAACCAGATAATTTTGCAGAAATGAAGATCAATGCCATAACAAAGAGAAAATACTGAATGATGTGAATTTTACTAATTTATTTTTAAGCGGACTGAATTAATTATTAAAATTTTGAATCTTTTCAGTAGACATCAATGTTTCGTTTAAGTATATTAGACATTTATGTTCGACAAATCCCAATGAAATGGAGCTGAGAACTGTGTAGTAATCGAGCAACCCGCCTAGGCAAACTGCTCAAAGAACCTTTGCGAAGAAAATACCGTCTCACAAAAATAATAACGCGATAAGTGCGGAACAATTTGATACACAACTTATTAACATTGCTATTACTAACCCGCAATAAACCACCATTGCGGTAATCTAGTGAAGCAATTGCTAGATTGTTGCAATGAGAATCTGCCGTTACCGCCATGAAGAGGAATAACGAACGAAACGACTGGTTGACGACGGTAATGGGTTGGTTGCGTTAGATTTTGTAGGTGTGTCGAGGGACAATTATTCCTAGGTACACAATTGTAAAGATAGTAACATTAGTTTTGACTGGAGGAAAAGTTGCGGAAAATTAATTCCGCGAGAGCAATTGCGCGGAGTATGTTTAATCGCATCGACACCGTTATCGATAGTATTGTTGCGAATTGTCCAAGTGCAGTGAGCAAGGTGGAATAAATAGGCATCGAGTGAGTGCATGCAAAATAATTTGTGTGCCAAGAGGGGAATATTTTGCGAATCGCGTGTCAAGTTTTTTTGAATAAATTAACATAAAATTTACGTGAAATTATTACTGAGGTGAAACCGAAGCCATTGAAGTTAAATACGCTTTAAGTGTGCTGTGTCTAAAAAACAAAAGGTAAAGAATTACAGTGCGCCTTTTGAGAGGAGATAAATATTCCCTTTTGAAAGAAACCATTAACGTGTATCGTGAATTAGACGGTGGTGTAGTGAATTAGAAATTTAGTGCATTAATGACTAAGAGTATATGAATAGTGGATAAAACTTGACCACGTATCAGATCATGAGTACTGCACCTACAAGATCGGAAAGCATTGAGACTAGATACGATTGAATATTAGAGATAGATTAGCCCAACGTGGAAAGGAAAAAAAAAATTAATCGTGGGAATAAACTATACAAAATCCGAGAGTGCTTTTATTTTGTTACTGAATGCAGTATGGTGTCGCCTTAAAGCTGTAGATAATCCACGTCCTGACTCTGTATTATAATTTTGAGATGGCAAAGTTGTTATTATGCTAATTTAAAGGTGTTTAGCCAAGTGTGCATACCTCATTTATTATTGAATTCAAGGTGCTTTTGAACCCAAACTGCCCTTACCCGCTCCAACGACGAGCGTTCGTCAGAGGAGGACTGGATAAGTACCCTCTATCGTATTTAAAGCTTTAAAATCATGGTTGTTTTTTTTGTCATTTTTAAATTTTATGTTTTGATAAAAGTTAAATTTTTCTAAAATAGATTAGCATATTTTTTATCTGTGCTTTCAATGTTTTTCCGAACGCAATCAAATTTAAGTTAATTGTGTTGCAATTTCATTTATTTCAAATTCGAAACAGAAATACGCCATCTCGCATTTAAAGTAAGTGCATCTAATTTATTTAATGAAATCTGAAATTATTCCAATTGTGAGAACATTGCGGTAAAGATGGAGCTTTCACTGCACGCACCGATTTATTAAATATGTGTATTTAAAAGCAAATTTCAATGAAGAATTTTAATATAAAACATAATTCTTTTTATTCGATTTATCTATATTTAACATTATTAGGGGAAATATTTGTTTTTGTTGATGTATCTATTGTCGAACTTTATTTTGATATTGAACAAACAAACAAACATTTATTTAAATTTTATTATATAGAATAATGAGTTGTCAGAGGATAGAAAGATAACAAAAAAATTAAGAGATAAAAAGAAACTTCGGTCTTTTCATTTGTATGGAACCCTGACCAGGTAAGGGACTCGGGTGAGCTCACTCCATTTTTTTTTTGGTGTTACAGGTGCTCTTGTAGGGTGGAGTGGCCTTCTGCTTGGGTTTTCCATTTATGTCAAAGTGTTATGTGATTCCGTCATATGAAACATTACCATAAATTTGAAAAAGTCTTATATTTTATTTAAAGGAAAAATTCATGCAAATTATGTTTGTATGAATTTTTCATTTAAATGCAAAATACCTATACGACCACTTGTGCAATGGATCTTGATCCGAATAGGAGGTGCGTCGGGGAATCGCTTCCACCTGGATGCCCCACTCTCATTTGGGGGTCGTAAGTATCAATTAGTAAAGAAGAGATCCTCTCGAGTCCTGCGCGCATTCATCAGGCTTGGTCTGTCGTACTTTAGTATGATATCCCTTCGGTAGGTGACCGCGGCCTCGACAACGTCTAACCATGAGTTGTATCTTTTAATTCCTCAATGCAAATTTTTTGTTGTAGTGGGCCCTTGTACTAGGAAAAAGAACCTGACCCACGACACCGCAATGATAGCTTGCCAGCACATTCACACGTCCTCATACAAGGCTAATTTCGGCGAGCACCAATATTTCGCTCGCTGAGGTTGCAGACTATTGCTGCAGTCCTTCACGGATAATTGAAAAATCCTTTATTCACTACAACGGTTAACAAAAAAAAACCATCAATTAAAAATTAGTTAAAGATAATTCAATATGTTTTCTAGAGTTATTCACATTTACATGGGAAGGATGAGTAATAATTAAATAGTCTCAACTTTGAGAATATAGAACAATAAACGCACATATAGGAATGCTAAACAGGTTCTGTTAATTTTTCGCTTAGTACGTTATAATAAATGCCTTATAGGGATGTAAACGAGAAAACAATAAAGTTAACCCTTTCACGACCAAGGGAAGTATTTTTCCCCAACTTTAAATTGGTAATTACGGCATTTTCTTCAAACGTTGTTCGCTTTTTTTTGTATGCATTGTCAAACTAGAACATAAGTCGTATGGAATAACGTAAATGGGAGCATATAAGACAAAACAAAGAACTGTCAAATCAATTGGCGCCAACGGAAAAAAAAGCGCGTGCTCCACTCCGTTTAATTAACAGTTCCTGTGTTGTGTTTCAGTGAATTACAGTGTTTTTCATCTGTTTTATACTATTCGGTAAGTATTGTTGTATGCAATAACAAACAGTTTTCGAAAAAATAAAAAATAAAGTCTAAAAGCGGCATTTAATGTTATCGGAAGTATACTTCCCTGTGGTCCATAAGTAATAGTAACTATAAGAACAAGTGTTATGCTTATTATTTTGCTAGTAATTGTTTTTTATTTATGTATTTAAATATTTTACACAGAAATGCCCACAAGAGGACGAAGAGAATTCCATTTACGAGATGAAGAGATCTTGCAAATTCTCTTGGCAGATAATAGCGATGGGGAAGATGAGCTTCAGTTGGACGAAGAAGATCAGGAGTTTATAGCTCAAGATGTCGAAAATGGAGCTGAGGCGGTTGAAATCGAAGATTCAGTTCAAGCCGAAGAAAGCGTAACTTCAAATGCCGTTTTGCACGAAACTTCTAAAGATATTCCTAATTTTCGATGGAGGAAAAATGTTTATGTACCTTATGCGTTTCAAGCAAGTGAGTATGAATTTGGTCGTGTGAATTTATTTAGTAATCGGCAACATATGCTGACACCGATGGAAATTTTCACGGAAGTTACCCAAATTGAGAAACTAGTAGCTGACATAGTAGTGAAGGAAAGCATTAGGTACGCCGAACAAAATGGAAGAATTTTTACAATTGACTCAGAAGAAATGAAAGCGTTTTTGGGTATAAACTATGTTATGAGCTACCATATTTTGCCAACATTAAGAAATAACTGGTCGACTGATGAAGATATGTCTGTTCCTTTTATTGCAAACGTTATGCCAAGAACAAGATTTGAGCAAATTTGGCAAAATTTACATTTTTCCAATAACGATGACCAGTCAAGATTGAGTGATAGAGCCTTCAAAATTAGGTCAGTAATGCAGCAGTTTAATTTGTGCTTTCAAGAGGCCATGAATAATTTTATGAGGCAGTCAATCGATGAGGACATGGTCAAGTTCAAAGGACATAACACCATGAAGCAGTATATAAAAAACAAACCTATTAAATGGGGCTTCAAAATGTGGTGCAGGGCTGAGTCTGCCACAGGCTATCTTTTTGAGTTTGATCTGTATACAGGCAAAAGAATGCACACAGAAGTTGGACTAGGAGAATCTGTTGTACTTAGTCTAACGGAAAAGCTTAAAGGTCTGGGATAAGAATTATACTTCGACAACTTTTTCAATTCTCCTGCTTTGCAATACAAACTAATGAAGCAAAATACAAAAGCCTGCGGCACTGTTCGCACCTCTAGAAAAAACCTACCCAGGTCCTTGCCGCTGGACAAAAATATGCGCAGAGGAGATTTCTACTATGAAAGTGCAAATGGCATATCATTCGTCTTAACATGTAATTCTTTCTAAAACTCAAATTTTTTTCTATTTTGCTATCTTTCATATTAGTTTACGTTCTGGATTTTTCTATATTTTTCTTTTGTCTTTGGTTACTCTGTTTATATTTTTTGATTTTAAACTTTGTAAGTGGGCCTCTGGCCTGTTAGGTTTGTTTTGTAAAAAATAAAATAAAAAATAAAATAAAATAAATAAAATGGATGGACACTAAATCGGTTCATATGTTGACCAATTTCATATCTCCAATACTGACCAGTACAGTGAAAAGAAGGAAGTCAGGCACTGCTGAAAAAATAAATGTCACTTGTCCAAAAACGATCGTGTGTTACAATAAACATATGGGTGGTGTCGATCTTATGGATCAGCGCAAAGTGTGCTACGAACTTGATCGAAAAGCCAAAATTAAATACTATCTTCGACTTTTTTTCGATTTGATGGATATAGCACTGAACAATGCGTTTATAGTGTATACAAAGTTGCATGAAGCTAAACGTGTGGAAGGCCCACTTCTTAATAGCCTTGAATATCGCCAGCATATTGCCCGAATTCTAATCAATAATTACACATGTCGA
This sequence comes from Odontomyia ornata, assembly GCA_963969285.1. Taxonomy (NCBI): domain Eukaryota; kingdom Metazoa; phylum Arthropoda; class Insecta; order Diptera; family Stratiomyidae; genus Odontomyia; species Odontomyia ornata. The sequence continues at coordinate 492,033,634 of OZ017738.1, read as the reverse complement.
CAGCGATCAAGGGCCACAGTAATCAGTAGTGATAAGTAGCGTATAGCTATAAAACACATTTTACCAGCCTACAAGATGCAAAAATCAGAAAAAATGAAAAGATGTGCAAACTGTGCTAAACACCGTGTGGAAAATAGGACCAACAACGTCCGTGTTATGTGCAATGTTCATCTGTGCTTCACAGCAAAAAGGAATTGCTTTGCCAAATACCATCTATAAAGAATCAATAACTGAAATAGTTTTAATCTACCTGTCATAATTTTGAGATTTGTGTAAAGAAAATGCTAAGATAAGCATAGTAATAAAACCTACTGAGCCATTTTTTTTTTCTTTGCCGCCCAGAGGGAAGAATACTTCCCATGAAATTCCAAAAAAACTACGTATAGCTATGTAAGTTTTTGGTGTTTTTTATTCGTTTTACACCAAAACAAACTAAAATAAGTAGATACATAACAATATTTTGCCGTAGAAAGCTTATGGTCCTGAAAGGGTTAAGTGAATTATTGAAAAATAAAGATGAATTGTTAAAGTTGAAACTTTCGGTCTTTTCCCTCTATGATTTCAGACCACGACGGGTAGAAGACCTGCAACAATAGCGAGGAGCCTCCGCAAACACAGCCATTAGGTTGTGGTTTTTCTATTTGTTGTAGAGTCTCTCCTTTGCATTTGGATACCGCCATCAGGGGTGTGCGAGGGGCACCAACTCCATCTGCGCGACCCATTTTCTGCAGCGCATTACAGGTTTCTCATCGGGGACGAATTAAGTTTCTGACGGCGTGCAGAGAACAGGAATGGTAAGTATTAGGAAGCAAAAGACCTGCGCCTTTCAGGAGTTTTCTTCTGCGCTTGGTGTTTCGTTACCCTTCAATACGTGTATGGGAAATAATAATTTGTAGTAGAAATCGGTATCAGGAAAAAGAATCTGTCCCACGGCAATGCAGATGCTAGCCCCCCAGCGCATCCACATCCACACATAACTTTTTCATACAGAAACATTTCTAGTTCCAGATCATAGCATGTTTGTGGAGATTTAAGTGTTCCGGTAACATCGAAGACGAGTAAAATTCCGCTCAGGAGAAAAATCATTTGCCGAAAGTTGGAAGCAACTGGTTAACGATGAACGAGAACTATTTAATCACTACTTGCAACTGTATCAAAATATTTCCCGCTATCCCGTTGAATCTTCCGGCCTACGCTAGTGAAATTTTGTTTTTGATCCTTATCCTCGTTGTTTGTATCTGTCTATCCTTCACATGGTGTGTGGCTTTTCAATTAAAGCTGGTGCGTATTCCTTACGTTCTTCTTCCTCTTTGTGACACTACAGCCCTTCTCGCACCTTTGCTTCCTGCAAAAAGCATCTCCAACTGTCTCAGTCCATTGATCGCGTCCTCCAATTTCAAAACCCGATGAACTGTCTTCGCCGACCGAGTCAGGCCAGTATTTCCTCAGTTTCCCCACTGGTCTTCAACCTTCAGTTCTCCCAACAAATACCTTTTTGGATATCTGTTGTTCGTTTATACGATTCATGTGTCCAATCCATTGCAGCTTCTGCAGTCTTACAATCATTGAGACATCAGGCTCGCTAAAAATTTCATATAGCTCATGGTTGTGTCGAATTCGCCATTGATCTTAACGTTCAGCTTGTGTTAAAACATGACTTCAGCCACCTTATGAAATTTGACCACCTAAGATGGACGAAATGAAATGTAGTGGTTGATAGACATGTCCATTGATCCCTTCTCAATTTGTTGCGGGTATCTACTTCAATGATTTGTTGTTGGATTTTGAGAACTGCTCTTATGGCTGTTAGATTGATTGACGCTATTGTTGAGATGGCGTCATATAACTTGAACTTCTATTGGTGTTGTTTTTCTTGTTGTTTTACTTCGTTCCGAATACGAGTTCTATATTTCCCTTGCAGTTCGAGTGACTATGGTTAGAAGGGTGCAGCATTTGACATCTTATTTACTCGGTAACATAATGACTGAAGCCTATGATAGTGAATGGTGTATCCCTTTAAGGAATACTCGCACCAGTCAGTTATTAACTACCCCTTTCGCACGAACTGACACTTATTTTCACTAGCAATCTGAAACTTGGTTTATTTCCTCACTCAATTTTGATTTTAAAATTTTTGATTAAAACTTAAATTCTGAACTTATAACACTTTTCAAAATTTTCTTTTTTTTCCTATTGGTTTAACTTTCTGCATTCTTCTAAATTTTCTTTTTGTGTTTTCATACTCAGTGCAAAACATAAACAACGATTTCGCTTGTTAATTAAAGAGCTGGTGTGAGAATTTTTAAAGTCAGTATTGAATTTGAAAGTGCAGGGGGTAAAGGTACAGTGCAGAATAGTATTGCTTCATCAAATGAAACCCCAGTCATAGCAGATGACCGCTGTCCAAAGTTGATAAAAATCCCACGGATTCGTTGATGAATTAAAGCTAGGTGGTGATCGTGACCGAATCATTTTTGGCGGGATATCAATCCAATGTAACTGAAAACTTCATTTTTTTCCTCTCGAAGTGCAAGATCCTGTGCATATAGTGGGTTATTTCGTTCTCAATTGCGTGTTAAGGTGATAAAGCTAAAAGTAGTTTTGACGGATTTACTCGTATTCTATTTTGTGGCAGTGTAACATTGTGGTTAACAGTTGCATGTCAATAGGAGAAAGCAATAATTAGTGTGAATATATTTTGTTGAGTGGCAGTGTGCCATTGCAAGTGGCATGCTAAGGGAAGAAAGTGCCCGATAAGTATCGAGTTCTTTTGACTTTCTTCCCCATTTAGAAAGGTCCTGCTAACCGAGATGCTATATCTATTTTCGCTGCAATAGATGCTAAATTACTCTTATTGGAAAAGGTATTTCTCTTTGGCAAACCACGGAGTCATTGGCGGCACCCACACTAATATAACATTAATTTTAATTTAATCATGTCGTAATCACCTCAAACTAAGGTTCAAAATTTGAAGAATATTCACAAAAATGTTCATCTTGAACTCTTGGAGCGTGAGGATATAAAATGCTAATCAAACTCTTAATTTTATTTACAACCAACATTTTATGGTATCTAGAGCACTATTTCTGCTTCAATAATCAGTAAAACTTGGCTTAAGTATTTTTTTGAGCAAGAAGTTAACAACCTCTCGGGCATGAAAAACTTTAATACATATCACCCATGACTATGGGTCCACAAAGGAAAATTAAAATGTGCTGAGCAGTTCTAATCCTACAACACCTTTTCAAGCAAAAGAGCAAACACAAATACAAAAAACACTAAACCATAATTGCGCATTAATTCAATTTGATATCTAGAACAAATCGGTCATTGACTAATTAATGTAACAACTCAATTGCGTTTGACTAAAGTGCTTGTGCCAAGAACTGCCGATTCGACAACATCCGCTCTGCACGCATAGCACATTCATAAGTTACTGAGGGTGGAAGTGTTCATGGGCTTGAGGTTGTTGACAGAATAACTGGTTGTAGCAATATTGCGAATCGGTGTGAACTTCATGTTAAATGTCTTTCGAATCAACTAGTTGCAGATTGCGTAAGTCTCCACCAGAAATTATTTACATGAAATTCTGATTTTGATATTTGTTCTTGTCAGACCTGTAGTAGTTCATTAGCAGTTTTTGGAAAGTACTTGGCCCCCAAAACGGCGCTACTTAAGTCTTTTAAAATGCAAATTGCCCTAACAAGCAGGTAGTAGTTACCCTACTTACATTTATATTAGTACATTAAGCTACTGTCGCAAAGCCTCTTAAATTAGCCAATAATATACAAAACGTATAGGCCTGCTTTTCAACCGGGCACAACAAAAAGTAGTTAAAAAGCCAAAAACTTTGCATACGAGTACATATACAAAACGGATATCCCATTTGCTATGATTAAATGCAAATGCTGTAAACTGGTCGAAATTGGACGGTTAGTCGAAGTAAATTACCTTAACTTCTTGACGTAGTATTTGAATATTAAAAATTATGTACCGATTACTGAAATTATTCTGAAATTAAAATATGCAAAATTTTAGTGATCTGATATTATCTAGCAGAAAATGCAGGAATGAAGAGAACAAGGAAGATTCTAAAAGATAGAAAGGGGAAACCGAATATTTCGAATAACAAGAACTGCCCTTGTGATATAATATACCGCTATAATTATTTACAAAAAGGAAATTTTCATCACACAATCACAGCACATGCGAGGGGTTCAGATCACAAATTTTTCTATCCAATGAAACGAAAGACTTAAGCCAGTAACCTGAATCTGTTTTGACAAAACTCATCTTAAAATTTTATGATAGAAAAAGTGACTATAATCTAATAATTAATGTAAATACATCAAAAACTAGTAATTGCCATCATTTTGAATAGTTGTTTCTCTACAATCGAATGAAATGCTTTCAACTTTGTGACATCGAAACATTTGTCTTGGGCACTGTTGGCTTAATTGCGTTGCAAACTCAAACTTTGTGCGTTTGCCCCTTGAACGCAATTCAAAGGACATGACTAATAGCCACAATCAAGTCCAATCTGGCCACAACCATATTTGGTTGGACTCTAACCTGCGGACAATTCATTAACTTCCACTTTTCGGTTAATATGTTTCAGAGATATTATACATATTTTAGTGCCTCGCAAGCAATTTGTTGTAATTGATCTAAATTGAATAGGTGTATCGACTACCAAGCGATATGAGTGGACACGAAATGTCGATTGTAAGATGAAGTATGAGATCGAAATCGATTATAAGGTTATGAGGGAAACATGTTTAGGTGTTTTCATTTGCGAAATGTTTATGTCACTAATTCATTGGATAATTGTTGCTCTTGTTCTAAATACGAGAAGTAAGAAATTTACTTTATGATGTAACCAATTTCCTTAGACAATTTGAAATATATTGTGTTTCTACGATGTGTGGTATCTCACGTGAAAATATTCCCAACCCTGAGTACTTCCTCTATGAGGGCGTTGCAAGCATGTTTGTGATTCCAACGAACAATGGCACCAGGCGGGCTCGTTATTTATCCGTTATCTGCATCAAGCAAGCGGAAAATGGTAAACAAGCACGGAAAATATTTTTCTTTTGAGCATTAACAGTGAAAGCTTTGGGTACAAATCAGGCGTTGATAATCATATTAAATTGTGCTTGGGCGCTATGTAAGAGATAAAAATGTTACGTGCCAGTGATGAAGAGTAGAGTCTGCATCTTCAGTTTGCATTTCTAATGCAACGTCTCAAAGGTTCAAAGGTATGGAAACTAACAAGCTGGCTCTTTGTTTGTCGAATGATTTCCTATCTATCGATATTCATCGCCTGGGAAACTGCTTATTAGCATCAGAGATCGTTACATTGTATCTGTGCAAATGTTTCGCGTTAATTGTTGGCGTTGAGTGTTGTAAATCCGGAAATTTCATAGCCTTTGTTGATCTGAAATGACAGCAAGAGGTGTCGGACTTAAAGTATCTTCTTAAATATTTTTAAGCAGACATTATGATTTCATTGTTTGACTCTTGCCTCGGTGAATGTGTCATTTAACAAGCATACGAGTAATTAACTTGTTCATTGACACTGCCGGTATATGATAAATTGTAAATTCTGTCAAGCATACTTAAGTATGTTGCAAATCCCAGAGTTTTGTATTAAATGCGAAATTACTTAGGCTAGCTAGAGTTATTCAATGTGAAGACGTAAATTAATCTGAATTGCAGCAGTTCAGACACAAACGAGTATTTATTGGGAATATTTGAAAATCCGATGGTTACCAAAGAGGTAACTCATACCTTGCTTCACATTTGTTTGTTTATAGTAATATTTTTTTAATCTAGCTTAAATAAAACCCTTTTTAAGGTTTTGAAAAAAAATGTTTTTATAAAATACCCTATTAATATCGGCACCTGTGACAGTGAATTTCCTCAGGAACTAGAGAAGCAAAAAGCATCAAATCTTGTGAGCGGCTCAGATGTCTGTGGATAATGAAAGCTTTGTAGTCGAAAAAACTTTCAAAGGATATTAAGGGGGTCTCCCTACATAAGGATGTGACTCCTTCAAGCTTTAAGTCAATGAATATAGTCTAGGAGGATATTAAATGGAAAGTCTTGCTGAGATCTTCTAATATCCATTTCTAAAACTGCAGTACCGATAATGGGGTACGCAAGTGAAGCGGACAAATAGGAATAAAATACAAATACGAATGAAATGAAAAAATCTGAAAACAATCCTGGAGGTAGTTTTGAGGGTTTTGTAAAATAATTTTACAAAACCCTACTAGTTTCGCGACCTGTCTGTCCGTCTATCCGTCCGTCCGTCCATCCGTGTGTCACAGCACTTTTTCTCGCAAACTACTTAAGCTAGAAACATAAAAGTTTGTATACAAGTGTAAAGTGATGCTCCCTTCAAAGTTCAACTAAAAAAATGTTACAAGGTATTTAAGGGGGGTCTCCCCATATAGGGGAGTGGCCCCTGATAAAAAAAATTCATTAAAGGTAGCCGGTATGGGTATCAAATGAAAGGTCTTGATGAGAACTTTTCAAAACAGGTCTTAGTTGTTACTTTTTGCTTCGAGGGACGCGCAGGGAGGGGAAAGACACGAAAAATTTGTGTCCCCCCCTCGTGATTGGACACCTGTGATCCGAAAAATCTGAAAAAAATTATGGTAGTAGGTGTTTATGAGTACAATAACAACAAATACCCTAGAAGTCGAAATTCACTCAACTTTGTTAATAACAGTAGGATATTCGAATTTCACGTTTTCCCCAATAAAATCGCATCGGTACCCTTAAATTGAACGAAATTGGATATTTACGTAGTCCTGCTGAAGGTTCTTAAACTTTGTAAGTTTGATGAAAATCGATTGATATACACGGAAGTTATAGCCGTTTGAAATTTCTCCAATTACAACAACAATAACACATGGTTTTCGTATTTTATGGACTTTCCATCCAATCAGTCACTGCAGTTTTCACTTGATATTCTTGAAATTTTCCAATAAGATCAATAACATTAATATTTTTGAGAATTCATGATTTGAGTAATTTTTGTTGGTTTGCAACAAAATGGCGACCATTGAAAAAAGAAAAACCTCGGATTTTCTTATAAACGTGCACATCTCTGACATATTTCTTGAGGTTATTCATTGCTGGTGACAGCCTTTCTGAGAAATTGGGTACAAAACCCTTCTGACATGAGCGTAGGTCTGTTTACCCAACTTGTTTATGAGTACAACAACGCCAAATGCTTCAGAAGTTGAAATTTTTCAGGCATTGTTAGTAATAGTACTGGGTTTTCCAATGAGAGGTGTTATTTTGATACTAAAATAAAAATGCAATTTTTTAATATAAATGATCGAATGTTTATTTCATTATAAAAACAAAGGTATGCCGTTAATAGTGAAAAATAACATCAGGCATATGAACATCACGACCACGCTTACAAGACCATATCCTTTTCATGCAATTTTCCATAACCACATCGCAAAGTGGCTGCCCTATATCCTCGATAGCGTCATGAACTCACTCTTTGAGGCTTTGAATCGACGCTGGGCTGCTAGTGTAGACCTTTTCTTTCACGTGGCCCCAAAGGAAGAAGTTGCAAGGTGTTAAATCACAATATCTCGGTGGCCGATTGTGATCACCTCTTCGAGAGATAACACGGCCCGGAAACTTTCCCGTAAAAGATCAATGGTTTCGTTGCTTGTGTGGCACGTAGCGCCATCTTGTTGAAAGTAAACGTTGTCTAAACCAATACCATCTAATTTCGGCCATAAAAAATCATTAATTATATCTCGATAGTGCAATCCATTCGCCGTAACTGTTGCTCAAGCCTCATTTTCGAAAAAGTAAGGTCCAATGACTCCGCCAGATCATACACCGCACCATACAGTCACACAATAAGGATAGAGAGGCTTTTCAACGTCTTGGGTTTTCCGAGCCCCAGATGCGACAACTTTGCTTGTTGAGGAAGCCATCGAAGTGGAAATTGGCCTCGTCACTCAAGATGATTGTTCGATGGAATTCCAGATCATTTTCATGCATTTCAAGGACCCAATCAGCAAAGACACAACATTGTTGATGATCAACTGGCTTGAATTCTTGTGTTAACTGAACGTTATAAGCCTTAAGACCCAAATCTTTATGCAACATACGGTGTAATGACGTTTGTGGAATGCTTATTCCAAAGAACGACGAATAATGGACAAACCTGGGTTTTCTTCAACACTTTCGGCTGTTCTTGAGGAACGTGTACGAGTTTTATTCTTCATATCACTAATTGTCCTAACATCACGATTTTTTGCCGCCAATTTCTGTATTGCAGCCCGACAAAGTGCTTCACGACGACCCAAAAATGTTCTAGTTTTACGAACCGTCTCTGCCAAATTTTTACCATTTTAATAGTGATTTTCAAAAACTTCAAAGCATTGTTGAAGCGTGTACCATTCCATTTTAATAATGGCGTAGCTTTTACTTATCAAATTTTGAAAAATGACGGCTTCAAAAGTGACATCAACCGAAATAGCGGGTTATTCAAAATAACACCTCTTATTGGAAAACCATATATGATTAATCAATTTGACATTTTCTTGAATAAAAACGTGAGAGTACCCTTAAATTCAATGAAATTTGATTGAGTAGACTGTAAGGGATTTAAAATGTATATCGGGGTCCGTTAAGGACAGCAGCGATGTTAACTGCCTCAGCGAGATAAGATTTCGGGCTTCGCTATAAAGACCTTGCCTGACGACAGGTACGCGTGCTCTCTCGAAGGCGTTCAATATGTTTGCAGATGATTGGGTTAGGGTTCATGTTTCACACTCATAGCATAGCATAGATCTTATCACAAATTTGTATTCTTGGAACGTTGTTTTCCTGTGTATGCAGGTGGTCTTCAAATTGTCAAAACTTAATAGAATATGTTATTTGCGAGGTATATTCTTTGGCGTATTTTGTCTCTTTCATTACCGACTCTCGTTATTTTGGCGTCTAAATATACAAATATGTCTACATTTTCGATATTTTGCTCGCCAAATGTGATATCTCGGGTGTTTGAGGTATTTTTCCTCGACTGTGCCATGAGCTTAATTTTATTCTCATTGATTTGTAATTCTACTAATTTTGCTTGACTGCTGAGTTTCAGGAAGGCTTTTTTGCCAGCTGTCGATGACCGTGGGAAAATGTTGATGTCGTCCGCATAGGCTAACATTTGGCTCGACTCATATAATAACCTGCCTCTTCTATCGACTCCCAGTGTTTCTCAAGTACATATTTGGTAAAAAATTGGTCCATTGTTGGTCTACCTGTTGTAAAGCCACCTTGATACTCCCTAATAATATTGTTGGGATATCATCTGATTTTATTTTCTAAGATCTTTGAAAATATTTTGTACGCTGTACAAAGTAGTAATATGCCTCTATAGTTTTCGCACAGTAGCTTGTCAATTTTTTGTGGATGGGGAATATAATTAATTGGCTCCACTCCTTCGGCATATGTTCTTATTGCCAAACGTGCTGAACAACCGTATGGATGGCTTACTGATACTGTTTTCATCAGCGATGATGCTATCGATACCATCATGGCAGAGCGTGGTCTTGGGCTGTAACCACGTTTCAGGCTTTTCACTACTGTGTATGCCTGTCTTGTGTTGTTGCTCACTAAACTTGGATCTATACTTCTCAATTGGTCGTCATAGTATTTTCTTTTCTTAATTAAAATTATCTTATTTGCTACTCTTCTGAAATTTACAAAATGTTCTCACTTTGTCATGTTTCCTGGTTTTTCCCACGTAAATATTTTTTGTACGCCAGACTCTTTTTGTCTTACACATTCTGGCACTAATCACTGAATCAATAGTTTCTCTTGTATCAGGCTTAATGTCCGATCGTATGCTCTGCCACGGTCTCATTTGCCGCTTTCATTTCCACCCATGGCAACTCCGTGTATCTGATAGGATGAGAGCTAATTGGTTGTCGAAGGTATCTACAGACGCCAAGTACGATCAAGGCCCAATGTTATTGGATCAGTACATGGTTGATCTGATTTTATATGTGGTTATCCAGTGATATCCAGGTCATTTTATCTATGCATCAATGTGGGAAGCAAATTGAACATATGACTTTATTTCTGCTACATGCAGAGTCAATCGGATGCTGGCCGTTGTCATTCATTTCATCGTGGAGGCTATATCCTCCAGTTGTTCTCGGATGAGATACCTCATCGCCAACTTTAGCGTTGAAATCACCCAGGATTCTTTTTGAGTCATTTGTAGGCAATGAGTTGCTAAGTCTTTCCAGGTGATTGTAGAACGTTTTCTTCGTATTGTTGTCCTTGTCTCCAGTCAGGGTGTGTACATTTATCAGCCAAATTTTGCTTTAATACAGATCACACACAACCGTTCATTGATTGGCTCGAAATCAATAACGTGCGATTTGAACTCCCTATCTACAATGATTTGGAGTGGCTTCACACGTTTGAATATTGTGTACGATCTCATATATTGAATATAACTTCCATTCCAATTCGTTTCCTGGATTGCCAGTATGTTTAATTTATATGGAGTGGCCTGATGCAAAAGATCTTTAACAGCGACAAGTTAGTTTAGTGATCTGAAATTCCAGGATCCAATGCAAGTTCGTTGCCAAATATCCAATACATTCCGAGGCTCTGTTGCGGGTTTCGCAACAATATAGGGTTTTCCAGGGACGGGGGGCTAGCCCATCACTCAACCTCTATTCCGGTGGCATGATTATTATTTTCAACTCCGTTGTTAGACGCGGAAGAAACGCCTTCACCCTCTTACGTCATCACAAAGGACGTGTAGATTGGATTTAGTAGCAGAGCGTTTCTCGGCATTTAGTGTTCCATTATTGGGGAACCAGTAAACCCAATGTGCGACCTCGAAATCATTTGGTCGTGGAATTTTGGATGGGGAGTTATGGAAGCTGAGGGTGGGGAAACTCCTCCTTTTTCACCCGGCCTGGGACTATCTACGGCGGAGTTTAATGGAAATAATGCGGAAGTTACATTTACAAATCATGGGGGATAAAAAAAATAGAAAATTAAATAAATATTTAAAAGAAATGTGTGCACCATCCAATTTACAAGTTGACATTAATGAATTCCAAACCAAAAAACAAGCGAATACCGGCAAAAGCCAGAATCCACAACAATTGTGGCGATGATCCCATTTAGCCAGGCTAGGAAGGAAAGTCAGCAGGGAAAATGAAGTGTAAGATCTAACTCCCTTAGCATGAAATGTCCAAAACAGTTTACCCGATTTTTCGATATGCTTCTTTATGTTTTGTCACGACATGATCCTACACAGCTCACTGTCCATCACTGCTTGCATTCTCGAAAGTACTCAAGCTTTTCAGGAGCGTTTACTCAGAGCCATGCTGGTTAGATTGATACCTGAAACTGAGGAAGTAGGGCAAAATGTGATTCAAAGAGATATTCGTCCTACTTGCAATGACTGGATTCTATGTACCCCCAAATGGCATTCAGTGTTGACTGGTTTGATTTCTCCGAGGCACGGTGTGAAGTGGTGGTACACCCTGAAGTTATTCATGGGCTTGCCGAATGCCTTTGAGAAAACTGCATACCGTTGTCAGAATGAAGCCGTTGGTGGACTCTAAAGGTCAAAAAGATTTCTTGCTCTAAGTCTCGCACAACTGATTCTGAAGTGGTTTTAGTCTTGGACTTGACTCATACGAACTTGGCATAGTAGTCCAGGATCACAAACAATTGTGTATTGAAATACCCAATGCATTTACATCACACTGAATAAAGAAGTGCTCCGTACAATACGAGTTGGTCAACGCTCGAGTGGAAATCAACAACTGCTTCACTTTATTCAAAAGTTAGTTGGCAGTAGGTAAGGACTTGATAGCACGTTTGCCTTTAAGTAAATCCATCAGGGGTGCGGTTACCGATCTAAAGCTTAGAATAAAATGTTTGTACCATACTGCCATGACCATGAACCTTCTCACATCCTTAGCCGTTGGGAGTTCAAGATAGGAACCATGCCTGAAATCAGCTCCAGAGTGGTGCGCAGAGTACCATCACTCACCACAAAACAAAATATTTGATTTTCTTCTTGACGAACTTGTTCTTTGATTGATGGTCAAGTTGGCGTTCCTGAGGAACTTTGTAGCAGTACTCAGAAGCTCCAAGTGCTCTTCAAATGTTGAACTCGTAACAATCAAGTCATCTAAGTAAACAAATACCTTGTCTTGCAGCTCGTGCAGTATAACTTTATCTATCAACTGACACAGAATTTGGAGACTATTGAATAAACTGAACAGCATGACCTTGAAATGGTATATATAATGGTATCTCCTTGCTTGCATCATCCAACGAGATTTGCTGAAAAGCATCCTTTAGGTCAAAGCTGGTATTAAGCTTGGGGATCTATAACAGTGCTCACAATTTCCCGATGAGCGAAAACAGATAAGCTACCTTAAATGACATCTCATTGAGACGTCCAGCATCAACACAAAAATGTGCCTTCCCGGGTTTCCTATTAAGGGTCACTGGAGAACTCCACGAACTCTGACTCTTCTTGAATACCCCCAAAGACAGCATGCAATCGAGTTCTTCATACAACAGTTTCTGTATAAGCGGCAAGACAACATACGACCGCTGCTTAATGAGTTGAAAAAAACTAGTGTCAATGTGATGTGACATGAGACTGATCCTACCCAAGTTTTTCTCATTATATGTATGATGGAAACCAAGTTAAGACGTTGCCGATCTTTGGGAGACAACAGATGGGATTCACGGGTCAAAGGCTCTGTGGTGATTTTGATAGCGCCAACTCTAATTGGTGCAGCTCAGATGAGGTCCCAGAAGTCAATCCCAAGATACCCTGTATATGTCAGTGATGAGACAACTAGGAACATCATCAATTTCGTAGCGTTGCTTAAATGCACCGATTTGGTGACGTGTCCCAGAACTGAATCTTTGTATCGTGAAGCAGTCTGAGCATACGCATGCATGGATTGCATATACATTAGAATCCTAAGTTCCACCTCCGAGGATATTAACACTGGCTCCACTGTCAAGCAGTACTTGATGAGTAGGTCTATTTTCACTAGGGGTTGCAACAATTAATTCCACGCAAGCACACTTCAAGAGGCACCTGGCGAAGAAATACCTCCGAAAGGGATGCCCCTTAAAACAGATGGGTGGTTCTTGATCATTACCCACCATCCCGATATTTTCGGTGAATAAGTTGGTGGATCCGACATACGGAGCGAAGTGAAGAAACTTGTCGGTGGGCATCGGTTGACGGCATTTCTGGAAGCAAGAAGGGATCTCACTAGAATACCGACTTGGAAAGTGTGTATGGTATCGTACTGTAGACTCGCCTTGTTAATCACACCATATATTCTTCAATTTATCAACAGTGTCAATGTTAGGAGAATGCCTGCTTCGTTGGTCCATCATAGGTCTACCTGAGAGACACCACACAGCTTCAACTTGGGTGCAGTGTCGAACTAATTCAAATTGATCAACCATCAAAATTTCAAAAGGATCGAATGGTATTTAACGAAATTGTAGTAGTTTGAGTTTTTCTGTGTCACAACAAAAATACATCGCTATAGAATTGACTCAGACCCGACGGGGTTGTTAGGATTTGCTTGAAAGCTTCAGGAAGGATATAGGTCATGAATGTCTTTGAGAGTTCATTCAATGAGTCAAATCAGTAATCGTAAAACAACTTGGTGGCCGTTTTAAGATGGTAAAGTTCTGGGGAGCTCTAGCATCTGTTGGCCTCAGGCTTGATAGTTTTTTGTCAATCCTGATGGAGCCCATAATTGGAGTGAGCTGCAGCGGCATATTGAATTGATGCATTTTGGAAATAAGCCTTGCATGGAGGACTTTATCAAAGGCCTTAGCTATATCAAGCTAAATCTGTTGAGTTCCTATGGCTTAAGCCTGTTTTGATGTGTTGGACCACTCTAACTAACTGGAGTTCAGTAGGCCGCTAAATTGTTCCTCCGGAATGATATCTTGGTCAAATTTCACGTTATTGAGTACATGCAGAATCACCCTTTCCGCAATTTTTAACCGTTATGAGAGAAGACTAATAGATGTATAGTTTAGTGGGAATTGTGGGTTCTTGTGAAATTTCAAAAAATAATAATAACCGCAGACTTCGATGTTTTGGGATACCCTCACGAACAAAATATTGCAAAATATTGCATTAATTATGTCTGTAGGTATTTGTAAAATAGTGCATTTATAAAATAGTGTCCGGTAGCAATGAAGTCAATCCCACCGAAGGCGGTCCCAAGCTTGTTTGAGAAAGGAGGAGGGGACCCTTGTTTCCCCAACCCACAGCTTCAATGATTCCTCATGCTAAGCCCCCCAATTAAATGGTAGTGAATGTTTTCGGGCTCGCACATTGGGCTTACCGATTCCCCAGTCATGGGACATTAAATGCCGAGAAATGCTAATAACTGTAAATACATCCACAGCTCTGCTATAAAATTCTAATTACTACCCCTTTGTGGGTACGTAAAAGGGTGAGGGCTAACTCCCCGCCCTTGAAAAAGCCTACAATGTTTCAAAACCTGCAGAAGGGCCTCGGAATGGATTCTGCTCGCGGCAAAGACCTCGCAAACGGAAACAGGACAATAGCATTGGATCCTGAAATGTCAGGTCACTCAATTACTCTGGCGCTATTAAGGTTTAAGACAACAGGCCAGTCAATATAAATTAAAAATACTGGCAATCCAGGAAACGAACTGGACTGGAAATGATATTCAAGACCTGAGATCGCACACAATATTCAACAGAGGGAAGCCTACTGGAAAGCGAGAATTCAGAGTAGCCTTTGTTGTGGATAAGGAGTTCAAATTGCATGTTATTGATTTTAAGGTTTAATGAATGGTTGTGTGAGATCCGCATAAAAACGAAATTCTTCAAAATCTTGCATTGTACACACCCCGAAATGCACAAATAACGTTCCACAGGAAAAACTCCTGTTTATGCCGAACTATTTGCTAATTTTCAAACGGAATAAATCTCGTTACCACAAGGATGGCCTGAGCTTGTGAGGTTCAATATAAGCTATAAACTTTTAAAGTATATTTTTCAAATTTTTCGTCTTTTTTTTGCTACAAAGTTGCTCTACCCTTCTTTTACCAATTGGTTTATCAATCGAAGTTTCTTCTATATTCCGCATATAATTTATCAGGGAAAATCTCAATCAACTGGAATATGGACCAAATTATTTACTTCATTTTGATTTAAATCGAAACAATCTACGAAGTGAAATAATGATCTGCATCTAGAAATAATGATCTCCACGAGCACTTCAACGTCGCTCCTAACGAATTCAACCATTTTTCAAAAACGCCGTAGCAGGAACAAGTTAAGATCATATACAATTTCATGAATTGTATCGTCAGATAAAGAGAATGCTTTGCACTCCATCCATAGGTTCCAATATGAAAATACTCCACAACACTCATTTTAACGTCCATTTGCAGAATAGCTTCCATAAATTTTATGTTTTAAAACGAACGACTTAAGCCAGTAACCCGTGAAATAGTTGTTCGCTTGGTCTGGGCTTCGAAGATCATTCGTGATATTTGAAACATTTCAAAAGTTAACGAGCGTGCGTTTTATGCCTCTCTCTTTCGTGAAATTACATAATTTCACTACATTAAATGCTCCAGTTTGATCTTTGATTGGATAACTGTTTTTTGCGTTGTTTATGGCTCCATCAGAGCTTCAGATGTGATTATTTTTGATGTTGGTGTATGGAAATGGCAAGAATTTACACATGGTCTCCACATCAGATTCAAATACAATGAATTAGAGTAGCCGGCCAGTTTCAAACAACCCATGTGAATATATTAGCCATAAATTATTTCATATTCGCCGCCACTCGTCGAATTAAAGTCACTATTCATCACTGTTCACCGGCACCCGTTCCTTATCGTCAATTTAACATACTAACTAGCGAGAGAATAATTGAAGTAATCGCATTAATTCTTGTTGCAATTAATCACTTCATTGCCTGATGGTTGTGGCATCAAGCGCACATTTACAGCAATTAATTTTAAACGAGAACCTTACGTGCTCAGCTTTCTTTGGTGGCGCTCTGAGCTGGATGCTTACCGTCAAGTGGCGCATCAGTAGTTACAAGATTTTCACCATCACGCCAAGCATGAGCATCATCACAATGATCACGACCACGTCTCAAGCATTTTCTTCATATTATGCGTTTTCTATTCGCGATCTACTCGTGATCGCATCAATTAGCTTCATTGCGTTCGAATAATCAACATTCGTACGGTTTTCTATTCGTTTTGTTGATTTTGCTGAATCAGATCACTTTATCAATTCATTTTAATATCAATGAAAGAAACCTTTTCTTCCGCATTCTGAATAGATACACTGATCGAACATGGCGTTGCATAAATTTTGTCAACTGAAAAGTATCAGATTATGCGACAAGGTCGTGGTGTGGTACAAGATATGATTGGTATAAACTTTGTAGAGACTGAAACATTTGAACGAAGCTGAATTCGCGAAAACTGTTAATGGAGTCATTAATCACAAAAAACTCTTCCACTAAGAGTGTCAAGGTAATTTGCTGTTAACAGTATTAACATAATTCAGTTTAACATCTCCCACACATTTATGTATTCAAAAACTGATAAGACTTTCAGAGTGAATTGAACAGCAATATTTACGGGTGAATATTGGGAGACATTAGCAAAAAAGTGAACTTTTCAAGTCATCGGTATTTTTGCAGACTTAATATATCGTGCAAAACTATTTCACTGCATAGTATATGCGATATTCGATTGAAACTTGTTGCGCAAAATTAAAGATATTTTTCATATTGCTCAAAAATGACTCGCTAAATAATGGTTACTCAATATCTGGTTCAAAAGTTATGTGTCCTTTCCTTTAAATTTATTTACGTCAAAAATCGAACATAAAATTCAATCGTTGGACAACCAAACCTGCAAACCTCATTAGCCAATCTGGTTCAATGCACGTCAAAGGAAGCTAAACGGAATGATTTCAAATTTCTCATATGTGTCGGCTTCAAAATTGGCTTTTGAAATAATCGATCAAATCAAGATTGCGTTTTGATAACGACGCGGACCGGTCAAATGACAAATGTAGGCACAATATGTGATTCGATTTGCCCCATTTCCCTTCACACGCATGCACCTATGAAACGAACGGCGTCCGATGAAGCGCTGGACATTTTTGAAATATTACTGCAGATGCCCAGCTGAACGCGCAGTAGGTGTGAACGTTATACGCGGGCTGAGGCACACTAGCATTGATATGACTTCCGTATGTTGCGTGATGGAGTTAAGGTAGTTACAACAGATCGCCAGAATTGATATGGGATTTATTTTAAATTAGATTAGATACAATGTATGTCAGCTCTATCATATCTAGTTTAACTGCTACTTTAAGCAGATAATCCATTTGAATGGATGAGAAGGTGCACTTGTTCAACTGATATAGATGTTTTAATGATTTGCTGTGGGGTTCGGAGTTTATTTATAAAACTACTAGCATTTGCAATTGTGTCATTCATAATATCTCGATTTTCCACATCATTATGTATGGATGGATTGAAAATAAAATAAATTGAAGAAATAATTTAAATCACAATAGAGGTGATTCACACAGTAATTCTTTGGTTTTAAGTAGAAAAGCTGCCTTGAAATTCTCGTATGGTTTGGTCCAATGCGTCCAAGTCACAGTGTTTAAATGGATGCAGCAAATATTATTACGACTAAATCATACGTCTCCAGAAACAGGGTGTACTCTATGTAGAATTTAAACAGTAGTTTCAGCAAGAAAATTCTTAAAAGGAAATAAATATTTAAATTCCTTCATTTGAAGGGATGTGGTTGAAAAATTACGAGATGATCACTCAAAGGAATTATGGGGGAACTGGCCCAAGATATTCTCATATTTTTGTCTGTTTTTATATTTGTTTACTTAGATGGCATCAAGGGAAGATTCAAGTTAATAGCTGCAGACGTGTACACATTTTGACCAAAGTTCGCACACCGTGTGAAGCTGGCTTTTTGTTTTTAACCAGTTGATTTTGGATTTTATTTGCAGCGATCCACATATAGTCTGATTTATCATTGCATTGAGTTTCATCCATGCCTTGGTTAGACCAGTAATAACCAACTTTTGTTGAAAACGGCAGCTTAAAAATATGCCGTCTTAAATTTTCAACTCTTTTACATTATCATCCAATTTTCACAATTTTTGCGGCATGAAAGATTTTAACCCAATTTACTATAAGATTAGGTTTAATTCGAACGTATTGAGAAACTTCGCGGGTCAAGGGCTACAAAAATTTGAAAAAAACCACATTTTAGAACCACCCCGTCGTTATTTTAAAACTTGCTCTTATATAATCACCACCCTTAAATCTTTTCAACTTATGTCTCAATATTATGTTTTACTCGTATATAAATGGAATGAAAATTGAACATTGAAAGATTGCCATTTTAAACTTTTTATAATTGACTAGAAACTGCAACAACAATTTTTTGTTAGTTTTTTGGGTATTCTATCAAAAAAAAAAACTAATCAAAATCGGTGCTTGTCTGTTCGTTCTTCCATTAGTAAGGCGACATAGCAAACTATCTCAGGAATTAGAGAAGCTAGAGCTCAGAAGTGAATGTGAACGAATGAATATTTCATAGGTTGAATTTTAAGGAGGGTCTCCCCATATACCGATGTGACCCTTTCAAAAAAATGTTCGCCGAAGATAGTCGAAATGAAAGGTCTTGCTGAGGATTTTCAATATCAGTAGCTAAAATTGCAATATCTTGAGGAGGTAGGTAGGAAAGGACACGAAAAAATGGTGTCCTCTACTCGCGGTTGGACACCTGTAGACCAACAAATCTAAAAAAAGTCGTGGAGGTAGCTTTCTATGAGTACAACAATAGCAAATATCTCAGAGGGCTAAATTCGCTCAATTTCGACAACGCCACTAGGATTTATGAATTGAATAATTGCCCTCAAATTTGATGGAAATTTTTTATCGTGGAAATTCCCTAGCCTGTAAATTTCATCAGAATTCAGCAGTATTAACTGAAGTTACAGTCCAGTTCCATATAATACTGCAACTACAATGGGCAGTGTTCCTACTATATGAGTATTTAGTTCAACCAAGTTATTGAAAGGATATTCTTTAAAACTTCAGAAAGGATAAATGACTTAAATAACTTTGATACCTTGATATGCTGAATGATATTTGCTATACTGTAACAAAATTGCAGCAGCTTCAATTGGATCAAAAGGTGATTTCCTTCAAGCCTTACATTTAGCGTACGTAACGGAAATGTGTAAATTTCAATGGTTGAGTACAAGTTTCTTCCGACAGGAGCGCACTCCTGCCTACCCAACTTTTTATCCTTTGGACCGCTCGTAAAATTTTGAGTTTTTTGTTGTGTCTTTCTATACAGTTAAAATTTCATCCAAATCGTAGCTAATCTTTGGTCAGAATAGAAATCACGGATGTTCATCTGAAACAACGACAAATTTGTTTATTTCATCTGCTTTTCTTGAAAATCAATGCAAAATTGTGACCTTCAGCGGGGTAAAGATTTCGGTTGAATTTCACATTGGATTGAGAGAAAATTTACGAAGACGAGCTGTACTATACGAGGATGTTCTGGAGCTCCAGGTAATTTGGGGAAATTTTGAGCATTATATTTATGATCATGAAACCTCCTGAGGGAATAGTTTTCTTCCATTTTCAAAGAAAGTTCAAGCAAATTTCCCCAATTGATCTCCATAAAAGGGCCATCGTGATCTGTACCGCTTCTGTCACTAGTTTGCCCATCATGGCTTTAAATTGTTCAACATTCAAGGCTCGTCAAAAAATATTTTTGATCTCCAAAATGCTTAAATTAATATTTAAACTCATATTTAAATGAATTTAAATTCAAGGGGATGATCTTGATATCTATGTCGCCCTGAACATCGAGTGGAAGTTATTTAAAATCAACGACTCAAAAATTACAAGTAATAAAATTGGAGTGATCAGTTATGTTATGGAATAATAAATTCTTTTTTATGCACAAGCGAAATAACTTATTTAATTTTCGTAAGATTAAAATAGGTAACAACTAAGTATTATGGAATTGAATGAAAAAGACTGCATCTTAATCCGACTTGCTGCACAGTTTTTTGACAGTAGAATGCTGTATTTTTTCAACTAAAAGGGTTGAAAAACTGATTGTTTACAATGGCTGACTCCTTTTTTTTTCAAACTGGAGACCCAATTAACAAGCCACTGGTTCCATGTTGATGCCATATCTTAAGCACGCTTGTTGTCATAGATGGAATCTTCGGATGCCTTAAGAAAGTATTTTCGCCGAATTTAACCTGGGCCCTTTCTGGGGATTTTAGCTGGACGAGGAATAGTCCACGCAAGGCGAAAATTGGCGCGATTCTTTTGAGCGATGTATTTGAAAGTCTGTTCTATTTTTTTTTTCTTCCTCTCTCGATGCATGAACTTAACTTCAGCCCACATATGCTATGAAGCAAACTTGCCAAATTTTACCGAGCAAGGGTGGTAAGCAACAAAAAAGAAAATTTCCTATAGAAAAGCGTAATAAATGCAAGAAATAAGCTCTCCAGTCTGTTTATTATTATAGTGTTGATTGGTATGCACACTTATATTACGCTCTAGAATCTTTCATCAATTTGAATGAGAGGCTCGTTTAGCCAGTAATCTTATGTGTTATGTTTTGCGAATGACATAGATAAGGCAAATTTCAGGAATAAGAGGAAAATAACATAGGACCAAAAATGAATTGTTCTGGCCAAATGAGAGCTGGCATAGAGCAGAATGCAATGAATTTGAATATATTTTTTTTTTTTTATTTCAGATCTATTTTACAGAATAAATTCAAAATGCCAAAATAGATAAACAGAAAGTTATCTCAAAAGTAAGCTACAATTTAAGGCAAAATAAACATTATTACAAAAGATGTGAACGAAAGATAATTGGACAAATTTAAATGAGGCAACGCAATAAACTGAAAAATCTTACCTAGCTTGGACTCTGAGCGACTCCAAAAGTGGACCAAGCTGTAGGTATTCAAGATGAGTCGAACCTATGGGGAATGAAAATAAATATCTGTCTACGCGAAAGAAAAAAAGTAAAATTGAGTAGATTTAGTTCTTAGATGGAGGACGCATGAGCATCGGGTTTTGAATATAAAATGATAAAAAGCCTCGAGTAACCATAAAGAGCAAATATTGGTCAAGTTATTGTCGCCTCATCTTCAAGGAACGGATACCCAGGTCGATAAAATGTTCACCATATGGACGGTAGGATAGTTTGTATTTATAGAAAAGTGAACGAGTGAATTTTCTCTGCATGGATTCAACGGCACTCGAAAGGTATGTGTGACGGGGAAGGTCATTGATGAAAAGTTTGAATAAGAGAGGACTTAGCATAGATCTCTGTGACATGCCAGAAGTCAGGGCGAAGAGGGCAGAAGAGCACCCGTTACAAATTACCGAGCAAGAACGGTTATGAAAAAAGGAACTGATCCATGTAAGGAAGGGACCGGATATTCCGTATTGGCCAAGTTTGTTTATTAAAGTTTGGTGGTCAATGCTGTCGAACGTTTTGGCGAAATCGATATAAATCACGTCCACTTGACCCCTAGAATCTAAAGCAGGAGCTATGAAATCGGAAAACTGTAGTATATTAGTAATAGTTGAACGACCTTTTATGAACCCATGCTGCTTATCGGAGAGATTTGCATGGAAAGCATCGTAAATTCTGGATTGGAAGATCCTCTCTAAAAATTTTCCAAGATATTGGCCGATAATTGGAAACGGAATTGCGGTTGCCGTACTTATCGATGGGGAAAATATTAGCACATTTCAATGAGTCTGGGAAAACACCAGTCGAAAGACACAAATAGAAAATCAAGGATAGGGGAAAACTTAGAGAAGAGCACAGCAATTTAATAGATCCGCTTGTATCTATCGAGACGATGATATCTTCTACTTCTACAGAATTGGTAGAGATAAAGCTGAAATCGAAGTGAGCCGGACTATAGGAATTTATGAAACAAGGCGAGGAGGATCTGAAATTGGATGAAAAAGTCGGCAAAGAGATCGCATATGTCTTCATCATTAGAGGCTGTTTTTTAAGCAATGAAATTGAATTAGGAAGAGTGTTGGAAGATTTAAGTGAATAAACATACGACCAAAAGGATTTAGGGTTATTGGAGCAGAAGGAGCCTTCAATGGAATGGTAATAGGCAAGTAAAGCTTGAGAAATAGCTTTTTTTGGCATCAACTTGAAGAAGTTTGTACCTTAAAAGATCTAAATTGGATCCCGATCGAACGTAGATTTTACGGGCTTTGTCTTTTACATGCAGTACTTATGCAACTTCAGCATTAAAACCAAGCTGGTTGCTTATGACATGGTGTACGAGTTAATGGCATGAACTGAGCAATAATGTTAAACAGCGAAGAGTAGAAAGATTGTACAGTAAGCTCGGGATTAATTGGATCCAAAAGAGAAACTCAATTAATGTTGGCAAACGTTTATGCTATTCCTTCGTAGTTTGCATTAAAAAAGTTAAAATGACGAGGGTTTGTTTTCCAGTCCAAACGTAATGAATGCACCGTTAATTGTGTCTTAGCCGAGGATGATGAATATCCGGTATAACATACAGTGACACCGCCAGAGAAATTGGACTGACAGAAGACGAATTATTTGATAAAATGAGGTCGAGCATTTTTTCGTTAGCATTTAATACAGGATTAAGTTGAGTGAGGGAGCAAGAGGACAAAAAAGACGAAAGAGCAATGGAATTTTCATTGATTGAAGTTATAGAAGAAGCGATCCAGCTTACCCCGGCATGTTGAAATCACCACAGTTAAGGATTTGGAGAGAAGGATTTACATTATTTATAAATAAGGCAAGTTCACTAAAAATTCGTTCATAGGAGCGAAGTGGCATATTACAGGGACCATACAGATATATGACGCAAACTCAAAGATTGATAAAAAGGCATATTTGGACTGCGATACTTTCTACAGGGGGAGAAATGTTCAAATCAGAGTAACGTGAAGTGTGAAAACTATTGTCGACCGCTATTAGCACGACCCACCATCTGCTTTCCCAGATAATAGGTGATCCCTATCTTGTCCAAAGACTGCATGAAGAGAGAGAATTTCTTCGTCCGTAAAGTCATTTGTAAGCCAAGTCTCAGAAGAAAAGATTCGACTTGGTCCTCAAACCACGAATTGATTAAAGAACTTGAGAGAGAATAACTACGAATTATATTTACGTTATTTTTTTCCTACAAGTACTTGTCTGTGCTATACTTTCTTGAACCTGAATATAATTCGTGGTTACAAAAACATATACAGTTCGCATAAGTAGAATAATTTTCTCACACCGATGCATGGTGGTCGCCATTACACCCGTGTGTCTATAGTGTGATGGCCTGATGAAACTTAGTACACATTTCGAAACCAATTTCTATTATTTTTCTTCTCTAATTATTTTTCAGAAAAATTATTAATGCAGATACGATATTACGAGTAATTATTTAATTGTCATATTCTTTAAATTAAGTGTGCTTAGTTAGCCATCAAGGTTTTTGATTATTTGTAATTTAAAACCTACTTTATGTTATTATAAATTTTATTATGATCGATAAAATTAAGCAGATTTGAAAGAAAGTGAATTAGAGTCTTCCCTTGCATCTTCTTCCTTATCATTCACATACTGTTACTAAAAGCTGTATGTCTTCTGTTAGAGGAATTTTTTGGGTTGGACATTAAGTAGTTTAAGGTTTAGCCCAAGAGAACTTTTAATTTCAGTTAACATTTTGAATTTATAGAGTTCTTAGTCAGTATTAAATATAAGGCTTATAATTTCAAGTTGGATTGGTTTTAATTGGTTAAAATTTTCAAATACATACAAACATTATAAACACCAAACATCGTTGAGCTTTCAATCAATTGGAAGCGACAGTCTAGATAATGATGTGCAATAACTACCTGAAAATAGAAAATTGAATATTTAATAATAGATAATCAATAAGAATTTTACAAATGAATTATTACTTAGCTTTGCTAATAAAAATTGTGAACATACAGAGGTGGACAAAAGTATTGGCACAGAGCGATATGTTGAGAAAAACAAGTCTTAAAAAAAACCAAAAGAAAATATTGAAATAATTCTTTTAGGAAGGTATAAATTATCATCAAAATAAAGTTTATAATATGATGCGTCATCTGGAAAAACATGACCAATTAGATTGAGGTATCGTGACTGTGAGACGGTTCATAAAGTATGAGTAGCATTCTAAACTACCCAAATTTTCCGACTGTGGGCCATAAATTTCGGATCATTCCCTTATAGAATAAAAATTAATGAACTAAGTTCGAATATCCGCAATCTTAGCAAATCTTTCTTTGGAATATTCAAGTGAAGAATCTGATTTATAACTTTGTTGATGTAGAGAAACTCGCCAACAACTGAAGAATCCATAAAGCCCTGTAATATTTTCAAAATGTTTGACGTCCCTTAAGCACAGCAGCGATGGAATGGTGGCTTTGTAAGCTAAAGGTCTGGGCTCATCGCAATGGTCTTCTATGACCACGCGTGCGTGGCTGGTAGCTAACTACTAGGATGTTTTGGAGATTTTCCGGTAGCACAAGGGCTCACTACAAAAGATTTCATGCGCACGAGTTGATTGGTCTAAAGAAGATCGTATCAAAAGAAAAAGGCCGAGACCAGAAATATAGGAAGCTCTACTTAATGGTTCACCTACTTTTATCACGTGTTATCAGGGTTACGACCCTGTCATTGATAAAGAAAGCTATTACCCAAGGCAAGATGTGGGGAACCCAGTTGGAATTGAATCTCAGTTGAACCCCTTCTAACCGAGCCTTGGATCTCGATGGCAAGAATCAACAAGCGATTACTCTCCATCCCGCCAAAAACCCTACAACGTCAAAAAAACTATAGCTTGATGGCTGAGTAAATTCAACGAGTAGCTGGAGAGTGCTCTTGCCGGAAGAGTATTGTAATTTAATTAGTAGCTCAAACGACGACATTTGAATATCAAAACTTAGCTCATACATACAACCTTTTCTATAAAATCAGCTCGGAAAATGAATTTTCTTTGTGCTGAGCTCCATGAAAACATATCAATGTTACAAAACATTCATACAATTACCATCAAAATTCCCACATATCTATAGTGCCTGCACTCTTTGCAAAGGCGTATCTTCATAATATCACGTGTTACTGATGTTGTTATTGATAAATTTTCAATTGATCGTAATTTGCCCTTTTATAGCGCAATTTTTAAAAATTTTCAGAAAAATGTGTTCAATAATGATTCAAATACAAGCTTAAGGGTTACTTGTCGATTTTATAGACAAACACGTAAAATTCACATAATGTATTGTACTATTATTAACAAAGCTGATCGAATTTCGACTTCTGGGGTATTTGTTGGCCTCGTACTCATAAAGACCTACTTCTTTGATTTTTTTCTGATTTTTTGAATCAAAGGTGTCCAATCACTAGGGTAGCGGACACCAATTTTTCGTAGATTCCCCCTCCGCCTACACCCTTTGAAGCGAAAAGTGTCAGTTTAAGACCTGTTTTGAAAAGCTCTCATTAAAATCTTTCATTGAATACCCATATTGGTTAGCATTGTTGAATTTTTTTTTTTTCGAGGTCTACACCCCAATATGGGAAGGCCCCCTTAAGCACCTTATAAAAATCCTTTTATACAGATACTTTAAGAGATTACCTCTTTACACCTCATCATCAAATTCACGTTTCTAGCTCATGTAGTTTCCAAGAAAATTTGCTGTTACATACGGACGGACGGACGGACAGACAAGACGTAAAATGAAACAACCGCAGCGTTACAGTTTAACAATTAATTTTATTGAATGCTCCATGAAGAAAAACATAAACATTAATAAATGAAGAACGTTGTATTTTTCTTTTCAAATTAAATTATACAAAAAGGTATACTCAACCACTTTTAAGCTGTTAAAAAATAGTTGTGATTCTTTATTTTATTAGGGTTGAAATTAAATATGAATTTTTGCCCTGGACAATAAACAATCTGACCCTGTAGTTTGAATCTAAAGTTTCCTTTTTAGTAAAATTTCCAATTATTACCAACTTTCATTATCACTTCTACTATTGCTGTTGTCATTTTTCTATTAAAATAAACGTACCATGCTTTATTAATTCAGAATCATTACGTTAGTTCAAACGATTAATTCATGTTAAATAAAGTGGCAGACAAATTATAACTATTGTTTGTGGACGAAATTTAACAGCAAAAGACAGCAAGAGCTTGATATTTTCAAAAATTAAAATTTCACTAACATTAGGTACAAAAATTCCATTCATGTTCCAATAATAAATCTTAGTTAAAATTGTTCAAACATGTACGTATACAAAAAAAAAAAATTATACGAATAGCATGTTATTTTCCAACAATGTAATAGATTTTGACGCAATGAATATTGCAGCAAGATCGATCGGTGATTTGATCCATTTTTTTGTACACCAACCATATGTATCCTCATAAGTACTGATCTCTTGGCGCAGATCCAATAAAGAATTCATCAAAAATTATGCAAGTTTTTCGAAGCTAAAAATAACCTCAAATGCGCACATGCTTTTAAAATATTTGTCCAAAAGTTTGAAATTACGAATTGAATCATTTAAAGAGTGCTAGCTAATTACTGGTGCAGTTGACATTTCGATCCATTTTTTAAGACCTCTAAGCTACTAGTACCTGTATTGTAGTGAAATGGGTGGATATCAATGTCCGTAAAGGACTATAGCGATAATCTGCTGCCTCGTCGAGCGAAGATGTAAGTGCTCGCCAGAATGGGCGCATTAATGCGCTGGCAGGCTAGCATGGCAGCGTCGTGGGTGGGTTGCTTTCCCCAGCACAAGGGCCACTGGAAAAGTCGTCGTAGGACTCGGTCCAATGGTGTCAAGGCCGAGATAACTTACGGAAGGGATAGACTGCCGAAGCAAAACGACAGACTGGGCATGGCGAACGCGGGCGAGACTTGAGAGAATCTCGTCTATACCATGTAAACTCACAGTCCCCAAATAAGAGTGGAGCATCCAGATGGAAGCGGTGCCCCTCGCACCCCCTCATCCGGATCAAGATCCATTGTAGACCTGGCCATATATTTTCCGCTTGAATGAAAAACTCATACAAACATAATTCGCATGAATTTTTCCTATAAGTGAAAAGTATGAACGTTTTCAATTTACGAATATGTTAATGTTTTGTACTCGTATGATGGAATCCAATAACATTTTAGCATAAATACGAAACTCAAGCGGAAGGCTAACCACCCTGCGAGAGCACCAGTAACGCAAAGAGAAGGAGTGAGTTCACCCGATGGCTGGTTCATGAGTGAAGGCGCCAGCCAACGTGGCGGGTCCCGTACCTGGTCAGGATTTAAAGTAAATGGAAAGATCGAAAGCGCGATTCGAAATTACCTATTCATATTTCTTACGATACTCGTAACATATAATAGTATCATCACATTTAGATAATATTTATCTGGACGTTATCTCGTTTTATTTAAATGTTTAAAATTTCCTCGTCTTCTCGCACTTTCTATAGAACTGTGAATTTTTTTCATGGGAAATACAATTTTTCTTCTACTATTTGATTAATTACATTCGATTAAAATTTTTTTCTTTTCTTTTTGATTTTAGAATAAATAAAAAAGTGTACTCAAACAAGCATTGCTGATAATAATTCTGTGTGAGTATAAAAACCTCTGCCTCCGGACACAAATATCGAACCAACGCAGGGAGATGGGCTGACTCAATTGCTATTCAATTTGGCCCTGGAATACGTCATGAAAAAGCTACCTGTCGATACACGAGGTAAATTACTATATAAGTCAAGCCAAGTGGTAGCCTTTGCTAGACGACATCAACATCTTGTCACGGTCATTAACAACTGCCAAATAACTCTTCCTGAAACGCGACAGCGAAGCAAAACTATTAAGGCTACAAACAATGAGAATAAAGCAAATTTTATGACGTAATTATGGAAAAATAGCTCAAATACACAAAATATCACACTTGGCGAATACAATATCGAAAATGTGGGTAAATTTGTGTATTTAAGTGCCAAAATAATAAGAACCGGACAATAAAAAGACGTGATACGCAGAAGAATACAGCTCAAAACTAAAATATTTTATTTTGTTTAATGATTTTCAAAACCAGCTGCGGGCACAGGAAAACAACACTCCACGTACTCAAATCTGTGATAAGACCTGTGTTATGCTATGCATGTCGAAAATGGACAATAAGCCAAGCAACTGCAAATATACTGAGCGTCTTCGAGAGGCAGGTCCTGAGGTGAATAATCGGAGCGAAGCTAGACGGCGGATTTGATTGAACCATGAGGTGTATGAAACTTTAACAAGCCGGAGTCTCAACGATTGTAACCCTGCAGAAGCTGCAATGGGCTGGCCAATTTAATTGTATGAACGAAAATCGGATACCCAAATATACCCAATAGAACTTAAGGGCAGAGACCAATGGGAAAACCGAGGAAGCGCTGATTTGACTCGGTTGAGGAAAACAGTTCATCGCTGCTTGGATTTCGAAATTGGAGGACGTGGCCGATGGATCGAGACAGTTGAAGGCGCAATTTGCATGAAGTGTAGGCCTGATAAGGGCTGCAGTGCTACAAAGCAGAAGAAGAATCTAGGCAGCTCGTCACAATTCGGTTAAACTACTCCGTTGGGGTAGACTCCCCAGATGTTGATTAATTGTTGAATTCTTTTGTCATTTTGATTGATAAGATTTCTCCAGAAGGACCTGCACTTTCACCAGTTGTTCCTCATTTATTCAACGGACGGTAACGATAAGGTTTTTATACACTACCGGTTGCAAACGCGCTTTTACGAACAGGTTTGGTTGCAAGCTGTTTACGCAAGATTTTACTACCAGTCGAGTAACGAGTGATTTCAGGAAGAAAGGTCCATTTTAAAAACAGTGCGACACCTAGAAGTAAACACGCTCGCACCTGATACCATGTGGCCAAATATCCACTGGCAAAACAACACCCCCTGACCCAAGAGACGAACATGAGAAGTTCTCCATTCCATCTGCAACCGAAATCCATCGTACCACTAAGCCTATGACTGCCTGCCATAACCTACTGGGAAAAGAAAAGCCATAACATATGCCAAAGTCCGACAACCCTAAACCAGAACTCACCCAATTTTGTGTCTGGTTTTCTCTATACTAAATTTCTGCCACCATACTGCAACGTGCTTTATTAGCTCTCGTCGGAGAGTAACATATTATTCCAGAAACCCTCAGGCTTATTTAGACCGACTTTTGAGAATTGCACCCTTTTTGTTAGTTTCATTGATTAAATATTTTTATCTGCATACTAGTGCATTGTATCCACAACGATTAAAGACTGTACGTATTGTTTCGGTAGGAATATTTTTTTAAAAATCGGTTTCAGCTTAAGTGAGAAACTCTTTCGTTGATTTTTTTGGGGGTATTCATAATGACCGATGCGTTATTGTAATACGAGTACATTAATTGGGTTGATGAGCCGTTTATAACAGACCTGTAATTAAATTTCAAAAATTTTACGATTTTGTAAGGTTTTATGATACTGCAGACAGTAAACTGACTTCTGCACATTATTTTCCTAATTCCTTCAAGTGATTCACTTAGTTCAAATATGTAAATTCAAAGTTATTTCATGCTCCTCTTGAGTACTTTCCTTCAGCCTGCGAGTGAAGATATGTAACTACTTTTACGTGTGCAGAATACGGTAGTATTTTATTCATTTTATTTTTTTGTCATGCGAAACTTGAAAGATGAAAATTTGTTTTACGAAAAGAATATAATCAATATTTTCTTTTGGCTACTATGTAATATGACTTGTTACCTGTATATTCAAAAAATCAGCCCCCTCTAAACATAAATAAATTATTAATCTATATATCATTACAGAGCTTGAAAAAAATGTCTCGACCCAAGACTCAATCGCTTCTCATACTCCATTGTTTAATACCCCGAACCGAAACAATAGCGTAGCCATCAAATCTGATGCAAAATTTCCACGAATTCTGCAGAAGGTCATTTCACCAACGAAACACGCCAGCAAAATTTTCAATACAAACGTGCTGAATAACTTCACTTCAGGTGTTTCACGAACGAGTTCTTATCTTTTGTCCCGATCTTAAATTAATTCTATTCCACTCTTGCCCTAAACAAATCAATTACATCTACAATTTGTGCTTTGCATTTGATTCGGCCATAGTCCACTTGAATGGTCACTAGTCATGCATATGTTTTAGATAAACATATGAACATACATGTCTTCAAGTAGAGAAGTTCGATCGCATTTGTATCGGAGAGTAATTTCAATGCATCATAAATTATTGTTCTAATAAACATTTTCAAAATCGAATAAAGTGGACAGTGACCGGTGTAAATTTGCTGACAAAATCGATAACTAATGTCGCTTGATTAATGATTAATTTCCATGGGTTGCAATTTAGGCGTTAACATGCTATTAGTTAGTCTGAAAATGAACATTCGGCGAGAACTTCACCTAAATCGTGCGTGACTGAAACGAGTGTTGTCGAATTGAAAACTTGTCGAAGGCTACTGGAATTCAAGAGTTATAATTATTTTATTAGATGGTTCAATTTTTCGGAATTCAAGTTGCCCGTACTAAAATAATACTCATTGCTTTTCTCCTTATCCAATAGGCAAGAAATTATTTTACACATCAATGTTGTATTCGAAGATAAGTTTAGACATGGTTAAAATAGGCTTCAATATGGCAACACCAATTTGTGCGTGTTGAACGCCTTGGATTTCCAAAACAAGATTCTTGTCAACACAATTGGTCAGCGGAGAAAAATCAGACATATCCCAGCACTGAAAGAGGCCTTTCACAAAATTGTACTCGATTATTGGGTTGATAGAATTTAAATTATTACCACGGGTGTGCGATTGAGTTGATCGGCTCGCGCAGTACGCATCGTATCAATTAACCCAGCTATGAAGAAGGTCGCATGGTGCTAGTGGTCTACTCATGCTATTATACTCTTCCATTTCAACGAAGAGTTTTTATTGCCGTGTTTTTTTAGGAGCATTCACCTCATCAATCCCACTATGACCTAATGCTGGCGTTATCTCAGTTTCATTCAAATCGATCATAACACCCAAAGTGATTATAATTCCATGCAGCATCATTTTCATCTACAGACACCCAGCTTGAGTCTAATGACTCCCATCAGAAGTGTTGAATGAATCCCATCATTAATAAGTACATCGAGCTCCATATCATTTCAACACGTTGTACGTTTACATGAATCATCATCCTTTCACTTCATTGTGAAGATACGTCTTAGACGCTACCGTTTGTTAGAAAGCTAATAGCAGATAACTTCCCTAGTCGATTCTTCGTACATAAACTACCATAAAACACACCTTGCTACCGTGTTTCGCGTTTTGTACAAAACCACGTCTGGCCCTGGGCATGCACGAAGATTTATCTAGCGATTGAACCAGACAGGTGGGATGTCTAAAGGCTGAGGCATTGATGATCCTCGCGTGATGAACACATGAAGAAAATAATAGTTATCAGATCTGCCATGAGCTCTGCAACGCAACATTATTTATTTTTACTCAGCCCAATATATCGGTAATTAATTCTTCTAGAATGTTAGCATCATGCTGAAAAGCTCGGTCAAAATTACGTACAAAGGAGCGAAATAATTTGGAGGTCATCTGAGAAAAAATATATCATTCGCTTTTAACTGCATGCTTTCCACATTTGCAGGATCAGCTTTAAGTCGATTTTCATCTACCAAATAAATCAATTGGGGATGGCCAGTATAGTATTTCTAAGTTGCTTGTGTGATGATCGACGACGATAATGGTCAGTTTCGTACCTGAAGACGTAAGGCTAAAACACAGAGTCTAAAAAGCAGTTTATTAACCATTGTCACGTTGGAAGAGCCGTCAAGAATATAAGAGGCATCCTTCAGAACTGAAATAATTTAAAGAATAGTATAAATTACAGCTGTAAGCACGTTGCTAACCGGCTTCCATTGGAGACTGGCCAATCAGTCTTGCATGTACATATTGATTGTCTTTTTTAAAAATCGCTATTTGAGTGTCTTCCTGTTGAATTAGCTGCAGACTGCTGTGTGAATTAGCTATAGATACCAAATTTCGTAGGTGGATGTAAAGTAATGGCCCTTTGCGTTCGAGCATCACATGTGTTTGTTTTTTTGGAATACATTTTACAAGACCCTGGTTAGACCAGTTTTGACATGTGGATGTCAGATCTGGTACAACCAGAGTGCTATTACTATGGAAAGATTAAGAGTTTTCGAAAAGAAATATCTTCATACATGTACTGGTTTACATAGAAAACCTGAGACGGATTGGTAACACTATATATTGAATAGAAGAATTTATCAAAGTTCTAATATGACAAGAGTCAATATCTGCATATTGAGAATTCTTCGGAATCATATCGCAAGACCCTGGGACTGTAAAAATCACTTGGTCAAGTTTTTCGCCGATAGACCACAGAAGTTCTACACAGATGGAATAATGGCTCTACCCAAAAAATGCCAAAAGATCATAGATAATATTGGGCGATATATACTTAAAAAAACTACATTTTAAATAAAAGAAATATTCGATCGAAAAATGACAAAAAAATATGTATATATATAATATATAATATATAATATATATATATATATATATATATATATATATATATATATATATATATATATATCTTCTTCTTTTGTAGCACTACAGCCCCTCTCGGGCCTTCCATCAGAGATAGTTAGAGTATCTCATTTTCATGCCCGTTTTGATTTTTTCGGAAGTTGGTTTGGTCAGTACCATGCTCCCGTGTGCCTGCTCAGCTATGATATGCTCTGATTAAATCAGTACATATCACCACTGAGTGAACACTCATAGTCTGTCCGAAAAATCGCCTGAACTAAATCACGTTGCTCCCAACGAGATTTGAACCTGAGACCTTCGGCTTATGTGTTCATGCTCTAACCACTAGACCACACAGACTATTTTATATATATATATATATATATATATATATATATATATATATATATATATATATATAACACAAAATAGCCTAGCATAGCGTTTAAATATTGTTCTTCTCACAGAGTTTTTTAGGAAGTGCTTACAAATGGAGCCAATCAACGAATTGAAATACATTTAAGATTCGCCATATCTTTCTAGGCTCAATATTTTTCAAGTTTAACAAAAGCATGTTATTTGAGTTTCAAGGAAGGCCGATTCTTAAAATTAAAAGAAAATACTATAACGACTAATTGAGACGTATCGATGTAAGTCCGTGTAATGTAATGGTTAGAGTACTCGCTGCGTGACCGGAAGGCCCCTGGCTCGAACACCATTAGCGACAAGAGATTTGTTTCGAGTGATTCTTCGGGTAGACTATGAGCCCTTTTAGTTATGATACGTACTGGTTTAAGTTAGAATGTTTCGCAGCTGGGTAGACGGACACATGGCTAATGGATGGTACTGACTATTTGACTTTGAGATACCTAAACTATCTCAAAACAAAAGCCCGAAAGGGGCTGTAGTGCTAAAGTAAGGCAAAAATTTCTAGCGAGAAACAACACAAGCCATACTTATAAAGTATTGAAAAGCCTGAAATGAGGCTATCAGCCCAAGACTACGCTATGCCATGATGACATCGGCAAAATCATCGTTGATGAAAACAGGAAAATATATGAGCATCATATTTGAAGAATTTCCTTAATCCTTCACATAGATAGAGAATATCGGAGCCCATGGATATTTCAGGAACTTTCATCGGCTCTTCCAGCTCTGGATGAAGTTTTCTCTACCATGAAGGTGCAAAAGAATAATCAAGCACTGAGCATTGATGAGATTCCAGTAGAGCTTACAAAAAATAGTGGCAGCGGTGCTCAGAAAGCGATCTATAAAGTCTTCCAGCACATTTGGCAACAAGAATAAATGCCGGTAAATTTGTGTATTTAGGCGCCAAAATAACGAGAACTGGGAATGAAAGAGACGAAATACGCCGAAGACGATCTTGAAGACCAGCTTTATATATAGGAAGATAAAGCTCCAAGTATATAAATCTATGATATGTCCTGCGCTTTGCAGGTTTTATGTCCTCAAAGACCTGAAGCAGCCTACTCCCCGGCTACGCCTGCACTGGCGTCGAAAATCATAACGCAAGTTGATCATGCTATAGCGCCGCATGGTTCCGTTGTTTCGTCAGATATTCCTGACTTACCGGAACTTTGTATCATGTCTCCATCCGTTCAAGTGTTTGTCTTTCGATTCGCATATCATATTACTGCTGAAACAATCAGGAATTACGTCATCGCCAAACTGGGTTATAAGCCTCCATGACTTAACTGCAAAAAACACACCTGAAAATCTGTGTACCCAGACAACTTCGTCATTTCGGATCACGATCAGTTCAGATATCACGACTCTACTGAGCAAGAACTTTTGGCCGCAAGGTGTGTTCTTTAAAGATTTCATCAGCAGACCAAGAAATTTTCGATCGCAAGTCATCATGAATCTTCCAGAATAAAATATTTATGTAACTATTTACTATCAAAATATTCGGGGTCTCTGGACCAAGACCAATGAACTTCGTCTGGCTTCTTTTATCACCTCTGATGACATTGTGTGTCTCAATGAAACTTATGTTACTGCTACTTATATTCTTGATAACGGAATTCTTCCCTCTTACAATGTCTTCAGATAGGACCGTGATCGCATACTCTCTGGGAAATTAGATAGGGGTGGCATACTTGTTAGAGCCTTTTTTCAGTTGCTGCACTGATTTCATTCTTCCCTTCCGGTTGAAAGTATCGCTGTTCGTTTTTCCTTATCATCTACCATAAAATTATTTATAGTATCTGTGTATGTTCCGTGTCATAGTGCCGTTTATATCTATGAAAAATATTTCACTGAAGTGTCTTCATATGTTAACAATTTCAATCCCAAAACTTTCATTTTGATTTCAACCTTCCTAATATCTCCTGGAATCCCTTATGCACTGATGTCCTCTCCAATGACAACTTCTCGATTTCTCTTTCATCTTTGCTGTCACTTTGCTCCCTTATACAACTTAACTCCTCACCGAATGTAAACAATAAAATCCTGAATCTTATTTTCACAAATCTTTCTGAATCCTCCATCTACTTTGACACTGCCCTCTCGTCTTATGTTGATCCCGACCTTCATCACCCTCCCCTTCATTTTGTGGTATCTGTTGAGCTAGTATCCGATAGAGGAAGCCCAACTCCTATTCGATACGACTTCAAAAAAGCTAATTATTTAGTTATGCATAACGAGATTTGCTAAATCAATTGGTTCTTTTTCTTGCGTAATCTGAATATTGAGGACGCGGTACGCAAATTTTATCACTTTCTAAGCTCTTTAATAGCAGTTTATACTCGTACAGTACATCTGAAAAGTAGCAAAGATGCAACGTGGTTCAATATGCAAATTACTACAGCTTGAAAAGTCAAAGATAGGGCTCTCAA
Organism: Odontomyia ornata; assembly: GCA_963969285.1. Taxonomy (NCBI): domain Eukaryota; kingdom Metazoa; phylum Arthropoda; class Insecta; order Diptera; family Stratiomyidae; genus Odontomyia; species Odontomyia ornata. Next base: position 491,997,967 of record OZ017738.1, on the reverse strand, counting down.
AACATTCCGTATCAGTGGGCTCTGTTCAGATTTCTAGAACATCAGAAGTCTTAATGTGGAAGTAAAAAAACTATAACCTAATTAGAATATCTTAATTATATTGAAGGTTCAATTCATCGGAACCAGGCGAAACCATTTTGGGCGTACATTAAATTGCCAAGAAATGTCAATGTCTTGCCTGGCTCTCTCAATTGATAGTATCGAAACATCCAATAATGGAGAAATTTGCGAACTGTTTACTAAATATTTTTCTACCTTTTATGCTAAGCCGACTTCTTCTTCCTATGTTGAGTATGACCAACAACTTTCGCAAGCCACTTCCTTTTCTTATATTAGTCCAACTAAAGTGGAGTTGCTTCTTAATCAGATAGGTATAAATTGCAGCAACGGTCATGATGGTATCCCAAATATCTTTGCTAAAGCTATCTCCTTGTCTTTATATGTCCCGTTATCTATTTTATTTAGCAACAGTCTAGCTTCTCGTACTTTTCCTCCTCTCTAGATCAGAAGAAATCCGTTGTTTTTCCTGTTCATAAATCTGGTAATAAAGCATCCATCTCGCATTATCGCCCAATAACCCTTCTTTCTGCTTTTAACAAGATTCTCGAACGAATAGTTTATAACAAATTATATTCTCTTCTATTTTCTCATCTAGCCTTTGAACAACATGGTTTTATCAAAGGTAGATCCACTCTTCCTAGTCTTCTTTCCTTCTCCCACATGGTGTCCTCTGCTTTAGATAACAAATACCAAGTAGATATCATTTGCACAGACTTCTCAAAAGCTTTCTACTCAGTCAACTACGGTCTTTTTATGAAAAAGCTTAAGACTTTAAATGTTAACTCGTCTCTTCTCTACTGGTTGTTCTCTTACCTTTGTGGTCTTGAGTGTGTAGTTACATATAGGTCTTGCAAGTCTTCCTCATACTGTCTCTATTCTGGTGTTCCCCAAGGTTCAATTCTAGGTTCCTTATTATTTTTAGCGTTTATAAATTATCTTTCTTCTTTATTTAACTCTTTGTTGCTTGTCTATGCTGATGATTTAAAATCTTTAGGGTTATACATTCTATCGACGACTGCTTAGGCCTCCAGGCAGATCTAGAGTTGCTTATTTCCTGGAGCACTACTAATTCGCTTCTCTTGAATATTGACAAATGTTTCCTTATGCCCTTTCCCGTAAAAAATCGTCCATTTCATTTGCTTATTCAATCAGCGGTATTCCTCTTGAGGTTGTTTCTTGGCGTTATTTTCGATGATAAATTGCGCTTTGGTCATCACATCGCCTTTATTTTTTCGAAGGCATCTAGAATGGCTGGTTTTATTTTAAGAACTTCTGAAGGCTTCAGCAAAGTTTTCTCTTGCATCTATCTATTTCTCTCACTGGTTCGCAGTCAATTGGAGTACTGTGCTCAAGTTTGGTGTCCTTACCAGCGTTACTTAATTGATGCTCTTGAGTCAGTACAGCGTAGATTTAGAAGATCTCTTCTCTACAAATTGCATATACCATATGATTGTCGTGTTGTTTTTGACCAAAAACTTCTTGACCTTTGATCCATTTTCTTCGATAGCAAAAAATCGCCGAGCACGAAAAACGGGCAACATATTATATAGCTGAAACTGTAAATATATGTTCGTAACAAGTGTACCAATATAAAAAAATCGGTAATCGATTGTACGTTGCTGCGGAATTTGAAGTCACCTTACTTTTTGAATACGCTTCGTAGTTATTTTAATTCATTTTTGTTGTATATTGTTATAAATTAATACTAAATATTAAATATAAAATCATGAGATTTGCTTCATTGTGAATCACGGTTAAAATAAACTAAGATGTACTGCTAAGTTAACCCAGTCCGTCGTTTTTGGCCAACTCGTTCTACTTTTCAGAGAAAGGCGACGGCGAAAGTGAGTATGCCACCGAGAGGATAGGGTTTCGATAATCCGTGAATGATCAGTTTTGTGTTGCGGTCGGTACGCGGTGCCCTAGTTTCGTTTTTGCGTTTTTTATTGGTCGGTTTGAGTTCGAGTAGTTTAGTTCGGGTCAATATTCGGGAGCACATCTTTTGGAGCAACGGTTAAGTGTTGTTCTTTTCCTCGAAACGCAAAAGAAACGTAAGTGAAGTCGAGTCGGTGGAAGTTGTTCGGCGCGTTTTAAATCGGGCATTTGAATCGGTGGCTGACTTTTGTATTTGGACTAAGTCTGGTTGCAGAAGACCTCTCCAAACTAGCTCGCCTGCCAGTAGCCACCTTGGAGCAGACTAAAGATGTCCGGACCTGTTGGCATGTTCCCAGACTTTACGTCTATAACCGATGAGAGGTCGGCTTGGATTTCCTTCGGGAAATCTCTCGAACGAATGAGATGGACGAGAACACAGAATAAAAAAAATCATTAGAAGTCTATAGCTGCATTTATGGAAGAGCGATATCGGCAGCTCTGAATTTGGAACACAGATCTGTCATAATTAGCACAACAATTTAAAATCTTGGCTTCAATTTTTTTTCGTAGCACTGCATCTCCTTTCGAGCCTTCGCTTAGAGATAAGTTAGAGTACCTCATTATCATATCGAATGTGTTTGTGGCACTACACAACGTGATATGGGCAGTATCACGCTTTGGCCGTGTATCCGTCCACCCAGCTGCGATACGTTCTGATTTTAAACCAGCACGTATCATAACTGAACAGGCTTACAGTCCATCCGGAGAATCACTCGAACTAAATCTCGTTGCCACTAACGAAAGTCGAACCACGGGCCTTCGGGTTACGGGATGAGTGCTCTAACCACTAAACTTCGCGGACTACTCAAATTTAGCTTCTATATTATTAGCAATTGAACCAATTGTATGTTTTTCATCTACCTCACATGCAGGTCGATCAATAATCGAAACAAAAACTGTATGCCAAAAGTATTTGCTATGTGAACATCTATTGTTAATTAGCCATTAAAACATAATGGATAATGCAGACCCTTAACTCGGGAAATGAAATCAAAGAATTGAAATACTTGAGCTTTTGGAGGAGCATCGATTTATTTATTATTTAACCTTGACCACAAAACGGCTAATTCGTTAAGCACTAATCGTATAAGGATGAGCAAATTCACGGAGAGCCTAACTTTTTCGGGATTGGAATTCCTATGACAAAGTTTGATTTGCCTTTTATGCAATTAAACTGAGAAAAAGGTGAACTTTGAAAACCATATGATCATTGAGAAAATTGAGCGACATTTTAATACAAAGGCAGGTTCTGCTCTAATAATATTTTTTAGATCTTTCTGGTAAAGTGTTTGTTGTGAGAGAATTATAAAATCTTTGTTTAACTTAATGTTTGATAATGTAATTTTGAAAAGGATTTTGGTAAGAGCTCTCGAAACTTACAAAAAACTTTTTTTGATGCGCCACATAATCCACTTGTGTAAAGTTGTCATCGTAATCCACATAACGGTTGGATTATTATCTTCTTCTTCGTAGCACTACAGCCCCTCTCGAGCCTTCACCTCCTGCAAATATTGCCTCCAACTGTCTCGGTTTATTGACCGCGCCCTCCAATTTTGAACTCCGAGCAACGAGTCAGACCAGCGTTTCCACAGTTTCCGCCCTTCAGTACTCCCAACGAATACCTTTTTGGGTATCCGTTTTTCGTCCATCCAATTCATGTGGCCAGCCCATTGCAGCTTGGATTATTATATGGGTACTATGCTATTGTTTTGTAGAAAAGCTTCTGCGGTAGAAAATCCAATCAATTTTATTAGATTTATAATAGATAACACACAACAGTAAAACGATAATAAACCTGAATAAATAGTTAAACACGCTCTTTTCAATTAATTCAACCATTGAATCTTAAAACAAAATTTAATATGTGATCTGTGAATATGCATAATTCATGCCCTAAAAGGAACCGCTAATGTACATCCCAGCACTATAAACCAATGTCTACAAGCATTGATGACGATAGCAATCAGTGCCATTATTCTTTAAAATTTCGTGAAAACGAGAAGAAAGTTGAAACAATCTTCCCACCATTATCATAGTAATAAATCAACAAAAACATTGTGATAAGGCATGACGAGACCAAATAAAATAGCATATTTATCAAACTAACGAATGTTGAACCTAAATCGCAATAAAAGGCTTGAAATTCAAATGCAGACGTTTTCTATATGCTTATAAGACTACAAATTTGCATGATAATTTCACTCGAATCTACGTAGAGGTGTTGAAGATACAATTAACCAGCTTTTGTTGAACTTGTCACCATAAATTGCGATGGTAATAATATGTAAAGATTGAGAGAGTATGCGAGCATTTGATAGTCATTAACCATATGAGGCCTTCTCTTATTTAAATTTCAAATATATGATTGAGTGCGTCATGTTTCTCTGCAAAGAGCTTCTGTGAGCGTAGTATCATTATGCGGGTAATATTCTTTCCATAATTCACGATTAATTTTCACTATAAGGTTAATCGTAAAGTAGATAAATGCAACTTTTTGTTAAATCAACCATTTCAATTCAATTATCATGACAACAAATTAAATTTGCCGTTAATGCATAGTAAATTACTTTATTACTGGCATGCTGTCCTTCAAGATTTAAAGACTTAGAGGCTTTATTTCGTTTCATGGTCCACATGCAAAATAATTGAGATGTTCAATTGCGAGGTAAATGCTCAATTTGTAGGTCTTCAGTTAATTGCTTGCGTTCAATTTGTTTCTATTTGATTATCAATGTTATGTCAGTTAAAAATATCTTATAACTGTTTGAGATGTAATGAAGACATTAAATTAGTTAAAAGTTCATTACTCATTGGTGTATTTGACCTTTGATTTTTTTATGTTTTAATGATACTAATGTTAACTTGAATCCAGTTGGTTTGAATCTTTTTACCAATGACAGGGATATCATTAATTTAGATGGACTTAAGGATCAACTTGAGGTCGGTGAAAATCTTGAGAGTTTAAATAATGATAATAATAACTTTAATAATAATGATAATAAAATAAGGTACATATATATTAGAACAAAGTAGGGGTATTGCCGTATGACGGTTAATTTCGTAAATTCAAGTTTTAAAGGAATGAAACGACAGAAAGCTACCTGTCCTTATTATACCCGTAAGATTCGTTGAGCTTGTTATCATTACCACTGTTCGCGTCAGTTTGTTGGAAGATGTGGCAACGGGAGTTTGATGTTCGTTTTTGCGACCAGAGAAATATTTTACTTTACTTTATTGCGCTTTGATTACACATTCATTCCAATCTACCCATAAAAGCCAGCATGAATTTAAAAAAATTTTGATAGTTTTTTGGTGTTATATATATAAAGTCCGAAACCCGTCAAAGGTCCCATAAACCTAGTCTTGAAAATGATACAAGTCTTTTGTGCCACGTATGTGGCATAAAATAATGACAGCCAGTGCATAGCCAGACTAGTTACAATTTTGTCCCGCTTGGTTTTTTCTCCTTTTTCCAATTGAATCATAAAATATGTAATAATTTTAATTAAATTGAATTTGATATTATGTTTTTGATTAATACTCGTATTATATAAATTTAGGCCATTAAGTTTTAGAATTTAATTGTTTGGAATTCGCCTTATATTCTTTGAAAATGTATAGTGATTAATATTGAATAAAGTGCCTTTGACTGTGAATTTTGTCTCACTGCAATTGTTAACATCTTATTGGCAGAGGCATCAATGTCCCAGGTAGCAAACTGAGACGGGCTAATATTCAGCTGATTCGGCAGTCTGAATGTGTTGAGTCACCATAAAACATAGAATAAACATATTAGGAGGAAAAGAAAAATAGGAAAATTAATTTCTAGAAATGAGAAATGTACATCATAATGTAGGGCTCCGAATGCTAAATTAATTACGCAGACAAAATCAAAAGTATAACTGTAAATTTTTATACAGCAAAAGTAAGTAGATATTCTTCCTTAAACTCATTAGCTTATGTTCACGTCAAAAAAAAATTCCATGACGAAAGCTGCAGGCTATGATGCCCGAAGATTGATCTTCGTACCGCACGACCAACCTCTATATCGCACTCAAATAACGCCCCCATTTCTGCTTTTCTAAAAAGTTTATAAATTGCAGCCTTTAATGTTTTTGAGAAAACATGCTTTTACCGGCAGATAGATTAGCATAAGCAGATGGACAGATTTAGGATATAAATGGCGCGAAACTAGTAGATCCTTGTAAATTTGCTTAGCAAGAATTATTAACGCAAGAGCTTGTTTTTATGTCAAAAAATAAAAAAACACGACCAATATTTTACTAATAGATTTAACAAAACGGAGAAAGTAAAAATATATCTAAAAATAGCCAACATAACAAAAGGATAAATATTTATAAAAGTGATTATGCTAATAAATGAAGAAATATTGTCGAACAAGACTAAGATTTAATTTACGAGCAGCTTCATTGACACAACAGTACCATGAAAATCTACAACTGACAATCAAATGATTTCTCATCTTGATGTAGAATTTTTCCATTTCCCATAATCTCTTAAAGATATTTTCTTACCAACAAAGCGAAAAACCTTAAATTTGAGCAGTATTTCCATGGAAATACAAACTTATTAAGTTAAGAAGTAAAAAAATAGAGAAATTAAACAATTTAATGAATACATCCAGCAACCAACTCGGCCCAAAGAAGAATACTAATAAATTCTCTGACGAGAAACTAAAAATGTGTGCCGAAGAAAGAAACGACCAATTGTCAATACAAAGATACAATATATAAACGAAAACATGACCCTACATCAAGTCAGATCGGTGTCTGTCTCAATGAAATAACTATGAGATGGCTTTAATCCACAAACAAGCGTTTACAAAAGTGCACAAGGCGCAATCAAAGGTAACCCAGTGGAAATCAAAAACAGATGGCATAGCGCACCCAAAAACTAATGCAGCTGTGAGCATTTCGGAAGCAGAAGAAGTGGTTTCAGTTTCGCCACCAACCAGAGACAAGGTATAAGCCGCAGTGTGTGACCTTAGAAAAATAAGGCTCCGGGAATAGACGTAATATCAGCAAAACTGCTTCAGAGGGTGTCCTCATCTTGGTGAATTTCCCCACCAACTAATGTGCAGAATATGAACAGAGGAGCATATATAAATACAATTAGGACTGGCAGATAAGTATAATATGCCCTGCACAAAGAAGACAAGTTAATGTGTAAAAATTGGAGTGACATTACTTTACTATGCACTTTCTATAAAGTTCTCTCCAAAATCAGAGAAAGAAAACTAAAGCCATGTAGTAATCGAGCAGTCACACAAGCAAACTGCTTGAAAACCTTCATATCCGAAATTTTAATTGCAGATTTCGAAAAAAATTCCATTACTTCCATCCATGGTTATAAATTCTAAAATATTTTTATTATTGTTATTAAATGTAAATTTTATATCATTTTCTCAATATTAAGTTTAAGCGTTTCCTTTTAAATATAATTAAACCGAAGGATATTTAACTTTTTATTATTATTTAAAGGCTTTGTCATTTTTTATTTCTGTTCATTTTAAAACTCAAACCTTCAAGTAAAATGCGGATATGGCAACTCCTTTCCTGCTGCACATGCACGTATTGCATTGGCGAAGGCAAGTGTGCAGCTGAATGAGTGGAAGGCCCGTCAACTGCCGTTGCAAGGGTCCAACATCGGAAGAGTCGGTTCGAGATCGCCACACATGGCGCACGTTGCGAGAACCGCGCCGTAACAGGTTAAGATATCATAAAATTTTTCGGTAGTTTTCATTCAAAAACAATCCAACTCATATCAAAATGTATCTACGAGAGTTCCAATTGCAAACAATCAGCATAAATCCTATCTTCTGCCCAATGTGTGTGGTAAACAACGCGGGACGTTAAAATTATCCATTCTTGAGATTGTGCCAATGTCGCCGTCAATATCAAGCATTCTAAGAGGACAATCGGGAGATGTGCGCATTCGGCGATGAAAGAATTTTGTTGTTTGCATTAAGTTGAAATTGGTGTTTCATTATTCCGAAGTTTATTTCCTCCAGCCTTGGTTTTCGCGGTCGATCGCTGCCATCAGTATTTGCAATGCAAGCATTTTGTGTGTAGAAAATTGATAGGCTGACAGTGTTTAGGCGTAAAGTGATTTCACTTGACAGTGAATTTTTGCTGTAGTTTGTGGAGTAGAAATAAGAAATCAAATTGCTCGCGACCAGTGTACTAACCTATATCAAATAATTGTCGTAGCCCGCATGTAAATCAAAATCGTACGTGAAAAGGGAGTCTGCTTAAAATCGCCGACCAGTGCGGACACCCCGAGATATTAAAATCATTTATTTATAAAATTAAAATGGCGATCGTCAGAAAATTATTGGTTCCAGTTAGTGAGGAAAAACTTTAATCTATTAAATTGAATTATTAAAGTGTAAGGTACTTTATTCAACGAAAATTAAAGTGATCTATCATCATGATGTACTGAAAAATTGATATGTTCACGTACGCACGTTACGGTACTGAATACAAGGAGATTGGGGAAAGAGTGCAACTTGAAAAAATTTAAAAGATAAAGTGATTGAATCATTTGTGAAGCAAAACTATACTTTGATCAGTTAAAAAAAAAAAAATAATTAAACATGTCAAGATCTGACCCTTGAGGGGAAGCGTAGTCATAACCGTGGAAAAGTACAAAATTATTTTCCAAAAACCGTTTCGAAGTTAGACAATTTTAATTGTTAGTTGATACAAGTGTGGAGCATATTCGCCAAACAAACAAAGATACAAGATTTTTTGGGTCTTCTTTATTGCCGGGCCGTTTTCTTTCACCAGGCATTTTAAAGTTTTTCCGTGGAGCTTGACAGGGTTCGAAAAGTTATAGCATATACTGAACGCCCAGCAACGCATTGAGAAAGGAAATTTTGCTGACATATATTTTGCGGTTGTTCGTGCCATTCGATGAAAGGCTGAGTGTATTGTTGATAGTGATGTTGTCCACCGCATATTTTGCCATCTGTCAAAGGTTCATACGAAGGTCCTTTTTCAATTATTCACGACTGCAAGAGTTACATTATTCTCCAAAACACTAGCGACAAAGTTAAATCAGTTTGAGCTAGTCGACTTTGTGCTATGAATTTTACGACGATATAAAGACTATACATTTTGATTTTGCACCCAGCTTGCTAGCGTTGAATTTTGACGGTGTCATTGAAATTATTTGAAATCCAGAAAGATGTTGCACGAGGTTTGAGATTGAAAGTGGTACGACAGTGCTATTGTTTTGCTGGTGAAGTAGGTTTTTTTTTAAATAGAATTGACAATAGTTTTTTTCACTTTACTGCCCTCTACTGGGACAAAGCTACACATAAGTTTATATTTTTACTGCATGAATGTTGGGGTTCAAAAAAAAAAAACATTTTTTTGTAAATTGGTTTCAGTCATCACCACATCGTCAACGAGCGCTCGTCGAGGATGCTGGCAAGTACCGTTTTTATTTCATTTTTATAAATTTCATACTTTGTTAAAAATTTTAGTAAAATATTTATAAGTGGTTTGTTTGAGTGGACCGAGATTTTATTTTTATAAATTTACTTAATATAAAAAAGAAATAAGAAGAAATTTTTGAGCCTTACGTTACATTTAAATTTTACAGTCAAATTTAATATTCTTGTGAAATTGGATGACCAATAAACAAAAAAAAAAAATGTTGAATTTGTAGAGAAACAAAACCTGGTCTTTCCATTCATTAACCCTGACCGGGTATGGAACCCGCAACGATGGCAGGCCCCTCCACTGAAATGAGCTAGCCATCGCGCGCGCTCTTCCCTTCTATTGCGTTGTAGGGGCTCTTGCCCGGGTAGCGTGGCCTTCCGCTCACGTGCCCTTTTATGGTATAACGTTATGTGATTCCATTGTATAATACTGTAACATAAATTGGCCACTTTTATATTCTTCGTTTGATGGAAAAATTCATGCAAATTATGTGAATATGAGTTTTCCACTCAAATAGGAAATGTATGGCCACGTCTACGTTTGGATCTTGATCCGGTAGGGAGGGTGCGAGGGGGTACCGCGTCCACCTGGATGCCCCACTCTTATTTGTGGGCCATGAGTATCGTCGGTAACGACGAAGTCTCTCAAGTCCGTCCGTTTTTTTCCAGGCCCAATTTGATCTTTGAACAAGCAATTTCAACCCTTAGTAGGTTACCTCGGCCTCGACCCCAGTCGATCAGCATTCGACCCCTTTGAAATTCGTGAATGCGAAATTTTTTTGTAGTGGGTCCCTGTGCTGGGGAAAAGAACCCACCCCACGACACTGTAACGCTAGCCTGCCAGCACATTCACGCGTCCTTAGACAATGCCAATCTCAGCGGATTCTACCATCCTCTTTCACCGCGGCAGCAGACCATCGCTGCAGTCCTTCAAGGACATTTGATCAACTCTTATCACTACAGACATGTTATGAAAGTACTCGTATTACAGGATAGTACCAGGGAGGCTTTCAAAATGGATTGTCCTCAACTAACCAAACATTCTCTGTTAAGCAGGTGATTGGAAAAGTTCTGGGAATATAATATCGATGCGCATCAACTCTTTGTAGACTTCAGGCAAGCATATGATAGTGTTTACAGAAATGTCGTGTACAAAGTAATGCTTGACATTGGTGTTCCAACTAACTAGACTACAAAATCCCCTTCTACTAACAGACAGCTTTATAATTGAATTAGAAGGGGATGAGTTTGCCACAATGCTCTTGAATATTGCGTTGGAACAAGTTATCAGGAAGAAATTAACTGAAACCTCTGGTACACTAATTTTCAAGCCCACACAATTGGTGGCATATGCTGATGATGTCGATATGATGACAAGTTCAACCCCAAAGGTACATTTCTGAGCCTAGAGTGTAGATAAATTCATTTATCTTGGACCCACCTTGAATAGAAGAGGCGCAAAATAACGAGATTGGACGCCGCATAAACGACGCAAATAAAGCCTATTGCTCCTTGCTTCCCATTCTAAGGTCCAAAGCTGTACACAGGTAAAATTAGCTCCGTATTTACAAATCACTAGTCAAACCTGTGCTATTATATGGAAGTGGAACATGGACCCCGATGAGTGAATTCAAAAAAGCAGTGAACATATTTGAATGAAAAGTGCTCTGGAATATCTACGGCTCAGTCAAACAAGGATTCGAATGGAGAATACGTTACAATGATGTATTTGCTTACGTACAACTACAAAAATTGCAATAGGAATAAAATCGGCCACCAAAAAGGACATTAGAAAGAAGAGCACAAGGTAACGCATCCAGCAAAAAGATCGAAGATGTGATGAGACAACACGATAGAAGCTGACAGTAGATCCTTCCCGGGAGTGATCAACTGGCTAACGAGGTCGTAGAAAGGCGATGATTGGAGGAGAGTAATTCTTGAGGTCGAAGCCCTGCTTAGGCTGTTGCAATATAGATGATAAAGATGAATACACCATTTACCAAATATTTGAAACCGTAGTATCATTCGATAATTAATTTAATGCTAAGCAGACACTCTGGAATAAGGAAAAGAAAAAAATATTCCCACCTATTTTAATTCAGACCTACTGTTAATTTCTATAGTCTCAAATGGTTTTAAAGCATTGTTTAAATATTTTGTTGAATATAGTCGATATAGAAAGTTCATCTGTATTAAATTGTCTGGTATTACTGGCAAATTGAAGCCTCCTGTTGAACAAACTACACGTCCAAAAAAATTTTTACACAATAGAGCCATTCTTTTAATAGCACTATCATACTGCTTATACAAATTTGAACTAAATTTAATCGAGTGACATTATTCGATAACGTAATCGATCTAATGAAAAAGCCAATTATAAATTTTTTTTCAGTAAAAGAAAGTTTCGGGTGAAAAAAATTTTCAAAGAGTTTTAAGAGGTCCCACCATGTAGAGGAGAAAAAATTCTTCGTCAAAAAAAATTCTTCGTCAAAGGTAGTCAAGAAGGGGATCATATGAAAGGTCTTAGAGAAATCTTTTCAAAACAGGTCTTAAAATTATTTTATCAGTATCGAGGGAGGTAGGAGAAGGGGAAATGCACGAAATTTAGGCGTACCCCCTTTTCATCCGAAAAATCTGAAATAACTCATTAGTGTGAGTGAGCACTACAACAACAATACGTGAGAGGTCGAAATTCACTCAACTTTGTTATTAATAGTATGATTTATCAATTTTACATTTTCTTGAATAAAATCGTAAGGACATCGTCGAATAAAATAAAATAAATCAATAAAATTCAATACGCAAGTGCCTATTTACAAGTTTAAGCATTACTAAAAATTTCAGAAGGATCGAATGGTATTTAATAGAGTTATGGGGGTTTAAATTTTCCTGCATCACAACAGCAACTATACTTGGCTATGAGATAATATGTACCTACTTTCAATCAACTCAGACACTATGGGTTTGCTAGGATTTTCATGTACGTTTCAGGAATTATATTCATGATGAATATCTTTGAGAATTTGTTCAACGGGTGACATCCGTAACCGAAAAACAAAATGGCGACAGTTTTAAATAAGAATATTGCGTAAAATTGTGTTATTTCTCGCAAAATTCAACATTTAAGGTACATGCTATTAATATTTGATTGAATTTATTTATGAATAGCTGAAGATGAGCAGCTTAAAATAATTGGTGAAAAAATATGAAGGTAGATCCAATAACAAATAACTTAATGGTTGAAATTCGTTCAACTTTGCTAATAACAGTAGAATCCGTAAATTAAATAATCATACTAAATGTATTGGTATGATTAAATTTGACGAAAGTATAATCTAGAAGTTTTAATAGAATGTACAGAAGTTATTGCCGTTTGAATTTTCTCTGATTACAACAATCAAATACGGTTGCTACATGGGCTTTCCATCAAACTAAACATTACCCTTTTGATTGTATTGTCTCCAAATATATAATTTAACATAAATACATTTAAGATTCGGCTTAATCAATTATTTTAGCAATATTGCAACAAAATATTGGCCAGTTAAAATATAGTAACATGGGTTTCTCTTTTAAAGCAAAAATATATTTATTGCCCCTGTCACTAAAGTTTTTCATCATTCTATAATCGCATGTCTGCATATCGTATATTTAGTACAAACCCTTTCTAACACGAGCGTAGTTCTGTCTACTCAACTTGTTTATAGTCTATAGTCTTGTTAGTATAATTTGCATAGATAATGAAGACGATCGTGTTACAATCTGATCAAGAAACTGAATTTGTATAGATTTTAAATGATAAAATTTGCCACTAAAAAGAGTGAAATAACAAATAGCTTTTAGGTAAAAAAGAAAAGTGACTTCAAAGTGCCATAAAGAAGATGAAATGAATTTCTTGGAAGCGTTGCCAACTGATATGGATCCGCTACCATGGAACTTATTCCACAATTTTTTAGGCTCTTTGAAATCGGTTTTCTTTTTTTCTTAAAAATTATTTTTTAATTGCTTAATAATTTCGTTCATTGATTTTGGGAATAACACTATCTACATCGAAATCAATCATCTTTTAATCAGATCACTTTCGTATTGTTAAAAAATAATTTAAATGTTGTTTTATAGTATATCAATAAATTATTGTTTATACATTGGGATTTACTGCTATTGTTTTGAATTTATTAACTAAGATTGTACTGAACGGTTTTGAATTGCAAGTACATATAAACGCGTATATTTTTATGTCTACAATAAACGAATGTAAAAGAGTAGAAAGGGGAATGTTAGGAAGATCTAAATTCATATTTGTTATCTATGAATTTACAATAATGATTATGGTAGAATTTTGACTATCGGGCGAAAACAAGTTTAAATAACTACGTCTTTCAGAATGAAAATATCATTTTTACAATAATTCAAATTCCGCTGCCATTATTAGATTTAAATATATTGAGCTTCGAAATTCTCACATGTGAGATAAAAGCGAAAAAATGCGTTGGTCAGCAAGTCATAGTCGGGTTTAGACCTTCATCGTGGACGGTAGTTCAGTGCGAATAGAAAACGTATAGTTTAGTGATACAGTGAATAAGTGTGTGTGTATGTATGAGTGTTGATTGAAGCGGAAAAGAGCCAGATTCAATTCAAGATTCTGGGGTGAGTGTGTGTGTACTCGCTTTACTTAGATTTAGTTAGTTTGACGAACGGACAAATACTTGATTATCGGACTCGGGTGATCAACTCTGCTCGGCGCAGAACATTTTTAGACAGTGTTAGGCAGAATGGAGGGGACGATGGGACCTGGACATGACCCAACGGACCAGCAAAATGTATTATTTCTCGAGCAATTTAGAAAATTGCAGAACCAACTAGATCAGGTTCTCAAGGAGCTTCAGTTCGCAAGAGAGCAACTTCAGACCTCTCAACAACAACTGCTGAACGCTCAGGCCGAACTTGCGGAACTCCCCGACTCCCTCGACCAAATCGGTTGAATCCCTCAAACAAGAATCGGTTGAATCGGTTTCCGATGAAGAAATGGAGGAGGAACTCTGTGAAGAGGAGGCTGAAGAGGAACCGCAAGAAGGGACATTTCCAACCGCATCTCCCCCAAAACCCGCTGTCAGTTTCCCAGAAACGAGGATTATCCCCAAAGCTAAACCTCCGACATCTTCAGTTCCCACCAATCCCTCTCCCACAAAACCTGAACAGGACAACGAACAGAAACGAACTGTACCGATTGTACTGCGTGAACCTGAAAAATGGACGAACTTTTCGAAGGCATAAAGTTTGTTTCGGCGAAACGTGTATACCTCGGTATACAGATAATACCACAGACTACAACTGACCACCGACAGATGACGACACTATTGACCGAACTAAAACTTCAATACCATACGAACTATCTGCCGGAAGAAAAAAAAAACTAAACTTTGTCTTTCGTGGACTACATGGCCTCACCTGTGAAGAAATTAAGGAAGACCTCGAACTACAAGGCTTTCACCCATTTGAAGTTTTCTTCATAAAATTACAAAATGGTCCATCAAGACTTCTATTTATAATATAACCGCGGTTTGCCATCTGATCTGCAAGGTGGAAGCTTTGAAGCCTAGAAAAGGTCTAGCGATGTGTCAAAACTGCCAACAATTTGGTCATTCCTCGGGCAATTGTCATGCACACGCTCAGTGCGTTAAATGTGATGGCATGCATCACCATAAAGAATGTGTCAAGGCGAAAGATGACACACCGAAATGTGTCAACTGTAAAGGAGAGCATCCGGCCAACTATGGGGGTTGTCCAAAAAATCCCAATAATATGAGGAAGACGTTTGCACAGATGGCTGCACAGGAAACCCCCAACACAAACACAAGCCTTCTCACAACCGCAAAAACGGACAACATCTCAACCCCAACAGACAAAACACAATTCACCAAAAAACAACCACAAACAACACACAACACTTTCACTCCACCAGACATGGGACAATTCTTCGCCTCAATGCAATCTCAGTTTTAGCTGATGATGCAAGATATGATGGCAAAGATGTTACAGGGAATGTTCTCTGCCCAAAACATGACACCAAACACAAATAAACGATAATGGATCCAGTGAATCACATTTCCATGCTCACGTGGAATGCAAATTCCGTGCTTCCGAAGGATGGAGAGTTTAAACAATTTATACTAGATTATAAATTTGATATTATACTGCTCCAAGAAACCTTTCTGAAGCCCGGGATTCGTCTCCACATCCCCAACTACATGCTGTACAGAAACGACAGAATGACTGGTATGGGAGGTGGAACATTCATTCTCGTGAGAAGAAATGTGAATCACCACAAAATCACAACACCACAAATGCAACGAGCAGAAGCCACCGCCATTAAAGTGCAAACGCCCGCCTTCGAATTTAACGTGATTTCTTTGTACAACCCCCCCAACAACAAACACCTAGCCCAAGACCTTGCTTCTCTCTTCAGCCTCGAAGGCCCAGTCCTGGTAATAGGTGGCTTCAATGCATATCATCAACAATGGGGAGCTGTGAGAAGAAATCAAGCTGGGACTGTGCTAAGTAGATTCATCACAAACATTGAAGGTAGCCTGCATATCCCTGATGAAACAACTCACTTTGGCCGAACATCTAACAACATTCTGGATATTGGAGTCTCTCGAGAATTCCATCAAAATTTAAGAATCGGGGTCCTCAATGAGCTCTCCTCAGACCACCAACCAGTTCACTTCTTAATAGAGGACGTTTTTATAGACGAACCTTTAAAAGTTAAGAAGCTCATAAATTGGAAGGCTTTCCAAGACTCGCTGGCAAACGAAAGTTTCACCCAAGAATTAAACACAGCTAGCGACGTCGAAAAAGTTATTCAAGAAATAACAGAGATGATTAAACAGGCACAACTTCGGCAAGGGAACTCAACCCCTATGAACTCCCTCAGGATATAAAAAACTTGATAAGGAGGAAGAATCAAGTCCGGAGAAGAGCTAGGAGCACGGGTGATCCTAGACTTAGAACGAAAGCCAACCAGTTAACAAACAAGATCCAAAATAAAATCCACGAATTTCGTAACAAGCAATGGGAGAGCTTCTTACAGAGCCTAGAGCCTGGCGAGAATGCCTTGTGGAGGACTACTAAATATTTTCGAATGAAAAACAAGGTAGTTGTGCCACCAATCCATGGACCAAATGGCCTCAAATTCGACAATGCAGGTAAGGTGGAAGCCTTTGCAGACACACTAGAACTTCAGTTCCGCGAAAATATCTTCCATGAGGAGGTCATTGACGAAGAAGACCAAATTTTAAATAAAGTTCACGAGATAGCACACACACAAATTCAGGCAGATAGTACACTAGAACCAATCATCTTAGAAGAGATAAAAGACCTTATACTATGACTCAACAAACGTAAAGCACCTGGTTTTGATACACTGACAAACACGACGCTTAAATGGCTACCTGACAACCTGCTACTGACAATCATCGACGACATTAACGCAATCTTCCGTTTGCAGAGATACCCCAAAATATGGAAGTCAGCAGTAGTAATAGTTATCCCCAAACTAGGGAGGGATCTTACTTTTCCACAGAATTGGAGGCCAATCAGTCTCTTCTCATCTCTATTCAAAATAGCTGAAAGAGCTATTCTCAAAAGACTTCAAAATAATATAAACAGAAATCAAACTCTTCCTGACGAACAATTCGGATTCAGAACAGCTCATTCCACAGAACTCCAGCTAACAAGAGTGATCCAACATATAAGAAATGGGATGAACCGCAGGAAGTCAACGGGCTTAGTTATGTTCGACATAGCGAAAGCCTTTGACAAAGTCTGGCATACAGGACTTATCTTTAAAATGCATGAACTCAAAATACCACTCGCGTTAATTAAATTATTCATTCATTACTACAAGACAGATCTTTCTGTGTCAAAATCGACAACTTCTTCTCAAACCTGCGACCAATTCTAGCTGGAGTTCCCCAAGGATCACCTATTTCACTAGTCCTTTACAGCCTATACACTTCTGACTTACCCAGCCTTCCCAGCAATGTTCAAGTTTCCCTATATGCTGATGATACATGTATACATTATTCAGCTCGACAAGCAGAAGTCATCACTTTAAAACTGCAACAATCCATCAATACTTTCCTGGGATACTTCCGCAAAAGGAAGATCAAACTAAATAACGAGAAGACGCAGGCAATCTTTACCTCAAGACGTAGACATCAACAACCACAAACTTTACAAATAAATTCACACATTATACCTTGGAACGGAACCGCAAAATACCTAGGACTAACACTGGACCATAAACTGACATGGAGTCACCACATACGAATAAAACGACAGCACTGCATTGGTATCCTATCCTCATTAAACCCTATCCTAAAATATAACCGGCTCAATATAAAAAATAAGTTGCTCATATATAAGCAAATGATACGCCCGACATTTCTCTATGGATGCATCGCATTCTGCCAGACATCAAAGACCAACAAGAAAACCCTCGAGTCACTGCAAAACAGGGCCATAAGATGGATCTTCCAAATCCCATGATATATTAGAAACACAGACATTTACAAAGACCTATGAATCGAGACTATTGACAAATATATACGCGACCGTGCTTTAAAACTTTTTGACAAAATAGATGAACACTCTAATAAAACCTTGGGATTTGTAAAGATCTCTGATAGGGCACGAGTGACTTACCCGAGCCTCCGATCTATATTAGACAATACAGAAACTAACTCTTAATCATAGGTTATAGTGAGTGCATAAGCACTCGCAGACAGGAATGGAGTAAAAGTGCTCAATCTATCTCCAAGGGCCCCCCAACTCCAGGGGTCAGCAAAATGTGCAAGTGTATCGAAGAAAATAGCGCAAGATTTCTTGAGAACAAGTTATTTTGCATACAAGCACTGATAGTTCCGCTTCAAAGCAACTACCACCTTTCTAATATGTCTACATCAAAGTAAAACAATAGAAACCCACACTCTATTTATTTGCTTACGAAAGCGTTGATCACAGCAATTACTGCTGCTACGATTGGTGGATATTATTCATAATTACAATCATGCCACGACATTAAATAATAAATACATAGAAGGAAAAAAAACTGAAAATTTCTAGCAAGATATTGTAGATTACTCCAATAACCAAACCTACTGTTGCTATCATACTTGAAATTGATTTAGTAGCATTAGTAGTCGCAAAAACGGCATCGAAGGCCGATCCATATGTAAATCAGAAGAATTCACGACAAGTGTTACAAGTTCGCCAATGCTTCAATGCTCATGGATGGGTCACCAAGAAGCGAGCATACAGGTACAGGTTGAAAGGAAAAGTGATAATGGCAATCAGTGGAAATTAGTTTCAATTCACTCCAATGTGATAATTGAAGCAATTATAAATTTTCTACTGACTTTCGAACATCATCATGCACCTATAGGACTTACTCATGAGGTTGTCATGTTTAGCATCTATATGCAGGTTAATTTAGATATTATAATGGAATTTCACACATATAATATGTAAAGTTTGAGCCAGGTGAATCGTTTACAAGAAGACAGATAGAATGGTAACAGATGAATAGGAAGACTTGTTATATTTATCACTTAGGAAGCCGTTTTTATTTAACCCAGCACACCTGCGTTTTCAAAAATAAGACTTCAGAATTAGCATGGATCTTGTGGAAATCTGGCCAAATTCACACTGACAAGGACATGAGAATTGATATTGAAAATAATTACAATTTAATGACTGTTAAAAGCTTACATTTAATGCCAGAATGTCGTCATTGAGGGTTAAACAAACTCAAATAGCGAAAATCGAAGACCCCATCTTCGAAGTAATGACTTGTAAATATTGAGTAAATATATGAATGTTGTTTCTTTATAGATGATTTGTATCGTTAATGACCGTCATTAATTAACACATTAAGAGTAAATAAAATAAAATGACAACTAAGTTATCACTTATTGCAATACTATAAAGATTACTCCGGTTACGTAGTTAGTCTTAAGTAGATTTGTTCACAAACATTTGATGAGACACTGCAGTAACCTGTAAATAAATTTATTCGCGGAATATGTTGAGCACTTATAATGTAAATAAAATGACATAGGGAAATGGGTATACTAGTTCCAAGGCAATGATGGGTAAAATGAAATTTAAATATTTATGCCTTTATGCAAACAGTTGAATTGATTACTGCCGTTTGCTGAATTTCATCTTTTGGCTATAATTTATGGGATCCTGGAAAATAAGATTTGTCAAAATGATTGGGCTTGATCTTTTCTAAAACATATTAAAAAGAATGGTAAAGTAACTAAAACATAGGTTGGTCCAAATATTGGTAAGTCTAAAAAGTTTTTATGTCAATTTTCGATTGAATATTTCTTTTATTTAAAATAGATTTTATTTAAGTACATATTTTCCATTATCATCTATGACCTTTCGCCATTTTTTGGGTAGAGCCATTATTCCATCTGGTTAGAACTTCTGTGGTTTACCGGCGAAAAACTTGGCCAAGTGATTTTCACAGTCCCTTTCTGAAGTGAATTTCTTTTCATTAAGCAAGTTTTGCAGAGACCGAAACAAATGATAGTCTGATGGTGCAAGGTCTGGACTATACGGTGGATGCATCAAAGCTTCCCAGCCAAGCTCTGTCAATTTTTGCCAGGACATCAAAGATGTGTGTGGTCTGGCATTGTCATGATGGAAGACAACGCCCTTTCTATTGATCAATGATGATTTGCTTCAAAAATGGCTCGATTTCGTTACGTTTTATTTGCATTTCGCAAATGGAAATTCGGTCGATCAAATTTTTTTGTGTTAATTCATGCGGCACCCAAACTTCGGACTTAGTTGTGTATCCAGCCTTACGCAAATGGTTCAAAACTGTTTGGTAATGGATATTCGGTTCCTTAGCAATGTCATGGCTGCTTATGTGTCAGTCTTCTTCAGTTTTTTGTAAGATTTCATCGACTTTTTCAGTGATTAGTCGACCTCAGCGGGGTGCATCTTTGACATGGAAATTTCCGAGCGAACCATCTCTTAGCTATGGCTTTTGATAAAGTACCTTGACCGTAGACACCATTTTTTTTTCACGAGCCTGCGATGCATTCTCACCTTGATCGCAGTGATACTGTAAAATATAACGATTTTTTTCAGAAATTTCACTCATTTTTAAATGAATACAACTTTTGACACGAATGACGAAATACAAAACTCCCCGTATGAAAATTGTAGACTGGAGTATCACCTTTCAAACGCATGTCAGTTTGACTCAATCTGATTAGTATTGCCCGATATATAAAACGAACACCATCTAGTGAAAAAAAGCTCAATACTTTTTAGACTATCCAATACATACTCGTATATTGTTTTATATTCCATGGACCTGATGCTGGAAAAATAATGCAATCATAACAGATAAGAAGCCAAAGTCATATGGGAGTTTCACTATTAAGGTTCAAGACCATCTGAGTACATATTTGTTATCTAGTGTTAACGAAACTTTATTTTTGTTCTCTCATTTCAGATTTGTCCAGAAAAGGACCATTTTTTGTTGTTATTCGTTTCTCTTTTACATGAAGAAGAGCATTCGGAAATACGTCGACAATATTACGGAATGACTATTTCAAGAACCTCCTTAATCCTCGGCATAGCCCCAGAACATCGGAGCCTATAGATGTCTGCGGAGATCTTCCATTGGCCCCACCAACTCTGGATGAAGTTTGTTCCATCAGCAAACTCCAAAAGAATAACAACCGCCGGGCCGTAATAAACATAAGCAGTCGAGCAGCCCCGTGGTGATCAGGAGTGGCGGCTCCTGAAGAGAAAAGGTAGTCACCCGGTCGAAACTGCTTAGTTTGTTGTCTTACGAGAGTTTTACGAAATTAATTACATCCGTTTGGTTTCCATCCTTTAGGCAGAGATGAGCGGTTCACTTCAGCTACTTTAATATCTTTAGGTTTGACATTCCTCTTGTAATGCAACGACCTTCTTCGGAGAAATTAACGGTTGCTTTTTGTGAAATGTTTGCATGTATGTTAAGCCTTCATGTCTACTAACTTAGATGAGACAAAAAAAACAAATCAATTACTGTAGAATAGCTTAATTGACACATAATAGAACATTTCTAAAGATATTAAAAATTGATCGGTACGTCTCGTAGAGTAGAGTACGCGTGATAAATATTTTTTAGTGTAACTTCGTGGCTCGACAAGAATCCGCCTCATATGATCCCGCAAATTGCTAGTAGACAAGCACGCGTACGAGGTCGTTAAGCAAAGCTAGTCAGCTGTACTTGGTCCGGTCAATACCTCGCTGATACTTGTACCAGACAATCGGCACCCGTGTCCTACACGGATTCTTAGAAAAAAATCATTACAGGGCATCGATGAGATTCTAGTGAAGCTCATCAAAAATGGTGGCAGCAGTGTTCATATAGCTACAAAGTCATCCAGCACATTTGGCAACAAGAACATATGCCGAAAGAGCGGAGCCAATCAATTATATTCCCTATCCAGAAAAAGGTGACAAGCTACAGTACGAAAATTATGGAGGCATATCACTACTTTGTACGGCGTACAAAATACTTTCAAAAATCTTAGAAAATAAAATCGGATCATACGTCAGCAGTATTATTGGGGAGTATCAAGGTGGTTTTAGAGCAGGTAATCGACAATAGATCAATTGTTCACTGCCAAGCAGGTATGTGAAAATTGTAGGGAGTTCAACATAGACGTACCCCAAATTTTTAATGACTTTAAGCAAGCATATGACAGTATTGGTCGTAACGTACTGTACCAAATAATGCTTTGCTTTGGCACCCCAGCCAAATTAGTCCGTCATACCGATATGACAATGACATCGACGACCTCCCAAGTTCGCATCGATAATCAACTCACCGATGCCTTTAACAGAAATATTGGACTAAAAGGTACATTACTACACAAGTCGAGCCAAGTAGTAGCCTATGTGGATGACATCAACATTTTGTCACGGTCATTAAAAAATGCCAAAGAACTCTTCCTGAAACTCGATAGCGAAGAAAAACTAGGAGGGATACAAATCAATGAAAATAAAACAAAGCTCATGACGCAGTCGAGGAAAAATTACTCAACTACACAAAATATCACACTTGGCAAATACAGTATCAAAAATGTGAGCAAATTTGTGTATTTAGGCACCAAAATAAAGAGAACCAGTAACGAAAGAGACGAAATACGCCAAAGAATAAAACTCGTAAATAAAATATTTTATTCAGTTTGGCGATCTTGAAAACCGGCTGCGTACACAGTAAAATAAAGCTGCAAGTATACAAATCAGTGATAAGACCTATGTTATGCTACGGGTGTGAAACATGCATCCGCAAATATATTGAACGCCTTTGAGTGACGGGTCCTGAGGCGAATAATTGGAGCGAAGCTAGACGGAGACCAGTGGCGAATTCGATACAACCATGAGCTGTATGAAATTTTTGACTAGCCGGAGGGCTTAACGATTATAACATGGCAGAAACTGCAATGGGCTGGCCAAATGAATCAAATGAATGAACAACGGATACCCAAAAAGGTATTCGTTCGGTGGTCTGAATGCCAGAGACCAGTGGGGAAACCGAGAAACCGCTGATTTGGCTCGGTTGACGAAGACAGTTCATCGCTGCTCGGACTTTGAAATCGGAGGACGCAGTCAATGGACCGAGACAGTTGGAGATGCAAAGTCCTGACAGGGGCTGTAGTGCTACGAAGAAGAAGATTATGGAATAATTAGCGCAGAGTTCAACTGATTTTCTTGCAAAACTTGCCAAAGCGTACGAATGTTAAGAATCAATGTGATTCTTATAATTTATAATTAGCAATCAAAACCAATCATTTTGCCCAACAATAAAAACAAACCTAACTAGCTCTTTCTTTCTCTTTTCCCCTAGGGTGGGTTCCCAAATTATAAGTAGCAATTGTGAAGTTGGACCATAACGACCAATGCCTGGTCAGATTAACTAAGTTTATGGAAAAATGAAGGGATATATGTTATGGCTACATTGAGCTAGTGCGTTATTTGTATGTAACTACCATTCGTTTTTAATATTGTGCTTCCTCTTGATGCTGATAATACTATTTTAAGGCCTTTTTGGAAAGCTCTCGTCAAGACCTTTCATTTTATAACCAAATGAATAGATTCGGTAAAAATATTATCAAAGGGCCACAACCTTACTTGAGTAGAGCCTAGTATAAAATTGTCTAATGCCTAAACTTTTAAGAGATAATGATTTCTGATACACTCATCAAGTTTGGTAACTTTCGCTACTATATTTTCGGGGAAATGCTGTGATATACTCGGACGGAAAGATGGACAGGCAGGTCACGATTTCAATAGAGATTTGTAGCATAGTACATAACCGTAAAAACTACTATATACTATCCATGCAGTGCAACCCTATCTGGCATTATAGAATCGCCATTAAGTCCATAATGAGGACTTGGACTGGATAGCAACAACAGTAACGACCACGCAGACAGAACAAGGACTACGAGATTGAAATGTGAGATCACTCAATTAATCTGACTGGACTACTATCAGGAGTCCAGAGATGAGATCACTCATATTATTTAAAAGTGGGAAGCTTTGTGGAAGGCGAGTAATTGGAATATTATTTATTGTGGATCCAGAATTCAAATCATATGCTATTGTATTCAAGCGTATCAGTGGTTTGTCTACAGAGTAGCTATTCTTAGTTGACTATTGGGAAGGGGTTTACTAATTTTTGCAGCAGAAACAGTCATGAACTAATTAAACAATATACCAAGTCTCGTCAAAATGGATTATGTAGATTTTGCACAGTAATTTTGCAATTTAAATATTGGGTTGTTCGATAATTCATATCGTGAACTGCATATTTCATGTAGTAGTGATTGCGTGGCTTACATTACTATACATATGCTTTTTAAAGACCAGACTTTAGACTATCTTCAGTCGAAAATTCAGCGCCATTAGTAAACAGCAAGTTGGTTAAAAATAAACTAGAAAATGGACAATTGAAGAGATCATTATCGACATATTTTATTGTTGTATTTCCGAAAAAGCAAAAATGCGGTGCAATCTCGAGAAAAACTGTATGATTTATGGTGAGGATTACGATACTGAACACTAGTCTCAGCGTTCGCGTTGGTTTGCTCGCTTTTATTCTGGAAATTTTAATGTGCAAGATATACCATATACTGGTCGTCTAACCACTACTGATGACCACAAAATGAAGGCGATAATCGAATCTAGCCGGCGTATAACTAGAGAGATAGCAGAAAAGCTCGACATATCGAATTCAACCGTCTACTTGCACTTCCGTAAACAAACGGGTGTTTGGGTTCCTTACAAATCAAAGGAAATCTACCTCGTCAAACACATTAACATATGCGACTCTTTGCCGAATCGTAGCCAAAACGATCCATTTCTCAAAGGAATTATAATGGGTGATTGAAAATGGGGTGATACTGACCATATTATCGACATATTCGATCATGATAATGAGACACTTTAACTATCTCTAAGCCAAGGTTCGAAAGGGATTGTAGTGCTACAATTTCAATTTTCAATAAAAAATGGATTGTTTACGATAAAGTAGTCCGAAAATGATCATGGACAAAGCAAGAAGATCATGCTTTCTGTGTGGTGGGGTTACAAGCGTATAGTCTGCTTTGAGCTGGTCCAAGAAACAAAACTATTGATTCGCATGTCCATTGTCGTCAACTATCAAAATTGAATGCAGAGACCAAGAAAAAAAAGTCCTAAACTGGCCAATCGCGTGATGTTCCATCATGCGAACACCAGGCCCCACCTATTTCCTATAACCCGTCAAAAATGAATGGAGCTCAATTGGAAACTGATGCCACATGTGCCCTTAAGCCCTCACTTATCACAATCAGACTATCACTTATTTCACTCACTTCAAACCCATTTGAATGGTAAAACTTTCGATTTCGATCAGGCTGCTAAAAGTGAGTTGGGCCAATTCTTCGCTTCTAAAAACCAAGGCTTCTTCGAACGTGGAATTTTTCAACTTGCGGCAAGGTGGCAAAAGGTCATCCAATGAAATGGTCAATACATCATTGATTAATGTTTGTTGTTGATATAAATAAATTTACTTTGAAAAAACATGAAAAAAACATTCATTATCGATTAACCCAATATTTTACGAAAAATTCAAATTTTTAAAATTTTGCAGAAGAAAAGTTTTAAATAAGGCCCCTCTGCTATTAAATGCCCTATATAAAATTGTGATCCAGATTATTTAGGCGGTCTCAAAAATATTATTATTTTTTTTTTTTTTTTTTGAAAAACTAAAATATCTCTGTAGCTATTAATCTAAAATGAATTCAAAAAAACTCGTTTAAAAGCACTCCAAAAGACATTTTGATTTTCAAAAAAATTGGATTATGTGCACTAGTTCGTAATTGAATGAACATCGAAGAGGATGAAGGTACAAAAATTCTGAAAATTGTTTTACTAAACCTGATAATACATTCATCGTATATTTAAAAATTAAAAATAGGGAGGAAAAACCAAAAGTTTGTCTGTTGGTCCGTCTGTCGATATTAATAAAATGAAAGAAAAAGTCCCTGCAATCAATGTATTTGGGCAAACTGGCAAAGATATGGTTCGGCTGTTGGTAGCCAACAATAAATTAAATGATTTTGAAATCAAAAGAGTGAATGTTGATAAGCTGACGATTAAAACTATGTCATTGGTTGATTTTCAGACAGCAAAAAGTGCGTTGATTGGGAGGTTCCGCACTTTACGTACACCCCTAAAAGTGAGAAACACTAGGCGTTTTGTTGCAGGGTCTGGACAGCAGAGAGAACACTGTCGATCCTGAAGCACCAGGAAGTTACACCAGAAATAGAATTTATTCCAGTTAGTGGCTTTGCAACAAGGAGATTGATTGTCGTATGTACAAATTTGCCTTTTTACTGAGCCCAAATTTTGAACAAAAGCAATTCAAGTGTGCTTCAAAAATAAGGCACTTGAACTTCGGAAGAGTGAGGTGGGAACGCCTTCAGAAGAGTGAGATCAACCAGTATTATAGGTGCCAATGATTCGGTCATTTGGCTGCCAATTGTCCCTTGGAACACAAATGTGTAACGTGTTAAGATTTCCATGGTCCGCAAGTGGAAATTGGCTCAGATGGAGCCGAAAGAAAAACTATATAGCGTGAACTGCGGTGTCTTTGGTCATCCAGCATTTTATCGAGGATGCCCCCGGTATCAAGATGCAAAAGCAAAATTTACTCCAAAACAAACACTAGTACACCGCAGTATAACGCCTTCTAGGTTCGCCAAGCCCGGGGTGTAATTTGCACTTGCTGCTAGGGGACCAACAGACAACAATGGAAATAATGTAAGTGGAAATAATGAGCTGCTTCTTAAAATTGAACAGCAACTAAATCCTTTAACGGAGAGAGTCGATAAACAGGATTCAAAAATCAAAAATTAACTTTGCTTTTCAGCGCTCAGGATCTCAAATGTCTCAAAATAACTTGTCATCCAGTCACATTTTCATGGATAGGTTTTGTCTCATCTCGATGAACGTTAACTGCATTGTGAGTCTACATCCACGTGACTGTCTCTTGGAATTCCTTGTCAAACAAAAGCTTGACACCATCCTTCTTACTGAAATCCATCTTAATTCATGGCGCTCCATGACATTCAAGTATTTTGAATTCATAGGAAGCGATAGGGTAATAGGTGGTGGGGAAGGAAGTATCCAGGTATTGGTCAGAAAACTCAATTGTTTCCAAAATAATGAAAAAGTTGAATTCAAAAGCTTTGGATCTCTTGAAGTGTCCGTAGTCAAAATTTCACTGTTAGGTGGGAATAACCTCTTCGTTATCTCTGCCTATGCAACTAGTCAAAACGTTCTCAAGCCCAAGGAGGAGCTTAACTCCTGTTTGAAATATTCGAATTGAACAGGCTGCATGACCATTATATTCTTACTGAAAAAAGAAAAAGACAGCTTCCTTTTAATTTTGTGTATTGTACTTTTATTTTTCTTCTCGAAATCGATTTTCGACCGTAATCGTTCGGTCTTCTTCAGCGATTAATTTATTTTTACTCACATTCCTGCTTATATACTAGCTATGTTTAAGGAAATTCACTTTAGATCATTAAAAGGTAATTAGGGAAATTTGCTTAAGCTAATAAAAGGTAGGAAAGGTAATTTACAAAAGAGGTAGTTATAAAAATATATTGTTTTTACAAGATTCAGAAAAGATATTATTATTTAATTAATTTAAATAGCCATGATCTGCAGTTTCCGTCATCCCGATTCATCAACTTTTTCCTTTCCAAGGTAATTGCCAAGCTTTCCATCACATCCAATTCACGTATATCTCTAGCTTCCTTGATGACTACAGCGTCCTCCATTGTTATCTCGTGTCCCTTCGTGATAATATGTTCCGCTACCGCCGACTTGAAATTCGAAGTTCTTTCTTTTTTTTTGCTGCTGCTGCTTCGCCTAGAGGCTCCTTGATTCGCGTGCCGATGAGTCTCCCCGTTTGACCTATGTTTACTTCTTCACAAGTGGGACATTCGATGCGATAGATACCAGATGTTTCGGGTGGTTCGCGCTTGTCCTTCGTTGATCTGACAACGTTTTTAAGCTGGTTCTTGCTGCTTGATTCCATTAACCGTACAGAATTGATTGCCTTCGTGATAAGTTAAAGCCTTCCAGTACGTTCTTTCGGTATTTGCATTTGATAATGTTGATCATCCCTGTCGCTGTCTATTCATCTGGATCTTCTGTGCCATTCTGCTAATCATCGAGCCCTTGAAGGCGTTTAGTCTAGCTGTCTCAACAATGTACCTCATCTTCTTTTCCTTCGCTTCCTTGCTTAGCGGCAAATCGAGCATCCTGTGGATCATGGCTCTGTATGGAGAAACCTTGATTTGCTGCGAATGGTTTGATGTATTTGGAATCGTTCTCTGTGTGTAAGTTGCTTTCCGGTATACATCGAAAGTTATATTTGTTTGGGTCCTCCTTACTAATATATCTAGGAACGATAGTTTACCGTCTTTCTCTTCCTCCATCGTGAATACTATATTCTTGTGGGGTAGCCGGTAGCCTGAATGCCTGGCGCACATCATAGTTGAACGCCACCAATAGTCCAAAAGGTGATTCGTTAAATCGTGGATAACAGAGAACCAAGTTGAATACAGGTGCACTCTATATGGGTTGGACACCCCAACATGCCCTTTGACAAATTCATATTTCGACCTCTGCATTGCTGACGCGAGACTTCAATTCAGCTTTAATAGTCCTCAACGGAAACTGCAGGTGCTTCCTTATGATAGAGACCATAACCTTAATTGTAATAGAAATCAATCTTCAAAGGGATGAAAAGCCTTCTTCTCACACGCATCAACAATATTTATCGGCGATTTTTGGACTACAACCATTCCTCGTTGGCTTTGTTCAAATTTTACCTGAAGAAAGTCGGGAACTTAATTTGTTCATACTTCAGGAATGACGTCAGCATCAATAGGCAGAAAAACTGAGGATTATTAGCCCATAGGACCAAGATGACGTTTTCACGAAAGTGAATAGCTTATTTCGTTAGAAATCTCGTGTGAAGGTATTGAATCTTGGAGTCGCTAGTGATGGGATAAATCTTCTCGATAGGGCTCGTAACGAAATTGAGAGTACAACTCCGGCCATAACCTAGTTCAATTCTGATACGTACTGATTTAAAATCATGGATAGACGGACATACAGCCAAAGCGTGGTATTGACCACTTCACCTTCTTAGTGCCTACACACATGTTACGATCAAGATAATGATATACTCTAACTATCTCTAAGCGAAGGCCTGAAAGAGGCTATAGTGCTATAACAATACCAGCTGATGGAAATCTGACGACAATGCGCGATTTGAAGGTCATAATTGGTCTGCAGAAAGTCACAGTTCCTCTGCCCTTTCCTGCAAACTATTGAATGCGATCATTTGTAGCGTTTGCTGATGATCTAATAATTTATATGGCCAACCGAAAAGCTACAATAGCTAAGAGCAAACTTCAAAAATTGTTTAATGATGTGCAGCTCTACACAGACAATTGGTGAAGGAAAATCAATGCACAAGGTGCGAAATTATTTTGTTTCGCACAAAGCTGCAGGGGGTCTGTCAAGATCTGAAACGTAATTGGAAGGATTTCCACATTATGGCTGGTAAGGGTAGTTCAGAACGGGTTCCACATAAATCCTGTGTTCAACACCTCAGTGTTTACCTCAATAAGTGTTTGAACATGTCATGCACAAAGAGTAGTAATGGCCTTACGAAGACTCTTTATTTCTAGATATATTGATCAAAAGGTCAAAGTCATCTGTTACAAGACCCTGGTTAGACCAGTTTTGACATTTGGATGTCAGATCTGGTACAACCAATGTGCTAGTACTATGGAAAGATTAAAGAGTTTTTGAAAGGAAATGTCTTCGTACATGTACTGGTTTGTACAGAAAGCCTAAGACGGAGTGGAAACATTTTATATCGAATAGAAGAATTTATCAAACTGCTCAAGTGACAAGAGTCGATATCTTCATATTGAAACTGCTTCGGAATCACATCGCAAGATCTGTAACTGTAAGAGAAAACCACTGGATTTCGCAGCTATTTCACCCTACAGACAAGTATATTGCGACTTGGCTCGCTATTGGCTTCGTTCCGCCAGAAGCATTCGTGTATTTGGACATAAATCGGTATGCTTTTGATTCTGACGGTGTCGCATTTGTATATCCATATATAGACGGGCCACCGATAAGAAGACAAAATATCCTCCGAATTTGAGTTCACGAGACCAACATTTCCAATGGAGATACTCGTTTGCGAGATTCGTAGAGGCTAGTCGAGCTGAGACGGGGCAATCTAGGTATTGGTGGCTGAATGACAATGTCTAAATTGTTCATGTCGTTTTTTCTGTTTTTGTGTTTTTTATTTCTTAGTTTTTAAGTTTCAGCTCATTATTGCTATATTTAGTGTTGTTGATTATTTGTTTTAAAAATTAGGGATAGATTTCAATATTTAGGATAGGTATATGTTATGTTTATTGTATTAGATTTAGAAATAAGGTTTAATGCTTAGGTTAGGAATATTGTGTTGATTGTCTTAGTATAAGATAAAGTTGTTTTGATTGAATTTTAATCGAATTAGGTTATAACATATTAGGTGTAGGATCAAAATTCACTGTTGTGTTGCAAATATAAATAATTTGAATAGTGTTGGTTGGTTTTTTCTCCTTTTTTCCAACGAAACCAAAAAATATGTAATAATTTTAATTTGATATTGTCCTTTTGATTAAATGTTTCGATTGGTAACGTAAAAATTTAGAGATTCAAGTGGTCCATTAAGTTTTTTTGTTTTAATTGTCATTAATTTGCTTTATATTTTTTTAAGATTTATAACGATTGGTATTGAATAAAGCGCTTTTGACTTTGAATTTGAGCCCCAATAAAGGTTCATAAACTCTGCTTGGATTACTTTGATTTTTCGAGCCTTAAATTTTATGGGAAGTTGAGGTTGATGCTCGAAACTGAGCATATGCATAAGGTGAAGAATAATGTTTTGATGATCAAATTTTCAAAAAAAAATAAATGAAATAAGTGAATTTTTTTCAAGATTACTTGACAGTTTATACATGTTTGAAAGCTTAGCTACTAAGGCTATTTAAATTTTGTTTTATGAAGCTCTAAAAACAGATTAGATTTAAAGGAGTAAGCATATTTCCCATTGATGAATATCATTGTTTTTTATAACATGGTGTATTGAATATTAGGCTCAAAAATGCCTAGAAGGAACAAATTTTATTTAAAACTTATTTCAAAAATAATTTATCTTTTTTTGCATCATTCGAAGTTGACTGCTTTATGTTATAAACCAATTATTGTATTCAGTAGTTTTTAAGCCCCCAAGACTCTGAATACCGATTATTTATTGTTCCTAAAAACTGAAAGCTAATGGTATTTAATTAACTTTTTGGGGGTACACACAATGACAATAATTAACATTTTTTGTCGATGAAATAATGGATATTTTCTGTGCCACGGACAATAACAATGATACATTTACTCTATTATGGTGATGCTTAAAAAATCCACACTTGGAGCTGAATAATTCAGCTGCAGAATTAAATGTAACGAAACTCAAAACGCCTTAAGTGACACTTAATTCCATCAGCTTGAAGCTCTGTCAATTGAAATGTAGAATTATTCAAAATCATTTCAAATTGACTTCACGTTCTTTTTCTTAAATAATTGAAATCGAAAACAGTAGTCACCTTCAAGCAATTGCAAACATTCCTGTTAACATACTTTCGCGATGACTTACCAGCAACTCTACCTTTCTACGTGAAACTCCATTGAAACATCAAAATTAGCAAGCGCAAAAATATTGGTAAATGGCATTGTAACAGTAGCAAAAGACAAGTCAATTACATGGCAATTAAGCACATGATACTCCATAAATAACAAAAGTAATTGACAAAGGAGGCATGAAATGTAGCGCAAAAACTACCATTTGTTAGATTCAAGCAGTCATTAATTTTATTTAATATGAAATTGAAGTATATCTTTATATTTGAGTACATGTAATTGTTAGGAGCTTTGTGGAAATTTCTGCCTTGATGGACAGTTCAACCAATTTGGTATTTGATAAATGAAATTCTCAGAAAGCTGACAAACGATTAATTTAAAAATGTTGGCCGTTGTGAACATTGCACTCACATATGTAAAATGTCACGTTTCCATCTAGTTGAAACTAAAACAATTAAACAAAAAAGACATTGAAAAATCTTTAAATTCAATCAACTTTTTGAAATATAAATAACTGTAACACTTTATCTTCCTCATAAAATTCCATATTGTACACTTTTATACTAACCATTACTTTTGAAATGATGAAATTGAACTAGCACGAAGAGAGTTATTTGAGAATTGATAAATTACATTGTCTGATAATTTCTATTTCCATTGAACAAAATCCAAACAACTGATTCAATAGGAAAGCCAGCTTACTTTTGTTCACACGGCACTAATTGCTCAATGCACCGCTCTACAAATCTGAAATTTCCTGATTATACAGTACTATATTCATCAGCCGAGAAGCGAGAGAGTTTTCCGGAGGCCACATAATATCTACATAGGAAACAAAAGACTAAAGCCAGCTATTAAATAAAATTCGAATTTAAGTTTTTGCAGTTGTAAGGTGAATTCTTCTGTAACTGAATTGATTTTCATAGAGCACAATTAAATAATTAAATTCTTTAATTATGTCAACTGCTGTCGGAAAAAGTCAAGCAATGAAATTGATTGCCTGTTTTGGAATTTATAGAAAAAATTGATTTCTTACAATCAGTCATAAGTTTATTTTAATTGAGTATCTTGTGGGTTGCTCAAGTACACAAAAATTAACCAGCGACTATTAAGCTAAGCACAGCATAGCTAAACATCCTGAATATAATGAGTATCTTTTGCAATAGCACTCACGATCAAGTATATTATCGTGACCATCTTCTTATTACCGATTTGAAACCTATAAGTTGCATTTGTAGCTCTAAATATGTTAAAACAATCAACGTAGGAGTCATCTAATAATAAGTGAAGCACAAAAGATGTTCTAAATAGTGCGCAATAGGATTTTTTAGACACGAATTTTCATGGACAAAGATAAATTAGCTTGGTAAATATACAAAATTAAATGATAAATTTGTTAGATTAGATTGTTACGAGCAGGTAATAATCCAAATGATAGAAATGCGTTCTCTATTTATAATTTACCTTAAATGCAAACAATGCTTCGAGTTCTAGAAAATCGAACAGACTTAACATAATAATTATAAGTAGCTGTATCTTAGGATTGTAAAACACCTAACTAACGTCAAAAATGGAAAACATGGAAATTATCTAAACAAATATGATATAAATTGCATTTCAAAATGATACCTCAAGGAGCAGACATATCTGACAAGTCAAATCCAAACATATTTCACTTCTCCTTCTGTGACTCTGTGACATGCGTAGATACTTCGCCATAGAAACTATCACTATGTTATCTCATAGATCCTTTTCGATGTTACAAGCTTTAGACATACGTTCCACCTATCTTATATTCATCAACCAACTTTAGATATCTAGAAATTCAATCATATTATAACATGTATGCACTTCAGCGTCTGTACTTCATATCATAACAACTTCATGTTATATGTATGAATGCAACATACTTAGCTTCTAGGACTGTAATAAACGTGAAACATATCTTTGAGATTCATGTGTAACTAATGAAGATCGATCGAAATCTAATCTTGTCTATATATCATAACCAACATTGCAAGTCCACCAACGTATCAAGAAACAAACATTTCAGACATATATGTTACGAATTTAAGATAAGAAATGTAGGCTCATTTCTGGATTTTAATGGTAAGGTTACGCTGAGCAGGTGATGCGGAAATATAGTTTCTTGTAAATTTGTAACACTTGTATCGAATTTCATGAAAGTCTTATATTTTTAATTATCTTTGTAACTATCCAGACTTAAATTTACAGGAAACCATGAAGCTAAGGCCGGAGTAATCAACAACTAGTTTCAAAATGTCATGAACGCAATCATTTTAAGGATTTTTGACCCATGAAAAAGTGCTATATGGATAAATATTCCATTGTTCGCTTAATATTTTGTACAAAAGTAAGTGCTAATTTCACACATTTTCAAATAAATTCTGGTATATGCATAAAACCGTATAAGAGGCTAGTGTTATGAATGCATCTCAACCCGGAAGCAGTATCCAGACATAACCAGGCTAGTTTCTCACTCATCAGGATTAGTTTTCTTGACATGAATTATTTTATTTGTTACCAAACCTTGGTTAGACCGATTTCGACATAGGATTGTCAGATTTGGATCAATTTAAGTGCTGACATGATGGAAACGTTTCAAAAGAAATGTCTTCCCGCTTTTACTGGTTAGCATAAAATGCCTGAAACAGATTGAAACCCAAGCATCCAACAGAAGAGACTATTAGCTCGCTAAGGAATCAAGAATCGAAACATTCATGTTGAGTCTTATTCGGAACCATATTGCAATTTCTGTGACTGTATGTGAAAGTTCTTGGATTTTGCAGCCATTTAACCCTAATGAATGTAGTCCATGTGGAGCAGTGGGTTAGGGCACACTCCGCTTACGCAGCAACTCCCAAGTTTAAACCTCGGTGGCAGCATCGAGTTTGAGCTTCTGATGCTGCTGTCGGACTATCAGTCCACCCAGCTGATACTAATTGAAACAAGCTGGGTAGACAGAACTACGCTCATGTCAAAAGGGTTTTGTACTTAACCAACAATATGAGGATAAATAGAATGATTTAATTCAAGAAAACCATTTATGACATGCACAAAAATTATATTCTTGCTTTAAAAGAATTCCATCTTAACTACCCAACCTTTTGTTCCAATATTACAAAAATCATTGACTGGCCTGAATTTTTTGTTTTTGTTATTCGTCTTATCTGAAAATTTGGAGAAGATTCAATCAAAAGTGTAGTGTCTGGTTCGATGGAAAGCCCATGTAGTAGAAAAATCGTATATGACTGTTGTCATCGGAGGAAATTCAAATGGTTATAACGTCGGTAAATTTTATTGAAACTTGAGGAATAAAATGATATTTTAAAGAGCTACTTAAATGGCTGATTTCATCCAATTTAATGATATTAATAGTTTTACTGACAAAAATGTTAAATCCTACTACTATTAGCAAAGATCAACAAACCTCAGCCTCTATGTTATTTGTTATTGTATCTAGCTCCATGATTTTTAGAGCTTTCTGAAAGAAATTTCGCAAAAATCTTCTAGTTCTCCGTCCTATTTGTCCACTCATCTGTTCACTCGTCTATCTGTTTGTCCGTCTATCCGTATGTCATAAGAAATTTCTTCCTAAACTATAGAAGCTACAAGGCTCAAATTTTGTGAAAAGTTCAGAAGTGGTGGTCTCTCAAAAGTTTAGGCCTTATCAAATATATCAAAATATTTTAAAGAGTGAAAAGTTCAGAAGTGGTGGTCTCTCAAAAGTTTAGGCTTAATCAAATATATCAAAATATTTTAAAGAGTCTTATAACGAAGTGGCTCTTAACAAATTTTTTCATTATAACGAAGTGGCTCTTAACAAATTTTTTTATTAAATGTAGTCGAGTAGGGTATCAAAAGAAAGGACTTAGCACTTTCAGAATCTGAAAAATAAGTCATTTTTTGTATAAGGAGTCCAGAGGGAGGTAAAATGTACGAACAGTATTCCCCTTCCCTCATGATTGGAGCCTCAGAATTTCAGCCAAAAATCTGAAAAAATTTTGAAGGTAGGTCTTTATGAGTCCAAGAGCAACAAATAGTCCAGAAATCTAAATCCTCTCAGCTCTGTTAATAATAGTATGATTTGTAAATTTTAAATTTTTCCTCGAAAATCGAACCGGTGCCTTTAAACTTCTTAAATAAAACCCTTATGCCTAAGAAATTTCATGGAAATCAAATCATAATCAAGTGGGCTATCGCCATTTCAAATAGATGGAATTACAACAATAACACGTGTTGATAGATAATATATATTTTAAATCGATTAGGGCACTCTAATTTTCTTTGGATGTTCATGAAAATTTAAGGAATAGAGGTTTATTCGATTATGTTCAATGAGCCGAGCATTCAGAAAAATTATTTAACCTGGGACAAAATAGCGGCTGTCATGTGCTTATGAACAAAACCCCGCATCTTTTGGATAGATTTGAACGATTTCTCAAACAAATATTGGGTGAATAATTCAAATCATCGATTCATGGCATCGGAGCACTTTTTTCGAACCGTTGAATGGTTACAAAGCCTTCCTGTTAGGAGCTCTCTCCTGCCTCCTCAACTTGTGTCACCTATGAGTATTAATTGTAGGCTCTCATGTTCAGCCATTCATCAAATTGAACCGAGTGTTAAAAGCAATACACGCAAAACGTTGAAGTTGGGGAAAAATAACTGAATTTTATTCAATATTCTCATTTAAAACAGCCACTATTTTGTTTTGCGATTACTGATACCACTAGCTGAACCAATTCTCAAAGACATGATACCTATCATTCCTGATACTTTCATGCAAATCCTAGCAAACCTGTAGTATCTGAGTCGGTAAAAAGCGCTTATTGTTCCATAGTAATTCTGGAAAATTCAAATCACTATAATTCGTTAAATACCATTTGATCCAGGACAGGTCAATCTTATAAATAGCCATGTGTGCTGAATTTTATTGAATTTAAAGGTACCGTCAAGATTTTATTCAAGAAAGTGTAAAATTGATAAATCATACTATTACTAACAAAGTTGAGTGAATTTCAACTTCTGGTGTATTTGCAGTTGTTGTACTCATAAAGGCCTACATTCATAATTTTTTTCAAAATTTTCGGATGAAAAGTTTCCAATCGTGAGGGGGGCGCAATCAAAAAGTTTATACATTTCCCTTTCCTCTGCGCGGCACTGATAATGAAATTTTAAGACTTGTTTTGAAAACATTCAGACCTTTCCTATGACACCCTACTCGACTATCAAAATAAATTGTTGAAGGGTCACCTCCCGATATGGGGAGGCCTCAATCCCTTTGAAAAAATTTTTCATCTTTGAATTTTTAAGCAGTCACCACTTCTAACCTTTCTATAAATTCTCTAGTTTCTATAGTTTCGGAGAAACACTGCTGTGACATATACATAGACGGACGCAGGCTTTGATTTCAATATGGTTTTGTATTTTAGTACAAACCCCTAAAAGTTAGGTAATAATCACATGATTGAGCGTATTATTAACCATATCACCTTGAATTCAGTTATCTTCATGAAATGAGATACCCTAACAATAAATTTCAACGCCAATGTTCAGATTTGGACTATTGTGCGATGGATTATTATTATTATTACTACCCTAATGAAGGGTACATCGAGACATGTCTCACAACTGACTTCGTTCCTCCTGAATAGTTTGTGTATCTAGATAAGAATATTATGTTTTCCATTTGGACGGTATTCCAATTATGTGTTATGTACTTATCTATTCTTGTAGGCAGGTCACCGACAAGAAGAAAGAACACCCTCCACATTTGATTATAAGGATGCAACATTTGCGATGGAGATACTTGTTACCAGGTTCATTGAAGTTAATGGAATAAGACTCAGTTATCTTGATATTGGTAGTTGGACGTTAACAAGTAAAGACAATCAACATTTTTTGTTGTTTTAATGAATACTTTAGCTCAGTATTTGACGAAACCTAGAACTTTATAAACTCTGCTACGAACTTTATCGTAGTGCATATTAAATCGGACCCTCTCATCTAAGAGGACATCGAGACCTACTATGCTATCAACTCTGGAAAGCTTTATGTTATTGGGATGATAATCACTGAGCGAAATTGTTTTTTTTTTTGAAAAAAAAAACTAATCACTTGGCGTTCCTTGAGGTTCAGATATAGACTGCTATTGTTAAGTCGCTCTAGTAGAGAATTTATCTTTTCTTTTAGGAATAGGGAATCGCATTGGAATGTTATAACGTGGTATAATCTGAAATCATCCGCATAAAATAACTATGGTATATTAGGAAACACATCAGAAAGATTTAATGTAAAAATACTCAGAAGAAAAGATCCGAGGTAACTGTCTTGAGATATACCGGAATAGATAATTTCATCGGATTATATCCCTGAAATTAAACGGGTTGAGTTCGATTTCCAAGATAAAGTCTATGTAATGAAGTAAGGGGCCAGTGATTCCAAGTTGAAGTAGTTTAAAAACGTATTATTGACATGGTCAATATAAATTGTTTCGACTTGATGTCCATTTTCCAATGTGCAGAGAATGTTAGAGACCATAGTTGTGAGGCTTGTAATTGTGGATCAATTTTCTCTCAATTCATGTTATTGGTCATTAAGACATTGCGTGACAATGGTGGATATTCTAGAATACACTATTTTTTCAAATAATCTTGGCATTGCTGATAACATGAGAATTCCTCTATAATTTTCAATGTTCCGTTTGCTTTTGTTTTTAAAGATTGGAGTTAAATGACAAAATTCCATTAGCCTAGAAACATACCGCTCAAGAGTGATTTATTAAGAAGTGTTTTTAGAGATGAAGCTCAATGATCACTACACTGAAAAAGAAAGTATGATTGAAGTAAATTAAGGTCAGGACCATGGCTCAAGTCCAGCCTTAAAAATACTGTCTACTGAACACTGTTGTAAAATTTTGGCGTAGGTCATTTCAATTGGATTGAGTATATACAGATTAAAAATTATCTGCAAAATAATTACAGATTTCTTCAGTAGAGAGAAACAGTAGTCTTTATAAGTCATTCCCTTGAAATAGTCGTGAACTTTGCGCTTCAAAGAATTTCTTAAGCCAATATATTTTCATCAATGACGTTAATAAAGGCTTCATAGGCCTCAAACGGTTTTAATTTAAATTCTCCTGCCAGCTTATCGTATTCTCTTTTAGTATTTTTGCATTCCATCTATTGAATCTTTTCATTTTACCTAAATTATTTTTCGACATTCCTTGTTTACTTTCTTTGCCTCTTGGGCCAGTTTAATACATGCAATTTGGAACATAAATATTGCAATCATTTTGCTTTTTTGGTTATCGTTATTTTATTTGGTTATAATGTAGTGGTTAGAGCGCTTACGCCGTAAGCCGAAGATGCCTGGTTCGAATACCGTTGATGACAACGAGATTTGTTTCAAGTGATTCTGCTTCTACTGGTTTAAAATTATCTTCTAGAGTGCCGAAACATACGACCAAGATAATGAGTTACTCTAACAATCTCTAAGTGAAAGCCCAAAAGAGGCTGTAATGCTGAAACAAACAAACATTTTTCATTTCTTTTCCATCCAAGTATATTGGAAGCTAAAAGCATTTGTTTAAGGTGAGCCCAGTGCACATAAAAGTGAGCATACTAAAATTAGTTTATGTTCGATTAGCTCCAACTATTAATCTGATTAGCAGTGATCAAGCAATTCTTAGTTGTATTTTCGGGATTTTGGAAAAAGTGAAAAATAACTGTAAACTGCTTTTCAGTTATTTACTTTTAGAGGGTAGACATGGTTTTTAAATTGTATGTACTAGATTTATTATCTTTTTATCTTTACTTTTTATAGTCCTAACATTATGACCAAAAATCGAAAAAAATTTTCCGTCTGTAACTAATATAACTATTAATTTAGTAAAAGAATATTTCTTTTCTCTCTATCTCCAAACATTTTTTGAAAATTATCATTGTTTCAAATTTGACATCTAAAAGACCCCTTAAATGGAAAACAAAGTGTATCTTATTCCAAAACTTTAAAACAATGGCAATATACTTCTGTTACACAAAACATAAAAACAACAATAATGTCGCAGTCGATTATTTTGTTTATTTGATATCTGCAGTCCAATTTTCTTTTTCTGGAAAAGCCGTCGGTCCTTGGTTTGTTATGTGAGCAGACGCGTTTCGACTCCTTTGAATCATTTTCAGTGTCTAAAGGATGTGTTGAAGGGGATCTCTTTATATAGTCGTAACTCAAGAAAAAAAATTATTTTGCACGTTCTTATGAACGTAATGGTGAGTTATTATTTTCCAATTTCCGATAATAATAATAATTTTTCTTTATTAAAGTCGCTCAATAAAGATCGCTTTTTTGTAATAATATTCTGAATTTAATTTTTGTTTAGAAGTAATTGAGTACACTTGATATAACCTTTACCCAAGTTAGACTGTTTCTGAGATATGCATGTACAATCTGGTTCAATCAAAAATAAGAAGGATAGACAGAACCACGCTCATGTGAACGGCTTTGTACTTAACCAAAGATATGCATGGACAAAGGATGATTCAAAAATTTATGACATGCACAGTAAATATATTTTTTGAATAGTGTTGGTTGGTTTTTTCTCCTTTTTCAGAATTTGATAATGTTTTTTGTTTCAATATTTTTTGATTAGCAATTTATAAGTTCAGAGAGATTATAGTTCAGAGAGAAGCGCTTTTGACTTTGTCTTTCATCGAATATATTCTTACTATGTTACTCTGACTAAAGAGAATCTTCAATGTATTGGGCCGGTTTTTCTAATGAAAAAGTTTAATTATTTTTATTATTAATACATAATACCCTTTATTTCACTAAATTAATTTTATTACAACAATATTTCGAGAACTACTTGTTCCCTTCTTCAGTGTTTTTACTTAATGAACCTTCTATTGCGCTTTTATAAAATATATATATAAAATATATATATATATATATATATATAAATATATATATATATATATATATATATATATATATATATATATATATATATTTTATAATATATATATATATATATATATATATATATATATATATATATATATATATATATATATATACATAGAGAGAGAGAGAGAGAGAGAGAGAGAGTTTTTACTTAATGAACCTTCTATTGCGCTTTTATAAAATTTATATATATATATATATATATATATATATATATATATATATATATATATATATATATATATATATGTATATATATACGTGTATATATATACTTAGTCGTGCCATAAGTTCTGTCACACGTATAAGGGCAATTTTTGTATAAATGAAAAAGAGTTTTTGACAAAGGAAAATATATTTTATTTTGGCATACTAATGGAAGTAAAATAAGCAACAAATTATTCAAAGTGGCCGCCTTTAGCCTTTACACAGCTCTTTAATCTGTTGGGCCAGTCATCGATAGCAGCACGCACTGTTTCTAACGGAAAATTACCTACTGCTTCTGTCAAAGATCGCTTAAGGCTCTCGATATTTGGGTGTCGTCTCGTGCACACCATGGATTCTTACTCCGCCCACAGTTTGTAGTCCAGGGGGTTCAAATCTGGGCTCCCAGAAGGCCACTCTGTAGCTCTTATAAACTCTGGAATATTGGTTTCCAACCACGCTTGTGTGGTTCGAGCTTTGTGGGCTGGCGCAGAATCTTGCTGGAAAACCCGATGTCGGTTGTTGAATAGCGTAGAGTTCAGCGGCTTCACACATCCCTCCAGGATATCCGTTTGATAATTTTTCGCTGCAGTTTTTAGGCCTTTTTCGCAAAAATGTAGCTCGGTGACCCCTTCGTAGCTGACACCCCACCATACCATGACTGATGCTGGATGATGTCCTCGCTGTA
Organism: Odontomyia ornata; assembly: GCA_963969285.1. Lineage (NCBI taxonomy): Eukaryota > Metazoa > Arthropoda > Insecta > Diptera > Stratiomyidae > Odontomyia > Odontomyia ornata. The sequence goes on along the minus strand of OZ017738.1, from coordinate 491,956,271 downwards.
CCCTAGTGGCAACTTCTCGTGCTTCTCTGGAGCTGTGGGCATACACCTTATCATTTTAGCGGTTGAAATGTTCCTCCACCGTAAAAATTTTTTCATCGGTAAATAAAATTTCTCGATGTTTGTTGTTGCCGTACCGTCGGAGGAGCTCTTTCGATCTGGTGCTCCTAATTTACTTCAACTGCTCAGTCAGCAAATGTCCTGTTGATCGTCGAAAGGCACTCGACCCGAGGTCCGATTTTATGATGCGAGACATACTTCGGGTGGAGATGTTCATCTCTCGAGCCATGATTCGTTGTTTACGAAGCGGATTTCGACGAATTCGACTCTCGACCGCTTTGATGGCAGCAGAAGAATGTACATCACGCGGACGTCCAGAACGAGGTCGATCTTCAATAGTCTGGATCTCGTTATATCTCTGGATCGCACGATACACAAATCTTTGCGTTATTTTTAACGGGCACAACAACCTGAAAATATCACTCGCGGATTTTCCACACTTATGTAGGCAATCACGCAATTCGGTTTTCATTTACACCCCATTCCATCTTCACACGTTAACGAACAAACTTTATATGACCATCAACTGTCAACAACATTATGACGTTTATATTGAAATGTCACTCATAAAATAAAGGTGTTGCCAATGTGAGAAATTATGTGACAGAACTTATGGCAGGACTATGTATATATATATACATATATATATATATATATATATATATATATATATATATATATATATACATATATATATATATATATATATATATATATATATATATATATATATATATATATATATATATGTATATATATATATATATATATATATATATATATATATATATATATATATATATATATATATATATCGAAAACTTTTTTATTATGACCTTTAAGGGGATAATTTCAGGTGGTAAAACTATTTAGTTTGGAAGGTATATTTCCTAAGTCAGTATTCATTCTATATTGTTCAGATAGTTTGGTAATATTAATGCTTTCGTACGCGTCTAATTTGAATGGGGTACTTAATGTTTTGATTTGTTTTACATCCTAAATTGATAGTGGGTGATACTCTTCGATGATATGCTGTGCGACTGTGAGCCTGATACCTGTTCCGTGCCATATTTCCGCTTCTTTTTAGCTTTCGTACGCGTCTAATTTGAACGGGGTTCTGAATCTTTTTATTTCTTCTACATCTTGAATTAATGTTGGGTGATTTTCTTCGATGATATGCTGTGCGACTGTGAACTTGATACCTGTTCCTTTTCTGCTAATTTTCCGCTTCTTTTTAGTGTTCTTTGAAGCTGTTGTCACCACTCTTTTGTTTGGCCAATATAAACTTTTGGATATTGGGGGCATGAGATTTTGTACACTCCACTGCACTCTGGCGTCGTCATTTTGTCCTTTACTGATTTCAGTATATTTTTGAGCTGCGCACACTACAGATGTGCTAGGATTTTAATGATAATTTAAAAAAAAAACGCAATTAAAAATTCATATGTATGGATGAAACTGATAACCAATTCTATTATGAAAGTCGGTCAATAAAAGCTGTTTTACGATTTAAAATTTTTAACAGCAAGCAAAAAAGTAATTATATGTGGTTGGAAAAAGTCTGGCTCGTCAGCCATAGGATTCAAGTGTACTTTAAAGAGTGCCTGGTTATGAAAGTTTTCCGAATATATCTCCGTGGACGACTTATCTTATATTCTTAACAATTTCTGTCATCACCCAAGAATCACTCAGGTAGCTGCTGAATTACAATGAGGAGCTCCCATAGTTCATTTTTATTGGGAAGCAAAATATATTAATTATTGCAATACCAAATGTTTTGTGATAAAATCGTTGCGTTGTAATTCTTCGACATATCAAGAAAATAGTACAATAGCTCATTTCATTTTTGGATAACAACATTTCCTAATTTAAATGCAGTATACGTTATCTAATCCAAATCCTAGCAATCAAAACACTTGCTTATAAAAGCTACAAATAGTTCCGGAACTTCATCTATAAACCAAACCGCAATAAACTAACTGTAAATGCACCCTTAGCAGGTCTACATCTTCACAACATGCCATATCATCATCAGCACCATCGATTGCAACTTAACATGGTAGACAAATACTTACGAATGCAATAACGCCAATAAAGAAGTTTGAAATGATGATGGCGTAAAGTTTTTAAACACTAAAATATTTCATGTCTAATCCAAGTTGGTAGTTCATGTCGTTCACGTATGCATTAGATAGTTCTATATTTGGTTAAATGCTGACCACTGTTAACTTAATTTTTTCAGTTATTTATTTTTCTTTTAAACCGTCGTATATTAAATGACAAGCAGTTAATGGTGTAATGGACTTTCATTCATGAGAAAGTAATTAAGCTATGGAAGGCAATGCAACATCAATTTGATAGAAATGTATACAAGTATGGTTACGTGTCATTTGAACGTAGTAGATAAAATGATAAATGAAAGATTTTGTTGTGGTGAATAGTTGTATGCATATTCATGTTTCAGATTGCGCTAAATCAAATGTAACTGATAAATTATAGTTGAATAAGAGTTAAACATCATTTTGATATTTTGACCAGGAATAAAATATTGATTTACGATTACGCTGTTGTGTGTTTTGAGACCTCAATAAGGTTTGAATTTACTGTTGAGGACGAACTTATTATTTGATAACATGGTCATTTGATATTTAACTGAACAAAGATGAGACTTAATCACAGCCGATTTAAAAGAAATTTTATCAAAAGTGTCATAACTGATCTTTTTGAAAATCCTTAATCGCGTAAATTCTGACCGTAGAGAGAGGAAATAGGGTACATTTAAAAAAAGATTGAGGCAAACATGAAATAATATTCAATGAAAAATAGTTGGGGAAAAATGTTAATTTCATGCCGGATTAGCAGTTTCATTGTTAACACAAAGTAAATCAACAGTCCAAATAAACTCTCGGCAGTGAAAACAACAAAGACTACGTCGGTAGGAAAACCAGGACTTAGAGAGAACACTATGAAAATCTCAGAAGAGTAGCGAATAAAATAATTAGAATTCCAAAAAAAACATATTACGATGATGACCAATTGAGAAGTATTGATGTAAGTCTAGCCAGCAATAACCCAAGCCAAGCATACGAAGTAGTGAAAAGCCGGAAATGTGGTTATTAGTCCAAAACCACGCTCTGTCGTGATGACTTCGATAATATCATCTCTGATGAAACCAAGATTAAGGAAAGATGAGCATCATATTTCAAGAGCCTCCGTAGTCCTACACACAGCTCCAGAGCATCGGAGTCTATAGATATTTGCGGAGAGCTTCCATTGGCCCCATCAACTCTGCATGAAGTTTGTTCCGTTATCAAAGCTCAAAAGAATAATAAAGCGCCGGACATCGATGAGATTCCAGTGGAGCTCATCAAATATGGTTCCAGCAGTGTTCATAAAGCTATTCACAAACTTATCCAGCACATTTGGCAACAAGAACATACAAGGTGTGCTTCAAAATAAACGAGACTGGGCTAAAATAGAAACGATAGGAGCTTTGTTCCGATCGATTCGAGTTTATTTACTCAGTTATTCCTCTGGCCTCGATACACTGTTTCATGTCATTAACCAGAATGCCCTTCAGGATGTCCGTACAAGTCTTTTGGATGCCCTCTACGGACGCAAAGCGTTTTCCTTTCATGGCCAAATCCAATTTTCCGAATAGGTAGAAGTCACAAGGGGCCATATCAGGCGAATACAGTGAGTGATTGATGGTTAAAATGCGATTTCTAGTCAAAAAGTCAGTCACAAGAGTGGATCGATGAGATGGTGCATTATCATGCAATAAGCGCCAGCTTCCTTCTTCGCGGTATTCAGGCTGAATTCGACGTCTGCGATGCAACAAACGCATTGACGGTTTGGCCCATTGGCACGAACTCCTTGTGGACAATTCCCTTGGAATCGTGAAAACAAATGAGCATCGACTTGATTTTTGATTTCTCCAAACGCGATTTTTTGGGTGGTGGCTTGTCTGGGGCCTTCCATTCGGCACTTCGACGCTTGGTTTCGGGTTCATATTGGAAACGTCACGTTTCATCACCAGTTACAATGTTGTAAAGGAAGTTCTCGTCTTTTCTCGCCTCTTTAATGATGTCTTACACATGTTGAATTCTGAGCAATTTTTGGTCATCAGTTAACTTGTGTGGAAAAAAACGTGCACAGACCTTTTGTAAGCCCAAATGATCGGTTAATATGCAATAAATTGATGTTTTTGAGATATTCAACTCCGATTCCAAGAATTTCAACGATGATTATGGCTCATCCTGGCTAAATTTACGCAAAATTTTGATAGGGTTTTCGGTGATCACTGATTTTGGGCGGCCCGTATGTTCATCGTCATTTATGTCCTCACGACCATCTCTCAAACGTGTAAACCATTCACGAACTCTGGCACGAGATAGACAATCTTGGCCATAAACCTTTTTCATCAATTCAAATGTTTCGGTTTACGTTTCACCGGTTTTAAAATAAAATTCGATATTAACTCTTTGTTCGAAACTCATTTTTGTACCGGTGACACAAACATACTGTCACTTTAGATTCAATAACTTCGCTTCCACTGAACCGAATGTCACCAAACTTTCACTAGAAGTCAGGGAGGGATATAACTTTTCAACGCACGATCTTATTCAAAGATAGCGCAACCAAAAAAATTGTATGGCAAAAGTCTCGTTTATTTTGGAATGCACCTTGTATCCCAGAATAGTGGAGCCAGTCAATTATATTCCCTATCCACAAAAAAGGTGACAAGCTACAGTGCGAACATTATAGAGGCATAGAATAGTTTGTAGGGCGTACAAAATATGTTTAAAAATCTTAAAAAAATAAAATCGGATCATACACTAACAGCATTATTGGGGAGCATCAAGGTGGTTTAAGAAGAGGTAGATCGACAATAGATCAATTGTTCACAGTCAAGCAAGTACTTGAAAAATATTGGGGGTTCAACACAGACGTGCACCAGATTTTCGTCGACTTTAAGCAGGCATACGATAGTATTGATTGTAATGTACTCTTCCTGTACCAAATAATGCTTTGATTTGGCGTCCCAGTCAAATTAGTCCATCCCACCAAAATGACAATGACGTCGACGGCCTCCCAAGTCAGCATCAATCACCAACTCACCGATGCCTTTGGCACAAATATCGGACTAAAACAGGGAGATGGGCTGGCCCCATTGCTTTTCGATTTACAGCTCGCAATTAAAATATTTTATTCAGCTTTGAGAATCTTGAGGACCAGGAGCATGCATAGGAAAACAAAGCGTCATAAATATAAATCTGTGGTAACACTTGAGTGTAAAACATGGAACCTAGCCCAAGCATCCGCAAGCTTATTGAACGTTTTCGAAAGACGGGTAATGAATGAATTCGATACAACCACAACTGTATGAAATTTTTAACATGCCGAAGTTCTCAACGAATGTAAAACAACGGAAGCTGTAGTGAGCTGGCTACGTGAATTGTATTCACGAATGACGGATACCCGTATTTGTTGGCCGAACTTAAGGACGGAGACTAGTAGGGAGTTCGCGGAAACACTGATTTAACTGGGTCGACGAAAACAGTTCATTGCTGCTCGGATCTTGAAATGGGAGGACGCGGTCAATGGACCAAGGCAGTTAGAGGCACTTTTTGCTGGAAGCGCAGTACCGTGAAGGGCTGTGGTTCTTCGAGGAGGAAAAATCTTACTGAACCGCAGCTTACCGAAATTCGTTCTTGCCAATTATTTGGTTTATTTGATATCCGTAGCTAATTCTTTTTTTGAAAAGCCATTGGGTCTAAAGGATGGTTGAAATGGAATGACTTAGTGTAGGCATAGGATGAGGTAAGCAGGTAAATACTAAATTGGTTCAGGGAGAAGGATATTTGATTTTTAGATTGGTGGATGTCCGTTTGTTCTATTTCATCACTTTTCCATTTTCACCGGGGAGTATGGACTAGTATTGAGAAAATTACGTTGAAATTTGTAGTAATTTATTGTTACCATCTCTACATAAAGGTAGAAAAACTGACGGTAACATCGACAACAATCAACTTATTACAATTTTCTATCTAAAGATACACTATCAATATTTTTTTATCTCCAAAAGATGCTGTCAACGGCCAATGTTAAAAACTCTTAAACTTATTACATGGGACAACTTTGAGCATGCAACTCAAATGTCCATAATCTCAAATATGGCACTGGACAAATGTTTATGTGGCATAAAGGCTAAGCAATTAGAGGCTGTCAAGAAGTAACCAGGTGCCTTTTAAAAGTTCCGCATTCTCCACCCAGCTATACAGCATGCAGTACATTAAAACATTTTGCGACAATTGCGAAGGCCAGAATAAGGGCCACATAACATCAAAGTTTAAGTGTATGTAGTCAAAAATATCGTCATTGGCCACTCGTTTGATAAATGTGACTGAAATTTTGATGTAATAGAAATAATCAAAAAGAACAAGTTGGATAGACAGAACGACGCTCGCGTCAGTAGGGTTGTGTACTTAACATGCGATATACAGACAAACAAGTATAGAATGATTTAATTCAAGAAACACTAATGACATGTACAAAAAATGTATTTTTGCTTTAAAAGAATAGACAGTATTACTCCATTTTAACTGGCCAAAAAATTTGTTGCAATATTGCTAAAATCCTTGATTAAGCCGAATGTTAAACGTATTTTTGTTCTATTATATATTTGGAGAAAATACAATCAAAAGTGTAGTGTGGTTTGATGGAAAGCCCATGTAGTGACCGTATTTGATTGTTACAATCAGAGAAAGTTTAAACGGCAATAACTTTTGTACATTCTATTAAAACCCATAGAGTAAAAGGACCTTTTAAAGGACACTTGAATATCTACTTTCGTCCAATTTAATTATGCTAATACAGTTTTACAGGCGAACATATTTAATTTACAGATTCTACTATTATCAGTAAAGTTTAACGAATTTCACCAGTCATTCTTGGCTGCTCATCTTTAGCTATTCGTAAATAGATTAAATCAAGTGTTAACAGCATGTACCTTAAATGTTGAAGTTCGCCAAAGATAACACAATTTTATACAATATTCTCATTTAAGACGGCCAACATTTGGTTTTACGTTTACCGATGTAACTCTTTGAACAAATTCTCAAAGATATTCATCATGAATATAGTTTCTGAAACTTTCATCAAAATCCTAGTAAGCCCGTAGTGTCTGAGTTGATTAGTTGTGCATATTGTCCAATAGCCATGTATAGTTGCTGTTGTAATACAGAAAAACGTACGCCTAACTTTCATGAATATCCCCTTCTCCTACCTCCCTTGATACTGATAAAGTAGTTTTAAGATGAAAAGATCTCATTGACACCTTTTATATGCTACCCTACTTGACTACCTTTGACAAAAAATTTTTTTTGAGGGTCATTCCTCCATATGGGGGGACCCTTTTTAAACTCTTTGAAATTTTTTTGAACCCCAAAACTTTCTAGGAGTCATAACTTCCGACCTTTTTACACAGTTTCATTGCTGTAGCTTCTATAGTTTCGGAGAAAAACTGCTGTGACATATAGACGGACGGATTGGCGATTTGAATAGGGTTTTGTATTTTAGTACGTACAAAACCCTAACAAGCGAGGCGTGTATGTTCTAGATGACTGGATAAATTTTTTAGCCTCATTGAATCGGAAGTTCATTGTAATTAGAATAAGGGATGAACATTTTGTTAAAATTGATACCCTGAACGAGTTTCTCCCTAAAAAGGTGAAGGGCATCAGACAAATTCAAATTCTTAAATTTAAGAAAAATAATCTATGCCTACTATTCCACAAGAACTCCCAAGGAAGCCTGGGACAATATTGCCAAACCTTGATGGGATCAAAAAAATGCCGGAAAACTTCCTTCTAAGCTCTCGACTCTACAACCAGCAAATTCAAAGCCTGTATTAAACCAGAGGAAACGAAATACCAAATTGAGCTGCAACAGTTTGTGTGCCTATCCACCAGGAGTTTTATAAGGGGTTAGAAATACTAGGTGTTCAGCCTCAAGCTCATCACGAAGCAGATTGTGACGACAGAGAAAAAATTATCGACAATATCTATGAAACAAACAATGAGTAACATAAACCACACGTATTGTATTTATTTTTGATCAATACAAAACAATATTATTCCAATCCTGAAAATAAAAATAAGAAGTTTTTACACTTAAAACAATGTCATTAATGAGAAGCATTTAGAAAACAGGGGGTCTAAGTTCAGTGATACAAGGTATCTAAGTGAAACATCCAAATATTTTTTTTTTCTTTTGCATTATAGGCCTTTTCGGGGCTTCGCTAAGGGAAAGTAAGAGTATCTCATTATCTGAATCGAATAAATCGGCACTCAAGAGAGTAATATGGTCTGTACCACGCTTTGACCATGTGTCCGGCCACCCAGCAGCGATAAGTTGTGATTTTAAACCAGTACGTATAACTGAACGGAATCATGGTCTGTCCGAAGAATCACTGGAAACAAATTTTATCGTCGCTAAGAGGATTTGAGCTAGGGACATTTGGCTTACGCAGCGAGTACTCTAACCACTACACCAAGTGGACTATATCCATCCATCAAAAATGTAGTACAATTTAATTTTTTTTCTTGAAAAGCCGTCGGGCCTTGCTTTCTTCAGTGAACAGACGCGTTTCAACTCCTTTGATCATCTTCTGTGTCTAAATGTTGTGTGGATGAAGCTGACTTAATATAGTTGTAGGACGGATTAAGCAGGTAAGCCGTAAGATAGGCCAGGTAGAGGGATATTAGGTTGTTGAATGTCCGTGTGTTCTGGTTCTATAAAATGAAAATTCATGTTAGAAATACAATGCAACTACAAACATGACCTAAACATTATTTTTGAACTTTAACTTTAATCCGCTCGAAAACATACATTTCACACTTTAATCCCTTGTGTTCTGATGTCCACGTTATATAAGTGATAGTATAAAACGGCATAGTCCGCGTGGCTTAATGGTTAGAGCACTAAGCCCGTAAGCCGAAGGTCTCTGGTTCAAGTCTCGTTGGCGCCAACGAGATTTAGTTTGGGTGTTTCTTCGGACGGACTATAAGCCTGTTCAGTTATGATACGTGCTGGTTTAAAAATCAGAACGTATCGCAGCTGAGTGGACGGACACACGGCCAAAGCGTGATAATGATCATATCACCTTGTGGAGTGCCGATGCATTCGATCATGACAATGAGATACTCTTACTATCTCAAAGCGAAGGCCCGAAAGGGGCTGTAAAGAAGAAGTATAACAAGTTGAGTAAGCAGGAGAGTGCTCCTGCCGGAAGATCTTTGTAAAAATCCTAGGGTTAGAAACAAGTTTTCTAATAGCGTGAATCGATGTCTTGAATTATTTATTCAATACTTGGATATGAAATCGTTCAAATTTATGCTAAAAATGCACAGTTTCTTTCATAAGCACAGTGTAGCCGCCATTTTGATCTAGCTTAAATGATTGTTTTGAATGTTCAGCCAATCGAACATATTCAAGTTCAACACCATTCCTTAAATTTTCATGAAAATTGAAAGAAAATAAAAGTGCCTAGGTCGATTTGAAATATGTATCAATCATATGCACGTGTTATTGTTGTTGTAATTCCATACAATTTGAATCGCTATAACTCACTTGATTATGATTCGATCTCTATTAAATTTTGTGAACGTACATATCTTATATCAGTCTTTATAATTGCAAAATTTCAAAAAGGTTAAAGTTACCGTTTTGATTTTATGGGCGAAAATGTGAAATCCATAAATCATACTATTATTAACAAAGTTGAGTGAAGTTCGATTTCTGAGGTATTTGTTGCCCTTGTAATCATAAAGGTCCACATTCATGACAATTTTCAGATTTTTCGGCTCAAAGGTGTCCAATCACGAGGGGGGGACACCAATTTTGCGTACATTTTGCCTTCCCCTAGACCCCCTAGTTCATAAAATGGTTTTTTTATTTCTGATTCTAAACGTTCTAATCAAGACCTTTCATTTGATGCCCCACTCGACTACCTTTGGTTAAAAAAATTTTTTAAGGGTTCATTCGTTATTAAGGGGGACCCCCCTTAACAATTTTTTAAATGTTTGTTAATACCTCAACTTTTGAGAGACCATTACTTCTGACCTTTTCACAAAGTTTGAGCATTCTAGCTTCTATAGTTGCTGAGGAAATTAGCTGTGACGCACGGACAGACAGGTCGCGAAAGACAAAGACCTAAGAAGGCTTGTTTATATTGAGTAAAACAACGAAAAAATCAGACACGAATAATTTCAGTGAAATTTTTCATAATTACTTCGCTCTTTATTCTTAAATGTCGCAAAAAATAATATAATAAGAATACGTATATAGTACATATGTAAATCCCCTGTCCAGTTTCGTTTTTTGACGCTTTTGATCACTCTAATATGCTCGATCTTCTCGCAATCGTTGCAGGTAATTCGATAAATCCCAGTTGTGTCCCGTTTGTTCTTTGGAACTTTGGCATAAAGGCTTGCATGTGCCTCATGCCAGCAGAAAAACCTGTATTACGACAAAATTGTTGAAAATAACTATGCCTAATTTGGGAATACGTATAGAATTCCATATGGTGGCATGGTTAATGTAGCGGTTACTTTGATATAAAATAATTTTATGTACGGTAAGAAGCTTCCGAAATGATAAAACTTTAATAAAATAATTTACGAGAGAAACCAATCAAAATTTCCATGGATCTTTTATCTGTTAAAACGATCATCAACCGAAACCATTCTATTAACTTTTACTCTTATCGGTTAAAAATTTCAATACCGCACTCCAATCATCTTTCCATTCCAAGTCTTCCGGAAACACAAATTCAACATTGTGATGTTCACTTTCATGGGAAACGGAATCTCACACATTAAGTCAACGGACAACATGAATACTAAAGAAATGCAGCCCACCGTGTAATATCATTAAAATATTGCTCTTCCCATTGCATAAATATTACAAACATGAGAAGGCAGCCTGAATCATCCAACATGCAAATTTAAGAAACTCAATGGATCTCAGCGTCTTCGGCATAACTGTGCGTACCCGCGAATGCGATGCATGGAACAACAGTTTGATTATTGTTGACATCATGATGACATCTTTTTCAATCTTGATAATTTCTGGCAAGGGTTTGAGTTACTGTACCATCAGATCTGGCCCCGTGATATGTGCAAGATCACTTTTTCTTCGTTTCAGTTTCATTTTCATTTTCGCCGCACGCTATATGAGCATGAGCATGTTTTGGAAAAAAATGAGCATAAAAATATTTTGTGGTTGATGATGCATAACCATCTTCATTGAATAATCGCCTTGTGCACAATGGGGATTGGTTTCGAGTAATAACAATAATAATTTGGTTATTGTTGTTGCTGTGGGGCACTTTGGGTATGCGGTAGTGATATGAATCGAATTTTTAACGCGGTTTGTGGAACGAATACTGGAGGATAGAATTTTCGGCAAATTTGCACGATAAACGAAGTGAAAGTTATCATTAAAGTTAACTGCTATGGGGGTTGACGCGAAAGGTACACAATGTAAATGATTGCATTATGTTTTCCGTGCGTGATAGTATTCAGTTTTGATTAAATAATTTTGCCATTGAAGTGGTGTGATATTCATTAGTTCATTTGAAATTAGGTGGTGAAAATCACAATATTCGCCGTTTTGCAATACTTTGAAGCCTAGGTCACAGATCACGTCACGTTGTTAGAAATTCAATTTGACAATAGGCAACTGAAACCAAATATTTTCAACAAACTAGTAAAATTTATCTTTTGTCGGGCTTCGGATCTTTTTCATCTTACTTTTAAGTATGAAGTGAAAACAGTAATTTCCGTTTTAAGGTGAATATTTTTTATTCTTCCTCCTAAGCACATGTTTCGGAAGGTACGTCTTTGCTTCTTCAGCCGTTTTAATGTTCTTAAATTGCAACATTTTTTAACTCGTTCTTCTAAGCTACAAAATTTTTAAGTTTTTTAACAATAATATATCAGGTAACTATTTACTTTAACAAATAATAAGTAATGAGCAAAGAAGATAAGTGATTAGTAAAAAATGCAAAAACTACTTAATTAGCCAAAGGACGATAAAAAGTTTAAAAATGACTCTACTATACTTAATTAATAAAAATAACCAGAAATAATTATTCAATAAATTTATGATGAGCCTTTTCCCGCTATTTTCCTTGCTGATTAATAAACTTTCCAGGGTATCTAGCTTCCTTTGGTTGTAGACTTCTCTTAGTACTTATATGTTTTCTCCTCTGTTTTCATGGTTTTCTTCTATTGTATGGCACGCTACTGTTCTGATTTCCGCTGGGTTTTTGTTCGTTTTTCAGGCTTTCGATCTCTCTAATATGCTCGTGTACTCTTACTCCGACTAGACCCTTTGTTTGGCCAATGTATGCCTTCTCTTAATCGTTGCAGGTAATTCGATAAATCCACGCTTTTTTTGTATCTGCCTGTAGGATTTGACGCTTCCCAGCATGATCTTGAGTTGTCCTATCCTGCTTCCTACTATTTGGATATCACACTTTTTTAATATTCGCTTTATTCCATTGAATGCTGTCGAGTACGTTATAGCTGCTCTAGTTACCTTTTCTTGGTCTTTGTTCTGATTGAACGGTGTGATTCGGCAATCTCTCGCATCTCGTTTATTCTGCCCGTTGGTGATTTTATCGATGATGCCTTTTTGGTATCCGTTGATCTCCGATATATTCTTGTGAATGCGTGTTTATATCTATCTTCGTTGAGTGGTATGGTAATCAATCTTTTGACCATGTGGTGGATAGCTGCTGGTTGGTGTTGCACTACGTGGTTTGATGATGCTGGTATTGTTCGTTGAGTTGATGTTAGTTTCTTATATATGTATGCTGAATTGAATCTTCCCATTTTCCCGAACTATCCACAAATCCAGGAAGGGGCTTTCTCCAGTAGCCTTCGTCTCTATTATAATTTGGATGTTTGCGTTTATTTGGTTGATGTTGTATAATGTATTTTGTAGCTCTTCGGTCTATACTGCGTCAATTACGTCATCTGTGTACCTATTCCAGTTCCTTCCCTTCTCCGCTTCTTTCTCCAAAGCCGCCATGTAAACCTCCGCTAACATAGGCAGCAATGGGTTTCCCATTGCCGTGCCCTTGATCGTTTTGAAAAACTTATCTTGAAACATAAAGTAGCTTTCAGCCATGCATAATGTTGCTAATTTCACAGACTGTTTCACTTTTTTTCCAGGTTATTAATCTTTTAGTGCTTGGTAGCAATTGCTCCAATTCGAATATGCTAGAGAATAGTGGCTTATGGTCGAACAATACAATTGTTTTATCCTTTTTTATGCTGCCAATGTTCTGCATCTAGAAGAGGGATCCCCCAGCTTAAAGGCGCCTCATGGCGTAACAAAACGAGACCTGGCTTGAAGTAATGTGTCAAAGAGGTTCAGACTAGGTTTTCGGGTTGACAGGCGAGATGTTTAGTGGGTAGTTCTGTCGCCTTCTTGCGCTCATGGGAGTCCCACACGTAAATGACATTTATCTCCCAACCACAAAAAATGTTCTGCATCTTACTTATTTGTTACTGCGAGTTGTTAACTATTCGATTCCCGTATATTTTCTACAATACTAGAATGAGACCTAGAAAAAGCACCGCTGAAAATATGGTGAACTATGTTATGATCTCTTCTCATCTTCGTCTTCTATTCTGAGACAACCAGTGCTAACAATAGAGCATATACACTATCAAGTAAGTAGACCAGCTGATTGACCAAATTACAAATGTTCGTAGGAACGAAAGTACGAGACTACGAATCATAGCTCCTGCAAGGTAGTATATTTATTTAAATAATAAATTCTGATATTCAGTTTTTTGTGCATACCTATCTCAAAAACTCTATATGGCACAGAAGCTGTTAATCATATAAAATTTTAGACAACAGAAATTTCTGAAAATGATATCTTATGTTGGGCCCTGTTGTTTAATGCCTCAGAGATGTCAGCAAAAATGCGGAGTTTTGAGAAATTTTTCATGTATTTCCCTTCCCTGCGCGCTCCTCGAAATAAAAGTGTCAAATTAAGACCTGTTTTGAAAAGCTCTCATCAAGACCTTTTATTTGATACCCATAACGGTTACTTTTGATGAAAATTTTTTTCCGGGGGCTACTCACCTATATGGGGAGACCCCCTAAAAACCTGATAAAACTTTTTGTAATTGAACTTTAAGGGACCAGCTAAGGTGTGAAAATTATAGAAGCATTACTTTGCTGTGTACATCTTATAAAGTGCTACCAAAATCATAGATAGATAATCAAAGCCGTAAAAAATATTATAGTAGAATATCAGGAAGGCTTTTAAAGTGAACGGCCTATAATTAACAAAATATTTTGAGTCCAGTATGTGCTCGAAAAGTGCTGGGAGTATAACATCAACGAGCATCAACTTTTTGTAGACTTCAGGTAAGCAAATGACAGTGTCGACAGAAATGCAAAGTCCAAAAAAATTCTTGACTTTGGCGTCCCAACAAAACTTGGCCATATGGACTAGTTTTTGATTCTAAATAAAGAGTCCCAGCTCACAGTAAACGGGGAACGAATGAACAATTTCGAAATGAAATCAGGCTTAAAATAAGGGGATAGGCTCACTCCTAAGCTCTCCAATATTGCACTGGAAGATGCCATCAGAAGGACATCAGTTGAAACCTTTGGTTCACTAATGTTCAAGTTCACAAAATTAGTAGTATATGCTGATGACATCAATATTATAGCACAATCATTCTCAGATGCTAAAAGAAAGCCTATACAATTACCGTTCATCGAAATAATATACAAGTACGAGTATGTAAAAACTATTTGTCACTGAAATAAGTAAGGCTATTTTAAAGTTGACCGTAGTGGCATTTCTCGCGAAAGTAGTAAATACCAATACATGATCTCTGAGGGAATCTAGCTAGTCTAGTGTGGGTAGCTGAACGGGATTTCCTGATTTTCACATGAAATACTCTGATGAAAAGGTGCATAACAATCTGTTTGATATGAAAGAAATTAAAGCCCAATTTATTTGAAGCCTTTGGTACCACACTGGGTCGAAATCCATTAGCTCTGCTGCTACTCTACTCTTTGAACATGCCAGGATTGTAGGTTAGTTGAAGAGCTGAATTGGTTGTTGGAGAATATATTATATGTTTTGAAAAAAACTCGCTACATAACTATAATTGCTTTCCGGTGTAACTTATTGAGTGCAATATTGGTTACGTAGTCCACACTTAAAGCTTTTACCTGGGGCTACTGATTGACTCGAAGATGAGTTTGTCTGAGCAAGTCACGGCAAAGGCTGAGAAGGCTGCTTCGGGAGTTTTGGCTATGAGTCGACTTATGGGAAACGTAGGAGAACCCAGCCCATCAAGAAGATGCCTCTTGATGAGTGCCGTAGGCTCAGTGCTACTGTACAGAGTAGAAATATGGGGCGACGCTCTCAGTAAGGAGGTATACCAAAGACGCTTGGCACAGGTACAGAGAAGATGAGCACTGAGGATTGCATCCTCGTTTCCGACAGTCTCTGATTCGGCGGTGGGAGTTATTGGAAGTATCACACTTGCTGCCCTCCTTGCTATAGAGCATCGCGCTATTTATCTACGTCAAACGGGGATACGAGTGAGAAGGTTGTCCGCGAGGAGAAACAGCGCACACTCAACGATTGGCAGCAGTCTTGAGTGAATTGCACGAAGTCAAGGTAGACTGTGCGCCTCATCCCAAATGTGGGACCATGGCTTAATCGATGGTATGGTGAGACTGACTTCTATCTGACGCAGCTTTTGAGCGGGCATGAGTGTTTTCAGTCTTACCTGCACAAGATTGGTAAGTCACGGTCACGGTCGGTTTTGCCCAAAAGAGGAAGACAATGCCTGTCACACATTTTTTGCGTGCATAAAATGGGACAGGCTGAAAAGGAACCTTTACAGGGAGACGCGAGAGCTCACCTCGGATAGTAAGGTCATGATGATGCTCGAGTCCGTTGACACATGGAACCAGGTGGCACATTATGTTCGGGCAGTCCAGAAAGATAAAAGGGGCTCACAGAAGCCGAGGGCGTTGGGGCTGGGGGATCGCTTGACAGGCATTTCCTCGTCCTCTCTCCCCTCCCGCTAGAAGAGGGTTCCCCCAACTTGAAGGCACCGCACGGCGTAACAAAACGAGACCTGGTCCGAAGTAATGTGTAAAACGGTTCCAGGCTGGGCTCTCGTTTTAACAGGGGAGGTGTTTAGTGGGTGGTCCAGTCACCTTCTTACAAGCATGGGATTCGCCTCCCAACAGCAAAAACAAACAAGTTGGGTAGACAGACCTATGCTCATGTCAGAAGGGTTTTGTACTCAACTTACAAAATGCAGTAACCAGCAACGAATAAAATCAAGAAACACGTCATGTTCGAGGATCATACTATTATTAACAAAGTTGAAAGAATTTTGACTTCTGAGGTATTTGGTAAAGTTATACCCATAAATATCTCGCTTGATAATTTTTTCAGACTTTTTAGATCACAGGTGTCCATTCGCGAGGGAGGAAACACATTTTTCATGTATTCCCCCCCCACCGTGCCCCCACTGAAGCAAAAACTTTCCGTTTAAGAACTGTTTTGAAAAGCTCTCATAGAGAACTTTCATTTGATACTCACATCGGCTACCTTTCATGAAATTTTTTGTCAGGGGCCACTCCTCTGTACTATAATCGATTCATGGCCTGTTTTTTCGAATCTTTGAATCGTTACAAAGCCCTTTCGCTAGGAGCTATCTCCTGCCTCTTTGACTTTGTATGTACTCATCTTCATGATACCTATCATTCCTGAAATTTTCATGCAAATCCTGGCAAAGCTGTAGTGTCTAAGTCGGTAAAAAGCGCATATGGCTCCACAGCCATATCTTTCCATAGTAATACAGGGCACATTGTTCCATAGTAATACAGGAAAATTCAAATCGCTATAACTTCGTTAAATACTATTCGACCTTTATGAAACTTTCAGAAAAAATCAATCTTATAAATAGTTGCTAAATTTTATTGAATTTAAGGGTACCGTTTAGATTTTATTCAAGAAAACATAAAATCGATAAATCATACGATTACTAACAAAGTTGAGTGAATTTCGACTTCTCATGTATTTGTTGTTGTTGTACTCATTAAGGCCTACATTCATGATTTTTTTCAGATTTTTCGGATGGAAAGTGTCCAATCGCGAGGGGGGGGGGTACGCGAAAAGTTCGTACATTTCCCCTTCCCTTGCCCCCCCTCGGTGATCATAAGGCAATTTTAAGACTTGTTTTGAAAAGATCTCATTGAGACCTTTCCAATGACACCCTACTCGACTACCAATGGTGAAATTTTTTTTTTTTTTTGAGGGGTGACCTCCCTATATGGGAAGACCCCCCTTCAACCCCTTTGAAAAAATTTTTCACCCTTGAACTTTCAAGAAGTCACCACTTCTGACCTTTCCACAAAGTTTCATGGCTGTAGCCTCTATAATTTCGGAGAAAAAGTGCTATGACTTACAGACGGACGGACGGACGGACAGACGGACACAGGTCGTGATTGCAATAGGGTTTTGTATTTTAGTACAAAACCCTAAAAATAAGCTTTTATTAGTTCTAGCTGGTGAAAACCCTTCGACTGTATCATATTATTAGGCTTCATTTTATCCTTGACGGTTGTAGCTGCCACCTAGCAACGAAGCTAACTCGAGAGATAACCTTCATTTGTATTCTAGATTTTAATTGTCTTTAATTGGTGGTTAACGAAGGTACTACTTTCCTTTACACGGAAAGTTTGATTTATGTTAATACATTTTGGATGATTCGAGACGTTAGTTCGATTGCCAATTAATCTCCATTTTATTTGAGAATTATTTTCGTACGTACTCACTGTCTAATTTAAATGATTATCCGCGCAAGTATAGGAGTTCTTGTGTGCTTAGCAGGCTGGATTTGCTATTCCCATTTTAGTCACGTATCCACTTTTCAGTAGGCGTATTAGAGATAGCTTAATTTTTTTTTGTTTTTTTTTTTGAATATTTAGCTAGTCTCTTTTTAATGGCACTACATTCCACTGCTTCCCAAAAAATTTCCTTACAACTTATTTTATAACTTATTTGGATGGCAGAATCAATGAAGTCAAAAGAATGTCGATTCAAGGTAATGTTGTTTTTTAATTTTTTCCTAAAGTTGGACTAATTTACCTCTTTATACAAAAGTACATGTCTGGGCATCGTCTAAATGCTAAATTTGATAGTTATGAATAATTTTAATCAATTCATTTAATTTTTTATTCATATTTTGAAGTATATAATATGCTATTAAAGAACAACATAGCCAAAAGCTTTTAAAAGTAAACGCTCTAAAATCAAACAGACACAAATCAATTTTTATTTAATTGAATTGACGTCAATATTCATTCAAAATTTTCCATCCACTTGCATAACCTTTTATCTAAAGTATATAAAAGATTTAGTCGATATATATATATAATTAAAACAGCAAAAGATAAATATGTATAACATATAATTCCTTTTAGGATCTACGTTGCTACCTCATTTTGATGTATTCTGTTAAATAACTTTTTTTTTCGTTTATATGGATTCCTTTCCCAAACTAATCTTTGTTTCTACTATAAAAAATTCCAAATATAATAAGGAAATTATTTGTTGTTATATAACTGTAGAATAATAAATGCCTAGGCTTCTTCTTTGTTCGGCTTAGCTGTAGTTGTTGTCAACTGCTTTTTTTAAATACATAGAGTCTTATTGAGATATCTTCATTTATCTATATATTTCATCAGGAAATAGCCAACCAACAACAAACGTCAAGCTAATAATGCCAGAATATAAGGCAAAATATCTAAAGCGTAAATTTAGATGTTTAGTTTATGGTCTTCTCAAATAATTTGATGTATATAACTAAAGCAAAATCCATTAATTTCACCAAATCTGGAATGCAATCATGCGTTTCAAGTTAAACGCTTCAATTAACCTCCCATTTTATAAATGTTAAATTCTACGTCATAGAACTATTTTAAGGTGAAATTTTAACATCCTTGAATTTTTCAAGCCGATTAGATAGTATTTTGATATTTTTGCCTTTAGATTAAGCTAAAATTTTTTGAATAATGTGCAGTCACCTTCATAACCGTAGATGTTAAATCTACTCTAATAAGATATCAAACAACTTTCGCTGATATCTTCAAGTTTGGAATCTCAAGGAAACAAGATAATTTAAAGATACATTTTTAATTTTGGTTCCGACAGAATATTATTCTTGAAATATTTTTCAACACTCATAAAAAAAACTAGAAATTTTGGAGAGACATTACCACGAAATCCCATATTTGCTAAATATTCATCGTTTTCAATAATTTCAAATAAAAATTCAAAATTATCAAAAAATATAACATAGTGGGGGATCATTCGTATAGTATATAAAAATAAAAAGCAAATATTTTCACCTATTCATTATTTAGGCTTTGCACTTCAACTAGAAGTAACCACCAATCGAATTTGTGAATCCAAATAATCCAATGTTTCATTTTTTGCTTAATTTAAAGGTAAATAATTTAATTTTCTTAAGCTCAACTCAACCAGACTTGAAGAATAAAATTTGTTCGATGATATATTGATTACAATGACATCCAAACTGAACCTAGACCTAATGGTAATTTCTCAATGCCTTTATACCTTACAGAGGTAATGTGATAGTGACCGAAATTTAGATCAAACACTTAGTTTTCAAGTAATGGGCCGTGAGATAGCAACCTTACATAACTCATCAGATGAGTATGTCTGGTAAGTAACCAGGTCAGCCTCTCCTACTATTCTATATTGGCTCATCTGAAAATATCAGTTATGACCTAAGCAGATAAATACTAGCCACAGCATCAAAATCAGATAAATACCTCTTCTGCTTGAAATATATTAACAAATCGATTGTTAGAACAACATTATCCCTGATTGGATTACCCAAATTCATCAAAATATCATTGATACTGTTCAAATTTAAAAAAATCATCAAATATTAGGCACTTGCACAATATTGGCAAAGCCATCAAAGCGACCGATCAAGCGAACTTTTACTCGTATAATGTACCAAACAAGCCGCCAGCAGCTAAAACTTCGGTTGGAGACTGACCCTCAAAGTTTCAACATCGATAAACAGTCAAACTATTTTTAATCGATGTAATTCATCAGAGCATTTAGGCTTTGATTTCATAAGTTTTCACCTCCCCTTTGTTGTTGAGATTATTTTGGTGAATGCTTTTCATACGATGTTACCACCTTGGCAATGACCTATGCACTTGTTAGATGCTGGCGTGTGCGAAAATTTCGCGAAGAAACTGAAACATCGAGGCACAAGGACTAATATGCCAACTACTAGATTATTTAGATACACAGAAGCCATGACTTAATTTTCTCTAAGTAAAATTTGAAATAATTAGTATTTCTCGTAATCGAAACCCAAAAATGTAATTACATTGCAACGAATGTACGACTGCAATGCAAATAGTGAAAGATTTGCACGAGTAACCTGGTATTATTTGAATTTATCCACAAAAAGTGTATTCTTCACAACCTGAGCAAAAAAACTTAAATGATAATATCATTCAACAGTTAATGAATAATTCCAGTTTCCATAAATATTCGGTTTTTTTCGAAGCTCAAGATAAAATCCAATCTTGATATTAAAATTTGGATTTCATCATCACACCTCAAACTCTACTGACATTAGTAGCTACCAAAAAACGATGATTTTCTTCAGTAAGTGAAAATTATTAATTCGAAAAGATTCGCATTTTTTCCAAAGACTGCGTAAGATGCAGTTTTTATAGTCCTACAAATATTACTTAATATATACTCATCTCTGCTACCGATTTTCAGCTTTTTATTGATGGTGCATTTGTATTCGCCAAATAAGTTATCTCACCTGCAATAAAAAGCAAAAAATTATAATTAATACTATGCTGGAAAAAAATCAGGCGTCAAATGTGCATATAAATTACTAGCATAAAAAACAGAGACACAACGCGAAATAATTTAAATTGAATTCTTTGCATGAATTTATAATATTGTGGAAATCACTTCCCATTAAATACCTCGAAATTGCAGATAAGCTTCACATTGCAATATTAACTCTTAAGAAATTTAAAGTTTATCTTTTCAATTTCTTAAAAATTGGGGAATAACATAGCATCGCGCAAAAAAATTATCATACCTGTAAATGCCTTACAATTTGTTCAATCATCAACTCGGGTAGACATTTTATAGTTGAAAACGTATTATTTCGCTAAATCTCATCAGGAATAATTATCGATATTGTATTCTTAATGGTTCGTGTTTCCATGAAGGAAATAAAATAATCTCTGAGAGGGAATCCGATTTAGTATCGAACGTCCGCAGGCTTCTGTGTGGTATTTTCAAAAGACCTATTTTCCCTCATGTCAGGCTTCAGGACCTCAATCACCGGACAGAATTAAGAATTAAAATTTTACCCACATGTTGAAAAATATCTTTTGCTATCTTTTTTGTGAGTTCCAGACTGTTTACATGCCCTATGAAGAGCAGCTGGGTCATCTGTATCTCCTCTCGTTAAATACAGTCAGGGCTTTCCACGATAGACATCTCCTGTTCACGCTTCATCATCGCCTGATTGATTGGCCCAGCCTATTAAATCAAATAAGAGGATGTTGCAAATTTCTGAATACCGGCATTCTCCCATTCACAACTTCGAATTCCCCCGCCTTCTTTTTGGCACTTCTCCCCTTTTCTTTGTATATTTAATTTTTTTATAGCCATTCCGTTTATTTTTTATGTTTATTTCAATACTATATTAATTCTACCTTCTTATTCTTCTAAAAAAAATTATAATAACAATAATAATAATCTTATCTTTCCCCCTAACAACATTCACTGCTTCCCATTAACAAAATTTCCTTCGAGACCTTTTCATTATCAAAACCTAATTTCTTCCTTCAGACTGACTTATTTTAATCATTATCTTCCACTAAGAAATTTTATTTGTTATACTAACAAAAATTCATTCACACTTCCCTACTAAAAAATTTCATTTCAATGCCCATTAAGGAAGGTTCACAGTTGAAGTTTTTAAATGGATGAATGGGAAATCAACAGAAGGTAGCTCCAGTGGTAGCGTCGTAGTTTCTCGACCACAGGGTCCAGTGGGACCCTGGGTTCAAGTTCTCCCGAGCGCAGAAAAACACTTTCTTTGGGATATCGGCAATAGTAATTATTTCCGTGGGTATGACGATTTGCATATAATAAACGCTATCATGGTTATACAAATCGCTATATATGCAAAATAGAAACTGTTGCGTTTGTTGATATGGAAAAGATGTGTGGATAACGGAATCGAAGTGTATTGAACTTCGATTATATTTCCTCGGTACGGCAGCGGGAATTGGGGAAGTTAAGGATTGCGGGATCGGTTTTTTAAGGGAGAAAAAATTCTTGATTTGGAGGCAATAAGTCTGGTCGGGACATTAAAATTGTTAAGACATAAAACTGGGAAGAGGTTTTGGCGGGCCATTGAAAGGAGATTCGCAGAAAGTGCGATTGTGGGGTGTTATTAAAGTGGTAAAGTCAGTTATCAACTAGTTAAGTAGACCAATCTATGCTCATGTCAGAAGGGTTTTGTACTCAACTTCTCAGAAATGCAGTCGCCAGCAACGAATAAAGTCAAGAAATATGTCAAAGAGATGTGCGCGTTTATAAGAAAATCCATTGTTTTTTTAATTTTCAACAAGTTCTTTATTTTGTTCCAATTCCAAAAAATATTAATGTTATTGACCTTATTTGAAAATTTCAAGAAGGTCAAATCAAAACTGCAGTGACTAATTCAATGGAAAGTCCATAAAATACCAAAATCAGGTGTTATTGCTGTTGTAATTGGAGAAATTACAAATGACTATAACGTCCGTGTATATCATTCGATTGTCATCAAACTTACAGAGTTTTAGGATCTTTTGTACGACTACTTATACCGAATTTCGTTCAGTTTAAGGGTACCGATACGATTTTATTGGGAAAATAGGAAATTCAAATATCATACTATTATTAACAAAGTTGAGCGGATTTTGAATTTTAAGGTATTAGTTGTTGTCGTACTCATAAACAACCACCTCTATAATTTTTCTCAGATTTTTCGGATCACAGGTTTTCAATTGCGAGAAGGGGACACAAATTTTTCGCGTATTTCCCCTCCCTGTGCGCCCCTTGAAGCAAAAAGTGTCAAATTAAGACCTGTTTCGAAAAGTTCTCATCAAGACATTTCATTTGATACCCTACGCTTGACGAAATTTTTTTTTCGGGAGGCGACTCCCCTCTATGGGGAGACGCCCCTCAAATACCTTATAAAATTTTTTTATAGTTGAATTTTGAGTGAGATTGTGGGATGTTACTAAAGTGGAAAAGATACTTATTAGTTTTCTTTTCTGAAAGAATCAAGGAACGTAAAACTGTGGCAAAGGGAACCAAATGATCTTATGCTTTTGGATTTCAATAAAAAAAATTAATTGAGAAACAGTCAATCGTAACTAAAATTTTGGGCGGAAACTCATAAGCCAATATTAATAAACGTATCAGTTATCGGGCGACCATGAAATAAAGAGTGGTCCAACCATAATGCACGATGTCAATTGTGAGTCACACTTTAACGTCAAGTTTTTCGCCCAACTTCATTTGACATTTCTTTGTTTCAGTGTTTGACAAATTCAACCATGGTAAGGTACACAATTGAGCAGTGTGTTAAGGTTGTTAAAGCCTTTTACGAAAATGGGTGCTCAAATCACAACGCATTTCATGCAATCCGTGATGTTTTTGATCAGCATAATCGACCAAATGTGTCCACATCGGGAGAAATGTGCGCGGATTTCAGCAAACCGGGTCTGTAGGAAATGTGAAATCACCTGTGCATGCTCGCCCAGTTCGTTTTGTGGGAAACGCTGCTGTTGTTCGCGATATTGTGGCAGAAGAGCCGTTAACTTCACTGATGCAAATTTTGAATAAAGATTTAATTTTAAACGCTTATAAGGTTCAATTGACTCAAGAGCTCAAGCTTACTGACCATTTCAAGCGTCGGCAAGACGCCGAATGGTTGGTTGAACAGACAAAAGGGAATGGTGACTTTACAAAGAAAATCATCCTCAGCGACGAGACACACTTTCACCTTCTTCTTCTTTGTAGCACTACAGCCCCTCTCGGGCCTTCACTTAGAGATGGAATATCTCATTTCCATAACCGTATTGATTTTTTCGGAAATTGGTTTGGTCAGTGCCATGCTCCTGTGTGCTTGCTCAGTTTATGATATTATCTGATTAAATCGGTACATATTACCACTGAGTGAACTCTTGTAGTCTGTCCGAAAAATTCCCTGAACTAAATCACATTGCTCCGAACGAGATTTAAACCTGGGACCTTCAGCTTATGCGTTCATGCTCTAACCACTAGACCACATAGACTGCGAGGCACACTTTCACCTCAGTGGATTCGTTAACAAGTAGAATTGCCGAATTTGGGCAAATGAGAATCCACGAGTGATTGTTGAAAAGCCGATGCATCCACAAAGAGTGACTGTTTGGTGCGGCTTGTGGGCTAGTGGCATCATCGGGCCCTACTTCTTCGACAATGAGGACGGCCAAGCAGTTACCGTGAATGGTGTTCGCAATTGAGAGATAAAAACGGAGTTTTTGTGACCAAAAATCGATTATGGACGTGGACAATATATGGTTCCAACAGGATGGTGCCACTTGCCACACAGCCAACGAAACAATAGCTCTTTTGCGCCATAATTCATCTCATGTTGTGGCGATGTTAATTGGCTACCATGATCTTCTGATTTGACACCATTGGACTTCTTTCTCTGGGGATATTTAAAAGAAAAAGCGTACGTCAATAAGTCAAGAACAATTCAAGAGCTAAAGGAGGAGATAATTCAGCACATTGACGACATTTAACCTTAATTATGCCTCAGAATCATTGAAAATATGGACCATCGGATAGGTGTATGCCACCGTAGCTATGGCGAGCATTTGGGCAATATTTTTTTTACACATACAATAATTGCCATAGATCTTTCTATTATCATAAAAAATATCAACACAATTCTCTGAAAACTTTTTGTTTTATTTACAATTAACATCGTGCGTTTTGGTTGGTCCACTATTTACTAAAACACATAATTTTTCATTTCTCAAAATGACCTCCTCCTCTCCCGACCGTTTCCTTTTGTGTTAGTTTTTATGTGTATGGTGGCTCAGCATGATGTCCCAGAAAACCCGCAAGACGACTGAGCGCTAGGCGGCCTCAGAATGCCACTACGCACCCCTCTGCTACCACTTAATGTCTTCAACTGCGGCGACTTCCGTGGTTGCTACAAGGGACGTTGGAAGCTCTCTAATGCCTCTAATTTTAATGATCCGTTTTCAGGCGCTGAACATCTTGAATCATTTACAATCAATTAAGCTTGATGTTTTCGCTTAGTCCTTCGCGTATGAGGATTCTTTTGGAAGTTACCTTAAATTATAACTAAGGTTGTCAAAGTCGCTGCTCTTACTTAGTTTACTTTCTTATGTTAGTTTTTTTTTCTTTCTTTTAATTAAGTCATTGTATCATTTCGTTTTTTTCCAATTTTAAAATTTGGGTATCTTGCCTGGAAACATAATATTTTATAAAATATGATGCGTAGGCACCATAACAAATATATGGCCCCGGTCAGCCTCAGGACTGAATATTTAGCCGGCATCTTAACATGTGTGAAATGTATAGGCCAATTAAAAATTTCACGAAAATTAATTATTTTGCATAGAAATTAAGGTTTGGGGCCATTTACTTCAAACATTCCGGTTGTAAAGAACTAATTTATTTCGGAATGAAAACTGATTAATATATCTCTATCTTTTGTGTGAAGAAGATAGTCAGGGTTGTCGAAACAAATAATTGGTTTTGTTGGAAATTATATTTATTGTTCAGCCTTCTTTGGAGTGGTTTTACTTGGAGCTGGTGCGGTTCGTACTCTAGCTTCTTTCTATCTATGAGCTATTATTTGCTCACCACAATTAGCGAGATCATATCATTTTGTTCTTGTGTATATTTTATTTATTCAAAATAACCGCGAATAGTTGGATAGGTTTTATTTTGAAGTGCTTGACGTCTTAGGAAACCCAGGGTAGTGTTAGGATGTCTGTTTACTGTGTCGAGCAGTTTAAATGCTTTGTCGCGTACGTATTTCTTAACGGTTTCGATTCTGAAGCCCTTGTATGTATCCATATTTCTAACATACCATGGGATTACAAAGATTTGTCTAATGGCTTTATTTTGTATGGATTACGAGTACAGTGCCTTTTTGTTGGTCCGAGTCGTCTGGTAGAAGGCAGTACTACCATATGGTAGCGTCGGTCGTATCATTGCTTGTAGATCTGATGACGGTTCTTGTAATTGAGTCTTTTGGCCTTAAGGAGTGGGTAACGGTGGAACAAGACACCATTGCAATGTCCTCGCTTGTTATGCATGTGATCGGCCCAGGAAAGTTTGTTGTCGAATGTCTGTCCTAAGTATTTCGCTGTTCTTGACCAGGCTATATTTTCAATGTCGCCGTCAGAGTAATCGGTTGCTGTCGTCTTTTTCTAGTTATGAATAATTTCTGGGACTTGTTTGTGTTCAATTTCATCTTCCACTTACGAAAATACTCTAAAATTATGTCTATGGAGAGTTGCAGTTTGGTGGTGATGACTCTTGCTTGTCTTGACGAGTTAAAAGACTTGTGAATGTTTAATGGCAGTCGAGATAGGTTTGCAGTAAATATATTGTATTGTATAATAGTGGGGTGGTGGATAATTCTTGTGAAACTTGAATTTGACGCAGGCTTGAGAGATGGTTATCAATTTTGACACAAAATGATCTGCCTTTTAGAAAGGAGCCAATGATTTGTATGAGCTGCACTGGGATTTGGAACTCATGCACTTTGTAAATAAGTCCTGCATGCAAACATAGCCGAACCCGTTGACATCTTGTCGCTTAACCCTACTTTAATATGTTGGGGGTCACCCTAGTAAGCTGGAGTTCTGTGGAATATGTTGGCTTGAAGCTGAATTGTTCTTCTGGGACTATTTCTTTTTCGCTAGTCAGTTTAATAGTAGCCACTCTACTTTTTTTGATAGAGAAGATAATAGGCTTATAGGTTGCCAGCTTTGTGGAAACATGAGGTTTTCACCAGGTTTTTGAAGAAATATAACAATTGTTGATTTCTATACTTTAGGGTATTTTTGCAAGCGGAAAATTGCATTTATAGTCATAGTTATCGCTTGGAGGATGTTGTTCGGGAGCCATTTTACCATAGAGAAATATAAGGAAAAGAAATTTTTGACAGAATTAATTTTGCCGGAAGAAGACTTGTAAAAAAGAGGTGCAGGATGCGTGTGTTAGTTGATTATGGTCAGATTTCCATAAAATTTTGTGCGCATAAGGATTTTATATTGGTCTATATAATTGCAAGAGCATTCAAGATGTTTCAGGGTATCGTTTAGATTTTATGGGCAAAAATGTGAAATCTACGAATCATACTATTATTAATAATATTGTACTTATAAAGTACCACCTTCATGATGATGTGTCCAATCGCTGGGGGGCACCAAATTTTGGTACATATTGCGTTCCCCTGGACTTACTAATTCCTAGAGTTTGGAGTAAAAAAGTCATTTAATACTTTTTTACTCCAAACTCTAGGAATTCTAATCAAGACCTTTCATTCGGTACCCCATTCGATTACCTTTATTTTGAAAAATTGTTTCGGGCTATTCCGTTATAAGGTAGAACCCCCTTTAAAAAATTTGTAATGTCTTATAAGACTTTAAATTTTGAGAGACCACCACTCCTGACTTATTCACAAAGTTTTAGCTTTCTAGCTTCTATAGTTTCTGAGGACACTTGCTGTGACGCGTAGACAGACGGACGGGTTGACAGGACGCGATATTAGGAGGTCTTCGCAAAAAAATTTTCATAAAGACCTAAAAAAACGAAGTCTCAATCAATTTGGTAAAATACTATCATCCGATGGTTGTTGCGTAAGTTTAACTTACACATGAATGGATTTTTAAATGCATTTAAGCTTTTCTAATGCAAATAAAAATATAGAGTTGTGATGATATGGTTAATGATGCTGATATCATACTAAGCGCGGCAGGAGGAAACGATTTTTTGATTAGATTTTATTAGAATTAGGTTGCAACATGTTGTGAGAATTAGGTTGCAACATATTGTGTAGGCGTGTGTTTAATTGCTCCTATCATTAATTTTAAAAATTCATTAATTTTTACAAAAGTCAGCTGAAACTAATTTTTTAAATTGTAAACCATCACCGTCAATTATTCGAACATTTATCGAATACCTGAAATTTCTTTCCTGGAGAAGTACCAAAAGGCGGAAATATATTTAAGGAGAGGCCGGCTTATGAACATTCCCCCTTATCTCGCTGCAAAAGCAACGAGATGGAGGAGCCCAATGGCTGCAGCCATCAACTAGAACGATCGTGTCCATCGCCAACGATGACGGGCACAGAAAAGCTAAAACAAAGATTTGATAGTAATGAAGAAAAACCGAAAATTTTATCAGTCATCGAGATGGAACAATTTAACAAAGCGAACGAGAAAGCTAAGAAGATTCAGAGAGAAAACGACAAACTCAGGCATCGGATCCAATCTTTAGAAGAACTAGTTGGAAAATTAAGGATGAAGAAAAGAAAAGAAATCATCAAGAAAGAAAAAGAAATAAAGCCAAAAGCGACCGAAGACAAGGAATCTAAGAAACAAGATCAAGAACCTGATCAAAAGGATGTCCTCAGTGCAGGCGGAGCAAACGTCAGCACGAACTATTATACAGCGCTAGCTGGGCTAGACGATTCCATGAGCATTGAAGAAGATTACTAAACCTGATAATGGATTTATTGAATATTTAAAAATTAGAAATAGGGAGAAAACACCAAAAGTTTTATCTGCTGGTCCGTCTGTCAACATTAATAAAAAGAAAGAAAAAGTCACACAATTAATGTTTTTGGGCAAAGTGGCAGCCAAAAATAAATCAAACGGTTTTGAGATCAAGAGAGAGAATGCTGATAGACTGACAATAAGAACTAAGCCATTGATATATTTTCAGGCAGCAAAAAGTGCGTTGAGTTCTGGGGATGTTCCGCACTTTACATATACCCCCAGAAGCGAAAAAACCAGACTGTTTTACTCCGTGTAGTGAGGTGGGAACGCCTTCAGAAAAGCGAGGTCAACCAGTGCTACAGGTGCCAAAGATTCGGTCATTCAGCTGCAATTATGCCATAAAATATAGATGTGTAAGGTGCAAAGATATCCATGCTCCCGGCGAGTGCAAATTGGCTCAGGCGGAGCCAAAAGAAAAATTATATTGTGTGAACTGCAGTGTTTTTGGTCATCCAGCATCATATCGAGGATGCCCCGAGTACCAAGATGCAAAGGTAAAATTTACTCCAAACCAAACACAAGTACACCGCAGTGTGATACCTTCCAACTTCGTCAAGCCCGGGATGACATTTGCATTTAATGCTAGAGAACCAGCAGGCAATGTAAATAAAAAAAATAATGTAAGTGGCAATAATGAGCTGCTTCTTAAAATTTATCAGCAATAAAATTCTTTATCGGAGAGAATCTATAAACAGGATTCTAAAATTAACTTTGTTTTTCAGCGTTTAGGGCTTTCAAATGCCTCAAAATAACTTGGCACTCAGTCACATTCCCATGGATAGGATTCATGTCATCTCGATCAACGTCAACTCCATTGTGAGTCTACATCGACGTCACTGTCTCTTGAAATTCCTTGTCAAACGAAAGCCTGACATCGTCCTTCTCACCGAAACCCACCTCAATTCCTGGCACTCCATGACATTCAAGGATTTTTTTTTAGGGTAATAGGTGATGGAGGAGGTGGCACTGGGATATTGGTGAGAAGACTCTATTATTTCCAAAATATTGAAAAATTCGAATTCAAAAGCTTTGAATTCCTTGAAATGCCCGTTATCAAGATTTCACTGCAGCTTAGGATAAGGAGCTCAATTTCCTGTTTGAAATACTCGAATTGAACAGGCTGCATAATTATTATATTCACGCCGGTGACCTGAGTGCCAAGCACACATTACGGTTGAATGCCAGCAATAATCTCAATAGAGTATTCTTGAAATCGTGGATAACAGAGAACCAAATTGAATACAGTAGCAATGTATATATATCCCAACATACCTTAGGACAAATTCATATTTGGACCTCTGCCTTGCTGATGCAAGACTTGAATTCAGCTTTGGTAATCCTCAACGGAAACTGCAGGTGCTTTCCTACGATAGCGACCATAACGCAATCGTAAAGGAAATCAATCATCAAGGGGATGATTTCTTCCTCATTCCAGTTCAACATGAATAATATCCGTTGAATTTTAAGAAAAACAGACAGGGGAAAGTTTCAAAAGAAGTTTAATTGGGATTGTCAGAAGCAATGTCTTCCTTCTGATGATGGCAACGCTTGCTCAATAGTTTCTGATGACATAAATCGAACCAACGATGAAATAGATCTCTATTTGTCGAAATTAGAGAAAACATCGAAAGAATATGGAAGGAACAATATGGAACTTTATTCGTTCATGATTCAGTAGTGAGGTCAGCAATGAATGGGCGGAGCAGCTGAGGGGTATTAGCCATAGGACCCAAATGGCGTTTTCGTGAAAGTAAATAGCATATTCCATCAGAAATCTCGAGTGAAGGTATTGAATCTTGATGTCGCTAGTGATGAGATAAATCTTCTCGATAGGGCTGGTATCGAAATTGATAGTACGACTCCGGATAGAAATGGGAACAGGATTATATGTAATGGGATCCTGAAAATTGCCCTGATTGGAACTCATTTTTAATTGGTTCATCTACCAAACTCTGAGAGAGAGAATGAAATATTTTCTGAGGGCACTGAAGCAAACGTTTCCGACTTCAAATCAAGCCTGAACGGGAATTAATTCTTCATTTTTTTAATGAAACGTTGACATCTGACATCATACCGAGCTTGAATTCTATTGATTGTTTTAATAAACAACAAGAAATCATGTGGTACTGACGGTATCCCAAATGTAGCCTGACGTTGCTATTAGGAATTATTACATATTGTTCAACAACATGTTGAGCACTTCATATTTCCCAAATGAGTGGAAAAAAAACTAAGGTATTTCTAATCTTGAAGAAAGGAAAAGAATCTTCGAGTCCTTCAGCAAGGTGTTTGAAGTGATACTAAACAAAGCATTAAACTCCCACATTGAGAAATATGAGTTGATGCCGAATTGCCAATTTGGTTTTCGTGCCAGGCATTCGACCATACGATAACGAAAGTAACCTCAGACATCTGTTGGAAACTCAATGATAGAGAATGTGTTGAAGCGTGTCTCATTGATACGCAGAAAGCCTTCAACACGGTGTGGTTAGATGGACTAGTTTTTAAACTCCTTAAGGAAAAGTTCTCCAGACGCCTTGACACCATGATTTATACTATGTTACACGGGAAATCGTTTGTTGTAACTGATGGAAATCTGACAACAATGCCCGAATTCAATGTCATCTATACAGCAGTCCTAAAGGCTTCAATACAAGTAGCTTAGATCAATCTTCAAAAATGTTCAATGATTTGCAGTTGTACACTGACAATTGGCGAATGAAAATCAATACGCAGAAGTGCGAAGCAATTTTGTTTCGGACAACGCTGCAGGGGTCAGTCAAGGCCTGGAATGTAATTGGAAGGATTTCTACATCATGGCTGGTGAGGGTAGTTCAGAACGTGTTCCACATAAATCCTGTGTTCGATACCTCAGCGTTCATCTCGATCAGTATCTGTACTATACTGAACATGTCAAAATCATGCTCAGTAAAGCACAAAAAGTAGTCATGGCGCTGTGAAAGCTCTTTCATTCCAGATACATTGATCAAAAGGTCAAAATTATCTGTTACAAGAACCTGGTTAGACCAGTTTCGATATATGGATGTCAAATCTGGAACAACCAGAGTGCTAGTACTATGGAAAGATTAAAAGTTTTCGAAAGGAAATGTCTTCGTGCATGTACTGGTTTGTACAGAAAGCCTGAGATGGAATAGAAGAATTTATCAAACTGGTGAAGTGACGAGAGTCGATATCTTCATATTGAAACTTCTTCGGAATCATATTGCAAGATCTGTAACTGTGAGTGAAAACCCTTGGATTTCACAGCCGTTCTACCCTACAGACGGGTACATTGCGACTTGCCTCGCTACTGGCTCCGTTCCTCCAGAAGCATTCGTGTATTTGGACAAGAATCGATATGTTTTTGATTCTGACAGCGTCCCAATTATATATCACATATATAGACGGGTCACCGATAGGAAGATAAAATACCCTCCGAATTTGAGCTCACGAGACCAACGACTGCAATGTAGATACTCATTTGGTAGATACGTTGAAGCTGGCCGAGGTGAGACGAAGTAATCTAGGTATCGATGGCTGAATTACAATGTCTAAATTACTCGTGTTTATTTCAGTTGTTGTGTTTTTCGTTACTTAGTTTTTGAGATTCAGCTCATTATTGCTAGGTTTAGTGCTGTTGTTTATCTGTGTTAAAAATAAGAGATAGGTTGGGTATATGTTACGTTAATTATATTAACTTTAGAGATAATGTTAAACGCTTAGGTTAGGAACATTGCGCTAGCATTATTTAACATAAAATAAAGTTTTTGATTGAATTATATTAGAATTAGGTTATAACATATTAGGTGTAGGATAAAAGTTCACTGTTGTCTTAAAATTATAAATAATTTTGAAAAGCGTTGGTTGGGCTTTCTCCTTTTTCCAATTGAATCAAAAAATGTAATATTCTTAATTAATTTGAATTTCGTATAGTTTTTGTGATCAAATATATTTAAGTGATAATGTATAAATTTAGAAAGCTATTAGCGCCATTAAGTTTTCATATTATTATTGCATGGAATTTGCTTTATTTTCTTTTAAAATTTATAACAATTACCCTTGAAGAAAGCGCTTTTGACTTTGATTATATGGTTAAGGTCAATTGACAACATTTACAATTGAAAGCTTAAAAAATGTATAAATAAAAGGGTAAATTAATTAAGAATTGGACGCAAAGAAAAAAGTTATTTGACAATTACGAATGAAATCCTCTACTCTGACAAGTATATTTTGTGCTATACCCAAAAGCTTATCATCACTGATTTCATAATCAATTGCTTCATTTTGAATTTTAGATGCAATCGCTTAGTGCACACAGTCTTTTAGTACAGATAATGCTAGATTTGTCTTGAACAGGCCATCAGAATGTTTGAGCTAATCAATGCTTTCGCAATAACACATTTTTGAGTTTCCTGAGTGAAAAATGTACCAATGCTTGATGACGTTCGATTCCTCGCTCCACAGTAAAGAGTACAGTTTACCTATCTGGTGGTGGCTACATTGCTGCTTAAACCCAATTAGTTTTTAAGCTTGAAAGCAGAGAAAAGCTTGATATGCTAAACTTGCTCCGAGCATTGCACCATAACACTCATATACGACTTTTTGACACTTCAAAATCAGCTGAATCACTTTGTGGGCAGGAATGATTTTGGTACGTGGCAAAGAGGTAATTTCAATCATTATCACAATTAACGCGCACGTTAACAGACCCGATGGAATAGGATAAAAAGGCGCACACCCTACTTTTATTGGCTTTACGCAAAATATTGGTTTATCGTCTTTGTGAACGCACTTTGGAGCTATCGCGAGCATAGTTTAAACTAAGGGTGCATTTTAATGTATTCGTAGACCAAATTTGAATATAATCATCACGGTAAAGTGCCAGCAAGAATATGTGGCCCTCGGCATTATTGAAGACCATTGATGTTACGTGTTGACTATTGCGCACCTGCTGTGTTAGAAAATCCTTGGCGTAATATGGTATTCTTATAGAACATTAGCCACTATATGTCCAGATTGGTAATTCATAACAAACTGCATCAGGTCAACTTAATAAGCCAACGCAAAATACGCTTTCTCTCCATTTTCGACTAAGTAACTTGTACATATGTCATTGGATCTATAGCTACTCGTACATTAGCATTTCCGTTGCCGCTGATAGGCAAGGTTAGGTTAGCCGATGGCAACCACGAAAACGGAAGTCGCTAAGTCTCGCAAGGGTTATCGGTCAGAGAACTGCCATTTTGGCACTTGTTGCCCTGATTGGGGTTATCAGAGTGCCGAATGCCTCTCCGGGACCAAGCCGCAAATTATTACACTTTTCTTCCGTATATTTACTAACGTTTAGCTATTTAAAAGTTTAAGATTGGTGAAAATCTTTTTATGCCAAAGATGAATAAAAAGGCAAAATGCAATCAGTGACATCGAAAAGTCTTTGTAAGTTATTGATTAAAGCCTTTAAAATAGTTTCTTTGGTATGAGGCAATATAAAATTCCAGCAATTCATTTTATCAACACCTTCAGATACCAGTAATTGATTTAATTATTTCAAGCCAAAGATAAACTTGCAAAAAATCGCAAGAAACCTTAGATTTGCAATTAAAATTTTGCATTGTTCAGCAAAATCTTCTAATCAAATTAAAGCGATTGAAAAAAATATTTAATTGAATTTTTTTCTGTAATATCAGTGTAATGTTGCCCTTCAAAAAGCAACTGGAAAGTTTTAGTGTTCAGCCAATCTATCGGTTAATTAACGTTGAGTCAATTCATTATCTTTTACTTTTTCGAGGTGACGATTATGAAATTGTGCAAAAGAATCAATTCATTGAAATACTCCAATAAAGAATTGTTTTGAGGTACTTTCAAGGTGTCTTGCTGTCTCTAAAGGTCGACCTTCTGGGACGCATTTCAGTGTCGTTTGTTTTGTAGAAACTTGAACGGAACACCTACATTTAAGTGGCTAATTTATTTTCATCGTAGCTACTTATTCGCTCTATCTCAATCAACATTCATTGAACAAAACTCCTCTGATCCAATTCAAGAGCTTTGGGATTACATATCTCTGTATCCTTCTTAATATTGCCCATTATAATCTCATATCCGCTAATCTCATGAATTACGCCTCCAAGCCAAGAATTATTATTTGAATAGCATTTGATCTTGAAATAGGCGCAATAAAAGCTTATCTTACAAATTGCTAGCTATTGGCTATCAGTGTACAATTTTTCAACCTTTCTGCAATTGCAGGTAATGCTTAAGTCTAATCGCGGTCTGGGTTACTAAATGCGATATTAATTTCAGATGAAAAGCCAAAAAGCTGAAAATAAGATGAAAACGAAACCGAAAATTGATGTAGCATTTCATAGCATGGCGAAAATCTGATTAATTTTCAAATTATCAACCTTGGCAATCTGATCGCAAGGCGTGAAGGTAAAACACTGTCATTATGTTTGGTGTGCGTCACCATACCTATCTCAATCACCTCACACATACCATCTCATTAGTCAAGAAGATGTAACAGCTATTTTTTCCAAGGTCCAAGATACATATCGTTTGTTTTTCCTAAGGAAAATAAATCAATTCGTAGAAATTTAATGTGATATTTTCAGTTCCTTACGCCCATTAACGCCAGATGATGGTGAAAGTGTAACAGCATTTAAATATTTACACACGATTTGAATGAAATAATGATTGATTGATCTCAAATGCTTGCTGAATTATGCGAGATGTTGAGTCATAATTAAAATGCGTTGTACATGCGTTGATCGGATGCTGGGAATTGGCTGCTTCTAGTTTCACTGAACTTCCGACAGGAAAGTTATGTAGCACGTGATTAGTTTTAATAATTTTAATTAACGATTGAAAACGAAAATAAATTAGACCAATTCCTAGAAAATTTTGACAAGCCTGGCTTATTACTCTGAAGATAACTGAGGAGCCTTTTAATTGTTTCTGGACGTGACTTATAAATCGCTCATTTCAAACGCATCACTGTTATTTGAAAAGAAAGTTGATTCGAGGATGATGCTAACATAATTTTGCAAGCTTATTAGATCTTCACCCACTCGTTTGTGATAATCTGGCAAATAAATCGATCATAATCACCTGCTCATTCGCAAACATACTCTAACATCAAAGCTATCGAATTGTTTGTGTTTTCGACCCAGTTTTCCAACTTGCCAGCGTTCCATTTGCTGAGCAATCAAACAGATATCATAATGAATGCAATGCTTGGCGCACCTTTAGTATCTTTTCTCATCTTCAGTTTCCTTTTCCGTTGAATGCTTACTCGTACATACAAGCACGTCTTTCACGCAAGACTTATCTCATCGTTAAATATTACGCAGGTGGCATTGGTCCGGAATACATTTCAACTTACTTATCATATCGTTGCAAATGGAATTCTTCGGGCAATAAAAAAATTTCAGGGTTTTTTATCTTGGGTTATTAGGTTAATTTGGGGAGCACACAAACATTTCAAGATCTTTTATAAATGTTTGATACGTCTGTTTGCCGAATTTTCTTTGAATCTAATCATAATTTTCAATTTTGCATCTAAGAAAACCTGGTATGAATATATTAGTTTAATATTATGGTTTATCTTATTTTTCAGATCTATTCAAATGTCCTTTTTTCAAAACGTCCTTTTATTATAATTTTTACTTTGAAAATCCGACCATCCCGTCACCTTATCAAACTTTCACATAAAATGCAGCAGTCATTTGTTAACAGGGAGTGATCAAACGTTTCCAGTTAAGGAAATCCTGGCATTTATTATGGCTGTAGAACTTTGTCTATTATACTCACTCAACTAGCTATTTTCAGATCTAGAATTTGAATCCACTCATTCTCTATTATCCAATCCGACTCTCAATTAAGGTCTGTTCTTTACCTTTAAGTATTTTAATAATATAACGAAGGTCTCCGCTACCCACACAGGTGAAGGAGAAATAGTTTTCTAACAGTTTTCACACCGAAATACAGTGTGCATGTAAATTTCTCATGTTCATTAAAATAGTCAACTCATACTGACCGCTTTCCAAAGGAATCCGATGACATAAGAAAAACAAATCGAGCAAGGAGGAGAGTCGTCCTCCCAGGAGGGCTATGTAACCATGCCAGGTTTCAACACAAGTTTTCTGATGGCATGAATCGGCGAGTTGAACTATTCATCCAATATAGTACTTATATAAGATAATTTTCTCAATGCTCAGCAAATTCAACGTATTCAAATTGAACACTGTGCCTGAATTTTTCATTAAAATCCGAAGAAAAAAAGAGTCGCTTCGTCGATTTGAAATATGCAACATATCAACCAGTGTTATTGTTGGTGTAATTCCATAAAATTGAAAAGGCTTTAACTAATTTGATTATGATCTGATATTCTATAAAATTTTATGAACACTAAGATCTTATATTGGTTTATATAGTTGCAGATTTTCAAGAAGTTTAAGGGTACCCTTTTGATTTTATGGGGGAAACCGTAAAATTGACAAATCATACTATTATTAGCAAAGTTGAGTGATTTTTGATTTCTGAGGTATTTGTTGCCCTTGTCCAAAATTATAGAGAACCACCTTCGTGATTTTTTCAGATTTTTCAGCCCTAAGGCACACAAATTTTTCATAGATTTTGTTCCGCCCTAAATCTCTTGATACTTAAAGTGACTGTTTTTGTTTCAGATTCTAAAAGTTCTAATCAAGACCTTTCGCCTAGATTCGATAAAAAAATGTTTTTTAAGAGCCACTTCCTTATTAAGGAGGACCTCCCTTAAAAATTTTGAAATGATCAAAAAGACCTACATTTTCTAGGAATCACGACTTTTAACGTTTCTACAAATCTTGCGGTTCCTAGCTGCTATAGTTTCTAAGAAAACTTGCTGTGACCACGGACAGATGGACGGACGGATGGACAGGATGTGAAGCTAATAGACCTTTGTTAAAATTTTTTCCACAAAGCCCTAATAAGTTGAGTAGACAGAACTAAGCTCGTGTCAGAAGGGTTATACCGACAGTAATTATCTTTAAACTCCAGAAAACTGTACCAACATCTACAATAAATACATTTCCACTTGCTTTCAAAGAAAACCCATCGCTACTCTTTATTTACCAGCCGCCATTTTGTTGCAATATGACTAACAACTGTTGACTAAATGAAATTTTAGATTTTGGGTTCTTCATTTCATTTGAAAATTTTGTACATATCCAATCGAATGTGTAGTGTCAGGTTCAATGGAAAGCCCGTTTTTGTTTCAATCGGAAGAGATTCAAACGGCTATTTTTCATAAATATGATTTGGTTTTACCTTTAATGAGGCTACATAGCTAAAGCGTGGTACTGTCCTTATCACCTTCGCAAGTGGCAATACATTCGATCAATATAATGAGAAACTCAAACTATCTCTAAGTGAACGCCCGCCAGAAAAGGGTTGTAGTGCTAAAGCAAATCAAAAGCAAAACAGAGCTACCTAAATATAAAATTTCAGTGAACTTAGAGGAATCCATATGAATTGCTTGCTTTGCAGCTTCCAAGCTAAAACCTCGGTGGCGGCATCAAGCTTGGGCTTCTAATGCTACTGTCGGACTATCAGCCCACCCAGCTCTGACGGGCACTAATTGAAAAAAATAGGTAAAAATCACATGGTTGAGCGTGATATTGACCATATCACCTCGAATTCTGTTATGATTATAGAATGAGATACCCTCACAATAAATCTCAACGCCAAGATTTGGATTTGGATTATTATTATTACATGAATGCGATGGATTATTATTATTACATGAATTTATTGGACAAAATGTTATATTTACAAATCCTAGTATTATTATTAACAAAGTTGAGTGAATCACAACAAGGTTTTTGTTCTTGTTGAACCTATCACAATGATTTTGAGCTTATCACTATGATTTTATCACCAACAAAATGTATACTTTCATCAAGAGTTAATGATATGTACTTTCAATACTGAAATCGAGGAATAGTCACACAAATTTATTCAATATTCTGTTTTTATGCCTACTGATATCACTCGTTGAACGAGTTCTCAAAGAAATTGATTGGTCTTACAAGTAGCCATTGGGAATCGACTATGGTTGAATTTAAATGTACATTCACCGATTTATTCAAGAAAATGTTAAATTGATAAATCATCCTATTGCTGACAAAGTTGAGTCATAAAGAACTACCTTCACAATTTTTTACGGAGCTTTCGATCCACAGGCTTCCAATCGCGAGGGAGAGACACAATTTTTTCATCTTCTACCACTTTCCCTGCTGACTCCGTTATCAGTATTGCATTTTTAGCCACAGATATTAAAAGATCTGATCAAGACTTTTCATTTGATACCACACTCTAACTTTGGTGAAAAAAATGTTAAGGGATCATATCCTTGTATGGTAAGACCTCCCCTGAAATCCTTAGAAATGTTTTCCTTAATCAGAAACTTCTGAGCTGTTCACAAGATTTGATGCTTCTGGCTTCTCTAGTTCCTGAGAAAAGTTGCTATGATGCACTGACGGACGGCGACTGACGGACAGGTAGATACAGATATTGGAAAATTTTTTTTTTACAAAAACCCTAATTAGCTTTTTAACATTCCTGGAAAGCCATAAGAGTAATTATTGCAATTAATTTCCTTAGACTTACGAGTATATCCTAGATAAGACACAACAAATCCCATCTTAAAGATCTAGTAACTTTCAAGTGCCGATATGGATCGTATTTTGCATTATATGAATGTCAAAACTTATTATCATTAAACTAGAATACTAATCACACTAGTTATAGCATTGAGATAATTTCAGGGTATCTAGTATGAATCGTATGTAGTATGAATTTTGGTAGCCATATATTTAGTTTCAATACAAATAAGTAGAGCCCGATTGCAACCCTAAAACGAGGTGAGCAACACAAGAGTCTTATGAAAGAGTTCGCTGAGTAACTTTCATTTTAAAATATTTGGATAAAATTGCATAATTACATAAATTTATAGAATGAATAAGTGAAAACATTCTTTTAGAGTAGCATTTACAAAAGATGTATTTTAGGTTAACTTTTAAAAAGTCCTAAATCGCCTCATATTGTTTTGGAACTTCACAAAGTATTCATATGAAATTTAAATACGAGTACTTTCAGCTATCACAAGATACGTCCCATAAATTTCGAGATATCCTGCCAATCAATTGACTTGATATATCCCTATTACTAGCACCTCAAAACAAAGAGGGAAATTGAAAACAAAAGCGGTTTCATTCTTGAAGCACCTTTTAAATTGATGCTTTTAAAAACATTCTTGGAATTCATTTAAAAAAATACTTGTATACATAAGGCAATAGGCAGGAGAGAGAAGATGCAACTCCAGAAAATATAAAAATTGAGATTTTAAATGATTAAAAATCGTCAGCAAACTAAAACAAGTTGGGTAAACAGACCTACGCTCATGTCAGAAGGGTTTTGTATTCAATTTACAAAATGCAGTCACCAGATCGAATCAACTCAAGAAACATGTCAAAGACGATTTTATTGGAGAAAATATGAAATACGAAGATCATACTATTACTAACAAAGTTGAACGGATTTCGATTTCTGAGGTTTTTGGTTTGTTATACTCATAAAAATCTCCCTTGATAATTATTTCACATGTCCAGCCGCGACGGAGGAAACACATTTTTCATGTATTTCCCCCACTGTGCCCCCACTGAAGCAATAACTGACAGTTTAACTGTTTTGAAAAGCTCCCATGAAATCTTCCATTTCATACTCATATGGGCTACGTTTGATGAGTTATTTTTTCAGGGGCCACTCTCCTGTACTGTTATTATCGTTTCATGGCCTATTTTTTTGAATCCTAGAATGATTACAAAACCCTTTTGCTAGGAGCTCTCCCCCACCTCCTTGACTTGTTTCACTTATGAGCATTAATTGTAGGTACTCATCATCAGTCATTCATTAAATTGAATCAAGTGTTCAAAGCATGCACCTTAAACGATGAAGTTGGGAAAAAATAACTCCAAATTATTCAATCTTCGCATTAAAAACAGCCACTATTTTGTTTTACGATTACTGATACCAATAGCTGAACCGATTCTCAAAGATCTGCATGACACCTATCATTCCTGAAATTTTCATGCAAATCCTAGCAAAACTGTAGTGTCTGAGTCGGTAAAAAGCGCATGTTGTTCCATAGCCATATGTTGCCATAGTAATAAATGCAGCGCATATTGTTCCATAGTAATACAGGAAAATTCAAACCGCTATAACTTCGCTAAATATGATTCAATCTTTATGAAACTTTCAGGATAAATCAATCTTATAAATAGACATCTACGTACTGAATTTCATTGAATTTAAGGGTACCGTTAAGATTTTATTCAAGAAAACATAAAATCGATAAATCATACTATTACTAACAAAGTTGAGTGAATTTCGACTTCTCACGTATTTGTTGTTGTTGTACTCACCAAGGCCTACATTCCTGATTTTTTTCAGATTTTTCGGATCACAGGTGTCCAATCGCGAGGGGGGGGGGCACAAATTTTTCGTGTATTTCCCCTCCCTGTGCGCCCCTCGAAGCAAATTTTGCCAAATTAAGATCTGTTTTGAAAAGTTTTCATCAAGACCTTTCATTTGATACCCATATCGGCTACCTTCAATGAAATTTTTTTTTTCGGGGGGTCACTCTCCTATATGGGGAGACCCCCCTTAAATACCTTATAAAATTTTTTTGTAGTTGAACTTTGAAGAGATCACCACTTTACACCTACACACAAAATTTGATGTTTCTAGCTTAAGTAGTTTCCGAGAAAAACTGCTGTGACACACGGACTGACGGACGGACGGACGGACGGACGGACAGACGGACAGACGGACAGACGGACAGACGGACAGACTGGTCGCGAAACTAGTAGGGTTTTGTAAAATTATTTTACAAAACCCTAAAAATGTGTGTCGAAAATTTTAAGATGGTAGTTCAGAACAAGTTGGGTAGACAGACCTATGCTCATGTCAGAAGGGTTTTGTACTCAACTTACAAAATGCAGTAACCAGCAACGAATAAAATCAAGAAACATGTCAAAGACGATTTTATTGGAGAAAATGTGAAATTCGAGGATCATACTATTATTAACAAAGTTGAAAGAATTTTGACTTGTGAGGTATTTGTTTCAGTTATACCCATAGATATCTCCCTTGATAATTTTTCCAGATTTTTTAGAAACACATTTTTCATGTTTTTACACCCCCCCCCCCCCCCCCCCCCCCCCATTGGCCCCACTGAAGCAAAAACTGTCAGTTTAAGAACTGTTTTGAAAAGCTCTCATAGAGAACTTTCAGTTGATATTCATATCGGCTACCTTTCATGAAATTTTTTTCAGGGCCCACTCCTCTGTACTGTAATCATCGATTCATGGCCAATTTTTTCGAATCCTAGAATGGTTACAAAGCCCTTTTGCTAGGAGCTCTCTCCTGCCTCTTCGACTTGTTTCAATTGTATGTACTCATTTTCATGATACCTATGATTCCTGAAATTTTCATGCATATCCTAGCAAATAAATAATACAGGGCATATTGTTCCACAGTAATACGGGAAAATTCAAATCGCTATAACTTCGTTAAATACTATTGGATCTTTATGAAACTTTCAGAAAAAATTTATGTTATAAAAAGAAATCTGTTTGTTAAATTTTATTGAATTTAAGGGTACCGTTTAGATTTTATTCAAGAAAACATAAAATCGATAAATCATACTATTACTAACAAAGTTGAGCGAATTTCGACTTCTCATGTATTTGTTGTTGTTGTACTCATAAAGGCCTACATTCATAATTTTTTTCAGAATTTTCGGATGGAAGGTTTCCAATCGCGAGGGGGTACGCGAAAAGTTCGTACATTTCCCCTTCCCCTGCCCTCCTCGGTACTCATAAGGCAATTTTAAGACTTGTTTTGAAAAGATCTCATTAAAACCTTTCCAATGACACCCTACTCGACTACCAATGGTGAAAATTTTTTTTTGAGGGGTCACCTCCCTATATGGGGAGACCCCCTTAAACCCCTTTGAAAAATTTTTCCACCTTTGAACTTTCAAGAGGTTACCACTTCTGACCCTTCCACAAAGTTTCATGCCTGTAGCCTCTATAGTTTCGGAGAAAAAGTGCTGTGACATACAGACGGACGGACGGACGGACACAGGTCGTGATTGCAATAGGGTTTTGGATTTTAGTACAAAACCCTAAAAAACACTGCTCCAATAAACAGGTCAACATACCAATAAATACAGATTGTTGTATTTTACTACATGACCCTGTGGTGGCATTTTTACACTTTGCACTTTGTATTTCTATACGTTGCATTTCTAGAATGACAATTCAGTTTGCCATGGCAAATGAAATTTTATATAAATTCACGTGAACTTGTAGAAAGTTTTAGCAACGATTTATAGTTTTTTCTTCAACTTTGAGCAAAATTAAAAATCCAATTTTTAATTTCTATCCATAGAACAAATAAGCATTGAAAAATTAAATTATTATTTATTGAAGAATTTGTATTTTAAATAGACTATGACTACCTTTGGTGACCCCGACATGATGTGCTCCACCACTTCGAATTCATCATCGACCTCATCTTTTCAACAACTGAATGTTATGCCATGCTCTCATGATAGCATTCCACGGGATAAAGACATAGATCGACACATGGCGGCAAGCGGATCGATTTGAAGTGCTTTTCCAAACTTTCATAATAGGACTATCACCCTCAAACTTCTCTGTAGCACAATCGCAGCAGAATCGATTGCAGAAACGACA
Organism: Odontomyia ornata; assembly: GCA_963969285.1. Classification (NCBI taxonomy): domain Eukaryota; kingdom Metazoa; phylum Arthropoda; class Insecta; order Diptera; family Stratiomyidae; genus Odontomyia; species Odontomyia ornata. The sequence continues at coordinate 491,912,391 of OZ017738.1, read as the reverse complement.
ATATCGTCCTTCAATCACTAACAAACGCTGGTTCCAACAACAACTGCCAGGGCTGCGTAGAGCACCATGCACACCTCTGCCACTTGGTAGGGCAAGAGGCGTAGTTCCAACAGGACACGTTCTATGTATCAGTCATAAACTCAAAAGACACCATCTCAGCCCTGAGTATGGCCTAAAGAGCAATTGTCTCTCAAATTAAGATGGACGTTATAGGCATTTTCAACAAAAAGCTATTCTTTCAGCACCACTTAATTTCGACTTCAATTTAACCGACAATGTAACGCAAAATATTGTTTCAAATAAATATATTGTTTTCGGATAGTTGTCTTTCACTTGTCGTGGTAACTACACATACAAAATAACTTACAAAGCTCCGCTTCAATTTTTTTTCTACTTCCTTAATATTTTTTATTCTTTCACTTGACCGGCCACAACCCAGCATTGCCACATGTAGTTGAACCGGCCAAAATTGAGTATCGCTCTAATTTATTTAACAAACATTAAATGTTTATTTGATGTCCACAGGCCTATTCTCTTTTTCTCGGAAAGCTGTCGGGGGTTGCTGTGTTGAAGAAAAAGAGAATTGGCCTGCGAATATCAAACAAGTTGAGTAAGTAGGAGAGTGCTCTAGCAGAAGGTCTTTGTAACCGCTCTAGGGTTCGAAATAAGTTTTCTAGTAGTGTAAATCGGTGACTTTAATTATTCATCCAATACTTGGGTAAGAAATCGTTCAAATTTATGCAAAATATGCAGAATTCCCTTCATAAGCACGTCGTAACCGTCATTTTGTTCCAGCTTAAATAATTTTTCAGAATGTTCAGCTGACTGAAAATGTTCAAAATAAACGCTATTCCTTGAATTTTCATGAAAATTGGAGGAAATAAAAGTGCCTAGGTCAATTTGAAATATAGATCACCTATCAACACGTGTTATTGTTGTTGTAGTACCATACAATTGAAATAGCTATAACTCACATTATGATTGGATTTCCATAAAGAGATCTGATATCAGCCTATAAAACGACAAAATAACAATAAGTATTGAATAAAGCGCATTTGGCTCTGACTTTGACTATAATTACAAAATTTCAAGAACTTTAAAGGTACTGTTTTGATTTTGTGGGCGAAAATGTAAAATCTAAAAATCATACTATTATTAACAAACTATTAACCTTCCCTTTATTAACCTTCGTGATTTTTTTCAGATGTTTCGGCTCAAAGGAATTCAGTCGCGAGGGGAGGCGCACAAGATGTTGGTACATTTTGCCTCCCCCTTGATCCCCTGTGCACAAAATAACTTTTCAAATTCAGATTCTGAAAGTTCCAATCAAAACCTTTCATTTGATACCCTACTCGACTACTTTTGATAAAAAAATTTTTGAGGGCCGCTTTGATATGATTGGGGACCCCCCTTAAAAAATTTTGAAATGTTTGGTACGACTCAAACCTTTAAGAGACAACCACTTCTGAAATTTTCTCAAATTTTTAGTTTTATAGCATCTATAGTTTCTGAGGAAACTTGCTGAGACGCACGGACAGACAGGTCTCGAAACTAGTATGTCATTGTAAAAAACACTTTCATAAAGACCTAATACACAAAAAATTGACTATAACACTGCCAGCCAGGCAAAAATGTTGCGATCATTCCACACAACAAAGCGAGGCCTGACGGCTTTCCAAGCAAAAAAAAACGTTAAATTGTTTGAGATAGGCTAGACATTTCATCGTTTCACAGAAGAGGGAGTAGTGTAGCGGTATTTTTAAACTTTGCACTTTGTATTTCTACACTTTACATTTCTACGATGACAGTTCAGTTTGCCATGACAAATGAAATTTTATAAAAATTCACGTGAACACGTAGATACATTTTTGAAAGAATCAAGCAGATACGAGTAGTTAGTTTTTACTTCAACTTTGTATGCATAATGACCTTCTCTGGGATATTTTAAGACTTTTCTTTGTCCAGTTATGATGACGGACACCACATTTTGGGCTCTTTACTTTCCATTGCCGAGACATTTGGCCATGCTGGATATACTAGTTCCTATTAGATTACCCAAGTCTAGCCGTATGACCGTGGATAGTACTTGAATGGGGACCAACTGGTACACATAGTATTTTGTGAATGTATCTTTGCTATCTCTTCCTTCTTATTCTGCCATCACATATTTACTTGCCCTTCCCTGACTCACCTCTAAAGTACCAGAGTAGGTAAAAAAAATCCCTTTAAACTATATTACTCGAATATCATCGTTCAAACGATTTTCAAGTATCACCCCTTAAAACCATTTGAATTTTCTTACTGTTATTTTGCCTTAAAAAACTTTCATTGGTGCTCCTGTGCATTTTACAAGGGGCCATGTTTCTAGTTTCTAGAAGTTTTGATCTCAACTTGTAATGAACAATTGACAGTTGGACTTTCGGGCACGCCGTTTTCGATTTTAATATCCGATTGAAAATTGTTTTCACGAAGACCTTAAAAACTACACTCAGCAGTTGAATGGGAATCAGACACTCATAAAAACCGTTTTACGAAAAAGATGTTCAGATATTTAAAAAAAGCTTGCAAATTGTATCGTTATTAAATAAATCTTTTGGAAAAGTTAAATAAGTGTTACGAAAAATAAAATTACACAAAAAACAACCCCGGAGTCACTTCGGGAAGGATTCCTTGCACTCCAGCATTTTAATCGGAATATTGTCAAGGAACCACTCCACGCGCTGAAGGACTGGTAGTAAGGATTAATTAATCAAGTAGAGGTAATTAGTATAAACAATGTAAATTATTAGCGTTAAGTAAACTTAAGGATTAAGTACAAAAAGAAGCAGCTATTCTTTGCCACCTAATTTCAACTCCGCTCCTACGATGAGGATCGGCAGGAAGCGTAACCTACAAAAAAATGACTCCGCGGTGCACAAGCTATTCAACGTCAAGATGCTATATCATTTATCATCATTCCAAAGGTATCGAATACCATCATTCCAACGGTATAGAATACGAACGTTCTAACATAGTGCGGTGTATTACTATTAAGCGTATGACCACTGATTCTGGCAGAGAACTCTATGCTGATGGTGATCTCCAGAATGAGTCCAATAGCAATAAATAACCATTTATCCTTTTTAAATAAAACGAATAAGCATAAAATCCCTGCGAAAGGAATCGAATTCCAAGCGATACTTAAAATGGATGACATGATTAAGAAATTTAGCGGACTAAACTTGCCGTAGTACACATAAATGTCTTCTGCTTAAAATCCTGTGAAGACACATAACCCATCGTTTTATGACTAATTAGAAACAATTGAAGCAAAATCATCAGCATAGTACTCTCCACATTTACTCTTATGCACGCTACCCAAATCTGTAACATTCATAGTACCGCAACACTGAAACGTATTTTGTAGCTTGCCCCATGTGCAAACACTTTCCAATTGTCACCACGCATTGTATGCATAATAGTTTGAAACAACTTCCAACAAAATAGTTCCCTTAAAATAAAGCATTAAGAAATCCTTCGACTTATTGCCTGACACACCGAAATATCCCTTCGCGGACACAATTATGGCACCAGTGATGAAGAGAGCCACTGAAACTCGACAAGGTACACCAAATATGCCGTCATAAACGCGTACCGTCTTTATTTTAAAATATTTTGCGATGGAATTAAATATTTGCAACATTTACAAGTATCAACTTAATAAATGACACTTTAACCAAAACAAGTCGATATGGTTGTTATCGATAATGCGGAGGATTCTGCGCCAGCGCCACCAACAAAAACTAGGGTTGCGTCCGAGGAAAACGCTGTAAGGTTGAGTGGATGTTGTGGCCTTGAACTTGGGTTCTTCAACTCAAGTCAAAGAGTCGTTACGACAAATTTATAAAAGAGCCAGCGACGTTGGAAGCAGTCTCTTTTGTGGAATATTTGGACAACGAAGAAAGACGAACGTGTGGAATAAAGGGATCACAACGAACAATAGCCGCGAATACTAGAAAGAAAGAGCGAGGAAAAATCGATTCAGACAACGAAGGAAAGATTGATCCAGATAGCGAGCAACGTTGAAGTTCCGCCGCTAGCGCGCTAATTGGGTAGAAGCGGAAGAGTTGAAGGTGCGAGGATTTTGACCATCGACGGGGCCCCCAACGTAGAAATTAAGGAAGATTTGTAAGTGTACGGATTTTGAGTATATTAATAATAACCTTGTATGATACTTGAGGTTATCATTTTGAATTTTCATTTAAATTGTGGACGAAATTTTTTTGTTTTGTGATAGTGCTTTTATCCAGTGTATCCGCGCGTGGGGCGTGCAGTGTTGTTGGAAGGCGTAAATTATGCCTGGAGTGTACAAGAATCCTTCCCGTCGGGGATTGTAATTTGCTTAGTCGATTTTTAGTGCAAGTTGTAGTGAACAAGAATCCTCTCCGCCGGGGATCCCGATTTGCTTAGTTGATTTTTAGCGGAAGTTTGAGTGTACAAGAATCCTCTCTGTCGGGGATCCCAATTTGCATAGCTGGTATTTTCCTTATAGGGGAAGTCGTGATAGGCGGCTTGACGAGCCGGGAAAGGCCATTAGCGATTTTTTAGTGACCGACCCATTTCGGGGAGCCTCAAGCTCGTCAATTGGCTCCTGGGGGTAATTCTAGGGTTGGTAAGTGGCGCCTTCCTACCCCATCTTCACGGGCTAGCCGGGACTCCAAGGCTCCCAGCCGGAACCGCTTGGTGTAACGTAACATATGCTAGGGAGATATGAATCACTCATTGTACACATATTTCGACTCCTCCATGCCCCTCGCTTTTAACATTTGATCGTGAACCTTCTCATCTAAATCATTTAATTGATACCGGTATCGATCACATACTCCAAAAAAAAAGTTTTAAGAGTCACCGTCGAATGCCTAACAAAGCTCGATGTGAAAATTCTAGAGATGTTGTGACTTTTGATCGGTTCAAAAAAGATCATATTTGAAACTTTTGACTGACAGATGGCCGGACAGACTGAACAACGCGATATTAGCATCTCATAAAACATTTTAAATAAGCTCTTGCTCGTCAAGTTAAATAAGAATTAGAATTTTCAATTCATCGTCCACTACGGTAAAATTCACTCTATTAGTGACATACATATATTGGTTTTATGGTGGTTTATTTCTAAAAGTAGATTAAATCTACTTACACTTTTCTATAAAAATCTATACCAAAAATTAAAAAAAAATTCGTGCATCTGTTAATGCGTTGGTTTCAGTTCCGGCAATGACTGTGTTCCCGCATTAAATCTCTATGACGACAATAAGGCCGAAAGAATTACTAAGGGTTTTGATGGTTGGGTAATAGATCAAAGTTATTACATACTTTCTCTGCAGTTATAATATAGAGTTAAGAAGAAGAAGAAGGAAAAGCCATTAGAAAAAACGCAGACTATTAGCGATTTAAGCAGACATTTTGTTGTCATACCGAGAGAATTGTTTTATAACAGATCCATTAGTTCAATACCAAAAAATTGGAAAATGGAAAAAAAAATTATGCCTGATCTAGTTTTTGGAAAAAGAAACGAGCGGTTCCAGTACAATTAAACAAGAATAAAGTTTGAAAATTTGAAGTGAATGGAAAAATTGATAATACATTGTGAGCATTCGATTTTAACTATTCAACAGTTTTTTTATTAAATGATTAATTCCAACATTCTAACTTGAATGTTTCAAAGGTAAACTTTCCGCTTTTGGAGAACGTTAATAGTTATTGAATTAGTTTGGCTTAAAAACTGTCAAAAGAGGCTATTTGCTTCTTCTTAATAAGCATAACTGCTAACTAGTTAAATTGCACTCCAAAAAACGACCCTAAATAAAAATGCTTTAATAAATTTTTCAAGTTTATCTTTCTACAATCCAAAGAAACTTCAGTTCAAGCTATTCACCTCAACTTTAAGAAGCTTTCCTTGAAGTAAGTCACGTGCTTTATGAGGTATAACTCACTTTGTTAAGCAGTACACAATAATTATAGTTCGCTGTGTAAAATTTGAAACCTGTTACGGTGTAATCGTCAACCTGGAAGCATACCAAGATTTATTTCTTATGTATGCCGCCGTCGCTAATTCAAGAAAGTAAAAAATTTGAAATATGAAACCATTTGCTTTTTTTCTTCAATTTGTATCGTTTGAAGTTGCTTTTTTGTAACACTGACTTCCTTTTTGAGAATGACACAAAGGAATCGCAGAAAATTATCTGCTTCTTATGAATACCAACCATTAAACGCTTTGGAATTATCTTGGACATTGCCCTATATGTATCATTTCGTTTTTTGAAAAAAGGTAAGTTGAAATTATAGACATAATTGTATTACGCAATGAAACATTGCAATAAGTATTGTCTGGAAGCCAGAAATCACTAATATCCCTGCCGGAGTTTTCATACAATTATAAGTTAAGTTTTAATTTAAATGAACAAACGATTTCAAATTATTTAAACGATTCCTCAGAAGTTTTGTTAGTATTACAACATACGTAAAAAATCTTCAAGTTTCATATTTATGCTCGCAATTGCCTAGTCTCGTAAAGTATAGTCATTAACTTTAACACTCATCTTGAACATCTAGGCTCACCTTCTTGGTGATATCTTCAGTCGTTTATTTTTTTGTGCGGCAAAGTGCGTTACACGCATTTTTTACGATCAAGATGTTGCTCGGTGTTAAGATCTCCTACCGGCTAACCATGCTTAATAATTTTATTTCCATCCAACGTATATTACATAGTTTGTTTTTTTTATTATTTTACTTACGACAATTATGTGTTTGCGTTATTGCTGTATCACCAAAATAGGTGACAACATTACCTGTAAGTCATATGACAGGAATGGGAAATGACCTAAGCAAAAAAAAAATACGAGTGGATTTGCCTCTCGATTTATCATAAATAAAAGCTAAAATGAGCTTGCTGTCTAGAATAGTGCCTAGATTTTTGATCTTAGTGTTTGGGTAGAATGGTCGATGTGGTGAGGTAAAAGTTTTCAGCTCCTCCAGTTTTGTCCATTCAATATATGTTCCCCCGTTGACATCATTAGGTGACCATCACATGAATTGTTTCATTGAATAGTATTGCGTGGAAAAACCTATTTTGGAGCTAAGTTGGTATACATCGAAATGGATTAACTTGTACTTCATATTTGCAAGTAGCTAATACCAGTTAGGGAAATGAAGTGTTATCGAAGGCACAATGGAAACACTCCAAATGCTAACACTTTGCCTTTTAGAGTGATATCTATACTTGAGACTAGATGGTGCAGCATGGACTCACAGGATTTACCTGCTTGTATGAGTATTGATTAGGTTGGCTTGGATATTCATCAACGCAAGTGTCTCTAAGAAATCTATTTGTCGATTTCTCTCAGGTTTTGAGTATGAGAGAGGTCAGTCATTTGCTTGTGTTTTGTCTCCCCCGAATCTCGTGAGGAAATTGACTCTGACTCACCCTTATGATGTTATTACGAGGGGCATTCAAGTATAAACGCATTTATTTTACATTTAAGAAGAACACACACTTTATAGTTGTATTTCTACATCGTTATTAATGCGTTTTTCCATTGAACTGGCAGTTAATTTGTGCCGTTTTCAAAGAATAACTTCGGATGGGTATCCAAACAATCGTGCACAAACAGTTCAATCTGTTGGTCATTCCCAAAACGCTCTCCTCTAAGTGCTTCCTTGGGAGGCCCAAACAAACTAGAATCCCAAGGCGTTAGTTAAGGGCTATAGGGAGGGTAACCAAGTGTAGTCCAATGTATTCCATCCGGTTTTTGAGTAAGTATGGTTGCAGTGTGCGGTCTTCCATGTTCGTGTAAGAGGAGGACGACTGGGATGGCTTGACGATGCCTTTTTTACCCATATGTAGCTCGAACCTGGTCAAAAATTTCACTGTAGTCAACAACGACGTTTACTGTGCGACCATTGTTAAGAAGATCAACAAGAAAACCACTTTGGGAGTCTCAAAAAACCTTTGACGTCACCTTACTGGCTGACAAGCAAGATTTGGCTTTTGATAGTCCTTCTTCTTCGTAGCATTACTGCCTCTCTCTTCACTTCCTGCAAATAGCGCCTTCATTTGTCTCGGTCTATTGACCACGTGCTCCAATTTTAAAATCCCAGCAGCGATGAACTGTCTCCATCGACCGAATCAGACCAGCGTTTTCTCGATTTCCCACTGGTCTCCGGCCTTCAGTTCTCCAAGCGAATACCTTTTTGGGTATCCTTTGTTCACCCATACGATTCATGTGGCCAGCTCATTGCAGCTTCCGCAGTCTTACAATCTTTGAGACCTCCGGCTCATCAAAAATGTCATACAACTCATGGTTGTATCGAATTCACCATGACTCCCCATCTAGCTTTGCCCCGATTATTCGCCTCAGGACCCGTAGCTTAAAGGCATTCAATATATTTGCGGATGCTTGGGTTTTACACTTCGAGCTTTGTTTTCCTGTATATGCAGCTGGTCTTCAAGATCTGTCACCCCAATTCGTCACCCCGGACCACTGGGGTGCTCCGGCAACGGGGGCCCTGCGGTCCCGGCTTCGCTCGCCGCAGGCGGGCGTGGGCGCCAACTCACCGTTTTGGCCTAGGCCCCACACTTGACCGCCCAGTGAGTAAGGCGGTTTGCCGAAGCTCGTTAGGTGGTCACACCTTGCATCAAAACGAATGGCACTACTCGGGGGGTCCCTTTCTCCCCCAGCCAACTCCACACCACTCAAACACCACAAAAGATACAAAAAAGGAACCACCACTTTGTCGGATTCCCGCGCGCGATATCACCCCGAAACAACCTTTACACTTCCTGTGGAAAAAAACAACAGTATCTGAAATTCCTCCTGTGAATATAGTACAAGGAAAAGAAAACAAAGAAAATTCCACTTACTTTAACCTTTAATTAAGAAATTGACTAAGCAACAATAAATAATATTTCTTTTCTTCCTTTTTACAATAAAAACAACAACTCTTACTCTTCCACCTATCTACGAGGAGGCCTCCTGTTAGGGTTCCCGTCGTTGACTGCACGGCGAAAAATATCCTGCGCTGTAGTAGCCAATCTTTGTTTCTTCCTTTTTTTTCTTCCTTCCGATTTCCTTTCAAACTTCCGCTTTTTATATGTTCACGTTTCGAATACTTTTTCAATGTTCACTTTTCAACGTTCACTTCTCGATCACTTTCTCAATGTTCACTTTTAATCATTCACTTCTCTATTGCTTTCTCAATGTTCACTTTTAAACGTTCACTTCTCTATTACTTTACTCCACGTGCTGATCACCAAAAAAGGAAAGAGGGCTTTTCCTTTGTCCCTCGCCCTTTTATCAGCTCGCTCCCAACGGAGCACCGCTAATTTCGGAGTGAACGTTATATTTTTCCTCTTCTTACCGAAATTGTAACCCGGTTCGTGCGATTGGGCAATTCCATCGCAATTTTCACCACACTTCAACTGGTGTTTCCGAAATTCGGAGTCGTAGATATTGTTTTCGGAATTGTCACTGTGACGGACATTTGACGTTTTCCAAGTATAAACATATGTTGTTTTGTTTATGTTTGGTGCGGTAAAGAAGCTGGCGGTTACTCGAATTTTGGATGGATCACTGAGGATTATCAGATAAGTAGCACTTTTATACTTTATCCCTTGGACAAGACACTTTGTGTTTCTTTTTTCCTTCTTTTCAGGTATCCAGATGCCCTGGTGAATATAATCTTCGACATTCAGCGGTGTTGTTAGATCCGCTGTAGTTTGGCGGATGCTGCATCTTTTGGGGCTGGATATTTTGGGCCTCGCTTATTTTATCCATCAGAAGTTTTAGTAGCTGATGTAAATGCTTACCGCTGGGAGGAGCAAGAAATGAAGGTTTAGTTATTGTGTCATAAACGAACTGAACTGGGACTGTTGCTGTTAGTGATGGTAATTTGGTGTTTTTTTATGTTTGGACAGTCAATTTGCAAGTCCTTTGTTGGCTGAATCATTATATTCTTGTATTACAGTCATCACAGTCTCGGGCGAGTTGCCACCCATAGCGTCCTTTCGATGTTTCATACATCAAAAGCACTCTGGATCATAGTCAACTGAATTATCTTGTGGTAGCGTCTCAACAACAACAAGAAGTTGATTGTACAGCAATACATCGGTTGCAATTACAAATCCATTGATATTCTGTTTGAGATTTCAATACTAGTATTTGCCCAATTAACGTGACACAGTTGTGAGCTTGGATCACGCGGGCAGATATAACTTACAACGCAGAATGGCGATAGGGTTACTGTATTGTCACCGAAAACTGGAAGATTGTCTGAGAAGGCACCATTCATGTACCGAACTCGACGGAATCGCGGTGGTTAAAATGCCAGTGAAACGAGAAATAAAGCAGGCACATAAGAGAGCTTGGAGGACGTCTTCACCGCTTGTGAATTGTGAGACTATGACTTTTTTTTCCATCGGAAATACATGCTAATGAGATGTGAAGGCGCCCGTTGACGTATTTATGTGCATCTGGTGGTATATATCTTTGTTGTAATTGCTGCGATAAATTTCCTCATCTTGTCGGTTCCTACGGTTATTGCTTCTCACGCATCCTTTTGATTTGTTCTTTCTGCAGTTGTTGATCACAGATGATGTCGTTGTGGAGCAACCGTGCACCTACGGGAGTGGTACCGGGAACTTCGTCGAGCCTAACTAAACTAATTTAAGCTGTATTAATCTAACTTAAGGAAATTTAAAATCTACTCTATAATAAACATTAACATTAGAATTGATTATTTTCCTAACCTTACTAAAACTATGTACAATACATAACTTCCCTATCCCAGTTTGGCTCGAGGGTGCATCCTTCGGAACACGTTTCCCGGTGGTGGTGTTTAAGTGGTAGTTCGGTTGGCTACCGTCTCCAATAACCCGTAACAGATCGTCAAAATTGTATAAATATTTTATTTACGAGCTGTATTCTTCGGCGTATTTCGTCTCTTTCATTACCGGTTCTCGTCATTTTGGCACTTAAATATACAAATTTGCTGACATTTTCAATACTGTATTTGCTAAGTGTGATATTTTGTGTATTTGAGATATTTTTCTTCGACTGCGTCATGAGCTTTGTTTTATTTTCATTTATTTGTAGTCCTACTAGTTTTGCTTTGCTGTTGAGTTTCAGGAAGAGTTCTTTGGCAGTTGCTAATGACCGTGACAAAATGTTTATGTCGTCCGCATAGGCTACCACTTAGCTCGACTTGTATAGAAATGTACCTCGTGTATCAACCGGTAGCTTAATTATGACGTACTCCAGAGCCAAATCGATAGCAATGGGGTCAGCCAATCGCCTTGCTTTAGTCTGATATTTGTATCAAAGGCATCAGTGATTTGGTTAATGATGTGGAAGTGGTAGGTGGGAAGTTTGATACTTCTGACTCCCTCTTTTTCCTCCACTTCATAGAGGTATTTTTTGACTCAGGTGAGTGGTGCTTTCACTTTTGGCCATGAGAGTTTATAATCTCTGAACTGCGCATGCACTTAGTCCCGAATTTCGGCTAGTTTAACGTCTTTGTTCGCAAAAACGTATTATATTGCGTTGCGCAATCGAAGAATGAACCTCTTTTTTGTTCATTGTGAGACGTTAAACTAAAGAAAATGATCGGGTGGTTGGCTTGGCATTGAGTCATCTATACAAGCTCCTCCCAACTCTTCTAAACGCTCAGCCTATCTTCGACACGTTCGCCAAGTCCTCAAAAGTAAAAGGCTCGTTTATATTTGAATGCCCCTTGTATGTAACTTATAGATAGATTCACTGTAAATACTCTAATTATACCTGGAACCAGATAAACAGTGCTTTCCTGGAGTAGCACAGGGTACTCGTTGGTTCTGTTTTTTTCTAAACTCCGATTTATAGTGTTTAATCCCGTTGTATGCTGCTACAAGCTATGAATTTCTTCCAAAGGTTTTAGTGCCTCAGACTTGCCTTGTATTTCATGTTTATATAATTTGAGTGGATCTCACAATGAGTTATTATTATGATCACAGAAAATGTGCCTCGAGAAGTGTCCCTACAGTTTTGTGTTTAGTATTTTGTTCTAGAATTATTCAGAAAGGATAAATTGAGCCTTTGGTTAGGGCTCCTCAGTATCTTGTTCTTTCAAATGAAGGGCCTCAATATCCTGACAGACTTTCTCCAAGGCTCCATTTTAGCCTTCCAGACCTCCTGATTACAACGTTTAGCGTGAGATTATGCTTACTCCATTGCTCCTTTCTTTTCGCAAACTGAACATTCTGCAGAGATCATTATATAAGGTGTTAAGACTTAAGATTCACCATCTACACTTCTTATATCTTTATGCTGCAGGGTTGGTCTGCACTGCCTTCATAGAAAATTATTATAACATTTTGTAAATTCTCTTCGGATTTTTCTTTCGGGGGTTGCGGAACCTTATTCTTGGCTTGCAAATGAGCCTGTGACCAGATCGGGATGGTTTATTTGGCACATGCTATTGCAAGATATTATGGGCAATATGGTCAGTTGCAAGATAAATAATTTAAACTTCTGTACAGGTTGTATATGTTGGCTCAGTCCCCATATTTAGAATATCTAGATTTTGGCTCATTTATGTTTGTAGAAGTACTCGCCGATTCCGGTGCTGCCCAATACTGTCTGGTAGACGTACGTTTCTGCACCGATGCTTAACCGTATTAATGATTCTTATTTGTGTCAAATCGATTGTAATAACAGGAGTTATACTTAATTTCAATGTGTAAAATGGGCTTAGCAAAATGTTTGAAGATAAAACAAAACGGTGGTTGCTTAAGTTTAATAAAAGAGCTTTTCATGTTTCAGATTTGAATAAATCCTCAGCACGAATTTATCATGCGTACGCCTAACTTGGTACGTATTTTTCTTTTGGTCTTTCGTTGTCCCTAATAACAGCATGAATACGCAATTCAGGATAGATAATAAAGAGAACACGGCAAATAAAATTCTTTTAGTAAAATTTGTATACAACATTTGTGCACAGATATATTCGAACTTAAATTTATACAAAAAGATCCTATTTTCACCACTACTTGCCATTTTATGTCACCATTATCTCCTCTTTTAGTCAAGATATTTGAAATTTTTTGTGTGTACCTGCAATGACGATTAAAATACAGTGTGTGGCAGCATAACATACTGTCGCGTGTTGTGGTTCGCGGCCAATAATGTTAATGTTCCGGGAAAGTGAAACGCAATTTCTTTTAAATTAAGTTAAAAGAGTTTATCTACTAAGAGTGCACAATTATTAATTTCACTATTTCACAAAAATTAGTTGAAATGTTATTCACTAGTCTATGAATTTTTATTACAATTGTCTTCACTAACAATCACTTCACTCACTTCACTTATCAACCAATCTCGCCTTTACGTCGCGCTCCACTCTATCGCAGTTTTCCTATCGCGGTTGTAATATATCCCCCATTCATTCAGCTCGCCTTTATATAGGGTCTCTAGCCATTCAATCCATTTCTCGTACATTGCCGAATGTTCTGACGAGAGCTACCTGGAATATTCAAGCAATCCTGAATGGGCGCAGTGACGTCACTTTCAGATATTGATCATGCTTGGTGGGTTCTTGTGTTTTCGAGTAGATTCATTTGTTGATCATGAGGTTCTTAATGGTTGTGAAAACAATTGCGACCGTTGCTCGCAGAATTATTTGTACATGTAAAAATACTTTTTTCAAAACTTAATAAAACCTATTGTTTGAATCGGAAAATTTTTATTTGTTTTTAATAATGTAGCCCCCGAATAAACCGATTTCTGGCATTTTTCATGACTCTTACCAGCATAGCAGGCATTATGTTGGCAATTTCTTCCTTGATGTTGGTCTTTAAATATTGTAGAATCCCTGGGATGTTCACATAAACACGGGATTTTAAAAAACCCCATAAAAAATCACAAGGGGCTAAATCGGGAGAATTTAAGGGCAGACAAATGTGTGCGCCAGAACGCCGTGGTGATAGCAAAATCGTAGCCCTCACTGCTTTTATATTCTCGAGTGATCAACGGTTCAAGGGACTCCAGTTCTTCATTTGTCTGAACGTAGGGACTCACGTAACAATTGATTTCCTGTCCAGAACAGGGGCCAACGGGGCTAAATTAAAACAATTTCGATCAAATAATATCCGCTCAAAAAGTAGGCCTCAACGGCAAAAGCGAGCTACAATATATATATATATATATATATATATATATATATATATATATATATATATATATATATATATATATATATATATATATATATATATATATATATATATAGTTTATATAATATATAAACTTTACAATCCCGTCCACTACCGCTCCGCTAAAACATCAATGCTGCCGTACTAAAGATTTTATCATAAATTTTTTTGGAAGAAGCGGCGGGCTAATATTTGGTAAATGTTAGGAGCCCGTCAATTTTTATAATGAGTATTGTTAGCACAATTAGTGTAGTAAATAAATGATATAATATTTTTGATATATGCTCATGAGCTATCGCACTAACTTCATTTCTATTAGAACGTTACGCGGAAATAGGTTTAAAATTAATGAAGTTATAGTAAATACCTCATAAGTTATTTTCAAACAGGTGAATTAGGATATTTTTTGGCCCAAATTATATAGAGCTGGCCTTAAATAATGCTGCAAGTAGTGTTCTTAACTCATATGTTGCTCCATAATTACACCTATCATAAGGGGTTTCCTATCACTCGACCAGAGCATATCTACTAAATAATAGCAGTAGTGAGAACAAACTTTATTTTTTAATAGTACTTATACAGTAGAGAGAAAAACACTAGAATCGCATATATTTGCGCACAAAAATTTTAATTTGCAAACGATAGAACAAACATCTCTCAAAATTTTATTCCTCTTTTACATGTTTGTTTGCCTCTCTTTTCATTCTGCCTGCTCCATGATTGCAAGAGCTTATTATGCATTTACTCTGAGCCTATCTTGAGTGTCCCTTAAAATAAAAAAAAAAATCCGTTGGCACCACCGCTTCGTTTCAAAAAGCAAGTAATAATTTGATTAGCCACCACTTAGTAAGTCAAATACTGTTTAAGGAAAATGTTTTATTATATAAATACTTCCAATGTAAACCAATTCAACCATTTCCATGAAAATATATTCAACACTCCAGTTGCTACTAAAACAATAAATTTCACTTACTTTCTGGCCTTTATAGACCGCCATTTTGAATTTAAGTTTTTGGTTTTGGATTTTTTCAAAGATCTGTATCTTAGAGTCTTACCAAGACAGTGCCAAATCTTGTTCAATTCGGAGTTTACTGTGCTGTACAGAGCAAAAATATTCAAAATTGTATTGAAAATAGCAGCTAAAATCATTGCTTTAAATTTTCGAAATTTTTAATTAGCATCCGATAATTCAGTAGTCCATCGGTTCAAGCTTCATCAAAGTTCGTTGAAAAACGTGGCCACTAGGGGGGCTTGAAAATCTGAAAAATAGCATAATCGAACAGTAGCCACTATGAAACTTGCATTTAAATGATCACCAAAATAACAGTATCATTAGATATGATTACTTTCTGATTTAGTGTTAAGTTTCACAGATATCAAATCCACCCCTTGAAATTTGGAACTTCAACTAGCTGCCATTTTGTTTTTTGAGACTTGACCTCGAAAATCTTTTTATTGTTCTCTAGATACTTACAGCTTTTATCAAACTGCCAAATTTCATTAGCATCGGTTAAAAGGTTACAACAATAAATTTCAAATTTTTTTTAGATTTGACCGACCGCCATTTTGTTTCAGATGGTTTGACTTCAAATCATACAGTTCAATGAACCTAAGGACCGAGTTTTGTCCAAATCAGAGCTATAGCGTGGTAAGAACCGAAATCATGCCATTTTGTTTTCGCTCGGCCAATTTGGTGAAACTTAAAACAAATGTTTAACCTCGAGCGTGGTCACGAGTTTCGTTGTATCCCATATATATATACATATATATATATATATATATATATATATATATATATATATATATATATATATATATATATATATACATATATATATATATATAATATATGTACAAAGTGCCCTCCGCAATGGATAAATTTCTGTGGAGAAATTTAACTAAAACAAGCATTTTATAGGCAACACTTATGTGCTTATTACACCTTAAGACCCCAATACATCTTATATAAACACGCAGTCTGGTCTTTTGAAAAATCAATCGGTCAATTCTGAAGACATGAAAAGTCCTAATGGTGCAATATTTCTTCTTGAAGCAAATTAAGCTATAACGCCTTAAGGAGTTTTAGTTAGCTACCAATCATTATGTGCATATTTGCTTAGAACGCTTTTGCAATAACGACAACTGTTTCTTAATTTGGTAATACATAATGCAAGGTTATGTCCATGCCTTCGGGTGACTTTGAAATTGGCAAACAATTGTGTTTACTTACAAAGCTAGAAGCATAAATCGTTAGAAATAAAACTTAAGGTTTCATTCTTAAACAGAGAGCCCAATCTTAATGAGCAATTGTAACTATAAGCGGCACAATCAATTATATTTCAGTATAGTATTTGATAAAGAGAATAATTTTTAACGGCCTTAGGGACTTTTACATCAACATCTTGTTTAATGTAAGGTCGAGATAATTTCAACTACCTTAACACATTTATTAGCTACTTGTATAATTCAATCCGTCACTAAATATAATACTTTAGAAGAACATCAATCAAAGTGAAACTAATTGGTTAATACTTTGAAGATGCATCAAGTCATGAACCAGTTACTACTGAATGAACGACCGGAAGGTTTGATTGCATGGTTTATCTTCGCTATACAAGCAACGAAGGTTTGCTAAACACATCTGTATCTATAAAAAGTATCTTCAATTTATCTATTTCTATGATTCTCCACAGTGCAAATGTAAGTAAAAGCGGTCAAGATGAAATGACCTGGAAGAAGCCTTGCGGAAATTTCAATGAATCGTAACGATCCATTAATTTAATTATTTAGCAACATCTACAACTTGGCGAATCAACCATTGAGATCTAATCTCACCAATCATCGTTGAATCTAATCCAGCCAGAACCTCCGTTTGATTACGTCATTTCAATTAACTTTTCCGCTCCTTCTAAAACATCCACGGTAAAGTTTGATTCTGATAAGTAGCAAATTATCCACAGATGTTTTCCTATTGATGATAAAAAAAATTTGAGTTCATTTTGAATTGAATAGAACACAATTTACAACATCGATGTCAATAAATTATACACAATCGATTCGATCGGAAAGATGAAATGAGGAGTTGTACACGTCTAATAAATTTTTCTTACAATTCACTAGGGTCGATTACGTTATTTGTGAGTTGCATATTGACTAATTAGAAGCTTTTGGGTCGATCATGTTGAAGGCAAAATAATTAGTATGGTAATGAGATTTTTCATCTTGTAGATTGCTACAGAGTACTATTAGTGATACTCACGAAATTAAATGAGGAAAAAAATTTTCGTTAGGAAATAAAGTAGTAATTTTAAAGAATAGCTGTCATACGAGTATTATTTTATAAAAAACGTTTAAGAAAAAAATATAAACGACTTCAGAACGTCCTAAAAAAAGATGAAACAAAATCTTTGGAATCGGTCCCAAATTAATTTTTGCCTGTTTTAGTTACTATTGATTTATAAGTTGTTGCCGACTACTTTTTCAAAACCAGGAAACTGATTTGGCACCGATTCTAAAAATTTTGTTTCATCCTTTCTAGGGTGCTTTGAAGTCGGTTCTTTTTTTCTTAAAAATTTTTATTTCATGATTTTTAGTAGCAACATTAACCTTCAAAAGCATGTCGACCTGGATTGATCCTGAATAAATAATGATTGTTTCTATAAATTATGGAGGTGATTTCCCTAGTGCTGGATACCATTACGGAAAGCAGCATATGCTTCATGATAGTAGCCAAACAAATAGCAAATTTTAATCTTGCGGCCACAATCAGTTTGGATCCGTAAGAATATCTCAAACCGTGAACTGCTGTCTTAAATCTTGTGGAAAACTTTTAATTAATAACTATTTTAAGTATTCTCCAATATATTTAAAATTCTTATTAATATTTTTTTAGAGTAAATTATTGCTTTTTGTGATCGACTTATTCTGCTTGCGTGCTTACAAACAAATCAGTTTTCCAAAACCATGAATACGAGAAGTATTTAGAGCTGCATCGATCTATTGTGGAGAAGTAAATCACATAATTGAGTTCAAATTGGCCTGAGAAGCTATAATGAATTGGGGTGTATAAATATTGTATGTCCGTAAAGGACTGCAGCGATGGTCTGCTACATCGGCAAGAGATGATGGTGGTGTTTGCCAAGATTGGCCTTGTCGGGGAGACGTGAATGCGCTGGCAGGCTAGCATTGTGGTGTCGTGTGGTGGGTTATTCTTCCCAGCACAAGGGTCCTCTGCAAAAAATTTCGCATTCACGAATTGTCAGATAAAATACGGGTCGACAGATTTCGACGCCGAGGTAACCTACTAAGGGCTGACCTTACGGGGCGTGGCGAAAACAGACGAGGCTTGGGGGGACTTCGTCTTTACCGGCGAACTTATGGCCACCACGTAAGAGTGGGGCATCAAGCTGAAAGCGGTGCCCCCTCGCACCTCCCCGTCTGGATCAAGATTCAGTGTTGATTTAATTATTTCAAATATATTGCTTGAACAATTCACAATTGAATGCATACTCGCAGCATAGCATACAAATCCACTGAGAACTGATTACATTACACTCTTTGTTTTATATAAAAAAAGATAGCTTGGAAACGAATTTTTTTAAAAACCAACAAGAAAGCAAAAAATAACTGTATCAGGCCGAGAGAGGTTGTCACGTGAATCGACAAACTGAACGACATCAACAAGGCAAAACGTACAATACGTGATTTTCGTTTCCACACCAATAAATCTCCGAATGGTCAATGGCGGAAAATCACATTCCCTATCTTCTACATTTTCCGCACTTTTAACTTTTTATTGGGTCACTACTACTTCGAGCGTAAGAGGTCGTTCTTCTCAATTTCAATGGCATACAAATTATTCTTTTGCTTGAAGCAAATGAGTTTTCCATAGCAATATAAAGTACAACTATCGATTGGCCTTCCCGTCAAGATGCGATTATATCAAATCTAGCATCAATTTTTGCTGATTTATCGTGTTCTAGCGATTTTGTCATTTGACTAGCCAAGATGAAAAAACCTTTTGTTTTTTCCCATTACAAGAAAGGAAACAAGATTTTATTCGCGGCGGAACCGAACGAATAACCGTTCGATCAAATAAAAATGATTATTTTCGCGATTTCGAGCGAAAAAATAATTTTCCACGTACGTCCCGAAATGAACCCTTTTATTCATCGGCCGTTGAAGTTCAACCTTTCGCTTGCCGACGTGGTTCTCATGGCGTGTTCTCTGTATGGTGATCTGTAACAGACCCCCGGAATGGTTCCTGTCGCAACGGAGTTTCATCCATCCAATCTCGTTTGCATTGCAGCAAAATGCAATGTGTTAAGATGCGTTCCGAAGGGGTTGCCGTGTCCAAATTTTAATTGTAAATTGAGATAATTATTTTTTTGAATTTAAAATTAAAATTGGATCATCATTATGATGAATTTCGAAGCAGTTTGCCTTGGCAACTGTTCAATTGCTAAAAAGCGAACAAATTTCAGATTTCTGAACTGCTCAAATTTTACTTAAAGCTTAATCACATACAACTCACACATGAAAATTATGGAAATAAACTTTAATCACAAGATCGTTCAAATTTTCTTAGAAAGACTCTTCAAATGTATCCTAAGCTTTAACCATATGTATAAATGACCATGTGGAGCATTGAGTTGGAGCACACTCCACTTGTGCAGCAACTCCCAAGGTCAAACTTCGGTGGCGGCATCGAGTTTAAACTTCTGATGCTGCTGTCGGATGATCAACCCACCCACCTGTGATGGGTACTAATTGGAAAATTAGGTAATAATCACATGGTTGAGCGTGATATTGACCATATAACCTGGAATTTCGTTACATTCATGGAATAGGATGCCCTAACAACGAATCTCAACGCCAAGGTTTGGATTCGGACCATTGTTTCTGATTGGATAGCCATAAAATGTTCACATGATTAATAACCATACGCCACTATACATGGATCCTTAATAATTGAAAACTTCCCATACATTGAACAGTGATGGGGAAAAATCAATGCTAATGTCGTGAAAATACAATTTTTCTAACGCTATCTGTCCTTTCCTACTTTCCAATTGATATGTTCTTTACAAGAAACGTTACCTAAAGTAAGCTCAACAGTTTACGGAAAACAGTTTTCATTTTTATCTCCTGGTTCAAAAATGACGGGTAGTCTTGTTAGTGCAGGCACCAAAGGTAGTTGAGTATGCATAATATGAAGACTGGCAACTATGCTCAAGTCCTTTTACCTGAGACACCAAACAAAAAAAAAACCATGTTGCCAGCAGCTGTGCTGGTCCCATTCCGCTTTTCCGCCTTGGACTAGTCAGTAGAAAATAATTTATGGCGCGTAACAGCTTATTTTTTTCGTATTCACGTAATATTATTCAATTTGTCTTGTAGTTATTTGTTTTATTAGGATATTTTACTTAAACGAAAACGTGGACCATGTCGCTACGTGTGAAAAATGTAAAGAGGCGAAGACTAAACAAAATTTCGTGTTTGCATTGTGATTAAATGGTTCATTTAGTAGGGAACCAAAATCACAATCGTTATACCAAAGAGCAGCAGATTGGAGAAAAGATGATATTAGTGAAAAAAATAATAGTCAATTATTTTTTTGATTATCCGATACCCACAGGCGGATTCTCTTATTTTCTTGGAAAGCTAGCGGGCGTCACACCTTTGAGTGAGCAGACGGGTTTCGACCCATTCGAGTTATCTTAAGTACCTAAAGGATCTGTGAAAGAAATGATTTTAAATCTCAGACAAAAGCCCTTTCCAGTCCATGAATAATTATTCTAAGGTTCGTCTGCTTAGTAGAATTAACCTTATACAAATCACCCAGATTATCCCTCAATCAACCAACAAATGCTTCCGCAGAACTTGAACTTTCTGCCTTAAGAATAATGCTCCCTTCATTCATTTTTATAAACAATGAGTATCCTAGCAACCGCTGATTGATCTCTTATTGTTTTTCTCAGACAATCGCATTGTTTTCAGATAAATCACCAAATCTATCAAACATTTCAGCTTAGCGTTGGTTGAAAGGTATTTGCCTTGTTTTAATGCCTTTTGCTACTGTCGATTTTTCACTAGGACACATCCAGAACATATATGAAGTTGATAATAATGCTACCCGGTATATATTGTCAGGCATTTTGATGCAACTCTTGAGGCTATTTAAATTATCCAAAAATTAAAGCAACAATGATTACAAAACATCATGAATCTTCTTCCTTCAGGTAGGACAATAACTATGACAGTACCAATAAAATTTAGAAAATTCTCTGCAATGGCAAAAGATTTTTTTTTTTGGTTTAATAAAATAATTTTAGAAAACTCTACTAAAATCGCGACATGTCAGTCCGTCCACCTGTGTGTCACAGCAATTTTTCTCGCAAAAGATATAAGTTAGAAGCTATAAGATGTTTTTTTGAGGTGATTCATCAATCCTGAACTTAAAGTCCGGTCTGATAAGACTCTTTCAGCTTTCTTTTGTTTTTTTGCGGACCCAGAGTCCCATTTTCTCCCGATATCTCTATCTCTCTTGGGACCTAGGCGTTACATGACGAACGTCGTTTAACGTATATTGAACGTATGAACAATAATAATTTTGTTTTAACGTAGATACCTACTGTCATACCACATGTCTACAGCTAGTTTATGAAAATTTACCTTAAGTAGCTCTCTGAAATTCTATTTGAATAAATTGAGCTGATCAACAATCAATACGTATTAATTTAATAGTTATTATTTTCAACCCTTCAACACAATATTACTCATTCTCACGCACAATAACATAATATAAATGCTTACGGTACTCTGCTCTGTCTCTGTAGACATGAATCAACCGAAATCAGAATCGTTTGTAGGTACGGAACTCCCTTGATAGCCGTTACCCTGTACATCATGTAGCATTTGGTCTCGCACAAATATAAATACTCACGATTCTTTTTAAGAAGTAGTATGTTCAAACCTATTTTTGGCCATTAAACATGGTCCTTGGATGAAATTAGATGGCGCAATATGCACTTATATATCTAACATAGACTGGTTACACCGGTTTCTGTAGTCTGTAGTGTTGACCAGGATACACGCTTTTGAGCTTCACGGCAGCGCACTGGCACTCTACGAAAGGGTCAAGGAACCCAATAAGCACAATTTAATTATCAGTTAAACTAAAATTGTAGATATCACACCAAAGATACATAGATACTCAATTGTGATGTGAGAGCTCGTTGTCACTATTTCAGTATACTATTCTATGGACTGGACAATTAAAACGTAACGCTAAATGCTAGCAATCCGAATGGTTTTATTGTTTAGCTTTGAGTAAAATCATTCACAGCTTTCACTGGTATCAATACTTTTCAAACTTTTATTTAGTTAGAAAAGGTTCTCAAGCGCGAGGCTCCTGTAGCGTGAGGCCGTAGGTGGTTGCCCATGTCACCCACGCCTTGCACCGCCGCTGTTCCAATCAACTTTTATTGTCGTTAGAAGTGTTCCATTGTATCATATGTCAATTAAACTACTCTTCAATAATTCAAAACTTTTTTGTCTCTTTCAAGCTAGCGAACATGGACGCTTGAGACGAGCACAAACATTGTACAAAAAGCAACCATTACTTTTCCTGATGAAGGCCGTTGCATTACAAGGGGGATATCAAATCTAAAAATTTTAAATTGGCTGAACTAAACCACTCATCTCTGCCTAAAGGATGAAAACTTGACGGCTGTAGTTCATTTAAACCTAGTAAAACTACAAACAAAGCTTCTTTCTTTAGGAGCAGCCACTCCTGATCATCACGGTTCTGCTTTATTGCTTATGTTTATTATATGAACGAGTGAGTTATTGATGACCCACCTGCATCTACATGCGTGAAGCTACGTAAATTGTAATGTGTGGGCCATGTCGTAAAAGTGGAAGTGCGCCGACTCCCCTGAATTACATTTAAGAGTAGAGCATCAAGAAGGTACCACTGCAAATATCAAGGGCATAACAGTATGGCTCAATAAGAAACAGATAGCAGATTCTTTTTACTAGTAAGAGAATAGTGATGGAACCGAGATTATTGGAGGAGTTTAGTTCTGTAGGCTACTGCCTTACTTGGGCTAGCTATTGATAGTGATGATTGCGCTTCCCATTCCACATACTGTATATACTCTAGTAGCTTAAGACTCTGCACATTTTGAATACAACAGCTTATGCTTAGTAAATATATAAAGACAAACTATACATTTTAGTTAATTATTTTACTTATTTGATACTCGCAGGCTAATTCTCTTTTTTCTTGAAAATCAGTTGGGCCACGCTTTTTTGAGTGAACAGATGCATTTCGATTCCTTTGAGTCATCTTCAGTTTTATATTTTATGCATTGCCTTATGGAATTGAATTGTCAGACAAAAATGGAAACGAGACAATCCAGAACAAATGGACGCCCAACAATATAATATGCTTCTACCTGCCCTAATCTAGGGCCTACCTGCTTAATCCATCCTACACCTGTAGGAAGTAATTTCCTTCCACGCATCCTTCAAACACTGAACATGACTCAAAATAGTTGAAACCCATCTCCTCACTCAAAAAAGGAGAGTCTGACGGCTTTTCAAAAAAAAAACTGTACATTTATTCGTTGCGATTATTAGTCGTCGGTCTGAATGTAATTTTTTTACATTAAACTCGTAAGACATTTTTCTTTTTCTTATATGAGAGTATATCTTTGTGAGTATCGATATGTAGTCAAAGGTCATTGCAAGCTAATATGTGCCAAATATATTTGATCAGACAATTTCAATAATCATGACTATCGCCCCTAGTATGACACAAGAGAGCTGTATATCATATACAGTGTAAACTCTATATAACGTCACTCGATTAGACGACGAACTCCCTAAACCATTGAAATCACTCGGCTTTGATTGGCTTTCATACAAAGATAAACTCTATGTAGCATTACAGCCGCTCTCAATAACGACAACAATTAATTAATAAAAAGTACTTTTTAAGTTGCCAAAACTAGTATAAACTGCGTAGCTGTATGCGTTCTTTTGTCGCTTTATAATCCTAGTCCGTAATAAACTCGACTGTCGGCATCATACATACCGAACATTCCAAGAAATTTTCATTCATTTACAAATTGGGATTGCTTGCACGTGTTGACTATTGTTAGTAGGAGTCATGGATTGTCTATAAGTTATCATATTCTTAGTTGCTCACAAACTTTCAAACTGTAAACATGGCAAATAAGAGAAAATCACTGTGTATTTACGAAAAAATTTTGGTAATATGCGCAATAGAGGCGGGAGAGAAGATAAGTGATGTTGGCAGACCCTTTGGATTCAGTCGCTCTACTGTGCCTACAATATGGAAAAATAAAGAAAGAATTCTACAAGTAGAGGAGAATGGCAAATCTTCCTGAATACAAAGATTTGGATCAAGCTGTGCTATCATGGTTTCATCAACAACGCCAGAATAATATGCCTATCTCAGGGCCGATCGTGAAAGCTAAGTTTGCTGAAGAACTTGGTTTACTTTCTTTCAAAGTATCAAAAGGATGGCTTGGAAAATTCAAGTAACGTCACCATATCACTATGGCAAAATTAGTGGTGAAGCACGAAGTGTTGACACGAATGCTAGTCACAACTGGATTAATAGAGTGTGGTCAGAATTAACAGAAAAATACCCCCCAAGGGATATTTTTAATGCTAATGAAGCAGTAATTTTCTATAAGTTGACCCCAGATAAAACGCTGAAATTTGAAGGCGAAAAGTGTGTTGGAGGAAAGCTCTCCAAGGAGCGTATTATAGTCCTTGTGCTGCTAATATGGATGGCAAAAAAACGGATGATAATAGGCAAATCCAAATTAAAAAATTGCCAGTGACATATAAAGCTAATAAATGGATGACCAATCAACTTTTTGAAGAAGAAGTGGAAAGTGGGATGCAGAATTAAAGCGACGAAAAATTTTACATCTTGTTAACAACTGCCCTGCCCACCCTCTTATATCAAGCCTTCAAAGCTTAGATTTGGCATTTCTTCCTCAAATAGTCTTGCAGCCAATGGATCAAAGCGTGATTTAAAGCCTCAAAAGGCACTACAGAAAGAAATTATTGATGGGGCTAGTCGGATCTGAGGGTAAAACTTCTAGTAATATGCTACATGCAGTAAATTTTTTATCAAAATCCTGGGAAGAGGTGACATCCACAACTATACAACACTCTTTTTGACATGCTGGGCTTTTTACGAATTCTATGAGTGACGAAATGGAAATGGAACCGGTGCTTGATATCGATGACGACCTTCTATTAACTGAGCGCACTCAACAGTTTAACATGGCAGGAAAATTTTCAGAAAATCTTAAAAACTTAATCGAAGTAGACGACTACCTGCTTACAACGGCTTCACTCACAGACAAAGAAATTTTGGATTCAGTGAGAAAAACTGAAGATCAAGAACAAGGAGATAAAAAAGATGAGACGGATGAGCCTGAGCCTTCGCCAATCATTAAGGAAGCTCTGGAAGCAGAAAAATTATTGGAAAAGTATTTTTTTTATCACCAAGATGCCTCAATATCGCAAGATATGAATGAAATAAGTAAAACACTACAATTAAATTAATGGTGCAGCAAAAGACGTCAAACTATACGCAATAGCGTTCAAATAAGAATACTGACACTAGTCTGAAATAAACTTTTTATTTTTCTAATACAGATTTTTCTTCTCTCCATTTAACGACAACTCTCTATAACGTCAAAATATACGCGGACCCCTGAGTGTCATTATATAGAGTTTACACTGTATATATGTCCTATGTGGAACCTGTTTGATGAATTTTGTACTTGAGTAGTATTTAAAAGTGGTTAGATTTATTCACAAGTCGAATTATTTGATTTATATTTTTTTTCATAAGGTGTAAGAAATAGCAAAAGATTTTGTAGAATACAGCTTGGAAAACAATAATTTGTAAGTTGTCACATTACATACAAAACTAAAAATAGAATCGAAACAAAATATAATATAATTTTTTTAATAACAAAAAAAAATTAAACAATTTCTTCATTTCTAAATATATATCTTTAATATCCTACGTTGTACTTGCATCTAAAGCAATAATGTATAGATTCAATGAAATCATGCCATGGGTAAATTGCATTCATTATTTTTAAGCAAATAATCTTGTACATTTAACAGCTCATCTAATGCTGTGGGAATCAGTCAAAATTCTCAGATTACCTTCTCAAACAAAGAAGTAAACAATACTATCCAAGTCCATCGTCAAGTCTATTATATCTAAATAAACTGATTATTTGCAGCTGCATTCAAACATACCAAGCACGACCACAATCTGCTATCATGAAATTCATTTAGAAATATTTCTGAACAATTGCACGTCTGCAATTAGAACTCTCAATAATAAGCGGCGAAGACATAGCCATCCACGGGATCTCAATTGTCTTACATATTTTCAGCAAATTATTTCATCCAACCTTGGCTTACTTGCAACCAAGATGCAAGGGAACCTCTGAAATTTGAATGTCTTTGCGGCCTAAAGACTATTTTCATAACTTCCTTTCCAAGCTCGTTAACTCATATAAATTGTTAATACTCACATTATCCGACAAATTCGTTTTGCAATGACAAAGTACGCACAGTATTCAACTGGAAGTACTCGAAATTAACAATGCATTATACACTATAACCTCTCCTTATCTCTTCATTACTTCAAAATTCCAGTTTCAATATCGCGCCAATTAATCTTGAATCTGAAGTTTGCCAGCTGCATTTGAAAATAACCATAACATTTTTTATATGAATTTGCATTAATGTTCAGTTGATTGTGTTAACCTCGCTTCAAGCAGCAGAACTTTAGTTAGGATGATAATGTGATTATGGGTTTCGGAAGGCGATGAAGAAATAGCGGATTAATGAGGCTTGATTTCGAAATGTTTCATTAATAACGCATTCAAGTGAACTTGGCATAACTTCTGTCGATGCAAACAACCGGAACATCGTTTCCAAAGCTGTTGATGCAGAGCATTTTGAAACGATTTCCTAATCAGCATCATTAACACATTCGAAATATTACATATTGATCAGTTTTGTTATCATTCAATTCACTTCCCAGTCATTTTTGTACCCACGCCCAGCTAACGCTCGCAATACAATAGAGTCGCATTCCACTACCGTCGGTTTCATTTCTCATACCAATATGCGGGTGAAGGTCACTGACAAGCAGCGTTAACATCAAATTAATATGCACCTTTAAATTAGAGAGACAAAAGATTCCTAGTCCATCACTTAATATTAATAAGTAAATGTGGTTTATTAATATGTAGCAGCTTAAAACATCGTTACCATTGCGATACTCGCTGGAGTGTTGTTTATGATTTCGTCACATTAAATTCAATGTATCAAGGTAAAGTTCTTTTGTTTTTGTTATGCGACTGCTTATTTATATCATATTAAATGATATCAATTACATAATTGCCACCAAAGTCGGGACAGAAAGGCACATCAGATGATGTAATCCATGCATGCATATTCATCCCAAGCACCGAGATCAAGTTCAGACAATATCGATTATGTAATGTTATTCGCTTCATTGTCATAATAACGGAATCATGTCAACATACTTGTCTGAGATGAAGGCGAGTAAACAAAAGTGCCTTCAAAACTATTATTCCAGTCCGACTGCAATATCTACCCTTTGATATTATGGTGTTGCATCATTCAAACGAAAGACTCAAGCCAGTAACCTGGTTATGCCAATGGGATTCCATGAGTGCATCGTTTGATTTATATAAATTGACACCTCGAATCGTTTAATTTTGAGTTGTAACTATAAAATTTTATTTAGATACGTTAAAATTAAGAACCATGACAATGAAGAAGTATTACTGCATGGAAGAATTTGTTTCTATAATTGTTTGCAAATTGCTTTTCTTATTTCCTAATCAAATGCTATAAAATCCTCGTCAAGTGATTGCCGACAAACAATAAATGCGATACGCATTTAAAGCAGCCACATCCGTCTCCATGTGAACTAATTTTATCACAGCACATGAATAATCGTAGCTAAAACAAGTTCTATATATCAAGAACAAGTATGTTGGTTTCCTTCATACGACATCGAAAGCCACCCTAAATCATCTAATAATATGTATTTAATCAAATTAAGAAATAAACGCTTTGCAAGCTAAGGTGACATCGTAAAAAATAAAATTACCAAAATAACGAAGAAACAAATTTATGATAACACTAGAAAATTAATTTTAAACATGCGTCTATTGGTTTAGCATTTATGCGCTTGGGAACTAGTTTAGTAAATTAATTTAATTGACTTAAAGACAAAATTCTCTTCTCCTGTTCTACTCTTCATATGCATTTACCAAAACTAGTTGCATTTATAAAAGCTTAAATTAAATTCAAGTGTTTCGTGGTTGAAAACCTTACCGAGCTATTTGTGACGGATTTATTACTTAAAATTTCATTTTGATATGTATTAACACTCATCGGTAGGGACTGTCAGCAGGAATTTAATTCTCTAGCTTTCATTATCTAACATGAAATTCATTAATTTGAAATTGTATCTATTCAGATGGAGAAGAAATGAAGGAAACAAGAAAGCTATGTTCCATGCGTTAGTAAGTAAGGGAAAAAAGATTACAAGCTAGTTGCTAAAGATACAGAAACTTACAGGTTGTAGATTATATGTAACAAAAAAGTTTAGTAGACAGAATTATCCACTTACTCAACTTACAATATGCAGACATCAACAGTGAACTATGAAATGAAAAACTTCCATGGTACGAATTTCCCCTTGGTTTCTTATTATTTTAAATCCTAAAAAATAAGAAAAATTAGAGACAAAAAACTTTTCTACTGCATGCATTAGCAATCTAAAAGCAATCTGTTTTGTTCTCCAATGCTAAATTCTTTTTTTTGTTTTGTTTTTGCTAAGATTTGGCCTTAGATTCTTATCGTAGATAATGTTCGTGATCAATCAGCCGCTTTCTGGGGTCATTGCAACCAAAAACTTTGCAGCGAACCCAATTTTTTTCAAATCCTATCACTCAACATTTCGACTAGAAAGCGTCCATAAGATAGGATGCTTTCTACGATGTATTTTGCTGCCATTACTTTAACACAATACCCTCTTTTCTTATCTCACTACCAAGTGCACTTTCCTGATGGGGTGGGTTTAACCAATCTTTCGATCAGCCCAACGTACATCATTAGACAACCAAGGCACATTATTTTGTAGATCCTAGAGGAGATGGAAGATGTTCCATGGGTCGAGATACCGATTATAACGGATGAAATGGTTCCCAAAGATACACAAGAAAGACAATACGCTAAGATGGATCATTACAGCAACGAATGTATAAACATCAATAATGTGGAGAATTACCCCAAAAATTGGCATAAGAATGGTTAAAAATAGCGAAGAGTTCATCAGCAAAGTATAAGATATATCAAGTGTGAAAGAAGACGACATTTTAGTTTTTTTTTTAATGTTAGACCACTTTTCGCTAGCATCCTAGTAAGGCAAACCCTGGGATGTTTAGCAAAATGGACATAAATAGCAAAAAAATATATTAAGTTGGCAAAATTTTCGCATGGAAGAAAAATATTTCACATTCTGGGGTGCTTATTGTAAGACCACATTAGGTTTAGCAGTTTTCTGTCTGCCATTTTGAGTGGGTTTTTAATGGGGCCAGATTGTAAAAGATTAGAAGAAAAAGGGACATTGTCGCAAGTATATTTAAAATGTAGGGACAATAAGTTTGCTGTTGTCAATAGATCCCTTACTAGGAAAAATGTTGGTACATTTTGCCTACCCTTGGACGCTCTGATGCATAAAATGACTTTTTTAATCCAGATTCTAATCAAGACCTTTCATTTAATACCCCACTAAACTACCTTTGATTAAAAAAATTGTTTTAAGGGCTATTATGTTATTAAAGGGACCCCCCCCCCCCCCCGCCCTTTTCAGTTGGTGTGATAGTATATAAAATGTTCTTCAAAATTCTTATATATCTGTAATGTCTATTGTTTGAAATATACAATCGGTTGTAACTTCACTGTTAATGGCTCGATTTTTGTGAAATTTTCTGGACTTATAAAACTACTTTTATGAATCAAACTATTATTTTACTTGTTTACTTACTATCTAGAAAAGTAGACATGATTTTTCAATAAATTTAAGGGCCCGCTTTTGATTTTACAGGCGAAAACATGAAATTTGTTAAATATACTGTTGTTCACAAAGTTGATTGAATGACTTTTGAAGCATTTGTTGACCTTGTACTCAGAAAGGCCTACTTTCAAAATTTTTTTTCTGATTTTTTTGGATCAAATGCGGCCAATCGCGAGGGGAAGAAATAAATATTCATGCATTTCCTCTCTCTCTCGGTACCCCTCGAAGCAAAAATGGTCAGCGTAAGACCCGTTTTGAAAAATTCTCACCAAAAACTTTCACTTGATCCAATTTCAGGCTACTTTTGGTGAAAAAGATTTGGTTAAGGGTCATTTCCCTAAATGACATTCTTCAAACCCCTTATAAGTTTTTTTTTGCATGAAACTTTTAAGGTGGCACCACTTTTGATATACTCACTAAATTTCATGTTTCTAGCTCTTGTGGCTTGCGAGAAAACTTGCTCTGACGCGGACGGACAAGTAGCCCGCGATTTTAGTAGGGCTTTGTAAAACTATTTCACAAACCCTCAAAAGGATTGAAAGGATATTAGATTTGGTAGCAAAATGACGTGTTTCGTGATGGGAAGAAAAGTAATTAAGAGTAATTGAATAACTAAATAATGTTATATAAAATATATGCATGGATTTTGACTTCTGAACTATTTGTTGGCTTTCCACTGTTGCAAATTCCGGCCGTTGTCGGCATTCTCTTCATTGAAATCGAGCTCAAAATTCGTTGGACATACATTCCTTTTAAAATGTTTTTTTATTTTACCTTCCTCAATCGCCTGTTATCACAACCTTTAAATTTCGTCTATTATTTCTACAAGCAAAAATCATAATTTTCCATTTTCTTCAAATAAATCTCAATTTTTTCCCATTGTACTTTACTTCTTTGACAAAAAAACCTAACTTTCCTCTTCAAGAGCACATTCAATTTTCTCCCACCGTATTTATTGTTCCCATTCATCCATTACAATGGTACAGCAATCAGAAAGTAATCATTGCCATCTATATTAATTCTTTTGTGACGCTTGTACCAGAGAAAAAGAATTTAAGAATTTTCCACAACTTATGTATTTGGAATATTGAAACCACGATCGGATAATTATTTGCAAGTTCTGTGGCAAGCGGTGAAGAATTTGAATGTGACAGACAAGCTGCTTGAACATTTAACGACTGGCAGTAAGACGTAGTTGCAATAAGTCATGCTGTCTTATGTATGAAGTGTGATCGGTTCTAAAAGGGTTATTTTTTTGTTTTGAAAAAAAAAATTCTTTTATAGAGTTTGCTCAAGTGCGTGCCGTGACAAGCAAGATACATAGTTTTCGGTGGCCCATATCTTTTCCGTTAGTGAGCGCTCTTCATCGAGGCAATGAGTAAGCAAGTTTTGATCACAACTATGATTCTATCAATTTGATCTTAAATTTTTTCATTAAAATAATAAATTCTGTTCCAAAATTCCAGTTTATTTCACGGTTTGGTTTGTTTTTTTTTTTTGGTTCGCAACTTTGTATAGTAATCATATTTAATTAGTTATTTCGATGCATATTTTCTTTTCTAATAATTCGGAGCTCCATTTCACGTGTTTCAATCGTTTATTTTTTATATATTTGAATAAATACGCCTATAATATTAAAAAAAACTTGTTATTCATTTCTTAGAATGGTCTCGCGTCTATTTCCTCCCTTTGTGTTTAGTTTTTTAATGTAAGTTGGCCCATCAGGGTCAAGAACCCCGACATAGCTCAGCTATAGCTGGCTCAGAATGCCACCTGCGGATAAAAGATATTTGCCATAAAGACATAATTCCATGTATGTGCTAAGCTTTTTAATGATGACCCAACCCTTTTTACATCAGGCGGATGGACAGGCAGGTAGCGAATTCAGTAGCGTTTTGTCAAATTATTTTAACAAAGCCCGAACAAGAATTATGTAAATAAGTATTTAACGCCCTATCTAAACAAAGCAAATTAATTTAACACTGAAAAAGAAGTGAATACCGATGTATGCAGAAAGAATTAAGTTGGATAGACAGCCCTATGCTCATGTTAGAAGGTTTTTGTACCCAACTTACGATATGCAGTCACCAACAATGAATAATGTCATGAAAAACGTCAAAGAGATGTGCACGTTTAGAAGAAAATCAATTGTTCCTCTATTTTGAACGGTCGCCATTTAATGAATTCCTAAAAATATTTATGTTATTGACTTTATCTGAAAATGTTCAGAAGATGAAATCAAAACTGCTGTGTCTGATTCGATGGAGAGTCCATAAAGTAACGAAATTGTGTGTTATTGTTGTTGTAATTAGAAAAAAATCAAAGGCCATAACTTCTGTGAATATAATTGGATTGTCATCAAACTTACATGGTATAAGGAGGTTTTGTGAAACTACTTAAATATTAAATTTTGTTGAGATTAAGGGTATCCATACAATTTTATTAGGAAAAATGTAAAATTTGAAGATCATACTATTATTAACAAAGTTAAGCGAATTTCGACTTCTGAAGTATTCCTTATTGCTGTACTCATAAACACCTACCTCTATAATTTTTTTCAGATTTTTCAGATCATAGATGTAGAAGCGTGTCCATTTTTTGTGTATTTCTCCTCCCTGTGCGCCCCTCGAAACAAAAAATGTCAGTTTAATTTTTTTTCGGGGGCCAATCCCCCCTATGTGGAGACCTCCTTAACAACCCTGTAAAAAATTTTTTTGTAGTGAAGAGGGCACCACTTTACACCTATGTGCAAAATTTAATGTTTGTAGCTTATACGGTTTGCGAATAAAAGTGCTGTGACACACGGACGGACGGACAGACGGACAGACAAGCGCGATTTCAGTAGGGTTTTATAAAATTACTTTACAAAACCCGGAAAAATTAGTGTTAGAGGAAAATTTTGGTTTTATTTTTTGTAAATTATTAATTCATTGTCATTTACATAAGATAATTACTCCATTTTAAGCAGCTGTCATTTCGCTCGCTGGAGTATACGAGTAATAATATTATTGGCTGCCAGTATCTCTAGATATTCAATTCATTTATTCTATCTGAAAATTTCAGGAAAATCCAGTAAAAACTGTAGTGTCTGATTCGATATAGTAGAAAAATTATTCATTGTTATTGTTGGAACAGCGGAAAATGCATATAGCTGTAACTTTCGTAAATATCAGTAGGTTTTTATGAAACTTACAGAATAAGAGGAACTTTATAGGACTCCATTGAGTTTAAGGCTACCTGTACCAATTCATCGAGAAAATTGAAATTTACGAATTATGCAATTATTAACAAAATTATGTGAATTTTGACTCCTCCTCCTCCTTTGTTATATTTACTAAGAACTTTACACCGATTTTTTCCAGATATTTTTTTCACACATATCCTTTTCTCCAGTAGTTCTTATTTAAAGCCTTTTTTGAAAGGTTTTAATTGAGGTCCTTCATTTGATAGCCTATATGACTATTTTAAGGGGTGTCCCTCAGGAGGTAATTTCAACGGGGTTTTGTAAGAAGTGAAAACTCGTAAAATAAGACTTCTGTCCCACCAATCAAAATTTAATTGATAAAAATCAACTTAACATATGAATTGACATAGAGGTTACCCCTCATATAATCGAAGATCCCCAACTTCATCATCATCAATCCCTAGGAATGGAGTTTTTAACCAATTGTTGGCAAGTTAAAGTTGCAACCATGACTCTGCTCATTGGGGAAAGGCAACTCTGACTATGTTAAATAAATAAAATAATATGAGCGGCAGCACAACTTCAACTTCCCCGGAAGTAGTCAATCGCAAATTGGTGACATGGATTCTGAGATTTTTCCTAAGAACCTCACAAATAATCTTAAGTTGCGAGCCAATATTCATCTACACAGGTATTGAATACATCAATAGAAAATATTTTGCTGGCAGAGGAGTACAGAAAATGTCCTGAACATCGTTCACATAACATGGCTGGAAAAGAAGGAACACCCTGTCTTCGTGATACAACTGGAAACCCAACTGGCGGTAATTAAAGAAGACGCTTGTAAAGAAAGTATTATTCAATTGATTCTGGGTGTGAGAAAGTTTTGTCCGACAACTTTTTCAAAATCTTGAGAAATGTCTCTCTTCTATACTGAATGAATGGAATTTTGCATCCCACGTGCTAAATATTTGAATGAACGAACTTAGGAATGGTTCATCAAAGTGTGACCGCGAAAGACCCATTTTATAAAGGTGCAAAGTCCACTCTTGTCTAAGAGAGCATCCCCATTCAGCTGATTAGGTCTGTCGATTGGAACCCAGCAGTAGAGAAGGATCTATAAAATATTATGGCTTGCCTGAAGACGCAGATCATAGAAGTACCTTCATAAGCTGAACGGCTGTAGAAAGGCTATGGTTTAAAGACTGTCCTGATGATTAGAATATATCACGTGGATCATCTGACAATGAAACAACGAGGATTAAGATTCTGATTTATTCCTTACTAAGCTCAATGTACACTACGCTGTAGACAAATCACAACATAACGCTGCTGCTCAAGAGCTGTAGATAATAGTTTGAACATATGTACATGCGAAAAAGATGCTTTGTGACAGAAAGTCACTAAAAAAGACATGATAATGGTGAAGATATTGTACATTGTTATTTCTTTATGACACGATTCTACCATCGCAATTGCCCATTGTCATGTGAAATTCCGCATAATTTGAATATTGACAACGCTACCAGCATTTCCGGTGGTACGACAGATAGTTCTAAATGTGATCGACATATGATCGCTGTACTACTAAAGCAAACAAATCAAAGATCGGTTGATCTACTGATTTTCATATACTAAAGTGCGTGCAATATTACCTTTCTTGCGTTTAGTTGTTTAATTGGTGAACTGGTATCAAGGAAAGTTAAATTTGTTCCAAATGTTTCAACGGTTTGATATTCATTTTAGCATTTATCAAGAAAAATGAAATGGGAGCGTGTTTGGCCATCTGACGCTGATTGTAAACCAAGCATTGTATTAAAGGCAGAGAAGCATCCAGCTGCAATAGCCAGCACAAAGTTTTTAATCACTAATAGAACTGTCACAAAATATATTACTGGTACGATATCTTCATCTACTTATATGTAAAATAACCGCGCAGAACTATCTAGGTTTCAGCAAATCTACCAAATTTTTGCTTCCAGTAGGGTATCTACTTTTAGCAAGAATTCAAGCAATGCTTAAGTATTACTCCAAAACGGTAAGCTTCTCTGAAAGGGATTTGTTGATGGAGTTTTTGTTACTCGGGTTGAGTTTGCGGTGTCTCTTAGCTGTGTTGGCTTAGTTTCATTAGCGTCTTCTATTTCTGGTTGCTGGGAAATATTAAGTATTGGCACCACAATGGTATGGAAATGGAGAACGCGACCATATCGGCTATTGTTGCTTCGAGTTTTATCTTGTTTTGAGTGAGAATATATGGAATTAGTAGAGTAACGTAGAGTGCTAAGAAGAATTTGAGTACGTTATAAAAGAACATTGAAAACAAACTGAAACTAAAACCAAATGACACGAGAACAGCGGCATGTACAGATTGACATTCAAGGACTGCAACACGGTATACAAAGGAAGGGCTACATGAAAACTACGCACACAAGCCTGACGTTATGACAAACTCTGTGAAATTGTTACACAAACAAAGCACTGACCGAGACTTGATATGCTTAAAGGACTTGAAATATATAAATATAAAAAGACAGATGGTAGCATTACCAACGAACAACTAATTACAAAATTCGACGAAATTTTCTCAATACTAGACCACACTCTCCCACGAAAACGGAAGCCACATGAACCAGGACAAGCGGACATCCAACAACCCAAAAGACGAAAACATAATATACCTAGACCCGACCTAATTTAGTACCTACCTGCTTAACCCATCCTACACCTATATAAAGTCATGTCTTTACACGTATCCTTTAGACACTGAAGATGACTCAAAGGAGTTGAAACGCGTCTGCCCCCCAACAAAGCCAGATCCCGCGGCTTTTCAAAAAAAAGGGTTGGCCTGCGGATACAATATATTCCTCAAAGTTATTCTGGCTCGTTCGGGTTACAGATATTCATATGTGCACCAAATTTGAAGTTTATCGGTGCAATAGGTTAGACGAATACACGAATGATCCTATAAGAGTCTCGTTTCCGCATTTGAAAGCACAGAACCCTTAAAATGTCAGTAGGAGCCAAGGATATATGATAATGCCGTGATGCCACATTTAATAAATTTAGTTTTTATCTACTCCAGACAAGAAATGTTTTTTAGGTCTAAATCGGGGCTTCACTTAGATATATCTGAGCATCTCATTTTCTTAATACAATGTTTAAGCACTCAGGAAGGTGATACGGTCAGTATCACGCGTTGGCCATATGTCCGTCTACCGAGCTGTGATACGTTCTGATTTTTAAACCAGTACGTATAATAACTGAACGTGCTTATAGTCCATCCGAAGAATCATTCGAAACAAATCTCGATGACATCAACCGGACTCGAACCAGGGATCTTCGACTTACGTTCTAACTACTACACCACGTGGACTACAATGTTTAGTAAGAGTGTAATAATTTCGGGGGATATCTAAGATAAATTTTAAAAACCCTGCTAAAATCGCAACCTGTAGGTCAGTGCCTTTCAGCAAGTTTTCTTGCAAACCACATAAGCTAGAAATATGAATTTTTTTGAATAAGTTAAAAATGGTACTCTCGATAAAGTTTAATTATAAAAAAAAGTTGTATGTAAGGGCCCTTCCCATGTAGGAGGTAGCCCTTAAAAACAAGGGATGACAATATGGGTATTATATGAAATGTCTTGATGAGAACATTTCAAAGCAAGTCTTAAGCTGATACTTTTATCTTCAAGGAGAGCAGAACCAGTGGAAACGTTTGTAAAATTGTGTCCGCCTCCCCTCTTTCCAAAAAATCTGGAATAAAACATGGAAGTAGGTCTTTATGAGTGCAAAGCCAACAAACACCTCTGAAGCTAAAATTCGATCAACTTTTTTAATAATATTGCATTTAATGAGTTTTTCGTTTTCACCCTTAAATTTGCTGAAATTCCTAACTTGTAGGTATACGTACTCTGAAAATATCAAAACAATTGGCCCATAAACAGCCTAGTTACAGTAGATTGTTTATTTACCCATTACAACAAGAACGCCTGATACTAGGGAGATACAAGTTGGCAACGGACATAGACACTACAAATAAGTCGGAATGTCTACGAAAATTTTAGAAATCGTGTAACACTGATATGATATCATGACTACTTAAACCACGAGGTCTACATACTGCAAAAAAAATAGCGGTGAATTTAAATACACAATAACCCTGTTTTCGTTTTCCGAACACAGTTTATGAAATCTGTCTATGAGTCAATTTTTGACGTTAAAAAGATATTGTTTGACTTACTAATAGGCCTACAAAACTTTTCTGTACGGAACACTATCCTGCGACTTCAACTTGTTTTGAAATAAGGGTGAGATAGGCTGCATTCTTTCCAGTTCAGCTTATATCAAAACAAATTTGTTTTTGGTTATCATGGCCAATACCTTTTACAAAATAATGGAAATATTTACTAACTTTATTTTAATTTGTTTATTGACTTCCAAAATATTTTACTTATTCAAAAAATATCATTAATAAAACAAACCCAGCAAAATTGTTTTCCAATCTTCAATACGGGCATTCCGAAAAAAACAACAACATCCTACCTAATTAAACAAACCTTGAACTCATCAACACTTTCAACTTTTATACATTGCAATTAGTTTCTTTACCAGCATATTGAACCCGCGAATTTTTCATTTGTATTTCCCTTCATTTTCATCTTAGCGTTAAAACGATGTAGCATATGTGCTACAACAAAATCTTGGACCAGGACTGTAGGTGGGCTTGGCAAGTCCCACTCAAATGATCTTGGCCGCAAAACAATAGTGTCTATTGATATTTTTTTCTTTCAACCATTCGCATCGCCTAACAAATAAATTAATCGCTAGATTCATTCATTAAGATTATCCACCACGACTTTGGCGATAATAATTGCAAAAAGTCATCAACACAATCCACGCTTTGTACGTTTCCAATTAAACGAGTGTTGATTTTTATTATATTTGGTCAGCTGATTTTAAGCCCACACACTCGCTAGCTTATTGAGCGTACTGTTTAGAAAGGAAAAAAATATAATTTTTTGCTACTTCACCATTTTAAATGTTGCCAAAAATAATGCAATAAGTAGATATTTTAGTAAATGTTAGTAATGATGTGCAAACAAAACTGTTAATATAATAAACAAAAACATTTTACATTTGGAAGAAGTCATGCTTTATATAAAAACAATAAATATTTGTTTGTTTTTAATATGTTTACGGCAATTTTCAACAAAATATTATACTAAAGTGAGTTCACTTATATTGCTTCCATTAGAGGAAGGCAGACGGAAACTCCATATGTGTTTTATGAAACTGTAATACAATATATACATATATCGAACAATGCAGAAATCTAATTGGAGTGAACTAAGCTAATCAAGATCATAAACTTTATAAATCGAATTAATTGATTTTAATTTATTTTACAGTTTAGAATCTTAAATAAGGTGTTCAGGTTTATCAAGCGGCTTAGCTATTGTTAGTTGTTTTATTGAAATATGTATACAAATTCTAAAGAAAAGTTGAGATAGTTTATGCGAGTATTGTATTAAAGTAGAGTATTTCTGATACCGCGACGATTCAGGACTTGGTGGCGTAGATGAGTCTGTTTGCTTTAAGTTAGAGTTTGATTGATAAAGTATTTGTAGAGCAATGTCGAGAATGGTGAAAGGCGTCTAAAAAATGGGCCTACTTGTTCTCCCATCCACAAAGATTTCCTCGCTGAACTGACTAGCCTACTAGCAGCCGCCAAATCGTAAGACCGTTGTTCTGTCAAGCTGTTGACTGTGAAGGTACTGCTCGTTCCCATTCATCGAGACTACACGTCTTCGGGTCCGTGCGAGGCTGATCCGGCAGGCAGATGAACTATGCGAATATGAAAATGGATAATCATTGCAGAAGCCATGGCACTTCTGGCAACCAGAGAAATTCGATGCATTGTTTATTTTTGAACAATTGACAAGCTCACACACCACACAAATACCTTAGTTATTGTGCTAAGATTTATAAAATCTTTTATGTTGTAGTTGCAAAGTTAAACACAATTATTGTTTACTAACTGAACTAATGTATATTATTAATCAATGACTTAATATAATGATTAGGAGCTCGTGGAATCATTCAACCTCGTTGACCACACAAGGGAGCAGAGGGAGCGAGAGAAATTGGCTTCCTGTTCCCAGCTGTCAAAGTGTAACCAACATGAAGTTGGTAACTTTTGTTCAGGGCTGCAATATCTCCTAATAAAAAAGAATGAATCCAGGTATCGAGGGGCCCCTTGAGTTCGAGTAGAACGTTGTGCAGCTGGATATTGTTGCGTTTCCTGATATGATAATGAGGGTGACTGATCTTGCCGTTGAGATGATGATAATTGAGCTTGTTTTTGAAATAATGATGGTAGTCACTGATTTCAAAAATCATCTGGCAAAACATAAAGTGGCGTGGCGTTTTGTACTGGTGACAGACGTGATTGTCGTGATAGTTGATTAGCATGTGATTGTATACTTCGAGTTCCATTATTTATAAAAACCTTGTACAGAACATGTCCAATTTCGGAGTGAATTCTGCCGGACACCCATTCAAAATTCAAAACGACCCTTACGATTTCTTCGTCTTCGTAATATCTTCCTTTGGTTCCATACTTTTTGTTGAACTCTTCATTCATGGCTTTTTTCCGCGGATCAAAGGATTGACCATGGTAAGAATTGTCTTGGCGTACTACGTCCAGTTATGTTCTCATTTTTCACCCGAACATAACCTCAGGTGGAGACAATCCAGATGGTCCATTTGGGTGCATTTGCGATATCCTGATAGGAATATTTTTAATGATTCCTTCAATGCATCTTCCTCCTCTTGAATTTTTTTAATGCCCTCTTGAGTGTGTCAACGAATCTTCTGGTGGACCCTTTGACTGTGGATGGTAAGAGGCACAACGAATATGCTGGATGCCATTTTGCACACAAATGTGTTGGAATTTCGAGGAGGCGAACTACATTCCATTATCGGAAATGATGATGTGCCGTACTCTAAGGCGAGCAATCATTTCTCCAATAATAATTACTGTTTTGTTTGCGGTTATGGCTGATGAAATGTGTATTTCCAGCCATTTTGAGTAGGCATCAATAGCGATCAGAAAGTATTTATCATTGAGCGGGCCAGCGTCATCAATATGAACACGCTACCATGGGCCACCTGGAACAGGCCACTTTTGTAGGCAATTTCGCAGCGCTGCTCGTCAATTTGCTCGTCAATTCTTGGCCAGTATACGTAGCTTCGCGCAGCAGACTTCATCCGTTCAATGCGCTGATGCACCCTGTCCAATTCATGACGTACTTTTTGTTGGTGCACCTTCAAAATATCTACAAGTATTCTATCCCTAAACATCAGACAATCATTAATTACTGATGATGAATGTGATCTTTTAAAAAATGTTTTGATGTCCTGTGTAGCTTTTTTTTATATTGGAAATATGATCGGTAGATGATCGACCGCATCGGCTTATGAGCTGCGTAGTTCATCTTCAAGCTGGAGTGATGCTATAACGTAGTTCACATCAGCTCTCACTTGGGTATTGAAAAGTCGTGAAAGGATATCAGCGTATTCGAAATTGTGTGTTAGTACGTATTCAATACTTAAATCATATAGTAGTAAGGTACATGCCAACTTTTGAAGCCTACAGTGTACACAGGGATTTTCGCAATATAAATTTGCGGCCATATATCATTCGATGAACTTAAGTAATTGGAAAAACTGATCCTGAAGCCTTCTTCTCGAGCTGTTCATACCCTATCTTGGTTTTTGTAAGTGATTGGCATACATGACTTATTGCTTTCACTGAACCATCTTTATATCGGTGATATATACAAGCACCAATACCTATTTGACCAGCATCCGCAGCTACCACTGTCTGCTCATTTGGAGCATAATGAGTGATCATAAGGTCGGACTGAAAAAGTTGTTTGAAATTTTCAAATGACTTTTCGCAATTATCTGTCCAGTTCCATTTGGCGTCCTTTTTAAGTATATCGTCTAACGGGTGCCTAAGCTTATGCATACCTTTAACCAACTTCCCATAATAGTTGGCTGTTCCCAGGTATGACTATAATGTATGAATATTATGGAGGCATGGCCGTGATTGCTTTCACTTTAGCTTTATCTGGACGCGTCCCATATTGGTCAATTATTTGTCTCAGATATTTGATTGACTTTACGATAAAGTTGCATTGACTGATTTGAATTGTGAATCCGAAATCTTGTATACGCTGAAGTGTTTGGTATAGTTGATTCTGAGGTTCTGTCACAAATGAGTAAATCATCTATGTAAGCTGCTTCTCCTTCCAGCTCTGCCGCAATAGTGCTCATGATCTACTGGAATGCTGCTTTGGCACCCGGTGGTAATCGATTAAATTTTTATAACCCATGATGCGTGTTGATTGTGACACCTGTTCGACTTCTACTTGAAGAAAAGAATCGGATAAGTCTATTTGACTTAAAATTTTCCCATTGGCCAACATAGAAAAATGTCGTCGGGTAGTGCAAACGGGAATTGATGGGACTCTAGAGCGTCGTTAAGACCTGTTGAGTAGTCTGCACATATCGCATTTGACCAATGCTTTTCCTTACACAGACAATCGGTGTGGCCCAGTTTGAAAAATCCACATGTGTAATGATACTGCGATTCACGAGACGGTCCAGTTCGTCATTAATTTGGTTCAGTGCTGCATACACTACTAGTCATTTTGCGCTTTTTATTAGATTTTATGTGCAAGGTGACTTGCATTTTTTTGCACAGTCCAAGATGATCTTTGAAGACTTTTGGAAAGGTTGAAACAATCGATCCATTCTATTTGATGTGAAATTTATCGATCCAATTCATTCTAAATAGATTCAGATTATTGTGATTTGCTGCAAAATATCCCCTTGATACGACAGTGCTATTGAATTCCATCTCGCATTAAAATTCTGCAACTAATTTAAAAAGCTGCCCAGATGCACTTGGTGCTGATTGCTTAGTGTGAGTTAATTAAAGTTTGCCGATCAGCACCTAAACTGATCAGAATATTATCGTGATATCCAAGGCTGTATCCATCTATATTTTCACTGGAATTTTGTTCACTTTCACGTTGCTGAATTTCCGCTTTGATACCATCTCGCCGCTTACTGAAAAAATATCTTTTGAGCGCAGCAAATATCTGCTATCATGATGGGTACGTCTCTGTTCGGTACGTGGTTTGCTACTGCAGCCGCTGTACCCTTCTTGCACCCCACCTTGTTGCACACCCTGAATCGATGCTGTTTGTATGTGCAGAGGGCTACGAAGTGCATGCCACTGCACTGCCAGTATGGCTTTCGGGGCGCTGATTTATGTTTATCCGTGTGGTGGTTCGGGTTTGACTTGCTAGGGTGTTGATTGCGAACGCTGAAGTGTTGTTTATGCTTTGCTTCTACATTATTGCACTCTTTATAAAAATATACCCTTGTTTTTGTGCCTGCAAAACTTGCATTGACAGTTAAAGCCCCTTGGTGATGATATGTGTCATCTTCGTGTCTTCTTTGGAGTTCATGATTTGATGAGCTTCTGTGATTAGTTTTTCCAGTGTCATTGATGGATCTGCGTCCATTTTGGATAGCAGTCTGATCCGGATGTCAGCGTCGCCTGATGACGGTAAACAACTTGCAAATAACAAACACCTGAATTGATCAGCTGCCAAATTATTTAGATCGAAATTTCACAATGTCTATTGGTATGGCCTGCGTATGCAACGAATCCTCTGAATCCCTTTTTTGGTTCTGTAGACATTCTTTGAACTTCGCAACCGTTTTTCCAAATGAAAATCACGGGTTTTCCTGGGCAATATAAAGTTTACATGCTTGCCATGATTTGAAGTGTGCAGTTTCCGTAGTAGGAGCCTTCTTTTTGTTCCTTCATCTCAATTTTCGCTATCTATCTTGAACAAGTCTCAAGTCAAAAGTAGTCACATGTCGTCACGTTTCTCAGTTGTTTAACCTCGGGGCAAAATTCTCTTATAGTCAAATTTATTTTCACAAGCTCAAATGACTTCTTTTAAATAAGGGTCTAAATTGTGCAATCCCAGCTAAGCCGAAAATAGAAAATATCATTGTAAACACCGGAACAGGAATTAAATAGTTAAATCACGATGAAAAAGAAGATATTAGGTTAGATGTAGAGTGAATTACACAGAGACTAGATTTAGCGAAGTATTACATACGCTGAAAAGCCCCGGGTGCTAACATCGTCTCGAGGTAATCTAACAATCCGGGAACCAGCTGCACTTCCTTTTTTTTTGTAGCGACTCGAACAAAAATTAACAAGCTAGTTTCTTTTTTGAAGTTTAAAGTATATTTAACTTCGCAATAATTTGTTTTATTATCACATCAAGTGAGTCTTAACATTGCATTGTGTTCGTCTTGGTCCACGAGATATACAGGCGGCCACAACTGGTGACTCTGTCATCGACTTGAGCCCCGGCTAGAGGAGCATCCAAACATAGCCTCAATTGTCATGTATTTTACGAAGACACTCTTCGTAACGTGTTTGCCGGTCCTCCAATTTTCACTTTTTGAAGGCAATACCATCCTAGTGGACCGTGAAATTTTCGCGATGATAAACTTGTTGCTGAAATTATAATATCGAATGAGGATTCGACACAGGGTATGTTCGTACAACATACACCACGGCCAACAAGGCGCAACAACAACACGGTGGTTTACACGCCATACGAACCGAGCAAGGACGTGATATCTTTGCCCAAATAGTTGCCACCAGTTGATACAGCAATAAACTTGCCACTGTCTGCGGAAGTTGCTACTGTCAAACGCAAAGCGACCCAATGCTTTGGTGTATGCAGATCGAGGCGCAATTTCTCGCAAATAAAATAACATCTGACAACGCTCGTTATTACATAATCATCGCTGCTCTGGGCATCGATATCCTGCAGAAGTATCTGACATTATCAGTTCGCCACCAGTCACGAACAAATACAGTTCGTTCAAACGGCAACTTACCACAAGATTCTCCAAACACAAGGAGCGACAGCTGAATCGGTTGCTCACAGGAGCAGGCCTCGACGGAAAAAAACCGTCACAACTACTTCAAGAAATGCAAAACTTCGCATCTTTGGATTTGTCTGAGGACATTCTCAAATATTGTGAATAAAATGGCTTCCAGTGAGCGTCGGGTGCATTCAGGCTACTGGCGGGGATTGTGAACTCTACATACTGGCAAAAATAGCAGACTGCATAGTTGAAAATAGTGTTCTGGCTTACGTATTGGCGGCAGAGGTAACTCCGTCGCAGGCAAGAGCGCCTGCTCCACAGCAGGCATGGGCACCTGATACGTC
This sequence comes from Odontomyia ornata, assembly GCA_963969285.1. Lineage (NCBI taxonomy): Eukaryota > Metazoa > Arthropoda > Insecta > Diptera > Stratiomyidae > Odontomyia > Odontomyia ornata. The sequence continues at coordinate 491,867,447 of OZ017738.1, read as the reverse complement.
GGAACTCGACAAACGGATTGAGAAAATCAAACAGAAGCGCAATGACGTTGCCACTGAGGTGACAAAATTAACGAACAATTTCAACCCCGGTATTTCGCATGGTTCGACATGCTGTCTAAAAGGCTACCCCACTCCGAATAGTAACAACACTTACTTTAATCAAACAAAATTTTACATTAACAAAAAAGTTGCTCGGAGTGGAATTTCGACTACACGTAGTCGATCAACGCTTCTCCCAATAGCCACAAATGCTAACGTTATACGCCGCCAGCAACACCACAATTACCACGTATGGTAAACGGCCCTTGAAGACCTACTTTGGTTTCAAGTATTTATTTGCGCGGGGTTTTACTGTAGCAAATGTCTCTACAGTAATTATCGCCACAATTCCTACGGTAACCGCCGCGCACATTGCGACAACTGCCTCAAATCTGACGGCAAACGTCACCAATACATCACGAACTATAACATTTCATCGAAACAGCTGGACCACCAGTTTTTCAACGGCCTCGCCATCTGACAGGTGAAAAACGGAATGCAGCACGAGCAGAATTTGATCGGATGCTTAAAATGAGTGTCTGCCGTACATCGAGTAGTCCTTGGACCAGTCCCAACCATATGGTTGCCAAAAACTCTGGTGACTGGAGAGTTTGTGACAACTTTTAAAAACTTAACGCTCAGACTGTACCGTATCGATATTCAACTGCACACATTCACGACGTGGTTGACCGCCTTCACGTTAAAAGTATATTTTCGAAGTTGGACCTAGAACGGATTACAATCAGATCCCAATGGCCAAATCCGACATAAAAAAGACAGCCGTTACAACACCATTTTGGCTTTTTGAATATTTGGTCATGCCTTTTGGTCTAAGAAATACCACACGGACTATACAACGGTTCATGGATAACATCCTCTACGGACTGGAATTTGTCTTCTGCTATACCGACGATATCATCATCATGTCTAACAATGCTTATCAACTTCGAGAACACCTCAGCATTGTCTGCTGATGACTTGAGCAACATAGCCTGCAATTCGGTTAAACGGAAATAGAGTATTTGGACTACATGATCAACAGCGTCGGTTCACAACCAACACAAGAGCGAATCACTGCGCTGCTTAACTTCAAGAACCTGAGGCCATCGTTGAATTAGGTCGATTTCTTGAGGCCAGTAACTTCTATAGACGTTGTTGAACACACTCAGCACATCATCAGGCATCGTTGAATGCTTTTTTAAGCAACAGTAAGAAAAACGACAACCGGAAAGTTCCTTGGACATCACAAACGGAATCAGATTTCTAAATGAGCAAACCCGGCCTCGCAACTGCAGCCTTACTCGCCCACCCGGATCACAAGGCACAACTTCAACATGTCACTGACACATCTGACATTACTTTGCGAGCAGCCGCGGAATAGTGGCGAACACTGGCATCCACTTGGCTTCTTCTCTCGAAAGCTGAGTCCAACGGAAGCAACGGAAGCTATTTATGCTGCCATAAAGTTTTGTAGGTATATTTTGGAGGGTCGGCATTTTATTATCGAAGCCGTCCTACCATGGTAGACAAATTTCCCGGTGGCCAGAAGCAGTCCCTATGTAAGACATGACTGCGGATACAATCACCGACGCTTGAGTTGCGCGTTTTGGAACTCCCAAAACGTTGACAACCGACCAAGGTGCTCAATTTGAGTGCACACTTTTTCGAGCTCCTACCAATCTGACTGGAACAACAATCTATTAACCTGCGTCAAGAGTAGTACTCGGAGTTTTGTGCATGATTAAAGCTTAAAGAATTCATATTTAGCCGATTTTCTGATTATATTCAATCCTTCCTACATTTTGGAATAGGGAAGCACATTTAAATCTGTCTGTCTAACGAAATCTTATCAGCAATCACCTATTTATATTCAACTGCATCCTTTTCCCAACAAAACCCTTGAAATCAATTCATCTTATGAAAAGAAAGATGTATCACATAATTCATATTGTTAAATCTCTAAACTATGTATTCAATAACAAGAGCAAACTGATACTTAGAAAACCAAAATGCATGCTTTATGATGCTGTAGTCATGATTGATTGGTTATTGGAGTTTTCAGGAGAAATACAACAGCCTTTCTTGCTACAATAGCTCCAACATTAAGTCATAAGCTCAACTATACTGCAACAGCATTGCTGCTTTTTCAACTGAATTCTGATCTCAAGATACAGCCGACACAAGAAGATCTTTAATAAAGATTGGCTGAATGCAAACTAGTTTATCTTGTTATGCCATGCTTTATCTTCCAGTTGGTTGCAAAATATTGGTATCTATTGTCGCCAAGCCGCATCGCTAATTAAACTGTGTTGCTAGTACTTCAAAGAGCTTTCAATGGGAACCGAATAATTTGCTTTTTACGAGACATATTGCGTTGAAACAAAAAACTATATTGCACCATTTGAAAGACATTTCAAGTAGAGACTTTACCTGAAAATCCATAAGTATTTGAAAATTTCAAATTATTTATACAAATCCACCAAATTATCTTCAATGCCCCGACCTAAATTCTCAAAAACAATTCTGAAATTACGACACATCCATAAGCAAACCATTATTAATCATTACATTCATTGTTAACTCACCCACTCACTCAAAAATAACAAATCGCTATTTCTTCTGATTGAAATCATGCTGGACTTGAACTACATCTCATCATTCGTAACACCATTTAAATGCATCCCAACCCAGTCTAATCCATTTTGAACGATTATGAAAGAACGGACATGCTGTTGTTTAATATTCGCGCAACAACTGTTCATTTATTTGAATTGTTTAAATTATAATATTTTCGCATGTTAATTGCACAACAGAAGCTTTTGTTTGGTTTTGAGTTTCTTCAGAGTGTGTCTAGGGAAAGAGTTTATGCGTCAAAATTCCATTGGATACGATTCACGCTTTTTATCTTGTCTCAGCTTACAATGCATGAATGCAAGCATTTTTTTGTATTTAGCAAAGCAAATTAAAAATATTCAACAAATGCAGACTTGGCAGAAAATATTCAATGGTGACAAGAAATGTTGCGGCGTTGTGGACCCGGATGATGGGCACTCCAGTGGAGATGATCATTTAATATGATTAATTTTATTCTGATGAAAGGATACTATTAACACGTGCTTAATTTTGCATAATCTTTTATTTAATTTTGGCTTTAGAAAGACATGAAGACAGCCTTAAATCATTTTCTTCGGAATGATGATTTTGAGACTATCTAAACTAATTTGAGGGAAAGTAGACGAAAAGTTGATTTAAAACAAGAGAAATATTAAATATGTTGCGCAATCTATTAAATTGAAGACAACACAAAGTATTGTTGCGTATGTTTAACTAAAATTTTCTATCACACCAATCGACAGTAAAATATTTTATTGTAAATTATCAACAACAAAACTTTCACTTCACTATCAACAATTTTCTTGATTCGTGTAACTTTCTCTATTACCAATTACCGACAATTCAAAGACACAAGGACTACAATACACCAGAATTACTTTCGCACCCACTCGCATCAATTATTTCCGTATCTTTCAATAGCTCCTGCAGCTTCCTCTCTGCCTCGTTCCCAGCATACCAACAACATGTCGCATCATTGATCTTGAATTTTTCTCACCAATTCCTGTGTTTACCTACATGTATAATTTCTCCGAAGTTCAAAAGACCAAGATGTCGTCGCTGATGATGATGCTGATGACAATAATGACAGGGTGTACACAAACCCGCAGACATATCTCATGAAGAATGAGCACCAATGCAAGATGAATTCCTCACATCTGCATGCAATGCATCATTTGCAATGCAAATTCCAAGGCACAGCTTCAGCTTCTTTTGCCATGCTGGGATCTAATGTATAATGCAGAAGATGTTGATTGCAATACATTGCAATGGGCTTGATAATAAAAACACTATAAAATAGCAATACCAGCAACATAATCGTTTTGCCCGCTGCACTGCACTGAACGGTGTAATTTGATGAATGGCCGAAGAAAGTCGAAGAATTTATTATATTCACCTCTAGGCGCTGTAGAGCTCTAGCATTTCCTTACGTGCAATTGTATCACATTGAAATTAGAGCTTCAGATTATGCGTGCATGCGAACCTCAAATGGAAGAAAAATTCCATTAAAATTGTTCGTCGTCCAAGTGAACTAGAGTGAATCGGTTGCTTGATAATTGTGTTGGGTGCATGATTTTTAATTTACGACTGGATCGTCAATTTGTTGCTTACATGAAAGTATGTAATATGTTTGATGATGGCTCTATTTAATTTGGATTTGCACTTACAGATCAGATGATTAAATCAAAAAGGACTCGGAGTTTTATTGAATAATAAAATTTTTGTAGCCAAAGAAATCAAGGTTACTCGCTTAAGTCTTTCGTTATTTTTGAATAGTATACGAATGAAGTACATTATCATAATTTATGCAAAAACTATTTGAACAAAAATAATAACGAAATAGAATATCTCTAGTCTCAGACTAAGTTAAGAAGAAAAGTGCTTTTAATCCTTATAAATAATTCAATGAGTTTCAAGAGATGTTCCTGGTATTTTCTCCACTTACTTTACTTTTTACATAGGCTTATTCTGATCCAAAATTATATTTTTCTATATAGCCAAAATTATATTTTTCCTAGGCTTATTCTGATTCAAATTATATTTTTCTATAAAAATTGATCAAAAACATACCTTAGAGTCTAACAAACTCCGAATAAACTTTTGATTCGAACGTGATTCATTTTTTTTAGCACTACTGCCCCTTTCGGGCGTTCGCTTTGCAATAGTTAGAATATCTCATTTTCTTGATCGAATTCATCAGAACTCGTGAAAAGGATACGATCAATATCACGCGTTGGCCATATGTACATCCACCCAGCTTCAATACATTCAGATTTAAAACCAGTATGAATCATAAGTGATCACTCAAAAGAAATCTAGTTGTCGCCAACGAGACTCGAACCAGGGACCTTCGGCATTAAGGGTGAGTGCTCTAACCACTACACCACGTGGGCCACAGAATGTGATTTACTGTCAATTAATCAATTTATAAGGAGACAATCAAAGTCCAAGCAAGACGTCGTTACATATCTTTGAGATTTCTGTGATCAGCATGTAGAATTCAAAGAATGTTATTGTCAACCTCATATTCCTCATCTGCGTTTTACATGTGAAGTAGGACTAACCATCATGGGACTCTGCCATCATCAGCAGTTCGATTGCCGGGCAAGTAGACATAAACATCAGCTGCATACACAGGGAACAAAGCTCTAAGTATACAAATCTTTGATAAGGCCTGTGTTATGCTAGGGATATAAAACATGGACTCTAACCCAAGCATCCGCAAATATATTGAATACCTTCGAGAGACGAGTCCTGCGATAAATAACCAGTGCGAAGCTAGACGGGAACCAATAGCGAATTCAATACAACATGAGCTGTAAGAAATTTTGGGCTAGCCGAGCCTCTCAACGATTGTAAGAATGCGGAAGCTGAAATGGGCCCACCACGTGAACTGTATACAGGAACAATGGATACTTAAAAAGGCATTCGTTGCGAGAACTGAAGGGCAGAGATCATTGGCGAAAAACTGTAGTGCTATGATGAAAAATTAGACATAAATTAAAATCAGAACAAGAGCTCTAAATGCAACTAAGATTGAAAGGTGGACCTTCCAAAGCTACCGAGTTTCATGGAGCAAACAGATATTCGGTGAGCGCTCCACCCTTGTTTATAGCGAATAAAATAAGTTTACATATGGTAACCAAAAAGCAAATAGCACTGAAGACATCCTCCTTAATCACGGATTATTAATTCATTGCCCAAAAAACTTAAAATAAACTACTTATACTGCCTTACAATTATTTGAAAACAGTCAACGAGCAATTGTGTGCGATCTGTATAAAAAGTGAATTCGCTAATATTTGGCTGATAAACCAAATAATTGAAAACTGAGAACGTAGTGTAAGCGTGGCTGATCTAGCATGCACATTCCATCGTTTTGACTCAACGATTTGCACTATCCTCAAAATCAAGGAGACAGATGGTTCACAGGGAGTGACAAGAATATTTACGCAACGGTTGCATATTCTCGATGATGTTGAAGGTTTGTTTTTCATTTGGATAAATAAAAAGCAATTCCAACGTGAAACTATTAACGAAAACATTATTTTTGAAAAGGCGAAAATGAGTTTCACCCACCTCGCTGACAACATTTAATTTTTTTTGTTTAAGGGAAGCCACAGGTGATTTGCATTGTGAGACACGGTAAATTAGCAAGTTCCAAAATAAAAGCAGCCGAAAACTTCATCGGCATTTTCGATACCTTCATTGATTCTGAAGGTTACGTGCCACAACGGGTCAGTAATTGTAACGAAACAGGTCTCTTCCGAACATAGATACCAAAGCAAATGTAAATAACAGCAAAGCAGGATGCGTTGCCCGGCCACAAGTCAATGAAAGATCGTTTCAAGTTGCTTTTTTGTGCCAATGCAAGCGGCGATGTGAAAATAAACCCGCTGCTTATTTACCATTCAGAAACTCCACGAGTCTTCAATAAATGCAAAATCAAGAGCAGTAGGCTAAATGTTATGTAGAAGTCCAACAAAAAAGCTTGAGTGACAGATGACGATTTTACTGAGTGGGTCAAGGAGGAAAAATATTTTCTTAAGATGAATGTGCCACTCCATGTCTTGCTTGTTGTGGATAACGTTCCTGTCCATCCTCCACACTTACAAGATGACCACCCTGAGGAGATTACCAAGAAAACCCAAATTCCTGCTTGGAAGAAGCTTTGGCCAAAGAGCGTTATCAATTTTGACTATGCGGGGTCGAGAAATTGTGTCTTTGGCCACTATCATGGTATTGGAGGTAGATAGCAGTTATATCGAAAAGCTTGCGAAAGAGCACTGCCAAAAGCTGACTACTTAACTGCTTATGGAGTTGCATTGTGTTTCACAGCAAGATGTTTCGGAGTATAACGTTTCTGAGAGAAATGAGGTAACAGAAAAGCAACAATCTTCTGGCAAAATAAGGGAAATGCTGAAAGCACGAGGAACTGTTTAATCTTACATTGAGATGCATTACACTAATAAGGAAATGACTACGCACACTGCAAATTTATTTAATGAGAATACTATGTCACATTTTCACCAAATTCTGTAGTGTCTGCAAGAACAAATGTCTCTCGACATCTTTCTAGTTAAAAATTCTAAGTTATGTATCAAGATTATTTAAGAGTTTTATTTTTTTTAATAAATTTTTTTTTTGTTAACTACAAATCATATTCACATTTAACGGTGAAAGAAAAGACGAAGATGTCGCTCTCAATATCCACCTAATTTTCTTTGAATAAAAGTTACACGTAACAATTTGTGAGTGTTTTTTGGGCATGGAACGCATTACCGTATTTTACGTTAATTTATATGAGATAAATTGTTTCACGCAACAAGTGCTTCACTTTACGAGTGTGGTTCTGGAACCAATTATGCTCGTTAAACAAGGTTTCACTGAACTAGATAGTATTTAGCTTAACTTTTGGCTCCATTCACGTAAGGAGGAGTCAACCGTCGTGTATAGGCAGTTTTTGTGGTTGGGGACTATAGTCACCCGTCGTGTCCAGGAGGCCTTTTGTGGCGGGTGTCTATACAGGGTGGGCCATGCAGTAATTTCTTTTAAATCACATGTTATTTTGACACTGACAGCTGTTTCTCGCTCAAAATTGTATTAATGAGTCAGTACAAAATTAACCAAATTACACTTGAATAACGTTGGGAAATATTGAAATCTTATTTCCAAAGTGAGTGCTGTGTTGTTCAAACCGTGCGTTTTTTGAAAAGAAGTTTTGGCCAAAATAAGACACCCGCCTCACCTATTGTACGCAAATTTGTGAAGCTAGTTCATGAAACAGGCATGCTAGTGGATAATCTTCATGGTCCCCGTACTCGTACGTTGCGCACCCTGAAGAATGTGGCTGATGTAGCGAAGAGCGCACGACTCAATCCAAGAACATTAACTCGCCATCGATCGCATCAACTCAACATTAGTCGCACGAGCCTGAAAAGAATTTTACACAAAGACCTCGGATTATTTACTTACAAGATCCAAACGACTCAGGAATGATCATCCGCTTCGTTATCGCTTCGCAGTTTGGTAGTTGGAACTGCTCAAACTGGATGCCGATTTTTCTCAACAATCATCTTTTCTGATGAGGCACATTTTCATCTTGGCGGCTATGTGAACAAACAAAACTGCCACATCTGGGGCTTGAAAAACTGACACGTGATTGTCAAGAAGACAATATATGTTATCCTCAGCGAGTGACAGTGTGGTGTGGATTCTGAAGTGGTGGCATCATTGGACCGTTTTCTTTAAAAATGAAACTGGAAATGCTGTTTCGGTCAACGTGGAGTGTTACAGGGGCATGATAAACGACTGCCTCGAAGTTACGATTTGACACCGTTGGACTTTTTTCATGGGACGCTGTGAAAGGTCGATGTGATGCGGAAAATTCACAAACAATTCAAGTTCTGAAATTGAATATTCAACAAATCATTGCTCAGATAGGGCCCGAAATCATCAATAATGTCTTGGAAAATCGGGCTGAGCGGATGGCCCACTGTAATGCCAGCCGTGGTGGCCATATGAATGAAATTGTATTTCACAACTAAAGGAAAGGTCTTTTCTTGCAAATAAAGCCAAGATATAAGAAAATAATTTGATTTTTGTTCATTTTATTGCATTTTTAAGAAGAAACTTGTGCTTTTTTTTATTCAAAACCATTTTTAAAAAATTGAGAATTAGTGGAGAGACACCTCCCAAGAATCAGTGAAAAATCTCTCACTTTACATGCACCGTCTAAGTTTGGTTTATATAGCTACTATAGATTCGGATAGGCGGACAGGCAGAGCGTGGTTTCAATTGGTTCTTGTACCATAGTCAAAAGCCTGAAAAGTAGACATTTTCTGATGCAGTATAATGTTCTTGGTACTCATTCTCCAGCCGTGATTAAATTGGATGGAACCTGCCCCAGTGGAGAAGTCATCCGCTTTGGCTACCTGTAGCTTGTATCTGGCAGTGTTTTGTAACGCGCCGGTCACCAACGGAACTGGAGCTGCTCACCTTACAGGTATTTCTTTTATTTTATATTTCCCCATCATAGCTCAATCACAACAAGTAAACTTTCAAAACTAAACAAAATCCTCCACGACGTTTCAAAAGTGTCTTTTTAACTACAATGTGGCTTCTCATTAATTATATGGTGAAACTGTAGATCAGATCATACTTTGTGAATAAAGAAAAATCCTGGCGAGATAACTCTGCCAAAGTTTGTTCTTCTTTGAAAGTTTATTTTTTGTTTAGTTTTTTTTTTTTCTTTTTACTTCTTGAAAAGCCGTCGTCCTTGTTTTTAAGGGTTTTGTAAAATAATTTTACAAAATCCTACTAAAATCGCGTCCTGTCTGTCCGTCCGAACGTCCGTCCATCCGTGTGTCACAGCGATTTTCCTCACAAACTACTTGAGCTAGGAATACCAAATTTTATATGCAGGTATAAAGTGATGCTCTCTTTGAAGTTCAATGAAAAAAAATTTTTATAAGGTATTTAACGGCGGTCTCCCCATACTGCCATGTTGCAGCATATATACATACATATATATATATATATATATATATATATATATATATATATATATATATATATATATATATATATATATATATATATATATATATGGGTTCGTGGTCACCTGGAACGCACGCAGTCGAACTGCCCCGAGGTGACTGATGTGGCAGCTCCTGAGGAGTATATCGGTCACCTCGTACGAAACTGCGAGATAAAAAAAGGAGTTCTGACTGCGAAAACCTGGCCACTGGTATTCCTTTGGAGATCTCTTCGCAACGTAGAAAAGGCTACGTAAATGACTTGTACACCAAAATGAAGAAAGTGTATGCAAAGGTTAGATAGTGCATATCCTGGCAAATTAAACTCTACTGCAATCGAACATAAGTCAAGTTGACATAAGAATAAACTTGTCAGAAGAGTTTTGTACTCAATCTTTGATGTGCAGAAACTTTCACCACTTATACTGTTTTAGAAAGCTCTTTCATTTTTAGTGGTAGTAACATGGTCGTCACAAATGATGCAGAGCACAGTGGACGCCCAAATAAGGCTGTTATTCCAGAAAACATCAAAAAAATCCATAAATTGGTTATGAACGATCGCAAATTGAATGTGCATGAGCTAACTGACATTATGAAGATATCAGATGGTAGTGTTTTCACCATTTTACACGAACGTTTGGGTATACGAAAGCTGTGTGCAAAGTGGGTGCCGCGTGAGCTCTCAGTCGACAAAAAACAACAACGCATTGATGCTTCAGAGGAGTGTTTGGTGCTGTTAAACCGCAATAAAATCGAATGTTATCATTGATATATGACAATGGATAAAACATGGCTTCATTATTACACACCAGAATCCAAAAGACAGTCAGCTGAGTGGACAGCAGTCGAGTAAAGACGCAACAATTGGCCAATAAGGTGATGGTGTCTGTATTTTGGGATGCAAACGGAATAATATTCATCGACTATCTCCAAAAAGGAACCACTATCCACAGGGACTATTACTGTGCATTTTTGGATTAATTGAAGGCTGAAATCACAAAGAAACGGCCGCATTTGCAAAAGAAAAAAGTGTTGTTTCACCAAGACAATGCACAATGTCACAAATTGATGAAAACGATGGCAAAATTGAATGAATTGGGCTTCGAATTGCTTACCGACCCACCTTTTTCTCCAGATTCAGCCCCCAGCGACTTTCTCCTGTTTTTAGATCTCAAGAGAATGCTTGTTTGAGTCCAATGATGAAGTAATCGCTGTAACTGAGGTATATTTTGATGATAAAGAGAACTCGTACTTTAAAAGTGGTATCGAAAAGTTAGAAAATCACTAGAATCGTTGTATCGCCCTCGAAAGCAACTATGTTGAATAATAAAATCGAGTTTTGCCAAAATTTTGTTTTTTTCTTACTTATCCTACGGACTAGTTGAATGACCTGTTACTTGAATATCGAATTTTGTTGAGTTTAAGGGTATCCATACGATTTTATTGGTGGAAATGTGAAACTCGAGGATCATACTATTATTAACAAAGTTGAGCGAATTTCAACTTCTGAGGTATTTTTTGTTGTGATACTCATAAACACCTGCATCCATAATTTTTTTCAGATTTTTCAGATCACAGGTGCTCAATCGCGATAGGGGGACACAAATTTTTCGTATCACTCCCTCCCTGTGCGCCTCTCGAAGCAAAACATGTCAGTTTAAGACCCGTTTTGAAAATCTACCTTTGGTGCAATTTGTTTTTCAGGGGTCACTCCCCCGTATGGGAAGACCCCCATAAAGCTGTACTTTGAAGAGGGTACCACTTTAGCTATATCGTTGGCGAGAAAAATTGCTATGACACACGGACGGACGGACAGGCAGAACGAAAAAAAGAAAAAAGAATAGTGGCCTACGGATATCAAATAATCAAAATAATGGACTTTAACGCTGCCAGCCAGGCAAAAATGTTGCGGTAAAAAGGTTTTCAAATCATTGAATAAAATATGAGCCTAACAATGTTTGGAAAGACAATATCTAATCAGATTATAGTATTCAACCAGATAGAATATCTTTTGCCAGTGAAATGAACATTAATACGTCCAGTATATTTTCAATCGTTTTCAAACAGTTTTTCAATTGAGAATGCTCCAAGAACAAAACAAACCGCGGCATTTTTTACTTATTGCCATTCAATTTAGGCCTGGGAGCAATAGAACCGTCTAGAAAGTGTTTTGAGCTTAAGACAAAATTATCTAATTTTCAAATTTAACCCAATTTAAATCGAATCGTACCTAACTAGGAATTGAATGCACAATGCTTGCTAAAACCAGCATATAATGATTGACATTACTAAAATTATCAGCGTTAGCTCGTTGCTCTATTTTTCAATTATTGGAGGATTATATCTTGGTTTAGGAGGGTAAAGTTTGCAGAAAGATAATAATTGATTAAAATTTGAAAATGGCAATTACGATGTTGAGCTCCTTATTCTATAGAAGAAATCGGAGCCACCAACGAAATTTAAATCAAGGAACTATTACGCAAAAGGTGAGTGCTCTTACCACCACACCAATTTAATGAAACTCCACTTTATTTATAAGTAGTATTTGAGAGATATTCTAGTCTTATGTGGGCTCTACTCAGATATCGCATCCGAAATTATTCAGAAGTACGTCTTTCAAGTACTCAATAAGTGAATATACATTCACTTCAATATATAAGGGTTACTTTACAATTCATTTCAAAGAAATTTGAAAATCTTTCTTAACTATTTATCCGGTCAGTAGCTTATTAATTCCAATCATATCAACGGAACGAAAAATTCAGATTATCCATCGAATAGCCCTTATTAGAAGTACCCACTTAATTGCCGATACCTAACCATCAATTGGGGAACATATACTCAAGCCACAATCTCTTTCTATGTACTTGAAAAGTATTCCAACATTCAAATTCAGTTATCTTAACACTGGAGAATAAAGCCCAAGCCCTTCATGAACAGCGAAAAACCACTTGGTCATACTCAGCCATTCCCAAATCATTATCATACTTCAGTGTCTTGAAGATATGTTGTTTCCAATTTCGATAGCATATCAGCCAGAAAGAAAGTAATTTCCGAATTGCTAACAAAACATCTCTTAAATCGAACGGTCCCGTCAGACATCTCAAAACCAATTTTAATGCCAAAATTAAAATGGCAGCAGTCAGTTGTTTCGGTAACTTTCATTTGATTGACATCACAAACATGTACCTATAAACGCACAAAAATTCTTTTGAAAATTTGTGTAAACTTCAAACCCAAAGAAAACAACTATTCAAATCTTCATTATACTCGTAGCCAAAATAGATTTGATGGCGACTGAAATAACATTTTCTTTTCACTGGCATTGTGGCGGTTAATTTGGCTTTTTCAAGGAGTGGGTACTGTTGGGAATAGTGACATCCAATTCAAATTGTATTTCGTCTTAAGTGCAATATCATTAGCATTCATGGGATAGCGTTTATCCCAACTATGAGCATATCTATGATCTCAAGAACTGATTTATGTTTGTTAATGCTTGGTCTGTGTACTTATCAACATTTTTTGTCAAGGCTGTTGGCAGCATTGATTTTATGAAACAAAAACTTATTTTGAATTGTTTCAATTCAAGGTCCGCTTACGAAGCAGGAAAATTATTACATAATCCGAAAAAGTATGCTAAGGGTTAGCGACGGTAAAACGGAATTCGAACATTACGAAGGTAAATAGTTTCATTTAGTTGTTGGTTTAAGGTAGAAAAAAAACTGTAGGGAACAAAAAGTTGACTATCGACTACCGCAGCTTTTGCTTCCATTTAAGCTTGAAAATCACTCATAAACGCATTGAAATAATAATTGTAAAAAAATGAACAATCGATCTGTAGTGCATATTTTTTAAGGCAAGTTGAATGTTGTTTTTGCTAGAGGTAATTGCTAGCAGGTTGAACAGATATGTTATGTAGCAGGTTTCACATGCAATTTTCAACAGCGGAGTATACTTCATTAAGCGCATGAATTGTTAATGAGAAAATAAAAAATGGTAAATAGTTCAGGTAAACGGCATTAGTTTTGAGTGGATGTAGAGCACAATTGAACTATTGTTCTAACAACAAAAATATCTGCAAGTCTATTCCTATGGCAAATATTTGAATATTTTCGGATCGGGAGCAGATAGTGAAACGAATAATTTGCCACCAGTGATCCAGAGACGTTAGGAAGCTTCTTAAAATCCAATCAAAACTTATTCGCACATTTTTGTATTAATTTAATTATATGCCTGATTTATCAAAACTGTAGTTATTATGAAGCAAAAAATAAATGTTTGCTCCCCACGTTTGTTCTTCCTGACATCAATCCAAAGGATATACTTTTCGGGAAAAAAACTGCATGTGGTAGTAAACAGCGACTCACAACACACCAAAATCGCGACAGTATGTTCTGAAAAATGCATTTCATTTACTCTTATTTATTAAATCCTTGAATTTGATTTGATCCATTTCTAATGAAAGTACTCAAAAAGTACGACTGTAACGATAAAGTTCAATTGTTAACCTTCTAATTTTACTCCCCAAATCTAAAGCTATTTTACCAGTCCAAACGTTAAACATTTATGGATTGATGTTGTTAATGGATGGCTTTGTTCATATTATTTTTTGGATTTCCGTTATGATCACCACTTTTGAGTTCAAGGATTGTACTGGCTGATAAAATAGCTCCTTCTTATAGTAAAGATTGCAAGCTGAATCTTACCTTTATACCATCCATGCGGGTGCTTGCAGCAAACAGCGCCACGTGAATGGCTGCTGACACACTTTCATTGCATGCAATTGGAACGTTTGATATGGGCACAGGATATTCCCACGTTGATGTTGATGTTACCTCAATGTAAATGCATTAACAGATCCTTACCCGCAGCTGTAATCATACATTTTATCATCAACCCTTCTTTGTTTTATAGGGTTATCCATTTTACGCTTGGGAAAGTAAAGCTAAAGAAAACACATAAAATATTCAAGTAGAAACAAAATTTTGTATACAATATGAAGACTAAACCTTGCCATTATACGAAAAATAGAACATCATTCAAATATTGTCCACGGTACCTCTTACAGGCCTCAATCCTTTTGAGGTAATTTTCAATGACTTTTCGGCACATTACCAGCAATATCTCGGCCATAACTTCACGAATATTGGTTTTCAATTGCTCAAAATTTTGAGGATTGTTCGCGTAAACACAATCTTTTGCATAGCCCCGTAATCCAAAGGTTTTGGGTCGCAGGATCTTGCGTAAAATTGTCATACTGGAACGCAGAGTGAAAACTTTCCAGTAGCCAAGTCTATCCATAAGAATGTGTGGACCAAGCTCAGATTAGGATCAGCCAACTTACAAGGCTCAGCTTAATCCTGGTCATGGTTTATAGGCAAGCATGATTCGTTTTGGTAAACTGAAGTAACAACACGAGGATACCCTTCCTTGCTTTAAAAATCGTCCTAAATGGATCTATGCTTCGTCTGCATGGCCAGAGAATGCTTAGCTTTAAATATATGGACTCTGAATACCTCGGGCGTCTCCGACTTCAAATGTGATCCTTCTCTCAGTGTTTGGTTCCAGAAGTGATTATGGGATTAAAACTGGAGGCTAATAATAAAAAAAAAAAAGTAAATCTAGTGTAGTACCGCATGCAAAGTCGAGCAGTATGTCTGTAATCAAGAGACCACAGTCATAATCTCGGCGCAATAAGTACGAGCCATAGTATATCCATGCAAAAATCATCAACTTCAAAAATAAGCTGAATGGAAAGCTTGGAGGTGACTTCTGGCACTCGCAGAAATAATCAGTAACGAAAAGCCGCTTCTTTTTTTAGCAAAATTACTAGGAACTAGCAGGCTGCTACTGTTCATAAGAGAAACCAGTGTAATAAGCGCAATGCATCTCAAGATGAAAGCCATACCCAAGACAAATACCTGTGAGATGAGCATCTCCAAGGACGCTGGTGGCCATCCTGGACTGCCAAATACCACCTGCAGTAAGTTTCTACCCCTTATGTACCGCAAATAATCAAGTTTAAAATAAAACAAGCGTTCAATTGCATTAATTTAATTAACACTTAAGATGTTACAAATAAATTTTATTCTAAATGACACGCATACATTTCGGTTGGTACTGCCGACCATCTTCAGCGCTAGCCGCAAAACTACCAGTGAAACAATTATAACAGACGCGGAGACATTAGCTAATAACAGTTAATTTAAACACACATATATATACATAACATACATGTATGTATATATATGTATATATATATATATATATATATATATATATATATATATATATATATATATATATTGTCGCGTGTTATTGGTTCGCGGCCAATAATTTTAATGTTCCGGGAAAGTGAAAACGCAATGTCTTTTAATTTAAGTTAAAAGTGTTTATTTAATTAAATAAAATGCACAATAATCAGTTAACACTTTCACTAATTTTAATTTTCACTATTACAAAAAAAATCTAACACTTGTCCATAAATTTCTTATCGCAATTGTCTTTTTAAATTACTTCGCTATTACGAAACACACTTCCCACACACGATCGCAGTTCTTATCGCGGTCGAATGAATGATGAACTCCCCATTCATTCAGCTCGCCTTTATATAGGGTCTCTACCTATTCACCCATTTCTCGCACAATGGCGAATGTTCTACCGAGAGGTACCTGGTAGGTTCGAGCAAGTTCATGAATGGAGTGACGTCACTTGCAGATGTTGATCATGCTTGTTGGGTTCTCGTAAATTCATTCGTTGACGTTCTTAATGATGATGAAAACAATTGCAACAGTAGCTCGCAGAATTATTTGTACATGTAATTATTTGTACATGTAACAATATATATATATATATATATATATATATATATATATATATATATATATATATATATATATATATATATATACATGTATGTTTAAAAAAATTAACTGCTATTTGCTAATGTCTTTGCTTTTTTTATAATTGTTTCACTAATAGTTTCGCGTCTAGTGCTGAAGATGGTCGGTAGTACCGACCGAATTGCATACGTGTCGTTTAGAACAAAGCACATATGTAACATTTTAAGTGTTATTACGAGTGACCCTTGTTTCCCACCCCACCACCTGGAAGGAACCCTCGCGTATACTATTCACGCAAGACCGTTAGAAAACGAAGAACTTATTTTGAGCACCGAAATAGATTAGCCACCGTGAGCCAAGGGTTAAAGTTAGGGATTATTGTGAAAAAGAGAAATTTCAGATAGTTGTTGACAGGGAAAAAGAAAGGTTTCCATCGATGGGACGCCAGAACAATGGGAACAAAGGGCCATCAACTGCGATTCCTCCGACCTTGTAGCATCGATTTCCAGCACCCTTAAATATCAGGACATATTAACTTTCATAGGGTCGCTTTGCAGTGCCACGAAATTTTGAATCTGATGGGATATTGTGGCGGTGGCAGTTTACAGGATATCTACTAAGCATCGGGTCTGCCAACAGAACGATAAATACCTTATATGTGTCGTAAAGTGTACAAGGGGTTGGAGTAGTTACATTCGATGGGAAAAATACATAGGGGCATCAGCCGAGTAAACACAGAGATGCAAAATTGACTGAACCTCAACGCATCAGCAAAGATTACGGCGACGATAACTACAACCACTGCAACTAGGAATGATGCCAGAATCAATACGAATTCAAGGAATAAATACACTCGTTCTATTCACCGATCAGACAGGGTTTAAGCGAATGGTGCCCAGGCCCGTCTCTAGCAACCGAAACTGGGGTCCGCAGAACCCTCAATCGGAGCGCCCTCGAGGGAAGGGTAACTGTGTTAATTAAATTGATTCAATTGAAAACTTGATTTATTTTAAACTTGATTATTTGCAGCCCATAAGGCTGAAAAACCTATTAAACTTTTATCAATACCGACCAGAATGGTGTTCATCTAACAGATTAAATTGTTAGAGGAATGTTTCTGAACCACCTGTAGGTAGCCATAGTGGATGAGCTTTCCACTAGGACAGGCTATCAACGGAAGCATGGCTCATGATTCGTGACGTAAAGTTAATCTTGGCTGGTAGCTACACCAATGTATCTGTACTAGCAACCCAAATAAACATACGGATGACTGGTTGCTCTCAATGGTGAAGAGTCCCACACTCGTAGCCCACGTTCCTTCTTCTCATAAACGAGGAAAGCCCAGAGTCCTTTGGAGGGCAGAGAGACGTGATTCTGACCTCCCAGATTTCATCATGAGACAACTCAGAGTTTGGCATTCTTTACGTTGCTCGGTAATAGAAGGTCTTTCTCAGGTAGCCAAACATTGATCTTGCTATGGTACAGGAGCCCTGAGTAAGAATATATAAATAAAATAAGTCCAATAGACAGAAGTACATATGCTACTGTTGGAAGTGTATCGTACTGAATCTATGATTTGCTGAAAGGTTCACTACGCAACTAAGGAAAAAATTCAAAACCATTTTGAATATATGCACCTCAAATGATAGTTTTTTAAGAAAAGCCAATTTTGCGGCCACCATTTGGTTAAAGTAATAGCATACATCATACAGTGAACAGAATCTCAAAGGTATTTAACTCGTTCATCTTTCCTAAATAACAAAAAAAAAACTTTCGAAAATGTAGCACCTGGTATGAGTGAAAATCAATATGTTAGGAAAATTTAAATGCCTATAATTTCACTGAATATAGATAAATTTCAATGAAACTTACATGTGGAGACAACCTTACATTTAACCACTTAAATAAATCTAAGAGCACGTATACTGTTAAATTGAGGAAAATATGTAATCGATTAGTCCTTCTATTACAAAGGTCAACATTTGATTTATGCAAGGACGCTGGAAGCGGTTAAGTTCTACTAAAGTTTTAAGGGTCGGTGGTTACAATGAGAGGTCAGTTCAAGTTCAAGGTCATTTGAGGAGGCTGAATCCAAACCCAGCGTTTATTTACATTTCGTATCAATACTAGAGGCCATTACCATTCAGATTTTTTGAATCGTACTTTTTTTTAATACCTCTATTCCCTACCACTCTTTCTCCATCGCACAACGCTCGTGCGATCTGCATTCATATCACGTCGCTGCTTCCTTTGAGCCACCCAGACAATGTTTAAGACATCGGTATAAGGGGCATACAAAATAATGTAAACTAATCCTTTTCATGAATATCTAGTCAAAATTCATGATCAGCTCTCAGAGATAAAAAAATTCAATATAACACGACACATTTTTATCTCAAAAACACTTCAAAATGACCTTGAAACGATCTTGGATTGTAAGAACATATACATGAATGTTCCTAGATTTTTCTGATGATTTTTTCTCCCTTTGACTTACAAATGACTTTGAACCTGACCTGATGGAAAATAACCGACCATCTCATCGTAATTAGTGATCCCAAAAGCCCTAGTAGAACCTAACCGCTTCCGGCGTCCCAGCGTAGATCAAATGTTGACCTGTGTTATTAACGAGTTTGAACGAACTTTGATTTAAAAGGTAGTTTTTCTTATGACACCCATAGAAAATTACCTTCGTGATTTTTTACAGTTTTTTTGGATCACAGCGCACTTCTCAATGCGGGTAACACTGCTTTAAGACCTGTTTTGGAAAGTTCTGGTCAAGATCTTTCATCTGATGCCTCTCATGACCACGTGTGGTAAAAAATTTGTTTAAAAATCAACTCCCTATATGGGAGGCCCCTTTATGGGACACCCTCCGAAGAATCTTTCAAATTTCTAGCAACGTAAGCTAATAGCCCATAACCTCTTCTGGCGTTCCAGCGTAGATCAAATGTTAATCGGTGTTGTTAACAAATTTGGCCGAATTTTAATTTCAAAGGTAGTTTTTGTTATCACGCGCATAGAAAATTACCTTCATGATTTTTGTTTCAGTTTTTTTTTTGAGCACAGATGCCCAAATGCGAAATTTTTCGCGCGTTTCCCTTCCTCTGCACTTCTAAATTCTGGTAACACCGCTTTAAGACCTGTTTCGGAAAGTTCTTTTCAAGACCTTTTGTTTGACGCCTAAAGCCGAGTTTATGCGTCGATTCATAACCATGGACAAAACATGGGTCCATCATTTTACACCGGAGACCAAGGAGCAGTCAAAGCAGTGGACTGAAAAGGGAAACCCGGCTCCGAAGAAAGCAAAGACAGTTCAGTCATCTGGCAAGGTCATGTCACCCGTTTTCTGGGATGCGCGAGGAATTATATTTATCCTCTCAAATAGGAAAAACAATCAACGGTGCATATTTTACAGCCTTATTGCAGCGTTTGAGTGATGAAATCAAGAAAAAACGACCCCATCTGACGAAAAAGAAAGTGTTGCTAAAATCAATGATTTGAAGTTCGAATTGCTTTTTCACGCACCCTATTTACTAGATCTGGCTCTTTAGCACTGCCTTCGTTTAGAGATAATTGGAGTATCTCATTATCTTGACCGACTGTATTGGCAATCGGAAGGTGGTATGGTCAGTATCACGCTTTGGCCCTGTGTCCGTTCACCCAGCTGCGATACATTCTAATTTTGAACCAGTACGTATCATAACTGAATGGGTTTATAGTCCATCCGAAGGATCAGTCGAAACAAATCTAGTTGTCGCCAGCGGTATTCGAGCCAGGGACCTTCGACTTATGGGATGAGTGCTCTAACCACTACACCATACGGATTAACACGCAATTAATTAGGCATAAGTATATCAGATTGTGCACATCGCATAGATATGGATATTAATTTGCATGTATATGGTGTTTTTTTAGTTGCATAAGTTCTTTCAGTAGGCAAAAGTTGTCTATGACATATGTAAAATTGATAATTCTATAACTTTTGTGTTCAGTAATGTTGGCTTTTTAATCATAAGTCGTTGAGTACTTAAACAACGCTTCCAACTTGTGGTAATTTATTTTCAAAGTCAAAGTTCAATTCAAGAAACCATGAACCGTACCATTTCGTTCAGTGATGCAGCTCATTTTCGGTTAACTGAATATTTCTACAAGCGAAATTCCCATACATGGGGTGACAATAATGGAAGATAATACCTTGAAGCTCCATTACATCCATAAAAATTGATTTCATTGCTTGGTGTACACGATAATGGCATCATCGGTCCACATTTCTTTCAAAATGCGGAAGGAACTGCCGTTGCGATAAATGGTGGACGTTATCGGATTATGCTCAATAAATTTTCGTTTCCAAAAGTCAATCAGAAGAGCATTGAAAAAATTTAGTTGCAAAAGGATGGCACTACAGCTACGAAAGCTATCGACTTATTGAAAACGAAATTTGGAGACATTATTTCACGAAATCAATTGGCCTCCAAGATCATGCGATTTGATGTTTCCAGATTGTTTTCTTTTGAGTATGTTAAACCCTTGATTTATGCTATCAGACCAACATCAAAAGCATTGGAGGAAAGTATTTGGCATGCCATTGACGAAATGAGAAATGTATCGCAAAAAATGGGCAAAAATTAAGTTGATCGAACGCGCTTTGCAACTGCTAGTCGTGGTGGCCATTTATCAGAAATAATTTTTAAATGTTAAATGACATTGAATTTACTTTAATTCAAATAGAAAAAAATAATCAAAATATTTTTCATTGTTTTTTCTGAAGCTCTTAAAAGAAACACCCCATATTACAACAGCAATGGTACGGAGCTCTGCCTGGATAAGTGCTTCGCATCGATCCAAAAACTAGATATACAGAGATGCATATGTGAGAAATTGGGACAAAAGTTTGCATACATATAATCAAAATACACTTAGATTATGCTTACATTTTTGGTTTCCACTTTTCTTGAAGGATAATGATTCCAGTAAATAGAAGCGTATTAAGAAGTTATATGAATTCAGTTTGAAGCATCCTCTAAAAAATTTTCGAATACTTTATATACTTAATTCATTCATGAATAAAAGTGCAGAACTTGCTTTGAAAAATCATCAAGCAACAATTAAGGTAGCAATATCTAATTTGTTACTAAATTTTATTGAGCTATTTTCCGGCAAAACATAAGCAAATACCATTTTGTCGATCATAATCCTCTTTATAACTTTTTTCTTAAAGGTTAAAGTCAAGAAGAACTGATTTACCTTCTATATCTCTGACGCCACATTTGCATACATGAAATGCAATAAACTAGTTTTTAAAAACGCTCAAAGTCATACTTGTATGTGAAATATCACAAACTCGTTTTTTATTCAGAATAAAGGAAATGTTTGATCCAACGTGGTATGCTTTTAGAAATGATATAAAAAATAAAAGTAGCGAAAAACGCTAACATTTCAGTGATGAATGTCTTCAAATTCAAATAAAAACCTTAAGAAGCCTCAAAATCATGTCCGCATTGTTCCACTAACAATTGATCAAATCAAAATTATCAACGAATGCATTCAATTCACTTTCAAATCTATTGAATTCGCGAAATTTATGTTAATTTATCCAAAACTGAATCTAATGGTTGTTCCACATTTTACACACCATTGCGACCACCTCTCACGCCGGTTACAGGATTATTTACATAACAACAGCAACACGGCCATTGACGCATTGCTTAACGGAAGAGAAAAAAATCTGCTCAGATCTTTTGAGTTTGTACAAATGAAATGTACTCCTAATGAAAGTGAGAGCCTTTGAGTAATAGTTTTGGCGTATGTTGACTCACTCGAAGTCTGCAAACAGAAATTATGAATGTCGGCTTTCGTCACATGGCAAACATTCAGTGACTCGTATGGCAGACAGCGGCAAAAGTTGCGTGTATCCGAGAGATTCATTTGAATTCTTTTCTCACGCTTAATTATTGTTGATAAATCCCAGTTATGGCGCTACAAATTATAAATTATCATTCGCAATTGATTCGTTGTACTGGTTTCCAAAATGAACAGCAAATATGAATAAAAAGATAATAAATTAAAAATAAATAAATCTCAATAAACTAAAAGCACGAATTAGAATATGTAGCAGGTTGACATTAATGTCATTCACCTTGAAGATATTACAAAATGATGATAAGACATTAATATTGGACTTGCTGCCCATACTCATAAATCAAATGTCACCCTGCCAGTTTTCCTAATGTCTTTTTGTCTTGTTTTTAGATAAGTTTAGCACATTCAACCAAGTTTCCTTATTGTATCGAAAGTATTTAATGGTATTTATTTTTTCACAATCACAAACCAATTTTATTGCTATAACATTGGCGAAACATTAGTCAAATTAAATAGGAAATATAAGCTCAATTAATCATAGCAAACTGACCCACATACTAGACACATAGATAAAGTTTAAGCCATGTGGGGTTGTGGTTAAATAAAAATTAATAACTTTAATAAGCCCACGTAGTGTAGTAGTTAGAGCGCTCGCTTTATAAGTGGAAGGTCCCTGGTTCGAATCTCGTTGCTGAGAACGAGATTTGTTTTGAGTGATTCTTCGGACGGACTATAAGTCCATTTAGCTACAATATGTACTGGTTTAAAATCAGAACGAATCACTGCTAGACGGCCGGGTCAATTGCCAAAGCGTGGTACTGACCATATCACCTTCTTGAGTGCCAGTACATTCGAGTAAGATAATGAGATACTCTAACTACATCTAAGTGAAGTCCCAAAAGGGGCCGTAATGCTAAAGCAAAAAAATGGTTGCTAGTTGCTATTTCGAAATGGGGAAATGCATCTTTATGGGTAGAATGAAATTCAAATCTAATTGAAAACTTTTATTGAAAACTTCATTTGAAATTCTCAAGAAACCATTGTTAAGAAATTGACTGCCCTCCAAATTGCATGCAGTGTGTCATTTCATTCACTTAAGTGTATTATATGGATTTTAAACGCTAAGTTCTTTGTTTGAAATCAATTTTAAGTGTGGTACGTTCGTCTCAAATGTTAAAAATCTAGTTTAAATAACTTAGGTACTTTAAATTAAATCTAAACATTTCAGTGCTTCATTGCAAAGCAATCTACATATTCAATTTTCATATTGCCTTATAAATATTTTTGATAAAACTTTAAAACGCTCGAAGCATTTTCTCGCATCTGACATACCGATAGTAAATTTAAAGTGTGACATAGATGATCTCGCTTTTGTGGAGAATACTCAAGGCCCACGAAAAGAGTGGAGCATCCTGTTATAAGTGGTGTCCCCACGCACCCTTCCAATCAAATCTCAGATCCCGATGAACTGTTTTGAGTGCGAGAACTATTCATACCGAGTCTGAGGTCCAGTTGGAAGCAAGCGTGGGGGCACCACTACCAACTGTAAGTATTCTCGGCAAAGACGAGGTCTCTCCTCCAGTCATGCGCGAGTTATAGGGAAGAGTAGGTAAGCTACGGTCCGGAATATCACGGTACCTTTTGTTGATCAGCGTTTGTTTATGATATTGAGATCTTTTAACACGTACGCGTGAAACAATTTGTAGCATAGTACTTGCACTGGCGGAAAGGACCCGCCCATTGACACCACAGAAGCTAGCTGCCAGCACGCATACGCATCGCCAAGAAAGTCCAATCCAGCTGAGCTCGGTTGTTTATAGTTCACTGGGGCAGCACAACATCGCTGCAGTCCCTTACGGACGATAAAATGAAAAGTGAACCACTTCAGATATTCCATTAAACGGTTAATAAACGCCTGTTGATTTGACTTTAGCAATGAAGCGGTCGTCAGTTGCATTTGAAATGATATAAGAGACAACAAATAATGGACAGGGGTCTATTAAATTTGAAGAACATCGAGAAGAAGAGCTGGTGAATAGAGAAATCGATCGTAAATTGGAATCTCGAGGAAATTTGCTCAAAGACTAAGGCAAATCAATATTCAAGGCAGAGGTGAACAAATTTTGATCGGAAGCGAGTTGGAAGAGGCATATCAGCAGAAAGGAAAACAAAAAAATTTACTAGCGAGAATTACGCCAACAAGAACTTTTAGTGGGACAAAGTGTATGCGGGACCCCGAACCTTAGGAATAAGTTTTACGTACAAAGTTATATATGTTCTGTTTACTTTTTATTTTTAAATTTTTATGTAAACAATTTCTATATAGTATAAATCAAATTTTGTTTAAACAAGTGAAAGAGTTAAGATGATAAAATTTGTGTTCTCCTGGTCTTTTTTGTACCCAGGAGCTCGGCGGTGAAAAGTGTTCCTCTTATATTCTTAAAACGATCCTGCTGTTGTAACAGTACTTTTAGTGAGGAGTTTCACTAAAATGGTTTCTGTCTCTTGCTTTTTTTTAGCCTTTGAATTTCTTTTACAGGAGTATCAGTTTCAAATCAATAAAGTGAAAGTGCGCGTTGAACTTTTTTCGTTTTCTCCTTTACCTTCCAAAAAACCGTATGCTGAAGTGTTCTCTGCGAGACGCATTCTTGTATGGGGGCTTTTTGGGCCCAAAGATATAAGCGGGTGACACCCCACAACTATCTTCGATAAGCGATCTCAAGCCAGAAGCCCTGCCAGAGTGTCCACAAACTTGGTCAGCAATTGTAGTGGACTACAGTTGGAAAAAAACTATAACAGCCCATCCGTTCGTTGATGATAGCTATGATTGTATGAACCTATAAAAGCTATAGCAATCAAATTTTGCAAAAAGGCCAAAAATGATGAGCACTTGAATATGTTGTGCTGGCAAAATGTTTCAGAGAGTGTTAATAAAGGGGGTTGACCTTAAAAAATTGCTTGCATCCAAGATGGTTAAGTGGGATGTCATGTGAAAATAGTAGGCAGAACTCACTCCTCTGTCCAGTATGTGGTGAAAACATTTGATACAACTGGTTGGATTATGTCAAAGCCTCGTTATGGTCGGCCCTCCATACTGACTGAACGCGAAAAAAGAAATGTTTTGCAAGCAGTTAAAAAGAATTTTCGAGTAAATGCTTCCCAAATTGTTACAAATATAAAAGACTCTTATTTGCAAGGTTCTCCACGAAGATACCATATGAAAAATACTAAAAAGAGATGGATATGACTCACGCATAGCACATAAAAAGCCATAAATTTCGGAAGTGAATAGGTCCAATTCTCTGACGAAAGCAAATTTTGCATATTTGGCATTGAAGGAAGAAAGTCAGTGTATCGGAAGAGCGGTACTGCTCTCGAAAAAGAAAATCTCGCACCAACTGTGAATCATGGTGGAGGTGGTGTGATGGTCTGGGGGTGTATGGCGGTAGAAGGAGTTGACCAACTTGTGTTTATAGAATCAACTATAGATCAATATGGTGACCTTAATATTTTGAAGGCAAATTTGAAGCAAAGCGCTCAGTAGTTGAGGCTTGATGATGATTTCTGATTCGAGCAAGATAATGATCCCAAGCACACAGCACACTATGTGACGCTTTGGTTGCTTTACAACACAAAACATCAACTTTGTACGCCACCCCAATCCCCAGACCTTAGTCTCATTGAGCATTTGTGGGACATGTTGGAGCGCAGGATCCGTCAGCACACCATAACCTCACAGGAAATGCTGAAGAACGTCATCGTCGATGAATGGGGCAAAATCACCAGGCAGGACACAGCCAAATTGGTTCACTCCATGCCAAATCGATGGTTATATGACAAGTTATTAAGCCCTGAGATCTAATAAAATATTTTTGAATATTTCAAATTAATATTGTCATGTACGGATACTTTTTCTGGTTCGCTTGAGTAAGACTTTTTTGTTTTTATTTTGTAAAATCTAGTTTTTAAAGGAATACCGCAGAAAAAATTTCGACAAAAGATAGTTTCATTAATGAATAAATTTTGAAGCTTAAATATTTAAATGTAGCAGCTTCCTTTAACATGAATTTCCTAATATGTTGCTTTCTTTTGACGTTGTACGGATACTTTTCCTGGCAAGTGAACGTACATAACTACATAGGCATCATAATTCGAATATGGTAGCCTCATGCACCCAGCTGACTACCGCATCACATGACCCAAGAGGCTTTTACCAACCTGTCAGAAAATGAACGCGCTCCTCTCATTAGTGCGGGTGTCGTAAGTGGTCTTTTTTTTTCGTGTAAATGGTAAGATTTACACTGTTTTTCCTATTAGAGTTGCATTTATCTCAATCTTAGCTAATTTTTTCTTGCACTTATATATTTCAATAGGGAAAATGCTTTTTGTATTTATTTTTCAACTTTGAGTTTTCAAAACGTCATAAGAACAAAACGACATACAAAGGCAATGGACATAATAACATAAGTATCTCATTTTGTACACAAGAGCATAGTTAAGGAAATCATTTTAATAAGGTATTAATTTTTTAACAGATAAACAAACATACCCCGCAATTAACATATAAGCATTAGACTTGTCGCCAATCCTAGAGTGCAGGTTCAATGCGAAAAGCTGCAGACCCTATAAGAAATAAAACAATTTAGGTTCACAGACCTACGCTCATGTCAGAAGGGTTTTGTACTCAACTCCTCCAAAATGCAGTCACCAGCAATGAATAAAGTCAAGATACATGTCAAAGAGATATGCACGTTTAGTAGAAAATCCATTGTTTCCCTATTTTCAACGGTCGCCATTTTGTTGCAAACTAACAAAAATCACTTAAATCATGAATTCCCAAAACTATTAATGTTGTCGATCTTATTTAAAAATTTCAAGAGAATCAAATCAAAACTACAGTGACTGATTCGATAGAAAGTCCATAAAATACCAAAATCATGCGTTATTGTTGTTGTAATTGGAGAAAGTTCAAATGGCTATAAATCCCGAGAATATGATTAAATTTTTACCAAACTTACCGAGTACTGGGACCTTTTGCAAGACTATTTCAATATCGGATTTCATTGAGTTTAAGGATATCCATACGATTTTATTGGGGAAAATTTGAAATTCGATGATTATACTATTATTAACAAAGTTGATCGAATTTTGACTTCTAAGGTATTTGTAGTTATTGTACTCATAGAAACCTATCTCCAGAATTTCATTCAAATTTTCAGGTCACAGGGGTCCAATCGTGAGGGGAGGATACACATTTTTCGTATATTTCCCCTTCCTGCGCGCTTCTGAAGCAAACAATGCCAGTTTAAGTCCTGTTTTGAAAACTCGATACCCATATCGACTATCTTTAATGAATTTTTTTCCGAGGCCACTCTCCTATGTGAAGAGACCCCCCTTAAATACCGTATACCATTTTTTTGTAGTTGTGCTTTAAAGAGAGCATCACTTCACACCTACGTACGAAATCGAAATACGTCGTTTGCGAGAAAAATTGCTGTGCCACACGGTGGACAGAACACGGTTTTAGTAGGATTTTGTAAAATTATTTTACAAAACTTCAAGGAATGCGCTGGTAATTGACATCGAAAACATTTGGTGTTCCACAAGCCACACTCCGAAGATGTGCTTCGGGTATACTAACAAAACTTTGGAGTCCAGTTCGAGGGGTCTTGGATTTGAAAAGCTGATTTTACAGCCGATGTGGAAAGACAACTAGTGCAGCTATTAAAACTACTTGAATCTCGATTACTTGGATTGACGCAAACATCTGGCCAAGAATCAGACTTTGGGATGACTGAAAGAAATGGTTTCACCCAAGATTTAACCGACAAAAGAAAAAGGATTTTCAAAATGAAACAAATATATTTTTTGCGTAAACCTGAAGCTACTTTGGCAGCTCGTGCACAAACGTTTAATTGGCCTCAAATTCAAACGTTGTTTGAACTTTATGGCAGTTTGGTAGAGTCTGTTAATTTTAGGCCACATCACATTTATAATGCTGATTCGTCTGGCTTGTTTACTGTGCAAAAACTGCAAAAGATTTTGGCTACTACCGGATGGATGGAAGTTGGCTATAGTATTTTGGATGTTCAAAACGTCCGTAGAGGACTTCAGCGATGGTCTGCTGCCTCAGCAAGCGGAGATATAAATGGGCTTTTTCAGACGCAGCGTTAAAAGTGAGCGTTAAACAGGTTATATGGGCAAGAAGAGTGAGAGGCATTGAGGGGACCTGATGGTAAAAACAAGCCAACATTTTGTAGGGTGAACGAGCGTAACGCACATACACAAACGCATTTTGTTGATCATTTGGTGGGGGAAATTTATACAAACGCCGGTAATCATTCCGAATTGAACATTCGGTGAAGAAGGTAGTCGTCATGAAACGATTGCCTTTCTTTAATTTGCGTGCAAAAATGGATGCGTGGACGCGAGAAGCTACGCGTTATTCAATAAATTTATAAAAGCGGAGGCCATGTTCAATTTCAGGAAACAACACGACGAATATCTCGATTTCAATAAAGTTAAATTGCCTATTGTAAATCCATAGAAAATTAACAGTACGCATAATCTTTATAGAATCGCATTATAATATGCCAGTTGACAACATAACAAGAAAAATATGCGACTTAAAAGGATATTCAACTTTGGAATATATTTTTCAGAAAGCGGAAAAACACGGAGGTTCTAATAAATCCAATAAAAGTTTGAATCGACAAACTTCAACAATCATAAAATACATTTTTCATTCCAGTTTTTGTTACCTCGTGCACAATTCAAGGCTAAAACATCAATTCTCAATCGCTTATCTCTCTGTCTTCGCTTTCATGTTGTCCGCGCGACGTTTAACGATCAAATGATCCTTTTAACACATACACTCGCAAGACGTGTATCGTATACAAAAATAGGTTGGCTGAACTATGCAACGTGTAAACGTAA
Source organism: Odontomyia ornata (assembly GCA_963969285.1). Lineage (NCBI taxonomy): Eukaryota > Metazoa > Arthropoda > Insecta > Diptera > Stratiomyidae > Odontomyia > Odontomyia ornata. The sequence goes on along the minus strand of OZ017738.1, from coordinate 491,838,118 downwards.
GGGCGTAAGCGCGAAACCTGTTTGGATATGGGTTTTTACCATTCCCGTGTGAAAGAGCCCAATGATCGTCGAAACCGTCCTGGTTTGAGGACGCGTGAACATCCGAAAACACTACATGGAGTTATAACCAATGCAGAGCGTGGCATAAACATCACTGTTGTTTATTGTGTTAATGCTGTTGGTACGTATGTTCCACGTACGTATAATGAGAAATACAAGAAAGAAATGAATTGACAGAAGAAGCTCCTCCTAGTTCTCTGGGTGTAGCCCAATAATCAGGGTGGGTGACCACCGAAATATATCTCAAATAGATCAAACATTTTCAAAGTTATATTAAATCATCTATTAACGATAAGGGGATTTTGGTTGTCGATGGCTATGCTAGTAATAACGTGATTGAAATTCTAGAATATACTAAACAAAATGGCATTATCATTATTCGCTTACCACCACATTACACTCATCTTCAATTAAGAAATATCCAAATGACTCAAAACACATTCTGAACGTGTTGTTACACAATTTCAGATAGTCGGCCAGTTCAACGAAGCATATGGTAAGGCAGCTACTCTAAGAAATGGTTATCATGGATTCAGAAGTACTGATATTTGGCTTCTTAATCCAGAAATATTTCCCAATTATATGTATAAGTCTGCGGAGACTACAAACATATCACTGGAAAATACCTCAATGAACAAAGTCCTCAGTAAACAATGCCTAGTCCAGTTCCCATAGCGGGATCATCTACACGGCTCACGCGTCTTGTGCTGATGTTCCAAAAAGAATACAGCTTCTCATTTGCGAACTTTGTCAGCAATTTTATAGCTTTTATGTGTATGTTTTATTGTCCATATGTAATGTATCATTTTGTTCATAACATAGGAACAAAATAAACATAGGTTAATCTCAATACAACTATGGATTTATTTATTTTTTTGTTTTCTATAACTTTTAACTCATCAATGTTTATTGGATTTCATACATGAATAATCAAAGAAGATTGATATAAAATATGACAGGGATACGATTTACCAATAAAAAGTTATGCTGCTAAAACAAAACCATATGTCATTTTGTACGTATTCACCTTATTCAAAAAATGATAGTTATTTTTGCGTCATTAGAAATACTTTTCAATAAATTTCGTTGATTTTGGCGACCATATCGATTTCAAGAACATGAAATTATAAATTCATCATATTAAGAACCAAAATAGGTTATTCAGTCTTTGAATAACCTATTTTGGATTTCAATAAAACTAGCATAGTATATGGTCTCAAAGAAATTTCACAGTACGCAAATATTTTCCGCTTTTTGACCCTGCTTTATGTTCATTAATTAAATTAAAAATGAATAAAATCCTAGTAATACAATAGTAACAATGAATGTAATCTATTTTGAATGATTCAAGTATATCCGATTAATAATTTTTGACCCTGATTAAATATCACATTGACAATGAACTACATAACAAAAGAAAAATTGATACACATAATTCACTACTGGTAGATTTTCATTACTTCCGATTTATAAATTTCACTGCAATAAACCAGTTATCAATCAATACATCTGCGATAACAAATATCACATATCATCAATCAATCTATCGTAGCTCAAATGTTGAGTACATACGAGCAAGGTTAACTACGAGTAACATATAATAACTCTGTGAGTTTTTTCCTTTTGAATCAAACATCAACTTCCTCATAGAAAAGCGTTTAGTAAACCTTCGAGTGCGGGTAAGCCAAATTAAAATTTATGAAAATAGCTGAAATTAATTACACTCCCGGGGAGTGCCAAATCAATTTTCTATAATTTTTTTCGTTCACAGCATACAAAATTCAACGAATGGAGATTATTTTAATCAATGAACAGTTTCTCACTAGGTGTTTTTTTTTAACTTCAAGGAAGTGAATAATTGCGTGGGTAAAATTAAGCTGTCAACATTACAAATTTGCATTATTTTAGTTTGAATGGAATAGTGAAGCCCTACACGTACTTTATTCTTTGGCAGCAATATGGTGCCTGTCTAACGGATTGTTTTGAAGAATAGCAATTTTTTTCGAACAAAGGTTTTGGTCGATATTGAAGGTCTGGAAGTTTACTTAATGATTTTACTATCGCCCTTGGGAGGAAATTTTGAGTTCTTTATGTTTGATTATTGCATATTTTTCTAATTTAATTACCTATAGTCAGCAAAAGTTTTTGTCGTTTTTTAGGTACTATGGTTACAAAATGCAGTTGAGTACATTCTCCATATAATTAAAAGCCATGCTGTAAGTAAAGCAATCAGGAACTAGACAAAACTCTAGAATATGTATATATATAATATCGGATATTTTTCTAATGTTTGTATACTTCAAGACACTTATTCCTTTTATACATTAGATTTATTTTTCACACTATGTATAACGTTGTTTTTGACATACCATTTGTAGTCTTTTACAGTACTATATAACATTATTATCAATGGTACAAGCATTTCAACATAAAACTTATAAGAATGAGTAATCAAAAGGTTATTAAGTAAATAGCAGAAAGGTATCCATGAAATAAACTATTACTAAACTAGGCTCAATAACGAGGAACAACAATTGCCGCTTCTGTATTCATTGTACAATCCTCAGGTAGCCTGGCTAGCTTATTGGCCCGGTTAGCACTCCTGATGATGCTTACCTTGTTGATATTAATTAGGTGCTGTTCCTCAATCATGTGCTTAGCGACAGCTAATCTCATCTGTATCCCTGGATTTTTCGCTGCTATCTCTGCTTCTTTAATGTGCCCATTAAATAACTTTTAATTTGGTTCCCTACATGGCTACACATCTATCGTGAAAACATTCTTGAAGGTCACCTTCCTGTAAGAAGGACACCTTCTCCTTATAAGGGCCTTTGAAAATCATCGCTTCTGATCCACTTACTATCTCTGATGTTTGTAGTACTAAAGTTTACAAAAATCTAAGAAGAATTAAAGTTTCGAAAAAGTTTAGATTAAAATTTCAGGGGTTTCATAAGTAATTCGATATTCTTAAGTGATTTGAAGCAATCCAATTGGCATACGCCTAATTTACATATGCCCTCTTGGCTCAATGGTAGCGAATCTGCATGTAGGTAAAAATAATCAGAACCCAAAAACTTAATTAAATGTGAAATTGGCCTAAATACAGATAAATCCCATTGGCTACACCAGCCGGACAGGCAAATTTCTCGTAGGCACTCTTCATTTCATAAAGCAAGTAGCCACCATTTTTTTTATTGATTCCTGACCTCTGATATTCTTTCATTGTTCTTTAGTCTGATAGTTTTTACCAAAGGGCCAAATTTCATTAAAGTTGATGAAAAGGTTTCGTCACAACTACAAAAACAAATTTATGCACGTTTTTTTATCTTTGAGCGGCCGTCATTTCATTTTATTTGGTTCATCTTTGGATTTTTATTGCGAGCTTCATCACACAGTTCAATAAAAATAAGCATAAAATGTCATCGAAATCGGAGCTATACTTTCGTTAGAACTTAAATCAAGGATTTTCGTCTTATATAGCCACCATTTGTTTTCGCTTATCCAATCTAACTGCACAGTACACGATTCTTGAAAATTTTATGAAAATTGAAGCAAAATTGCGACTTCCAGCATGGTCACGAATTTCGGTACATCCCATCTATATGCATAATATATATATATATATATATATATATATATATATATATATATATATATATATATATATATATATACATATACTCGTATATGTATACATGAAGATGGCAAAGCTTTTATTAATTTTTATTTACTGGGAGAAATGCATGAAAAATTGTTTTTGAGATTTTGTCACCGAGGTACTCATCTGATGCTAACTTTACCTTCGATGGATTAGCATGTTCTCAATTTAGATGTTAAGTAATGTTCATGACTTTTTAATTTTTATTTAAGTCAATTACATTTGATTTTTATATTTGCTAGTTATAACGAATATAAATATTACGATCACTATGATTCATGTAAATATAAACTACTCTCCGCAATATGTAAATTTCTCTCGAGAAATTCACCTTAAAAATTATGTTAGGCCTAAACAGGGACCAAAAAATAAATAATTCGCTTTAGCACAGAAAATTAACAAAAAAATGGCCCGAAATTATGCACAATATAAAATAATTTATTATTAATCAGTAATCTAAGCCACAGTACCCATCTGACCATGGCATGATAATTACTGAGAACGGTACTCTTCTCCCAACCTAACGGCACCAGCTCCGCCTCTCAACTTGCTCTAGAGATCCTTCAGTGATTTTTGAAGCATAGCAAAGCAAATTTTATAAAGACTTGAATCGTACCTGTCCGTCTTTTCGTGTGTCACAGCAAGTTTCCTCTGAACTTATCCAAGCTATAAAGCTCAAACTTTGTGCAAAGGTCAGATGTGATGATCTCTCAAAATTTTATGTTTTATCAAACAGTTCAAAAATTTTTTAAGGTGGTTCCCCCTAATACCGATGTAATAATTGAGAAATTTTTCAACGAAAGTTATTCCAAGGGAGTACCAAATGAAAGGTTTTGATTAGAACTTTTAGAATCTAAAACAAAAATGTCATTTTACGCATCAGGCAGACCAGGGGGCGGAAAAATGTAGGAAAATTGTGTATCTACCCTCCTGGCAACTCAACATTGTCGAACCAAAAATATGAAAAAAATCATAGTAGTAGTAATTTATGAGTACAAGCCAAAATTTCATTCTACTTTGCTAATAATAGTATGATTCATAAATTTGCTGCTTCATACAATCAGAATGGTAACTTATAACTTTTTAAATTTCCCAATTTTGAATCATAAGATACTTTTGCCAAAAAAATGTCATGAAAATCGAATCATAATCATGTAAGGTATAGCCATTTTTAATTTATGGTAATATAACAACAGCAACATGTGGTGTGGGATGGTATTTATTTCAAATCGACATAGATGTTACAATTTGCTTCAAATTTTCATGAAAATTTCAAGAATTGTGTTTTGTTTCAATTTGTTAAATTGGCTGACTCTGTTAAAAATTTATTCAAAAGGGAACAAAATCGTGGATGTTTAGTGTTTATGAAAGAAATCTTTGATGTTTCGTATATAATTGAACGATTCTTAGCTAGTATTATTTCCATCAAAATGCTGACTGAGACTGATTTTACTGCCGCGCTTGTGGTAGACCTGCGACCTTGAAACTCCCTTCTCCTTCCCCGGCATTCTTCTCCTCTCCGTTAATATATTTACAGTTGCTCTAGCTTGTTTAGTTCGCCTGCCGTGTCGTGTTGAGTAGACGTGTGTTTAAAGGTGCTCGTCACGAAAATGGAGAAACAAAATCAAGAGCAACGCGTCGCGATAAAATTTTACGCCAGATTGGATGAAACAGCTTCGGAAACATTCGCTAAAATTGTATGGTGATAGTGCTCTTAGTCGTGCCTAGATGTTTTGATAACCTAAAGAGTTTAAGGAGGGGCGTGAAAGTATGGAAGCCGAGGCGCGGAGTGGGAGACCAGTCAAGGTGCGGACTGACGCGAATACGCAGCGTGTGCATGCCGTAACCCGTGAAGATCAGTGTTTAATAATTCGAATGTTGGCCTTGGAACTGGGTATGAACCTTGAAGCTGTCAGACAAATTTTAACCGACGATTTTCGGATGAAAAAGTTGTGCGCAAAGATGGTTCCAAAGAACCTTTCTGAGGAGCCCTATGCGTGTCCCAGTATTTGGCCTCTAAAGGGGTCGGCATGTTACAACAGCCACCTTATTCGCCCGATATGTCACTCTGTGACTTTTTTTGCTCCCTAGAGCAAAATTGGTGGTAAAAAAAACCCATTTTGAGTCGATTGCGGACAGCCAAGTGGCCATGCTACGAAGCATGGAAAGTACTTTGAAGGGGATGGCAGGGTTGTAGAATTGTTTTTAAATATATGGATCTCATGGAATCAATCTCATGACTTAGTTGTCACACCTCGTATAAATATATTTCGGGAGTAAGTTGCTCCCTTCTTCGGTGTCAGTTATTTACATAAATAACTGACACTGAAGAAGGGAGCAACTTACTCCCGAAATATAATATGTTAAAAATAAAAAAATAGCGTTTTGATGGAAATAATACAAACTAAAGATATGTCAGACTTTGCTTCTAATGGGTAGTCGTTGTCTTCAATAAAAAGCGTGTACATTCCTTGAAGTGGTTTGGTTTAGAAATTCTAATTGTTAGTGAAAGAATATATCAAAACACATTTAAAGTCTGCTTGAAAATGGTATGTTTTGGGTTGCTCGCGTGAGTACACACTTTCTGAATTCAGGAATTTTCACACCCCACCCTCCGTCCACAAATTATTAAATTCATTATTTTTGATTTATATTCCATAGAAAAAAATTAATATTCTGTCAGCACTGCAGGTACAAATACTTCATTTTGTGAACGAACCTAAAGAACGAAAATCTTTATGTAAAATAATTATTATTTGAGCCTTGATTAGCTATTTTTGCCCCTGCTAAGACCCAGTTAAGTCAATTGCCCTTGATTGGGCTGGTCCTGTTCAGGCCAATTTTGTCATGTTTGGCCTTATTTAAACTGAATTTAATCCTAATTTGGGCCAAACATCCTGTGTAAGTTTTTTCCTAACTTTTTGGTACCTGTCTTCGCCAATTTTTTCGTTGACTGGGCCTTATCTAGATCAAATTTAAGCTGAGTTTGAGTCAAATATCTGACAAAAAGGTGCTTTTTAGACCTTGTAAAATATCCGCAACTCATAATATTTTCGACCTCGTTTGTGCCATTTATACAACATACTATACATCTTTTCACTCGAGATAGCACACAAATTTGATTCCAGTGTTATCTATGAGTATACATGAATAAGAGTAACTACTCGTACATGATCTATTGTTCTAGGTTAAAAAATTGGCATAACACAATCGCAACTAAGCAAAGGCTGTCTTTTCAGAACTTGATGATTTGCCTAAAACTCTCAAACAAATGTTGGCGTCTTGCCAAAAAAATTTCTAGTCTCAAATATGCCGGGAAGCTAGTATCTCATTTCTCCTTTTTAGGGCGTTAAAAACCGACCTCTACAATAACTTAAAAGTCTATCTATATCTGCCCATACGTTATAGCAAGTTTTTAAAAAGGTTTGTAGGAAAGTCAGAAGTGTTCGTCTCTCAAAGCTCAGACCTAATCGAAAATTCGAATCCCCCAAATTGACTAAAGTGATATTTAAAATTGTTTTTATCAAAAGTAGTCAAATGGGATGTATGTTAAATTAAAAGATCTTGATTAGGACTTTTAGAATATGAAACTAAAATGTCAATTTGTGAATCAAGGGATCCAAGAGGAGGCAAAAACTATGCAAAAGAGCCAACTTAACATTAGTTTACACATACGTATTACAAAATAGGTTAGAAAGTAATAAAGATACATAATAATATATTTATTGATAAAATTATGTTTAGTCGAAGCACACTCTTTCAAAGTAAAAGACAAATTATAGAAACCACTAATCATAGGGTAGGCTTGGCACGAATAAGCGCATAGTATTCTCAATATTGAATACAATGCTTTACCTCTTCATGCGCTATTTTTTTTCCACTGTCAGTGCATAATTTAGTTGAAACATATTAAGCTTAAAGCTGATAAGAACTTCATTGACATCATCTGATCAAACATTTTATGGTAACTAATCTATTTCATGCGATATTTTCTTTCAGTAGAAAAAGTCTGTTCGATCTGGGAGTTGGTTGATCAGCATTTTTTATTTTTCCGCCTTCAAGTTAGGAAGTTTATTTTCGTAAAAAACAACTAGTCAAAAATTTCTGCTACATTTATATATGACTAATTTATACCTACTTATGAGGATTTTAAAAAACTTTCAGAGAAACATCCAACAGAGATAAAGTTTTTCTGATGGCACATTATGACTAGCTTAATTGTTTAAGGGTCCAATATTCACTGACAGGTTACTAAGATTTGAGCATACGAGGGTCATTTGAAAAGTTTCCGGCCTTACCGGCAAAAAGTCATGGTGCATTCAAGTTCTCTTGCCAATCAATAGAAGGCGTTTACATACTTATATATGCCGTAAAAATTTCAAGTCATTCCGATTAGTAAAAAACACATGGTACGTTTGTTAAGATCAATGGATAAAATCGAGTATCCCGCGGTGATAAAGAACCTCTATTTGAAATGGGAAAAAACTCGGAAAGTAAAAGAAAAATTGTCACCCTTATTTACAACCATGAAACATTGCGAGGCCAATTTCAAACGCGGTCGAACAAGTATTTTTGACGATGAACGTTCTGGACGTCCAAAAACTGTTTCAACGGAAGATATCGCCAGTTTAGTGCACACAACCGTGATGGAAGATCAACGATTAACCATTAAGGAAATTGCTGAAGATTTAAGCATGAGAAAGCTATCCGCGTGATGGGTGCCGTGTTTATTGACGATCAACCTTAAGCGCGTACGGATGAACATGTCGCACGAGACTCTTCTGCTGTTCCAAAAGAATTCTACCGAGTTTTTGCGCCGATTAATTACTGTTGACGAAGCGTGGATCCATCACCATACTTCGGAGACAAAACAACAGTCAATGCAGTGGATTGTGGTGGGGGGACTAGCTCCGAAGAAGGTGAATGTCTTTCTTTCTGCCGGAAAAATGATGACAACAGTTTTTTGGGATAGTCTGGGAGTAATTATGGTTGACTACTTCCAAAAAGGTAAAATATTAACGGACTTTATTACGCTGCGTTGCTGGACCAATTGAAAATGGAACTCAAGAAAAAGCGACAACACTTGGCGAGGAAGAAGGTGCTGTTTCATCAAGACAACGCGTCAGTCCATACATGCATTGTGACAATGGCGAAATTGGACGAATTGAAGTTCAAAAGACTTCACACCCACCCTTCTTACCAGACCTAGCTCCGAGTGATTTTTTTGTTCCCCAACTTGAAAAAATTTCTGGGTGGGAAAAAGTATTGGTCAAATACCAAAGTTGAAGAGGCAGTAAACCTGTATTTTTCAGGTTTACCTAAAGAATTTTTTTCTGATGGCCCGAAGTGTTGAGAAAAGCGTTTGCCCAAATGTAATGACTTGCATAGAGACTCTGTCGAGAAACAAATTTTTGTTTGGCTTGAATCACACTGAATTACTACCCTTGGACATATGGCTTTTGTGAAACTACAGAGCACGTTCATTCCATAATCTGGAACCTCATAGAGATTCCTGGAGACAAGTGGCCAAAATATTTTCGACATCTTTCTATTGAGAGCTGGACAGCGTAATCCATGTCATCCCTTTCTGAATCTTCCTACAATTTTTATTTTACCTTAATGAATCCACATCTTTCTGTCATCAAAATTATTATTTTCGAGCCTTGCGGCAACATTAAATTGTCTATGATTTAAGAAAACACTTACGGCGTGCCTGGTTACCTGACAAAATTGAGATATTTTTGTCCATGATATCTTTTGAACGGGCACCATTTTATGGCACAGATGTGTCTAGCCTAGAAGAATGCATACTTTGATTTTCATCTGTTTTAATTTTGGAAGCATCTATAAATACCGTCACTATTTCCAACTGATAAGGCCTATTATTCCTTTTCATCCAACCACTGAAAAACATGCAGTCAGTTCCACCAATAAGAAAGCACCACAGTTGCTTTTGAATGGAAAGTTTAAATTTATATTTACACGTATTTGCAACATATGTTGTGTATAGAATTGTAGGTGGAAATGAAGGCAATACGAGTACTTTTAGCTAAGTGTACCTGTAGTTCCAAAATGAGTCTGTCTTTGCTTCTTTTCTTTTTCTGCATTTTTATAATATTGGTCGCTAGACCAAACTTTCATACGATAAATTCACCTTATGATAGTCATATCAATTCTAAAGCTGATCTTTAATAGTGACCCCCCACGTCTATTGAACAATTTCTGATAGGACTTGAAAACAATCATTGAATACGAGTAGTTTAAACATTTTCTATATCCTTAGTTGGAAGCTTTTTCCACATCCAGGAGCATGACTAGAGTAGAGTTTTTGTACTGATGTTATTTTCAAACGTACAAATTGACTTAATTCATTGAAATGTTCCTCCTTTTTTGAAGTATCTTCTTGCTGAATAAACTTTGGAAAGACTCCTATATCAACTTGATTTTCTTTACTTTCAAATTTTCAGCATAAATTAGAAACACATTTCAACTACACGCGTGAATTTTATCAATTACCAGATTGCAGTGAAATTAATTTCACAGTTTGCAGTGCAAATACTTACAATCAATATAGCAAAACATCTATCCAAAAAGCACAAACATTGCAATTATTCCACCCAAACCGCAGGTAAAAAAAATAACAATTCATACTTTTCAACAGTTGTTTGCATCGTTATAATTTGCAAATGTTCGTACCTCGCAATTCTTAAGGAAATGAAGTGCGCCAAAAGTAATTATCCGAAACTTTTAAGATCATGAACATTGCAACAGGTGTTTGCTTATCTCATTTTAAAAGCACTTATTTCCACACCAAAGCAAAAACATTCGATTTATTATGAAACCTCAAATAAAGCGTTTACTTTTTCTCCTCAAATCTTTAGTTTTTTGCTCTTATATTCGACTTTAATAATTTTTCATGTTTATATACGCTTAATGTTATTTTTTTGCTGCTCCATGCAACATTCAATTAAGGTTGTAGCTTGCATCGAATTTTAAGTTGTATCCACTCAGCAGTGCTACAGTAGCCGCACTGGATTTAGCGAATGATGTAGATAGTAGTGTTAAATTCTTAGGTCAATAAACGACCCTGTCAATATTTAATGTATCGCATACATTTTTGTATTTATTTTGTGGACCAACGCTGGCTAAGATCAGAATGTTGTGCTGCATGCTTGTCTGAATTGAGCGCACTGACAAGTAACAAACGTTGCCGATTCGTGCTTAGAACATAAAATCAGGAATTAAATGATTATTTTAGCTACTTCATTTTTGATTGTAAATAGTAAGCTAAATAAAGTGTTTTTTTAAATCGCTAAATTCATGTCTACATCTGATCGCCAAGATGAACCGGAAAAACGATCGTTGAAAAACGAAAGACTTAAGCCAGTAACTCTAAATAATTGAAATCTTTAATTTTGTTACTTTTTTACTTCTGATAGGACACTTTCATCATAATTTTGAAGATTAGTATTCAGAATTGTATAAGATATTATTTGTCTTGATTCTATTGCCAAAAATTAGTGGCGAAGTCAAAATAAATAAAAAAAAACGATTTAGCTTGAAAGCTTCAAAGTTCACTTACCTCTTGAAATTACATATTAGTATGCCATAAAACTAACCACAACGCGGCATGACCAGTAGCCATATTGTTTAATACTGTCGGCATCCACCATCATCACATATCGACACACGCCATGCGTCGCATCATTTTAAATATGCACTCGTCTGATGCACTTTCATTTTCGTCTCTGGTCTAACGGTTTTTGCAGCCGTGGCTGCAATCTGAGGCGACTGATATGTGGTAAAATGCAACGTTACTTACGAAATATTGCAGCCCTGATGAGCGGTCGTGCTTAGTGCTGGGTGCCTGGCTTCAAACAAATCCACGCTGAAATGGATAGAGAGCCGGTTTAAAGGTTAGTGCCTGCTTTTTGCTCAAACATTGTTCACATTCGGACGTGATTGTGGACGTGGATATGTTTTGGCAATAAATGCTACGCTGCCGGATAGACTATAATCTGTCAAGCAGTTATAATTTGATTGCAAGAATTGCGTATTGTCTACGCGCATGGTGCACGTAAAATGCAGACATCAATATGAACGTGCACTGGCATATGGATATGAGTTTGGAATAATTTTAGTGATTTGTGATTTATTAATGTGTATTTGACTAATACATAGGAAATGTTTGCATTGGTCATAAGTTTTGCTGGCGATGTTGTCAAGGGTGAAAGTCTAATGAATTTCCGCGTGATTTAATGGCTAAGCGTTTCGGTTTGGATAATTTTACTGCATTTCCGAAAAAGTGAAATTTTCTCATAATTGAAAATGCTTTCACTCGTGAAAAGCCTCTGAATAAATATTCCAACATACCTTGAATAAAATTAAATTGTAAAGATTTTTTGAAAATCGTTTACATTTGAAGATATAAACAAAAAATCAGGCTTCTGCTTTGTATAGAATAACTTTTCAGTTTAATTTAAATTTATTTTGTCGGACATCATTTTTTCGAACCTCCCTTATAATAAATATGGGCTGTTTACGTTTCAAAGGGTTGTTCGCATCAAATGAAGCGCGCATAAAATATAAAGCTTCGAAATTCTTTAAATAAATGCTACGTTTATGCCAAAACAGTCTAAAGTACATCAAGTTATCTAGTAAACTACCATAAACATTAAATTTTGGATGCAAAATAAGTAAAATATTTGGTAAAATCTCGCGTAATCAAGAGCTATATCAGATAGTAAGTGTTGATAATTGAATAGAATCATTTTGTATTAACATGGTGAACTTTTGAATTTTATACATTTCCACCTCTCTCCGCTCTCATCGTACTTCTATGAATGTTCGGGAAGAAAATACAATATCAGAAGTAACATTTTTCTTTCTTTTTCTTGAAACCCAGTCGACCTTATGTAAAACATTGATTACCAAAAAGAAACAAGTTGAAGTAGCAGGAGAGTACTCCTACCAAAAGGGCATTGTAAAAAAATTAGTAAATCAAACAATGTATTCTGCATATTAAAACTTGACCAATATACATATTCCATAAATTGATTTCGAAGAATCATTATGGCTATTATATTTTTATATTCGCCGCCATTTTTTTTCAAGTTTTTTGACCCCGTCGTTTAATTGGTCATGATAATACATCAATAATACAAACCGTTTCTAAAATTTTTTTTCAAAATCCATACATATAGGGTTTTCCAATACAAGGTGTTATTTTGAATAGATCTTGTGATTTAAAACTTTGCGACTTCTTCCTTTGGGGCCACGTGAAAGAGAAGGTCTACGCCAACAGCCCAGCGTCGACTCAAGACCTCAAAGATAGAATTCGTGAGGCTATCGAGGACATAGGGCCACTTTGCGATTTGGTTATGGAAAATTTTATGAAAAGGATATGGTCCTGTAAGCGTGTCGTGGCAATCATTTGTCTGACGTTATTTTTCACTATTAACGGCATACCTTTCTCTTTATAGTGAAATAAACATTTGATCATTTGTATGAAAAAATGGTGTTTTTCTTTTAATATCAAAATAATACCTCTTATTGGAAAACCCTATATTTATAGTCGCTATGTCCGTTGCAAACGTGTATCTCCCTAGTATCACGCGTTAATGTTGTTGTAATTGTTAAATATTCAATCGGCTATAACTTATCTGGTTATTATTCGATTATTGTGAAATTTTCAAAACATACAAATGCTTTCAAAAAACTTAAATTGTAGTTTTTGGGAAATTTAAGGGTCCCATCTTGATTTCATAGGCAAAAACGTAAAACTTATAAAATGTACTATTATTAACAAAGTTGATCGAATTTCGACTTTTAAGATATTTGTTGCCCTTGTACTCTCAAAGTCTCACCTCTGTGATTTTTTTCAGATTTTTCGGGTCAAAGGTTGGGGGGACACAAAATTTTCGTACATTTCCCCTTCCCCTGCACCCCTCAAATCATTTTAAGCCATGTTTTGAAAAGTGCTCATTAAGATCTTTCATTTGATACCCATATTGCTTACATGCGATGAAAATTTTTTTTTCAGGGCCACTCCCCTATATGGGGAGACCCCCCTTAAGAACCTTATGAATTTCTTTTCGTGGTGAAACTTTGAAGAGGGCATCACTTTGCACCTACCTACAAAATCTTATGTTTCTAGCTTATGTTGTTTGCGAGAAAAAGTGGTGTGACACACGGACGGACGGACAGACAGGACGCGAAACTAGTAAGGTATTGTAAAATGATTTTACAATACCCTGAAAAAGATTTAACGTTCATCAATTTACTTATAATCAAGCAATCAGAATTTGGATTTCACAATATTTTCCGATGAAGTAAAATTATATATCAAAAGCCCATGATTTGTCATGTCGCACGATTTTCTTTAACTCATTGTCTGACCAAATGCATTTTCTCACCATGCAGTAGCTCAAAGCAATATCCAAGCACTACATTTTCAATATTCGTATAAATACAAAATGTATGCATAATTTTTGAATTTTTATTAAACCATGTGTTGTCACCAGCTGCTAGTGGTGCAAAACCATACATCAGATCTTTTTCTTCTTCGTGGTAGTACTACAACCCCTCTCGGGTCTTTGCTTCCTGCAAATAGCGTCTCCAACTGTCTTAGTCCGCGTTCTCCAATATTGAAACCCGAGCAGCGATGAACTGTCTTCGTCGACCGAGTCAGACCAGCATTTTCCCCTCTAGTCTCTGCCCTTCAGCTCTCCCAACGAATACCTTTGTTCGTCCATACGATTCATGCATCCAACCTATTGCACCTTCCGCAGCCTTACAATCCTTGAGACATTCGGCCCGTCAAAAATTTCATACAGCTCATAGTTGTATTGAATTCAACATTGGTCCTCGTCTAGCTTCGCTCCAATTATTCACCTCAGGACCCACCGCTCGAAGACGTTCAGTATATTTTCGTATGCATCGGCTAGGGTCCGTGTCTTAAACCCATAGCATAACACAGGCCTTATCACAGATTTGTATATTTGGAACTTTGTTTTCCTGTGTATGCAGCTTCAAGATCACCAAAACTGAATAAAATATTTTATTTGCGAGCTGTATTCTTCGGCGTATTTTGTCTCTTTTATTAGTGGTTCTGATATTCGCCAAGTGTGATATTTTGTGTATTTGAGGTTTTTTTTTTCTTGACTGAGTCATGAGCGTTGTTTTATTTTCATTGATTTGTAGCCCTACTAGTTTTACTTTGTTGTCGAGTTTCAGGAAGAAATCTTTGGTGGTTGTTAACGACCGTAACAAAATGTTATTTGGTACAGTACGTTACGATCAATACGGTCGTAAGCTTGCTTAAAGTTAACAAAAATTTGGTGCACGTCTATGTTGAACAGGATTTTTCAAGTGCCTGCTTGACAGTGAACAATTGGTCTCTTGTCGATCTACCTGCTCTAAAACCAAAATCAACGAGGAGATTTCATGGCGTAAATGTTGCCATGAAATCTCTCAGGAGAAATTCTCTGCATGCCCGCATCCATCAAGTTGCCAGCACTTTGAGTGAAAGTTGGACAGGCGTCTGGAAGTTGTCATCAATTCGTCGTCATATTTCAGACTGCGAGGCTAGAACGCGTGAAACGAGTCCTACATTTCAGAGTTTTTCATTTTTATTTTGGTTTGATCACTAACTAACATCAAAAGTCTTAATACTGGAAAAAAAGAAGAAAAGCAATGAGATAACCAATTAATTCGGTTGAACTTTTCAGCTAGCCACCTTACCTTTTGGTCTCAATTCAACATGAAATAGATGTAACCTCGTGTTTATGAGCGTAGAAGCAAATCTTGGACGATGGAGTGGATCTTCAAAAGAGTCTTGCAAGGAACCTAAACAAAACTTAGTGGAATCGACAAGCAATCGCTGCACATTCTACAAAATTATGCAACACAACCGGGCAACATCTTCGTTCATCTGCCGATTTTACCGAATATGCTGAATTTCATCAACCATTTTCACTTCTTTGGAATAAGCTATCCAAACTAGGTGTTGTGTTGGATGAATTCAGCACATTTTTTTGAGGCCTTAAGCTTCTGTTTGAGCCACCGAACCTGTACCATTCTGTAGTTTATTTTCAATCTGCGTTCCTCTGCCAGAATGGACTTAAGGGAGATGACTCCTTTTCTGTACCGTAGTTTGCTGAAGGCATGTCTTACCCGCGATAAACCTTATCCTATTTTGGATTTTTTACGCATAGCAAAAACTTAAATCTGTTAAACCAAATAGTGCGTGCGGCATGGTTTGGTTTTTGTTATTTAATACTTAAATGGCATTCTTACAACTACATATCTTTTGATTCTATATTTGAAATTCATTTTCTTCCATCGTCCTCATATTTTTCTTATCATTGTGATTATTATTATATAAAAACTGAATGAAAGAAAAAACAACAAAGCCCAACGCACGAAGTTGTTGTTGTCGCGTTTAGGTATTTAGATATGTTTTTTTAATAACTTAAATACAAAACGAATCGCTTTAGATTTTATTTTTCGATACAAAGAAAACGGAAAACAATACAAAACAAGTTGAAGTAGCAGGAGAGTGCTCCTGCCAGAAGGGTATTATAAAACAAGTAGTAAATCAAACAATATATTCTGCATATCAAAACTTGACTAATATATAGATTCCATAAATTGAGTTCGAAAAATTATTATGGTTATTATGATTTTAAACTCGCCACCATTTTGTTTCAAGTATTTTGACCCCATCGTTTGATTAGTCATGATAACACATGAATATTACAACCCATTTCTAAAATTTTTATCAAAATTCTACATATTTGTAGTGTCTAGGTCCGTTGCAAACGTGTATCTTCCTAGTATCACGTGTTAATGTTGTAATTGCTAAATATTCAATTGGCTGTAACTTAGCTGTTTATTGTCCAATTATTGTCCCATCTTGATTTTATAGGCAAAAATGTAAAATTTATAAAATGTACTATTATTAACAAAGTTGATTGAATTTCGACTTCTAAGGTGTTTGTTGCCATTGTACTCCTAAAGTGACACTTCTGTGATTTTTTTCAGATTTTTCGGGTCAAAGGTGGGGGGGGCACAACATTTTCGTACATTTCCCCTTCCCCTGCAGCCCTCAAAGCAAAACTTGTTGATTTAAGACCTGTTTTGAAAAGTTCTCATTAAGACCTTTCATTTGATATCCATATTGCCTATATGCGTTGAAAACTGTTTTTTCGTGGGCAACTCCCCTTAAAGACCTTGTAAATTTCTTTTCGTGGTGAAACTTTGAAGAGGGCGTCACTTTAAACCTACTTACAAAATCTTATGTTTCTTGCGTATGTAGTTTGCGAGAAAAAGTGGTGTGATACATGGACGGATGGACAAACGGACAGACAAGACGCGATTTTAGTAGGGTATTGTAAAATGATTTTACAATACCCTAAAATACATCTTGTAGGGTTAAGGCTTTTTCTGATTACTCTTTGCTTATTTAAACCATAGTTTGAAAGTATTTATTTAAAATAAGAAAAAAAAAATAGTCAATAATATAAAAACTACATTAAAAAAGCATACAACATCAAGGAATGAAAATAATCATTACCTTTATAATAATTATCATATATTTTTACAATATTTATTTATCGCCTGTTTCAGTTTGTTTATTTTTATCATAAATCGTTAAAACTGTATCGTAACCATAGAACATTCTTTTCAATTTTGTTAAACAACAAAATACACTTTATGGCATATTAAAAATATTTATTTTGATGAAATACCATTACAAATGAAAACAAATTGTGTTAAATTTTTTCAATGTATGATGCTTTGGATTTATAAAAAAGTGCTACGAAGTGAAATAATTTATATATTTATACAATTTTTGTAAAATAAAAAAAAGAATGAATTGCTAATCTAATTATCCCTTTCCCTTCCCGTAGCTAGTTTTTTCCAGGAGGAAACGACGACGGGATGTAAGTATTCGGTAAAGTGGTGGGTTTTCGTTTAAATCCGTGAATGATTGGTTGTTCAGTTCGGTCACGCGGTGTCATCATTTGCGTTGGGTTTTTTATTAGCTTAGAGTATATCATTTAGAATTCGAGTAAAGTATTTCTGGCACAGCATCGGATTGACTTCATTTGTGGTGAATCAATGAATTGCCTTGTGAAAGCTGGCATAAAGTAATGACAAATTGTTTTCCTTCGGGAAATTTTGGAACGCGTTTTAAACGGGCATTTGACCCGGTGGCTAACTTATTGTATCCAGGCTTAATCTACTCGCGTAAATTTTGCGACCGAAACTCCTCTCTGAACTAGCTAGCCTGCAAGCAGGCACTTCGGAAAAGATTAAGGGTACCCGAACTAGTTGTCCTGTTGGGAAGAGTCCGTTGGCATGTACCGAGACTTCACGTTTTTAACCAATGAGAAGTTGGTTTAAATTTCCTTCGAAAAATTTCGAACGTGCGAGAACGTTTTAATGAAAATCATTACACCAGTTACTACTTCAAATGACTGTTAGATACTGACTGTATTTAGTATACCTAATCTCAGAATTAAAGTAATAACGACTTTCTATATTATATGTGCCCTCTTTTGAAATAAATTTTACAAGGGATTGTTACATAGATAAGTTGCTCTTGATTCGAATGAATAAAAAATTGCATAAATAGACATTCGTGTAACTTCAACACAACATTATTGTATATTGCTCCAACATTATTGTATAGTGCTCCTTATTCTGGTAAAACAAATAATGAACTTGCCAAACAAATAGCCTCTTTTCTTCCAGTAGTGTAAATTTTTCAGGAAAAGTGGTAAGGCTTCGGATAATCCATGACTAACCGGTCAGATGCTTTTGGGTCAGGTTTGCGGTGCCTTTGTTTTAAGGCTATTCATTGTTAATCGAGTGGTTTCTTTCAGGTTGGTTTAGACTAGATTAGGTATCGTCACCACAACGGTATATAAAAGGGTAATGCGTGAGCTTGATTTCTTTTCGTTTTTGGATCTTGTCGGAAATTTTGAATAGAAGTAGGAATCGGTAAAGTAAGGTAGAGTATTCGTTCAACGCATTTTACAATAAATCGGGCGAATTTGACAATGGCTGACTATTGTAATAGAGCTAAAGTCTACTCATGGTACGACCCATGACCGACTTCCTCTCCAAACTAGCTGGCTGACCAGCAGGCCCCACGGAGTATACTATGAGTGTCTGAACTTTTTGACTTAAAGGATACAGTTCATTGGCAAGGCTCAAGGTTTCAGTTCTTTGAATCGAGGAGAGGTCGATTCAGATTTCCTTCGGAAAATCGCCGAACAAGATCGAATCAAAAATTATTACACATGTTAACTGAAATAAGTAATTACAAAAACTCAAGTCCTTTATGTTAATTTTAGAAAAAACTAAAGATATTACAGGCTACAAAAATCGAATTCAAAATTGAATTCATGACAGCCAAAGCTGTTTTAAGATTTTTTTATAAAAATATGTCCATAAAAACAGATTTCTCATTATTTTAATGTTTTGCAGATGGCCTCTTATTTTTAGGGCTTTATTGAAAAATTTTTAATAAGGCTTAATTTCGCGTCCTGTCTTTCCGTCTACCCGTCTCTTCAGAAACTGTAGAAGCTAGAAAGCTCCAACGTTGTGAAAAGTTCAGAAGCGGTAATCCCTCAAAAGGTTGGGTCTTAAAAAACATTTCCAAATTTTTAAGGGGGTCTCCTAATAACGAAATACCCTTAAAATTTTATTAATCAAATACTTTCGCGATAAACTGGTTAAATTTATGTAATTTGTGAACCTTTTGCATATAGTGTTTAGTTTTTGAGCTTTCTTTAAACAAAATAATCTAGTAAGGACAACAGAAGTAACTCAGAGGTGTTGTTGTCAGACTACCATCGTCTCTTAAAGCCAGGTTCTGAAGAAATGAGACATATCTAGCGCCTGTATCCAGGCAAGATATTAATACTTATAGACTCTGAAGTCATTAGCTCCACTTTACTAGCGCGTATTTAATTGCTTCTACTGAACTGAAATTAATTGGTATTATGAGATGCAAACGATTCCCTGTTTCTTGTGAAGTGTTGTTTCTACTTATTTCCAATATAATTCAGTGTACTAGATAAGTATTGTAAGCGTTTTATCAGTTTTTCTTGAAGTATTTTTGTTTGGTGAAAGTTTTAACAGTTTATACATAATTTTCACGAATGCCTCATCAATGCATAAGGATGAGTCAAGGTAATTACGTTATATAATAAATCTAGTTTGACGAATCTGGTGGAGATATCAACGAACATGCTAATAAAATGAAGAATGAGCATGCTCTTTACTGACGGACATCATTCAACCCTCTCTCCTTTGAATAGTACTAATCATCATCATCTATCCCACGACAGCCAAAGCAGGGCCTTGGCCTTCAGGACTAATCTCAGCACGGTTCTGCGACTTTGTCCACTAATTGTTTACTCCCAACAAGGATCCGCTATCAGCTTCTATTGTCTTACCGCTGGACGTCTAACTTGTCCTCTACCCTTTAATGTTCGTTTTAGTAGCCAGTTATCCTCCATTCTTTCTACACTTATTGCAATTTATGTAACTTTATGCATGAGGAAACAGGTGGACCGTCAAATAGTTCATAGAACTCATCATTGTAACATCGTCTCCACTCTGTTCCTTGTTTCACTGTGCCGTAGGCTTTCCAGAGCACTTTGCGTTCAAATACATCCACTGCCTTTTCGCTCTCACTCACCAGGGAACACGTTTCACTTCCATATGACTGCACAGGCTTCACTAGTGCTTTGTAAATGCGGAGCTTATTTTGCCTGTGCACCTTTCCGAACCTTATAATGGGAAGTACGAAGAAATAGGCTTTATTGGTAGCGTTTATGTGGCATCTAATCTCGTCCTTTATGGTGGCTCTCCTATTCAGATTGGCTCCAAGGTAGATAAAATTATCCACACTTTCCAGGTTGTAGTCGCCTATGGTCACATTTTGTCGAACTGGAGTTTTCTTACTCGTTTGAGTCTTAAATTAAGTTTAAGAATAGTACCTATACTCCAATCATAATCCTTCGTAGATAATTTTTGCGAAATCGTTTTCATAAATCAGAAAATAATAGTCTTACATAGTCTTTTGGGGGAGAAATCAACCTTAAGTGACAACAAATGGTCATCATGTATCCAAGGATAATAAAGAATATTTCAATATAGCTCAGTAAGGACACTTGCTAGTCTCCTCTTTCCTTATCATAAAGTTGCGTATTTAGGAGCAAAAAAATTTAACGGAAATTTAGCAACAAACCAATTGTCAACTTATGACTTTTAGTCCCACATACAACTATTGTGCAGGTAATGTTTGGCTAAGTAAAAGCTATATAGTTTGACCAAGCACTACAATTCACTGCTAACCAATCAACTGATCACACCTCTTGCTAGCCATAGAAACTTAAATTTTTGAGGAGTCATCACTTACTGCTGGGTTATTGAATAAGATATTTTCTTCCAACATACTCGTACGAGTATATCTGTCAAAAAGACTTGTAGACGAAAGTGCATGTTTCACATGTGCCATTTAAAGAAATGGGATGTGAGCAAAACGACGATCACTTTCAAGTGTTATTACGCAGCCTTAAAATTTCCCTCATCTTATATCTTACACTGTAGCCTTCTTTCCCATTCAAATTACCTTCACCAGCATGTCCATATGTAATGACTACTTAACCATTGATAAATACTATCATGATTCTGGAAAAGCTTCTATCAAGAAAGTGTAGATTTTGGGCTGAAATGCAACTATATGGTAAAATGTGTCGACACCAATAATTTGAGGTGCGGTGAAGTCTTTCGAATCGCAAAGTAACGTAAAATTTTTCTTTTTTCAAGCGATCAGAAAAAAATTCTTTGGTCAAGAGTCAAGTTTTATCAGTACAACTTAAAAATAACAAAAAAAAAATTACCGCGAAATGAATTATGCGAGAACGGTCAATAAAACACAGCACTGGAAGATTTTATAAACGACATTCGTCACTGCTTGAGTTCTAAAACATGTATTTTGACAGTTATGCATTAAACTCTTTTCATTATTACACTAGATCGTCGAAACATAATAAAATTATCTACACGTAATCTTAACCAGACTGTAAATGATGTGATTAAGTGATATGAATTCTACTCACTAAATCATCATTGCTAGGCAAAAGTGCCGACTAGTGTAGGAAACTAACAATCGTTTCTACTTAAAAATAAAATAAAATTCCGTATCAATTTTCTGACATGAAACCTCAAGCAATACTTGCATAATACAATCACACAAAAAAATACTAATTCAAACATACCAACCAAATCCATTTCTTCCATGAAAATATTCACCATTGATTGACCAAAATATTCCATAAACGCTCACCTGAAACGAAAAAGATAATCATTTCAAATAACTCCAAATTACTTCTCCAACAAAATCATGAAAACATTCTCTAATTTATGCAATGGCTACCCAATTTTGACTTCCTAGCGCTATCAACCCAAATCAGTAACTTTCACATTAATTTAAATCCATTTAAACATAAATCTATAACATAAAGATCACCGTTTGCATGCAATTAGTATTTCATAAAAATACTATTGAGTAATAATGATGATATTTCTTTAGTCTGAAAAAATCATTTAATACCTGCCGTTGTAATTTACGAACCCTCTTGAGATTATGAGATTACAAACTGAAATTTCTCTCTATAGGTCAATACACTTCAATTTTCCGAAAGTATTTGAAACCATGAGTTTAAGAATCATCAAAATTTCATTTAAATGGCATCATACTGTGGAGATATGCAGAAATGTATTACAATCATCAAGTTATTTCCATGTTCTCACCTTGAGGAGGAAAACTAGGTAAAGTGGTTATCGTCACCATTCAATACGGTCATTCCTTGTTTCATAAATTCTTCTAAATCATTCAGATATTAGTTAATCGATCCTTCAAACATAATTTATCTTCAATCTTCACATATGAGAAATATCCACTACACAGTTTCCAAATCTACCCCATAAAGTGTCTGAAATTGCACTTTGAAAATCAAATATTCATTTCAAGTGTGGATAACTTCACGATGATTCTAATGCAGTTAGTACAATTTCCTGTCCTCTTGATGTCACCATTACCAAAGGCCCTTCAGCCGAAGATGACCGTCTGCAGAAGGAGAAGATTTTTCCTAATAAATATCCTCATTAGGGCAATGTGATTTTGTTTCAATGAGCCTTGGAGTGTGAATAAGACTGTGATAATTGTGTGAAGCAAACACTTATCCCTTACCCAACCGTCATACTCGTAAGTGTCCATTTGAATTATGAATTTAAAAAACCTGACCTTTAGCTAGTTATGAAATCCTATCAATTATTATGATTGTCAGAATGTGGGCGTATCTCTTTATTAATTACGCGCAAAGATTCAAAATTACTTGCGTTAATGTGTGGGACATCTTAGACGCAGTGCAATGAAGGCAAATAACACAGCAAATACGACTCGGAGTAAAGTTTAATTATTTCGATTTCATATGACCATGGATGATACTTATGAAAATCTTAAATTTTAACAGGTAGTATTCTTGCCTCATTGCTTCACCAAATCTTCGCAGGTTATGATACCGACATTGTATTCAGTGATCTTCGGCATAATCTTCCCTTGGTTATTTAAATTACGTTGGAAGAAGCTCAAGATTACAGATGGTATTGAAAATGAAAATCAATTGAGAAAATTGAGGCTGAGAAAGAATTCAGTAATTAAATGAATTTTAAACGAAAACTCAGGTTGGATATCAATGAGAGGTTCTTTGTCTTAGTTATTTACCGCTTTTTAGGTAAAGTTTTTAGTACATGAGGATACGGCCTAAAGGCCAACTGTACTCGTATGGTTGACTGTTATCTTCCTTTATGATCCCCATTGTGCCTGGTTCCACATTATCACTATGAGCTTTCCATTTATTCCGTTGCTGCAGTTCACTTAAATATTCCTTGCTCCATCGTTGCCAGAATTCACTTTTAATGCGTTTCAACTCCTTAGAAGTTTCCAAGAGTGATTGGCTGCATAGTTTAGCATGCGGATCCGATGTTGCGTTCTATTAGAAAATGACCGGGTGTTAAGGCTGCGAGGTCATTCGGATCATTTGATGCAGGAATGAGTTGCCTTGAATTTAATTTCGATATCAACTATGATCGTTGTAAGTTCTTCGTAGGACAATGGCTCGGAAACAGCTTTGTCAGACAATTCCTTTGCCGACTTCACGGCAGCTTCCCATAGGCCTCCAAAATGCGGAGTTCGTGGTGGAATAAATTTGAAATTAATACGTTTTTCAACAGCAAAGATATTTATCGTTTGGGAGGCTTCATTACTGTAGATAGTGTTGGACATCTTGTTTAATTTATCAAATGAATAACGACGTCTGCCAATGAATCGTCGTAGAGCCATAATAAAAGCCTCGGTTGTGAAATTTTTCACCACTTCTAAATGGATTGCTTTTGTTGCAAAACAGCAAAAGACTACCACGTAAGCCTTTTGTGGAGCTCTTCCTTTTATTTCCAACCGTACATAAAATGGGCCGCAAAAATCAACCCCAGTTTTAAGAAAAGGGCGGGCTGGATGTATCCTGTCTTTGGATATCACCTATGATCTGCTCGAAGAATTTAGGTTTTAATTTGGCGCACCGTACAAAATTTTTCACGATGAATATCACCACTGTTTTGCCATTAACTGGCCAGTATTTTTGACGCATGATCACCAACAGTGCCTATGGTCCTACATGCCTGTTACCCTATTGTATCTGCCTGATGATTAACTTGGTAATGAGGTGTTGTTTTGGGAGCAGAACTGGGTGCTTCGATTCATATGATAAATCTGCATTCGCTAGTCTTCTACAAACGCGAATAAGATTTCGTTCATCCAGAAATGGAGCCAAAACACAAACGGAGCTTCGACTATCAATGCCCTTATGGGTCTGCAGATCTTTTATTTCCTTGGAAAAAGCCGTTGCTTGTACTTCTTGCAAAATCCTCTCCATGGCATCTTCCAACTCCATAACCGTGAGTTCTCCTTTTTGGATAATTAGACTCATACTGCTGAGACCATTGGCGAACGGTAGACAAACGGCAATGGTCCTTTTGATCCGAACCATTGAGCTTAGATCCTTGAGTGAATCAACGAAAAAACTATTCCTCAGAATAATTCACAGTATTACTTTTGGTTGCCTGATCTCGAGGGTGACCTCCAGAGGCATCTGTGATTTCGGCCATGTAAGAATATTGGCCCATAGAACCACTGTTGGCAGCTATTGAATTTGTTTGGTGAGATGCCTCGAGATATCAAGTCTGCAGGATTCTGCTTGGATGGCACATGCCTCCATAGAGTCTGATCTGAAGTCTCTTAAATGGAGCAACTCGATCGGCTACGAACTTTTCATTGATGAAACTAGTGTTCATAGCCAAGATGATCTCAGAGCCTGTCCATAGGCGAACACACTCCTCCCACTTTAAATCCTTAGAGACTCGTGTCGTTAAATGACATCCCAGCCTCGCTGCATAAAGCTCTAGGCGTGGCAATGTTGTTGGTTTTAGTGGAGCTATTCTTGATTTTGTGCATAAAAGTCTTAATACTATTGTAACATCTGACGAGGTAGTGCGTATGTAAATCGCGGCTCCATATGCTTTTTCTGACGCATCGCAAAATACGTGCACTTCCTTGCTGCGTGCTACTCGATGTGCGTCAATATGACGCGGTATTTTTATTGTATCAAGTGCCCTTAAACTTCAGCAAAACTGAGATCATTCGTATTCCAAACTCTCAGGCTCCACATCATCCCAATCCAGCTTCAAGTCCCACCGTTTTTGAGGTTTTAGCTTAGCCATCACTGTGACTGGTCCCAATAGTCCCAGTGGATCGAATATATGCGCGATATCTGACAAGATTTTACATTTTGTGAATTGTTCTGCCTCATTGTAAGTTAGAGTTATTTGGAACTCGTCCATCTGAGGCAGCGAAGCCAGACCTAAGGCTTTTACTTGATATTCCTTGTTGTCAGAGAGCTCGAATTTCAATGCCTTGTCTTCAACAGGAATATTTTTTTCAGGTGCTTCATGATTTGAGCACCATTTTCTGAGCCTGAATCCACTGTTAGACAGAATTTCGACAACTTTTTTCTGCTTTTCGAGAAATTCCGCAATGCTATCCGCCCCGATCATCGCGTCGTCGACATACATATTCTCTTTTATAACTTCAGCACCCAAACCCTTTTGCTTTTCGTAGGTGTTGACCAACGCGTGGAGGCACTTGATGGCAAGGTATGGTGCGGCTGTCATTCTATAGGTGACGGTGTTGAGTTGAAAGTACTTGATGGAAACTTGTGGATTTTCTCTTCAAAGCACCAATTGAAATTTTTAATCCTCTTCGACTATTAAAACTTGCCGGTACATCTTCTCGATATCAGCCGTACAAACATAACGAGGCAATTGGAAACGCAGCAGAATCGACATTACATCTTCCTGTATTTTAGGACCAGTATATAGTATATCATTCAACGATATATTAGATGACGTTTCAGCGGATGCATCAAGTACAACTCTAAGTTTTGTTGTATCACTATCTGTCTTGATGACGGCATCCTGTGACAGGAAGAAGTGCAGACTAGATATTAGATTTTGGTTCACCTCGGTCATATGCCCTAGGTTTTTGTATTCTGCCATGAAGTCCTGATATTCGTTTTTGAGCTCAGGGTTTTTAATTAATTTTCCTTCAATGGCCACAAATCGGGCAAGTACTATCTCTTTGGAGCCCCTGGTGCTGACGGGTTATTTGTAAATAGAAGCTTCACTACAATTCTGCCAAATGTTGTTCGTCTGGTTATTTCTTTGAAGAGATTTTCACTCTTTCTTTCTTGAGTGGCCAGTCCTGGCGAATTTTCAATGTTTTCTAGCCACCAAAATCGCTCGATCTGCGTATTTAGGTCAATTGACTCTTGCGTACATATATAGCAACTGAGATCGTCAGTATTACCTTAACTTTTAACTATCCCTGCAACAATCCAACCAAATGTTGTACATTGTAGAACAAGCAACTCATTTCCAAGACTTATTTGCTGATCTTTCTACATCGATGTAGTTTTCAGCTTCGATCAAAATATCGACTGGACCTGGTTATCGAAAGTGCGGCTCGGACAGTTGAACATTGGTTGGAAAGTCCCATGACTTTGTAATCAAATATCTTGAAGATTGATTTTTTGTGATTTGAGGCATGATGTATGCTTCAAGTTGCATCGTAAAAGTCCTCTCTCTTGACTGGACACAAATTGCGGCTCTTCTTGCTGCTGTGTCAGTGCTTCGGCCAACACCTCGAATATTGATGGGGCAAACAACCCTCTTAACTCGAAGCTTCTTTGCTAGCTTTTCCGTAATGCAATTAATTTGCGATCCAGAGTCAAATACTGCTCGACATTTAATATTTTGGCTGTTACTAGATGATACTATAACTTCTATTGTACCAAGCAGCACGTATGATCCGCCATTTAATGTATTTTGGGTCATCAATGCCGTTTTGATACCAGATGGTAGTGCCCCAGCTTGTAGTTTGTTGATGGCTTCTTTTTCAAGCTTCTTTTCTGCAAAATCCCGATGAAGAATAGTGTTGTGCTTCAATTTGCATTTAACACATACTCCCGCTGTGCAGGCAGATGCTCTATGTCCAGACTTGGGACAGTTACGGCATAACTGATTTTTACTTACAATTTCCAGTCGTTGCAGAATTGATTTCTCACGAAATTCTTTGCAGGCAAATAGATAATGAGACCACTTACAAGTAAAGTATTTCAACTTGTCTGTGCTTGCGAGCAAGGCAGAAGCTCGAACCTTCGTAGGTTTTTCGATTTTCTCTATAACCTTGTGATTTAGTGCTTCTCCAAAAACTCTAAGATGTGTTTCATTGTATCCAATGATCTAGGACTTATCAAAGGTTGTTCGTATAAAGAATTAGTGGTTTTATCCAACTTCTTTAAGATGACATATATTGGGTACCAATGCTGTATCTGGATACCTAGCGTTTCAAGGCCCATCAGGCATTTCTCCGTTACGTCATGAAGCCACTTTATGGCGTACGCTGATTCTGTTTGAACAGATGGATGGCTCATCAGCTTGTTCAAGACCGATGTCACTAAAAACCTTGTATTGTTTCAAAATCTCCCAAGCCGCATTATAATTTTGCCCAGATGCTGGTAAATGTTGGGTTAAGGCATGAGCTTCTCCGCTAAGGTTGCTAATAAAATAGTACATCTTTTGTACCTCGCTGATAGCTTGTTTATCAACTAATTGGGTGAACAGTTCTTTGAACTGTGTTCACTTCAAATAGCTGCCATCAAAGTCAAGTAATGAGATTTTCGAAAGTTTAATTCTTGTCTCGTTTACTCCAACAATAGGAATGTCGCTCCCCTGTGAGCATGCTGGCTTTTCTTGTATAAGAATGATGCTTTCTTGAATGGTATGATCGATCTCGTCGTAAACGATTTTGACTTCGCTGCTGCCATAACCATCATATGTTTCCCAAATTGTCTGGTTGTTACTATCCGATTTCGGATATCGTCAGTTATTTGCCGGGCATACGCAATGAGACCTTTTCGTTGTTTCAACAATCGCGATGCTGTACATGCTCCGAATTCATCCTCTGAACTTACTTGGAAATTTCCCAGTATTTCAATGAGCCTTTCAGTATGTCATGAGATGATGCCTTTGACCTGGTCAAAGTAATTCTTTTCAAAATATGAGTGTTCAACATGCGTCTCTTTGAAAGCAGAAAGCACCATGTCATTCGACTCAAAGATCTTCAAAATAGTTTCTAGGACAGCTAACCTTTGCTTCACGTACTTTCCGGTTTTCCTGTAGATGCTATCTTTTTTAAAACTAACAAAATTCTGTTCAATAGCTTTTCTCAGCTCCAAATGACCTTTCGCTAATGCCTCCATCTCCGTAATTTACTGAAGATCGCGTCGGGATCACCAAAATTTATGTGCAAAACACCAATTGCTTGCTAATTTGGTGGATCTGATGGCGGACAATAATTCAAATCGGTAGCTTATATTTTTGATCACCAGCAGAATGACCCAGCTACTACAACTTCTCTCCAATCTCCTGATTGCCGATTACTATTGCTAAAGCAATTATTGCAACAAGATTCTTTTGTGGATCAATAGGTGAAACACCAATTGCCTGAATCAAAATTGCAATATTACTTTTTGCAATCTTAGTATTCTTCAGAAGAAACGCCCCACAGCAGCCTGACTGCAGGAAAAGAAAAGGCTAGGTTTTCCGAATGAATATTTACATTTTATTATATTTTAATCTCTTTTATACATATTTTTTGCTTCTTTAAACTAAATAGACTAACAGACTAAATACCTATGCACAATGGTATGCAATGTGCATCGCAAGCAAAACATTTGTTTCATTCCTTGACACATACTCGTATATGAAATTTGACGATCTTATTGTCGGGATCAACTTTACTGGAAAATATGATGTGAATATGAATTGTAATACGTCTACGTCAAAAAAATGCTAACATGTGAATTATAATATTTATGATTAGGATAATTTTGTTAATGTGAATATAATCCTGATACATGATATTTAAGCCTAATTTAATTAGTCTCTGAAATCTTAACAGAGACTACGATCAACCAAATCAAAAGATTTGGCAGAACTCATGCTTATATTTTGAACTAGGTGTGATTATATATTTAAACTCAAGTAGAACAAACACTAACAGAGACACAGTATTTAGCAAATAATTATGGAGGGGAGTGTTGAGAAGACAGAATAAATATGATCTATCAAAGATCATTATTTGGCCATCGCACCATCTAAATATCTTCAATAAAAAATATATAGGATTTTTGTGTTCGAACGAGACTGGGAACTTTTGCGAAGTTGCTTGGTAAAAAAAATCAACTGTGATCTTGAACGATAAAAGTTTCAACACTTCTCTGGTCTCCACAATAAAACATAATTTCACTTTTGCAAAAAAAAAAAAGGTTATTTTTTGGGAAGACATTGATTTTAATAGTTTGAAAGCATCATGAAAATCAATCAAGGATAAAGAAAGCCAACTAATACTGCAGAGCTTACTGACTACAGCTTATTAATTTTATTTATGAAGGTTGTAACCGATAGCTATTTTATTCTTTCTTTAATAAAAAATAATAAAATCAAACATAAACTAGTTGTACAAAATTAACAAAGAGCTTAAAGGCAAATTCATTACGGGGAATCACCAACCGTCGTAATACAATTAGGGGTAGCTACGGCAGGTAAAAATTTCTTTAAAGGGGCAATAGGGGTAGCTACTGGTAACACTCTTTCACCTCTGTTAGGTGAAATTTTCATGGATTGGCTGGAGATCGAGGTGGAGAAAAAAGAAATGATGCCTAAGATATGGGCCAGATATGTGGACATATTCATGATTGTAGAAGCAAATGAGGCGGAAGAGTTACTACATGTACTCCATGGGATACACCCTAAAATAATATTCACGATGATAAAAGAGAGTCGGAGCAATCACAATTCCTGGATGTTTTCATCATAAGGAACCAAGATGAATTAGAATTTGACATCTACAGGAAGAGCATGAGTACCCAGAGAATAGTCCCTAGTCCTTCTAACCATTGTTATAGACAGAAAATAGTTGTATACAATTGTATAAATCATCGAATGATAACGGTACCGTTGAACAACCAGTATCTGGATCAAGAAAAAGAAAACATCTTGCAAAAACGGGTATAGCAGGAATATGATCGAGCAACGAATTCGGGAAATGGAGAAACAACATAGGAAAAATGTGTTCACTTTATTATTTCTACAACGACATGCTAGTATGAAAATGGATGCCGATTCGTCAACTATAAAAATGTGTTCACTCAGATGATTGGAAGAAGAGCTTCAGAATAGCCTCACTGATGAAGAGGCTAACTTATCTTCGAAATACGGGTTTCTAGAAAGAACACTTAACCATAAGTAGCGCTTAAATAAAGGAAATTTAATTTTTTTATTTTTCAGTTTAAATCGATTTTTATTATACTACGAAAATGAACACCTTTCTATAGGACTGCCCACTTGTCAAATTTCATTGAGTTGAGGGTGCCCTTACGATTTTATTAGGGGAAAACATGAAACTTATAAATGCTTGTATTGTTAACAGAATTGAGCATATTTTGACTTCTGAGGCATTTGTTTTTGTTGTACTCATAAAAACCTATCTATACGAAAAATCAGGGGTACAAAGAATATGTAGGTAAGAAAACCAGGATGAAGAGAGAGCACTATGAAAATCTCAGAAAAGTAGCGAATAAGATAATTAGGATTGTGAAAATAAAATACTATGACGACCAATTGAGAAGTATAGATGTAAGTTTAGCGAGCAATAACACAGGACAAGCATACAAAGTAGTGAAAAGCCTGAAACGTGGTTATCAGCCCAAAACCACGCTCTATCGTGATGACAGTGGCAATATGATCACTGATGAAACCATGATTAAGGAAAGGTGGGCATCATATTTCAAGAACCTCCTTAATCCTCCACACAGCTCCAGAACATCGTAGCCTATAGATGTCTGCGGAGAGCTTCCATTGGCTCCTCCATCTCTGGATGAAGTTTGCTCCATCATCGAAGCCCAAAAGAATAATAAAGCGCCGGGCATCGATGGGATTCCAGTGGAGCTCATCAAATATGGTGGCAGTAGTGTTTTTTAAGCTATTCACAAAGTCATCCAGTACATTTGGCAACAAGAACATATGCCGAAAGAGTGGAGCCAATCAATTATATTCCCTACCCACAAAAAAGATGACAAGCTACAGTGCAAAAATTATAGAGCAGTATCACTACTTTGTACGGCATACAAAATATTTTCTAAAGTCTTAGAAAATAAAATCGGATCATACGCCAACAGTATTATTGGAGAGTATCAAGGTGGTTTTAGCGCAGGTAGATCAACAACAGACCAATTGTTTACTGTCAAGCAGGTACTTGAAAAATGCTGGGAGTTCAACATAGACGTACACCAAATTTTTGTGTACTTTAAGCAAGTATACGACAGTATTGATCGTGACATACTGTACCAAATAATGCTTTACTTTGGTCTTACCAAAATGACAATGACGTCGGCGACCTCCTAAGTTTGCATGAATAACCAACTCACCGGTGCCTTTGACACAAATATCGGACTAAAGCAGGGAGATGGGCTGGCCCCATTGCTATTCAATTTGGCTCTGGAGTAGGTCATACGGATGTTACCTGTCGATACGCGAGGTACATTACTATATAAGTCGAGCCAAGTAGCAGCCTATGCGGATGACATCAACATCCTGTCACGGTCATTAACAACTGCCAAAGAACTTTTCCTGAAACTCGACAGCATGCAAAATTAGACTGCTCATGACGCAGTCGAGGAAAATACCTCAAATACACAAAATATCACACTTGGCGAATACAGTATTGAAAATGCTAGCGAATTTGTGTATTTAGGCGCCAAAATAATGAAAACGGGCAATAAAAGAGACGAAATACGCCGAAGAATACAGCTCGCAAATAAAATATTTTATTCAGTATCTTGAAGACCAGCTGCATACACAGGAAAACAAAGCTCCAAGTATACAAATCTGTGATAAGACCTGTGCTATGCTATGGGTGTGAAACATGGACCCTAACCCAAGCATCCACAAACATATTGAACGCCTTTGAGCGACCGGTCCTGGAGCGAATAATCGGAGCGAAGCTTGACGAGGACCAATGGCGAATTCGATACAAATATGAGCTGTATGAAATTTTTGACGAACTGGAGGTCTCACGGATTGTAAGACTGCGAAAGCTGCAATGGGCTGGACACATGAATAGTATGGACGAACAACAGATACCCAAGAAGATATTGGTTGGGAGAACTGAAGGCCGGAGACCAGTGGGGAAACCGAGGAAACGCTGGTCTGACTCGGTTAACGAAGACAGTTCATCGCCGCTCGGATTTTGAAATCGGAAGACGCGGTCAACGGATGGAGACAGTTGGAGGCACTGTTTGCAGGAAGTAAAGGCCCGAAAGGGGGTGTGGCGCTAAGAAAAAAAAATAAAAAAGGAAGTTTCGCAGATACCGAAACAAACGGTAGTCTGATGGTGCGAGGTCTGGACTATACGGTGGATGCATTAAAACTTCCAGCCTAGCTCTGTCAATTTTTGCCGGGTCATCAAAAATGTGTGTGGTCTGGCATTGTCATGATGGAAGACAACGCCCTTTCTATTGATCAACTCTGGCCGGTTTTTTTGAATTGCTTGTTGCGATCTGGTTAATTGCTGACAGTAAAAAGTTGAATGAAGTGTTTGGCCAGGTTCTAGCACTTCATGATAAAAAATTCCCTTCCAGTCCCATCACACACACAGCATACCCTTAGTTGGTGTCAATCCTGGCTTTGAAGTCGTTTGTGATGATTCACCATTTTTTGACCATAATCTTTTTCGAACGACATTCTCGTATCTTAACCATTTTTTCATCGCCCATTATGATTCGCTTCAAAAATGGCTCAATTTCGTTGCGTTTTATTAGCGTTCTCAAATGGAAATTTGGTCGAACAAATTTTTTTGTGTTAATTCATGCGGCACCCAAACTTGGCGCTTCGTGATATATCCAGCCTTATGCAAATGGTTCAAAACTGTTTGGTGATGGATACTCAGTTCCTTAGCAATGGCATGGCTGCTTATGGGTCGGTCTTCTTCGATTTTTTCTAAGATTTCATCGACTTTTCCAGTGATTGGTCGCCCTGAGCGAGGTGGATCTTTGACATCCAAATTTTCAGAACGAAAGCAAGCGAACTATCTCTTGGCTGTGACTTTTGATAAAATATCTTGACCGTAGATACCACAAATTTTTTCACGATCCTGCGATGCGTTCTCAAATTGATCGTAATAATATTGTGAAATATAACGAATTTTTCAGAAATTTCACTCATTTTTACATGAATACAACTTTTGACTCGAATGACGAAATGCAAAACTGTCCGTATGAAAATTGTAAACTGCAATGTTCCCTTTCAAACGCATGTCAGTTTTACTCAATCTGATTAGTATTGCCCGTCATATGGCAACGAACACCATCTAGTGACAAAAGGCTCAATGCTTTTCAGATTATCCAATATAAAACAAGTTGGGTAGACCACCCTACGCTCATGTCAGAAGGGTATTTCTCCGAAATACGTTCACCAGCAACAAATAAAGTCAAGAAACATGTCAAAGAGATGTGCACGTTTAAAAGAAAATCCATTGTTTCTCCATTTTCAACGGTCGCCATTTTGTTCCAAACGAACAAAAATCACTTAAATCATGAATTCCAAAAATATTTGTTGTTATAAATCTTATCAGGAAGTCCTTATTTTCAACATGCTTTCAACTTTTTGCTGCGGTCAAAAATCCTGCAGATTAAAACGTTTTGTCAAATCGTTAAAAAAAAGTCGGGAAAAACATCTTGATCTTTTCTGGAAATATTTGGAATGCACTTAAAGCTATGTTTAATAATTGCAACTTCACAAAAACTTGAAAGCTAGATACTTATTCAAATTTATCAATGCGCAAAATCATGAAGTTACATTTTGTCCGTTAATTATTCTGAACAACTCTAAATATAAAAAACCTACTTCGTTATTTAATTACTCCACATTGATAATGAATATAACAAAATCCTTGCTCCACATCGAAGCAAGGTACATAGATTGGACTTAGTGTAAGTTTTTGATCATGCTAGGTCATTTTATTTTGGCGAAGTATATTTTAAATTTCAGAGTAAACTCATTTTTTTACTATTATTAAATTGTAAACTTCACAGAAATTTTAACTTTCTAGTTTGAAATACAGATTGTTCCTATGCCTTGAAGCTTCATCATTTAATTCCAAATATGAAGTTTTCAGAAACCCCAAGGTGTTTGAAATACCCATCTGTTAGACTTTTTTGGTTACTTGACTCGCTTTTTTGCAATTACACGTTAAAGCAACATCTATTCTCATCAAGTCAAGACTAAAAAGATGAAAAAATGATATCTATAGTCCTCAATCAACTAGAAGTTTTTCAAAATACATAACCGCAGCAAACATCTACACGTCACTGGCATAAATTATTTGAAATACAGTATGCAGAAGGATGATATTTACCAACGAAATATTTTCAAATCAACGGTTTTTTCCTCGAAAATGTCAAAGAAATAATTTCAAATGCAGTCATATAGTAATAATTAAGAAATACCATATAATTCATTCTCTATCATCATGTTCAAGTTGTTTCGCTATTTAACCTTTCTAAAATTGATTCCTCAAATTTAAGGGGAAGCTAAATACCTTTTTTTCCAATCACCTAACATTGCGTACATTAGCAAGTTTTAAACATTTGAATGAATGTTTATAGACATATTTCGAGCCTCGGTTCGGCTAATCACTATCTTTTCCTGAGGCATCACACAAAGCGACGAAACATGTTCAGCCACAAGCTAACAAAATTTCAAGTGAATAGCTTAGTGAAAGTTGGCGCACTTGTTTTTGACGGACCATTTAGCGGGTAGAGTTCCAGCAAGCGCACCAGAAAAAATCAACATATTCACGAAAGGTCAAGTGAATTGAAAACAAGTTGCTTCAACCGCAAATAGATAACGTATCAATCGTTTGATTCAAGTTTGCATACCACATCTTTGTCAGTTGAATGCCCGTTATATTGGTGCATGCTCAAAAAAAAATATTCAGCATTTAATTTATTTTCGAGAAGCCCAACATTAAATCGATTATAGGGCGCACTTTTGGATTTAATGTTAGTCATATAGATGAAAAAACGCAACATTCATTTTATTCGAACAATAATTTAAGGTAATAGTTGTATTTGCACTGGCCATGTACTCGTATATGTCATGATATACGATAGAGACTAAATCAAGCGTTAAAGCTCTGCGACATTTACTCGTATGCCAGAATTTCCAAAGCAGATACTCCGCCAAACATGATCCAAACTTAGATTGCAAACTTTTCGACCCCCCTAGCAGGCATATGAATGCATGCTTCTACAACAATATGTTCAAGTCGAAGAAACCACCAGCGCGAAGCGCATCTTCATCAGCGATTGACGTTGCAAAAACAAAACATGTCCTAGAGAAAACAAGCCTCTTCAATCGGAAAACACTCGTGGCCCCAACCGGTCCTCATCAAATTCCATTCAAGCATAGCCAAAGCCAATCTTGCACAAATACCAGTATGAGCACGCGTGATTGCCTTTAAAACGAAGCTTCCACTGAATATTTTCAGCGCTAGCTTTACTACAGCTTCAGACCGTCTCTTGTTTACATCTTCGCTGCGCTTCCGTTGTCTCGTAGTCTGCAAATATCATGATCGTGTCATTCACTCATTCACAAGGCTTTGCATTTGTTTTGATATTTCCAATAAGTTCCACGATTGTAGTACGATCTCCGCCACCTTTCCAATACTTTTCGAAATCTCTGAGTCGATCAAACTGCGAGCGAGCGTCTTGCGACGATCCAAGCCTGTTGAAGATGGTCTGTCTGCATGTCCGTTGAGTGTGCACTACATGCACGGCCTATATGCAAGGTATACCACTTTACGACAGTAAGTTCATGATCAACTTCTGGTCGCTGCATTTGGATGCACAGTGACCAGTTTCAACTGTAACTGCTTCACTTGTTCATCTTTGCTGATCACTACGATCTTCTTCTTCGTTGCCTTTTTCTTTACAACTTAACTGCTTCTTCAGTTGTTTGGTTGCCTATTGCCTTGCGATATCAGCGCAAAGCAACTACTCATCTTTGCCTAGTTGTATCTTAGAGAGATCATTTGTCGACCGTTGACTATGACTAATAGCGTACGGACATATATGGCATATGTGAGGCACCCACGATCGTCTTTCACAGTGGATTATACCGTTCCACAAACTATTTTGCACAGCGCTGAGAGTGCAAATTTAATAGTTATTTTATGCCTAGTTAAGAAAAATAATAAATCGTTTTCTGAACCGCTCCGATGACCTTCAACATCCGTCCGGACCGAATGGTTTGCATAAGATCAAGTGTTGTGCAGAAGTGTCCGCTTGCCTTCAATGTCGTGCGATAGCCCAGCAATTTTTCTTGTTCTGTTTCACATTAAGGCCAGAACCAGAAGTAATTGTGAAGGTAGTAAAGTTCCATTCATTTTTTTCGTTTTTGTTAGTAAATTGAATTGCCCTTTGATATTAAGTCTGTAAAAGTAGTATAATGCTAAAAACAATCTATGAAAATTTTGGGTGCAGGAGCCAATTCCTAAATTGTTAACTGAGTTTCATGTAAAAGAAGTTTTTTCGCCAGATTATCTTTTTCGTATTTTTATTCTGTTAAAGTATTGTATTTATTTACCATTAGATTCGCTAAAAAAATAGACTTTGAGCAACGATATAGGACCGTTACCGTTAAAATAGTAGATTTGGTAAACTCCAAAATATTTGCAACACAACTCATGGATATATGTGTTAATTTGAATTATGAAAAGCACACATGGAACGCAACACAGGTCTTTGATGTACCCGAACTGAATGGTAATCAAAAATGAACTTTTTAGATATTATCAGCACCATTTTTTACAATATTTCCCAAAGATTGTATACAGTGACCTAGGAATTTAAAAATAAAAAACATAATCCGATTCTTCCATGCAATTTTCTTTTGCAACTTAATTATAATGAAATGCAATTTGAATAAAGCGCTAAGCGTCAAAATGACGTGCGGAGATGACGACACTCTTGCAATCTGGCATAGCATATTTGAAAATTTTTAGTGATAAATAATGAGCTTGATATCAATTCAATTTTATGTTCGTTCAGATTGAATTGATACATTGAAGAATGTCTAAATTTTCAGTTATCACACAAAAAAAACCCAGTGGAGATAATATGGCTTGGTAAGTGCCAGCATATGTCACTCCTTCGTCATACTTTGTCTCTTCATTCTACGGGAACCTGTACCGAAAAAGAGCACCAGAGAACGAAAGAGCACAGGAAATGATTTCGGCTGTAAGAACTAGAAATATCGGTTACCAAGGGTCATACCTTATAATATTTTCTAACACCGACAAGGCAGTATTTCGCCAACATGAAACATTTGGGGAATTTTTCACCTACGTGTCAGAAGTAGAAGATATACTAGCTGGTCTTAATAATAAAACCTCCTCAGGCCTAGACGGTTTTCCCAATAAAGTACTAAGGAAATCCGGTGCAATTGTCGCCAAAAGCTTAACAATCATCTTCAACAATTGCATCAATAATGGTTTTCCCGAAAGATGGAAACGAGGCAACCTTATCCCTAAACCAAACTGCAGAGGAGACGTAAAAAATTCAGCCCAATCTCTTTACTTTCCAATATTGGCAAGATTCTGGAAAGAATTATACTACGAAGTTTAAGAGCATTTTCAATGAAGCTAGTTCCAGAGTTTCAGTTCGGATTCCACCCAAAAAAATCCACAGAACATCCCATTATGCCTGTGCATGACACCGTCGTAAAAAACTTGCGCAAAAAACAATGCACAGCCACATGCGCGCTAGACTTACAAAAAGCATTTGACTCCATTTGGACTGATGGGCTAAAATTCAAACTCATGTATTCCAACTATCCCCTGACCCTCACGCGGATCCTGGGCAGCTTCCTACAAAATAGATAGTTAACAACTCAAATATCCCACCGAACTTCAACACCTATACCTATCCCGCCTGGAGGCCCAATAGGATCCATATTGGGACCAACCCTTTTCAACTTCTTCCTACACGACATCCCACATACCGCCGCTACAAACAGAATCCAATACATCTCCAGTAACCCGAACGTGATCATGTACGCGGATGATATTCTAATTCTAGCCAGTCACATTCTTGCCATTTCCGCCATGGAAATGGTGCAATGAGAAATTGACATTATAGCACGCTATTTAAAGGATTGGGGGCTCCAAACCAACGCTGCTAAATCGGAAATAATATGCTTCCGTAACGCGAGTGGTAATGGGCCCAAATCAGCTGTTCAGCAATGCAAACTGATAAGAGCGGTTATCGACGGGGACACGGTGGACCCAAAATATAACTTTAATTATTTGGGAGTGAACCTCAAAAACAGGTTCAAAATGAACCCACGTGCAAGAAAAGCAATAAACAAAGCCAAATGAGCCGCTGCATTAATTTCACCCCTCCTATCCTCCAAATCCGTCTTCCCAAATATGGAACTCCTCATGTATAAAACCTTAATTCGCCCCATTATCACATACTCCTTCCCAGCCTGGCTGACAATTTCACCAATAGTAGCCGAAAAATTGAAAATATTTGAGAGGAGGATACTCTGAAAATGTATATCGAAATGCCGACGCCCCAATAAAAAATACTATGAAAACGGCGTTCTTTACCAAGAAACTAAAGTGGCCCCCATCCTGCAAAACATGCTTGAAATAAGCGAATAGCTAAATGGTAGATACATGAATCAAATCTAATCCGGGACTTCTTCAATAGTACTCCCACCTCTGAAAACCCATATTATCTCACTCCCATAAGAATTCTCCAAGACTTCCAGATTAACAGCGAACCCCAACCAAACCCCCTAAAACCCATTTTCTATTATATACCATCCCCCAATGCCTGCAGGGGCTAAAACAACTTAAATTTTCATCGGGAAAAAATAAAAATCAAATAAACAATAATTAAGAAACCGATTAAATAAAAAAAAATAACTTCCGTATATCCTGAAGATTAGGTCGGTAGGAACTGTGCCACTTCTGAAACGCGATTTCGGATGTAACGCTTGAAGAGAACACAAGACCAACCAGTTACAATATAATTAGGCTAAGAATAGAATAAGTTAGGTTAGTTTAGTTTAGGTTTTAATCTGTAAAAAAGCAACTAAAAGACAATAACCGTAAGAGCAAACGGAATAGAAAAATTAACATTAGCATTTCAAAAACTGCAAAGTATAGACTCAGGTCGTATAAAGCAGCTAAGGACATTTGAAGAAAGTGTCACTGTCAAATAAATCGTAACATTAAAAGTCGGCTAAGTAACATATACGAGCTTTTATCAAGCAATCCATCTTGAAAATTCATGTATGCATGACCAAAACTATTATGACAATCAGAGTAAATTACCAGTTAACGGATGCTTTTAATACGATGGTGGGACTGAAGCAAGGAGATGGCTTAGGCCCGTTGGTGTTTAACCTAGCTCTAGAATACATAATACGAAAGCTCTCTATTGGTGCTCAAGGTACGCTGCTATATAAAACGAACTATTTTCTGGCATAGGGGGATGACATAAATGTTCTGCGACGATCTTCCAGATTTGCTGAAGAAATCCTACTGAAATTGCTCCAAGAAGCAAAGCAGATATCAACTAGTCAAAAACCAAGAGTGTAATACAAACAAGGAAAAATACATCAAGTAGCCATAGTATAACCCTCAATTAACGGGATATAGACAATTTTGATCCATTCGTTTACCTAAGCGTAAAACTTGTGAAGCAGTCTAAATGAAAATATTAGAAATTAAGCACAGCTACATTTATTGTGGAAAAATATAACAGACATTTTTTCTAAATAAATGTTGTGAAATTATATAAAATAAGGTAGTGGAACTTTACACCCTGCTAATTTTTCATACTTTCTTTTTCTTCTTCTTCTTCTTAGCCCTGCAGCACCTCTCGGGCCTTCGCTTCCTGCAAATAGTGCCTCCATGTGTCCAGTCCATTAACCTCGTCCTGTAATTTCGAAATCCGAGCAGCGATGAACTGTCTTCGTCGACCAAGTCAGACCAGCGTTTCCTTGGTTTCCCCACTGGCCGCCGGCCTTCAGTTCTCTCAACGAATACCTTCTTGGGTATCCGCTGTTCGTCCATACGACTCATGTGGCAAGCCCATTTCAGGTTCCGCAGTCTTACAATCGTTGAGGCCTCCTGCCAATCAAAAATTTCATACAACACATGGTTTTATCGAATTCGCCATTGGCCCTCGTCTAGCTTCGTTCGGATTATTCGCCTCACGATCCGTCGCTCAAAGGTTTTCAATATATTTGCGGATCATTGGGTTAGCATCCATGTTTCACACCCATAGCATAACACAGGTCTTATCAAAGATTTTTATACTTGGAGCTTTGTTTTCCTGTGTATTCAGCTGGGCTTCAAGATCGTCAAAACTGAATAAAATATTTTATTTGCGAGCTGTATTCTTCGGCGTATTTCGTCTCCTTCATTACTGGTTCTCGTTATTTTGGCGTTTAAATACACAAATTTGCTCACATTTTTTATATTGCATTCACTAAGTGTGATATTTTGTGTATTTAAGGTATTTTTCCTCGACTGCGTCATAAGCTTTGTTTTATTTTCATTGATTTGTAGCCCTAATAGTTTTTTTTCGCTATCAAGTTTCAGGAAAAGTTCTTTGGCAGTTGCTAATGACCGTGACAGGATGTTGATGTCATCCGCAAAGGCTACTACTCGGCTCGACTTGTATAGCTATGTACCGCGCGTATCGACAGGTAGTTTCCCTGCTTTAGCCCGATATTTGTGTCAAAGGTATCGGTGAATTGGTTATTGATGTAGACTTGGGAGGTCGTCGACGTCATTGTCATTTTGGTAAGACGTAATAATTTGGCTGGAATGCCAAAGCAAAGCATTATTTGGTACAGTACGTTACGATCAATACTGTCGTATACTTGCTTAAAGTCAACGAAAAATTGCTATACGTCTATGTTGAACTCGCAGCAGTTTTCAAGTACCTGCTTGACTGTGAGCAATTAGTCTATTGTCAATCTACCTGCTCTAAGACCACCTTGATACTCTCCAATAATACTGTTGACGTATGATCCGATTTTATTTTCTAAGATTTCAGAAAATATTTTTTACGCCATACAAAGTAGTGATATGCCTCTATAATTTTTGCACTGTAGCTTGTCACCTTTTTTGTGGATAGGGAATATAATTGATTGGCTCCACTCTTTCGGCATATGTTCTTGTTCCCAAATGTTCTGGATGACTTTGTGAATAGCTTGATAAACACTACTGCCAACATATTTGATGAGCTCCACTGGAATCCCATCGATGCCCGGCGCTTTATTATTCTTTTGGGCTTCGATGATGGAACAAACTTCATCCAGAGATGGAGGAGCCAATAGAAGCTTTCCGCAGACATCTTTAGGCTCCGATGTTCTGGAGCTGTGTGGAGAATTAAGGGGGTTCTCGAAATATGATGCCCGCCTTTCCTTAATCTTGATTTCATCAGCGATGATATTGCCGATGTCATCACGACAGAACGTGGTTTTGGGCTGATAACCACGTTTCAGGCTTTTCATTACTTTGTATGCTTGTCTTGTGTTGTTGTTTGCTGAACTTGCATCTATACTTCTCAATTGATCGTCATAGTATTTTCTTTTCTTATTCCTAATTATTTTATTCGCTACTCTTCTGAGATTTTCATAGTGTTCTCTCTTCCTCCTGGTTTTTCTACCTACGAATTCTTTGTATACTTGATTCTTTTTATCTAACGCATTCTGGCACTCATCATCGAACCAATCATTTCTCTTGCACCAGGTTTGATGCCCGATCGTCTGTTCTGCCACGGTCTTAATAAATTTTACATATACGATAGTATGAGTAACCTCGACGTGTGTGGAATTCAACTTAAAGCTGTGTGAAATCACGCTAAACAACGTGTAAACTTTTAATCAATTATTTTGTTTATTTGATATCTGCGGGTCAGTTCTTTTACACCTTGAAAAGCCGTCGGACATGTTTGCATGTTTGAGTGACCAGGAGCATTTCATTTTCAGTGTAACTCAATTCAGTGGAAATACATCTGCTCACTCAAATAAGTAATACTCAACGGCTTTGCAAGACAAAAAATGTAAACGTTTATTTCTTTTTTTTTGCGAAAAAGGGCTCTGTTGGATTTTGCAACAACAAATGTACGCACGCTTTGTTGCTTACTTTTAATGTGAATGATTTCAAACATTTTATTTTAGAGTTTGAAATAAAGCATTTGTGGTGATTTTTCAGGAATCAATATGATGTGAAACATAAATGATCCTCTGAAATTTGGACACCTTATGAACTTGCTTCAATTTTGCATGTCTTACTCAAATGGAATTTATACGGGTATAATAAAACAGAATGGGTAAAATCCATATTCATTCAGATAAGTCAGGTTAAGGACAGTTTTACTTATTTCTTTTGTATGCTTAGCGGCCACTCTTAGAAATGTGAAACATGGACCCTCACCCAAGCATCCGCAAATATATCGAACGCCTTTGAGCGACAGGTCTTGAGGCGAATAATCGGAGCGAAGCTAGGCGGGGACGAATCGTGAATTCGAAACAACAATGGGGTGTATGAAATTTTTGCCGAACCAGAGGTCTCAAGGATTGTAAGACTGCGGAAGCTGCAATGGGCTGCTCTAATGAATCGTATGGACGAACAATGGGTACCCAAGAAGGTATTCGTTGGGAGAACTGAAGGCCGGAGACCAGTTGGGCAACCGAGGAAACGCTGGTCTGACTCAGTCGACGAAGACAGTTAATCGCTGCTGGGATTTCGGAATTGGAAGACACGGTCAACGGACCGAGACAGTTGGAGGCGCTGCTTGCAGGAAGCGAAGGCCCGAACTAAGAAGAAGAAGAAAGGATCTTTAGCTCTAGCATCTAGTCACTGCAACACTAGAAGGATAAATGTGAAAAATTGTATTGAATTCCCAAAATAAAATGCTCGGCTGTAAATTTGTGAAATAAAGGGTTTTTGTTTCAGCCTTAAGTTCCCCTTTGAGTGGTTAAATGGTGTTTGTTTGTTTTAGCACTGCAGCCCCTTTCGAGCCTTCGCTAAGAGATATTTAAAGTATCTCATTATCTTGATCGTATGTATTGGCACTCGGGAAGGTGAGGTGGTCAGTACTACGCTTTAGCCGTATGCTGCTCTACGTATCATAACTGAATGGACTTAAAGTCCATCGAAAGAATCACTCAAAACAAATCTCGTTGTCGTCAGCGGAATTTGAACCAGGGATCTTCGGCTAACGAGGCGAGTACTTCAACCATTACACCACGGTGGCTACTGCTTATATGTTGTAAAGTGGGGATTACAAAGGAAAAATTTAGATCTAAACTGTGAGATTGTGTAAACGGAATCTCTTAGCGTAAGATGTCATGGAATAAAAAATTTCGAATAGTAATTGTCTAGTCGCCTTCATGTTCACAAAATATTCATACTTACCATAAGAATGTGAGTATACGTCGTGCGTTGAACAAACCTGTAAAAGCTGCTGCAAATAAAATGAAGGATTTGGTAAAAAAGGAATAATA
The DNA here is from genome assembly GCA_963969285.1 of Odontomyia ornata. Lineage (NCBI taxonomy): Eukaryota > Metazoa > Arthropoda > Insecta > Diptera > Stratiomyidae > Odontomyia > Odontomyia ornata. Next base: position 491,794,044 of record OZ017738.1, on the reverse strand, counting down.
GCATTAGGTGGCACTATTCACAGTGATGCCAGAGGTAATGGACCGCGTCTAAAATAGGGATTGTCATTTTTTTTTGTGGCTGGGTGGTGAATGCCGTTTACGCACATGGGCTCCCATGATCGCAGGTAACTGAACTACTCCTTAAAAATCTCGCCTTTCAACCTGAGAACCTAGCCTGGAACCGTTTAATGTATTACTTCGGGGGGGGGATCCCCCTCAAGCGGAAGGGGAGGGAGAAATATGAATTGCCAGACAAATGATCTCGACGCTTCCAACTACTGTGAGTCCCTTTTATCCACCAATCTTTAAGTGAGCGCTGTCTCCTCTCACAAGCAACCCTCTCCTTTGCGTCCTCTTTTTGACGCAGGTAAATAGCGTGACGCTCTCTAATAAGTAGGGCAATAGGTATCAAGCCCGCTGCAATTCTCACTACTGAATTATCAACTTTCGGGTATTAAGATGCAATCCTCAGTGCTCCTCACTACCTGTGCCAAGCATTTTTGGTACACCCCTTACTGAAAACGTCACATCATATTTCTGCTCCGTACGATAACAATGACTCTACAGTATTCATCAAGAGGCGTTTTCATGATGGGTTAGGCCTCCTACGCTAGCTATAAATTGACTCAAAGCCGATACGCTCGAAGAAGTCTTCCCAGCCATTGCCCCGATTTACTCAGAGAAACACATCTTTGAGTTGATCAGTAACCCCAGGCACTTTAGCGCTGGCTTCTATTCGATTATATCGCAATGCGATCTTATTATTATATGATTGAAACATCATTGCAATCTAATAGTCCTAAGCCCTTTTGGACATACATACATTCTCTAAAAACAACATCCCATATTCCTAATATCTTCTCATGGCGTAATTGCCAAACTTCTGATGGGCAAGCTATCTGTGACCTTTTCGCTCAATTTTGTTCCTCCACATTTAAGGTTTCGAACCCCACTATGTACTCATCGTGTCCTTCTCCTTCCCATATTATGAATCCTATCGTGACCTCTCCATCAGAAATTGAAAATGTACTGCTTACCTTTGACATTCATTAATAGTGGTCCGGGTCCTGATGGAATACCAAATCTGTTCGTTAAGTCATTATCTTCTTCATTATCTACCCCACTATCAATTATTTTCAATATTAGCCTTTCTTCCTCCTGCTTCCTTGACGTCTGGAAGCATGCTAAAATCTTTCCGATCCATAAGTCCGGAGATCGAAGTGAAATCTCTAACTATCGTCCGATTTCTTTGCTGTCTTGTTTTGGCAAGCTCCTTGGGAGGATTGTGCATAACAAAATGTACGATGATATCAGTATCCTGTTTGCAAATAAACAACGTGGCTTCATTAAAGGTCGTTCGACAGTAACTAATTTGTTAGAACTTACGAATACCATCTCTTTTGCTTTCGACAAGAGTCAACAAGTCGATGTCATATACACCGATTTTGCTAAAGCCTTTGACAGTGTTGATCATGGCCTTTTGGCTAACAAACTCCGATCTTTCCGCGTTTCCGACTCTGTCCTCTCTTGGATCTTATACTTCTTATGCCATCGCTCCTGCACCGTTACATGGAATAATTTTTTTTCGTCGGGCTCATTTAGCCCAAAATCTGGTGTTCCTCAAGGATCAATTTTGGGCCCTTTACTATTCAACATTTTCATCAATGATCTTCCCCAATGCCTGTCCTCTAATTGTCTTCTTTACGCAGATGATTTGAAAATTTATCGTTCCATTAACTCCAGCAAAGACTGCTCATACCTCCAAAATTATCTTGACAATATCCAAAATCGGTGTCAAGGTAATTTACTTCCTCTTAACATTTCTAAATGTTGTCACATGAGATTCACCAACAAAATTCATCCAGTTTCATATGAATACCAGATTGATGGATCGGTGCTCGCACTTGTGGACAATTTTAAAGATTTGGGAGTAGTGTTTGACCCAGGTTTGAAATTTAACATCCATGTTTCATCCATAACCACAAGAGCTTCACGTGTCGCTGGTTTTATTTTACGATCCTCTTGCAAGTCTTTTAGTATTTCAACCAGCGTCCATCTATTTGTACTTCTAGCTTGGTCAATCCTTGAGTATGCCTCCCAGGTATGGTCTCCTCACTATACCAATCTATCGGATGCTGTTGAAACTGTACAGCGTACTCTATTCTACAAATATAACCTCACTTACTGCTCCTACGTTGAGCGCTTACAGATCCTAAACATTCCATCACTCAAAAATAGGAGAGAATTTCTTGACCTGTGCTGCTTATTTAAATTATATCACGGTATTCTTTCATCCGACCTTCGTGAAAGGCTTTATATACGTCCCACCTCAAGAACGCGTTCAACTGACATATTCTTTGTGCCCTTTGCTCGTACCGATATTTATTTTTATTCATTTTTTGTACGCGTATCACGTCGTTACAATGAGCTCCAGCTGGGTCCTCTGCCACATTTCTTAAACGATTTTAAAAGCATATTACATAATATTCTGCTTAGCTTCCAATAGTTTATCCGTATTTTATATTCTTGTTATTTTTTTTCTTAATATAACTTTGTTTATTCGCATGTATTGTATTATATTTCATTACCTACTTTGTAATTGGGTTCACGGATCTGTAAAGTAGTGTAAATAAATAAATAAATTATAAAGTCTCCAATACTGATCATGCTTACTCTTTGGATTCTCCTTTTTGTCAAGATGGCAACTTTGATTTTCTCCAGTCCTTGACTGAACCCACGAGCAGTCATCCAGTCTCTCACTCAGCGCATTAGCATACCGAGCCTAAGTTGTGCTTGTTCAATGGTACGTCTATCGACTAGAGCATCCGCATAGGCGATCAAGCGCTACTCACTAGGCATCTTCGGTTCAGTAGCCCGTCGTAAAGCACTTTCCCCGGGTCCGAACCAAGGGTAGATCGCTGGGCAACACCCGATGTAACTTCCATCCTTCATTGGCCCTGGCTTCAGTCCTTCATATAGTCCCTCAGAAACCGCATCTGATATTCTGGAACTTGAAAAGGTTTTACAGTGTATCCAGAATACCCACCCATCTAGCGGAGTTGAAGGCGTTCCTAACGTTGAGTGTCACCAACAGAAGAATCCGTCCCTTTTGCCTCTGCCACCACCTCTGCAATCGCATCAATGGTGGAGCGTCCTGCTCTAAAGGCATACTGCCGAGAAGATAGGTCCCCAGCAGCACGAATCGCGTCAATGAGTCTTTCTGTAGCATGCACAACGGACGGGTCCGGAATTCCCCTTCCCCTTGTTGATCTGCACGAGCCTCAGCATCTCCCATCGTACCGGGAAAGCCCCGTCCCGTAGGCAAGCGTTGAATGTGCTGAGCAGCAAGTCAGGACAATGGTGACCGATAGTTGACATCTGATTGTAGGTAAATGAAATTCTTCTTCTAGGTTCCTTATCTTTTTGGCTGCTTCCCGTTTTCGGGTTCTTTCTCGTTTGCGTATTAAATTTGTGATTATTCGCTTAGGATACATGTTTAATCGTGCGGTTTCATAAATGTATTCTGACTCCTTTCTTCTCCCTGCTTCGCTAATGGGGAGGGTTAGCATACGATGTATCATGTGGTTGAAAGCTGAGGCTTTGTGTTGATATGAGTAATTCGATGTATTGGGATGACTCTGCTTGTATCCGTAGGTTTCCTATATATTTTCATTTCAACCGCGCAGCCTGTTCTTGCGCTAAAAGAATTTCCAAAAATGGTAGCTTCTCTTCTTTTTCTATTTTATATGTGAATCGTAAGTTCTCGTGCAGTCCATTCAGTGAAACCAAGGTTGGCTCCAAGTCCTATTGTTTGATAGTGGCGAACACATCGTCTACGTATCTTTTCAAAAATCTCGGCATCATGTTTTCCGTTCTTAATTTTGATTCAATATCAGCCATGAAAACTTTGCTTAAAAACAGGGATAGATGGTTGCCTATCTCCCCTAAAGGTATAGTCTTTCTCCTCCAGACAGAGTCTGATTAGTTTAATATATTGCTTCATTCATTTTGCCTTTGTAGTCCTGTTTGCTGTTGGGCTAATCAATCTTCTGTCTGCTTAATTGTTCCTTAATTAGGATACTTGGAAAAAGTACCTCCACATCAAAGGGAAACCATCACTTCATCTTCCTCCAATCATTCAATTGTCACCAAATGATCTGTAAACTGTTTGGAATATTTCACTGAACTCGAGTGAAATTGTTTTTGCATGTTACTAAACTGTTCCACCAGCCATTTAGCCAATCGATGCATTGGGGATCTTTTCGCTGAAATAATTTCTCTGATTTAGTCTCCCGGCTTATGGATCTTGGGGAGCTCTCTTATCCTGACTAATCATGTGATAGATGAATCGCACCTACATGATAATAACTCCGAAATATTAATGAGATGAAAAAAAGTTAAAAGCTTTACTAGAGGAATTAGAGATTAATAAATGAAAATTCGATAACGTTTTGTAAGCCAAATAGAGTTTAGTAACTTACGTCGATTAAATTTATTTATGCAACTGAACTTTATATTGTCATTTAAAATCATGGCTTTTTCGTTTCATATTTAAATTGGTACATCGTAATAACTATATATCTGTGATAATTTCGTACAGTTTGTTTATCGTTAAAGTTATACAATTTTTATAGTAGTTAGTTGCCTTATAATGAAGCCACCGTGTGGCGAAACGGCTGTCATAGTTTGATTATAATAAACAAGTTGGGAAAACAGACCTACGCTCATGTCAGAAGCGTTTTGGACCCTTTCTCAGAAATGCAGTCACCAGCAATCAATAACGTCAAGAAATATGTCAAAGAGATGTGCACGTTCAAAAGAAAATCCATTGTTTTTCTACTTTCAACGGACGCCATTTTGTTGCAAACCAACAAAAATCGCTCAAATCATGAATTCTCAAAAATATTAATGTTATTGACCTTATTGGAAAATTTCAAGAAAATCAAGTGAAAACTGCTGTGACTGATTGGATAGAAAATCCATAAAATACCAAAATCATGTGTTATTGTTGTTGTAATTGGAGAAATTTCAAACGCCTATAACTTCCGTGTATATCATTCGATTTTCATCAAACTTAGAAAGTTCAAGAACCCTTAGCAGGACTACGTAAATATCGAATTTCGTTCAATTTAAGGGTACCGACGCGATTTTATTGGGAAAAGCGTAAAATTCGAATATCATACTATTATTAACAAAGTTGAGCGAATTTCAACTTCCACCACCATAATTTTTTTCAGATTTTTCGGATCACAGATGTCCAATCGCGAGGGGGGACACAAATTTTTCGTGTATTTCCCCTCCCTGCGCGTCCCTCGAAGCAATAAGTATCAAATTAAGACCTGTTTTGAAAAGTTCTCATCAAGACCTTTCATTTGATACCCATATCGGCTACCTTTGATGAAATTTTTTTTCGGGGGCCCCTCCCTTATATGGGGAGACCCCCTCTTAAATACCTTATAAAATTTTTGTAGTAGAGAGCACCGCTTTACAACTGTATACAAAATTTGATGTTTCTAGCTCAAGTAGCTTGCGAGAAAAAGCGCTGTGACACACGGGCGGACGGACGCACGGGCAGACGGACAGACAGGTCGCGAAACTAGTAGGGTTTTGTAAAATTATTTTACAAAACCCTAAAAAGTGAAAATCGATAGGAACTAATTTTAATTATTATACTAACTATTTCGCTTGCTGCTTTTCAAATGCATTCTTTATGTTCGTTGGTAAATTTCATTGGAGAAGAAATAAAGGACCAATAAAATATTTACCAAAAATTCATCAAGAACCGCTGAAGCGCAATTAAGATTTTGCAGGAAAAACGTAGATTATATAGAGGGTATTTCTGAGTTAAGTAAGTTAAGTTTATATAATCTAATGATACCACTCTAAGATGCAGAGTACTACAGAAATCCCTGTGTAGCAGTTTTTGCCCATCTATTCAGATTCTTTGTTAAAATTATCACAGAACTAATGGTTTCGCTGACAGAAAAACAGGCAACAAAAAACATGGATTTATTTGTATTAAGAATACTAAGATAGATATATTCTATGAAATATTCTATGATATTGATTAACGACATAAATTTGCATATAACGATCTACAATAATGAACAAAACAATCCAGACGGATCCATTCCGCTTGATTCCAAGGATTGGCTGCTTTGACTTTTTGGTGAAATTACTTTTAAGACCCCGTTCATCGTTTTGAAGCAAAACAACACCACAATAGAGTATCAATATGAACGAAACATCATAGTGCTTATCACGAAAAATTGCCTTATAAGGAGCCTCTCCTATCTGCTTGCAATTCTCGCGTAATCATACTACTGTGACCAAAAAATAAGGTGACATTTGAGTTTAAACTCCGCACGTCGAAGGATTCGAAGAATTATTATTTTTTTAGGTTGGAAGTGCTGTCAGTGACATCTATGTCAGATTTACATGTCAAAATATTCTTTAGTGTTTGAGATACGCGTCGTTTCCGGAATGGCCTTCAGTTCCGTCTTCGCTGCGGCTTGAATCTCCTCTATCGTATCAAAACGGCGTCCCGGTGTTTTGACATGTACATTTGACATAGATGTCACTGACAATACTAACAACCTTAAAAAAAATAAATCTCCAAATCCTTCGACGCGCGCAGTTTAAATTCAAATGTCACCTTATTTTTTGGACACAGTAGTATAAAAGAAATGCGACATATTGATAAAATAGCATAACCGAATCGTTGGGAAATGCTTTCGATTTTATTTTTCAGCTTAAAAGCTGCCAAATGGATAGCCCATTTATCTTTCTATATTATCAAAAACGCAAGGGCAAACTATGCAATGCTTTTTAATCTAGATATTTAATTTTGATTGACGACAATCGTTTCAGCACAATTACCTTTACGAAATTTCAAAACATAAATAAAAATAAGTTACCAACATTTCGCTGAACTTCAATTGCGACACCGCGCCCCAATCACTTTTATTTATATATATCATCAAAATAATCAGACCATTCACCAATTTGTTTTCAAACGCCAATCCATCTTTGTATCTTCGATCGTCATCGGATTTCGTTATCTTGTAACTGATCGCAATATTCGCTCGAATGTCCCAATTTGAATCTTTCAGCGCCGCCGCGCCATCATCAATCCATCCACCTTCTATTCATTTACATAAAGATTTATCTGGCTTTTCGTCTCAACGGCTGGTTAATAGCGCCAACTTACATATGTCGGTACTCATGTTAAACGAATGTATCCACAAGTATCTTTTGCAATAACTGAGGCAAACTTAATGAGGCGAAAGTATCGCGAAAAAAACTGCGAGACCTTGGAACGACCCAGTGATAAAAGCTGCAAAAGAGAATGCCTGCAGCATGGAAGAGAGCACCAATCAGTAGTGCATTATCAGCAAAATTCGCACAATCACAAAGAGTAAGGTCAAGGCGATTTGCTTTTATGGACTAAAATAATTGCGGAAAAAAGTTTCGCGAATACCAAAATAGATAAAAATTCGAACTCATATCAATTAGCTGAAGTATAGCATAAGTACGTTGCTGTATTGTGCCACTTCACTTGAAACAGTGTCCATAGAACTTGGCGGCAAAAATAGAGGAAATGTGATAGTGGGTGTTGAAATTGTTTAATGTTTACCATAAGTTAACATAGTGAATTTTTGCATTCTTTTATGAGCTCATTTTCAGCGAGCCAGCTATTTTAGGTAGAGCGTTAATTATGGAGTGATGAAACCTGCGTTTTGTAATTGATCAATGATGCAAATTCTGCCGAGACTATTAAGACATTTTGGTTGCATATGTTTCAATTATCGTTTCAACAACACACTATCTACAATTTGCCATAGCAACGCTTGTGTGCGGATAATTTCAAAGCCGAAGCATCATTTACAATTTCATAAATTCGAAAAGATGTAGAAATAAAATATCGAATATGATACTTCAAAACTATGATAATACTTTTATTTTCAAAAACAAAGTATTTGCAAACAGTGGAATAACTATTGCAACGGAGTGGAATGTTCATCAATTTTACGTAGCGTCACGGAAATTTCAATCAATCAGTTAAATTACATTTCCAAATTTTAGAATATTGAGCTACACTTCCAATAAGAGAAAACGAAGTGTCAAAAGCTTCCACGAGCCAAGCAACTTACGAGTATAACGCATCTTTATGTTTAAATAAGCAGAAAAATAAAAGCAATTCAGGAAATTGTTTTATTTGAAATACTCGAAGAACGCATTTCAAGTCGTTTCAGATAAACACAAAACAAACCAAAAATCTTATTAGCTGGCTTAAAATAAAACTGGTCGGGCCTTTTGTCTTACTTCTTTCTGATTTTTTTAGAAGGCATTTCGATGATACTTTTACTTTGTGCTTACAACGATTTATCGAGCCATTAATCTTGCGAGTTTTTGGAAAATTATATGAACCTTCCGTCTACGAGTTATTTTAGCTCCAAGTTTTATACCGCCAAATTAATTACTCATAATTAAAGTGAACACAACGAACCACATTTAATGAACTTATTGGCAAAATATACAATGAAAGTAAAGTCGTTATTTAATTTCTCACGTTTCTTCTACATTCGACTTTCTACTCAAACTTCCTTTTGCTTTGATATCGATCAAACGAAAGTCATTTCAATTAGTTTTCAGATACATGAGGTGATATTCCCAGGAGGATACGAATCAATCTTTCATTGAGAGTGTGCCACGATAGGATTTCAAACGAAACATGCACTGATCGTATCTACTGACTGCTTTTTAGGCTTCTTCCTGCCCAAGACATATGGAATTTATTTATGGGTATCAAACATCGAGAGTTTATAGACACACCATCAATTTAATCCATTAAAAGTGCCAAGCAAAAATGTTACCATCGAGGGAAATCTTACATATTGCTCCAGTGACAGGTTCATATATCTTTTCCATCCTCTTCTTTGGCCCGATAAAAGCATCCGAAGCGAGTAATTACAAGTCACTCTTAACTCATTCTGCTTCGAATGGCTTTATTGCTTATTTGCACTATTTGGATTTCACGTAAGAGCAAACATATAAATAAACAGCGATAAAACGGCAACTATTTACTTCTGCAATGTATCAATAAGCAGCATTAAGTACGATAACTTTTCTTTCAACAAACCTTTAAAAAATGCCAATTACGCTTCAAAATTACTCTCTAATTTTCATATCGAAAATTCACTGACCTTTTCAATGATCGTATTGTCATCAAATATACTCACATCTTGCTACTCACGAGAGTGGAAGTTCATGTCTTTCCCCAAAAGGGACAAAGCCATCATTAATAACCGGAACCCAATGGGCAACAAAATCTCCTAAAGTAAACGCATCTTCAGTAAATATTTACACATTCACTCCAATCAAAATCATCATAATTCCAAAAGTCATCACAACTAAGCAACTTAACTTGATTAATGCACTCAATCATTCCGCGTCAAACCTTGGACGAAACACTTCTTCCAAACAAAAAAGCCGCAATCATCAATTTACATCCAGATGTTTATATCTTACGTGGTATCATTCGACTCAAAATTATGCAACAAAGCCGTTCAATCTTTAATCATTTCCATCATATTTTTTCTCCACCCCGAATAATTAAATCATCATATAATCGTTTTATATCACAACCAGAAGACAATCTCCAATAATCTAACATTTGATGCAATCGATCGAACTCAATCATGAAAATTGATAATAAATTGACGCCTCCATTTAGAAAAATGTTAATCTTCGCATTTTCCCCCTTGAGAAACGTGCAACAAAACAAAGCCTTTCCAAAATGTCTTTTTAAATAGTCGTCATCCTCCTCCTGCCTTCTACAATATTTGAGCTAGTTGATCCGCTATACATACAATTTTGATTTATATCCGCAATTTGAATTTTAGGTTGCAGAGCTAGCGCTTTTAAATGCTTCGATCTGTTACTTAGCGTTTCAGATACCGATAGATAAAAAGTTGAGGATAAATCGACGTCACATCTGACTATTTGCTGCTGTACTTCATACGGCCTTGCGAACGTCACCGTCATCTTTGAAGGTCCATGGGCTGGTGTTTGTTGTTATCAAAACTGTATTGGCAGCCTTAAAGTGTCATGCTCGAATTTTAGAGTGCACTCCGCGTCGAGCGGGATTAAATAACTCTCATCGGCCTTACGGTCTCAATACCAAATTAAATCTATGCAAATATCCACCTTACGATCTTGGCGCCGAAATATTCATAAGTTATGTGGCATAGGCAAGGTGACAACTATTTGAATGTTGTTGAGGTATGGACAGCATTTGTTTTCTCGAAAAATCAACGTTTCATTAAAATCTTATCAAACAATGAAATGAGAATGTTAACCACATGTTCACTATGACCTTTGGCGGTATCTTATATGAAAGTAGTTATTAGAATCGAGTACCATTGTAGTTTGGGCTCATCACTTCCACAATCTGATTTTATTGAATTTTATAATTTTCTTTGCCTGGAAGCATTAGATGAACTTCTATTTCAATGTCAGTAGTATAAAAGTGTTCTTACTTGGTTTAGAGGAATACAACATTGTTAAATAACTTACGATTTAGTATTTGATTATCAATTTGTACTTGTTTTGTTTACCATTCCATCCTAGTTTTCAACTTATCCAAATTGGTTTCAAAAATTCTAGTTTTATGGCATTTGTCCGAAGCAGGGTTACCCATTTTACGCTTGGGAAAGTAAAGCTAAAGAAAAAACATGAAGTATTCAGATGGAAACAAAATTTTTTATTCAATATAAAGATTGAACCTTGCCATTATACGTTACAGGCCTCAATCCTTTTGAGGTAATTTTCAATGACTTTTCGGCACATTTCCGGCAATATCTCGGCCATAACTTCACAAATATTGGTTTTCAATTGCTCAAGATTTTGAGGATTGTTCGCGTAAACACGATCTTTCGCATAGCCCCATAAAAAGAAATCCAAAGGCGTTAGTTCGCAGGATCTTGTGGGCCAATGACATCACTCAATCTCGAAATTACGCGTCCTGGAAATTTCTCTTGCAAAAGTGCTCGATTAGCCTGTGTTGTGTGGCTTGTGGCTCCGTCTTGTTGGAACCACATGTTCTCCAGATCATAGCCTTCCATTTCTCTCGAAAAATAATCAGTTAACATCCGTCCATAGCGGTCAGAATTGATTGTAATGGCTCTTCCTTAATCGTTTTCAAAAAATACGGACCAGTAACACTACCAGACAATAATGCACACCAAACGGTCACTTTTTCCGGATGCAAAGGCCTTTCTGCAATCACCTGAGGATTTTAAGAGCGCCATATGCGGCAATTCTGTTTATGTACGTAACCACTGAGCGAAATTGAACCTCATCACTAAAGAAAATTTTGTTCGAAAAATCGTTATCAATGGCTTGTTGTTCAATCACCCAATTCGCATACATTCTGCGTTGTGTATGTTCTTGAGGCTTAAGTTCTTGAGTGAGTTGGATTTTGTATGGATGGAGATGCAAACCTAAATGCAAAATTCCCCACAATGAGCCGTAAGACAAGCCCAAATGTTGAGCACGTCGAGGAATCCACGAATTCAGGTCTTCCTCCACACTTTGACCAACGATAGCGATATTTACAGCAGAACGAATGATGCGATGATGCACAGACCTTACAATATCAATAACGGATCCAGTCTCTTCAAATTTTTTCACTGTGTTCGAAATTGTTTGCTGTGTAGGTCGATTATGTCGACCGTAATCGGCTCGTAAAGCCCTAAATGAAACAGGAGAATCACCATTTTTATAATAAAATTTAATGATTTTAACGCGTTTTTTTGACAGTTAAACGATGCATATTTCTAAATGGCAAACCTTCAGCTAAAAAAAACATGCTTTGGATGACATTTAATTCTGACAGATGTCAAATGGCAGGGTTATACTTTCCTACCTATCATTTTGGAAGGTAACGTATAACACTTTTCAGTGAAGAGAACTCCATACATCTTCAGGAGCTGGAACATGCATGAGAAGAACTCAACGAGGCAATAATTAATGCCTACAAAGAAAGCTGCAGCATGAAGAAGGGTAGAGAAGTCAACTGGTGAAACAAAAGGATAGCACAACTCAGATTGGAAGTAGGGAAACTGTACAATGCAGCTAAACGTAACAACAACTGGAATGCATGCCAAAGAGCTCTAACAAACTATGACAAATAAATCCGTAAAATAACGTAACGCAGCTTTAGGGCAATTTGTGAAAATGTTACGAAAACCCCTCGCACAATGAGGCTCTATAAAGCTTTAGCAACACAGGGAAATAACCTAAACATTGCACTAAGGAAAGCTGACACTAGCTACAAAGAAACCAAAGAAGAGGCAGCGCTTCTTCGAATGAAAATCCACTTCCCAAAGAGTGGAATTATATATGAAGGGATTGACAAAATGGACTTAGTTATGAGGCCAAATCACACAACATGGAACCATCTGTAGAGAACAGCGTATAAGATGGGCATTAAACTCTCTCCAACCCTATAAATTACCTGGTGAAGAAGGGACACATCCATTCCTTATTCAAAAAGGACACAATCTACTCATATCCTACTTAATACAGACATACAGAAGCAGGCTAGCTTTGGGAATTATACCAAAGCGATGAAGAGAGGCAAAAGTGATCTACATTCCAAAGGTGGGTAGAAGTGACACCACCAACCCAAAGGCACTCAGACCAATCAGCCTAACATTTGAAAGTGTCATAATATGTCACGCATACGCGGATGATATCGCCATTTTAGTCCAAGTAAAATACGAAAGAACACTGTGTGACATCATGCAAGGAGCACTTTTTATTGTCAGTAACTAAAGCCAACAAATTCGTTTCAGCCTTAACCCCACCAAAATCATGCTGGTACCATTTACCAAAAAGCGAAAATTGGAACATATTCACATCATAAGCTTAAATGGAGTGGAGATAGAATTCAAGAAAGAAATTAAGTATCTTGGAATTGATCTGGATAGTAAGCTCACGTGGAACCAACATATTAAAGCAGCTCTGATGCTGTACAGGAATATGGCAGGCAAATCTTGTAGGCGCAGTCCGACCATACCACGATAGATGTACACAATGATGGTGAGACCAATTATCCCCTGCAAGGTTTATTAGCGCACAACGAGGCAGGCACTCTATCGTGTTCACAATCTGACCTGTGTCTGCATCACTGGAGCAAAATGGCCATGCACTCGAAAAAATATTAAATCTATCACCCCTCCACACCCCTCCATCAAGGTCCACAGTGATCAGGATATTCTATCACAAAAGACAGAGTGGTTCTGGGATTGGGCATAACAACTTAGCTAAGTTATCCAAGCTGTTCCCATGAATCAGTGCACCCTTTGACGGCGTAATGACTTAGTTCATCATTGACAAAAGGTTTTGTACGAAGTTGAGCAACAAAAGCAAATGGAGCTTTGAATTCAATGTACACCTCATAGAACCACATGCTATCATGTGGTACATAGACGGATGAAAAACCGCCGAGGGGACAGAAGTGTTTGGGTCGGGCAGCAAATATTATGAACCATTGAGAATGATGCCAAGCATATTCCTGACAGAGGTCTATGCAATTATAGTAAGTGCGTAACATTGCATAGACATCAGATAGAAGGGCAAAACGATAGCCATCTTGTCTGGCAGCCAAGCAGTTATTAAACCCCTTGAATCATAAACGATAAAATCGATGATCGTTCAAGAATGTTTTATAAAACTCAATAAACTGGGTGAGAACAACAAGGTTACTCTGTACTAGATGCCAGGGAACGCAGGGGTTTAAGGTAACGAAAAAATAGACCTCTTAGCGAGAAAAGGATCATCGACAGTATTCATTGGTCCTGAACTCTTCAGTGCGGTTGATATGCACTTTGTGCGGAGACACATGAAAGAAATAGAGAACGCAAGAAATACTAGAGTAGTCATCCAGGACTTAAAACGTCGAAAGCGTTCCTTAGCACCTATAATGAGAAACGATACAAATCGTGCATCAAATTAGACAAGAATCACGGGGTGCTGTAAACTTGGAGGGCACCTTAAGAAAACGGGTATTAGAGAGAACGGTGAGCGCAGGCTCTGCAGGTTTGCAGATGAAACACCAGAATATCTTCTGACGTGCTGTGGAGCTCTGTTCTGGGAATTCACTGACTTGCTGAGGAGCAACTTGGACACCTGGAGCCAATGAAGATCATATACTTTCTGAGAGACGCTGGTCTGCTCATGGAACTCTGGGCACTCCAATGAGAATGGGGGCACAATAAATCGGTCAAAGGTTGAAGTGCAGGACACCCATTTCATACAGTCTACAATCTGCTATGGAGCATACTGGTAGTTACAAGTACAAAATAGAAAAACTCCTATGCTTATCAAAAAAAAGGCCTTGTAGAATCCAAACTGATGATGCAGTTATGGGACCCAAATTCCAAGAATTTAAACAAGACCCATTTTTGCCGAAGATATGTGGGGTATCCAACGAAATGACTTGATGAAAACAAACAAGCAAATACTTTTATTTTAAGGCCTGTTTTGAAAATAAGCGATTGGAGGTGATTAATACCTTAGAAGTTGTCCACAGGCTAACTCTCTTTTTTCTTGAGAAGCCATCGGGCTTGGCTTTGTCATCTTCAGTGTCTCTCAGACACTGAAGATGACTCAAAGGAGTCAAAACGCGCCTGCTTGCACAACAGAGCAAGGCCCGATGGCTTTTCAAGAAGAAAAAATACCATAGAACTTGAAATTCACTCAGATTTTTTAATAGTAGCATGATCTGCAGATTTCACTTTTTGGCCAACAAAAGGCATATTAATATTTTGTGAATTGCGGTATTATAGTAGTGCAATACAAAGTCCTAAGCACTCCAACTTTCATAAAAATTTAATTAGATAACGTAAGCGAGAGCCATTTTAATTTTCGGTGATTACAACAACAACACATGATTCGTCGACTTGATGAGCTTTCCAACGAGCAGCTTTCAGTGGATAATCTCAAGTTCTCTAGATAAACTGAACAACATAAGCATCTTTATGTTTGATTTTGTTTATTTCGGCATCGGAAACTAAAGTAAAATTAGTTGAAGTAATGGGCTCCTGCCAGAAGGGTCTTGTAGATTATTATATCAAAAAAGTCTTCTAAATATCAAAAAACTTGGCTCATACATAGATTCATTAAACCAAGTAAGAAAAAGTAAAATGTAGTTATCATGTGTATATTTAAACTCGCCGTCATTTCAGAATATTTACTGCTATTGATTTTCATGACAACTCTTATTACCCAGGTGACAGTGATGCTTCGTATATGGGATCGAGTGAACTGATCTGACATTCACCACTGGCTCTCAAAGCGTTTCGTTCGAACGTTGATTGTTTTGCTTCTCGTCATTATCGTCACCGCAAGTCTGTCAGCTACGTTGCCACTTTTTGTCATCTCTCGTCTACACATACCTGCCAGATAAACGTATTCACTTTGTGTGCGTGAGTCACTCCCATGTGTTGGGTGCATAGTGTGGAAGTCCTCCATTGCACCTCATTCACATACATTTGCCGAGTAAACGCGCCTGACATTTGTATGTGTTCCATGGCTTTCATTCATTTTGTTTGTCACTTTCAAGTCGGCTGCTGTCCCCCGACAACATACGGTCGTCGAGTAAACATTTCCAACCTAGGCATTGGTGTCGCTTTTCATTTCCGTTGCATCATTCTGGTTAGCGACCGATTGGCTGTGATAGGGTGCTGAAATGGCCGCCACCGACGACGCTAACAACTACACCGATTTCTGCAACTTGCCCGGTAGCCGGGAAGTTTTGTCGGCGCCATCCTCTGGATTGCTGTCGATTTCTAGCGTTTCTCCTTCACATTTCTTACGCAGTCGCTCCACCAGTATCGCTTTTGATCCACCACATAGTAACTTGCGATTTTTATACACCTATCGCAACACTTTCACCGTTAACGATGAAATTTCAATTACCTTCATCCCGCGGATCCATCTTCTGATTTTGTCAGGATGAAGTTGAAGATTGAAATTGAGTAATTCGTTTATTCAATTTGAAGATTCACATGAGGCAACAGATCTCTCTGAAGTCTCGTCGCTAACTGCCCACTCTATTTCAACGTCCTCTCTCCGGTTATTCAGTGCTACCATCCTGGTAACCTAAACTTGATACTGCTAACCAAAAAAGAGCTGGTGATAACAATCTCAAGAACTCGAGCATTTATATTGACGAGACAATTAACTTAAGGGAGAAAACAGTAGATAAAACAAAGCAAAAAATGAAGAGAAATTGGGATATTCGATATCTACGTAAAACAACAAGGTCCCAGGAAGTGAAAACGCATTAGAGATGCTGCATAATAACAGAGTGTCACGGGAAAATTTGAAGTGAATAAAATTCGAAATAACTGCAAAAAATACTGTATTGGATTGCAAAGGGAATTGCAGGGCATGTCCATCAATAGGACTAATAAGTCAGAACTTAGGAGACGAAAGTTGAAAATCGTACGGTGATGAATCCTATAAAACCCCCGCCTGATGCCTATAAAAACCCCGCCACTATGTGTCTTTGAGCAAACCATTATGTCACAAACACGACAAACACTTTTTTAGTTAGATAGATCCAAATCGCTCACAGAATCACTTAACAATGATATTTGTATTTTTTTCCTTTTGGGCCTTCGCTTAAATATAGGCAGAGTACTTATTATCTTGATAAAATGCGTTTAGTTTAGTTTAGGAAACAAGAAAAAGTCACAGGGGTCCAGATCTGGGGAATACGGTGGCTGCGGCATCATTAGTGTGTTGTTTTTGGCCAAAAAGTCGCGCACAAGCAACGATGTGTGAGCAGGGGCGTTATCGTGGTGCAAACGCCAATTTTTGTTCTCCCACAAATCCGGGCGTTTCTGGCGGATTGCTTCGCGCAAATTGCGCATAACTTGCAGGTAATATTCCTTATTGACCGTTCTTCCCTGTGGCAAGAACTCATGATGCACCACGCCCCTGCAATCGAAGAAAACTGTCAGCAAAACTTTCACATTCGACCGAACTTGGCGCGCTTTTTTCGGTCTTGGTTCATGCGGCAGCTTCCATTGAGATGATTGAGCTTTGGTTTCTACGTCATAACCATAAACCCACGATTCGTCACCAGTTATGACCCTCTGGAGCAAATTTGGTTCGTCGCGGACAGAGTTTAACATCTCATTAGCAATGTTCATGCGTTGCTGTTTTTGGTCGCAATTGAGCAATTTTGGTACGAATTTCGCGGCGACCCGTCTCATGCCCAAATCGTTGATAAAAATCGAATGGCACGAGCCAATCGATATGTTTAGGTCCTCAGCAACTTCTCTAACGGTGATTCGACGATTGGCCAATACAATTTTCTCCACTTCATTAATTTTTTCGTCTGTTGTTGAAGTGCTCGGGCGTCCGGCACGCTCTTCGTCGTTCACATCTTCTCGGCCTTCTAAAAACATTTTGTACCATCGATAAACGTTGCTTCGGTTCAAGGTAGCTTCTCCGTATGCTACAGTCAACATTCGGAATGCATCCGCGCACTTAATTTCGTTTTTCACACAAAATTTGATACACGTTCTTTGATCCATTTTTTTGAATAAGTAAAAATCGAAGACGATTGAAAACACGTGCAAGTAAAGCCGCTATCACTAATTAAGTGAACATTCAAAATGGCCGAGCTTGTCGGCATAAGTGACAGACATGAGTACCAACATAACGCCACAAAAAAATCGAAATTCAAATATACGTAACCCGCGAAAATTCAAAATTCGCGATACTTTTTGAACACACCTCGTATATACATGAAAAACCCGTCTTTCCGTCAGTGAGTGATGTTTATATCAGCAATGACACAACATGCATATATGAGTATTGTTCATAATTCGTGAACAAAAGAGAATAACTGATCGCCAAAACATTATTAGGATAGGTCATATGAAATGTTTTTCAAGGTATATTTATTTAGCTTTAAGAAGCTAATAATTCCATTCAGAATAACGGACGTATTTATAGTGGCTCAAATATATAAGTATACTTATGTATCTATTTATTTAATTGAAATAATTTCAAGTATTTAAAATAAAGATGAATAATGCTACTAACTTTAATTGATGATGACAATCTGCAATAATTTGAAATTTGTATTGAAAACTGTTTATTGTTTATTTTGGATAACCTTATTATTCAAATGAATGCTCTCAAATGTAAAGCAAATGGTTTCTACATGGTAACATACCTAGCTGAAAAAAAAACAACAGACAAGTGAACCAATTCTCCTCATTTCAGCATTAACCACTACTACCGATACATGGTGCCTTTAGGGTAAAAAACAAAAAATTAATTTGCAAAATTAGCGAATATTATTTCGTCAAACAATAAATCATGTTTTAACATACTGCTGTCTGAACATTTCTTAACCAACTGCATTGCCTCACTATGATTTCAGTTGAACCAGAAAAGCTAATGAATTGCAGCCACACAGAGCGCATTAAATTGAAACCAAAGTGAATAGCATTATCAAAAAAGGATTCCATACCGTATTTAGGAACTCTTGCGAATCAATTAAAATATCAAATGAATCTATCATTGCACCACCCAATACCAAACGTATCTAATTGAGTCGATTAAAAAATCCTTTCCTATCATCATTCGTTCAAAAGCAATTTTCGTCAATATTGCAACAGCCATTAAGTAAATATATAAAAAAAACCTGATCAGTAACCTACATGTTTTCACTTTTTTTTAATCAAATCGGATCAAGTACAATCACCTTTATAACATGCTGCCGGAATTTCAACTTATCAACCATGCTCATATGTATTAGCAAATACATCAACAAATATCTTTGCAGCGCTACTAAATTAACTCTATGTTGATATTCATAAGTCGATCGAATCAACACATATATGAGCCACCATGGAGCTTGTATGCTGCAAATCATTAGTATGCAAATTACATACGGTTACATATTCATTAAATGTACAGGTGTAGCACCATCGAAACTGAAGCAAGGGCGTAAAATGGTCAAAAACCGTGATCCGATCAATATCACAGATCCTGATTGATATGAAATCAATTCATCTCTTGCTGGCAGATTTACTTGTGGGCCGATGCAATTTTCCGCTAAATATAGTGCTTAGTCCGTGAAAACGCTTCAACCGGACAATATGAATTTCAATTAGTAGCCCTAGGTGCTTTAACACTAGGTCATCGCTAGTGCAACCAATGCCAATGCTGGCGCATGGCTACTTTTTATAGATCACCTTTTAGGTCTTGAATAATTTTTGAAGGAGTATAACCTTATGTATGCTAGTCGTGCAATTGTAAACACTTGTATAATATTTATATTCTTCATAATAGGACCATTGCTGACACGATATGGATATTTTCAGGCGTTAATTGTTTTAGATTCTTTCATCTGAAATATACGAGTACCATGAACGTCTTAATACTATATTATTGTACGTAACTCCAGTTATTAGTTTGCTTGCATATAACTTCTGAGGTTCCATGGGTCAGCAAAAGAGTTACTAGAAATTTTTGAGAAAAATGCCTTTTTAGCAACTTGTTTTCTTTATAAAGTTTTGCTCTTGTTTTTGTTTTTTTACTTTCAGAGTGGGCCATTAGATACATTTATTAACTCTTGAACTGATTTTCTGTAAGATAGGATTGACGATAGTTTGATATCGCACGTTTTGACTTCAAGGATTGAGCATGTATTTCTTACAAAAGAGAGCTTGCTAATAAGTGTTTCAAAATATATAGTTTTCAAGTGAAAAAAAGTTGTTGAATTACAGTAATATTTTAGGATTTATTTTTTTATTAGTAGGTCCGACTGTTTCATCTATCTGTAAAGTACCAGTTCTTTTCAGCATCGAGATTATTTTCACCAAAAATAAAAATTGTTGAAATAATAACGGCGAGCATGTAATTTATAATATTCATACAAAATTTGTACATTTTAATATTTAATTTTATCCCATTCAAACAAAAAAACAAATTAATGAATAATTTCAATAAACATTGCATAAAAAACCAAAAATAAGGTTGATTTTTCATAAATTATCATGCTTACTTGAATTATACTTAGATTTAATGTTTTCCTCTTTTACCAATTATTTAAAATTAATAAATCAAGTATTTCATAAGCAGGGCTGCTGGTGTAGATCTTCTCTTTCGCGTGGTCCCAAAGGAAGAAGTTGCAAGATGTTAAATCACAAGATCTCGGTGGCCAATTGTGATCACTTCTTCGAGAGATAACACGGTCCAGAAACTTTTCCTGTAAAAGATCAATGGTTTCGTTGCTTGTGTGACACGTAGTGCCGTCTTGTTGAAAGTAAACGTTCTCCAGATCAAGACGATCCAATTTCGGCCATAAAAAACCATCAATCATCTCTCGATAGCGCAATCTATTCACCGTAACTGTTGCTCCAGCCTCGTTTTCAAAAAAGTAAGGTCCAATGACTCCGCCGGACCATAAACCGCACCAAACAGTCACACGTTGAGGAAAGTGAGGCTTTTGAACAATAACTCTTGGGTTTTCCGAGCCCCAGGTGCGATAATTTTGCTTGTTGATGAAGCCACCGAGGTGGAAATGGGCCTCATCACTCAAGATGGTTTTTCGATGGAATTCCGGATCATTTTCATGCGTTTCAAGGACCCAATTAGCAAAGACACGACGTTGTTGATAATCGACCGGCTTGAGTTCTTGTGTTAACTGAACTTTATAAGCCTTAAGACCCAAATCTTTATGCAAAATACGGTGTACTGACTTTTGTGGAATGCCTAATTCCAAAGAACGACGAGGAATAGACAAACCTGGGTTTTCTTCAACACTTTCGGCTACAGCAGCAATATTTTCGGCTGTTCTTGAGTGACCTGCACGGATTTTATTCTTCACCTCACTAAGTTGTCCCAACAGCTCGAATTTTTCTACCAATTCCTGTATTGCGGTCCGACAAGCTGCTTCACGACGACCCAAAAATGTTCGAGTTTTACGAACCGTCCCTGTTAAATTTTCACCATTTTTATACTGAATTTTAATAATTTCAGTGCATTTTCAAAGCGTGTATCATTCCATTTTTATCAATGGCGTAGTTTTTGCTTGACAAATGTCAAAAAAAGACAGCTTCAAAAGTGACATCTACCGAAATAGCGGGCTATTTAAAATAATACCTCTTATTGGAAAACCCGTTATTTATTAGAAATTGATAGAATTAAATTTAAGTATTTTATTGCAATTCACACCACACATCACAATGGGATAATTCAACTTTTAGACTTTATGGTCCAGAGACCAAAATTCTTAGTAAATAAATAATAAACTGCTTTGTCATAAAAATAAATAACTGAAACACCATCATTTTTGCACAACATCAAAATTTTGAGTTATCTAAACTCTGAACACTTTTAGCTTTATGCTGTCATTACAAGTAACTCGAATCACACATAATAGTAGCAACATAAAATGCTCAATATTGTCATCAAATCAGAAGACTAACAAAGAGGGTCTGATTTCAGCAGTTAATATAATTGACTTAAAATATCTTTTTTTGATGTTATTTCTTGTAGGAAATATGCTGACTACCTTTATCGTAAAAAATAATTATTTTCCCAGAATACCTTTCGAACAAAAGGATATCAGAAATCTCGTCTAAAGTATCTAATCACAACAATATAACAGATAACTGTAAATATGTCAGCAATAAAAGCCATTTTATAGTAGTACGTAAGAGAAATCTTGTGGATATCACGACATTATAAATTTTATAAAAAACATAAAGCCAGTTTTAAAACATTAAAATATTTAAAAACGTTATGGCATACATGGCACTTTAAATTTTAACAATACTCAATTAAAAAAATTGCGGAAAATTATCAAAAGTTATCATACGAAAATTACTAAATATTATCAATTAATTGAGAAAAAGGAGAAAAAACTAACCAACTTTATTGAAAATTAATAAGTCCTGAGAAACACAACAAAACAATGTATTTTGAGCTCAGAACTAATATGTAACAACTCAATTCTAATTAATTTTATACAAAAAAAAACTTTAACTTATCCTTATCAAATCACAATTAAAATTAAGCCAGCAATAATGAGCACCAAGAAAAAGCAACAACCATGAAAAACTTCAAGCCACGAATAGCTTAGTAGTTTCCATTTAGCAACCAAATCCTAGACAGCTCTATCTCAGCCCGACCAGCCTCAACATACCCCGCAAAAGAGTATCTCCATTGAAACGTGAGCTCAAATTGGAAGGTATTCTCTTTTCTTATGGGTCGACTGCCTATATATGTATATATATATATATATATATATATATATATATATATATATATATATATATATATATATATATATATATATATATATCATCATCATCATCATCATTGTCAGCTTATCAACCATGTATACGGATCATGGTGTAGCCTCCCCTACGTATTGGCTTCTCATTTCCCTCCACTTTTGTCTGTTTTTAGCTATACGTGTCCAGGTAATGCCAGCTAGCTTTCTTATGTATATATATATATATATATATATATATATATATATATATATATATATATGTATATATATATATATATATATATATATATATATATATATATATATATATATATATATATATATATATGATACATAATCGGGGCAGTATCAGAATCAAAAATATACTGATTCATGTCCTACAAACGCTTCTGTAGGAATCAGGCCAGTGATGAGACAAGTCTCAATGTACCCATCGGTAAAGTGAATGGCTCAAAAATCCAAGGGTTTTCGCTCACAGTTAGAGACTTCACGATATGATTTCTAACAAGCTTCAAAACGAATGTGTCGACACTCTCATCACTTTGGCAATTTGATAAATTCTTTTGTTCGATATACGACTATAGTGTTTCAAATTCGTCTCTGGCTTTCTGTATAGACCAGTACATATGCGAAGACACATTCTTTCGAACAATCGTAACATTACCATTGTTCTAACACTTTGATGATACCAAATTGGACTTTTATAAGTCAAAACTGGTCTAACCAGAGCCTTACAACAGATAACTTTGACCTTTTGATCGATGCATCTGAAATGAAAGAGTCGTTGAAGGGACACTTTAAGCACTCAACTACGCATGGTTTGGACATATCTACAACAGTACAGATATATGGAACCCGTTCTGAACCACCCACATCAGCCATAATTTGAAATTGTTTCTTTCTTTGTCCGAACTCAAATTGTCTCACATTTTTATGCTGCACATCGTTGAACATTTTTTGAACGTTTGTTTGAACGACTGATGCCTTTCGATATTCCTTAAAAATCATCACTTCATCAAACTAAAGCCATTTAATAGGTTGCAAATGAATATGCAAAAGAGCAGAGCTGCAGTAAATCTTCCTTGCTGTAGATCATTTAAGACCATAAAATCGCGAATCGTCGTCAGATTTTCATCAGTTGCAAGAAACAATTTTGCATACGCCATATTACATATAATGGCATTTTTCTGAAGAAGCTTAATCATAAGTCCATCTAACCAAACCGTATCTCAGGCTTTCTCTTTCAATGAGGCATACTCTACACATCTTTTATTGTTTAGTTTACAACAGATACCTGAGGTTACTTCCGCTATCGCATGTATGGTTGAATTCCTTGCATAGAAAAACAACTGGCAACTCGGCAACAACTCACATTTCTCAATATAGGCGTTTAATGCCTGTTAAAAGATTTTGATTGATTGACCAATTCAAAATGAGTTCTAATCCGAGCAAACTTCTGTAAACCATCACATACAATCCTATTTTCGCTAATACTTGGAGTCATATAATTAACTTCGATACCAGCCCTATCTAGAAGATCTTTCTCACTATTAGTGACTTTAAGATTCGATACATTCTCCCGAGACTTCTTACGAAATATACTCGTACTATTCACTTTTGTGAACATGCTGCCTGGATCTTGTGGGCTATTTATTACCTCCTACACCCATTGGTTGCTGACTTCACTGGTTGTAGTCCAGAAGTCGCCAATAAATATTGTTGACTTGCGTACGAAGAAGGCTTTGAATCTTTTTAACCTTCCGATAGTTGGTGTTTCACATTCTTCCATATAGTTTCGATGTTTAATCTTGGGAACTACTTTCTCGATCATTTTCAACGTCAGCTTATCTAACCTCGACAAATAGAGATTTATTTCATCGCTAGTTAGATTCTCTTCATTAGGAACCATTGGGCAAGAGTAACCGCCATCAAAAGGTGGACAGTGCTTCTGGTGTTCCCGACCAAACTTGCTGTGAAACTTTCCCAAACTTTTATGTTTCTAATTAAGTTGATGACTTTCATTTCGAACTGGAATGAGAAAGACACCATTCCTTTGATGATTTATCTGAATTAAAGTCTTGTGTCAGCAATGCAAAACCCCCATATAAACTGCACCTGTATTCAATTTAATGCTCTTGTATCCACGATTAGAGGAATACACCTCCTGTATCATTGTTGACGTGCAGCCATGATAAATGCCGACCATTAAGATCACTGGCTAAAATATAATGATTGTGCCGCCCGTTCAATTCGAGTATTTCAAACAAAGAGTCGAGCACCTCCTTGAATTTGAAAACGTTGCGTGCAGGCAGTGAAATTTTGATAACGGATATCTTTTTTGAATTCCACTTAATCAATATATTGGAAACGATGGAGTCATCTTACTAATTTGCCGGTACCACCGTTTACCCTATCGTTTCTTACGAATTCAAAATCCTCGAAAGTCATTAAGTGCCATGAATCCAATTAGAAGCATGATATTAGGCTTTCGCTTAGCAATGAATTCAAAGGGATAGTCACATCAATGTATAGTAACAGTGGAGACAATGACGTCGACCAAGATAAGACGAGGCCCACCCATGGGAATGTGGCTGAATGGCAAGTTACGTTGAGACATTTGAAAGATCTAAGGGTTGAAATACAAAGTCAATTTCCAAATCTTGTTTGTTGATTCTACCCAATAAGGAATTAAGTTATTGGTAAATATCAAGAAGCAACTCATTGCTACTGCTTATATTATTTACTTTATTACAGTATTGCTTATTGGTCCTCTAGCGGCGAGTGCAAATGATACTCCGGCCTTAACACAGCTAGAAAGTATCACACTATGGTGTACTTGCGTTTGTTTTGCGCTAAATTTGAAGGTTGCATCTTTATATCAGGGGCATCCTCAATATGATGCTGGATGAGCAAATATATGTAGTTAGGGTAGTCCATTTTTTCTCTAGGCTCCATTTGTAGCAATTTGCACCCACCGGGGGCATGGATTTCTTTAAATTTTACACACCGGTAGTGTATGGCACAGTTGGCAGTCAAATAAATAAATCATTGACACCGGTAGCACTAGTTAACTTCTCTTTTCTGGAGCCTTTCCACCTCACCCCTCTAAAATTCAAATAACATATCTGTTGAAGGGCACTTGGACAGCATTTGTTAAAAATTTGTACTAAATAAAGCGGCATTTTTTTTCTTTTCGATAACTGACCTCCTTGTTGCAAAGTTTTCAAATAAAAATAATTAAATTTCTGGTGCAGCTTCTTTAAGTAATTGTAGGAGATTGACCGTATACTCTCCACAGTCCAGGCTCTTCAACAGAAAGATCTGATTTTTTCACTTTCGAGGTATACGTGAAGTGTGGAACCTCCCCAGAATTCAGATCATCTTTGTCTAACTTGAAGTCAACTAGTGGTTTCGTTTTAATAGTTAATTTCTCTTCCTTTACACTTTTGATTTCGACATTGCTTAATTTATCCTCGGTTGCCAATAGCTCAATCATATCTCTTCCTCTTTGTCCGAATAAATTTATCGGTGGAACTTTTCTGCCTTATCGTTGGCTTTTTCGGAATAACCAGCAGAGCCGTGAGGTGGTTTTTTTCTCTTGGTTTTTATTTTTCACTTATCGAATGAAATTTGCATACATTACTGTCTTTATCCAAATTACCTTCAACACCTTCTTCGATTTCGATCTCTTTTGTCAGTCTTTGCAGCACTGTAAAATAATTTTGACAATCATTAGTGCCACTAGCACTCAAAATTATTCCGGAATATCGACTTCACAGTCCTCTTCACTTCCGCTTCCCGTTGGATTTGTTTTCGTTGCTATGGCTTTGGATCTTGATCCCTTTATGGACCAACTCTTGCTTTTCCAATAAAAATATATTTTCGACTGACCCTTTAAAATTTGTTTCAATTTTTGAAAACTAGTGACAGGAGCCATTAAAAATACGTCTGTACGCAATCAATGCTGGACATAGAATGGGGTAGTTTTTATAGTTTCTAGTGCCACGGTGAATGCAGCAAGGCTCAAAGTTTAATTTTCTCAATTCAGAAAACTTAATAGGCTTTAATTTTGACCTATCAAATTTTGGGTTTTTCGAGAAAAGCTGCATTGACATACAAACAGACAAAACCGATTTCAATGAGGTTTTGTAAGTAGTACAGATCCCTAAAAATGCACTTTTCAGATACTGAAATGAAATTTTTCGATAATCACATTTATATGGATGTGGATCAATGGAAAAAAACATCAGCAAACGTGGCCATATAAAATTCAACGAATTACTTTAAGGAGATTTATGAAAAGCGCAAAATATAGAAAATATAATTTGAAGCTATAGTAATAAAAAAAACCAGAAAACCGCAATTATTGTCGCAATATTAGCAATAAATTATTTTTAAGACAATTTCCTATTTTCCAGGTCCAAAGCTAACGAATGAAAAACTCGTGCAGTTCAAAATAGATTTGAAAAGGTTTATTATTAACAACGCCAGATATCTTCTCTGCGGGTTGGATGCTTCGCACCAGCAACAGAACTGTCCACGTTTGAGCAAGACAGAATAAACTCTTTGTTGCCTAATGACTAAATATAACATAACTTTCATTCTCCAAACGAGTCAACATATTACTCGCCTAGAGAAGCTGATTTAATCTTGGACGTCGTATTCAGCGATGGAAACACTTATATCTGAGCTAAATGTCTTGCTGGCTCTTCCCTCTCTACATTTAATTGTAGCTTTTTCAATAAAAAGTGTGAAGTGTGTTGAAAACCCCCAACAAAATATTTATCAATATAGGAAAACTAACAGGCTTACATTTAAGAATTTCATAAACAAAAGTATCTCTTTGACTCCGAACAGCTCGGCTTTCATGATGAGATAGACATACAAATATCTAAACTTAATGAAATTGCTTATAAAGCAGTCGAACGTAGCACACCTTGAAAGGTAATTCAGCATAAAACTTTAGGATTAATTAAGTACGAAAGCCATACCCAATTCTTAATCGAAGTTTAAATTTCTCGGGACAAGCAACGAATGAAAGTTCTTATTTGGGACTTCTTCTTGACAAAAAATTAACGTTGAAAGTGTAAATCGAAAGTACTTGTACTTAGATTTCAAAGGTGATTTTAACCCTGTGTCCTGTTCTCAATCCGAAACACTCCTGAGTACTGAAAATAAAATTCTTCTGTTCAAAATGGTGATTCAGCCCATTATGTTATATGAACATCCTGCATGAAACTCAGGCAAAAACTACCTAAAAACAAAGCTTGAAGTCGTGCAAAATAGATGTTTAAAACTTTCCCTTGATAAATCTTTCTATTTTTCGAGTGGAACATTGTATCATATAGTGGAAATTCGCAAAATCATAAAGCTTACACAAGGGCGAAAAGAAAAATTGATGGCCAGATCAGCTATCACATCCAAACCCCTAATTGCATTACTCTCAGGTAGCAATTTTCTTTGGCTATCATGCATTCTTAGTCTAGTTAGTGTTAAGGATAGAATAAGTTCAAATAAGGTTTTTTGATTAAAAATCTTTCCTTCGATTTTACAAACCATCTTTAACGAAAAATTGATAACTAAGCTTAAATTTAACTCAAGAATGAAATGAATTATATTCAAGACCCCTATGTCAAAAGTAACAACAATATGTCATTTTATTACGTTTTGAGCTTTTGGTGGTTCTATAAACTTAAATTTAAACAAAGGTATTCCTTTGAATTTTCGATCAATATAATCAGCTACAAAAATACAATTGTGCGGTGGTATCATAGCCAGAATAAGATAGTCTTGTGGAAGCCGTGCATCGTTGCGGACATTCAAAGTCGAAGTCGTCTATTAGTGAGTGAACATAGTGAGTGATTGAAGTCAGAAGTTATAGCAGTAGAGAGAGAGTAATAAAAACAAAGTGAAAAGTTCGAGCAGGAGGAAAGAACCCAAAGAGAAGAAGAAAGAGCAAGCTGGCAAAGAAGCAAGCAGTGTTCTGGGTGAGTTACTTTTGCTTTCCTTGGTTGCGAGACCACATTATTTTGATTATTTTTGATTCGAAGTAATACTGTAGTTGAGGCAGGCTCAAGAGCAACTTATTGACGTAAACGTGGAGTTGGCAGAACAACGCTGAGTGAATAAAGAGCTCATGGAGCAATTCAGGGATTTGGCGCTGGCCAAATCAAAAAAGAAGAATAAAAACAAAAAGAGGAAAGTGGAGTCTTTATCTTCCTCATCAGAGAGCTGTCTGCCCTCTCCTGCTTCTGCAGAAGAAGAAGCTATGGAAGAGGAAGCCATACAAGAAGAAGATGAAGAAAATGAGTCCATCCAGGAAGACTCTACTGAGGAGGATGAAGAATTTCCTTCTCTACCGTCCGTCAATGGCTCTACCAGAGCTGGCTATCCTACGGAAAAAGAAAACCACTCCCACAGCACCCACTTCATCTCGACGACAAGAAACAGAAAATGGTACCCATCATCCTTCGAGAGCCTGAAAAGTGGACCCAAGTCCTTAAGGACATGAAATAACTTGGAATTAAACATTCATCCACCAAGAGAGTATACTTGGGGATCCAGATAATTCCACCGACACCACAAGACCACAGAAAACTGATAAAATACATAACAGAAATGACAATACAATACCACCCGTATTTCCTGAATAAAGGAATCTGAATGTGGTCATTAGGAGTCTTTATGGACTATCAATCGACGACATCAAAGAAGGTCT
Source organism: Odontomyia ornata (assembly GCA_963969285.1). Lineage (NCBI taxonomy): Eukaryota > Metazoa > Arthropoda > Insecta > Diptera > Stratiomyidae > Odontomyia > Odontomyia ornata. Next base: position 491,764,987 of record OZ017738.1, on the reverse strand, counting down.
GGAGAGCCAAGGATTTTACCCCATCGAAATCCACTACATAAAATTAAGAGATGGGCCATCCAGGTTGGTGAAGGTCCTCCTTCTCAAATCTGAGACTGACATATACAATATAAAGGCAATACATCACCTCATATGCACTGCCGAAGCACAACTCCCCTGTGCAGGACAAGTTATGTGCCACAAGTGTCAGCAGTTTGGAAACTCCTCCAAAAAACGATCTCGCAAAGGTCCCTTTGTATTTAATGTGATGGGCTCCAACATTTTTCAAACTGCCTTCAAAAAAGCAGAGAAAAAGCTTAAATGTGTGTTCTCTGGTGGAGAACATTCAGTTGACTATGGTGAATGTCCTCGAAACTCAGTGAATGTCAGGAAATCGTTCACCCAAGTTGCAGCTGCAAATAGTAATAAAACCACCACAACATCTACACAAAAACAAAATTAAAACACACAAAAACATGCAAACATTCCCCAAAACACAAATAACAACATGGACAGACTCTTTGCCACCATGCAGACATAGTTCCAAACCATGATGCAAGACATGATGGCTTAAATGATTCAATAATAATGACCTTTATGGATCATTTAACCATTCTCACAAGGAATGCAAATCCCCTGCTTCATAAGGCTGGTGAGTTGACTCAACTTATATTTGATTATAAGTTTGACATCATTCTCATCCAGGAAACCTTTCTGAAGCCGGGAAATCGCCTGGGCTTCCCTAACTATTCTCTGTACAGAAGTGACAGAACAACGGGTAGAGGAGGCGGAACGGCCATTCTTGTGAGAAGGAGTGTGAACCATAATCTCATATTGCCACTTAGCTTACAAACGCTAGAAGCTACTGCAATTCAAGTGCGGACGGATTCTTTTGAATTTATGGTAGTCTCGGTATACAGCCGCCCACATGCATCTACGCTCATTGAAGATATTAAAAAACTTCTGGACTTTCAGGGTCCCATACTCCTTGCCGGAGACTTCAATGCCTATCACCAAAGTTGGGGAGCTGTGAGAAGCAACCGTGCTGGGACTGAGTTAAATCGATTCATCACAGATAATCCATTAAGCCTGCATATCCCCAACGAACCAACACATAACGGCTACCGAAATTGTCATCCTCTCGATATTGGTATATCACTTACCTTTGAACATGATGTACACATCAAAGTCCTCGACGAACTTTCATCCGATCACAAACCGGTGCTCTTCTTAATAGGAGGAATATACATAGACAAACCCCAACAAGTAAAGAAGAAAACTGATTGGCAAGCCTTCCAAGTCGAACTGGCTAAAGAAACCATCATTCAAACACCTGAAATAGCCACCGACATTGAAAATATGATAGAAGAAATCACAGACAAAATAATACAGGCAAAAAAGGCCAACACAGTCATAACTCTGACAAGGGTGACAAACGCCTATGAACTCCCTAGCGACATCAAAAACTTAATAAGGAGGAGGAATCGAATTCGGAGAAGGGCTAGGAACACAGGTAATCCTAGATTACGCCAGGGAGCAAATCAAATTACGAACAAAATTTGTAATCGGATATCAAAATTTCGTACTGAACAATGGGAGAGCTTCTTGCAAGGTCTGGAGCCTGGGTGTGACGCTTTCTGGAGGATTTTCAAATACTTTCGTATTAACAATGCCACCAATTTACGGCCCTTACGGTATCAAATTAGACAATTCTGGTAAGGCCTTCACAGATACTCTAGAACAACAGTTCTGTGAAAATTCATCGGTTGACCCACAGGCTCATGAGGTCAGACATTACAGACTCCCACCTAATACAAAACACCTGTCTTCAAGAGGTTCAAGACATCATATAAGTACTAAACAGACGGAAAGCACCGGGATTTGATTTGATATCAAACACCATGGTAAAATGGCTCCCGGATAACATTCTCGTTTCAATAACAGCGATTATAAATGCAATTTCCTGCTTGCAAAAATACCCCAAAATATGGAAATCGGCAATAGTTATTGTTCTTCCAAAACCTGGTAAAAACCTTATGTTTCCACAAAACTGGCGACCTATTAGCCTATTATCCTCTCTGTCGAAAATAGTAGAGCGGGTGCTACTAAATCGACTAACTGAGGTTGTTGCCGAAAAAGAAATAGTTCTAGAAGAACAATTTGGCTTCAAGCCAGCACACTCCACAGTACTCCAGCTTACTAGGGTGGTCCAACACATTAGAATAGGGCTAAACCGCAGAAAATCAACAGGTTTGGTTATGTTTGACATAGCCAAAGCCTCCGCTAAAGTCTGGCATGCAGAACTCATTTAAAAATGCATGAATCCCAAATGCCACTGCAGCTCATCCAAATCATTGGCTCCTTTCTAAAAGGCAGGTCATTTCGTCTCAAAATTGACAACCACCTCTCAACCATGCGGCAAATTCAAGCTGGAGTCCCACAAGGATCACCCATCTCCTCCATACTATACAACATCTTTACTGCAGACCTACCTCGGCTGCCTTTGAATGTCCACAGATCCCCATATGCCGACGAGACCTGTATTTTATACTCATCCAGACAAGCAAGAGTTATCATCACCAAACTGCAACTCTCCATAGACATACTTTTGAAGTATTTTCGCAAGTGGAAGATCAAGTTAAACACAGAAAAGACCCAGGCATTATTTATAACTAGAAAAAGACAACAACAACTGAAAACTCTGACTCTTGAACACGGAAATATTGCCTGGTCAAGAACAGCCAAATACCTAGGACTGACATTCGACAGCAAACTCTCCTGGATCGACCACATACGTAACAAACGAGGACATTGCTACAGTGTGCTATCCCAACTCTTTTCGCTCCTTAAGGCCAAGAACCTCAATATCAAGGACCGTCTGCTGATCTACAAACAAATAATCTGACCGACGCTACTGTATGGTAGTACAGCCTACTACCAGATGACAGGGACCAACAAAAAGGCACTACAATCTATACAAAACAAAAGCATTAGACAAATCGTCGGAATCCCATGGTATGTTAGACGGACATATACAAGGACCTCAAAATTAAACCTGTCGAAATATACGTACGTGACAAAGCACTTAAACTCCTTGACACAGTAAACAGACATCCTAACACTACCCTTGGAATCCTAAGACGCAAAGCACTCATAATGAAATTTATCCAACTATCCGCGCTAACTTTAAAAAATATATTTCACTATAAACAAGAACAAAATAATATGATCTCGTTAATCACGGTGAGCAAATAATTGCTCAAAGATAGAAGGGAGCTAAATCGCACCAGCTCCAAAGTAAACGAATCCGAGAGAGAGCCAAAATAAGGATACTTAAACTAATCGAAAATTATTCTTCATTTTGTCTGAGTCTAAAGTCAAATTTGCAAAATTATGATTCACTTCATAAAATAAAACAAAATGTTAACGCACTGTAATAGAACTTTTCTCCAACTACCAAAAACACATTTTGATCAGTTACAATTTAATTACTCTCATTGCTCTCAATATTTGGTCGTTTCGCCTTAATACCGCTTGGATTGCGTAAGTTTCTTCCATACTAACATCCAAGGTTTTCTTGCTGTTCAACTTTCAACTTCCTTCTTTGCTCGTTGCAAGTAAGTTTTCGCGTATGTCTTTATATCCGTATTAAGACCTTTTTTGTATGAAATTTAGTATTCATTTCAAGTTTTATTTTATCCACGCAACTTAATTGAAAACACACTTTTCACCATAGATCCGATTCAAACACGATCGGGACCCACATTCCCAATCAAAGTCAACGTGGACAGCGATTTTCACCAGAAATCGCACTCGCAAATTACTAGGTCCAATAACGCATAGCTTGCACGATCACCGCAAAAAGAAACAAGATCGTAAATTGTAATATTATTTCAAGGAAAAAAAACCATGTTATATAATACCGAAAGAAGTGAATGTTTAGTTAAGGGTAACACTTCCGCGAGTGATTAGGAATAGTTAGAATGAGCTCTTCAATCTATTTTGGATTAGTGGTTCCAAATAACTCCAGTCAAACTACCCAGCAACTTTTTTTTTCAATTTTGTGTATTGGCCAACTGCATGATATGATTCACAATAAGCACTTAGAAAGCACGATTATCTTTTTTTGAATAAATCAAATTTTCCTTTCCTTACAAGAAAGTTAACATCACTTTAGTTCTCATGGTCTTATCGAACATGAACGACGCAACCGAGCCTCGATCAAGTCAATTAAAAGTTATACAAAAACTATTCAAAATGAAAACATTTATTTAATTTTAAACGATTCGCCTTGGATGAAAGTAATCGATTAAATAATCTAATGAAATCCATCTGCGTTCGGAGAGTGCCAATTAGTAATTCAATCGCAAATGGCTTTATGCACTAGTTCGATTTTGAACAAAACTCAAATAAAAATGTTGTTCTTCTTATTCATTTCCAGTTCAACAACTCAATGCACACTTACGGTATCTGGATGTGCTCACTACTCGTATCTACATATGACGACGAGTATGTGTAATTTTACAATATAAAATATCAAGAGTATAAACACTCCAATTTAGTTTTTATTGCTATTATTATCTTTTGCTTCTGTAGCTCGTTCAATTAAGTGTAGCAGACACTTTTACAGAAAACCAGACAAACCTACTAGGTACAATGACAACAACTGTTACTTGCGTCTTAAAGTTTTCATCTTAACTGTATTGAGGGCAACTTTTGAAAAACGCCGCGCGGCCACTTAATTGGCCAGTCTGATCAGTTTTTCTTTATTTGCGAATTTTTAAGCATAATCATTGGGTTCGTTAAAATGTGATTTTGTTGAATTCAATGAAATTTATTACATTATGTGTCGATCTACATGTTTATATGAGCACAAGTGTGTATATTATTCGGCAGTGAATTTTCCACTATTCATTAATCACGCTTTTGTAGACATCATTGAATAATAGCTATTATTAGTTCATGCAAAATTAAGCTACGAGTGTCTGCCTAAAAACAATCTTTAAAACTGACGTAACATGCTTTGAATAAATAAGATCCTTCGAATTAAAATCAAGGAAAATTTGCAATCTAATATAATCAGAGGCATTATGCTCAAGCATGACACAGATTTAATTGACGGCTTGTATGATTTCTTTGAGACATTTCTCGGTAATTTAATATGGTTTGCCATTGCAGCTTTTCGTTTCACTAAGAGGTTCTATTTGTTTAACATATAGTTTTTTTTACTTGTACTTAAGAGTAAGGCTTATGTATTATTAATTACCTGTATCGTGAGGCTCATCAAGAATAACTATTAAGCAGAAGCAAAATTCTATTCAGGACACTCAAGGTGGAGAGCAAAACTGTACCTCAGATTTACAATTTTTTTCCAGTTATCACAAGTAGTCAAAGCTCAATCTGCCCAACTCTAGACAATCTACCCTCACAGAAGGAGAAGGCATACTAGCAATGGATACAAATTTGGTGCTCATTTCGTCTTTTTCCTTTGGGACTTCTTCGGCTAGACATTAAGACGCTTTTGATTTGAATATGTAAGGTGCATTCCAAAATAAACGAGACTTTTGTCATACATTTTTTTGTGGCGCCATCTGTGAATTAGATAGTGCGTTTTAAAGTTACATCCTTCCCTGACTTCCAGTGCAACGTTGGTGACATTCGGTTCAGTGGAAATGAAGTTATTGCGTCTAAAGTGACAGTATGTTTGTGTCATCGGTACAAAAATGCCTTTCGAACAAAGAGCTAATGTAAAATTTTGTTTTAAAATCAGTAAAACGTTTACCGAAACATTTGAATTGATAAAAAAAGTTTATGGCGGTGATTGTCTATCTCATGCCAGAGTTCATGAGTGGTTTACACGTTTCAGAGATGGTCGTGAAGACATAAATGACGATGAACATACAGCCCGCCCAAATTCAGCGATCCATCGAAATTGTGCGTGAATTTATCAAAAATGAGCCGAAATCATCATTGAAATTCATGGAATCGGAGTTGAATACCTCCAAAACATCGATTTATCGCATTTCCACCGATCATTTGGGCTTACAAAAGGTCTGTGCAGTCAAGTTAACTGAAGACCAAAAATTGTTCAGAATTCAACATTCGAAAGACTTCGTTAAAGTCGCGAGAAAAGACGAGAACTTCCTTTACAAAATTGTAACTGGTGACGAAACGTGGTGTTTCTAATATGAACTCAAAATCAAGCGTCAAAGTGTCGAATGGAAGGCCCCAGACGAACCACCAGCCAAAAAATCGCGTTTGCAGAAGTCAAAAATCAAGTCGATGCCCATTTGTTTTTACGATTCCAAGGGAATTGTCCACAAAGAGTTCGTGTCAACGAGCCAAACCGTCAATGCAATTTTCTATCTTGGCGTTTTGAAGCGTTTGTTGCATCTATTCGTTGAATTCGTCCTGAATACCGTGACGGAGGAAGGTGGCGCTTATTGCATGATAATGCACCATCTCATCGATCCACTCTTGTGACTGATTTTTTGACTAGAAATCGCATTTTAACCATCAATCACTCAACGTATTCGATATGGCTCCCTGTGACTTCTAACTATTCGGAAAATTGCATTTGGCCAGAAAGGAAAACACTTTGCGTCCGTAGAGGGCATCCAAAAGGCTTGTACCGACATCCTGAAGGACATTCCGATCAATGACCTGAAACGCTCCATCCAAAAAGCTTTTGGATCGCGTAAAACAGTGTATCGAGGCCGGAGGAGACTATTTTGAATAAATAATCTCGAATTTATCAGAAAAAAGCTCCTGTCGTTTCTAACACATCGTTCTTCTTATTCATCAATATAATCTCTTTTTAGGGTGATACAATCTTTCCAACGCATTTCCAACATTTCTATACCATGTTTATAGAAGGATTTATCCTTTGCTTCAAAGTAGGCTTCAGTTTCGGCAATGGCCTTCTCATTCGAGCCAAATTTTTTTTCACTGGAGCATTTTTTTTTAGATCAGCAAAGGACCAGTAGTCGCTGGGGGCTAAATCTGGCGAGTACAGGGAGTGGGGAAGCAAATCAAAGCCTAATTCGTTCAATTTTGGCATTGTTTTCATGGACTGGTGCATTGTCTTGGTGAAAAGGATTTTTGTGTCTTCTTCATGTGCGGTCGTTTTGCTGCGATCTCTCTTTTAAACGTACCAACAAGTATATAATAATCACTGTTGATCGATTTGCCTTTTTCCAGGTAGTCAATGAAAATCACGCCATGTGTATTCCAAAAAACAGACGCCATGACTTTGCCAGCAGACTGCTGCGTTTTTGGACGCTTTGGTTGGCTTTTGCCAGCCACGCGCCACTCAGATAATTACCGATTCGACTCCGAGGTAAAATGATGCATCCATATTTCATCCATGGTCACGTATCGACGCAGGAAATCCTTTTTATTGCGAGTAAATAGCGATAAACAGCTCTCTGAATCGTCGACTCTTTGCTGTTTTTGTTCCACTGAAAGCAACCACTTAGAAAAACCTTTTACATGCTCAATTTTTCATAAAGGATTGTAAATACGCTTCCAAATGATATCTGTGTCATTTTTGCAATCTCACGGACCTTCACTTTGCGATTTTTACATAACATGACTTAAAGGATTGGAGCAAAAGGTGCGATGCCAGAAAGGTATATAAATACCAAAAGACAAACTCCTAAACGCTTGAAACTAAAACACAGCGCCACAGACTCTTTGAAGGTCTTTGAGTAAGGTCGCTGCAGAGTGAGGAATATTGCATAGCGTCGTAAGAGCAAAAGTCATTTTGTAGTATTTACAGCAAAGTGTCGTTTATCTAGTCATATGAATGCCAGCACTAGTCCAAATACTAAATCAGACCGTATAATCAACGTTCTTTTACACAGAGTTAAAATATAGACCACCATTACGAATTCAATAAACGCATGCTCAAAATCTTAGCGACTAAAACATTAATGAGTAGTTTAATGCTTATAAATATATTGTATAAAATTCAGCAGCCGAGGAATAGAAAGCAGTTGATTATTACGTTATTGAACCCTGAATTTTACAAACTTAAGTTGGAGTTTTTGAAATCTTTAGTTTTTTTAGGGTTTTGTACTAAAATACAAAACCCTATTGCAATCACGACCTGTGTCCGTCTGTCCGTCCGTCCGTCCGTCCGTCCGTCTGTATGTCACAGCACTTTTTCTCGGAAACTATAGGAGCTACAGCCATGAAACTTTGTAGAAAGGTCAGAAGTGGTGACCTCTTGAAAGTTCAAGGGTGGAAAATTTTTTCAAAGGCGTTTAAGGGGGGTCTCCCCATATAAGGGGTGACCCCTCAAAAAAAAATATTCACCATTGGTAGTCAAATAGGGTGCCATTGGAAAGGTCAAAATGAGATCTTTTCAAAACAAGTCTTAAAATTGTCTCATAAGTACCGAGGGGGCAGGGGAAGGGGAAATGTACTAACTTTTCGCGTACCCCCCCCCCCTCGCGATTGGACACCTTCCATCCGAAAAATCTGAAAAAAATCATGAATGTAGGCCTTAATGAGTACAACAACAACAAATACATGAGAAGTCGAAATTCACTCAACTTTGTTAGTAATAGTATGATTTATCGATTTTGTGTTTTCTTGAATAAAATCTAAACGGTACCCTTAAACTCAATAAAATTTAGCAAAGAGATGACTATTTATCAGATTGATCTTTTCTGAAAGTTTCATAAAGATCGAATGGTATTTACCGAAGTTATAGCGATTTGAATTTTCGTGTACTAGTATGGAGCAATATGCCCTGTGGAGCCATATGCGCTTTTTACCGACTTAGACACTACAGCTTTGCTAGAATTTGCATGAAAATTTCAGGAGTGATAGGTATCATGAAGATGAGTACATACAATTGAAACAAGTCGAAGAGGCAGGAGAGAGCTCCTAGCTAAAGGGCTTTGTAACCATTCTAGGATTCGAAAAAATAGGCCATGAATCGATGATTACAGTAAAGAGGAGTGGCCCCTGAAAAAAAATTTCATGAAAGGTAGCCGATATGAGTATCAACTGAAAGTTCTCCATGAGAGCTTTTCAAAACAGTTCTTAAACTGACAGTTTTTGCTTCAGTGGGAGCACAGGGGTGGAAATACATGAAAAATGTGTTTTCTCCCTCGCGAATGGACACCCGTGATCTAAAAAATCTGAAAAAATATCAAAGGAGATATTTATGGGTATAACTATAACAAATATCTCAGAAGTCAAAATTTGTTCAACTTTGTTAATAATAGTATGATCCTCGAATTTCACATTTTCTCCAATTAAATCGTCTTTGACATGTTTCTTGATTTTATTCGTTGCTGGTTATTGCATTTTGTAAGTTGAGTACAAAACCCTTCTGACATGAGCATAGGTCTGTCTACCCAACTTGTTTTAGATTAAAAAGAAGTCCGTAAAGGACAGCAGCAATAGAATGCTGTCTCGGTGAGCTATGACTCCTGAGCTCAGCTCAGCTTTCTGCAGTGTTACGGTGCGGCTTCTTTTCTCTAGCGCAAGGCCCACTATAACAGAATATCATGTGTGCGAAAACTAAAGGGGTGACACTTTTCCTAAAGCGTCCTACTTTTCCCACTTAAAAACCACGCGTGGCATGGGATGGAGCATACCGATAGAATTAGTGCCATCTTCCACCCCTCCCAGCTAAACAACAAGTGTCAATAAAGCAAGACTACATGCAACGACCCCTTATCCCGGCAAGAGACCCTACAACGTCTAAAAGGTGCTAAAGACTGAAGGCTATCTCAAGAGCAAAGGAGCCAACAAGCGTTCTATCATGCATTACACACGGCTTATGACTACCTTCAATATTCTCTTCTTTTTTTTTTGCTGTTAGGAGGTGAATTTCATTTACGCACAGAGTGTGGGACTCCCATGCTTGGAAGCAACTGAACTACCCACTAAAAACCTTTCCTGTCAGCCCGATATTAAGTTTAGTTGTAAGTATTTCGACCGGTTACCTTATTTCATTAGAGGACAACCTAGGAGAATTCATTTTGAAATTGTTCTAAGAATACGTGCTACATTCTTATTAAAACTTGACAAAAAATTTATGTGAAGGTAGGGATAAAAATATAAAACTCAATTTAGAAATACATCATCTGTTGGTGCTATGTAGTGCCTTTGACAAATTGAAATCATATTTAAGTGTTATATGTTTGTAAAGCTTCTTTTCGGCATGTTTGTGCTGAAGCCCTACAATTTGGGCCAGAAATATGGTTCTTATTTCATTGACTTTCTAAATTTGTGGCCTACGTGACTGCTGGTAACAGATTCATGCATAAATATTTGCCAAATTTTCCAACGAAAACACAATTTTTTCCCTTTATATTTCATATATTTCGACAAATATATATTTCAGGAGTAAGTTGCTCCCAAAATACATCACGTATAAAGGCAAAAAATAAGAAATTCTACGTCCGGTAGTCGTTGCGAACAGACGTGTTTTTAAACACTGATGTCAATAATTTCAAAAATTAAATAATTATTACAAAAATCAGTGGGAAATTAATTGTTTTAATTGAAAATCATCACCGTCGAATTATTCAAATAATTATCGAATACCTAAACTTTCACTTTTGAAGGAGTCCCAAAAAGCGGTAAGACATTCAAAAGCAATCCCGGCTTGTGAGTATTCACTCTAATCTCGCTGCAAAAGCAATGAGACGGAGGAGCCCGATGGCGTCACCCATCAAGCAGAACCGTCATGTCCATCGCCAATGATGACGGGCAAGAAAAAGTCAAAGCGAAGATTCGAGAACAATGAAGAAAAAGACAAACTGAACATCGTCCAAATCGAGCAACTATCTATAGCTATTGATAAAGTGGAGAAGTATGAGAGAGAAAATGAAGAACTCAGACTTAGGATCCAGTTGCTAGAAGAACTAGTTGGCAAATTAACATTCAACAAAGCAAAACAAACTACCACGAAAAAAAGAAGTAAAGTCAAAAGCAACTGAAGGCAAAAAACCACAACAGGAACCTAATCAAGAAGATGTCCTCAGCGCAGGCGGCGCAAACGTGAGTATAAACTTTTAAGCAGCACTAGCTGGGTTAGATGATTCAGTGAACATTGAAGAGGACAAAGGTAACAAAAATTCTAAAAATTTTTTGAATATTTTAAAATTAAAAACAGGGAGAAAAAACCAAAAGATTTGTCTGCTGGTCCATCGGTCAATATTAATCAAAAGAAAGAAAAAGTCGCACCATTAAATGTATTTGGTCAAACTTGCACGGATATGGTTCGGCTTTTGGCAGCCGAAAATAAATTAAATGATTTTGAGATCAAAGGAGCGAATGACGATTAAAATTAAGTCACTGGTTAACTTTCAGACAGCAAAAATTGCGTTAAATTCTAAAGAGGTTCCGCACTTTACTAACACTCCCAAGAGCGAAATAACCAGACTCTTTTGTTGAAGGGTCTTGACTGCGGAGAGAACACAGTCAATCTCAATAAGTTGCGCCAGAAATGCAATTTATGGCAGTTAAAGACTTTGCAACAATGAGATCGATTGTCGAACGTAAAAATTTGGCTTTTTCCTTAGTCCAGATTTCAAACAAAAGTAGTCCAAGCGCACTTCAAAAAATAAGGTACTTGAACTTCCGAGTGGTGAGGTGGAAACGCCTCCAGAAGAGCGAGGTAAACATTTGGTAGTTCGGCTGCCAATTGTGCCATAAAATACAGATGTGTAAAATGTTAAGATGTCCATGCCCCTGGCGAGTGCAAATTGGCTCAGACGGAGTCAAAAGAAAAACTTTATTGTTTGAACTGTAGTGTCTTTTGTCATCCAGCATCATATTGAGGATACCCCCAGTATCAAGATACAATAGTTAAACAAAAAAAAAACAAATTCTAGTATACCGCAGTGTGATACCTTCAAACTTCGTCAAGCCCAGCGTGTCATTTGCACTTGTTGTTGGAGGACCAGCAGACAATGTAAATAATATAAATAATATAAGTGGCAATGATAAGCTGCTTCTTAAAATTTATCAGCAATTTAATTCTTTATCGGAGAGAACTTATAAAAAGGAATCTAAAATTAACTTTGTTTTTCAGCGTTTAGGGCTTTCAAATGCCTCAAAACAAGTTGTCATCCAGTCACATTTCCAGGGATAGGCTTTCTCTCATCTCGATCAACGTCAACTCCATTGTTACTATACACCAACGTGACTGTCTCTTGGAATTCTTTGTCAAGCAAAAGCCTGACATCATGCTTCTCACCGAAACCCTCCTCAGTTCATGGCATTTCATGACATTCAAGGATTTTGCATTCGTAAGAAACAATAGGGTAAACGGTGATGGGGAAGTTCGCACCGGGATATTGGTTAGAAGGGCCTATTGTTTCCAAAATATTAAAAAAGTCGAAGTTAAAACTTTGAATCTCTTTAAGAGTCCATTATAAAAATTTCACTGCCAGGTTGGGATAACCTCTTCGTTATCTCTGCCTATGCAACTGGTCGAAATATTCTGAAGTTCAATTCCTTGTTTGAAATACTCGAATTGAATAGGCTGCATAGTTATTATATTCTCGCCCGTGACCTGAATGCCAAGCATACATCATGGCTGAACACCACCAATAACCCAAAAGCTGTATTCCTGAAATCGTGGATAACAGAGAATCAAATTGACTACAGGTGCAATCTATATGGGTCGGAGCTCCCAACTTACCCTAGGATAAATTTATGTTTGGACCTCTGCATCATATTTCATGTGTTTACCTACCAGGTCTTAAAGTTCCTTCAGGGGAAATAACAACAGTTGCAAATGCCAAAAGCTTTTGGGGATCGATAAATCAATTTCAGAGGAACTTTCAGCGAGAATGTAACCCAAAATTATGTTTTCTTAAGCTGACAAATCTTTGAGATATCCAGCTATGAAAACAATATTGTTACCACCAACGGAAAAATATGCTATCCAAAACTATTATGATTTCCTGCTGATATTAGGCAGTAATTTTCTTTCTTTTAGCAACACTTGCGAATTCACATTACGCACTTAATATCTTCAATTTAACGAAAATTAGCTAAACCTACGGGAAGTCTCGTAGACTTTCTTTTATTTCCATCACTGGCTAATTTTGTAATCTCAGCACAACATCAATTTACAGCTTATGCACAAATTATGGTAATCATACCATGCTTGAACAATCCTAAGATGACTGGCCAAAAGAAAGGTAGATAAGTAGATTACACACTTGAATGCTTTTTCTTCAATTTACATAACGCCAAAACCAAACCAACTCCAAATCAGTCAGATCAACTCATTAATACAGAGGATCGCCGCGCCGGACCGCCAAACCTCCTCAATTGATCCAAAGTAATAATAAATTGCGTGCCATCTAATCATTAAATAAATCAGCATGCTTTCAGTATATCATCCGACAAGAAATTTCACACGCTCCACAAGAATCATGATTTTGTGTGGATTCACGCGGATTATGCACACGTTGGATGCCTGGAAAACTCGTCTAACATTAAAGAAATCAATGTGGTGAAGCCACCATCAAATTAGTGAAAATATTCGCGTAGGATTCAACGGCTCCAACAGGGGGGCTGTTTGGTTCGAGATGAGATGTTGTTAGGTTGCTGTCATGCCTTAAATTTATCTAATTAAAAAGAAATTATTGCATGGCAGCGGTGAATGTTAAATTATTTGTTTTAGATTATGAGTCTGTAGCATGTCCAAAGGAAAAGGTTGTCGGGAGAAAGATATGAAATAGAGCAGATTTTATCAGGTTTATCTGGAGTTTGACAATCTTAATTGTAATAAGGAAACCAATTAAAGAATATTTAGTGATTATTTCCGTGTTGTAAGTACTTGTTAGCGTTTATATGGGTCTCATTAAGTTTGAAATTAACTGGGCATAATTTCTGCATTAAAATAAGAAGTATACGAGTATGCAGATCTAGATAAAAAATTTATCGAATTCGATTTAAAAAGATTAAGAATCAAGTCGGTACTACTGATAGTTATGAGTGAAACTGCTCAAAAATATCAAATTGTGTCAAAATTTGAACATTCAATTGTGGAATTAACATCGGGATCTGTGCGATGACCAATGTATCAGCCAATTTTGATGAATTTTCGTCCTCAAAGTCTCTCATTACCTCAAAGTTACTAAAATATTCCGACGAAAATACCAATTATTCAACTGATACAATGGTAATTTATTAGTATGAATATATTTTACACTTATATTCGAAGTAAAAGAAATAAGTTTAGTGAATCCTGTGTATTTTGAAAATGCGTGAAAACTAAGACGCTATTATTCAGAATGAAACTTTGATGAGTAGTAGGACCATTAATTCGTTTTATGTTAAGATATTTCAGGGCATTCACAATTCAAGGAATGACTGTCAAGGAAAAAGTATCACAATTTCAATTACAAATGAAATTATATACAGTGTTCTATTACAAATGAAATTGGAAAGTGTTCATCGGTGGATCATAAAACTGGAGTTTCAATTCATCATTACAAAAAAGTTATGAATACTAGTGCTTTCCATGGGGCTTCTTATGAGAATTGTTGCAAATATAATGAATATTTAGACGGTATGCATCAAAATTATCGAAAACGCATTTTCAAAGCTGACTCAAACAAGAATAAACTTAATGAATTTAACATTTGCTTCAACATTAGAAATATGTTATCTATATTTATTCGATACCCAGCCTATTATGTAACCGGATTTTTTCGACAATACATACATACTCGTACTCGTATGTCGATCGGTGCATGTAATCAGTTCTGCCAAAAATTCCCATGATAGTCGGAAAATTTTCCCCGTTATTGAATTTCCATTTTCTTGAGACAAGACCTAAGCAAAAGCAAATCAAATACATTGGCGAAAACAAAATCTCTATTCAGAAGTTATGGATCAATATACATGAACAAGTTGAGAGTGCTCCTACTAAAAATACATTCCTACAATCTTAGGGCTTAGCGCATTTTCTCTGATGACATAGATCAATGACGTGAGTTAAGATCGATGGGTCCTTTCATCAACACAAAATAACCATCTTTTTGTTCCACCTTAAATATTTTTTCTGAGTTCTTGGCCTACTCGCATATATGGAGCATACTCAAATCAAGTAAATTAGTGTCTAGGTTGATTTGAAAATACATCATCCGTCAACACGTTTTTGTGTCATTATGATTCCATATAATTAAAATGGGTTTATCTTATTTCGTTATGATCCGGTTTCTATAAAACTTTGTGAGCACTAGTTAATATACATAACTGCGATTATTTCATGTTAATTGTTAATTTAATGGCGCAAAACGTAACATTAACAAATCACACTAGTACCAATATAGTTGATTAAATTCTGACTTCTGAAGTATTTGTTCCCCTTGTACTCATATCTATGATTTTTTTCAAATTGTTTATGCTCAAACATGTAGAGGACATAAATCGGACTTATGTATATTGGAACCTTTGAAATATTCGATAAGACCCAAACTTTTGAGAGACTTCTTCTTCTGACCTTTCCACAAAATTTGATAATTATAGCTCCTATAGTGATGCCAGAAAAACGAATGAACAGGCAGGACTTGAACCTTAAAAAGCAAGAAAATAAAAAAATATATACGCCTGCAACAGATAACGTTCTCTCCTTTGCACTAGAACAGCACAAAAAGAGTACATGAAATCTGCTCTTTTTGTATTGACTTAAGCGAATTGGAGTATCGTAATGATATAAGCATTTAAAAATTATTTCAAACATATTTCTTACGCGGCAACAAAGCAAATTTCAGACCTTCGATTTCACCCCGGTTTTGCTAATATTGCCGGCCTTTTATTACAAACAACATATCTAAAATAGCCTCTAAGGCATTATTTGTTGCTTGTATATCGTGGGATTCAATTCATGTAGCACCCCCAGAAATAATCGGAAGATATCGCATCATATGACATAGCAATCAAGTTCCATTCTCAAAGACTAGCTATCACCAGGTCTCGATTTCAATTATACAATGCGTGTAACCGCCACTTGGCACTTAGTATCATCCTATTGAATCCACAAAATAACATTCTTTTGTAATGATTTTCAACATTCTACGTTCGAACGCGGAACCGACCTCTCATCGGTTCTAGACGTTAAGTCTGAGTAGTGCCAACGGATGGTACCAACAGGTCAACCAATCCGGGCACCGTAACCCATTCGCGCGGTGGCTGCTTGTCGGCCAGCTAGTTCGGAGAGGATTTCGGTCGCGGGTCTCCGAATGGGTTACGCTCAATTACAATATTTTCAGCCACCTGAACATGCCCGTTTTCAAAACGCGTTATCAAAACAAAACCATACGGAGAAGAACCTACTTTACGTTACTCCGTGTTTCTTCATTCAGCCAGTTAAAGTACAAAAATCTAATTTCCGTTTCGCGTTCCCGAATTATACCGACGCGGTACCGAAAAGTATGCTACTCGAAATTAAACCGACGAAAACTACTCTAATGAAATGACGAAACAACAAAGGTACCGCGTACCGCGCGCGACGCAAAACCGACCTCAGCGGATTTGGCGAAACCCTACCCTCGCGACGGCATACCTACCCTGCACTCACTTTCCCGCTGAAACAGAAAGAACCACTGAAAAGGAAAGTCTTTAATCCATTAGCAATTCATTTTATTATTAATTCTCTTTTTTTTTATGGGAATTTCAAAAGATATCTTACTATTCTTTTCTAATTTCTTCTAAAAATAATTTCATACATATAATTCGAACTTGAATTTAAAGCGTAAATGCCCCTAATGTTAAACTATTCATCGAAAAATCATTTTGATATGAACATTCTGGTTATTTTTCCTAGCGATTGCATTTCCTCGATATTCTATAAATATTACGTAATTGATTTTTTGTATGTACTTTTAATTAGAGCAATAAATTGACATGAGAACTTATCACTTAAAATAACAAAAATGTGCGATGAACACAAAAAAATAACCAACTGTGCATTTTAAACTAATCAAATATTCATTAATTATGGCAGGTAAGACATAAAATTGTATCAACGTGAAATATTTAAATTTATGTTTCTTTTGGTATTAACTTAATTCAATAAACATACGATCGTTTGTTTAATTGTAAAAATACCTAGTTGAAATGTATGTGACTAAATAGAATGAATTTAGAATTTGGGACATTCTCAAGTAATGATTACTCCTGCCTACATGATCTGTGTAGTTACTTGTTGAATTTTCGAATAAACTGAACTGACAAGAACCGAATACTGTGTGAATGCTTGAGCGATAGGTAAAGTATAAACAAAATGAGTCAACAGACAGCTCGGTCCAGTTTATTATACAACACAGTTGCGTGGAACGAAAAAACTAAAAAATTATGCCAACAGTCGGTATGTAGAAAGATATTAAACTTTCCGTATGTCGATTTTGATTTTCGATTCTCGAGCACACGTTAAAATGTTATCATTAAATCCAACAACTCCATAATGACCATAGCAATAGTAATCAGCTCCTCTGAGTGTTTCTAATCTCAATGGTCTCATCATTTATCTCCTTTACGCATCCTACACTTATTGCAATATAATCTAATTTGTTGTAATCAAACAGGGAATTCTTAAAATTCCTTCTTCATGTACGTCTTCCTCGTTCGCAGTAGGCTAGGAAATGAACAATTTCGAGGACCATACATATCACCGGGAGGACAATGTTCGTAGCCACTTTTCTCGTAGAAGTCCACTTGTTCGACGGCCGCCAAACAATTACAAGACCCGATGGCTGGGCCGAGAGGAGGGACTGTAATAAATAATGCGGCGCTGCAGCAGTGCTAATATTTATTTATTTTTTTTTTTTGCATGTACAGTCTCCCACAAAAGCCAAGGTACAGAGAATCGGTAACTGCAAATTGTATTACTGAATCAATATTTTTATTTGAAAACCAAAAGTTATGAAATGGTAATAATACGAGTTCTGTTGAATTTAAGTTTTCATAAATTCAAAGGGATTCGGCAATAATGATCATTGAAGACAATAATTTTTTTGTTGGCAATGTCTCTTTTTTACTCCACAAAAGTCTTGGTACAGTTGCAGAAAATGCCCTGTTATTTGTAAAAAAAAGGAATCCCCCAAATTCATATTATCAGAGTGAGTTAACTACCGTAGGCCGCTGTCTTTAATACCGCGTCCGTATTCGTGGTGTATCTTTTATTTAATAAAATTTTAAAAAATGAGTCGAAAGGAGTTGAGTATTAAGGAGCGTGAAATAATTATTAATCTGCATTCAAATCAGAGCAAATCATATTCTGAGATAGCTGAACTAGTGTTGCGAAGTCGGTCAACCATTCAAAAAGTGATAAATCGATTTAAGAAGGAAAATAGAGTGGAAAATGTGCCCCGAACAGGTCGTCCATCTAAACTAAGTGCAAAGGACAAGAGAAAAATTTCGCGAATGGTAAAACAAGATCCATTTCTAAGCTGTAGAAAAATCTGCGATGTTCTTGGAATTAATGATAAGAAGGAGGTTAGCGCAGAAACTGTGCGTAGAGCTGTCGTAGTAGCTGAATTTTCATCTCGTACGCCTAGAAGAAACCCTCTTGTAAGTTCCATAAACGAACAAAAAAGAATAACATTTGCAAAAGCATATATTGACAAACCAATAACGTTTTGGGATAATGTTTTATTTTCGGATGAGTCTAAATTTTGTATATTCGGTGTAAATGGGCATAAGAGGGTCTGGCGAAAAGTAGGAGAAGCATTTAATCCCAAGAACACTATTAAAACAGTAAAACATGGAGGCGGTGGTGTTATGGTTTGGGGTTACATGGCTGCTGCTGAAGTTGGAAATCTGACATTCATCGAAAATACTATGGATTAGAACTCCTATCTAGAGATTCTACGAAACACTATGAAACAAAGTGCAGCCAAATTAGGTATGCGAGAAGATTTCTTGTTTCAACAGGACAATGACCCTAAGCACACTGCGCATAAAGTTCGAATGTGGCTATTGTACAATACTTGCATGCTTGCTACACCGCCTCAAAGCCCTGATTTGAACCCTATAGAGCATCTTTGGAATGAGCTTGAGACAAAAATCCGAAAAAGAGTGATATCAAGCAAGGGGCAGCTTAAAGATGTTATATTGGAGGAGTGGGCCAGAATCAGCAGCGAATTTACTAAAAAATTGGTATATTATATGCCTAAAAGACAGAAGTCAGTAATTCAGATGAAAGGATATCCGACAAAATATTAAGAAAAGTATAATTCAAAACTATGCAGGACTATAATTACAATTTGTATCACTTTTCTTTAGGTGTACCATGACTTTTGTGGACTTCATTCATTGACTTTCCAACACATCATATGTAATAATATATTAATACGACAGAATTTTCGTTTTGTTTTACATGAATTTAAAGTGTAATGATTATAGTTGAAGTAATACCAAAAAAATTTTATCACTATAGGTTGTTTAAATAAAAATATCAAACGATTTTCATGATATATATCACTGCACCTTGACTTCTGTGGAAGACTGCATTTGCAGAAAAAGCGATCTTTTCCCGGCAGGTTCTGACATAAATAGTCAAGCCGCAGGAAAGATGATTCGAAATTGCTTACCTGCGAGTTCAGTCCCCTCCAGCGCCACTTCTTCCCTGTATACCATGTATTGGCACTTGTGCACGTGGGGCCAAATATCTCCCTCTGGGCTAATTGCTCAAATTCCAAAGCGCAGGAATCCCTAGTCACAGCAAGGGGAGATTGGTACCATGTGGTCCTGCCCTATTGTAGCCCTTTCTACTGCTTCCTACAGCCTATGCGCACACACAATAAGGTTCACCTTCACTAACAAAACGAGTCGAAAGGCGCAGCGACGTGTGAAATCACTTTTCCACTATCTAATCCCGGAGCTTTCACTTGTCAAATTCTACTTGTTTTCTCATCGGACAAAACAGATGTGTGTGGAATGGAACGCCACATGGCGGCAATGTGCATCCCCATTTGTTGCCAGTGGCATAGTTTTTCGATGGCCACGGTGGAGGGGCAATCCCAAATGGATATGTCTCGAAATGCGTCGGGGTTTTGTTTAGTATTCTGTTTCACATATTTAAATCCACAGATCTAAATATTTGGAAAAAAAAAATATTTTCTGCGCAAGATATCCGCACGAAAGATGACGTCCGCTTGCATTTCGAGATCATACCCACCTGGCCGAGTGCAAGGGTTCGGGATCGGAATCACTTCGATTCCCGGGCGTAGGCGTCACATTACACTTTCTATTCTATTAAAACCACATCTTTCTACATATTGGTAAGTCTAAAGAGTATTGAACCTTTTTTGTCATTTTTCGATTGAATATTTCTTTTATTTAAAGTGGATTTTGTTTAAGCACATATTGACTATTATTATCTATGACCTTCTGTCATTTTTTTGGTAGAGCTATTATTCCATCTGTGTAGAACTTCTGTTGTTTATCGGCGAAAAACTTGGCCAAGTGATTTTCACAGTCCCTTTTTGAAGTGAATTTCTTTTCATTAAGGAAGTTTTGCAGAGACCGAAACAAATGGTAGTCTGTTGGTACAAGGTCTCGGCTATGCGGTGGATGTATCAAAACTTACCAGCCAAGCTCTGTCAATTTTTGCCGGGTCATCAAAGATGTGTGTGGTCTGGCATTGTCATGATGGAAGACAAAGCCTTTTCTATTGATGAATTCTGGCCGGTTTTTTGAATTGCTTGTTGCAATTTGGTTAATTGCCAACAGTACAGAGCTAAATTGAGTGTTTAGCCAGGTTCCAGCACCTCATGATAAACAATTCCCTTCCAATCCCACCATACACACAGCATAACCTTATTTGGAGTCAATTCTGGCTTTGAAGTCGTTTGTGTTGATTCACCTTTTTTTTGATTATGATCTTTTTCGAAAGAAATTCTCGTATCTTACCCATTTTTCATCGCTTGTAATGATTTGCTTCAAAAATTGGTCGATTTCGTTGCGTTTTGTTAGCATTTCACAAATGAAAATTCGGTCGATCAAACTTTTTCGTGTTAATTCATGCGGCACCCAAACGTCAAGCTTCTTTGTGTATCCAGCCTTACGCGAATGATTCAAAACAGTTTGGTGATGTGTATTCAGTCCCAATGTCATGGCTGCTTATGTGTCGGTTTTCTTCAATTTCATCGACTTTTTCAGTGATTGGTCGACCTGAGCGAGGTGCATCTTTGACATCAAAATTTCCAGAACAAAAGCGAGCGAACCATCTCTTGGCTGTGGCTTTTGATAAAGTAGCTTGACCATAGACACCACAAAGCCTACGATGCATTCTCACCTTGATTGCAGTGATATTGTAAAACATAACGATTTTTTTCAGAAATTCCACTCATTTTTAAATGATGTATTCATTAATTTTGACACGAATGACGAAATATAAAACTGCACATATGAAAATTGTAGACTGGAATGTTACCTTTCAAACGCATGTCAGTTTGACTTAATCTGATTAGTATTGCCCGATATATGACAACGAACACCATCGAGTGGCAAAAAGGCTCAATACTTTTTAATCTATCCAATACATTATCAAACAAGAAACCACTGATAATGGGTGCAGTAATATTCTGCATTGATTGTAACGTGAACATTAATGGTATTTTTGAATAAACAAGGTCTTATGATGCCACTAGCCAGTAAGCCGTACGCAATGGAGTGTGGATGTCCTCTTCTAGCTTGGCCCACTGCATATATGCTGGTGTTTTATTTATTAATAAATCCGCTAAGCCAAAGATAATCCTCATCTTCCAGGGCCTAATTTGCGAGAGAATCGAGCATATGGTGGTCTTGAGCCCTTGGCGCGTGATGCAGCTCCAGATATATGCATATAGGCTCAGATCTTCGGGTAAAATTCTACTTTTTTTTTATGTTTAGGGTTTCGTACTAAAATACAAAACCTTATTGAAATCGAAACTTGTGTCCGTCTGTCCATCCGTCTGTATGTAACAGCAGTTTTTCTCCGAAACTATAGAAGCTACAGTCATTTAACTTTGTGGAAAAGTTGGAAGTTGTGACTTCTAGACAGTTTTGGGGTGGAGAAAATTTTCAAAGAGTTTTAAGAGGGTTCCTCCATCTAGAGGAGTGATCCTTAAACAATTTTTTTTAATCGAAGACGGTCAAGTAGGGTATCATATGAAAGGTCTGATTGGGATCTTTTCAAAACAGGTCTTAAATTACTTTATCAGTATCGAAGGAGGCAGGACAAGGGGAAATGCACGAAATTTAGGCGAATCCCCCCCTCGCGTTTGGAAACCTGTCATCGGAAAAACCTGAAAAAAGCAATGAGTGTAGACCTATATATGCACTAAAACAATAAATACGCCAGAAGTGGAAGTTCACGCAACTTTGTTAGTAATAGTATGATTTATCAATTTTACACTTCCTTGAATAAAATCGTAAGAGCACCCTTAAATTCAATGATTACGATTATCAATTCACAAGTTTGAATGTTGACTAGTCAAAATAGAGTAACACTAGTTTTTCTTTTAAAACAAAAATTGAATTAAATCATTCTATGCTCGTATGTCTGCATATCGTATGTTAAGTGCAAAATCCTTCTGACATGAGCATAGTTCTGTCTGCCCAACTTGTTTTATCTGCCCTGAGTCCCAATTTTTGCGGATGACCAAGAAACTAATATCTGTCGCAACTTTTTCAAAACAGCCATCCATATGCATCATCCCGAGAATATATTTTTTCTGATGGGTGATTATGTGCGACACAAAAACTACAAAGTTACGTAAACCAACATCTAATTCTCGAATCAAATATGCGTAGATTGGTAGCGTTTTCAAACGAATCTACTTAAAAGAATTTTCCATTTCATTAATAATGAGCACTACATGCCAGTTGGTTTGATTAACTCTTTAGTAAGGTCCATCGAAGCAAAAATATCCTTTATATGAGTTATTGTGGAATGGAAATTTCCCTCCTATTATTAAGAATTCAACGATCTGTCGAGCCCTTAAGCCAAATAAGCTTATCAGTTCAACAAGGTCTTTGCGCCAAGCCAAGGCAAAAATTGTAACTAACAAGTAAAGTAGGTAGGAGATTGCTCCTACCAGAAGGGCTTTGTAACCATCCTAGGGCTTAAAACAACTTTCCTGATGAAATCAATCGATGAATTGAATCATACATCCATTGCTTCTATAAGAAATATTTACGAGATATTGAAGGTTTCTTTTATTCATTGCAGCAACTAACATTTTGTTAAAGCTTAAATAATTTATTTGAATCATTGGCCAATTGAATAAATTCAAATCAAACTCCTGAAATTTTCATAAAAATCCTAGGTCGATTGAAATATACTCGTATATCATCTTAGAACACGTGTTATTGTGTTTTAACAAAGAAACTAGTCAAGTATAGCAAAATAATATTCCTGCTTGAGGATTTTTGTAAACCAATTAGTACCCAAAAAATGTGTTCTGAATATCAAAACTTGACTCATATACATATTCTATAAATTAAATTGGGAAAGCTAAAGCATTTTATTTTCAGTGTGTTGACCTCATTGGTTTCATGATAACATATCAGTGTGATAAAGCATTCCTAATATTTTCGTCAAAATTCCTGCATATTTATAGTTTCTAGGTCCGTTGCAAACGTGTAACTCCCCAGTATCACGCATTATTATAATTGTTTGATATTTAATCGGATGTAACTTAGCTATTTATGGCTCGATTGTGGTGAAAATTTCAGGACATTTGCTACTAAGAAACTTAGGTTTTTGGAGACTTTAGGCGTACCTTTTTGATGCACTATTATCAACAATGTTGATGTATGTTGACTTCTGAGGCATTGTTGACCTTGGACTCATAAAGACTACTTCCATGTTTCAGCGTCCAATCACGAAAGTTGGTATCACCAATTTTTCATACATTTTCCCTCTTTCTGTGTACCCCAATCAAAAATTTCAGTTTACGACCTGTTTTGAAAAGGCCTTATTAAGACCATATTGTCATCCTTTGATAAGAAATGGTTTTAAAGGTTTTAAGGGGTTTTGAACATTTTATACAGTACTTTTAAATTTTATACTATTCTCAAACTTTCGTGAAAGTAATATCCGTGTTCTCTTTGAGAACTCATAGTATCATCAGTTTTCAAAGTAGAGAAATGAAATAAAGCTCGTCTGAAAAAGGGTCAACCAAATAAGAAAAAATATCCAATAAAGAATTGTTGAGGAAAGGAATATAAAGTATAAGAATATCGTTCCCTATCCTTGAAACCACAACAAAAAAGACAACAATTTCGATTTTATTTTACTTTTCTTACTCTTAACCTTATTCTCTTAACTTAAACATATAAGAGCATAAGGTTGGAAACTGAATGGGATAAGAATGCAAAAATCATTTCATTTTGTAAAAAACCTTTTGTGATGGGGCACATGTTGGAAGTTTTTATGTTGAAATGGGAAAATTGCATTGGCATCGCTTCTTTTAAATTTATTTCATCCTTTTATGTGTACTTTGAAGTCAGTTTTCGTTCCTTTCCTTAAAGTTTTTTTTTATTTCACCCTATTAGGTGGCAAGTTTTTTCATTTGAAATATATTCAAATTCAGTTTCTCGTATACATTATATTATATACAATATATTAAAATTTTATCTCTCGACTGCAATTCAAAATTTACAACTGCTAAAATCTGCAGCGCCCATAAGATTCATAATTTGTTCTAATATCCCTTAGTTCAAGGTCTCATCAATGTCTACTCAGATTTTAAGTTTCATAAATATTTAATAAAACATGTAGCTTTAAAAGACTTTCGAAATTTCAAAATTTGCCTAGCCACCATTTTGATAATTCTAGCCTCACCTTGAAATTTTTTTTATCCATCACTAGGCATCTTCAGCCTCTATCACATTGCCAAATATCAAAGTTTAAAGGTTTGTTCACAACTTCAGTAACAAAATTTTGCACGTTTTTCAACCTTTGAGCGACCGCCATTTTCTTTCAGACAGCTTGAATTTGGTTTTTTTAGAATGAGCTTAATTACAAAGTTGAATGCACCTTTGTACCAATTTTCATTCAAATCGGTTAGTCAGAACAGAAACACGAGCTCGTATTGGCAGACCGCCGATTGAAGGTGCGTGAAATTGCGGAGGCAGTAAGCATCTCAAAAGACGGCGTGGGTCATATCCTGCATGAAATATTGGGCATGTGAAAGCTCTTGGCATAATGGGTGCCACATTTTCTTACTACCGACTATAAAAACAACCATGAAACCACTTCAGAGTAGTGTTTAACGCTGTTTAAGCGCAATCCAAAGGAGTTTCCGCGTCCTTTCGTGACCGTCAACGAACCGTGGCTCCACTTGTACACACCAGAGACCAAAGAGCAACCAAAACAGTGGACTTTACCTAGTGAACGTACTTTGAAGAAGGCGAAGACTGTCTTTTCGGCCGAAAATGCCACCATTTCCTGGGATTCACAAGGTTTGATCTGCAATAACTACCTGGAGAAGGACATAACGGTCGTAGAGCTCATCTATGCCGAATTCTTGGCCCAATTCAATGCCAAATTATTGGGCCGATTGAACGCCGAATCGCAGAAAAAAGGTTCCATTTGGCGACGAAAAAAGTACTCTTCCACCATGACAATGCACCGGCTCACACCTCCGCCGTTACCACAGCCAAATAGGTCGAATTGAACTACGAACTACTACCCCATCCACCGTATTCTACAAATTTGGCCCTGCGCAACTTCTTTTTGTTTCCAAACTTGAAAAACTCACTTGCTGGCCAGAAATTTGTGTCATATGAGGAGGCCATCACCGCCATGAGGGACTACTTTGCAGGCCTCGAGTCAAGTGCATCGAGCTAAGAGGAGTTCATATTGAGTAATAAATTGCCGCCTTTGCAAAATTTTCGTTTTCCTTTTTTATGCTAGGTACTTATCGGACCACCCTCGTATATACAAGGATGAATCAAATATAAACGGTATTTTTTTCCTAACATTTATGAATAATATTATACGCAAACCATATTATCAACATTTCTCGATGTAGTCTCCTGCTTGAAAATTGCTTGTTCATAAAACGTTTCAGGACAAGTTGTCAGCCAATTGCGTACACGCTTCTCGATTTTTTCATTGCTTTAGAATCGTTTCCCTCCAAGTGATTCTTTCATGGGCACGAGCAAAAAGGAGTCACAGGAAGACAAGTCTGGACTATAAGGAGGTTGTTCGAGTATTTCACAGCGCATTTCTTCCAGTCCATCGCTTTTCAAAGCCACAGCGTGCGGCCTAGTATTTTCCTGAAGAAGGATGGCAGGAGGTTTCGCTGACTATAACAACCAGCAATAGTAGGTCCCATTCACTGTTTGTTGATCGTGAAGAAACCCAATTATTAAAACTCCCTTTGATGTTTGCATCTATAAAACTTATCCTTGGACATTGATCATGACTTTCATTTTCAACACATTCTCGCCCACCCTTAAATTCTCTGGCCCACGTATACACTCGATTCTAAGACAATGTAGTGTCCCAAAACTGTGCCTTTAAACGAGTAAAAATTTCCGAAGGTTTAACGCCTTCATTAGTTAAAAACTTTATGATAAAACGTTGCGCGACAGACAGATGCACCTTGGTCATAGCCACTAACTCAGCTAGTTTCCCTAATCCTGAACCACCAACTGCCATACTTTATCATCTTGTTCTGAGGTGTGCACTAAGCAGAATAGCTAAATTACCGTATATATATATATATATATATATATATATATATATATATATATATATATATATATATATATATCTACATATATATATATATATATATATATATATATATATATATATATATATATATATATATATCTACATATATATATATATATATATATATATATATATATATATATATATATATGTGTGTGTATGTTATAGATATATATAAAGACATCCGTTTATATTCATATATATATATATATATATATATATATATATATATATATATATATATATATATATATATATATATATATATATTTACATGCATACATAAACTGAACTCCATAATAGTTAAATTTCACTCTAGAAGTTTACTTAAAAAGATCATCGTTTTTAGGGTTTTGTACTAAAATACAAAACCCTTTTGCAATCACGACCTTTGTCCGTCTGTCCGTCCGTCCGCCCATCTGTATGTCACAGCACTTTTTCTCCAAAACTATCGAGGCTACAGCCATGAAACTTTGTGGAAAGGTCAGAAGTGGTGACTTCTTGAAAGTCCAAGGGTGGAAAAATTTTTCAAAGGGGTTTAAGAGGGTCTCCCCATATAGGGAGGTGACCCCTCAAAAAAAAATTTTCACCATTGGTAGCCGAATAGGGTGTCATTGGAAAGGCCTCAATGAGATCTTTTCAAAACAAGTCTTAACATTGCCTTATGAGTACCGAAGAGGGCAGGGGAAGGGGAAATGTACGAACTTTTCGCGTACCCCCCCTTGCGATTGGACACCTTCCATCCGAAAAATCTGAAAAAAATCATGAATGTAGGCTTTCATGAGTACAACAACAACAAATACATGAGAAGTCGAAATTCACTCAACTTTGTTAGTAATAGTATGATTTATCGATTTTATGTTTTCTTGAATAAAATCTAAACAGTACCCTTAAATTCAATGAAATTTAGCAAACAGATGACTTTTTATAAGATTAATCTTTTCTGAAAGTTTCATAAAAATCGAATAGTATTTAACGAAGTTATAGCGATTTGAATTTTCCTGTATTACTATGGAACAATATGCCCTGTATTACTATGGAAACATATGGCTATGGAGCCATATGCGCTTTTTACCGACTCAGAGACTACAGCTTTGCTAGGACTTGCATGAAAATTTCAGGAATGATAGGTATCATGAAGATGAGTACATAAAATTGAAACAAGTCGAAGAGGCAGGAGAGAGCTCCTAGCAAAAGGGCTTTGTAACCATTCTAAGGTTCGAAAAAACAGGCCATGAATCGATGATTACAGTACAGAGGAGTGGCCCCTGAAAAAAAATGTCATGGAAGGTAACCGATATGAGTATCAACTGAAAGTTCTCTATGAGAGCTTTTCAAAACAGTTCTTAAACTGACAGTTTTTGCTTCAGTGGGGGCACAGGGGGGGGAATACATGAAAAATGTGTTTCCTCCCTCGCGAACGGACACCCGTGATCTAAAAAATCTGAAAAAATTATCAAGGGAGATGTTTATAGTATGATCCTGGAACATGACATGTTTCTTGATTTTATTCGTTACTGGTTACTGCATTTTGTAAGTAGAGTACAATACCCTTCTGACATGAGCATAGGTCTGTCTACCCAACTTGTTTTAACATTCGTTCACGTTATTCGGTACCCATTACTTTCGTTTTCAGCAAAGTGTGGCACACACTTTTCATGAAAATGATGTCCTATAGTTTAGTGTAAACTCAACTCTGCATGTTCATGTTGAAATTTATTATCATTTATAGAAGGAAAAGTATCGTCTTTTAACGTTGCAATTCCTGTCGTTTTTTAGTATGGAATTCACTTATCTTAGATTTCTATGCATATAATGTATAATATTATCAATTTTCATATGGTGATTAACTCAATAACTTGCAGTCACTCACTCTTCATTATTATATTAGTCCACGTGGTATAGTGGTTAGAGCACTCATCCCGTAAGCGGAAGGTCCCTGGTCCGAGCCTCGTTGGAGACAACGAGATTTAGTATTTTGGGACTATAAGCCTGTATCACCTTGTGGTGTGCCGATATATTCGATCAAGATAATGAGATACTCTATCTCTAAGCGAAAGCCCGAAAGGGGCTGTTGTGCTAAAGCAAAAATTTTTGCGAGAATTATGCAAATCATATGTATCACATCTTCATCTAAGGATGTAAGAAAGATCTTTTAATAAGTTCTTAGAAACTGAAGGACGAGTACGGGAGAGAAAACTTATCATGAAATTTCTCCCCATGATACCGGTCTAAATTATCTTTATGCTACATTTAGAACTAATTTATTGGTTATTTCCATTAGAAATGATTGATTGAAGGGTACCGTTAGTGAGAAAATTAAAAATACTGATTATTTTTCTCACCCATGGCCAAAACAATCTGTGTCCTCCATCAAATCCTTGAAGAGTCGCGAAATAACTGGCACATTTCGTACGATAGCGCATTAAAATTCAATTTCTCGACGTCAATGTACCTTATTCAACTGTTAGTATCTAAAGAGTCTTTTGAAGGATTACAATTCTGTGCCAAAATGTTTTATCTTAATATGTTTCCTTCGTTTGTTATCCCTTCAATCAAAATCCCTATATGCCTGGATAAGTTATGCGGAAAACCCTAGATGAAAGTCGGAAATTGTTTAGTCTTACTATTATTTGATTTTCATTTCCTTTGAATGGGACCTAAGAAAAAGAAATTCGCATCATTTGCTGAAAGCAGGACCCTTCTATCTATCCACGTTCAAAAGTTGTGTTTGAACATACACAAAAAAGCAACAAAAAAATACATACGGATACAAATGATAACCTTCTCTCTTCGGAAGTCGGTTGAAAAATATCGAAAACATAGTTTTTGTTGCATTCAAGAAAAAAGAACAGAATTATTATCCCTGACGTCCTTTTTGCAAAAACGTTTGTCTTTGATATTTTTCCACTCATTCAGCAACAAAACGTTTTTCATTCACACGAGCATTACTTCATTGGCATTATTTCTCTACAATGAAAACTGATGAAGCTATGAATTTTCAAAGAGACTGCGAATGGCAATTTTACGGAATTTTAAACATCCCCAGACTATTATAACATAACATTAAAATAGTCGAAGATTATTTAACACATTTTTACTTTAAACTAACGCTACGAGCTTGTAAAATTCCATTGAAATCGACGGAGGCAAGGTCACTACTGGGGTCAATTTACTTTGGAATGGCTTAAAAATATTTTGGACCAACAGCCATAAAAAAAAGTCCGGAAAAGAAATTCAACTTGTCATCACAATAGGAACATGTCTTGTAACCGCACCCAAAACAGAAAATATAATCAAACCCTTCAAAATCGGCGATCATATAATGATCAATTATGCGAGGTCTTATGCTGAATCAATTTTAAATTTGGTCCTAGTGATATACGGGTTTTTCAGTATACTCGTACGAGTATTATCCACCTTAATTTCGATGTTCATCTATTCCTAGCATTGTCATACCATGATAAAGATTCTTTTTCCGTTATAAGTTTTATGGTAACACAATTTCAAAAAGCAAGCTAAATTAATAATTTCATCGTAATTGCATTTTGTAAAACAGTATAAAATATATCTTTCCTGAAAACTAGATAACAGAGAAAAAACTAAATATTTAAATATCTACTCATTGACATAAATTTCTCATTTGCATGATAATTACACCAACATTTAATTCTGATTCCTCCAACTCGAAGAATATTAAGCAATCAAAAATTATGCCCCAATAATCACTAAGTTACCAAACCAGCCCGAAAGCAATCTACAAATTAAATCGTTTTTTACCTTGATCTTAAACTAGCAGAACGTGATTGATTCCCTGTTGACTTGGATGTTGGTGGCAATTTGAACGTTGTCCCGTTGGTCAGCTGTGATAGTTGACTGGCGCTTGTTCTTGGTAGACGCGATGACGATGATTTTGAAATCGCAGGACGAACTGGGCTTGTGCCCGCGCAAACCACAACACCGAAATTCGAAAGCACCACGGAGGCACTAAACAAAAACATTGCAAATACAAGAAGTGCATTGTACCTACGATTTGATGCACTTCGTATCATACGCGACGGCTTATTTGATCTGGCCATGTTGGCCGGCATTTCCATTTTCGCAGTAGTATCTTTCTCTATTTGGGATATCGAGATTGTATGTTTATTTGTTTGAAATATTCAATGCAAGAATTTCGTCCCGCTCAAGCAATCAAACACAAACACGCTCACTTTTTGGGGTATTTGCTTCCTATCAATTCTTCTTCTTCTACTTCTGAGGTTCAGACAAACCTCAATGAATATAAACACAACACTTCACTGGAGCTAAATAGCTTTCTTGGTGCTTCCAAGGAACTGCGAAAGACACAATAATCTGGTGTTATCTATTGAAGTTGAAATCAATAAGAAACAATTGCATTCGCGGTACAAATGAAAACAACCGTGCAATACGCGGCAACAACGCCTAGAACAGAACTAGGTCATAGAAAGAAAAAGTGAGAAAACTTCAAGGCCTTTGCAACACAAGCTAGAATTTTTGTAGCGTGGAAGAAACCGATACTTTTGTATAATTGCTCAATTATTGATTTCAACTTCAAGGCAGACATTCAGATTCAGCTGTAACACTATCACGTTTCTGATTTAACCATCCATAAGATTTCAATTCAAAAGACGATTTTTTAAAGTACTCCACGATCCGATCAATTCAAATCTTATTTTTGGATTATTTAGTCTAGGGAAATAGTTCAGGTCCCTTACACCTATTCCTTTAGCTAGAAACGTAAACGATTTCCTCTCGCAAGCGAACGAGATTTTTTATCGTTTCTGCGCACAACCGACTCGTAACACGTTCAGTTCAAGTCTGTCTGGAATTTGTCTTTTGCACAACATCAAATCAAACCTTCCAGTACGAAAAAGCTACCAAGACGTTGCGTTGCGCCAACTTACTCGCTGTATCTTTGAGATACACACCAATCTCAGCAAGCCGAATGGAGTGCAGAACAGCCAATACATACATGCAAACAATCGTTGCTTATTTCCAGCTAGATCTCTAGCTGAAAGCATAAAAGAGTTAGCATTTTCTGCACTATTGCTGACTGCATCGCCAATAGTCCACAAGGCAAACTAACTGGAACGAGAGTGCTTTATGTTGCTCTCGCAGAGATGCAATTTCTTGGTACAGCACAGCCAGCAAAAACACTACACTAGGTTACTACGTCTTATATGTGTCGTTTGTAGTAAGCCAACATGGTAGTCACTGTGATGTGGAGACAGTGCCTTAGCGTGACCCCCACGTACTTGACGCCGGTCCCCACAGAAACTGTTTCTTTGCAGAAATTCGCTCCGAGCACTATCAAGACAATACGTTGTCTTCATTCAACCATTGCATCTTCGCCCAGCGAGAGTTTCTTGAGATAATTGCTAGTAACTATCCATTGCGTCAATTTTCTTTCACTTGTTTCCACAAAATTCTCGCATAGCTTGAAAATCATAGAAATCTGGAGACATGAGGTTTATTCAAATTTTCTGAAAAATTATTTACGCTCAGACAGTATATGATCAAGTATGTCAATTAGATAGAAAATTTCTTCAAGAACAGAAAAGATTTCACCAGATGATAGGAGATTTAATCAGAAGGGTTTGGATTAAACATTGCACCTACGCTACACATCAAATGTTCTCAGCATAGGTACTTGCCCGGTTGAAAATGCTTTGGCTAAGTTTCAGTTGCGAAGAATAAAATATTCAGATTTCCGGTATAAGTTACATAACGTTGCTAGTGAATCGAAATATTGTTGAAGTCAATTATTTCGTTTTTTCTGTAGGCCTATTTGATTTTTTATTCCCCTCAGGCCTTGCATCGCTTTCATTGAAAACGCATTTGGACTCTTTGATGTCATCCTAACTACTGATGGGAGTAAAAAATCAATTCGAAACAATGTTACCTACGAGCTGTGACAATTAAGTAATGAGACTGATTCCATGAAAACCGTATATTTAAAAATTATTCTACAACTCTGCCATCCCCTTCAAAGTAGTCTCCTTGGGCATCTCTACAATGATTTCAGCGCATTTTCCGTGCTTCGTAACATTTCTGAAACGCTTCGACTGGGATGTCCACGAGTACCCTCGTTACGGCCGCCTGGATGTTCGTAATCGACTCAAAATGGGTTCCTTTGACCACCGATTTTGTTCTCATATCCTGTAATAACTCGATCAAGCAGCGTGGGATCGTTTTTCACTTGTTCCAAACAGTCTTCTGCGACGGTGTTTCGATGCTGCTTTTTCTCCTCAGAAAGGTTCACAACTTTTCCATCCCAAAATCGTCGGTTAAAATTTGTCTGACTGTTTCACGGTTCATACCCAGTCCCGAGGCCACCATTCGAACTGTTAAAAGCCGATCTTCACAGATTAGGGCGCACACACGCTGCGTATTTGCATCAGTCCGCACCTCGACTGGTCTCCCGCTCCACGCCTCATCTTTCACGTTTTCACGCCCCTTCTTAAACTCTTTATGCCATTGAAACACCTGGGCACGACTAAGAGCACTATCACCATGCACTTTTACAATTCTGGTGTATGTTTCCGAAGCTGACGCTCTTGATTTCGTTTCTCCATTTTCGTGACAAGCACCACCAACACACGTCTACTCAACACGACATAGCGAACTAAACAAGCTAGAGCAGTGAAAAATGTATCAATCGAGAGAAGAAGGATACCGGAGAAGAGGAAGGAAATTTCAAGGACGCAGGTATACTACCAGCGTGACAATAAAATCAGTCTCATTACTTAATTGTCAGACCTCGTACATGAAGTGGAGGTGAACCGTATTTATGTGCTTAAAAAACTGAAGAACTTGAAAACTCAAAGATTCCTAAGGAACCTAAACTAAAAGCCTCGATTCGAAATTTCAAGTCTCTTTTGGATTAGCCAAGTTGCACTCTGTAGACTACAAATAGGCTTTTGTTCATATACAATACATTGAAGTAAAATTTACAATTCACATAATTTTGAATCCAGCAAATTTTCTTCAAGAACTATTTGAAGAATTTTTTAATTAGTTTTAATTAGATGTAGAAATCATTAAGATAGATCTGAAACTCCAACTCATGTCCCAATCGACTCTTTGTAAATTGAAGCAATATTACTTCTCATGTAGCAACTCCGAATAAAACACTGAGCAAAAGAACATGCAAAGTCAATTGGGAATCAGTTGAGGCAATCCCGCCACGTACATGCACGATGTGGAGGCTTTAAGTTTGCTCAATGCGGTTTCGTCGTGGATGATGGACACTCCTCAGGAGCTGCCACACGCCATCATCCACAGGGCAGCTCGACCGCGTGGTCCAAAAGTGAATATTGGTGAAGAATAAGTGGTTCTTTCACTTAGGAGACCGGCACCATTATACTTAAATACACGATGGAGTTGATCCAATCTAAGAAATATTTCAATCAAATTTTCTTTACATTAGTCAAATTATATTTTTGGACCAGACTAACATGCATGCTTGGGTTAAGCTCTTATTGTTTAAAAAAAATTATACATAGTGCCTCAGTTTAAGTGTTGCCGCTTGTCTTTCATCGTTGTCCTAACTTACGGCTTAGTACCTTCTTCGCTTGCCTGCTGGAAGGAGTCTTTCGGAAACTTTGGAAGGTAGCGAGCCTTATACTGATCAGCAAGAGGCAGGAAATCCTTGATTCATCGTCCACAATGTATGCTGGATAAGACTGGGAAAGTGCTCAAGAAATTCATCAGGGGAGTATTCAGTGACGATATCTGTGCTGCTGTAGACCTTTCTCCTCGACAGTATGACTTTAGGGTAGAACACTCCACCATCAACGCAGTTGCAAAAGACGTGAGTGCAGTTCAATTGGTGGAGGCACACTACCGTACCAAGCAACGGGGAATTCTGTTAATGTCATTTGATGTTTTTGACACCTTCTTTTTAACAACGGATAATAGGATCCATTTGGATGCCGATAGGAAAGAGGGTTATGGATTGGATACCAACTCCACAATCATAACACAAATAATTAAATTAAGTTAGTATTTTAATTAGTCTGCGTCAAAATGAAGACATTAGAGAGATAGTTGCCAACGAGGGTAGACAACGCTCATTCAATGATTGGCAGTAGTCCTGGGTGAACAATATGAAGAGGAGCTCGATAGCATGCTAACTTGTACCTAACCCAGCTCTTGAGTGGGCATACATGTTTTCGGTCTAACTTGCACAAGATTGTTAAGTCACGGTCTACTGACTGTAGGTTTTGCACACAGGAGAGAGACGATGCTGCCAAATTTTTTGCGCGCAAGAGATGAGACAGATTCTATGGTTGTCTCTATAGGAAAACGGGAGAGCACCCTCTAAATAGACCTAGTCGCATTAACACATGCGACTCTTTGCTGAATCGTAACCAAAACGAATCATTCCTAAAAGAATTATAGAGGGTGATGAAAAATGGATTGTTTACGATAACGTAGTCTGAAAACGATCATAGACCAAGCAAGATGAGCCCCCACAATGAATGTCCAAAGCCAATATTCACCAAAAGAAGATTATGCTTTCTGTGGGGAATAGAAGTGTAAAGTCAGTCTACTTTGAGCTTCTTCCAAGAAACCAAACTATTGATTCGAATGACTACTGCCGTCACCTATGGAAATTAAATGAAAAAATTTAAAAAAACGCCCTGGATTAGCCAATTGCAAAGGCGTGATGTTCCATCATCATAATGCCGGACCCTAAACTTCCTTGATAACCCGTCAAAAATTAATGGAGCTCAATTGGGATGATGCCACATCCGCCCTATAGCCCTGGCTTAGCTCACCTTCAAAATCAGTTGAATGATAAAACTTTCGAATTCGATCAGGCTGTTAAAAATGAATTGGACCAGTTCTTTTTTAACTTACCAAAAGATGGCAAAAGGTCATCCAACAAAATGGTCAATATATCATTGATTAGTGTTTGTTGTTAATATAAATAAATTTAGTTTGAAAATCATGAAAATAACGACATTAATTATCGAACAAACAAAAACGAATGCACAATTGTAAGTATTTTACGGCAAATGACCGACTAGCGCAAGTGACGATTTCATGTTCGACAGAAGATGTAACTATTTGTTATATTAGATATTAACTAAATCAAAGCAAAAAATATTATAGAACAAGTTGAGTAAGCAGGAGAGTGCTCCTACCAGAAGGTCTTTGTAAAAATCCTTAGGTTAGAAACAAGTTTTCTAATGGCGTGAATCGATAACTTGAGTTATTCATCCAATACTTAGATATGAAATCGTTCAAATTTATACAAAAGATGCACAGTTTCTTTCATAAGCACAGTGCAGCCGCCATTTCGATCTAGCTTAAATGATTTTTCTGAATGCTCGGCCGATTGAACATGTTCAAGTTAAACACTATTCCTTAAATTTTCATGAAAATTGAAAGAAAATAAAAGTGCCTAAGTCCATTTTAAATATATATAGGGTTTTCCAATAAGAGGTGTTATTTTGAATAGATCTTCTGATTTAACACCTTGCGACTTCTTCCTTTGGAGCCACGTGATAGAGAAGGCCTATGCCGATAGCTCAGTGTCGATTCAAGATCTCAAAGATGAAATTCGTGAGGCTATCGAGGACATAGGGCAACCACTTTGCGATTTGGTTATGGAAAATTTCATGAAGAGGATATGGTCCTGTAAGCGTGTCGTAGTGGTTATTTGCTCAATGTTAATTACTGCTATTAACGGCATATCTTCTTCTTTATACTGAAATAAATATTCGATCATTTGTATTAAAAATGGCATTTTTCTTTTAATATCAAAATAACACCTCTTATTGGAAAACCCTATATCAACCATAAACACGTGTTATTGTTGGTGTAATTCCATATAATTGAAATGGCTATAACTCACTTGATTATAATTCGATCTCAATTAAATTTTGTGAACATATATATCTTATGTGAATCTATCTAATTGCGAAATTTCAAGAAGTTTGAAGGTACCGTTTTGATTTTATGGGCAAAAATGTAAAATCTACAAATCATACTATTATTAACAAAGTTGAGCGAATTTCGATTTCTGAGG
Source organism: Odontomyia ornata (assembly GCA_963969285.1). Taxonomy (NCBI): domain Eukaryota; kingdom Metazoa; phylum Arthropoda; class Insecta; order Diptera; family Stratiomyidae; genus Odontomyia; species Odontomyia ornata. The sequence goes on along the minus strand of OZ017738.1, from coordinate 491,728,223 downwards.
TATTTGTTACCCTTGTACTCATAATGGTCCAAATTCATGATAATTTTCAGATTTTTCGGCTGAAAGGTGTCAAATCGCGAGGGGGGGGACACAAATTTTGGGTACATTTTGCCTTCCCCTGGACCCCCTAATTCATAAAATCATTTTTTTATTTCAGATTCTAAAAGTTCTAATCAAAACCTTTGATTTGATACCTCACTCGACTACCTTTAATGAAAAAAAAATTTTAAGGGCCAATTCGTTATTAGGGAGGGCCCCCCTTAAACATTTTTTAAATTTTTGTTGAGGCCTTAACTTTTGAGAGACCATCACTTTTGACCTTTTCACAAAGTTTGAGCATTCTAGCTTCTATAGTTTCTGAGGAAATCAGCTGTGACGCACGGACAAACGGACAGACGGACGGACGGACAGACGGACAGACAGGTCGCGAAACTAGTAGGTCTTTGTAAAAATTTTTTTACAAAGACCTAAAAATGAAGAGAAGACAGATATGAGCAATGATGTTGGATCAAAATATAAAGAACATGTGTCAGAGATGGTGCCGAAAACAGTAAAATTAAAGTCGACACCGAAATCGCTTATTCAATCATATTTATTAAGTACGAGGCGAACGATTACAATACAATCAACTAACTCTCTCGCGCATCCTGTTGCTCACGTCTCACGCTATAGCGTGGCCAGATGATAGCTCGGTTACTCCTGTTTCGGAATCATCCTCGATTTCGCCGTATTCATTTTCGTTGTCACTGGTTGAGGCGTTGCTGATGTCGTCTAACTGCGGTGCTGATTCACAACAGGGTTTCATTTTTTCCGAGGTAAACACTGAACTAAAATATCATCAACCAATATCTCCACTAAATATCGGTCGTTACCGAGACATTTTTGAACAACAAATAGGCCTTTCTACTTCGGCTCTAATTTTCGTGAGTGTCCCGTTGCAGGTGGCTTGTGTTCCAATAGAACCAAGTCATCAACAGCGTAGACGGTGGGGGCAGCGTGTCGTTCATCAAACCATCTTTTCCATTTTTTGCGTTCCCTTGAGATGTTAGTCAATGCAGCGTCTCTTCTTTCCCTCATGTTTGTTTCGATCAAATCTCCAACGGTTTATTGTAGTGCAGATAACAGACGATTTCGAAGAATTTCATTAAGCCAGAAATCGAACACAATCTCGTTCGGGCTATATCCAGTCGTATCATTTTTCTGGGTGTTAATAACCCACTGAAGTTCGCGCATTTCTTCGTCCCAACGATTTTGTTTCCAATCTGAGGGCACAAATAATTGAGTATCGATTGATGCGCTCGCTCTACTTACCCATTGGCTCGAAGGGTACGAACTGCGTTTTTGATGTGTTGAATATTGTTTTCAGCACAATATTGAGCAAATGACTCCGCTGTAAACGCAGAGCCCCGGTCGATGATAATGCAGGAGGGAATTTTATACTTAGTTATTATTATTGTTTTTCCCAATGCGAAATTATCTACGTCATCCTGGCATGACTGCACAACATTCCAACGTACTCCTTTTGGAACGGCAAAACGTAGCTCCGTGTCGACGACACGATAAAGACAGTGATCCTTGATTCGATACTCTAACTTCAATTGTTTTTGTTGCATTGACGTGCTGTATTCCTTTAGGACGGCAATTATGTTTTTCAGGGTTTTGTCCCGAAGTTGCATCGTTAGAAGCCAGTCTTGTTGACCGATCGAGACAGTAAGTATGAAACCGGCTGTTTCCATATCTTCCGCAGCTCGGCTGAGTGTATCGGCGTGAGCCATCTTAGATCCGGAATGATGAACGATATTGATGTCGAATTTGAGAAGTCGCGTCCACAATCGGAAGTTCGGGGTTTCATTATGCGGCAATTTTTAAGTTTGGCCATAGCGCTGGAGTCCGTCACCAGTTCAAAGTGTTTTCCTAGGAGGTAAATCTTGAAACACTCCACCCCGTTGACGACTGCAAGGACTTCGTAACGAAGATACAGGCTCTCAGTTTAGTACAATGTCGACTGTTGTACGTTACGGGCTTCCAGTTTCTACCATTTTCGAATTGGAGTAACACAGCAGCAACACCATGGCTGCTGACATCGGTTTGCACTTGTTGTTCCGCAGTTGCGTTATAAAGTTCAAGGATATATTGCATAATATGTTTTTGTGCGTCTTAAAAGCTTCTTCATGTTTCAGATCCCAAGAGTATGGAGTATCTTTCTACAGTAGCTTTATAAGTGGATGAGCAATAATCGCGTAGTTCTCCAAAAGCTTCCGAAAGAATCCGGTCAACCCCAAAAATCGACGGGTTTCTTTGATATTCGATGGAAGCATGAACATTTTTATTGCTTCGGTCTTCTCACAGCCAGGAACAATTCCGTTTTTGTACCACGGTGATCCAAGAAATTTATCTTGCTTTGCAAAAATCGGCATTTGTCTATCGGTAGCGTAAGTCCAACTTTTCTCAATAGATTAAGAAATTTTTTGAGTTTGTCGATGGCTTCGGGTATTGCTTTTGCGGGCATGATCACATTATCACGACTTTTTGAAATTCTCCAGGAGCATTTGCCAGATCGAAAGGCATACGGTTAAATTCCATCTTGGCTCGTTAGTTAGAAAGGTGGTAAATTGTTTTGACGACTCATCTACTTCTATGTGATGATACTTGGTACGGAAATCCAAACATGAAAAGTATTTATTTCCCGCAATAGACGCAAATATCTCATCGATTACCGGCATTGGGAAAGGTTGTTTCACGTTGATTTCGTTTAATTGGCAGTAGTCAATACAAAGTCAATACTCGCCTTTTTTTTGACCAAAACTATTGGTGACCGTATGATTAACGATCGATCTTTTTGCGAATGGAATATGGTAAGGTTCTAGGTCAACTGGTTTATCTGTTTTAAAATTTATCCGGATAAATTCGCTATTGGCAATTAACACTAACTTTAATGTATTTTTGCCCATATCCAATACAGAGTCACCAACTTCCACTTTGTCTAAGTCCACTATTCTTTCCATATGGTAGTCTCCACCTTTTATTGGCAAACGTTTACCGTTTCCGCACAAAACGTCACTACCCAAGAGTACATTCTCACAAATAAAATCATTGTTCATGACCAACATGGTTGTCTCAACCGATTGATTGTCGAATGTCACTGTCATGCGTCATGTCATTGCCCGCAAATATGTTTTACATTCCTGCAGTGAAACATCCGTAAGTTTTTCGGCAAACACTTCCCGAACAAGCGTACGATTACGGCCGGTATCGATGAAAGCTACAGTTTCTTTATCGTTTACTTTTATTTTTGTTCGATTGGCCTCATCTAAACGTTCAGTTTCACCTAGTTTATTATTGGGACATAATGTGCCCTATGCGCGTTCATAAATTGCACCTCTCGCGGCGTTGAGATTTTGAGAAATTTATGGACAAGTGTCCCGGAAGAAAACAATTAAAATATGTGCGTAGCTGTCTTTGGTCATTTGTCTTTAAACTATTCGAGTCGGCACTTGTTTTCAGGATCTTAATGGGATCCCGACTGGCATGGTTTGCTACACTTACACTTTTACTTTTATTCGGCGGATGGCTTCGAATAATTCTGTTGTAGACTCCAAACACGCTAGTGCATTTTGCGGAGCGCTCAGATCAAGATTGGTTCGAACGTATCAAGTCGTTGTCTTTCCATTAATGTTGCCTCTTTGAGAAATCGCGCACACGTGGTAAAAACGCGACTCGATAGATTCCCCCGATTTTCTGGTCGTTGTTATAAGCTTCTCATGGATGGCACGCTCATTTAGATCGTTTGGGAAATTTTGTTCCAAGTCGCGTGCGAGCGTTTCCCATGAAACATATGGCCACGGATGGCTCTCAAACCATAATTTTGCTGCTCCTTTAAACTTTAACGGTGCGGCGAGAAGCAACTGCTGGTCGTCCCAGTCGAATGTGTCTCGCAGCATGTTAATCCGACTTACGAGTGAGCCGACGTAAGTGACAGCTCGGAGTATGCATCAAAATCGGATAGCAGCTCACTAACTTCACGAACGGTGAGAGGGCGGCTACTAATACGTGTTGTGGGCAAAACCGGTGTTTGTTCTTCCGTATTGTGATGCGTTATCAGCGCAGTACCCGACGGAAAGGCAACGAGCGGTTGCGGACGTATAAGACGCTGGGCGTTTTCGGCGGCAACATTGAGACGTTTAATGTTGCTGACGGCAGCATCGCGGGGCATGTTGCTGGCGGTGGCATGATCGGCTGTATGTCGGCTTGTAGTGCTTCCATCGTATTAGTCGGCGTTTGTTGGGACGTCTGTACGTATGTATTGGTCGGCGTTTGCGAAAACGACTGCACGTTGTTTTTGTAGGCGATGTGAGCATTGGTCGAATTGATACTGTGTTTATATGGTGGAGGGCACTTGGAACATGTTCCTGCCAGCACGTTCCCCCAACAATTACATAATTTCCTCGAACTCGTCACGTGTTATTGGATTCGATGTTTCGGACGGAGAATACTCTTCCTTCATTTCTACACATTTGTTGTTCACTTCATCGGTGTCTAATATTCCTCTAAGGCATGCGATCTGATTCGCCTTAGTGCCCGACATCGAACGATTTAAGGACTTCAGCTTGGCACGTAGCTGTTTGTTAAATAGGCCTTCAAGCTTCACCAACAGCATTTTACAATTTTAAATTGTATACATAGTCTCGCATAAACGTCGTTCACTTTAGGGTGATATCCCACTTCTGAATATTGTCAGAGACGGTGCCGAAAACAATAAAATTAAAGTAGAAACCGAAATCGCTTATTCAATCTTATTTATTAAGTACGAGGCGTCCCCATTGAACAATTACAATCAACTAACTCTCTTTCACATCTAGTTGCTCGCGTCTCAGGCTATAGTGTTGCCAGGTGACACATAAAAATGAATTTAAATCAAATTCGCAAGAAGTACATGAAGCATATGTTAAATTTACCGATGAAAATATCCTTCAAGATCCAAAAAAAAGCTCTTTAACTTTGTAAATATCAAGCGTAGGACCCAAGGCTACTCTTTATCTATGATTTTCAAAAATTCAGTTTCTTCTACCCCTTAGCAAATCTAAGGGCTTTGCACAAGTTATTTTTAAGAAGTTTATTCTAATCCTGAGAATCCGTCAAACTCCGTTTCTGTAATGGCTCCTGTGACCTTGATTGGTGAGGTTCTATTACTCAGAATAAAATTCCTAATACAATCATGGGCTTAAGACTTAAATCAGGAGTCTAATCTCAATCTTATTCCCAAAAAATTTCTGGTCCCGTACAAGAAGCAATTAATCTGACCTCAATCCATCATTTTCAATAAATTACTCTCTAGTGGCATCTTCCCTTCTTATTGAAAATCTTCTTACTTAATCCATAAGAAAAACGATAAACGATATTTTCAAAATTACAGGGGAACTGCTAATTATTAGCCTTTCCAAAGCTTTTTGAAAAAATACTTTGCAACGAGATTTCCTCTATTATAGAAAAAAAAAATTCCACTACTAACAATCTTAACATTAGGACATCAAATGTTCTGTGTGAGATGGAAAAGGTTCACCGGTTTGTTGTAATGCATACAGATTTCTACAAAGCATTTAATCGTATAAATCATGAAGCATTGATAAATAACCTCCATAAATTTGGAATCACTGGCCGTTTATTCAATTAAATTCATTCCTATCTTAAAGACCACACTAAAGTTGGCAAATTTTACGCACGCATATCATCCCTTTGGAGTTCCTCAAGAAAGTCATCTTGGACATCTTCCATTTAATATTTTCAGTTTTGATATCTCAGCAGTATCACATAATGTACTTCATCTTTTTGATGTGGATGACCTTATGGTTTACCGCGTTATTTCATTTTTATCAGATATAATGTTTTTGCAGACCAAACTCAACACTCTCTTTGAATGCTGCAATAACAAACAACTCTCTCTAAACTTGGATAAATTCCAGATGATAATTTATTCAAGAAAAAAGGGACCTTGGACTCCAGAACTAATCTACTCCAATCATCACTATTTCGTAAACTTGCCCACCAGTGGTTGAACCCCAACAAGGATCTGCTGTTAGCTTCTGTAGCCTCTTCCCATCAAGTCCTCAGTCTTCCTACTGGACATCTTCCTTATGCTCTACCCGTTAATGTTCTTTTGGATAGCCGGTTGTCTTCCATTCTGTATATATGGCCCACCCATTGCATTTTACGTAAATTTACGCTAAAGGAAACAGGCGGATCGTCAAATAATTCACACAACACATTATTGTAACGTAGTCTTCACTCTGTTTCTTGCTTCGCTGAGCTGTAGAATTTTTGAAGCACATCTCATGCTTTGACAGAAAGCAAATCATGTAATTCATAGAAAAAAACAAAGAAATGTTCCTTCAATTTGACGATTCTCCTTATTTAGTCGATACTGTATTCCAATTAAGCAAATTTAATACTAAGCAAAAGTCAATATTTGTTTGTATAAGAATATATCTGACTTTAAATTCAATCCGGAATACAAAAAGTTTTGAAATATCTATTTAAAGTTATTTCAATTACCCTGAAATAGCCTGAACTTTTTCCTTTTGTTAAATAACAAACGTCCATTTTTGCGAAGAAAATCACATTAATTTAACTTTTTTGGATATGCAACAAACTAAATTCGTTATTCATTAGCATTCCGCCGGCAAGCGACTTGCTTTGTTTTGCGCTAAAGCAAGGGTTGACTTCTAAACTGGGAATATGTCAGCAGCTAACGTTAATTCCACAACCTTGTTTCAAACCACTCCCTGCAAATCTCGTTTAATTTTTTTAGTACAATGGATGAATAAGCTCAATTCCCTATGCACACCAACCCACCAGTTCACCTAATGTCAGTATAATGTTCAAAACGTCTCAGCTTTTCTATTTCTCACATTGATAATGCAACCCAACTACAAATTTAATAATACTTTAGCTTACAAGTCCATAAATAACGAAAATCAACTTCCTTACTTAATTTTACAATTAGGAAAGAATCCCAACCATTCCAAGCAGGTTACCCGCTTAAATCTTTCGTTTTAACTTATGCACTCCGTATTCACTTGCCATACTTATGCCCACTCATATCACTTACTATCAAATTCCCATCAACTATGTATGTGCGTTGGTTTTTTATAACCATCATAAATTGTCACAAATGGGTTTCAGATAATGTAACACAGATAATTCCAGATGCGCGCTACAAAGAAATATCTCCATCATAATTCAGGCCATAAATGGTTGACTTTTTGCTTCCTCGATTAGAATTACAATTATACAATAATGTGGACGGCGGCAGTCGAAAACTAACGCAGTGTCAATGCACTAATATGCAGGTGACAGATCGGGAGATTTACTTAAGGCTTAGAGTACAGTTATGAAATGTCTTCGGCAGTATTGTGAAACTAGAACGAAACATAGCTTTGTACAATTTTGGGAATATTTTCGCATCATAGTTGGAAATAATGTGGAGAATAGTGTCAACTGCATATTAGGAGCATTAACAAGACCCTATTCACCACCTCTGCGTTCCCACGGTGACACTTTCTGCAGCTCCGTGATTTGTATCATGTGCAACACCTAAGAACTAGATTATAAATTTTTCTAAAATTTATACAACTGAGTCAACGAGGAGCTGCACTTAGCCTGATAGCCCGTCGAATTAGAAGTTACGTTCACATGTCCACTCCAGCCGAACCGTTGCAGCGCAACTGCTGCACTCTTGCACTGTTACATATTTCGCAGCTTGAAATCGTACAAGACAGGAGTCAATTTTTCTTGTCGGAATGTCCGCAGGTATTTCCTGCGTCAGATACCTCCAAGTGCTTTTCCATCGCTTACAGCAAAACATTTTCGTTTTGAAGTTATGTTTTGGCTTCTAGTCAATCGGTCAACTTGCGCGAAACATTGGTTCTTCGAATGGTCGGCATTTGTGCAAATCCCAACGCGTTACATGGAGACGAAATTTATACTATGTTAGTCGAATGCCCACGGTGCGAGCGCACTAGAGTGTCCACTAGAGGCTTGTATTCTTTTTAATCATATGTTGCCTTTAATATTGAATCTTCTGAGAAATTGAAATTCGAAATATTTACTTAGCAGGCTCATCAAATGTTGTAAACGGAACTTAAAATACACAATTTGATTGATTCTATATATATATATAAAAAATTTTTTACAAAGATCTACTAGTTTTGCGACCTGTCTGTCCGTCCGTCCCTCCTTCACAGCAAGTTTCCTCAGAAACTATAAAAGCTAGAGTACTCAAGCTTTGTGAAAAGGTTAGAAGTGATGGTCACTTAAAAGTTTAGGACTTACCAAACATTTAAAAATTTTTTAAGGGCCCCCCACCTTATAACGAGTAGCCCTCAAACATTTTTTTTCATCAAAAGTAGTAGAGAGGCTTATTTAATGAAAGGACTTCATTAGAACTTTTAGAACCTGGAAGAAAAAAAAACATTTTATGGATCAGAGGAGGCAAAATGTACCAAAATTTTGTCAACCACCCCCATCGCGATTGGACACCTTTGAGCCGAAAAATCTGAAAATAATCACGAAAGTGGGTCTCAACTTTGTTTCATATTTTAAATTGACCTAGGCACTTTTATTTTCTTCCTATTTGGATGAAAATGCCGGCTGCAATGTGCTTATAAATACAACTCTGCATCTGTTGTATAAATTTGACCGATTTTTTATCCAAGTATTGGATGAATAATTCAACTTATCAATTCATACTATCAGAAAATTTGTTTCGAACCCTAGGATGGTTACAAAGACCTCCTGGTAGGAGCATTCTCCTGCTTACTCAACTTGTTAAATGTTATTCCTGGTATATTTAAGGGAACAACGCTTGAACTATTATACAGCTCAGTTATATTGGATTTTAAATGGACGATGTGCGGATTTGCTATTTATCACTAGCTGCAGTTCCTGGCAACACTTTCCCATGATCATGGCTATCGAATTATGGCCCATGACCATGGCTACCGAATTATGGCCATTATATTGTAATAATGTAAATAGGCTAAGCCACAATCCTGTGTTTTCATGTTTTAGCTTAACATTAAGCCATCCGACCTTAGGTAATTAGGATTTGGTTAGTATTAATATCCTCGAAAAGGTCTTGAAATCTTAGAAAATTATTGACACTGAAGAAGGGAGCAACTTACTCCCGAAATATATATTTGTCGAAAAAACAAAATAATAGCGTTTAATTGGAAAACATGAAAACGCAGGATAGTCTGGAAGCGCTAAACATGGGAAAATACACAGAGGCTAAGCCACAAGTTGAATGAGAAGCTGGAATGCCATTTTTGAGCGGATAAAGCGAAGTTCTAATAAAGCTAACACTGTCAAATATGATGGACATGGGACAATTTTTTCATCGATGGATCAAACATCAAAATGTTAAAAGTAAAATGCTTTAAAAGTAAGCTTTTGGACATAATATATTCAAAACAACCTGCACAGATCAACCGTCAGACATACTCAAGAAAACAAGCGTTTTTCAGCAAAAAAAACTGGTAATTTAATTGTAGAACTAGTATTCAGTAACAAAGTAAAAACGATTCATCTTGTATCTTTAACTTCTCATTTATAAAAAATAATAGAAATAAATCAAATTCTTATGCCAGTGCCTTGCTCGGCTGATGTAGATATACAAGTAGTTATCATCACAATTCCTGCCTTGCCAAATCTTTAGTATTATTGTGACCGTGGTGCCATCAAATACAAGAAATAATTGTTTCTTAAGTTAAATTTTAATACCAGCTCCAGCGGTTTGATTTTGTTAAATCAACCCAAGACATCTGTTATTAAAACCTACTTAAAAATTATACAATTGCAATGGTTTTCCTATGAATACCTCATAACTGAGATGTGGTTAGATTGTGATGTTTGTTGGTTTATTCCTTACAATCAGCAATTATGGGTATGCTTTTGTATGCTCTTATTTTTCTGTTTTTATGTACTGAATATTACAACGATGATGTTGGACATGACTCCTACAGATACAGCACTATACGTACTAGTACCATAATTGAATTCTTGCAAACTAACTTGATTCTCTAAGCTATTAAATTATCATGCTTCACTAAGTTTATATCAATGGGGCTGGATACGTTTGTGCATAAGATGCATACAGCAAGGAAATAAAACAGTCTTGCCACAGTTCGAAATGGACAAAGACAGTAAGCAATGCATAATGGGGTAGTTCCTGGTTACAGGAATAAGTAGCCGAGAGGAATCTTCGCCTAACCAGCAAAAAAGAGTAAATGTGTGACCACTAAAGAGTGTAATTATATCAGCAATAGCAATCTGGTGATGTACTGGGACAAACAATTTAAAAAACGGTCATAAAATTGATATTTCCTGGAAGGTAATCCAAGGTTTTTCAAGAAGTTATAAAAATATGCAAACACATATCAAAGCTGCTGCCATCTGGTGGTGGAATGAAAGCATCGGTTTTCAAATTTCCTTCTTTAGTAGAAGATAGTTAAAAGTAGCAATGAAAGAATGGGTAACATAGATAAAATTGGCTTACAATTTTCAACTTTATGAAATTTTCCAAAAACATTTTTTTTTATTTTGGTATGGTAAGTTCATAAATTATACTTACTTTTATCTAGCAGCTACAATTTTTCATACATTTTAATTTTTCACATGTAGAAGGTAGGTTAATATTGTTGTTACTTACGACATCTGTCATCAGCAGTAACGAATACAGTGGCTATGAAGCGGAGGCGTTTTTGAATGATTTAGATACTTTTTGTGTTATTTATGGTGAATATACCTTTACATAGTATCGTGAATCTATCAAGCATTTCGTAAAAAAGAAAATGATGACAATTCTTCTTTGGATTTCGCACCAAGTAACAGGTCAATCAAAATGAGTTGAATGACTTAGTAAGGGACTTAAATTTATCAAAAGAATCTTCTGAAATTTGGTATCCTGTCTAAAGGAGAGAAATTTTCTTACAACAGATACAAAAATTGCATTCTTTTGTACTCGTGAAAAAGATTTGCTACCATATTTTGCCATTGAAGAGAATTTGGTTCACTGTAATGACCTATGCTAGGCTATGGGTGTGAAACATGGATCCTCACCCAAGCATCCGCAAGCATATAGAAAGCCTTCGAGAGACAGGCCCTGAGGCGAATCATGGGACCGAAGTTAGACGGAGACTAACAGCGAATTCGATAAAACCATGAGCTGTATGAAATTTTTGACGAGGTTGAGTTCTGTAATGATTCGTCAAAGGTTCTCCAAAGGAATGTAACCCAACCTCTCATCCGTTTCAGATGTGGTCTTGAGGCGCATCAAGAAACTATGCCTCTTAAGGCCTACAAGTTTGGATGTTACTTCGAGGTAGCTGCTTATTGGCCAACTACCTCAGAGACGAATTTGAGTAGTGAGTCTTAACGTGAGTAGACTAAGCTTAAATACAATTTTTCAGCGCGATCTGCATACCGATACGGTGCCAGACATATACTACTCCAATCGTAAACAAAATATTCTACACTATTTAAAATTGCGTAACCGAACCGAAAGCACTGAACCAATTAGTGGTGGATTGCATAGAATCACGGCCACTCGACAACATACTCACCTACAGCTTCTGTTTCCACTGAAAAACTCTAACTACTGAAAAGAAAGAGAATGTGTAAGTTAGCAATTCATCTTAATTTTTTTCAATAATATCAGAATCTATGTAATAAAATTATGTACTTAAGCTACTTACATTTAGTGAATTGTAAATTCAGTAAATTTGACTTTATCATTTAATTCCTGTTCATTTTTTAAAGTATTTGCTCTATATCTGCTTCTTTTAAAGATATAATACTTTAGTCAATAGTTTTTTTGTGACCCAACAAAGCAAGGTCCGGCGGCTTTGCAAGAAAAAATAATAATAATAATTATATATATATATATATATATATATATATATATATATATATATATATATATATATATATATATATATATATATATATATATATATATATATATATATATATATATATATAATATGACTACAAATCACTACAAGGTTCCATGTGGGTTGCAAAATTCCTGATGTGAATGATTAATTTCAATGAAAAAATAAGAGAAATTTTGGTTTGAAACTTGGGTTAAATTTTATTTTGCTGTTTGCTGTATTGCTTTTTTGCCTTGCGAAAGAATTAGAGCGAAATTCACATATTGAATTGGATTGAAAGGCATATTGGCCCCTTTACATCTAAACTACAGCCTTTGATCGCTTAATATTCAAAACATGTCAAATTTTTCTTAGTGATCGCTCTTAACATTTTCCTCCTTAAAGAAAAGAAAATATTTCAACATCAATGTGTTTTTCCGAATTCATCGATACTAGAAACAATTTTAAGAGTGGGAAATTCCTGCGATGGGACAAATTAAAATTTGACACGTAACGTTATTCAATATTTTAACTTTCATTCTTAACAAGCATACAGTTTTCTTTTAAAACATCGTTTTCAATCAAATTTTCTTTCGAAGCAGGAGGAGCCAAAACAGATTAGTGTACATTTAGGCAATAACTTCGGTAAATTCTATTAAAACTCATACAGTATAAGGACCTTTTAAAGGACACTTAAATATCTACTTTCATCTCATTTTTTTCATTCTGATACGGTTTTACTGGCGAAAATATTTAATTTACCGAACCTACTATTATTACCAAAGTTGAAAGAATTTCAACCAGTATGTGATTTATTATTGGATCCACCGTCACAATATTTTCACCAATTATTTTTAGTTGCTCATCTTCGATTTTCATTATTAGATTAAATGTTGAAATTCGGGAAAAATAACACAATTTTCTGCACTATTCTCATTTAAAGTTTTTCCTTGACGCTTAATTGTGCCATTTTAATGCGATCATCCTTTCTGAAACATGGTTGACGTATTCTCACATTAATGAAGAAATTCTGGATCGTAACTGGAGGATTTACAGAGATGACAGAGATCCGATTAGCACTGGCCAGTTGCGAGGGGGCGGTGTATTGATTGCCATACATAACTCCTTCATGAGCGAGCCAGTTAACTGCACGCCGCATAATTTATTCCAGCACAAAGTGGTCAAAATAAAAATGCAAAAATCTAATTTGTTTATTGGCGTGTTTTATGCCCCCCTAAATCGAACGATACTGTCTACGACAATGTCTGTAAAATTATAAGTGATATCACTGCAATAACAAATGAAGACGATAAAATTATCATCACTGGTGATTTTAATAGACCTAATATAAAATTTGTGATCGACAAAGAAGACGGTCGGCTCCTTCCAGTGAATCTTCTTAATTGCAACGATTTCAACTTAATGTGCACCTTCTATAGTAACAATTTTCACCAGATAGCTCCTGCCCCCAACCAGAACGGTATATGGCTAGACCTTATTTTTTCTAATGCATACGACGAAGCAGTGGCCAATTTAAGTGATGACAATGAAAATCTGTTGTCTAACACGAGTCATCTCTCAGCTTTTTCTGTTGATTTGTCCCCTCCTAATACTCTCAATTCTATATCATACAATAGAACTATTGTATGTGACTTCCGCAATGGCGATTATGGAAACATTATCCAGTGTCGACTGGAACGGTACTCTATCAACGTTAGATTTGGATACGGTGTAGCAACCACGGAAGTCACCGCAGTTGCAGACATTAAGTAATTAGCAGAGAGGTGTGTAGCCCGGGGTGGCATACTGAGGCCGGCTAGCGCTCAGTCGTGTCGTGGGTCTTCCGGGACACCCTCTGCTCGTGCTGAGCCACCTTACATAAAAACGAGCACAAAGGGAAAAGGATGGGAAAGAGAAGGGTCATTTTGAGAAATGAAAAATTTAAAAAACTTAGTAACACATGGCCTTTTATTGAATTCAAAAAAAGAAATTTACAAATTCAACAAAAATATGTCAATCCAAACAAAACAAACAGGCCCCTCAATAATTTTATGTATGGAGGAAAAACAATCCAATTAAATAGTTCATATAAAGGAAAACAAAAGAGAAATAAAATTTGTTGATGTGATTTTACAGCAATAGATAAATACTCACTCCGTTTCCTCGTTGATCTCTGAGCGCTCGGCAAAGACAAAACAAGTTGGGTAGACAGACCTATGCTCATGTCAGAAGGGTTTTGTACTCAACTTACAAAATGCCGTAACCAGCAACGAATAAAATTAAGAAACACGTCATGTTCGAGGATCATACTATTATTAACTAAGTTGAAAGAATTTTTTAATTCTGAGGTATTTGTTAAAACTATACACATAAATATCTCGCTTGACAATTTTTTCAGATTTTTTTAGATCACGGGTGTCCATTTGCGAGGGAGAAAACACATTTTTCATGTATTTCCCCCCCCCCCCTCCTCTGTGCCCCCACTGAAGCAAAATCTGTCAGTTTAAGAACTGTTTTGAAAAGCTCTCATAGAGAACTTTCATTTGATATTCATATCGGCTACCTTTCATGAAATTTTTTTCAGGGGCCACTCCTCTATACTGTAATCATCGATTCATGGCCTATTTTTTCGAATCCTAGAATGGCTACAAAGCCCTTTTGCTAGGAGCTCTCTCCTGCCTCTTCGACTTGTTTCAATTGTATGTAGTCATCCTCATGATATCTATCATTCCTGAAACTTTCATGCAAATCCTAGCAAAGCTGTAGTGTCTAAGTCGGTAAAAAGCGCATATGGCTCCATAGCCATATGTTTCCATAGTAATACAGGGCACATTGTTCCATAGTAATACAGGAAAATTCAAATCGCTATAACTTCGTTAAATACAAATCGATCTTTATGAAACTTTCAGAAAAGATCAATCTTATAAATGGTCATCTGTTCGCTAAATTTTATTGAATTTAAGGGTACCATTTAGATTTTATTCAAGAAAACATAAAATCGATAAATCATACTATTACTAACAAAGTTGAGTGAATTTCGACTTCTCATGTATTTGTTGTTGTTGTACTCATTAAGGCCTACATTCATGATTTTTTTCAGGTTTTTCGGATGGAAGGTGTCCAATCGCGAGGAGGGGGTACGCGAAAAGTTCGTACATTTCCCCTTCCCCTGCCCCCCTCGGTACTTGTAAGGCAATTTTAAGACCTGTTTTCTAAAGAGCTCATTGAGACCTTTCCAATGACACCCTACTCGACTACGATTGGTGAAAAATTTTTTTTGAGGGGTCACCTCCCTTTGTGGGGAGACCCCCCTTAAACCCCTTCGAAAATTTTTTTCACCCTTGAGCTTTCAAGAGGTCACCACTTCTGACCTTTCCACAAAGCTTCATGGCTGTAGCCTCTATAGTTTCGGAGAAAAAGTGCTGTGACATACAGACGGACGGACGGACGGACAGACGGACAGACGGACAGACGGACAGACGGACAGACGGACACAGGTCGTGATTGCAATAGGGTTTTGTATTTTAGTATAAAACCCTAAAAAGGGGTGTGGAGCCACTGAAAACCAAATTTTAAATTAACTTTAAACTAATTTTAAAATTCAATCAATAATATTACGGCCAATTATCGCTCTCCACGATCCGTCAATATGGTATACTCGCAAACACGAAAACGTTAATTCCGGCATTTGGCCCTCTTCGAAACCCAACCAAACGGGTCCTTTTTTCTTCCTTTTTCTGTTTTTTTTTTAAATGGAAGAATTACTCTCGCACTTCGTTCTATTTCAACCACGTCAATTTCACTAATTCAATCTTTTGCATATAGTTAAGATTGAGACGGTCCCGCACTTCAAATTAGCAATATAATTCTCAAACTTCAACTTCAAACTCTCACTTATTCAATCTTTTCCATATAGTTAGTATTGAGGCGGTCCCGCACTTCAAATTAGCAATATAATCCTCACATTCCAACTTGAATTCACTTTTCCACTTTTCCTACTTTGATCCTGTCACTGAAGTCAATTTCCAAAACAAAAATTCCATCCTCCAAATTAAAAATTCCTTCACTTTTCTAATTCTTTCACTCTCCTCCTCCGTCACTAAAACAGCCAAAAAACCAATTCCACGTAAAGAAACCGAAAAAAAACTCCCTCTTCTTTGCCAAATCAAAATCTGACCTCCAATTCTAACCACTTAATTCCCATTTCACCTTTATCCAATTCGATCCCGCAATCCAAATTCTTCTCCAATTACCGCTGCCGCATCTGGGTAACGTAATCGAAGTTCATTACACTTTGATTAAGCTACCCACACATCTTTTGTTCCATATCGACAAACTCAATAGCATCCATTGTTTTACATATGGCAATTTGCACAATCCAAGAAGCGCTTAGTTGAATTCAAAGTGTCACATATAAATTACGGAAGCTATTGGTTTTGCCGATACCCCAAAAAGAGTGCTTCCGTGCGCCCGGGGAACTTGAACCCAGGGTTCCAGCAGACCCTCGATCGAGAACTCACGACGCAGCTAATGGTGCCATGGATTGTCGATCTCCCATTCATCTCATAAGCAACTTCAACGATGCATTTGGGCATGAGATTGAATTTTGTTAGTAGGGGAACGTGAATTAATTTTTGTTAGTATAAAAAAATAAAATTTGTTAGTGGGAATAGGATTAGTTAGTATGAAGGAAGGAATTCGGTTTTGTTAGGGAAAAGGTATTGAATAAAATTTGTTAGTGGGAATTAAACAATGGAATGTTGTTAGTGGGAAAATTTAAATTATTAGTGTGTGTTATTTTTTGTAGTTGGAAATAAGGGAAAAGGGTAGGATTGTGATGATGGGGAAATAAAAATTAAAGGGAAAATGGAAAAATGTTGATAAAATAAATAAATTTACAGAGGAAAAGGTAGGAATGCCCAAAGGAAGGTGGAAATGTTACGGCGGCAATTGGAAGTTGCGAATGGGAGAAAGTCGGTACGCCGGAATTCGCAACAACGGCTCTATCCACCTTTAATCGTATAATCTTTGACGCCATTGAATCTTTCGTACCGAAAATCAAGAAAAAAGATAAGATTTCAGAACCATGGCTGGGGAGCGATCTAAGACATTTACGTAACCAGAGAAACAAACTATACAGGTTCCTCAGAAAAGATAAGTATGTAAGTGATGAGACTCAGAGTAAGTATAATGAACGTGCACTTAAATTCAAAATTAAATCGCAAGAGGCCTTTCAAACTTACGTTAACTTGATAGCGGAGGAAACTATTTCCAATCCCAAAAAATTCTTCGACTTTGTTAACGTTAAGCGTAAAACATCTGGTTATCCTTCTTTAATGTCCTACAATGAATCTGTCTCATCCTGTACCGAGCAGATCTGCGAATTCTTTGCTGATCATTTTCAGCATGTTTACTCTATTTCAGTCACTTTGCCTCATGTAGAGTCATTGGAAATAGTCACAAAGACCTTAATTGGAAACATTACCATTTCTAAAGACGAAATTCTTTAGGCTATTGAAGATCTTGATCCACTTAAGGAATCCGGCCTTGACCTTATTCCTCCTTGCTTTCTGTCTCTCTGCAAAGATGAATTGGTTAGACCTCTCTCCCTTATTTTTAATAAATCATTAACATCTGGTATATTCCCCAAGCTTTGGAAACCATCATTTATAACACCAATTCACAAAAAAGGTGATAAGTCGCACGTGGAGAACTATAGGGGTATTGCTATCCTTTTTACTATGACAAAACTGTTCGAAAAAATTATGTGCAGCAAAAGTTCCCCCATTATCGAACCGTATATGAATGAACAACAACATGGCTTCCGTAAAATAGGTCTAGCACCACTAATCTAATTAGGTTGACGCCAGATATTCTTTGTAGTATGGAGCAAGGCTACCAGATAGATGCTATATACACAGATTTCAGTAAAGCCTTCGATCGAGTGAACTATGAAATATTAGTGAATAAACTTTGCATTTTTGGCATCTACGGTTCGCTGCTCAACTGGATTCAGTCATATTTGAAAGACCACACACAATGCGTTAAGTTTTAAGGTCGATTGTCTCGTGAGCTCAGTGTCACCTCTGGAGTACCTCAAGGCAGTCATCTTGGTACACTCCTCTTTAATATATTCATCCCTGATCTTTCTACAGTACTGTCTGATATTCCACAACTGTCTTACGTCGACGACTTCAAACTTTATCACTGCATACAATCCTTATCCGATATATCTTTTCTCCAATCCAAATTAACTGCTCTCCTTCAGTGGTGCATTAGAAACCAGCTTGCTCTCAATATAGAAAACGCCAGATAAAAAGTTTTGCACGAAGAAAGAAGTCATCTTACATGATTATGACATTAATAACACACAACTAAGAAGAGTCGAGAGAGTTGTCAACCGTGGCGTAGTCTTACATTGAGTAATTAAATAATACTGGAGTGGACAACCACGTGACAATATGGTTGCAACAACCCCTGCGACCACTTTTGCTACTGCTACGCTCGTGTTTACAACCTTAGAGAGAGCCAGATTGCACAAGCAAACATGGCTGCTGCTCAATGTAAACAAATTTTCATACAATACCAAAACTTTGCTTTCTATTTGAAAAACTTTCAGCATTGTATGAAAAACATGCAAAACATTAATATATTAACTACTCACTTGTGAAAGGAAACACCTTCAGATCTTTTTCCACTATGATTTTTTCACGAAGGCACTACACATTTCATTTTGAAATTCTAAATTAATTTCACAGTGTCACACGTTAAAGTTACTTGAATCACAAACTGCAATTGAATGTTTAAACACTACGAAAGAATTTAGATCGCGAACACTTTCCACAGTTTTAATATCGGATAAAATTCGCGACGAAACTTGCAAATTGGCCAATTTGGCGTCCACTTTGCATGTCAACTTGACAGTCAGTTCACACCTAGTCAGCTTTTGGAACAAGAAAGTGACCAGCAAGAGGCAGACGGAGAGGAAATGACAGACAGTTCGCTTGGAAGAGAGCAGAAACTGGTCGCATGCTCTCTCATGCATTTTATATAAGCTTAGCCCATCCAGTTCTTATTAATCTTAGGTCTTAGACACGAAACTCCGCTTTAACCTCCATTTTAATGAAATCCTGAGCAAAACAGTCCGCATTGTGTTGCATTGTCCGCCTGCGTGCATTTTAATGTTTTAAGAGGTAACATTCAAACTTCATCCTTGTCAGACAAGATTCACTTGAATGATCCTATAAGAGCCACAAGATAAACACCAATGCTAACCTTGCGTATGCACCACACCAACTATGCTAGCAACGAGTAGCTTAACAGATGCTGTAAACCATTAAACAAATTTAGCGTACATTACTCCACAACCACCTCCAAATCCAATTTTAAGAAACAAATTTTAAATGCCCTCAACGCCCCTTCCCCATAAATGATTAAATTAAATTTGTATTTTTTTTTTGTTTTCATGTATATGTATTTCGCTTGTAATTACGCCTTGCTTGGCAAAATAAATAAATAAAACGGCCACAATTTTGGTTTACAATTACTGTTGTCAACCGTTGAACGAATTCTTTTCAGTGCTTTTAAGGTCTACACTCATGATTTTTTTCAGATTTTTCGGATAAAAGTTTTCCAATTGCGAGGAGGGGGGAGGATACGCCAAAATCTCGTGCATTTCCCCTTCTCCTGCCTCCCTAGATACTGGTAAAGTAACTTTAAGATCTGTTTTGAAAAGATCTCATTAAAACCTTTCATATAATACCCCACTTGACAATCTATGGCAAAAAATTTTTTTTGAGTGGACCCCCTTAAACTGTTTAAAAAAAATTTTCACCCCAATAGGGTGACTAATTTGTATCACCCTATATAACATGAACTTTAAGTGTTGCATGAGTTAATTCCTTGCTTTAACTCTTTGTCCATTCCCTTTTGGGGTTATGTAAAATAATTTTACTCTACTAAAATCGCGACCTGTCTGTTTGTCCATCCGCCCGTCCGTGCGTCACAGAAAGTTTTCTCGCAAACCACTTAAGTTAAAAACATGAAATTTAGTGAGTAGGTCAAAAGCGGTGCCCTCTTCAAAGTTTCACTACCAAACAATTGCATACTTTGTTTAAGTTGAGTGGCCCCATATAGCGTGGTAACCTTTAAAAAAACTATATCCAAACATAGCCAATATGGAAACTTTCCAAAGTAGATTTTCTTAATCTGGCAAGGTGTGCAGAGAGAGAAAGAGAGAGAGATGTATGAAAAAGTTATAGTCCCCCTCGCAATTGGACTCTTTTGCTCCAAAAAAAAAAATTAAAAATAAGTAATATCAAGCAAAAAGTTTAGCATAGACAAGTACTTAGAGGAGAAAATTACTCGTAACTTGAACATAACTCGTAATTACAAAAACATATTGAGTACGCATAAGTAGAATAAACTAGAATAATTTTGTTACCTCTAAGCATCGTGGTTGCCATCACCGGTGTATGTTAAATAGAGTGATAGCCTGATGAGGGTTAGCACACATGCTGGAAGCACCTTTTTCTAAATTTTTTCAGTTCTAATAATTTTTCAAAAAAAATATAAATGCAACTCAATTCAGTAGCTACATCCAAACAATTTTCATAAGTAATTTGAAGCTACTGGAGCCATCCGAAAAACAAGATCGATTTCCGCACAATGCAAAAAGATCAGTTTAGAGCAAATTATCGTGGAATCATTATCATCTATGCCGCTACAGCCCAAGCCGGGCCTTGGCCTCCAGGATCAATTTCCTCCAATCATCACGGCTTCGCGAACTTGTCCGCCAGTTGTTTACTCCCCACAAGGATCTGCTTCTGCTGTCAGCTTCTATTGTGGACCCTGGACATCTACCTTGTGCTCTACCCATCAAGCCCAAGTTTAATTAGTGTTTTGTAAACGCGGAGCTTATTTTGCCTGTGCACCACTCTGTACACTAGAATGGAATGTACGGAGTAATATACTTTATTGACGGCGTTTATGTGGCTTCCAACCTCTTCCCTTTCGGTGCCTCTTCTGTTCAGGTTGGCTCAAAGATGAATAAAATTATCTACGCTTTCAAGGTTGTAGTCACCTCCAGTAAAGTTTTGTCGAACTGGAGTTTTCTTCTTCGTTAGAGTCATGAATTCAGTTTTAGTTTATTAACTCGTAGGCTAAATCAAATTATCGTATGGGTTTGCATTAAATTGATGCATAAAAGGTCAAATGATCAAGAAAAAAGTTTAGCACAATCATGTAAGTAGGCCTTTATGAGTTCAACGCGAACAAATACCTCAGGAATCAAAGTTCAATCAAATTTGTTAATAATTTTATGTATTTTACGTTTTTGCATATAAAATCAAATGCGGACCTTTGAACTCACACGTATCTAGGTTTCTTGAAAGCTGGAGCATATACCCTGCAAATTTCACGACAATCGAGTAATATTCAGCTAAGCTATAGCTGATTGAATTTTTAAAATTGCAACAACAACAGCACGTGATACTAAGGAGTTACACTTTTACAACGGATCTAGATACTACAGATATCTGGCAATTTTGATGAAAATTTTAGAAATGGTTCGTCAAATTTATACGCTATCATGGCTACTCAATCTATGAGGTCAATACACTGAATATAAAATGGCGTCGAATATAAATTCATAATAATCAAGTTTTAGTTTTTTGAATTCAATTTATAGAATCTGTATACGAGCCAAGTTTTGATGTTTGGAAGATGATTGTTGAGTTACTAATTGATTTACAAAACTATTCTGCTAGGAGCACTCTCCTGTACTTGGACTTTTTTAAGTCCTACGAATATATGACCGGTTTTGAAATATCCCTGCATTTTTTTCAGTTGCACAAGGATGAAAAATTTAGCGACTGAGGAAGTATTGACATATTTTTCAATCAAAATTAAGTTTTGATTCAAACGCTAAGTTAATCTTATATTAATAAAAAATTGATATACTTCAAAAACATCAGAAATAATAGTTTCGCATAGAGCTCTAATCAATTTATAACACATTCACAAGAAACATCTATTCCTCTAGGGTTAACAAACGTCTTACTGTGAAACATGAGGCGTGTTCCTCACTGTCGCCAAGGTATGCCTTCCAAACACAGAAAAAGCTTATGGTTGAAAAACGAAATAACTGACTCTTAACTAAAACATTTTTTTCATAAGCCTTAGATACCAATTTCACTGGGATTTGATTTTGTTTCGATTCAATTTAGAGCACATATGAACTCGTACACAGGTACATATGTGATCAAGTTGAGCACTAGCGTTAAAAGTGCCGCATAAATGCTACATATCACGGAATGCTGGTGGTACGTTCGCGAACAACGTCTGCTCGGCTGTCGTATTCGGTTGAGTGTTTAGTGAAAGTTCTTCTTGCCATAAATGGTCGCAAGGTACATATTGTCAATTGCCTAAGCCCATATGGCTTATGGTAGCCTCTGGTCTCTGGTGTGCCTGTGCCGCACTTGGTTAAGGCTGTAGGCTGTATAAATTTATGGCAAACATTTGCGGACGGTATGGAGAATTAGTGTCCAGTGTTGTTGGGAACTGCACAAATTGATTAAGAAAAACTAGTAATTTAATATGGAGGCAAGGCGGTCTCACGCTTGTAAAATTGTTGCCCGAGATTATGAATTGCTGGCGCACTTGGCCATTCGGAGGAAACACCTATTCAGGATATCATTCGGCGAGGAAATCTTTTTAAGGCGGATATCTGGAGCAAAGTGAAAGATAGAAATTTCGCAAATGCTTTTCATGTTGCGTTCTGTTATATCATTTAACAGTACTAATCGTCAAGACGCATGAATAGCCTTCATTCAGCTTCCGGTTCAACTGAAATCACTCAAGCTTAATTCAACCAATATTTATTCTAGGCTACCTACGAACTCAGCTACTTCCATGAGACAGAATTTTACCACTTCAGTGCAAAGAGTCTAAAACCGCAGTATGATACTTCACCCGAAATTATTCACTTGCCTCACATATTGGAACCTGCTTCGGCCAAAGTACTCTGAATTGAAACGATTGACATGGACTTGAGTTAAATGAATTATTGTCAAAATGCGAGTGATACAATTCGGTAAAACTTGTTCTTTTGCAGGTGAACGGATAAAAATGGCCTTGACGAGTTCATAATGGTACAACAATTATTATCAAGTATAGTCGCCACTTGGAAATTGATTCCATATAACCAACAAGCTCAGGTACAATTTGCTTCGTGAATGATAAAGCACTTTTTGTCTTAAGGCGATGTATTTCGACATTGCGAAGCGATTGCTTCAAGTAAAATTATGTAAGTGCTAATTTAAGTAATCAATAACAGATATCAGTAAATCAACAAAACTTAATCAAAAACACACTGAAGTCAATTGAGGAACTGATCGTTAAATATCTTCCTCGCAGTGCCTGGGACGAAAAAAAAATTAGGCATTGACTTGATAGGTTCTATTCTAAAGTAGCGAAATTGAAGAAATCATCATTTTTCACACATAATTGTTTTGTTTTTTGTCAAGAAATTGCTTCCTATGATAAAAAGGGCAGCGACTGCAACGCACAATCGATTGCTTAAAAATTAGCGTATCTTCCGATAACAGCTAATTACATAGCAATCAGATTTCCCCAGCTGAAGGCCTTTAGTTATTAGCTATCCGTAAATACGTTCTTTAAAGATATAGTGATTCATACTTCAATATTTGTTTAAACAGAAATTCTTAAAATCATTTAAGGCCGGTACATCCCTTTTGCCTTACAGGAAATAAATCCCTTCAAAAGTCACATCAAATGAAATTTCTTACATTCTTCTAATTGTAGATGAAAAATCCGTCTAAATCATTTCGCAACAACATACGAGTACATTACATTCATTACCAGGTCCCATGCCCAAAAATAAACCAGATGAAGGTCAAGCAAACTAAGACCTTAAGGTATGTTTCTACATAACGCCTTCATTATTGCTAATTGTTAATTAAGATAAACTCAACTCTTTTAGAATCATGCGCGAAAACGCTTTTGTTAAGTCAGCAAAGGTATTCAAATGGTGCTTTGAAGTTCACAGTGAAGATCTATGAATTATGCATTAAGAGCACTTCGCTTGCATAATTATTGCTACATATTTGCATGTAACTAAGATTCAGGCATAATATACTTATTATTCATAACCTAAAATACTTGATGACTACTTAGTGGGCAACTTTGTGTGACTTCTTTTTTCAGCAACATTATTATCCTATAATGTGCATAAGTTATATTCAAACATGTGTCAAATCTTTTAACATAGCCTATTTTTTAGGGTTTTGTAAAATAATTTTACAAAACCCTACTAGTTTCGCTACCAGTCTGTCCGTCCGTCCGACCGTCCGTGTATCACAGCAATTTTTCTCCGAAACTACTTAAGCTAGAAACATCAAATTTTGTGTGTAGGTGTAAAATGGTGATCTCTTCAAAGTTCAACTACAAAAAAATTTAAGGGGGTCTCCCCATATGGGGGAGTGACCCCCCGAAAAAAAATTTCATTGAAGGTAGCCATACCTTTTTGGATCGTGACATTCTCATCAAAATGTCACTTGGGAGGGAGTACTGTGGCGTCCACATGCTCACCGCAAGGAGCGCATCAAGCAGTTAGTGGATGCCATGAATTTCATAACTCATGTCAACGAAACGCTCACTTCGTTCGCAACCTCCGACGAGTCAAGTCGCGCACGCCAACATGTAGTCCTTCACTACATTCAATTCAATACTTACAACTCTGTCTTTAGTTTTACCAGTAAAGTTATGTTTGTGTTCTAGTAAAGTAATATCCTTTCTTTCTCATGGGGATCGCGCATAGCTTATTAACAACCACAGTGGTTTATGTTTGTGTTCTAGTAAAGTAATATCCTTTCTTTCTCATGGGGATCGCGCATAGCTTATTAACAATCCCCATAGTGATGAGAACTTTTCAAAACAGGTCTTAATTTGATACTTTTTGCTTCGAGAGACCCCCATGGAGGGGAAATACACGAAAAATTTGTGTCCCCCCCCCCCTCGCGATTGGACACCTGTGATCCGAAAATTCTGAAAAAAATCAGGAATGTGGGCCTTGGTGAGGACAACAACAACAAATACGCTTGAAGTCGCAATTCACTCAACTTTGTTAGTTATAGTATGATTTATTGATTTTATGTTTTCTTGAATAAAATCTTAACGGTATCCTTAAATTCAATGAAATTCAGTACGCAGATGTGTATTTATAAGAATAATCTATCCTGAAAGTTTCATAAAGATTGAATGATATTTAGCAAAGTTATAGCGGTTTGAATTTTCCTGTATTACTATGGAACAATATGCGCTTCATTTATTACTATGGCAACATATGGCTGTGGAACAACATGCGCTTTTTACCGACTCAGACAATACAGTTTTGCTAGGATTTGCATGAAAATTTCAGGAATGATAGGTGTCATGTATGTAGATCTTTGAGAACCGGTTCAGCTTGTGGTATCAGTAATCGCAAAACAAAATAGTGGCTGTTTGAAATGTGAAGATTGAATAATTTTGAGTTATTTTTTCCCAACTTCAACGTTTAAGGTGCATACTTTGAACACTAATTTAAGGAATGACTGAAGATGAGTACCTACAATTAATGCTCCTAAGTGAAACAAGTCAAGGAGGTGGAAGAGAGCTCCTAGCAAAAGGGTTTTGAAACCATTCTAGGATTCGAAAAAATTGGCCATTAATCGATGATAACAGTACAGGAGAGTGGCCCCTGAAAAAAAAATCATCAAACGTAGCCGATATGAGTATGAAATAAAAGTTTTCATGGGAGCTTTTCAAAACAGTTGTTAAACTTCAGTTTTTGCTTCAGTGGGGGCACAGGGGGGGGGGGGGGAATACATGAAAAATGTGTATCCTCCGTCGCGGATGGACATCTGAAATAATTATCAAGGGAGATATTTATGAGTATAACAATACCAAAAACCTCAGAAGTTGAAATTCGTTCAACTTTGTTAATAATAGTCTGATCTTCGTATTTTATATTTTCTCCAATAAAATCGTCTTTGACATGTTTCTTGATTTGATTCGATCTGTTAACTTCATTTTGTAAATTGAATACAAAACCCTTCTGACATGAGCGTAGGTCTGTTTACCCAACTTGTTTATTTCAGTTAATCTTCTGAAGTTTTGATTATATTCTACTCAATTTTTAACATTTATTTCACTTACTCATCTCCACTTCATTTAATTTTGTTTCTGATTCGATTTATTCTTTTGAAGTATTTTTATTAAATCTTACATCAACCCAGTATCAAAAAAGGATTAAGCTGTGGTAACTAAGAGCAATTGTTGTTCCATTACCAGATGCATTGGATTTTGCACTTTCCAAATATGCACATAATAACCAATGGCAACTTGAATATATTGCTATCTTCTACATACAGCCAAGTACTCGTTATAAACAGATCCTAGATACATGATTTATAGCAATTTTATTGTATTTGTGCCTGGCTTAGTAGGGCTATGGGCTGGACCTCTATGTACAGTGTTTAGTTTTGGGTGTGCCATACCCGTCAGCTTAAAATTTTTCAAATCAGTTTAGTTTATTTGGCCTTTGGAGGGTGATCTTCGAGTGATGATACATGTGCTGTAAGTGTGTGTACTACTGCATGTGGATCATGTCAAGGAGCCAATGAGGATTAGTAACCTGAGACACAGCAGTAGAAAGGCGAGGTAGAAATGACGGAGTAGTCAAGATTTTCAGTAAATCAATTAGTGGCAGAGGGACGGGAGAGTACTGGAGCGCGATCAGTCATGTTGTCATCACGGAAGGAGAGAGTCTTTTGGGAGTTTGGAAGTGCACAATAGAACATTAAGAGAAGTGCAAAGATGCTAATCAAACTATAAATTGCAGACACAATGTTGAAGCACAACTGATATCATTTACAACATAATCATAATGATAATCATGTTTCTAATTTTATCTAAAATTTAAAAATAAAGATCCGATTAACATCGTTATGACTGATTTCACAGCATATCATTACGAGTTATCACCAATTTATATATATATATATATATATATATATATATATATATATATATATATATGTATATATATATGTATATATATGTACAGATATATATATGTATATATGTACAGATATATATATATATATATATATATATATATATATATATATATATATATTATCATATATATGTAAATAATATATAAATTGTATAGTCTAAAAAGGCATTGAGCCTTTTTTGTCACTAGGTGGCGTTCGTTGTCATATATCGGGCAATACTAATCAGATTGAGTCAAACTGACATGCGTTTGAAAGATGACATTCCAGTCTACAATTTTCATATGGACAGTTTTGTATTTCGTCATTCGTGGCAAAACTTGTATTCATTTAAAAATGAGTGAAATTTCTGAAAAAATTCGTTATACGAGTATTTTACAATATCACTACTATCAAGGTGCGAATGCATGGCAGGCTCGTGAAAAAATTTGTGATGTCTACGGTCAAGATATTTTATCAAAAGCCACAGCCAGGAAATAGTTCACTCGCTTTCGTTCTGGAAATTTTGATGTCAAAGATGCACCTCACTCAGATCGACCAATCACTAAAAAAGTCGATGAAATCTTACAAAAAAAATTGAAGAAGACCGACTCATAAGCAGTCATGGCATTGCTAGGGAACTGAATATCCATCACCAAATAGTTTTGAACCATTTGCGTAAGGCTGGATACACAAAGAAGCTCAACGTTTGGGTGCCGCATGAATTAACACAAAAAAAATTTATTGACTGAATTTCCATTTGCGAAATGCTAATAGAACACAACGCAAGATGGGCTAAACGGTCATAGGACTCTACTATGGCAAATTATTAGCCCAATTTTATGCCGATTGCAGAAAAAAGGCCCAACTTGGTGAAGGGAAATTGGATCTTCCACCATGACAACGCACCAGCTCACACCTCTGCCGTCGCCACGGCCAAATTTGTCGAATTGAGCTGCAGATTTGGTTCTGTATGACTTCTTTTTGTTTTCAAATTTGAAAAAGTTACTTGCCGGGCAGAAATTTAAGTCGAATCGCTGCCACGGAAGCCTACTGTGCAGTCCTCGAGAAACCGTATTTTTTAAAAATTAGTACCAATTTTAAGCCCGTTAACGAAAAGCTCGGTGCAATTCATACCAAGACAAATTGTCAACTGTCACGCGCCCATAGGAAACACGGAAGAGGCAATTGAGGACGAATTTTATAGCACCCTCAAATGCACTGTCGACGCATTGCCGTCAAATGACATTAAAGTTGTTTTGGATGACTTCAATGGCAAAATCGGCCCAGAAACGTGGCATAGAGGAACAATCGAAGGGCACAGCCACCATGCAGTGACCAGGAAGACTTCACAAATATCAGAGGCTTTACAGAAAGCTCCACATGCTTTCCGCATCGAGACATCTATAACAGAACGTCGGCATCCCCAGACGGTTACACATTCAACCAGATCGACCATGTTCTCATACAAAAACGAATGATCACGAGCATGCTCAACACGCGCTCGTTCCGCAGGACTGCCTGTGATGCGGACCACTACTTCATAAGGGTCAAGTTCCAATGCCGTATCTCCAAGAGCCATAAACAAGGAGAATCAGTTACTCCAAGGTACCAGACAATCAAGCTAAAAGATAGCTCAGTAACGTCTACATACATGTCAGCACTGAAAAATTGCATCAAAATTTTCCCGCAGGTGGGAAGAAGTGATGGCGATATCAAAACCATGTGGAAGACAGTAAAAGACGTCGTTACAATAGCAGCCGAAGAAGTTTTGGGGCACCAGCCAAAGGAAAGTAGGAACAACTGGTACGACAAAAAATGCAAGGAAGTGATCGAAAAAGGAACCAAGCGCACACAAAAAACATCTAGTGACCAACTCAGGCCAAAGAAAAACAATATAAAAGCCTTCGACGTCAAGCTAAAAAAATGTACCGAATTAAAAAATGACTGACTG
Organism: Odontomyia ornata; assembly: GCA_963969285.1. NCBI lineage: Eukaryota > Metazoa > Arthropoda > Insecta > Diptera > Stratiomyidae > Odontomyia > Odontomyia ornata. Next base: position 491,699,289 of record OZ017738.1, on the reverse strand, counting down.
CCAACACCAAGATCCAACAGATAAACGAAACCATGATCCTATATGAAGTTAGGTCAGCGTATACCTCTAATAAACAACTAAGAGACGGCTTCAATCTACAAACAAGTCTTTGCGAGAATCCACATGGAGCAATCATACGCAACCCAGTCGAAATTAAAAACTGATGGCTGCAATATTTCCAGAGTCTCCAAGTACGACTGAAGCTGTGAACATTCCAGAAGCAGAAGAAGAGGTCCCGGTCTTACCACCGACCAGAGTTGAAATACAGGCAGCAGTAAGGGACCTCAGAAAAAACAAGGCTCCTGGAATAGACGGAATACCAGCAAAACTGCTCCAGAATGGGGGTTTCCATTTAAATAACCTTCTGCAGCGGCTAATATTCAGAATATGTTGAGAAGGAAAGCTATCAGAAGACTAACAAAAACGTATAATATGCCCTGTCCACAAAAAGGGGGATAAATTAAGATGTGAAAATTATAGACGCATCGCTCTACTATGTACCTCTTATAAAGTGCTCTCCAAAATCATCGAAAAAAATTAAAGCTATACTTTGTAAGTATTATACGAGTAAGTATCATTGGAAAGTATCCGGGAGAATTTTGAAGTGGACCGTCTACAATAGGCCAAATATTCTCAATAGAGGAGCTGCTCGAAAAAAATAATATAACATCGATGTGCACAAACTCTTTGTAGACTTCAAACAAGCATACGACAGTGCCGATTGAAATGCACCATACAAAATAATGCTTGACTTTGACGTCCCCTAGCTCGCATGGTCAAGGTCACGATGCTAAGCACAGAGTCCCAGATTAAGGTAACCAGCGAACTGACGGACAGATTCGTAATGGAATCAGGCTTAAAATAAGAGGATGGACTTGCACCAATGCTCTTTAATATTCTACTGGAACGCGTCATCAGGAAGAAATCAGCCGGAACCTCGAATACGCTAATGTTCAAGTCCACACAATTGATAGCATATGCTGATGACGTCAATATTATGGCACGTTCAATCTTACATACCAAAGCAGCATTTCTGAGTCTAAAATCTGAAGCAAACCGAATGGGCTCACGAGCGAATGAAACTAAAAATAAATTCATTTCTTAAACGAGAAGGATCACTTTAGTTCGATAAAACCTAACTGTAGGTGACTACAATTATGAAACTGGGAATAGTTTTGTTTATCTTGGAGCCAACCTCAACAGAAGAGGAGCCAGAAAAGACGAAACTGGACGCCACATAAATGCCGCAAATAAAGCCTATTACTGCGTACTCCCCATTCTCAGGCCCAGAGTTGTGCTCAGTCAAAAGAAGCTCGGCATTTAAAAAACACTAGTCAACATGTTATATGGAAGTGAAACATGAATCCTGACGAGTGAATCTGAAAAGACAGTGGACGTATTTGGACGCAAAGTCCTCCAAAAAATCTACAGGATAGTGAGACAAAGAAAAAAGTGGAGACTTTGTTATAACAATGAGTTCAACATTAGAGGGTATAGTACAAAGTAGATGTCTAGAGCTCTATGGGAAGACCCAATAGAATGATTTAAAAACATGCTAGTCCATTGCACATAGAAGTTCACAAAGCATATAGAAAATTCTGGTAGAAATTTTGTGATGATACTCAGACTATTCTGAAAGAGACTTGGAACACCAATTTCTTTCATGCCGAAATTGCTGAACTAGTTTATAAAAATTCAAAAATAGGAGGAAAATCAAATAAAAATTTCTGGCCAAGTCTACTTGAAGAAAGAAACATGTCAGCAAACAGTGGATCATACGCTCCACTAATAGTCATGCTCGCTAAAGAATTTCCATAGTTCTGAAAAAAAGGAATACCATGATCATGAATCAAGTCAAGAATAGTATTGTGATCAATCTGGCATTACCAGAAGCTTTGAACAGGATGTCGCTTGAATTCAAGTTAGGATTGTGGATATAACAATGTTAATGGATTTATTTTGTATTCAGATATGATAATCTTCAATGTCTATCTAATGTTCAACAAGCTAATGTCATCCTTGTAGAATAAGTTTGCTGCACTCAAATGCGCTGTCTTTAAAAAGAGAGATTTTTGAAGCGGTCATGTTAAAGAACCTCAATACCGAGGCAATTAAATGGACTAAACCGCAGCCCAATTTCTGAGTTATCTGAATTCTAGAATGATGACTAAGGCTGCACCTGCTGTTATGAAGTTTTGCTTTTTGCTGAAGTGAATGTGAGGGAACACATACACTATGTTGCAGATATGGAGGATACTAGAGAACTACTCAGTGCGTTATTATTTACTGATGGTATTGCACTTAGTAGTTCTCTAGGATCCGCTAATATATCATATTAAAAATTAGTAGTCATGCTCTTCGGTGTACAAAGTTCTGATCCCCACCCTCGAATATAACACCAGAAAATAAACCAATGTACTTATCAAAAGGGCAATAGAAAGTTCGGCTGTAGAAATTTCGGCTGATATTAAAAACCCTACTATGATGGTCATAGTATCTATCTGCAGCTCTGTTTAACCTGACAACAGCCACTATATGGGAAGCCTGCAGTGCACTGGTGGTCAACAGAAATTGCTTACCTGAGGGCCAACCTTTATGAGATCGGGATATCTCTGTGGATAATGCAACCATGGGCCTTCAACACCTATCTGAAGGACAGTATATTATGATTATATATATTAGAAAGAAGGATGGCTTCTGGCTATGAGGTTATGCATTTTGAAATCAGGCAGTAAAGTGCTTGAAAAGCACGCTTACCGAGGCATTCCCACATGAGGGATCTATCTCCTCAACAGTATGGCTTTCAGGTGGCAAATGCAACTGAAATTAACCAAAGTATTACTTCAAATAAGCGAGTGGAGCTTGCTTAGTTGTGGATTCATCCCAGAGTCAAAAAAACTCATGAGCATATACTAAACAAGAACCGCATCCCCGAATGAGTTTAATGACCCCGTCAAACACTTTGATCTGATCATGTGCTCAAGCTGGGTTGCTTTAACCGAATCAGGGCAATAGTGAACGAGGTAATGTCAACTGTTATGTTAGCTGCATCATGGTCAATATTTCAAACAGGAAGCACGTACTATTGAGTACAATTGAGTCAATGGTTGGACTGATTCTGCTAGTAAGAAGTCTTCAGCATATCATGACGTGACGTCTCTAATAATTAATATGGATTTTGTAAGCGAAGATCAACAAACGATGCCATTAAACAAGCGCTTAATACGGTTAAGGTATCGCAATAAGACATCGGCTACTCATGACTAACTTGCTTGCAGATTACACTGAATGTTCAGAACGAACACTTTAACGCAACCAGATGGGAAGACATCATAGAAACATTGGATCAACTATTTTAAATCCCCAAATACTTATGCGTGTGCCATTAAAATGAGCGCAAACTACTCCATGCTTTTATGAGGGGAGGCAAAGAACAATAATTTTTGCTGAGGTTGTGGAGGGATCTATTTTGGAATTTGATTTGTGGAATTCTATGAACAGTGGGGTACTTCAAATCGATATGCCAGAGAGTGCTTTTCTTACGGGCTATGCAGATGATGTTGCGGCTGCTATTGTTGCGTGAACTCAGAAACCGGCTCAGTATAAGCTCAACTACATCTTGAGAAGAGTAGATGGATTGACATGGACTCACGTTTGCTCTAGTTAAGACCGAAATAGTAGTAATTACCAAAAAGGGGACTCCTCTTGAACCCCAAATGAGATTCGGATGTGATATTGTCCAAGTCCAAGTGAAGGATGCGATTAATCATCTAGGAAAACTGGTAGTTTAAAACCTAACATTCTGGCCACAAATTAGGAGATCTACTAAATAGCAGCAAATAAAATGATGACCTTCTTTAGACTTATCACAGACACAGGGAGACCAATGCCAAGTAAACGTTGATTGTTGATGGAAGTGATACATTCTACATTATTATATGGAGCTGAGTTATAGGCAGATGATATTTTACTTTAAAAATACAGACAACGAATGGCATCCTACCAAAGAATCGAGACACTGGGCGTAGCATACTGCTATCACACGGTACAAAAGAAGCTCTACTTATGACCTGTAGACCTATTTGTACTTGAGAAGGAAGAGGTATTGAAATGAAAAGAAGAGATAAGTAAGACTTAGATAAAAAGATATTTAAGACAAATTACTTTGATCAAGTGGCAAGAAATAAGGCGACATAAAAAACAAGGCAAAATGAACTAGGTTGAGACACTACGCTGTGGGTCGACTGACTGCAAGCATAGTAAAATTCGCTATTATTTAACATTGCCACTGTCAGGCCACTGTCTATTCAGACTGTTTTTAACAGAATAGGAAAGATCGGTAGTCCAAACTGATCAACTATAAGTGACAAGTTGTGGATCATGTAGAGCATATGTTCCTTGTAGAAGACGAAAAGAATGTGGACAGAGCCATTCTTCAATCTGAAGTTGGAGAAATGTTGGCTAGCAATTTAGTGCTAAGAATTCTGGAATGTGAAGAAAATAAGAAAGAAGTTGTTATTTTTGTAAAGACTTTGCTATGACCAAAGAAGGCCGCGGAACATGATTTGAACGAATTTTAAATTGGAGGATATCAACGGAATTGGTGTGGAAAGTGGTCAAAGATGCGATCACAGATACAAAGGAAAAGGTCTTAGGACATAAATCAAAAAATTATGGGGATAACTGGCCCAATAAAAATATCAAAATGCAGTCAGCAAAAGAGACGGGATACACAAATTGTACTTCCAGAGACTAACTCGGGTGAAAAAGAAGCGATAAGCTACCCTCACCAACAAGAAAAAATTACATGTCGACAGAAGAAATGACGGGCTTTCAACCGGAAGATAGAGCAAATTAGCGAACATATCACGCTAAATGAAGCCAAATTAGTGTCTACCATAATTGAATAGCGTCAAGAGGGATACACACCACACACAAGCCTCTGCAAAGACGCACAAGTAGCAATATTAGGTAGCTCTGTATACATTAAAGACAGGTGGAAGGAATATTTCCAAAAAAGTTCTCACAGCACCCAAATTGTGAGCTGTCCAGGGGCTGAAAAAGCAGCTGCCAGATGACTGGAGGAATAGCATCATATGCCCCTTACATAAGAAGTAGGACATGCTACGCTATGAAAATTCCAGAGGAATTGCTTTGTTGAGCACATCATATTGAGTACTGTCTAAAGTAATTGACCGGAAACTGAAATCTTATCATGGGAGAATACCAAGATGGTTATTAAAATGGACAATCTACGACTGACCCAATATTTTCAATAAAACAAGTGCTCAAAAAGTGTAGGGAATATAATATTGATGTACACCAGCTCTTCGCAGATTTTAAGCAAACATATGACAGTGTTGACAGAAATTTCCTGTACAAAATACTGCTTGACTTCGGTGCTCCACCTTAACTCATTTTCATGACCAAGGCTACAATGTAAAACAACAAAGCAAAGTTAACGGAGATTTGACTCAAAGCTTCTCATAAACTCCAGCCTAAGACAGGGAGATTAGCTTGCCGCAATGTTGTTCAATATTGCTCTGGAACATGTGGTCAGGAAAATGCCAGCAGATATCATGGATACACTACTCTACAAGTCCACGTAACTTGTAATATATGCTGACGATGTCAACATAATGTCCGAATGAATTCCAGATGTGAAGAAAGTATTCATGCAGCCGGAGTTAGAAGCGAAAAAAGCAGCCTTCTAGCTAACGAAACTAAAACTTAATTCATGATCCAAACAAGGAAAGACGTTCTAGTCCGACAAAATCTGAGTTTAGGAGACTGAAGCCTAGAAAGTGTGGATACCTTCAAATACTTAGGAGTTCCTTTTGATAAAAAGGATACAGAAAAGAACAAAATATGGAAAAAGATAAACGCATCTAACGAATCTTACTTTCCAGTACTTCCTATGCTAAAATCCAGAGATATTCATTGCGGATATAAAATTTGCATATACGAATCACTAATAAGGCTGGTGCTGTTGTATGGATGTGAAAACTTTTACAAAAGTTTCTAAAAAGACCTTAAATGCATTTGAACACCAAGTGCTCAGGAGCATACATGGCCCAGTAATGCATGGAACAGGGTTAAAACTTTGTTAAAACGACGGGTTGTACTATCTTTATGACAACCCACCTATATTTACATACATAAAGCTATTCGAACTGCAATGGGCAGGACATGTGGAAAATATGGAAGAGCACAAGTTCCCAGATATACGTTGTAGAGTAGAGGGCAAAAGAAACATCCAGTTGAGAAACTGAGGAAATGATAGGAAGATTCAATCAATATTGACAGCAGATCCATGCTTGGGATTTCAGATTGGCGAACGAGGTTAAAGAACCGTTATGGTTGGAGACAAGTACTCTGGAAGGAAAAGCCTGAATTGGAGCTATGCCATAGATGATTAACTAAGTTATTAATTTATCAGTAAGGCAGAGTAAGAAAAGTAGACCTAGTTGACTCAAATTTTGAAAAAAGGATTTTGCTTATTGTATTTTTGGATATATTAGGTGCCCAGCTTATAATTTAAGAAAGTTAAACTGTCTTTCAGTGGAAATAAAATTTTTTTATTGGATATAATTTGCTAAGTCCTCGAAAATGTTTAAGGCAATAATCACTTTTAACTTCACTACCACTTAAATTCGCTTTGTCACCTTCGCTGCTTTTATCGCTTTCGCTTCGCAGGTACTGACGCCGCTTTTGTTGCGATTTTACTGCTAATCATCATGTGCGTATGCTCTCATACTTTATACATCCTCAACATTCGGAATAACGCAAGCGCTGATGACATCATCAGTGGTTTTAATGAGCAATCCCATACATTTAGTTGTTTCAATAACGTAAGCGCTTACGCCATCGTCAGTATTTTTAATTGTAGTTGATTGTGTTTATAAACATTGTTAATTTCAAAATATTTTTTAAAAAAACATACATTCTAAATACTTGTGGCACTGAAGTACTAGCAATTATTGCTACAGCCAGTGCCTTAAGCTTTTAAAATGTATATTTATTTAATATTTCTAAATGATATAGTTTATATACCTAAGTAGGTTCCTAGCGTCTATCTATCTACATATGTACGCCTATTTTAATGAGCTACACAAGCAGTGTAGCAATTGGGAAGCTAGGTATGACGTTATAAGTAAAATTGAAGTTTATTTCTTACTTTTTAGTTCAGTTTTTTAAATACAAGCTTGTTTAAAAAAAACGTGTTTTTACGTTTGTTGGTTATTGTTATTTTTATTGTTATTACTATTTACATCTGTACTCACTGTTGCGACACCCTTTATAGTCTTCTTCTTCAGCTGAAATCTATCAATTACACTATCTATTAAAAACAATTAATTGGGTGAATTGTCAATAATATTTACATGGATCTTTTAACATTGCATTAATGAGACCAAAGCATAACAAAAGACTTAAGCGAGTAACCTGTTACCAAGATCCAATTAATACATTCTCTTTATTGTTTCACCCAATCTATTAAATCTATTAGACAGTAAACTTCTGAATGCTTCAACCCAATATACATAAAGTAGCTTGATTATGTGTTCCATGTAATTTCCATATGCAGCTTTTCTAGGAGCTCAAACATCGCGTCGGTATAAACTAATTCTTTTGGGAAATTTAATCTGGTAGAGTGAAATCGTTGGTCTGTTCAACTGCTGCGAATAGATCGAGTTCAATTTTAGCAAAATGTGTTGCCATGATTAGTCGATGTAAATGTCTTCATTAAATTCATGCAAATGTGAAGAAACACACAAAGAAGAAAAAAATTGATCTACTAACATTGACAAAACTAAATACTATACGTCGCCTTGCCGGCACGGAATAATGAATACGATAAACAAAGATTACACAACATGCCAGTAATGTGTTATTCCTACACTTTTCACCTGATACCAAAATCTTTTGAATTGGATTGTGCCAGTTAGATTAATGGCAACAGTCCATGCATTTTACAAAAATATTGTGGTGAAGTTTAAGCCTAGTGGTTCAATGAAAAAAAGCAAGGAATCAGTTTATCCTGTATGTTAAATATTTCAATAATTTACTTTTAACATCTGTCTTCAGAGGAATAGATCTGCAAATTATCAGGGTTAAAATTTCTGGAACTTCTTTTATGTAATCATTATTGTGACAAACATACATGCAGAAGTTGCATGAATCAAACGAAGAACCAATAATAGTGGATATGATTAGCAATTTGTTCAAGCAGGATAATTCAGACCTCTTGTTTTGGATTGATCATAGTCTGCAGTTTGCATCGCCATCGCGGAAGCTTATGATAATAGACATATTTGATAACACATTTGCGTCACTGAGTTATGCATATGCATTTCAGTGCCCTGATATAGACTTTCAAAGAATTCATTGCAGCTTGGTGTGGAAGGTGAATTTGTCTGCAACTTTTCAATGTTTGCATGATAGAAAGGAACAGTAAATCAGTTTTTATATATGAATATCATATACACATTTGCACATCTTGTTGGCACAATCGATTTTGAGGAAAAACCCTGAAACAGTTATTTAATATTATCTAAGCTGGGACAACATGTAAAAGGTATGCGAATATATCGAAAATAAATGTTCCTAATTAATCACTCCAGCACCAAATTTCGGAAGCTTCAATATTAATTAATAACAAATTATATTATAGTGAAATTCTAATTTCTGATTGGAATTCAGATTAAAATGTTCAACAATCAAAAATATCAAAAATGTGTTCTTGCAACATACTCGCTCTGAAGGCCGAGGAATGTCATGAAAGAAATAATAAATAAAACATTATTCGAGAACAAAAACTCCTTAAAAGGAAATTGCCATCAATCTAAATTAGTATTGAAGGCATTTTTGATTGGCGTTAGGATTATTTGATATACGAGAAATGCAGGTACGTACTCGTATAAGTGACCACGGCTGCATTGAATATGTAGAATTGATATGCTAGGATACAGTGCGCTATAATTGGAGGTAGTGAACCAGTTTAAATGATCTCTTTCGCAAAGTCGACGATTATTATCTAGAATTGGTTGGATAGGGTATCCGAGTATCTAAGTTGATTTTAGTTAATCTTTCTTCTCTTTGCAACGAGGAAGTTCATTTGCCCAATGCAACAGCTATGCGGAGAAGGCTTTGAGAAACATGGCCGCATACCACGCAACAATTAAGTAGGCATTCGCAGAATATTAACCGGGTCTTGATTACAACATGCAATTTAATGCACTCTCGTCCACATGTCACTTTTGGTATTAATTGGTTCATTGCATCATAATGAAAAAGTCTTAAAAAAATGCAATAATTATGGAGTATCTTTCACGCGATTGCATATTATGCATTATATCCGTATGCAGGTGAAGTGAGCTTTGTAAATGATTCCGGTTGATCTATTGTTGTGTGAAATACACACTTGGGTCGATGGATGGGGCACTTGAGTGCACACGATCACAAGCGATTGAGCCGCTAAGAAGATTGACATGAATACCGAATAAATAAAATTATGAATAACGATCATTAGTGGTTCGATACACTTTTTAAGTGTGATAAGGTAAATAAAAAGTGTAGATGTAATCATTATTTGTTGACAATGTGTGCACTTGACCAGATGTTCCGGAAGAATTGATTATATTAGAGTGGCTACGGAGTGATGTAAATTTGATTATTATGAGGTTTTAATGACATAATAATCATTTGTTGATATTTCAAAACGGTTCGGCTAAATATGTGCTCCCAGGCTATTGCCACAAATTTTATAATTTTTTTAAGTTTGGGAATTTTTCTTCTGTTACTATCATGGGACCATTCAAGACATGAGGAACAACATTTTTTTAATTTTCGCAATACTATATAACTATTGGCACAAATCAACATGCAATGAAATATAAAAAAATTATTGGGGTGCATCTCATCGGATGAACAGTAATTCGTGCAAGTTGCGTTAATAACTGCTTTTATTGATTTGTTTAAAATAAAACCTGAGCCAGCTCTCAGCTGCCTTAACGCTGAGTAGCATCAGGATTGGGTGATATTAGTTTGACAGTATCAAAGCTCTGATAATTTTTAAAAGCTAGCAATGGATAAACTAAATAGTTTCTTTCAGACTAATATCTAGAACATATATCCCTGCTGTGGAAGAAAGTATGAAAATTGTTTACCTTGCCAACAACACCAAGTGCTCAATATGTGCTTCTAGTTCAAATTAATTGAACTTCTAAATTATTTAAAGTTATGTCTCGATTCAACTAAGTTTCCAAGGTGAAGGCCTCAAAACCACAATATTGGAAACTTCAGTCAAAATCAAGATCAAAGTCACTTTATTTGATCAATACATATAAATTTAGAAAGAAACATAAAGCAAATTTGAAACGTAACATCTTAGAAAAAACTTAATTGCCCAATTATCTCGCAAGCAAAGACATACTTCAGATTCCTTAACCGGTTAAACTTTCTAAAAAACTCAATCACATACCAATTACACCTAATAATTATTGAGGTATAAAGTATTACACAACAACTTAAAAATGATCATAGAAAAGATTCTATAAATTTATTCTATCTTGATTCTTTATGCGATCATTGCAAATTGTTTGCCAAAATATTGATTGGTTGAAATGTTTTGGTGGCAAAAATGAAAGAATGTGTAGATTTTAATGAATTTAGTTTTTTTTGTTCAATATAATCTGGCTCAACGTCAACATACTTATTCCAACGATCCTCCTATAATTTTATAACATCTTTGTAAGAATTTTCCAGGAGCTCCGGAAGCTCAGTCTTTCCATGAAGAAATCGTTTCAAATTTTGGAAGAGGTAATAGTCGTAGGGAGTCAAATCTGGTAAATATGGTACGTTTTCAAGCAATTCATTCTTTAATTATTTGAGTTTAGCCATCGTCAAAGCATTTGTGTAAGGACGTGCATCGGCTTGATGAAAAATGTTTTTTTTTTCTTCGGTAAGCCACGTCTTTTTCACAAAACTTTTTATCCAATTGATTCAAAAGGTTACAATAATACTTTAAGCTAATTGTTTCACCATTTTCAAGTTAATCAATCAACAGAATCACTTTTGAATCCCAAAAAAGTGATGCCATCACCTTTTTTGCCGGTCATTTGGACTTGACCTGTTTTGAAGCTGAACAACCGGCTTAAGTCCACTGTAAACGTTCTTGTTTTAGTTTGGGATCATGATGGTAAATTCAAGTCCCATCCATAGTTAGAAAAAGATACACAAAATTGGTTTCATCCTGCTTAAATGTTCCAAATTACGCTTACAAATTTTTTTTCAAATTGTTAATGAATATGGCACTATCTACCCGAATAGCTTTTTCATACGTAATTTTTCGTGTAAAATATAGAGTACTCGGTCATTTGAGGCGCTTGTGGTACCAGCAATTTAACGCATAGTCGTACTTGGATCTTTACAAATAATATCATAAACTTGTTCAATGATTTCTGGCCTTGTTGCACTATTTGGACGTCAACTATGTGGTTCATCTTCAACGATTTTATGACCATATTTAAACTCTAAAACCCATCGATGTATAGTTGGAAATAAAACATCAGATTTCTTTAATACTTTCTCCACTTTTCAATGAATTTCTGTTGCTGATAAACCAAAACAAAAAACTTTATCGCTGCACGATGTTCAGTTTTATCCATTGTTTAAAAATTCACTGACACGTCAACTTCAAATTGCTTGTAAACAAATAATGAATTGACAGATAGAAGTAAACTTTTGTGTCCGTTCATATAGAAGATGAAATCTTAAAATGGCATGAGAATTTTGGCTCCTGTACATAGGTTTCACTTTCAAAACTTTTCAATCAACCTGTATAAATATAAACGATGATAGTCTAATGTTTGTAGTATAATAAATATAGTATTATAGAAGGTTATCTTATCGTTGAGTCCAATTTGAAAAGTTCAGTTTGATAAAATTCGAAAAAGACACTCAATTTATGAGAAGGAACCATTATTTAAAAGGTTCCATTGGTTTAAAAGGTTGAGAACATTCATCCTATACACCAAACACAAATATATAAGAAAAATTCTTGAAATTGACAGAAAAATCAAATATGTTTCATATCAAAGCAAACTATAATACTATCTTTATACCTTAATTTCTATGTGGACTATTAAAACCGGTTATATCCTTTATTCAAGAAACATAAAATTTTTCATTAAGCCACAATAATATGGTAACTATAATATGCATCCTTAATCATTCAAATTCACCCACACATTGAACAGTGATAGGGATAAAATAATGCTAAAATTGCGAAAATATACCTTTTTCTAATGGTAAATATCTTTCCCGCGGTTTAATTGACACCGGTGGCTTCCAGCATATGGGCTGGTACCATTAAAAACTTCTGCAGGAGCTGCCACAGCAGTCACCTCCGGGCCGCTTGACTGCGTGGGTTCCATTGAGCGCAATGTGCTATTTAGTTGATAGCCGAAATGCTCGGGTGAAAGAACAATGAAGCTCTTTCACTTAACCAACCAAAATGCTCGATGTTAATTGTTAATAAAACAAAAAGTTTTCAGAGAATTATGTTAATATTTTTAATATAATAGAAAGATCTATGACAATTATGGTTTTAAACATAATTGTCATAGAATATCCCCCTAATGCTTGCCACGGCTATGGTGGCATACTTTTATCCAATGGTCCATATTTTCAAAGACTCGGTGACATTATTGATGTTGTTCAATGTCATTAATGTGCTGAATTATCTCATCCTTTTGCTCTTGAATTGTTCTTGGCTTATTGACGTACACTTTTTCTTTTAAATATCCCCAGAGAGAGAAGTCCAACGATGTCAAATCATATGATCGTGGCGGCCAATCAACATCGCCACAACGTGAGATAATATGGCCATTGAATTTCTCGCGCAAAAGGGCCATTGTTTCTTTGACAGTGTGGCAAGTGGCACCATTCTGTTGGAACCACATATCGTCCAAGTCCATACCCTCAATTTTTGGCCACAAGAAATCCGTTATCATCTCGCAATAGCGAACACCATTCACGGTAACTGCTTGGCCGTCCTCATTCCCGAAGAAGTTCGACCCGATGACGCCGCCAGTCCATAAACTGTACCAAACAGTCACTCTTTGTGGATGCATCGGCTTTTCAACAATCACGCATGGATTCTCATTCTCTTCTTCTTCTTTGCACTGCATCCCCTCTCGGTCCTTCGCTTCCTGCAAATAGCGCCACCAACTGTCTCGGTCCATTGACCGCGTTCTCCAATTTTGAAATCCGAGCAGCGATGAACAGTCTTCCTCGACCGAGTCAGACCAGCGTTTCCTTGGTTTCCCCACTGTTCTCAGGCCTTCAGCTCTCCGAACGAAACCTTTTTGGGTATCCGTTGTTCGTCCATACGATTCATGTGTCCAGCCCATTGTAGCTTCCGCAGTCTTATAATCGTTGAGACCTCCGGGTCGTCAGAAACAAAGCTCATAACGCAGTCGGGTAAAAATACCTCAAGTACACAAAACATCACACTTAGCGAATATAGTATCGGAAATGTTAGCAAATTTGTGTATTTAGGTGCCAAAATAACGAAAACGGGCAATGAAAGGGATGAAATACGCCGAAGAATACAGCTCGCAAATAAAATATTTTATTCAGTATTGACGATCTTGAAGCCCAGCTGCATACACAGGAAATCAAAGCTCTAAGTATACAAATCTGTGATAAGACCTGTGTTATGCTATGGGTGTGAAACATGGACCCTAACCCAAGCATCCGCAAATATATTGAACGCCTTTGAGCGATGGGTCATGAGGCGAGTAATCGGAGCGAAGCTAGATGGAGACCAATGGCGAATTCGATACAACCATTTGTAAACCAGAGAACCTGTTTTGTATCTGATTATTTACAATATCTTATGAGGCATCAAATATTTTTGTTTCAAACGATTTTACTGGGTTGTCAATTCTATGATCAGACGCCATTACATCAAAAAACCACTTCACAAGTCTCTTACGCTTTTTCTTCATTTCAGTAGATATATTGCAACTTTGTGCAAACTGTGGCTCTGCACTATCTGAGGAGGGAAGCATGGATGAATCGGTGGCATGTCTTTAATGGCAGCAGGACCAAAATGGTTGATTCGTTTTGTGCATGCGAATAAAACTATTTTCTATTTCGTCTCGAACGGCAATTATATTAAAGTCAGGAATTCTTAGATTCTATGCAACGCATGTTGGCTTATAGTTTTAATGCGGTCTTGTACATTCTAGTAGGGTGGTAATTGGAACGTAAATCTGGTTCAATAAGCAGCTTGCGACAAATTCTTAAATGTGAATTACTTAAAATTTATTAAAATCTTAAATTTATTAAATTGCTGTGTGTACCGAGATAGTTATTTTTTTTGTGTTACAAGTGGATATAACATCCCTCTAGATGTGTCAGCTCGTAAGCTAGAGGGATTCATGCATCATATTGATCGAAAAATCACTAGCCGTAATTGTGAAGTTTCAGGCAGTCTTACCACCACCATTCACGAGTGCTCGCCAAAGGAGTGGGTAAGTACCTTCCTTTTTCCTTGTTCGCATTCAAAAAGAAACCAATATTTATTGAATTGAAACAATTTTTTTTGTTTTTGATGGTGTTGTAAGGCAGGCATGTTTATCGAATCCATGCAAGTTTTTTTACAACGGGATTTTTTATATTAAACTTATTTTTGGAATTAAGATTAATTTTTTTTATGATATTAGAAAAAAAATTATTTATTGCATTTAGACAAATTTATTGAATTAGACAAAATTTTTTTTATGTTTATAATAGAAAAGAAAAATATTTGGTGAATTTAAACGAATGTTTTATGATGCTATTATCACTTCAAAATATTTAACGAATTTTAAAGAAAAAAATAGAAAGAATATAAATGAAGAAATGAAAGAAAGAAAAAATGCAGTCTATCCATTTGGAACCCCGAATAGGTATGGAATCCACCACGTTAGGTAGCCCCTCCACTCATGAGCTAGCCATCGGGTGAGCACTCCCCGTTTTTCCGCTGTTACAGGTGCTCTCGCAGGGATGCTTAGCCGTCCACATCCAATATGGGCTAAGGCATCAGTTTTTGGACTTCGATCCGGTTAGGAGAGGTACGTGGGGGGCACTGCCACCACCTGGATGTTCCACTCTTACAGGTGGGCGTGGCCGTCCTCAGCAAGGACGGAATCGCATTGCGTCTCGCGCGAGAATAACCGTCGCGTTTTATTGGTTACTTCGGCCATTGACACCTTACCACCCTGGTCACCCGCAGAAATCGTAAGTGCAAAAAATATTTTGTAGTGGGCCCATGTGCTATGGACAAAGAACCCACCACACGACACCGCAAAGCTAGCTTGCCAGCATCCTTACGCCGAACGGACAAATAACATCTATCTTAAAAATATTTACTACAATTCAAGCATTGATAAATTAATAGCATCGTAGCTGATTTAAATATGAATTAAACCATATGCTAGTATCAGCCGCTGTATATCGAGCTAAACGTGCTTTAAGTTGATGGCCAAAATGCTCAGGTGAAGAACAATGTAGTTCTTTCACTCAGGAGACCATCGCTCCCTGAACAAAATACATTAGCTTGAGATTAGTAATAATTAGAACTAAACAATCAATTTCCAATCAATAATATGGCTCTTTGATTAGTAAAACATATACATAAACTCATATTTATGCATAACAATACATCTATCAGAAATTATATCAATTCCAATTTGGAACTAGAATACAAAACATTTCGCAACGTATTTTCGAGATTGATGAAAGAAATTTCAATAATTTTTTAGCTCAATTTACATTTGAGTTCTAGATAATTTATCACAAGATTTTTTCATACGATGTGCTGCCCTTGTCCCCAAATCTATCAAAATTTCATAAAATCCCATCGTACTTGCGGAAGCTGTAACTATTGATGAGGGGAAAAACTAATGAAAACAACTTTTTGGGATGCTCACGTTCAGTCATTTACATATGTATAGCCTCTTTATATCTTATATCTCTATGTCCTTGCCAAATAAGAGCCTCACCCATTCAGATATACCTACCCAATACGCTGACTACTTTTAGTTCTCAATCTGTTACTGGGAGAAATGTAAACTCTGCAAGACATTGTAGCAACCACGGAAGTCACCGCAGTTGCAGACATTAAGAATTAGCAGAGAGGTGTGTAGCCCGGGGTGGCATACTGAGGCCGGCTAGCGCTCAGTCGTATCGTGGGTCTTCCGGGACACCCTCTGCTCGTGCTGAGCCACCTTACATAAAAACGAGCACAAAGGGAAAAGGATGGGAAAGGGAGGTCATTTTGAGAAATGAAAGATGATGGGTTTAAACTGACATGGCTGTGTTATTTAATCCAAGAATTCTATTTACAACCAAAAACTTTGCAGGATAAAAAAAAATGCCAAAATCGAGTAAAAGGCCCTTTTGAGAGTTAAACAAAAGAATATATACCAAAATGCAACACAACAAATCAATTCAATTTAATATAAAAATTATTGCAAAATATTGAAACAAAATATGATTGATACTTACTTCTTTCCTTGCAAAACTCCGAGCGCCCGGTGAAATACAAAAAAAAGCGTGGGGCCGCTGAAAATCAGATTTTAAGGTTAAAATAACAAAAAAACTAAAAACACAACGGCCACTTTCAACTTTCTGATCCGTACTCGCAGAAAACTTCACTCAAGGCACCTGAATTTCAAATCAAAACTTTTAATTTTCGTCTCCCCGCACTTCAAATCAATAAAAACTTTAAGGGTTTTGTAAAATAACAAAACCCTTCTAAAATCGCGTCCTGTCTGTCCGTCTGTCCGTCTGTCCGTCTGTCTGTCCGTCCGTCCGTCCGTCCGTGTGTCACAGCAGTTTTTCTCGGAAACTACTTAAGCTAGAAGCATCAAATTTTGTATGTAGGTGTAAAGTGGTGCTCTCTTCAAAGTCCAGCTGCAAAAAAATTTTATAAGGTAACTTAGGGGGGTCTCCCCATGTAGGGTATTTAAGGGGGTCTCCCCATATAGGTGAGTGAACCCCCCGAAAAAAAAATTTCATTGAAGGTAGCCGATATGGGTATCAAATGAAAGGTCTTTATGAGAACTTTTCAAAACAGGTCTTAGTTTGGCAGTTTTCTTCGAGGGGCGCACAGGGAGGGGAAATACACGAAAAATTTGTGTCGTCCCCCCCCCCTCGCGATTGGACACCTGTGATCCTAAAAATCTGAAAAAAGTCAAGAATGTAGGCCTTGATGAGTACAACAACAACAAATACGTGAGAAGTCGCAATTCACTCAACTTTGTTAGTAATAGTATGATTTATCGATTTTATGTTTTCTTGAATAAAACCTTAACGGTACCCTTAAATTCAATGAAATTCAGTACGCAGATGACTATGTATAAGCTTGATTAACCCTGCAAGTTTCATAAAGATTGAATCATATTTAGCGAAGTCATAGCGGTTTGAATTTTCCTGTATTACTATGGAACAATATGCGCTGCATATATTACTATGGCAACATATGGCTATGGAACAACATGCGCGTTTTACCGACTCAGACACTACAGTTTTGCTAGGATTTGCATGAAAGTTTCAGGAATGATAGGTGTCATGAATATATTTGAGAATCGGTTCATCTACGGGTATCAGTAATTGTAAAACAAAATAGTGGCTGTTTTAAATGCGAAGATTGAATAATTTTGAGTTATTTTGCCCCAATTTCAAAGTTTCAGGTGCATGCTTTGTACACTTGATTCAATTTAATGAATGACTGAAGATGAGTACCTACAATTAATACTCATAAGTGAAACAAGTCAAGGAGGCAGGAGAGAGCTCCTAGCAAAAGGGTTTTGTAACATTCGAAAAAGTTGGCTATTAATCGATGATAGCAGTACAGCAGAGTGGCCCCTGAAAAAAAATTCATCAAACGTAGCTGATATGAGTATGAAATGAAGTTTTCATGGGAGCTTTTCAAAACAGTTCTTAAACTGTCAGTTTTTGCTTCAGTGGGGCACAGGGGGGAAATACATGAAAAATGTGTTTCCTCCCTCGCGAATGGTCATCTGAAATAATTATCAAGGGAGATATTTATGAGTATAACAATACCAAAAATCTCAGAAGTCGAAATTCGTTCAACTTTGTTAATAATAGTATGATCTTCGAATTTCATAGTTCCTCCAATAAAATCGTCAATGACATGCTTCTTGACTTTATTGAATCTGGTGACTGCATTTTGAAAATTGAATACAAAACCCTTCTGACATGAGCGTAGGTCTGTTTACCGAACTTGTTTTTCTTTTTCACACCGCACAAAATCAACTCCCTTCTCTTCCAAAATCCAATATTCACCTCACTTTCTCAATTTTTTCACTCTCCTCCTTCGTTATTAAAACTTAAAAAAAAAATCCATTTAATTTACCATCACATTCTCAATGCAAAACTTTTTTTTTCCAATCTTAAAACACCCAAAAATCACTTTTATCCCGGACAGCAAAACTCCTTTATCTTTTTGCCAAATACTAACTCCCTTTTTCCCCAATTTTAAAACACCCCAAAAATCAATTTTACTGCACACAGAAAACACCCTTCTCTTTTCTAAATCAAAATCTGACTCCCCAATTCCAACCACTTAATTTAACATTTCACCTTCATCCCATTCGATCCCGCAATCCAAATTATTCTCCAATTACCGCTGCCGCATCTGGGTAACGTAATCGAAGTTCATTCCACTTCGATTCCGCTACCCACACATCTTTTGTTCCATATCGACAAACTCAATAGTATCCATTGTTTTATATATGGCAATTTGCACAATCCAAGAAGCGATTGATTGAATTCAAAGTGTCACATATAAATTACGGAAGCTATTGGTTTTGCCGATACCCCAAAAAGAGTGCTTCCGTGCGCCCGGGGGAACTTGAACCCAGGGTTCCAGCAGACCCTCGATCGAGATCTCATGACGCAGCTAATGGTGCCATGGATCGTCGATCTCCCATTCATCTCATAAGCAACTTCAACGATGCATTTGGGCATGAGATTGAGTTTTGTTAGTAGGGGAACGTGAATTAATTTTTGTTAGTAAAACAAACAAAAAATTTGTTAGTGGGAATAGAATTAGTTAGTTTGAATGAAAGGAATTCGGTTTTGTTAGGGAAAAGGTATTGAATGAAGTTTTGTTAGTGGGAATTAGTAAATGGAATGTTGTTAGTGGGAAAATTGAAATTTTTAGTATGTATTTTTTGTAGTTGGAAATAAGGAAAAAGGGTAGGATTGTGATGATGGGGAAATAAAAATCAAAGGGAAAACGGAAAAATGTTAAAAAAATAAATAAATTTACAGAGGAAAAGGTAGGAGTGCCCAAAGGAAGGTGGAAATGTTACGGCGGCAATTTGAAGTTGCGAATGGGAGAAAGTCGGTACGCCGGAATTCGCAACAATATGTTTGGTGATGTTGCTGAGTAATGTTTTAGCAAAAACATATCATACTGTTACATGTACAAAGAATTCTGCGAGCTACTGTCGCAATTGTTTTCACAACTATTAAGAACATCAACAAATGAATGTACTCGAAACCCCGCCAACCATGATCAACATCTGAAAGTGAGTCACTGCCCATTCATTAAGCTGCTCGAATATTCCAGGCAATTTGCCAATGCACGAGAAATGGATTGAATGACTAGAGACCCTATATAAAAGCGAACTCATAGAATGGGGGGATTCATTAGAACCGCGATAGTAAAAACTGCGATAGTGTGGAGTGCGAATTGGAAAGCGATATTGATCGAGTAATAGTAAAGTGATTTTCGTGATAGATAAGACAGTTAAAGTAAAAACAAAAATTTATAGTCAAAGTGAAAATTAAAATTAGTGAAAGTGTTAATTTAATGATTGTGCATTTATTAGTAAATAAACTCTTTTAACTTAATTTAAAAGACATTCCATTTTCACTTTCCTGGAACATTTAAATTATTGGCCGCGAACCATAACGCGCGACAGTGGTGTCAACAAGTGAGAAAGAAATTTTTGAAAATGAAAAAAAAATTTTAAATTTTTTAAAGTGCACAATAGTGCAATGTAATGTGGCAACTGGTGGAAAAAAAGGAAAAAAAAAACAATAGCCGAAATAATAAAAATACCACAAAGCTAACATAAATGAATCTATCATGGCGGGTGAGCCCTCAGATGCGGAAAAAGGTGCAGAAGGTGGTGAAGCCGGAACACCAAAACCAAAGGAACCAGAAAATGCGCTGATGCAAATGTTGATGCTGATGCAGCAAGAGCAGCGACAACAGTCATCCAATTTAACTGCGAAGCTAAACGAACAATCAGCGCAGCCGAATGAACAATCAGCGAAACTAGACCAACAAGCACTCGAAATCAACGCAGACATCACACAAAAGCTGGAGAAACAGTCAACCGAAATAAAAACGGAGCTCGGTAGTCTGACGAGCAAAATTAAATGCGTTGAGGAAAAGGTTTACCAGGTCGAGGAGAAGGTCAGCCAGGTTGAGGAGAGAATCAACTATGAGATCAGCCAGGTCGAAGAGAGAATGAGCCATGAGATGGAAAAAGTGGAAAAGGAATTGGAAGCAGCGAAGGCAGCAGTGACCACCTCACCAGCCCGCTTACAACCGCAGCGCAACGCTCATCTAGAAATGTGCAAGCACCAATATTCGACGGGCAAACGGTCTGGATTATCTACAAAATTCAGTTTGAAGCCGCCGCTAGGATAAATCACTGAAATGAGCAGAAACGGGCAAATCGCATTAATTCTTGCTCTAAGAAGCCCAGCTGCCGAGCTTTTGCAGACGATTCCCGTTGATTTGCACTCAAACCCGGCTGCTATAATGAATGCCCTCGACATGCGTTATGGAGACAATTATCTGAAGCAGATTTATCGATCACAGCTACGGCATCGGATGCAGAAGTCTGGCGAAATCTTCCAGCAGCTAGCCCAAGACATTGAGCGACTGGCACTTTTGGCTTTCCCAGCTTATGACCCAGAACATCGAGATGACGCAGCGACAGAAGCATTTATCAGCGCATTAAAGGACCAGGAACTGCAACAAGCCGTGCGTCTAGCTCAAAAGCAAACGGCTAAGGATGCATTGGCTTATAGTCTAAACTTTGAGGCAGCGAAAAATGTGACTCGTACTACTGCCCGGGTTCGCGAGGTAGTGGCAGACGAGTGCAGGTGTGAGCGCGTCGAAATTGAGCGAGAGCCGCAGATAAATGGTGTGCCTAGATGCTGGAATTGCGGAGAGAAGGGGCACCTGCAAAGAGACTGCAAGAAGCGAAGAAAACCGAGCTATGGTCCAGGGTATGCAGCTAGGAGAAGATCTAGACCGAGTCAGGAGCCCAGAATGGAAACCCTTCAAACTGAGTGGTTGGAAAACATGTAAGAGCCAACTTCGTGGGGCAGAGGTTGGCTAGGAGGATCGACGTCCTCAGCACCACCATCACTATATCAAGACTACATCGTGGAGAAGCGGACTTATGCCTTCCGGGTCAAGTTGACGGAGAACATTGCACCATAACCATCGACACTGGCGCAACCCGGTCGATCATCCGACCAGACCATGTGAGGCAAAACTACTTCGAAAGGGCAGGATACCCTCACTAAGGACAGCTACGGGAGAAACTGCACCTGTCCATGGAGAGGCCAACCTCCAGATACAGTTGGGAGACCTTGCGTTCCGACATAATTTTCTGGTCGCGAACATTATGGCTGACTGCATTCTCGGAATGGATTTTCTGCGACCACATGGAATCACTTTGGATTTGGGCAAACGGGTATTAAAATGGCAGAATGTTGAAGTATTGATGGAGGATCCCAGCGTCCAAATTCCCAAGATGAATGTGGTAGTATGTACCGACACTGAGTTTGATTGTAGGACGAAGCCTTGTAAGATCTATGAAGAACGGATACGTGCCAGTTAGAGTCCTCAACACCGCAGACTCAACCACGAGCATCAAAGCGGGAGAAGCCATCGGCAGTTGCCAGCCTGTTTTCACCATCACCTCTTTGGAAGCCATTCACGACCATCATTGGAAAAAGAGGCAAAACACAGACAAAGCCCAGGTATCCACGTCTGCAATATTGAAGCAGGTCAAATTACCAGTGCAGCTATTCAAGCGAGCCTCTGATCTGGTCACCAAGTACAGTGACATCTTTTCAACAAGCCCGGATGACCAAGGCCGAACGAGTATGGTAACTCACGTCATAGATACACAGGGAGCCAAGCCAATTCGACAAGCACCAAAGAATTCTACGAGCTACTTTCGCAATTGTTTACACAACCATTAAGAACATCAACAAACGAATGTACTCGAAACCCCGCCAAGCATGATCAACATCTGAAAGTGAGTCACTGCCCATTCTTTAAGCTGCTCGAATATTCCAGGCAATTTGCCAATGCACGAGAAATGGATTGAATGACTAGAGACCCTATATAAAAGCGAACTCATAGAATGGGGGGATTCATTAGAAGCGCGATAGTAAAAACTGCGATAGTGTGGAGTGCGAATTGGAAAGCGATATTGATCGAGTAATAGTAAAGTGATTTTCGTGATAGATAAGACAATTAAAGTAAAAAAAAAAATTTATAGACAAAGTGAAAATTAAAATTAGTGAAAGTTTTAATTTAATGATTGTGCATTTATTAGTAAATAAACTCTTTTAACTTAATTTAAAAGACATTGCGCTTTCCCTTTCCCGAAACATTAAAATTATTGGCCGCGAACCGTAACGCGTGACAATACTATTAATGATTCTAACAAAAAAATTAACGTTAAACACCAGCAACAGAATACATATATAAATAGATCGCCCGAGAGAAATTAGATCACTAAACCCTGTCTTTTGAACAAGTGTGATTAAGCACTGAATACACCAGTTTCTCTTGTCATGAACCTTAAATAAATGGCTATCATTAAATTGATATCTCCGAATCAAAGATTAATAAGACCAATTAAATCTAATTTGTCGTTTTACCTTATTCACCGCATAATTACTTTTGAATGAAAATAAATTCCACTTCCGTATCTGTCCTATCTAAAAACCTCATTACGAATTCATGATTTGTTCATTGATTCTTTTCCATACAAAATCAAATGCTTGTTTTTGCTTCCAATTACGACATCAAATCATTTATAAAATTCACTTCACTTTCACCCATTCTACGAACCAATTCCCAGCATTAACTTTTATCAGCCTAGTAAAGCGAAAATCACGACTGGATTTTCAGTGCGTAAATTTCCATTATCGTATCGATTATTTTTCTATTTTTTGAATAATTGTAGGCATTAAGCTTTGGAAACTTTCAATTCTTTCCTATGCTCCTGGCACGTCCGTTTTTTCTCGTTGAGTGTTTTCTACTCCGAATCAATGTCGAAGCTTCGAAAAATCAATCAATGCATAACATATTGATTTTATTTCACGCCAACCAAATATCTATTCGTAAGCCGAAAATCTCTTATACAAGCATAAGCAGCCATCATTCATAAGAGTCCATGACGACGCATTAAATTTGCAGATTATTATTTCTTTCGATACAAAAACTTTTAGCCAACAAAACAGTGCTGAGAAGAATTACTTTGTATACAATGTAATGTGTGTATGAATAGTTAACATTGTACTGTAATGGCACAGCTTTGAATTTATTATTCGTAAAATAATTGCAAAATATGCTGAAAACAGATGATTATGCAAAAGTCTGTGGCTAGCAGAAAGGTTTTGGAACTTGTACACAAGATTCAACTAATTTTCTTAAGATTTTCATTAATGCATCAAAAACCACGATTATTGCATTTCAATTTCATAGCAGATCAATTCCTAAGAAATCCGTTACATTTCCCCTATCCTCTCAGTATATTGATCATTCATTCTATCTTTGTATGTACTATTCACCAATTAGTATATCTTCACAAAAAAATTTGTTTTTTCTTTTCACTGAAAATCTTTCATTTGATTCTTTTAAACCCTTAGATTTCTGAAGTATTCTCTATTCTTCCATTTTTTCACTCCTTGAGGGTGATTTGTGTTCATATATATGAATTAGACATTTTCCTCTACTACTTACTAAAAAATTAGATACTAAGTAGAAGGTACTTGTGTTTCAATTCAACTTGCAAATAAGGGAATGGATAGTACTGGAGTTCTAAACAGTTTCGCAAAATATTCTCCACCTAAATATAGTGTTCCCATTCTTCACCCTTTTGAAACTACTCAAGGCGATCCTGTTTCCAGGAAACTATCTTAAGAAGTCGGTCAACTAATTTGCATTAGTAACTTTGTCTTAATTTTCCAGCAGTCTAAATATTGTACAACTTAGCGATTGTATTTAGATGCTGAAATTCGTTACGAAATAATTGTACTTCAGGCAACGCTCTTTACACTTAAATTCTGCAAACATATCTTCGACAGTTAAATTAGAGATTATTAGAGTTAATTGAACGATGTGAGATTAGAAAGAGATTTTGCAAGTCTTACGCCGGACACGTCTTAATGGGCTTGCATGTTATTGCCGCCGCTGTCGCTGTCACAGAATGCATTTTCATCTGTGTGTCTAACTGCCCAGATACAATTCTTTGCGTTCGATCGTTACACTTTACTCTTGCAATATTTCCAATTCAATATCTATGGAAAACTTGTTGAAATAATATGGATTCAAGTGCAGGGTGTATCGTAGAAGTTCTGATGCCAATTTCACAATCGCAATTGCCTATAGTCAATAAACTCGTCCTTACCAATTGACTTTAGTCGCTTTCTAAAATAGCCATTCAAAAGCACCTCTAAATTAAATATTAAATTGCTGGTAGAATATCTTTTGAGGCGAATTGCGAGGTCACCTTGTTAATCACCTTGCACTTAACTATCTTTTAATTGGACCGATCTGCATGTGTATGGGCTAGGAAAGAAAGAAATTAAGACGCTCATATGCAGCGTGATATCAGCAACAACGAGTGGAAGACCTGATACACCGTGCAGGAATCATTTATTCATTGATTTAATTCAGAGCAAATGCTGTTGCGCAATAGTGCGACTAGGTGCACTATGCACAGAGAATGTATCTGTTAACACGAGCCGACATAGTGGATATATATCAAGCAAATTGGTTTCCATGTCAGTATTGTAGTTCGAATGTGAATATTTAATTACAATACAAAGCAAAATGTAGAGCAGATTTCTGGCAAGTAATTATCGGAACATGAGAAATTATTGCCAGCACAAAAGCATTTTTAATTCATTGTTAGCGCAAGTGATTTAAGCATTGTCATCACAGTTCAATGAGTATTAAAATTGCCCACACAAAAACGTTTAGCTTAGGCGTGATCGCGCAAAGTAGTTCAACAACCTTTGATTGAAATAGATCAAACAAGAAGATACTACTATCTTTGTTTAATTTATCTTGCAAGTCTCAAAATACTGTAAGCCAGTGGCAAAATAAACAAGTTGGGTAGACAGAACTACGCTCATGTCAGAATGATTTTGTAGTCAACTTGCGATATGCAGACATCAATAATAAATAAACTCCAGAAAAACTTTAACCACATACAAAAGAAAACCCATTGTTACTCCACTTTAACCTACCGCCATTTTATTATAACACTACTTTCAAGTAGCGAGGTACTCAGTTAGTCGAGTCGAGTCGAACCAAGCAAGCGGTGGGTAGGAACAACGTTTCTTATGATAAGACGAAAAAAGATATTTTTAACGTAAATTGGTGAAGGATAGTTAATATTCATTACCGGAACAAAGCGATGCTATCTTTTAATTAAAGCAATTCCCTAACATCCACAGTTCTTTTATTCCTGACAGTTCTCAGAAGTGGAATGTTCTGGAGATTTCGCTTGATTGGATATTGTGTGCTTTTAATAACAGTTAGCCGTCCTGTAACTGCTCGCTGCGTATTTTCGATTAATTAGCCGACATTTTGAATCGTGAATATTAACGCAATTGCCGTATCAAATTTTTATTCGTGTGTGGCCGCCATATTTCTTAGTTGAAAATACCGGACACCATAGTTCGAAATGATTCGCTCACAATCAATGAACTCATACATGAGCTACGTACGCGAAATTTGCTGACAAGAGGCAACAAACCCGAATTGATTTTACGTCTGACGGAAGCCTTCAATGGAGATGACGTTGAAATTTTAGCCGAGAACACTCGTGCGTCCGACGAAGCGATAAAGTTGCAAGAAATTGGGCAAAATCTCACAACATTAGTTCAAGCATTAAATGTTCAGGTACAAAGTATTGCTCGCATATTTGCAAACTCTATTTCAGGCATAATTTCTTCAGTGGTTTGTTTACAACTAAAATTTTGAGTTGTAAGTAAACCACTGAAGAAGGGGTCAACTAGATCCTGAAATACATATATGGGAAAAAACGAAATAAAACCGTGTATAAAGGAAATATGAGTTTCGTTTACTTAGCAATTAATAACATGAGGTCAAAACTCGGAAAAACCACAACTAAGGAGTTTTTGTGCTGCCTTAAAACTTATGTAACAAACCAAAGTAAGATAAACATACCGGTCACGCGATAATCACATAGTGAAATAAAAAGTATAAGCCCGATGAACGTGAACTCTGTGTCAAAGAAAATATATAATAGGTCTGTGTCGGGAACGACGACTGTTGCCGATGTAAACGACGTGTCAAAGCGTGTTTGTTATAAACTGGGGCACATTTCCGTGAACTGTTCTTTGCCCTAACGACGACCGCGATGTTTTACGTGCCGAAAGACGGGACACAGTGCGGATACATGCATAAGTCGAGATAAATCGGAATATGTGAATAACGCGAATATTCATCAGTTACATGCTAACTATTTCGTACAAAACCAAATAGTGAAAAACATTCAGATGGATGGAAAAATTTTGGACGCGTTTAGAGATTCGGGTAGTAATCGATCTTTCGTAATAAAGTGTCCGCTGATTGAGCTGAATGGATTTGCAGGTGCATGCTTAGAATGTACTAGCGAAATGATAGCGACATTAAAAATAGACGATACAATCGTACGCGTGGACCTATACATATGTTGTAGCCGATCAACTCATACCAAATAGTTTGCTTTTGGGATTGGATGCATTGAAAGGAGTTTCACATCGAATAATTATTGAAAATTGTGAGTGCCACGTTGAAAGTAAATGTCCTGAAATACCCGACATGGAAAGAAATTTAACTGCAACCGAAGCAACCGAACTGCGAGTACAACTTGATGATTTCCGTGATTGTTTTGCAGAGACTACGGCCGAATATCGAGTTGACGTCCAACACGCCTATATATGCTCGACCATATCGTATACCGTTGGTTAAAAGAGATAAGATTGAGTAGATTGTGAATGAATTGTTGGCCACAAACGTAATTCGTCCAAGTAATTCATTATACTCTTCGCCTATTGTTTTGGTTCCCAAGCAAGATGGGAAGGATCGTCTTCGTATTGACTTTCGTACGATAAACGCTATCACCAAGAAGAAGCCGTACCTAATGCCGACTGTTGAGGAACAGCTCTCACAATTTGCGAGAAAGCAATTCTTCACGACACTAGATTTATTTTCTGGATACTACCAAATACGTATGGATGAATAATCACGTCGGTACATCGGATTTGTTACTCATCTTGGTCATTTTGAGTACAGCGTAATGCCTTTTGGCCTCATTAATGCGCCAATGATTCTCCAAGAGGTCATAATCGACTTAGTTCGTCGTATGAAATCGAGAAATATCGTAAGCTGCATGTTTGAAGTCATTATCCCCAGTGTGACGACAGCTGAGGGCCTCAAAACCCTGAAGGAACTACTGGAAATTTTACGGGAGATGGGCCTTACACTTAGACTGTCAAAGTGTGTTTTTTTGCAACCGAGTTAACTTTCTTGGATCATCGCATACAAAGAGACGGAATGAAGCCTGGAAGTAAGAAAATTGATTCTGTCCAAAAATGTACAATGCCTGAAAATGTGAACGATGTAATAAGATTTCTTGGATTAGTGAGGTTCTTCCGCAAATTTATTGAAGGATTCTCAAAAATTTCTAAGCCGCTAACAAACTTGTTAGAAGCGAAGGAAAAAAATCCTTCGTATGGGACAAGACCGCAGACATGAGCTTCAACGAGTTGAAAACTCGTCTCTATAGCGACCCCATTCTAGCTCTTTATGATCGACGGGCTAAACACGAGATACACACCGACGCCAGTTCTGTTGGTCTCGCCGGAGTTTTGATGCAATCTACGAAGTAGAAACCATTCCGCCCAGTAATATATTTCAGTAGACATTGCACCGATGCTGAAACGAAGTACAGTAGCCACGACGTAGAGGTACTGGCAATCGTTGAAACGTTAGATCGATCTCGATTTTATTGATTGGAAAACACTTCCAAATGGTATCCAATTGTAATGCAATATCGACAATTGGGTTGCTCGACGGTGGCTAAAACTCCAAGAATTCGATATGATGTGGTACATCAAGCAGGAAACAATATGAACCATGTCGATGCATTAAGTTGTCGACCACACGAACAACCGCAAGAACCGACAACAATAGCAGATAAAGTGTTACTTACACAAAAACCTGATCAGAGCCACTAGTTGATATCATTACAGCGACAGGACCCGAAACTAAAGGAAATTATGGATATAATTGATGGAGTATGTAAATCAGCTCAATTTGCCCAATTAAAGTGCGATTACACTCTTAAGAAAGGAAGATTGATGCGAAAAGTAAATGGCGACCTTAAATTCGCAGTGCCATCAGCCGTACGTTGGAGACTAGTTAAAAGTTGTCATGACGATGCCGGTCATTTTGGCGTTAATAAAACGGTCCATAAGATACAAGAACTGCCAAGTTTAGCGCGTTAACCAATCAACATTGTCATATCTACGATGTTCGATGATGGATTGTAAAAAATGGGACGAGCTTCTAATGAGTTTGCAATGGCTACTAAATTCTCAAATCAACTCGACGATCGAATTCACACCGAATCAGGTAGTTTTTGATTTCCGTTTGAGGGATGTAACAGCGAGCCGTGTCATCCAGGCACTACAGGACGATACGGGTGACAATAATCAACTGTCGATAAGCGAAATGCGGCAGGATGCTGCACAGCGTATTATGACCGAAAAGGAATGATGGAAAATAAGATTCAACGAGAAACATAAGACTCCTGTTTTATAAGAAGAAGGCGATTTAGTGGTTATCTAGAACATACCAATAGCAACCGGGGAGTCCCATAAATTGAAGCCAAAGTATTGAGGGCCATATGAAGGGGCCAAAGCTTTGAAAAACGATCGCTATGTTATCAAAAGCCTCGAGGATGATCAGAAATGAGAATTCAGTTCCGTTTTCACGAGTGATAAAATGAAACCATGGTGCCGACTCCGCCCAGATTTGAATGCCTACAACTTTAATGACGGTGACGAATACTACGAAGAAATCGGGCCGGTTTCTGGCCAGGAGGGCCGAGCTGTCAACTCCAACTTGACAACACCGTAGCGAGGTACTCAGTTAGTCGAGTCAAACCAAGCAAGCGGTTGATAGGAACAACGTATCCTATGATATGATGGAAAAAGATATTTTTCAAGTGAATTGGTAAAGGATAGTTAATATTCATTACTGAAACAAAGCGGTATTATCTTAAAATTAAAGCAATTCCCTAACATCCCCAGTCCTTTTATTCCAGACACTACTAGCAACCATTGATTGAATGAAATCCTAAAGATATTTTTGTTATTCATTTTATCTCAAAATTCGGTGAAGATCCAGTTGAAAGTGTAGTATATTTTTCAACGAAAAGCCCGATCATTAGAAAAATAGTACATTGTTTTTCTTGTAATCGAAGAACTTTCAAATAGCTATTGCTTCCACAAATACAATTTGACTTTATTGAAACTTCCAAAGTATGAGAATCTTTCCTTGGACTACTTAGATTTGAATTTAAAGGTACCGATATGAATTTACTGGGAAAAGTGTTATATTTGCATGTTCTACTATTATTAATAAAGGTGAGTGCATTTCAACTTCTAAGGTGTTTGTTATTCATGTACTCATAAGAACTTCCCACCATGATCGTATCACCTTTAAAATGTACGTTCTCATCAACAGTTAATAGCCTATACTTTATATGCTGAAGTTGGGGAAAAATAACACAAATTTACTCAATATCATTATTTAAAATGGCCACCATTTTGTTTTACGATAACTAATATCACTCTGTAATAATTTACGGATTGGTCTCGGAAAGGGATCTGGCATTCGCCACTATGGCAGCCCCAACCGGAAGTTGGCAAGTGTCAGATAACAGATCTCTGTCCGGGAACTGCCATGATAGCTTGCGACTTCGTTTTTCATCGCTGTCGTCTGCGAATCTTGTTTGTGGTCGTGAATCGCAAAGATCGTGAAATTTTTGTTTTCCCACAAAGAAGTGGAGAAGTGAGTAAGATTTCCCGGATGAGCTCGTTGTACGCACTGGTATAGCTTTCAAAAGAAATCAGCTAGGTAAATGTTGTGAACATTATATTACAGAGTTTCTGTACAAATCTGAATAGCCCTACATAAAGAAAAGTGTATAATTCTTTGCAATGTGGTGAAATCACCCGCTAACAAAAATAAATGAGCAGAAGTTCCAATCTTTTCAAGCCGAAGAAGAGTTGTACTTTGTAATCTAAAAAAAAGTTCTGCAAATTAACTGTACATATATATACAGGCATTTGGATTGCAAATTTGATAGCCTCTCGCGGTTGAACTTTCTCTTTCAGTATATTGAACAGGTTATGCGAAACATGAACCAAGCGATTCCCACGCTCTGATAATTTTAACGCTTCTCTATCATGAGCGACAACACATAACTCCAAAATGACAGTGTAACCGGAGCGAAAAATTTCCCTTAGTTTTAGACATTTTACCATACTTTTCGTCGCTAAAAGCTGCCTCACAGTCTCCTGAGAGTTCAATATCTTTTATAGCGTGCGAATAAGTGCATCCTATAATCTTGAATTATCCCCAGACAATCAAAACAAGTTGAGTAGACAGAACTACGCTTATGCATAAAGGGTTTTGTACTTGACCTACAATATGTGGATAAATAGAATGATTTAATTCAAGAAAAACTTTTATGACGCGCACAACAAATCCATTCCTGTTTATGAAAATTCTTTGTGTGTAGCTACATAATCGAGATGGTTTTTAATAATTTTTCTGAAAAATTCTTCATCTTCTTCTTCTTAGCGCTACAGCCCCTCTCGGGCCTTCGCTTCCTGCAAATAGCGCCGCCAATTGTCTCGGTCCATTGACCGCGTTCTCCAATTTTGAAATCCAAGCAGCGTTGAACTGTCTTCATCGACCGGGTCAGACCTGCGTTTCCTCGGTTTTCCCACTCGTCTCCGGCCTTCAGTTCTCCCGAAAAATACCTTTTTGGGTCTCCATTGTTCGTCCATACGATTCATGTGGCCAGCCCATTGCAGCTTCCGCAGTCTTACAATCGTTGAGACCTCCAATTTGTGGTGTATCGAATGAAAAAAAATTTTTAGAGAAGAAAAATGTTAGAAGAAGGTGCAACCCAATTATGTAGCTACACACAAAGAATTTTCATAAGTTATTTCCAGTATTGGTGCCATCCGAAACAGAGATCGATATCCACACGAAGCAATAAAAGCTCACTGTACAGCAAAAAATTATCGTATGGATTTACATTAAATTGATGTTAAAAGGGTGAAATGATCAATTTAAAGTTTAGCAAATATATTCTTGCTTTAAAAGAACAAGCCAACATGTTATTCCAATATTACTAAAATCATTGAATGAGGGCATTCTTAAATGTATTTTGTTATTCATCTTATCTGAAGAAAATCCAATCAAAAGTGTAATGGCTAGTTCGATGGAAAGCCCATGTAGTAGAAAAATTGTATATAATTGTTGTAATCGGAGGAAAGTCAATATGCTATAACGTCGTTAAATTTTATTGAAACTTATAGAATAAAATGATATTTTGAAGAACTACTTAAATGGCTGATTTCTTCCAAATAATGATGCTAACAAAAATATTAAATTCTACTGTTACTACAGTCCAATGAATTCCAGCCTCTTAGTTATTTGTTATTGGATCTAGATCCATACTTTTTAGGGCTTTCTGAAAGAAAATTTGCAAAAACCTACTAGCCTCCTACCCTAAATGTGTCGTCCACCCGCGCGTCCATCTGTCCGTTCGTCCGTCCGTCTATCCATGCGTCACAAGAAACTCCTTCCAAAACTATAGTAGCTACAAGCTCAAACATTTCGAAAAGGTCAGAAGTAGTGGTCTTTCAAAAGTTTAAATCTTATAAAAATTTATCAAAATTTTTTAAGGAGATCCCGAGTATAACGAAGTGGCTGTTAACAAAATTTTTCATTAAATATAGTCGAGTAGGGTATGCAAAGAAAGGTCTTAGCACTTTTTTTGACTATGACGTCGACGACCTCCCAAGTCCGCATCAATAACCAACTCACCGATGGGCTGACCCATTGCTATTCAATTTGGCTCTGGAGTACGTCATAAGGAAGCTACCAATCGATACACGAGGCACATTACTATACAAGTTGAGCCAAGTAGTAGCCTATGCGGACGACATCAACATTTTGTCACGGTCATTAACAACTGCCAAAGGACTCTTTCTAATACTTGATAGCGAAGCAAAACTAGTAGGGCTACAAATCGATGAAAATAAAACAAAGATCATGACGCATTTAAGGAAAAATACCTCAAGCACACAAAATATCACACTTGGCGAATACAGTATCGAAAATGTAAGCAAGTTTGTACATTTAGGCGCCAAAATGACTACAACGAGTAATGAACGAGATGAAATACGCCGAAGATTACAGCTCGCAAATAAAATCAGTTTTGACGATCATGAAAACCGGCTGCATAATCAGGAAAACAAAGGTCCAAGTATACAAATCTCTGATAAGACCTGTGTTATGCTAGGGGTGTGAAACATGGACCCTAACCCAAGCATCCGCAAATTTATTGAACGCCTTTTAGCAACGGGTCCTGAGGCGAATAATCGGAGCGAAGCTAGACGGGGACCAATGGCGAATTCGATACAACCATGAGCTGTATGAAATTTTCGACGAACCGGAGGTCTCAACGATTGTCAGGCTGCGGAAGCTGCAATGGGCTGGACACATGAATTGTATGGACGAACAACGGATACCCAAAAAGGTATTCGTTGGGAGAACTGAAGGCCGGAGACCAGTGGGGAAACCGAGGAAACGCTGGACTGTCTCGGTCGACGAAGACAGTTCATCGCTGCTCGGATTTAGAAATTAGAGGACACGATTAATGGACCGAGACAGTTTGAGGCACTAATCGCAGGAAGCGAAGCCCCGAGAGGGGCTGTAGTACTACGAAGAAGAAGTCCTCAACGGAAAATGCATTGCTTCCTTACGATAGCGATCATAACGCAATCTTAATGGAAATTTATCTTCAAAGGGACTATGTCTTCTTAAGTCCAGTTCAACTTGAAAATCATCGGTTGAATTAAAAAAAAAACGGATTAGGGAATGTTTTGAAGGAAGTTTAATCGAAATTATCAGAAGCATCCTTCTGATAATGGTAACTCTAGCTCAATAGTTTCTAATGACCGAAATCTAACTAACGATGAAATAGATCTCTATTTGTCGAAATTTGATTTCCTGATATTGTAAACGATTGAGGAAGTAGTTCCCAAGATTGAGCATAGAAATAATATGGAAGGATATGAAACACCAACCATCGCAAGGTTGAAACGAGTGAAAAGCCTTCTTCTTACACGTGTCAATAATATTGATCGGCGATTTCTGGACTACAACCATCCCTCGCTGGCTTTATTGAAATTATACCTGACGAATGTCCGGAACTTAATCCGTTCATACTTCAAGAGTGAGGTCAGCAATCAATTGGCGGAAAAACTGAGGGTATTAGTCCACAGGGCCCAGATAGTGTTTTCATAGCTTATTCCGTTACAATTCTTGAGCGAAGGTATCGAATCCTGTAGTCACTAGTGAGGAGATAAATTTTCTCGATAGAACTGATTTCGACATTAATAATACGAGTCCGGATAGAAATGGGAACAGAATAATACGTGATGGATTTCAGAAACTTGCCCTTGATTGAAACATGTTTTGAATTAGTTTATCTACGAAACCCTGAGAGAGGGAATCAAATATTTTCAGAGGTCGTTGAAGCAAAAGTTTCCGACTTCAAATCAAGTTGAAATGGTGAATCAATTCTTCATTTCAACGAAAGATTGACATTGACAAATTGATTTTTTTTTTTTTTATTATTTTGTCAGCTATGAAGACTTTTATATTTGGCAGGATAAATAACAAGAAATCCTGTGATATTGACGATATTTCAAATGTGGTTCTCCGACATTTACCTGAGGTTGCTATTAGGAATTATTGCATATTCTTCAACAATATGTTAAACAATTCATATTTCTCAAATGAGTGGAAAAAAGCAAAGGTATTTCCGATTTTATTCGCCCTATTAGCTTGTTGTCTAACATCAGCAAGGTGTTTGAACTGATACTAAGCAACGCGTTAAACGCCCACATTGAGAAATATGAGTTGATGCCGAGTTGCCAATTTGGTTTTCGGGCCAGGCATTTGGTCATATACGCAATAACGAAAATAAACTCGGACGTCTGTTGGAAATTTAAAAAATTATTGTGTTGTAGCGTGTCTTGTTGATACAGAAAGCCGTCAATACGTTGTGATCAGATGGACTAATTTTTAAACTCCTTCAGGACAGGTTTCCCAGGCACTTTGCCGCCATGATGTGCAATAGGTTGTTCGGGCAATAATTTGTTGTAACTGATGGAAATATTATGATAATACGTCACTTCAGGGCCTTAAATGGTCTACAGCAGGGAACAGTAACTGCCCCTCTGCTTTTCTCAACATTCATTCGCAAGTTATTGAACGAAATTTGAATTCGCGAAACCAACAATTCTAATGGAGATACTCATTTGCTAGGTTCGTTGAGGCTGGTCGAGCTGGGATGGAGCAATCGCGGTAACCTCGATATCCCCGGATCGATATTCCGTAGAGATCTGTCACGCCTCAAATTAAATGTCCCAGCAAGCTGAAAAGGTTGTTTGACAGGTCTCTGTGGCTGAACACCACTGACGTCGATGGATGGGGAGAAAACTAAGCAAAAACCGAGCGAGCGCGTGTAGAAAAAACATCGAGTGCGAATTTTTTTTAATTTGACCCCAATATGGTGGTCATCCAAGCGGGAAGGTCGTCGTAGTTAGAGACGAATATTTCTTAGTAAAATCTCGGGGAAAACAGGTTCCAAACGATCTAATCGAGGACAGACTGCCATCAAGTCAAAGGTGAAGATTTCTGAAATATAAAAGTGTGTGCCTAGCAACTAATGGGCAAATCATTTGAAATTAGGGTGAACTTTCTTGGATTAATTAATGAGTGCACACAAACCGTATCGAGTGATTTAGTGTAGTGACCAGCTTAGTAGGTAGCAACTACAAGTGTCTGTGTATGAGTGAAGCCTTCACTCACTCGGCGAACTGGAATGACACATTTCAAATACTTTCAAGTGAAGCATAAAACCCATTGCAGCAGTTAGTTGAGGTAAGTCTTCTAGAACTGCTGATTAAATTGCAAAAACAAAACTTTCTGCATAAAATTTCTCAACAAAATATTAAATAGCACCTCCAGCTTAATTTTTCGTCATCAACTCGCAATTGCAGCGTGTCTTGCGCACTTGTAACGTTATTACAATCGCGGCGCATAGCTTCGAAGTGAAGCCACTCTATATCGACACGACAGTGCCAGTTGGAGTGTACCACAATAGCTGCCGTCACTACGATAGCTTACAAGATCACAATAGACCTAAATGCGAACCCTTTACTAAAAGCAAGCAAGTGGGAAATCCAAAGTTCGAAATCTCATATGGAATGGAAACTATACAAAAGATAAAAATGGTTATTGTGACCTCCCGCAACTTGCAAGAAAGTGACGTTTCGAACATTTCGTGTGATTATGGAACTGTGGATATATTTCTATACATTTGTTTGGTTCGAATAATAACTATCTTTATCCGTGAATTAGTGTTGATTGATTGATTCTAAGGACATTAAAACAGTGTACTCCGATGAAGATAGTTGTAAATTGCATGGAATTTTCCAACGCGTAACATTTAAGACATAAACATAACCTCCAATTGACGTCCAAAGTGCAACAGGAGATTACAAATCTCTTTAACAAAGCTATAGACGAAAAAACCCGAGACTTTCCACAGAATTGCTCCTTATGAGGCAACAAGCATCGAACAATTATTATTGCAAGGTGGACGTTATAGTGGACGCCGCACTCCAGTTTCTGGTAGGCAAGATTGAAGTGGCAGAGACTATTTTAGATAAAGTTATTGCACTTCAGTTTCAGCGCAAAAAGGCGATGAGCTACTTTTCGATAAAGAGGACATAATAAGTGTGCCTGGTCGTGATGAGCCAGAATGGTGGCGTGACGAATCAAATAAACTGACCGGCTTATTCTCGAGTAACTAAGTGAAGTCCTGGTATCTTTCGGTAAGAAAACTGCCCAAAATTAACAAAAATCAGTTTTTCGTTCTGTTTTCAGTGTCGCTGGATGAAAAGGCCACTAAAGCGTCCGGTTGTTAAGAAAAAAGAGAAAACTTTTATTCAAATCTGTTGACTGTTTTTAAAACGATTCAATTTTCTTGTCTTTCCTTCTTATTTTGAATAATATCTTTGCCCTTTTGATTAGCTATGGTTAGTTTGAATGTCCAAAACCGTGTGTTCATGTACACAGAGCCATTTATTTTCTAGATTATTGTACCTAGAATGCTCAGAGTCTACGCTACGAAGATTATATTATTTATTACCTTATTTTGTTGACTGGTATATGATGAGCTATTTTGTTCTCACTGCCAATATTTTAAGCCTTATACCTTACCTTTACGCATCCACTTCCAATCTTGCACTCCTTAGAGTCTCAAAAATTCTTTTTCTCACATCCATTGTTCAATCTTTTCGGCTAAATACTTGGATTGTCGTCAGCTCCCGGGGTGGCCTTAGTTCAGAGTTCACTACCACCCCCCAATTACTCAAGAAGCAAAAGAGAAAAAACATAATTTACATAATTTTCCTTAATTTAGTTGAATTATCTTTCACTTTATATTTACACAAATATTTTATTAATTCTTCAATCGTTCTCATTAACTTTTTTTTGTACTTGGTTCTACGAAAAAAGAAACGAAATATTTCTTTGTTGTTATGCATAATTATAAGATAAAAATTTAATGTTAAAATTGTTGATATTGGTTTCACCATTATAGCATCCTTTAAAAAGAAACGAAATATTAAAGGCCTTGCTGAGATAAAACTCACGTCTTTCCTTTCCAGCAAAAACACGTTCCCTTTCAGCAGGATAATGCAGGTGGAAGGTGAGTATGCTGCCAAGAAGGTAGGGTTCCAGTAATCCGCGAATGGTCAGTTTTGTGTTGCGGTCGGTATGCGGTTTCGGTTTCAGTTTGAATTCGACTAGGTTATTTCGGGCACCGCATCGGTAATATTTGTGAGCACGTATTTTTTCAGCGGTTGTCTTTGATCCTTTTCCTCAGAACGAAGTCACGTAATTTGAAGTAGAGTCACTGTAAGTTGTTCGAATCATTTTAAATCAGGCATTTAAAACGGTGGCTGAGTTTTGTAATTGGGACTTAGTGCTTTATTGAGATAAATTTGGAGATTGATTATTTGGTTATTTGTTGATGAAAAGAAATGATGCTTATGTCTTTATAATCAATACCTAGTAGGTACATCTCCTTTGCGTGGCATTAAAACCTTTATTTTTCGTATACATAATGAAAAATCTTGTTTTGAATAAACGAAATGCTACTAGTTGAAAAGTAAAATTTGAATTTTTAAACAGGATAGTGTCCAAAGTAATGATCACTCCCGAAAACAGGTGTTATTTCACCTAATCATATTATGTGATAGGAATTAAGACTGGATCATAAAGTCAGGATTTAGCAGCGTAGCATATAGTGCTATTAATATGTCAGTCACCTAGGCAAACAGCTCGAAAAACTAATATAATGCTGATCCAATTTTAATTGTAAGCGAAGGTGGATGCTAGAAGGGAGTTCAAGTCGCGTATCCATGGAGAATGAGCAGAAAATCGATAAATTTTCTTGCCTTTAACTTGGAAAACAGTGGCAAAAATGAAAAAATCGGCATTTGAGTTTATTTACGCTTTAAAAAAGTGATTACTGAATAAAGAAAATTTGTTTACGAATAAAAGTGTTGGCTCGATTGCA
This sequence comes from Odontomyia ornata, assembly GCA_963969285.1. Taxonomy (NCBI): domain Eukaryota; kingdom Metazoa; phylum Arthropoda; class Insecta; order Diptera; family Stratiomyidae; genus Odontomyia; species Odontomyia ornata. The sequence continues at coordinate 491,660,959 of OZ017738.1, read as the reverse complement.
GTTTATTATTAATATCATTATTCCTTCGGTACTTAAAGAGTACTCTAAGTAAAGTATGGCATCATAACAATCTCATCCTCAAGCAGATATATATCCAACAATTTCTCATCAATCACGAAGTGTAAATACAGTACAATTACAGCGTGGCCATACGATAGCTTCATCAACTGTAAGCGAATCACCTTACGACGATACTTCTTCCCAAAGCAATGACTCAAGGTCTGTTTCACCTCCGATTAGTATTTGTTCCGACTCAGATTTGCCATATTAGTATATCCTACACAAATAGACCAATAGGAGATTCACCCAAAAGCAGCAGCAAAAAACCAGAAAAGGATCCACATTTTGTGAGACTGCAGAACATTCCAATACCTGTGATGCGTGGCACTTTGTCTGGTTCGTCAAGTTGTGATCCTGAAATTTTAGATAAACTTCAACCAATTCATTTTTATAATATTTGTAGTCGTATGGTTACTCATTATAATACTTGTGCAACTCAAGTAGCTTCAGAATAGCTTTCAATTGTAAATTGTTCAAGCCAACATATTTGAAACAATTAAATCAACACTAGATCCAATATTGAATGGATTTAAAATCAAATTGTGTAAATTGTCAATAATGAAATTGAGTACGGCAACCAGCAAATAGCGCATCTTCATAGTGATTTTTCGTGTACGCCATTAAGTACATTTGTATGTTTGTATGCGATAGAGTGGAGTCGAGATAGCCAACAGGAATCGCCAGATATTGAAGAGCTAATCAATGTAAAGTTGACGTTTAGTTTTGGTTGTTTAATCAAATAAGTTGGACTGCGAAATTGTTTTTAAATTTTTCGTGACAAAAGTTGTAGTGAATATGGAGTTTTCATAAAGTCCGTGAAGGACCGCAGCGATGTTCTGCTGCCTCGGCAGAGGAAGGTGTTGATTCCTGCCGAGAATGCCCTCGTCCGGAGACGCGTGAATGCGCTGGCAGGCTAGCATTGCGGTGTCGTGGGGCGGGTTCGTTTCCCCGGCACAAGGACTCACTACAAAACATTTCGCATTCACGAATTGCTTGCAGAGATCAAGAGGACGACCGAAGTCGCAAATCTGTAGATAACCTCCACGAAGGAATTACGACTTGTTGCGAGAACGAGTGCAACCTGACAAGAAAGACTAATTTGGGGGTGACCTGGTCTTTACCCAAATACCTTCAGGGCCCACAAATGAAAGAGGGGCAACCGGGTGGTGGTGGAGCCCCTTCATGCCCACCCAACCGGAATAAATCCAATGTTAAATCGTTGAAGTGGCCAGGTATTCCTCTTCTGAGTGGAAAACTCATACAACTTGAATTATATGAACTTTCCCATCAGAAGGGGAGTACCCCGGTGACCAATTTATGTCATAGAATTATACAATTGAATTGCATAACTCTATGCCATAAAAAGGCACTTGGCTTGGGCCACTCAACCCATAATGTCACCTGAAACAGAAAAATTATTAAGTACCCGGTGGCTGACTCATATTTTGGGGTGGAAGCCTGCCACCGTACCGGGTCCTATACCCGATTAGAAAAGAACCGGAAGGGAAAGACCGATTTTACGTTTAACAATTCATTTTATTTGAATTAAATTTCGATTCAAAAGAAAAGAGCATGACAACATCCATTGAAAATTAATTACAGGCAAAAGTAGGCAAATGGAATTTTCCCGGTTTTGAAATGGTTTGCTCAGTTTTAATTTGATTTCTCATCAATAATTTTGGACTTGATAATATTTACTAATCCATACAATCTAGTAGCCTTAGCAGCATGTTTCTGTTTCTTTTCCTTCTCTTTTGTTGTTTATATTAATGTGAATCAAAATATGAAAATAATATTATATTAACAAAACGTCGAAAAACTTTTAACATACTTGTTTCATTTCAATGATTTTTATAGTTATGTGTTGAGTAAATTGTATTTTTATGAATAATAAATTACCACTATGCATGTTAGTTCAAATTAACCGAGTATAATTTCTGTATCAAACACAAAAGAATTCAATGTTGAACCGTCCATAAATTGAAGGTTGTTCAATGAAAACCAAAAAAAAAAAACCAAAATTGAATGTTGATGTCAGATATATGGTGGAATTCGAAAAATGGTTCGAAGCATATTTTAAATAAAATGCCAACTGCGGAACATTTCACAATCGTATCTATTGATTGTTTTACAAGCGCACAAATTTAAAATACCCTTCCGAATCAAGTGGGCAAGCTGCTCTATTAAAGAAATTTTTATTTCCTTGGATTTAATGCTCTGTTGATAATTTCAACAAACATAACCAGTCTGGGTTCAGTATCAAAAAAAATACAACCAAAATCCAATGTTTCAGAATGATGCGCGATTTGATTTGGATTTAATTATGCTAATACGTTCAATCGCGTTGAATTCTAAGCTGAATACATACAATCGATAGTTTGCATACACATGATGAAAGTGTTAATAGCTTATAGGTTGTGAAGTGTTTTTGACAATTATATTAAGCATGTCAATTACTGTAGATTCAAAAGTGAAACAGAATCAAAAGAAATATGCAGAGATGGTTGGAGCCAAAAGAAAACAGACTTGCTTTGATGGCTTCATAGTTGGGAAAGAATAAAGATCAATCAACCAACAAAACTCTTCAATAGATTCAAAATCAAAAGGAATCTGTGTAACATAAAACACTCAAGAAAAGTCTGATGACTTGAAATGTAATTGAGTAAACTTCTATTGTTTCTCTGTATACCAATGCAATAGTGTTTTAATGTATTGTTCGTGACGTGTTGCGATATTCAAAAAATCTGAATATGCCGAATTAAAGCAATTTTCCCATTTGCATTTATACAAGAATTATTTTTTTTTTTTCAAATATAAATATTAATAAATATATAATTTTATAAATAATTAAAAGATATTTAGTTCACAATGAATCGGTAGATAATAAAAATTTAAATTAAAATGGTACTTACAATACCTTTCCCTCGACGACGAGCGCTCGTTGACTAATTGGAGGTACTTGTGTATAAAATCCTATAAAAATTCGGCTATCAAAGTGTAAATACATGCAAACTTCTTTGAATATCACAACCGTATTGTCTTCGAACGTGTTAATGCTCGCTGCTACTTATTCTACTGCTTCCTATTTCATCGATAAATTGCTTTGACGTTTAGGCGCGGAGAAATTCATAAGTAGTTTAGTTCCTCTAGACACATGCACGAATGGTTTAAAATTACTTTCACACTTCACCGTGTTCCGTATAAGACAACGCACAATTTATGTTTGCTAGCATTAAAATATACTTTAAAAAAAATATTCGAAATAATTCCACTCGAGTGAAATATTCTAAACTGACAGATAAACTACAGTATCCGAAAATCTGTAATTCGGCACCTTCTCATCTTTCATAACCTTTCACAACTTGACAATCGGTCGGGTCTCGTCCAATCCAGCTCGCCGCTCTTCACAAATTGAATAGAAGTCGTGGTTCCTTCAATATCGCATAGAATTGCTGTCGCTGCAATTGTTTGCGGCATATCACTAGAAGTGTGTACTTCTCTAATCTTAACTAGCAATCCACCACGAATAATTTTCATTGGCTCTGTGATGTAGGAGTCCAGCTAGATGATAAGGTTTGTCCAGCAGAGGGTTCATTCTCACTCACAACACCCAATGCATCCACACTCCATCATAACCTACTCCAAGGCGAACGACCTTTCCTGTTTTCCGCTGCATTAATTTTTGCCATTATTCACTGTTATTTTTCCATGTACTCTGCGCAGTAAAAGTACAAGTTCTATAAAACAAACGAATGCTTCGCGAGACGGAAAAAGAAATGATATCACTGACGCACGAGCGGGTCAAATACACTAATCGTTGTAAGATTTTGGTTTACAGAGGTGAAAATTTTCCGGCCGCTAGTTTGAACGCTTTAAACAAAATCTTTTCCAACAGCCATTACTAGCTCCACCCGTAGAGCAATCGATTGCACGTCTTTTTTTTTTTTATCGGTTTGCCATTTATGCGATTAATTTACTGCAAAACTGAAAGAACTTTCAATTGGTACGAAGAATGAAGATAACACTTTTTCAGTCACAATTTCTTAAAAATCGACCGTGCGGCTGATGCAAGCAGATTTTGTTCCCGTCGGAGGTTGCGAACGAAGTGCACGTCTCGTTGACATGAGTTGTCAAATTCACTAATTCACTAACTGCTTGATGCGCTCCTTGCGGTGAGCATGTGGACGCCACAATGTGGAAATAGAATTGCCATCTATGTGTGAACCCGCGGTGGTGATAATGCACACTCGTTTCGGTTGTTTCTTTTTAAAATTCCAAATCGTCTTTTTGTAGATTCGATTAAGTTTTCAATTGAAAGCAATTTATGTTTATAATTATTAGGCGTAATTAAGGAGGAAATAAATCGAAAGAAAAAAGACAGGCACGCGTTAATTACCGACAAACGAAATAATTTTTAATTACTATTATGGTTGGAATGAGTGGAATTTGACAAATTTTGTGGGGTTTAAATGATACAATGATTTTATCGGTCATATAATTTAAGGGGTTAACCGTTTCGTTCTAAGCATTTGCATGCCGCGTTACACCGCAATTAGTTAAATTATATTCAAAAGATATTGAAATAAAATCACTACACAGTAGAAATATTAAACCGTTTTAGAATTTTGTTTCCCGGGTGTTAAGTACAAAAGAAATTTTTCACTTATTTTTCATGCGCAAAAAAAACGAGTGTTGCGATGGGGAAGGTGACTGAATCGACTGAATCCTTATTAAATTGCGTTCGTGTTGTGTGCCTGTGTCAGCGCTGCTTTTAGAGCCATAGTTCTTAGATTACTACAAAGTTGTGAAATTGGATGACACATCGTTTTACCAATTATTAAGTGTAAAATAAAAATTCAGTGCAACAGCCGGGAAATCGGAAGCCATGTGAGACTCTTCAATTAGCCACCGAGCTCCTTTCTCCAGGCATAAGCGAAAGAAACTCGCGACAATTTGCTTGCGGCGCACGATTCGCTCCCGCTTGTACAGTGGCAGTTTTCCGCCGATTGACTTATTGAATTGTCACGTTTCTCATCTTTCTATAGGAATTTACACCCTGGAGGGGAATGAAATTTTTTATGACTTTTGATGGAATCAGCGGAACGCCCATACTCCAAAGAGCTCATTTGTCTCCACCGATTAGAATTAAACAGTCAAGCCAACAATTCGGCTATATGCAACAAACATCGCTAATACTTTTTTGAAATATATAAATAACAAAAATACTTAAATATAGAGTTCAATGGAAGTATGATTCAAATTTTTATAAAAAAAACGATAAGTCTAACCTTTCGGAAGAAACGTACATCAAGGGGACTCCGCCATGAGAATTAGCTTGAACCGGAGGCTCCGTTCGCGAAGTTTATCTGGGGGGCTTTCATCATCAACTTCAGATTGTTCATTCGGTGCCGTCACGCGAGGATTCGACTTGAAATTGTGACAACATAAAATACAAATTGTTGTGCTCCCAGTGCTGCTTCGACCTATTTCCACCATTTTCGGTTAATCAGGTCTCTAATTGAATTTGTGTGAACGCAGAGACTGGGGCAAGCGACAACATTGGCTGGTGAGAATTTTGTGGAACTTGTTGGCCACGACATTGCAGATAGCATTATTAGTGTTTTCTCAAGTGATATATGTTTCCTTACACGTTGCCAATCAAAAGTGTAATCCGCCAGTTTAAGTGAAGTAATGGGCTAACGAGAAGAGCGGTGATGAAAAGGAAAAACGATTCTCTGACATGCATGGTCAATTTTTGAGTCGATCAAGTAAATGCAGTTCATTCACGCCCAGAATTGAATTTGCTTCTATCATCCCTTCATGTTACTGTAAATGGAATTGTTTTGAGTGCATCGGAGAAAAAAGTGAGGAGTCGCGGAAAAGTCCAAGTCGTTGCAAATCGCAATCGGGTCCCAGATGTCAACATGAATTTTCAATAGTCGTCGTCCACCTCCCAATCATGAGAGCGTGATTCAGTTATAGGAGTCTTTCTCAGTTTTAAGTAGCGGATGGGAATATCCGTCAGGTTTTTGGCTGTTTAAAAATATTTGTGTTCTTGAAATTGTCCAGTGTGATCGTAGAAAATAAATTGATCGTTAAACTGCTGCAAAAAGGAGAACCTAGAATCGCCCCACCAAACAACTTGATGCTGTCTCCACTTGGCCTACAATAAATAATTTCATTCGACGTCTCGTGCCGACGCACACAAACTTATGTATGGATGGGTGTCAACCGAGAGCTAAGAGTCAGCTTGAACAGTATTTCTCATGGTTCTATTCTGGCAAGATAGAAACAAAACGGGCAACTTAGTAATTGAGGGACTTATATTCGCAACATGTATCTGACCTAGATTTTTCAGCAGCAGTTCGTATCTAGTTCACGCTCATAGATTGACTTTTTCCTCAATTTACTTGCATTTGGAGCGAATCGTGCGTGCAACGAGAAAAAATCTCTGGTATGAATAACACTTTTCGAGTTGAACAGCAATTTCTCAAAGGACGACGTAATTCGCTGCTGTATATCTTCTCACTGAGAATAGATACCTTTGGACTAGAAGAGTGGAAAGCAAATTATAAGCAAACAGAACTCTGTGGAATCATTTATTGGATTGATTTATTAATTACTAATTTGAGAGGAATTCTAAATCATCACCCAGTGAAAATTATGGGCGTAAATAAAGTGCATACGAACTAAACAGTTTAATAGCACCGTGTTGCTCATAAATATTAGGTCGTGAGCTATTCCGAGGTCCATTTTGATAGGCAACTTTATTGACGTCAATTTCCGATTCACGTGATAATATTTCAACGTAATAAAAAGATTTGCATTTATAAACGTTTGTGGTGATTAGTCATACAAACTGATTAATTGGATATTAAAATCATTTGCAACTGCAACACAAGCATATCTGTGTAAAGGAGAATGAATTGCAAAATTTGATGATCCCATGTAGGCTAAGAGCCAGCGGCTGCCAAACATCAAACGTTAAACTTAAAGTATAAAAGGTGCATTTTTGATGCTCAGATAAATTGTTTTGAGTGGAATGGTAGTGCTTGTGAAGTGTGATTAATCTCCAGATGCCACTCGTAATCAATCATGTCACTGAGTCCAACATATCGGTTATTTAATTAGTAGTCTAGGATGTTAAGCAATGTCGGGATTGAGTAGACGATTGTTGTTCGAGCAGATTCTTTTTGCATCGGGAGACCAATCACTTTACTCTGGCTAATCGATATGCCGTTGTCGTTTTGTCATCTTCAATGCAAAAGAATAGTTCTTTGAAGCGGCGATCAGTGTCCGAGAAAGATTCAACGTTAATAAAGAGTGTTTTGCATCGGAAATGCTCAAAAGAGTCGACGAGTTGTATTGTCGGCATTGTGGACGTTATTTTGATTGCACCGCAACTAATTATTCGCATCCATCATGCGAATGCAAGGAAGACTACATGGGTGAAAGATGCGAAGTGACAGGTTTTTCAATGGTTTGTCCACTGCAAGAGGTATTATTGCCAAATTAATTGTCTTAACGTTTTTCTTAAAAATAACTTGGAGGATAGCTAACAAATGGTACTAATATTTTTTTTTTTGTACTCATAAAACAAAACCACAAACATAAAGTCCGTTAAGCTACAAAATTTGATTATTAAAATTCGTTCCTTGAATTTAATGATAACGCGCTTAGGAACATTTTTCTTTTTGGCCAAAAAGCATACTTAGCATTTTCTAATCTGACAGGCTTACGTTTTCAGCACTTACTCTTCGTCACATACATATTTGTGAATGCAAAAATATTTATTTGTGATTTTGTTATTTGCCTAATAATATTTTCAAAGCAAAGGCTTATCCTTACTTGATTCAAAAATCGAGTTTCAAGATGATTTCAATACCCCACCATCTCACTGTTTCCATATTATTTATTTAAGTCAAAAGTACTACTAATTCGATTTGCTACGAAACGAAACCAAACTTGAGGTCATTTCATTTAATCTAAAGCAAAAATTTATGTTTCACCGCGGGATAATTCACATTTATTTTTCTTCGATTGAAGAATTATTATTTTGTACGTATAGATTATTATAAAACAAACTTTTTATACTGGAAAGAATAAATTAAATGAATTGTTGAACCATAACCGACGGTCTTTCCATTTTGTTCGACCTGACCGGGTGTAGGACCCGCATCGATAGCAGGTTCCTCGGCTAATATGGGCTTGCCATCGGGGACTGCTCTTCCGTTTCTTTGCTTAACAGGGGCTTTTGCCGGGTAGAGTGGCCTTCCGCTCGCGTGCCCATTTATTATATAGGATTAGGTGTGATTTCATTACATACCACTATAGCATAAATCGGCTACGTTTGTATTTCTCATTTGAGGGAAAGAGTCATACAAAGTGCTTTTGTATAAATTTTTCACTCAAATGGGAAATGCATGCCCCCGTCTACATTTGGATCTTGATCCGGTTGGGAGGGTGCGAGGGCGCACCATGTCCATTTGGATTCCCCACTCTTATTTGTGGGCCATAAGAATCGTCGATAACGACGAAGTCCTGCTAAGTCCGTCTGTCTTCCCCAGGTCCAGTTTGCCCTTTGCGTCAGCAATATCCGACCCTTAGTTGATTACCTCCTTTTCGACTTCAGACGACATTTTTTTGACGCCGGAATTCATGGATGCGAAATTCTTTTTGTAGTGGGTCCTTGTGCTGGGAAAAGGAACCCGCCCACGACACCGCAACGCTAGCTTGCCAGTGCATTCACGTGTCCGCAGACAACATCCTCTTCCACTGAGGTAGCAGACCATCGCTGCAGTCCTTAACGGGCAATCACCATACCTACTTCACTATAAGCTCCTCCCAAAATTAGAATCAAATTTTTGTCGTAAAGGTACCACTACCTGTATCTAGAACCGTTTGGCAATCAAAAGCACAATTATTCCGAGAGTACAAGTCATATTGTACTTGTATATCACATAGAAAGGAAAACTTAGTTGCATATCCTTTTACGTTCCATGCAGTTTTTGAGGCGATGAATTTTGGATTTTTTCTCCTGAAAAGGATCAATCTGATCTATGTTGTGCTTAAAGACAAGGTAATGTTTCTGAAGAAGAATACAATATTCACATAAGAAGAAAAAATGAAGCCAGAGAAGAAAAATCTAAAGACGAGGAGGAATACGATCCAAATACTGCAGCTGTCTTGTTGTACCCTTACCTTAAAGGAACAGAAGAAAACTAAAATTCCACAACTTTACGTTGTACAATCTCAAAACAGGAGAAGGCTACTGTTATTTTTGGGATAAAACTGAGGGGGGCGTAAACGCTGACGAATTTGCAACAGAAATCAATTTTGATGTGATCAAATATGTAATCATTTATAGTGATGGCTGTACCAACGAAAATAGAAATGTCATCATGGCAAATGCGTTGCTGTTAGTATCATATGAATCCGGAATCAAAATAACTCAAAAATACTTAGAAAAGGGTCATACCCAAATGGAATGTGATAGCATCCATAGCAACATCGAAAAACAAATGAAGAACAGGGAAATATATTCTCCAGCAGGATATGTTGAAATAATAAGAAAAGCTAGATTGAATCCTCAACCGTACAATCAACCTCATCAAATCAATTAGACCAGGCACAAAGAAGGGAGAGCCTGTAGTAACTGACCTAAGATGTATACAGTAGACGCCAGAAGGCAACATCCAAGTAAAACACAGTCCTAAAGATCAATTTTTTAACCTACCCCGAAGAACGCTTTTAAAGCGTTTCGACTAGGATCGAAGAGCTTGGCCAGTTGTATGATATTCCACTACCGATTGAAGGCATTAAGTTTCGTCGTCTTCAGGTTATACCAAAAGACATTCATGCATTTTCTGACAACTTACCCCATCATCCTTAGTATTTTCACTTGTTTGTATTTGAGTAATTTTGCTATATGTCTAGCCCTATTCAGTTTATAAATTCATAATGTGTAATTTTTTTGAACATTTAACATAATATAGCACGTTAACAACACGTGTGCTTTTTTATTAAGAAAACCTCTTATATCTAACAAGGTTATAAGTGAAGTGGGAATATCTCGTAACTGATTTTCTTTACATGTAAGAAAACCTTGTAAGTTATAATTATGTTAAAAACAACAAAAAAAACGTTTTGACATTAGATGTTATTATGCGTACTTGTTACAAAGTACAACAAATATTCGTACTAACTACTGAATAAGTATCATGTCTTATAAAGAACTGGTACGTTTTTTGCTTCTCCTGTACAGTTTAAATTTTTTGAGTTACATGGTTATCATTCTAGGCCATCGATGTCTGTCTAGGCTTTAATTAGCAAATTGTCAATTTGTATAGAGAATTATGTGATTTTACCATAGGATTTACATGCTATTGATAAGCCTGCTCAAGTGTGGACGTAGGATTAAAATAATTATTTATTACAATTAACAATTTTTACCGCTTTGCGTAAATTTAAATTAAACTGTGCTGACCTCTTCTGCCAAGAACTCTAATAATTCAATCAAATACCCTCACCTAGTGAATTCAGAATCAATCGAGACTCGAACTCCTATCCTTCCTCAGAGCCCGAATCCCATGAATGTGCCTTTTATTTTAGCAAAGCCATTCTAAACTGAAAAATTCTCAACAGATGTCCACAAGATCGGTAGTTCCTTTATTAATTACATTTCTCCCCTCTTATCGAACACGAGCAGCACACGCGATAAATAATTTTGCTTTGAGAATGGAACACTGGAGTGGAACATCAACTCAAATTTTGTCATCATTTCCCGATGCGCCACGAACGTTGCTCTTCGGATTTAATTTTGGAAGGGTGTAGTCGAAAAAGGGAGCTACAGTTTAGAAATATTTGAATATGTAAAAGTTAACTGCCATTGCATAATCGATTGATAATGTTCCTATTTCAGACTTGAATAGTTTGTAAAACTTTATTTAGATAAAAAGAAACTCACAGTGACATTTAATAAGCAAAAACTAAATCTGTTCCTTAGGTAATTACAAATTCAACTACTATTAAAACTATAATCGTTCATTCTTTTATACTTTTTCACCTCCCTTTTCCTTTCATAATCGTCTTCAGTGGAATTAAGGTGAAATGTATAATCGTTTTGCTTGACCTTCGCTATGTGTGAGAGAACTACATGCCTTTAAGGTGTACTAATTTGTTAAGATATCGCCTAACAGAAATTTATTCTGATTTTAATTTCGCATTAAAATAGTATTTTGTGTTGATGTATTTTACTGCTATAAGCTTAACTAACAAGCTGAAATGTCGATTGTTGTTCAAGTGCTCACCATATGCAACAAAGAGTTGCTTTCCGATGCATGCCACTTTAACATTTTTAGGTATACTTTTTAGAGTAAATAAGTTTCTCGTAGCTGGCAGGAAATTGCCTTACAGTCAGTATATTGCTATAGGCGAGACTTGATCGAATGGATCAAAAATAGCTTAATGATATCTTGATTCAATTTATATGAGGGAACAAATTTGAGCATATATTGGTTATGAGTACGTCGTCTATTACTGTTGAATTTCTCAAACCTGTGGTTCGTCCCAAAATGAATTATCCTGCACCCCGATAGTAAATTTATTTCTTTGAAATAGGCTATAAAATTGATCAAAAGTTATAATACAAAATTCGAACTATTTATCCAAAGCATATTTTTGAAGAGTTCATATATCCTTCTGCTTGTTAAAATAAAGACTAATTATTTCGAAATTACTTTTATTCATTTTAAAATTCAATAATATAATAAATGGAATTCATTCTATATTTGCCTACAGTTAAAAGCATAATACTAAGAACTCCGGAATCCTGCTTTCCGCTTTCGAGGATGAAATTACTTCCACATCCAGAGAGGCGCTTGAAATCAATACTGTCGCTAAGCTCGTTGCATTTGCCTGCAAAAATAAAAATATATCTTAGATCTAAATGAGATTTATAAAAGTAAACAGTTTACCGATTGTTGTCCATTAATTATTCTTTCATCTCCATATATTGGTATGTCCAGTATCATTTAGCAGACTCCTGGAAAAAAAAAATAAAATTGATTTCATCAATAAAATTATTCAAGCAATATGCTAGCAAAACTTGCCCCCAAAATGCAGGCGCTACTACGCGAAAACTAATCGATTAAAATGGTCGCCAACGAAATGTAAACATAATCATGCATGAATTGTAAGCAGTGATTTTGAGTGAAAAACACTTCTAAATATTGTATTGTGCTTTCTACATTGTATGTTGTTACTTACTTATGAAATGATACTCCTGTGGGCTGACGGTTCGTTCTATTATTGCATATTTTCACAATGCACATGATTTTAGAAACTTTGTTCGTATTTTCCTTCTTTTCCGTCGAAATATATAGTTTTTTCACTTGCAATCTTACCGAAAGATTGTCTCTTATTGTCTTGTTCATGAACAGCGCACAAATCACAAATTTTCACTGATTTTAACTAAAAATCCCACGGCGAACGAGTTTGTTTACGCGGATTCACAGCCGAATTTGACAGCGAATGCAAAGAAATCATATGATAATATGAAGATTTCTCCTTATCGACAGCGAGAATTGATGACAAGAAAATTCAGTGTTCCATTAGCATCGGGCCGTTCCTGTTAGTTACCTGTTCCAATTAATTTTGCCTGGGGAAAATTGACAGTTGGTGTTGTTTGCATATCTCGCGTCCTTTGCTTTCTCTGACATTTTCCCCATTTTGAACAGTTGTCTTCGTATCTTTCATTTAAGTTGACGTTTATTTGTACCGGCAGAATTTGATTTCCAGCAGTTCAATTATCATTCTTTCCATGGATTTCTTGTTTGCGTCAAAAGCGCGCCAGCTTGCTCTTCACTTAAATGTCTAGAATGCTTTCTATATCAGAACGGAACTAAACACCAAGCAACCTTGAATAATAGGAAATGTCGTGGACGGCGAAACCGAAAAGGAACGGAAATGATGAATTGCCAACGGATCGTGTAGCAGGTAAGTGGATTTTAATTTCATAATAAAATTCCGAACGTTATACCCATCCCTGGTGGAACATTTGCAGTTAAAATAATCCGAAGCTCGCGAACGATCGATTCTCCTAGAAGCCAACGAGGCAACAGCCCCACGAAGCAACCGGTTACGAAGGTTTCTAAACTTGTGTACGAACCGAAGCGCCAACCAACTACAGCTGTTGTAAAGTCGATACATAGCTATAGTGGAGCTGTAGGAACTTCCAATTCACCTGATCGGAAGTATGAAAAACGTGTAACTGATTTACCGGTCACCAAGGAATCGAAGCATTCACATTTTAAAAGTGATACTTATCCCCACAGCGAACAATCTTTCCATTTGCCAGCTTCCTACTCCGAAACCAAAAATAATTTGGTACAGAAACGACTAGAAATTCAAAAGGACGTTAATGAAATCAATCAAATGCTCCAGGGGATCACTGATAATTTTGAATGTATAGAAAGCGGAAACGCTGATCAAAAACCAAGTGAGGTACCAAGCATTCCTATTTTAAATATGCAGCGCGCTGAAAACATTCCACAGGCAAACAAGTGTTCAGAGCCATCGACAAAGCGGAGTAAAACAGACCCAAATATTTCCGGTCGAGGCCGTTCTCGTAGCATTTCGAACCGTCGATCCACTCGTTCAAAATCATCTGCAGGACGATCTCAACTAGCTGAAAGTGTTGCTGCATCGAATATAACCCAAAAACAAAGATCTTATGATCCAGATAAGGCGCGACAGTATATGCAAGAGCAAAAAGAACGTCGTAAGGTCAGGACTGCTGCGGAGAAAAGCGTTTCAGCTCGAATCGAACGCGATGAAATAAAGAAGCGCCTCGAAAATCTCCGAAAAAATACGTTATCTATATTGAAAAAGAATGTGAAAAGAGCCCGAAAAAAGACAGACAACGAAAATAATTCCCTGAACAACATAAAAGCTACTGCTCCAACTAATAGCCGAATCCATAGTAAAAAACAAGACCACCAAAGTCCTAGGCAATGTTTCATTCCTGATCCGCCTTCTCCACATAAAGAAGAGGACATCAATGCAGCCGCCCACAACAGTCAAATACCACAAAAAAAACTAACGAATCAAGTAAAACCCTTGCAGACGATGGAAAGAAACAAAAATATGAATCCCCAGAAAATGAAAAAAGTTGGTCTTCTTCGGAGAACTGAGACTGATTTAAATGCTCAATTTGAAAGTGTTGATGCCCTAGAAGTTGCCATAGGTAAAGAAAATGTGTTCCGTGTTCCTTTTGTTAACCCTCAAGAAACAAAACCTACGACTTCGGCAACTTCCCTTGTTAAAACAAACTCGCATCTAGAATTAAAGCCAGTTACTGTGGTGTTAGAAAAATCGCTTCCAGAATTGGAGCTCAATATCCCCGATGTGAAACTAAAACCAAAGTCTCGACCATCGGTAGCAGAGAAGTCGACCCAAGCCGAACCTCCACAAGCTGATAAGCCTCCACTTCCCTACTGGCTTCAGCCGACGCCTGTGCAGCTCTACCCATACAACTTTATAAAAGCGGTTCGCAAGAAACTTGAAGCTATCACTAACCCGGTGCTGTCCACCAAAGATCAGCAAACAGAAACTATTCAGACATCAATGGCAGAAATGCCCAAACAGTCCTTTCCTGCTGCCACACTACCTTTAAGTGTAGCAGCGCGGCGTCGCCTTCTTAGTCGGCCGAATTTGAACGAAGTCTCCTCTATAAATATAGAGCCTGGTCAAGGTCATAAACTCTCATCGGCTTCAAGCGTATTTACTCCGTTTTTGAACTCACCTGCAGTTTCCCCAAATCAATCGATGACTCAAAACAATGCTACCCATCCACCTGAAACTCCACCCCCCGCTGTGAAAGACTATACGAAGAGCTTGTCGGAAAACACAAGTTCCGTTACGGTTAACGTTCCCCGTTCGAACACAGTTTCTGAAGTCAGCTCTTTAAACTCCGATATTGCCAAAAAGCCACGTCTGTCTAGCACGCAGGTTTCCAAAAGAATTCAGAAAACACATCGAAAACACGATGATGATACAACAGCCTCGTCTTCAGTATTTTCTAGTCCTGAAAAGCGGTTACCTCCAACACGCAAGCAGTCAGACATAAAAATTCCTGGCATGTCCAAAAATTCGCTTGCCGAAATAGCGAAGAATAATGATATGGAACCGCTCGTAAGCCCACTTTCTATAGACAAAATAAACAACTTGACGTTGAAGTCCAAGTCTTCTACCACTTCGCTGGGAGAAGTGAAATCGAGAGAAGACTTCGAACTAATGTTGCAGGATTTTAACAAAAGTTTATCGCATGTGATCGAAGTAAACCAGCAACTGCAGCATGCATTGTCTAAATCGCCACGTTCAAACTCGAAATCAATAACTGAGAGTGTGAAGACTGAAATCTCCGAGAAAGAAAATAAAACGCATTCTCGCAGTAGTTCACGGAAATCAGACAAATATAGTTCAGACTTTGAAAAATCAGCCAGCGATACAGCCACCAACAATGGAGAAATTTCAGATGTTGTTAAAATAGAACCAGCAATCGAACAGAAACTCAATAATAAGTCTTCTTCAACTTCAATCCGAACCATCGCCAGTAATTCGCCAAGCATCTTGCTACAGGAAACGCAGCGAGCGGTAATTTCTTCCCCTACATCAAAACGATCAGTGGATGAGTCGTCGTTAGCAAAGCCGATCACAGAGGAAACAAAAAATAGTTCAAACCAAACGGAGAATTTCCCCGACTCGATCGAAGAAGTGTCCTACATGAAGATCATAATGTCCCCGAACAGACAGCAGCCGCTTCAGGATTCAAATAACTTTTCTCGAGACTCACTTGAGATGCCCAAGGATGATTTTACGGAGAATACTCGAAACCACAAAAGCCCGCAATCGAAGGAGGATATTTTCCGAAACCAAATTAATATTATTCGTGGTGATGGTATAGACTCGTGCCGTGGACAGGTGGATATCTTAGTGAGTCATACGCTACAATCAAATACGAGCCCCGTTCGAATGTCGGACGATTCTATATCACATCGACCAATTTTGAATTCCTCGTTGGGAAGCGATATCTTTGCGATATTCAATCAATCTGAAATGGAACTGTCCATAATCTCACAAAGCTCGCGGGTTTCTGAAGCGCCATTGAACTACTCGACATTAGGTCTGGTAAGTTTTCGAATTCTAGAATTCAGAAAACGTCGATTCTTATTTGATTTGCTTCTCTTTCTAGTATGAACAATTGATAAAAACGGAAGCCACGAAGACTGAACACTTGACAGCACTTTTGAAAATACGAGAGAAGTCCATATTAGACAGAACTAGGGGACAAATCGCTTTGTTAGAAATACAGAAAGAAAAGTGCAAGGCGAAAGGTCTTACAATGCAAATCTCAATTATTAAAAGAAAACAACGAGCCATTCTGATGAAAATGGAAAAAGAACGGGAAGAAATAAGAAGGTAAGGACGTAGAGAAGATTTTTTGTTCTGTGTAAAAAGATTTCGTTAAAAAGTCGCAAAGCCATAAATTGGCGAATTTTTACCGAAATAGATATGTCGATTTTTTGCTGGAAAATATATTTTTATGAGTACAGCATAAGGAACTTTCCCATGGTGGGCATCGTAGGCATTTGAAGATGAGAGATTTTGTTCACTCCTAAGGGAATATACTGAGCCCGACCATCACTCAGTCGTGTTAGGATTCATTCGAGGGGCATTTTCCGTGCTGGACCATCTAACAACAGAAAGAGCAAATTCATGTGGAAAATCATCTGACTGATTTTAACAACTTAAAGACACATTGGCAAAACCAAAGAAAACATCAATGATTATTAATGATTAATTAGAGGTTCTTTCATTAAAATTATATAATCGAATAGAATTCATGTATAAAAATGCATGGGATTAAGTACAATGCAATAATTAAGAAAGGTTAGAGCTGACCCTACTTACCCCGAATCCCCCAGAGGTCGGTACGTTAAGGGAGGTCTCTCATAAAGATTAGAAATGTAATACGCTAAAGATTTGTATGACCAATCTGCATGTTATTTTCTTGCCAGTACTGAAGATTATAATTATTTACTTAGCAAATGAAATGGCTGCTAGTTGACACTTGTACTTTCATACAACACTTCCGCATAAAAGACCTTTATTAACTAAGAACTCATAAATTTTTTGCTTGAAAAGCCGTCGGGTCTTGCTTTGTTTTGTGGGAAGTCGCGTTTCGACTCCTTTGAGCCATCTTCAGTGTCTAAAAGATGTGTTGAAGGGAACGACTTTATGTAGGGTGGATTACGCAGGTAGTACTAAATTAGGTCATGTAGAGTGATATTAGGTTTTTGTTTATTGGATTGTTTGATGTCTGTTTGTGCTATTTCATCTCGTTTCGTTTTCGTCGGAGGGTGTGGCCTATTACTGAGAAAATTGCGTCCGGATTTGCAATAAGTTGTTCGTTGATAATGTTACTGGCTGTTTTTCTATGTTTATATATTTCAAGCCTTTCTAGGAGGTCAATTCTCGGTCCTTTACTTTGTGTAGCAATGTTATAGAAGGTGCGTCGCATAATTGGAGTCTTCTTTGTTGTGTAAGAAAGATCATAAGTGCTCTTTGTATCTTGTCGTTAGTTTCCGTGTTGTCCTTCCTATGTATATCATGTCGCAGTCACTGCATGTCAGTTTGTATGTGCCGCTGTTCTCGTATATTGATGTGTCGTTCAGTTTTAGTTTCAGTTTGTTTCCGATATTGTTGATAGTTTTGAATGCAGTTTGTATTTCCTAAAGAAGTTTGATCTGTGATAAAACCTGTGTTATACTATGGGTATGAAACATGGAACCTAACCCAAGCATCCGCACATATATTGAACGCCTTTGAGCAACGAATGACGAATTTGATACAACCATGAGCTGTATGAAATTTTTGACGAACCGGAGGTCACAACGATTGTAAGACTGCGGAAGCTGCAATGGGCTGGACCCATGAATCGTATGGACGAACAACGGATACCCAAAAAGGTATTCGTTGGGAGAACTGAAGGGCGGATACCAGTGGGGAAACGGAGGAAACCCTGGTCTGACTCGGTCGACGAAGACAGTTCATCGCTGCTCGGATTTCGAAATTGGAGGACGCGGTCAATGAACCGAGACAGTTGGAGGCGCTATTCGCAGGAGGCGAAGAAGTTTGATAGTTTGTATGTCTCTTTGCCGACTTATGTGAACGAAATCCGCTGTTGGTCGGTCTTAGAGTTTCAGTCAGTCGGCGTTCCTTTTTTTGTTTGTACTGTGTAACAAGTTTGTCAATATCACATTGTTTGTATCCATTATTACTAGCTATTCTGTAAATGTTGTTAAGCTCGTTGGAGTTGTTAGTAGGAATCATGGAGATGGAGGAGAGTCGCTGCACTATTGATCTGTATGCTGTTAGTTTATGTTGTGCGGGGTCGTTAGATGTTACGTGTCTGGTAAGATCAGTTGTGGATGGTTTTCTGTATATTTTGTAGTCTAATCATGTTTGTCCGCGTTCCACGGTTAGGTCCATATAGTTGAGTTGTCCGTTTATTTCTGTTTCTATAGTAAAATTTATATTCGGGTGCATTTCATTCATATAGGTAAGTAGTTCGTCTTGTTTAGTTTCCTGGGAGTCAATAACGATGTAACAGTCATCTACGTATCGTCTGTAAAATATTTCATTGAATCTTTTGACAACTTTGGGTATAAAGACTCCTTCCAAAGATTGTAAGAATATTTCTGTCATTATTGTGGACATTGGATGTCCCATACCCACACCATCCTTGGCAATGTATGTGTTATTTGAACCTAAAATAGTTCTGCTTGGTTGTGGTCTTTAAGAGATTGAGTAGTTGATCTGTGAATTGTCGGCTGTTATTGAATGAAAGTTTTTCTTTAAGCATAGCCAGTGTTTCATCGACGGGTATACACATATAGAGGTTGGTGATGTCTAGTGATAGAAGTCGACAAGTGTCAGTCAATGTTAAAAAGGTGGTAGAGTTCGCTAGATCACGGCTGTTCTTTGATATGTATTTGTTGTCAAGGTGCATCATGTCAGCCATTATCGTTGCCAAGTACCGTGCTAATTGGTATGCAGGAGCTGAGCGATAATTGACGACAGCCCGTATAGTGATATTGGGTTTGAGGAGCTTAGGTTGCGCTTTAAGAGAAGGTGTGGATAGATTTGGGTTTATGTAGCGTTGCTTAGTATTAGTGCGGATTGTGTAATATGTAGTGTTTAAAAAACAACATTGCACCAGCATTTGCAAAAATCGTAATAAAGCAAAACACATTGCTGCACGAAACACACAATGTAGTGCACAAATACTTCGCATAAAAAATGAATTAAAAACACCGTATATAAAAAAGGACGAAATCAATCGACACCTTCTACATTCACACTTACTATTAACTAACATTTTACAAACAGAAAACTTTCTACATTTCTACAATGACGTGAGAAAATATATTGATACTCAGCTCAAAACTAAATATGAGAGAGACATATATTTGTTCTCTGCACACTTTCCTGTAAAGACAAGTTGAAGCGTGCTACGTCTTCTTTTAAGGTTAGAAGGGTCAGTTGGAATTCTTCAAGAGAAAATGATTGGTCACCGTTTTCTGGAACTATGCGAAGGCTTATGGAGCTTTTGAAGCACGATATCCATTTTCGGTAAATTTTTTTATGTTCGGCAATTTTTGCCGATTTCGACAAAATAGAACATATTTAATTTTTTATTCCCATCAGACCATGCATCGTTTTGATTGAAAACGCGTTTCGACTCTTTGAAGTCGTCTTCAGGTGAAACGGGTTTTCAATCAATGCATGGCCTGACGGGAATAAAAAATCAAATCGAAACGGCCTGCAATAAAACGAAATAATTGACTACAGAGAGTATTCTTAGGGTAATAATCTGTCTTAAGCTTTCCACTACTTTGAAGGCTTGTCTAGCCTCATTGTTCGCTAAAATTTCATCACTGCTTTTAAGGCTTGCCATATTTCCTTTACTCATTTTTATTTATTGTAAAGAGATTTTTTTCCCATTTTATCGCTTTTCTATTTAAAAATTAAATAAACACGTCAGAATACAGCTGTCCCTTTGAAAAAAAGAATGCCGCATCATCTTAACAATGTCTATTGTTCTTTTTCTATAAGGATTTTGAAACTATCAGAAAGGGAATCAAATCAAAAACGAAATGCTGAATCATTACATGTGCCAAAAATACCAAAGCTGCCAGCGTCTATGGATATATCGCTACGCAGAAATTCTAATTTACGAAATGAAATCGCAACATCGAGACAAGTTGTACGAGGCTATGAACTTGATACAAGTCGAAACTTAGAAACGCTCCTTTTGAGTCGTGAAAAAGAATTGCAAAAACGGCGTGATCATGTAGAAAGACTTCTCAAGTGGCATCAAAGACTTGACAAAGAAGAAGAAGAAGTTCTGAAAATTGAAGAAATGCTCTACAAATACAATCAGCAAAAACAAAGGCAACATGATGTGAGTTTAAAAAGTGAGGTCGAACGGAAAAAAGACAAGAAGTTGATGGAGATCAATAGAAGTTTACGAGAACTGCAAAGCATATCAACAAACAGTGGAAATGAAACGGCAACTAGCAAAGGATCAAATGCAGATTATGTTCGGACTTCTGGCAGAAAATTAAATAAATTGTGGTGTCGTTTGACTGGGCGTAAAGAGGTACGATTTGAACAAGCAAAAAGGTATAAGTTAACTAAAGCAGACCTAGAAAAAATCTACGAGGACGCTAAGGTGGCAGTGCTCATCGATTTCAATGAAAATGATCGAATGGCTATTTTGTCGGATCATTCAAAATGCCGCCAATCAAGCGAAAGCTTGCCAATGCCTGCATCAGGAGATACTCTGAAGAAAACAAAAATTCCTCGGTTAAATTTAAACTTCAGCTCCGGTGCTTCTGAGATCGACCAACCCGAAACTGCGGAATCAGTTGAAAATACTTCGTTTACAAGGGCTGAAAATATTACAGAAAAAGAAAGTGCATCAGATGATTTCGTACAAAATTTCACTGACGACAACAGCAAGACAAACGAGAGAAATATCACATCATGTGAGAGTTCTACAGTTAGCAAATCTTCCTCTGAAGGCGAAGAATGCAAAGCCCAGCTAACATTTAGTAATAGTGGTCACAATGAAACTACTTCAGTCCGAAATTTGGAAGCGGATGCCAAAGAAATATGTGATTTTACGGGCCCTGCGATTAATGATATTGAGGCTGGAATCGTCGAAGAAAATGATTCCCGTGAAAATGGAGAGCCTGATGCAATTTTAGAACAGCCGAATTCTGATATATCTATAATGAGCCTCACATACATCACCGAAAGTAGACATTCTGCATCATCCAAGGATACTCTTAATCCTGTTACATTAATGCAAGATGAAATTTATGCAAATGGTCACAGTGTTGAAAAGTCAAAAGCTACTGCAGAAAATGCCGAAATCACTTGCAATGATGAAGTGGAGGACAAGGTCAACGAAAGCTTGTCAATGATCGAAGACATTTCTGCCCCTAAATTTGAATCAACTGGTGAAGATACCATTGTAGATGAGCCAATTTCAGAAATAATAGATATAGAAAGTCAATTGAATTCAATTGACTCCGCAAGTATGCAAATAGATACTCAGAAATCCGCTAGTACTTCAGCCGAAAACGAAGGCGAGCGACCACCTTCTGTACTAGAAAAACGCCTTACCGATTTAGAAAATAGTCTTATAGAATTGAATAATTCGTTCGAACGAGTTCTAAGCCCGGATACCAATAATAAAGCTGCTCAAATAATATCTGAATCCGATTCAAATAGTACTGAAACGACTGACGAAAAGAATACACAAGTCCAAGATTTGTCAATAACAAAAGTGACAGTGAAGGACTTCCTTCTAAACCCGGAAGTAACATCAAGCCTGATGCCAGACATAATAAATGAAGTTGAATTGAGAAGAAGACAACAAGTTCTTGTTGAAAGTGATGTAAGTATTAACTGTTCGCCGTCAAACGAAATACTCTAAGTTGATTTTTCATTCTATAGATAATACATTTAGAAAATGCAGTGCCGCATGCTTTACTTCGTGAGATACCGAATAAACCCCCACCACCTTACGTTCCCCCAGCCCATGGGAGTCCGATGACAACCATATTTCCATCAGAGACTCGTATAAAGGACATAACTTTCCGACGAACAAAAGAGTTATATGAAGAAATCAATGGAAACGGTAAGAAAATGTTCAGCGATTTTTTGATAATGGTTTTCCTGACCAACCATATGCTACATACACTCATCATCTTTCAGATAATCCATCGGATCAAAGGACATCAATTCTCGATGAAAATATAACAAATATTTATGAAAGAATAATTCTGGACATTTGTAAGGAGTGTGTAAATGACTACCAACCCACGTTCACCGACAATCTAGTTGTCGTCGGCAGCTATAAAATGCCTTTAGCACTATACAACCCTCCCAACCGACTGAAATGCGTGCAAGAATTTGTTTATAAGCGAGTGCGAAAGTTACTTAACATGGACAAGCGACCAAAGCGTACAAACTCGATTTTTTCATTAGGTCGCAGAAAACGTGACCACGTCGATGAAATTTTAATACAAGAACTCTTCGAAGAGGAACATAAGTGGACCAATTTTGACTTGGAGGAGGGGGAAGTGAGGGATAGTGTAGTGGACGAAGTGTTGGAAGAAGTAGTCAAAGAGATAATTGAGAACTTTGAAGAGTCATATATTGGACGACAAAGGGCTCTAAAAGGTACTAATAATACGGAATTATCTCACAACGAAAATTCATCTGATCGAAGTAAAAATTAATAATTGATCCCTTGAAAATGTTTGCTGTGGAATAATTGTGGCCTAAACTCGAGTATTTGTAACTTGTTAACATTTTATACATTGATGAATAAAGATCTGAATGAGTTAAAATGTTGTTCAATTATTATGTTGTAAATGCAAATTTAAACGGAAAATTTTGGAATGTACCAGCATTTTATGCATTTTGCAACACAAAACCAAGATGTGGACAGGAGGATGTGGAGGAATGCCCCAGTTTCAAATTAGAATAATCATTTTAACTTTTTGCATTTTACAATTGGCTTTGTTTCCATTTGCTTGTGATACTAATTTGTTTATTCTCTCCAATTCTCAAAAAAAATCCAACTTGATTTTCTGAAAAGGCCTGAACAGTAAGATTTTAATTTTATGCTGTATATTAAAAACAAGTCGAAGAATTTCAATAATTCGGCATGTATTTATATTTACTTCTAATAGTTGGTGTCTTATGAAAAAAGGTTTCCTATCGGCCAGTAAGGCCAATGTGGAATGGTTTCGGTAATTTTGAAATTTCTCAAGTTGTAGACACAACTCGAAATAAAATCAGATACAATAGAACCTGAAGAAGTTATAAAGTTGAAAGGGAACCTCTGAAAAATACCGTCCAAAAAGGTGTTTTTTTTTTTCAAATTAAATAGTGTTTTCTATTCATTTATTCGTTGTCCCACAATGTAATAGTTCATAAAACAAAAATCATCTTGTGAAAATTATTGAAAGGAAGAGTAAAAGTAATTATTTTATTTTGAGGAATATACTTGTGAGTAAACTAATTTTTATTGTCCCTAGTAGATTGATTCGGTAGTAAAGAAAAATTGTGTTTTAATATGAGGAAAAAACGTAAAACAACGAAGATTTCATCTTCTTCTGAAGAGAGCAGTCAGGAAGATACAGAATGCTGTGAGGAACACACAGGATGCAATGAAGAAAACAGTGTTGAAGATTATGGAAGCAGAAGAAGAATCAGAAAGCAGTAATGTAGTGTCAGAAAACAGCGGTGAAAATGGAGAAAGCTGTAAAGAAGAAATGTAAAGCTGTAAGTAAAAAGACAGCGACAGGTATGAATTTCAGTAAAATTGTCATGAAATTATAGAAAATGTTGAGCTAGCAGAAATAACCGCCCACAATCCACGGTCAGCATGGACCTCTATTGGTAGAGAACGAAACCGCTTCGTGTTTTTACCCATTCCGGGGAAACAAATATTCCTACATTCTGCAAAACAAATCCCATGTTTTATATGGAAAAATTTTTAGATGAAGCATTAATTAAAATAGTGGGTGTAGTGGTTAGAGCGTTCAATCCGTGTCGTAGTGAGAGCGCTTAATCCGTAAACCGAATGTCTCTGGTTCGAGTCTCGTTGGCGCCAACGAGATTTATTTCGAGTATTCTTCGGATGGATTATAAGCCCTTTCAGTTATGATACCTGCTGGTTTAAAATCAGAACGTATCGCAGCTGGGTGGACGGACATATGGCCAAAGCGTGGTACTGACCATATCACCTTGTTGAGTGCCGATACATTCGATCAAGATAATGAGACACTCTTAAGCATCGCAAAGCGAAGGCCCCAAAGGGTCTGTAGTGCTAAAGCAAACAAAAAGAAAATAATGGAAAGAACTAATTAATACGCCGCAAAGTTGTTAAATAATCGTCCGCAATTGACGAAAAGACCAAAGAAATATAAAAACATAGAAATCGATCCAAGGAAAATCGAATATTATTTACTTCAATTCATATAGAAAGGCGAAGAATCCAAAGACAACTTCGGGACTGCTAGTATAGAGTAGCCCGACGGCTTCCTACCGTTGAGGGAAACTGGGGAAGCGTCAATTACGAAATGGGTGGCAATCGTCAACAAAAGATGACTTGATCAAGAAGGCTTCGCAGATGGCGGATGTGCAAATAATCGAAGACAAGGAAAACGTGCTCATGAACTAAGGCTACGGCTACAGTCCCTCGAGGATTAAGTCAAAGGAAATAAAGGTGAAGAAAAGTACAAAACAAACGATTCCGGAAATTTCTAAGTGTATTTGCAGCGCTGGACGGATTAACAGAAGAAATGGAAGATGAAGAAAGTATCGAAGGTAATTCTGATAAAGATAATGATATAAATTTTATTCAATATTCAAAAAATAAAAATTCAGAGAAGAAACAAACTCGCGGTTCTGCAGGCTCAGAAGAGATACGATTCGGCTATTGACAGCCGAAAATAAATTAAGTAATTTCAAAATCAAGAGAGTAAATGCAGAAAAATTAACTATTATAACGAAACCACTGGATGATTTCAAGTCACCCAAAGATGCGCTGAGCTCTGGAGAGGTCCCACACTTCACCTATACCCCAAAAAGCAAAAAAAAATCAGTCTGGACTGTGGAGAAGATACGGTCGATCTTCTTCAGGTACTCAAGGATATTGCACCAGAAATTGAATTCATTTCTGTAAAAACCTTTGCAACGAGAATATCGACCACCAAAAAAAAGAATTTACCACTTACCTGGTACAAATTTCAAGCAAAAGCAGTCCAAGTGCCCTTCAACAAATAAGGTATTTGAATTTCAAAGTGGTGGGCCCGCCTCCAGTAAACCAGTTTTACCGGTGTCAACGATTTAGTCATTCGGCTGCCAGCTGCACCATGCACTATCAGTGCGTAAAATGCAAAGAAGTAAATACCCCCGGTGAGTGCAAATTTTCTACTGCGTTAACTGCGGTGTATTTGGTCATCCAGCATCATATCGAGGATGCCCCCGATATCAAGATACAAAAATTAAATTTATTCGAAAAAAACGCAAGTACACCGCAGTGTGATACCTTCCAACTTCGTCAAGCCCTAGGCATAATTTCCACTCACCGCTAGAGGACTAGTAGATAATGCTGTAAATAATGTGAGTAACAATAATGAGATGCTTCTTAAAGTTTACCAGCAACTTTATTCTTTATCGGAGTCAATCGATAACTTACTTTATTTTTCAGCGTTAAGGCCTTTCAAGTGCCTCAAAATAACTTGTCATCCAGTCACATTCCCAGGGATAGGATTCGTCTCATCTCGATCAATGTCATGTCCATTGTTACTATACATCGACGCGACTATCTCCTTGAATTCATTGTTAAGCAAAAGCCTGATATCATGCTTCTCACTGAAACCCACCTCAATTCATGGCACTCCATGACATTCAAGGATTTTGAATTCGTAAGAAACGATAGGGAAAACATTGATGGGGGAGGTGACAGCGGGATGTCGGTTAGAAGATCCTATCGTTTCCAAAATATTGATAAAGTCGAATTCAAAAACCTTGAATTTCTCGAAGTATCCGTTATCAAAATTTCACTGCCAGGTGGGGATAACCTCTTCGTTATATCTGACTATGCAATTGGTCGAAACGTGCTCAAGTTCAAGGAGGCGCTCAATTTCTTGTTTGAAATAGTCGAATTGAATAGGCTGCATAGTTATTATATTCTATCCGGTGCCCTAAATGCCAAATATACATCATGGCTGAACGTCAACAATAATCCAAGAGGTGTATCCCTGAAATTGTGGTAATATATATGGGTCGGAGTTCCCAACATACACTAGGACAAATTCATATTTGGACTTCTGTATTGACGACGCAAGACTTGAATTCAGCTTTAATAGTCCTCAACGGAAACTGCGGGTGGTTCCTTACGATAGCGACCATAACGCAATTGTAACGGAAATCAATCATCAAAGGGATGATGTCTTCCTCATTCCAGTTCAACATGAAAATTATAGGTTGAATTTTAAAAAAACGGATTGAGGGAATTTTCAAAAGAAGTTTAATCGGGATTACCAGAAGCAATCTCCTCCTTCTGATGATGACAATGCTTGCTCAATGGTCCCGAATGAAAGGAATCTAAGTAACGATTAAATAGATCTCTATTTGTCGAAGCTAGAGAAGCTGACGTTGGAAACGATTGAGAAAGTAGTTCCCAAGATTAAACATCGAAACAATATGGAAGGATATGTCACACTTCTCACGCGCGTCAACCATATTTATCGGCGATTTTTGGACTACAAACATCCCTCGTTGGCTTTGTTGAAATTAGACCTGAAGAATGTCCGGAACTTAATCCGTTCATACTTCTGGAGTGAGGTCAGCAATCAATGGGCAGAAAAATGAGGGGTATTAACCCGCAGGACCCAGATGGCGACTAGGCATTTTCTATTAACCATCCACATTAATTAATGTTTTCCCCAGTTTGTTTTTGGTCAGTTTATAAAGTAAATTTTAATTTATAATACAAAATATAAATTGCTATCAACAATCTTCTGATAATTTCGATATTTAATTGAATACTATTTACATAACAATAGACTAACAGATCTTATTAAAATAACTATATAATATGGCAACTAAAATTAACTTGATTACTATTTTCAGAAGTCCCATTCAAAATTCTCTCCAAGGTTCATGTCTCCTAGTTCGTCACATACTCCAATACTTTCATCTGAAATTATTTGGATATTAAATGCATTTTTTTCCGAAAATGCTATCCTTTGTCAAACCACTGACCTCTTAACTTAGAATAATCCGCTATTTCAATCCCAAAATTGATGAGTTGTTCATAAAGCGAAGTGTGTTTACTCTGTTTTAGAAAGGAGTGATTCAAAAGATTCGCGGCTGATGGACGATCACTAGGCTGACGAGCCATACATATTTCCGCAAACTTGTGAAAAGCATCTGTGAAAGCTCTCTGGCTATAGATTTGATGCGCTTTTGCAGCAAACTGTTCACCGACGACCACATCCCCTACCTGAGCTGAGAGCCGAAAATTGAAAATTTAGGTAGCCACTCTTTCAAAAAGCCAATCAATTACCAAGCATCTCCTCCGTGGGGCATGTTGAGTTATCCAGAAGTGTTGGCTGGTTTCCTCGTATTTTTTCCATCAACATAAACGTTGTCTGTGAGTCGCCAAATGGTTCAATACCATTTGCAAGTTCACAAGTTGTAATCCCAATACTATATATATCTGATTTCTCTGTATAGCCCAAAAGATTCTGCTCCAACACTTCAGGCGCCAACCAGTTGAGACTCTTTCTGCTATGGGGCGCTAAATTGTGAAGGACTTTCATCCGCTCACCATGCGATACAACACTCGTGCAGTCCCTAAACCCCGCCAGAATGGCTCTAGTTTGATTCAGGAGTATATGACTTGCCTTTATCGACCTATGAATGTAACCTTTCTTGTGTAAATATTCTACACCATTAAGAACATCGCGTAAAATAAGTGAGACGAGGACTTCTGGGAACCCTGAAACAGCATTACTATATAACATTGCAGTTGTGAATTCACTGAACATTACCTGTAGTGAAACAATTTCCTATCGTATCTTTACAGCTTCCGTAGCACATAAGTGGTGTCACTACGAATACTTCAAACTCATGTACAAACGCAGTATAAATTGAAAGAATATTTGGATGATTAAGGCTCCTCATAGTGAGAATTTCATCTTTGATCAGACTATTTTCATCTTTTGCCTTATACATTCGATACTTCTTCACCGCCACATGCTCCCCTGTCGGCCGATATTGGGTCAAATACACCGTCCCAATGCCGTTGCAGCATTTCGATAGCTCGACTTTTAAGTCATAGTCCCTAGGATCAAAACCGAACATTTTGAGATTCCACCAGCCGGATTTCCAGATTATCAAATTAAAAACGTAAACAAGCCCCACTTAATTCACTTCCTGTCACTTGGCAGCTGCCAAAGTGACAATTAGTTTTCTTTCAAATAATAAGCAACTCTTTTAACATCATTGCCAGCTAGACTTGGCAGCGCTTAAATATTGCTTTTACCATAGATTTATAAGATATAGTGAAGTCAAAGCCCAAATCTTCCGTCCAAATTTATCCTATTTTCACGAATAATATGTTTTTCACTAATCCTACCTCACCACACTAACAGAAAGAAGTCAGCAAAAGGTTCAAATTACAATTCCTGAGCATGAATATTAAAAAAACGAATAAGATAACAAATTTACCTTAAAAAAATATATTATAATTTTAGCCAAATTATATGCGTGGGAGTCCCAGGCACAGCTTGAGGATTTTAGCTTTGATATAATCGATGCGGTCAAAGAATGTAGTTGCGAGTGTTTGCAAAGGTGATAATGCCATATTCAAGTTTCGGTCTGATCAAAGTTTTGTAGAGTTTTAAGGCGATGGTACG
Source organism: Odontomyia ornata (assembly GCA_963969285.1). Taxonomy (NCBI): domain Eukaryota; kingdom Metazoa; phylum Arthropoda; class Insecta; order Diptera; family Stratiomyidae; genus Odontomyia; species Odontomyia ornata. The sequence goes on along the minus strand of OZ017738.1, from coordinate 491,631,821 downwards.
TTCAAAATTATTCATGGGTCTACACAACATTCTGATCAGATTTTGCTGGCATCATTTACTGAGAATAGTTTTACTCCATTCCTTAAAGTATCCGGAACGTATTGCCAAGGTATTGGTGCTATTTTGCAAAGCGATCTTAATTCCATAGATTTTAAGGCGTGTTGTTGGTTTCTGTGTATAGAGAAAATAATGGCTTGTCCTTTGTCCAAGTTAACTTTTAAGCCAAGTAAGTCGCATGCCCTGCAGAAGTCAGAGCAGCTAAATGAAACACACTTTCAACTCCTTCCACTGACATCTAGCCTGAGGAGGTAAACAAACTCCTATTCTTTTAAGTTCGAATCGCAATAAAACATGAATCGATGTATCAACTGAAACAAAATTCACTTTAAAAGGAGTACAACGATATTTTCCGCGGACTGTCTTGATATCATCATTAAAATTTGCCTTGAAACCGCACAACACCTCGATTTTCGTCGACACTTTCACATTTCTTCATATACCACCATTTAAATTTGTGCGAAAATTCAGCCTACATGTGATCATATATTTGGTAGCAGAGTTTTTCTACACATGGCTTTTTAAGCTTTAGTAAGGCTTCGGCTGCTGCCACGTGGCTTTATATCACGTCAGCTCCGCATCAAATCTCTACAGTATAGAAAGGGCCGAGCATATCAGCTAAATGGTGGCTGCAATTAGAAAAAATTTTGTTTCTTACGGTACTTGCAGAGTAGGAACAAATAAATTACTAAGAGTTAATACGAGCCGATTTGCACATAGAATCTGTGCCCCAGACGCGTAGGGCCGATGCCAGAAAAGTGCCGTCACCCTAAGAGTGTTATGTATGGTAAACAACACTAACGTAAGCGGTAACAAGCCTTCCAGCTGGCGTGAGCGGTCAGCCTACTTCGACAGAAGGCAAGTGGTTGTACGGCCTAATATATTCGATGTTTCACATGAAAAAGGTACAAATCACATTCCTTGCATGCTAACAATTCACGTCGCACTGTTCACTGTACACCTACACAATTTAGAACAACCAAATGAAACACACGGATATGTTCAAATCACATTCCTTACATGCTAAAAATTCACCTTGCACTGTCCACCGTACACTTACATGACGAAGTTTATGGGCTGAAGATCTAAATTTAGCAGATAAATTAGTGATGAAATAAACTAATGAAATCGAACACATGTCTGTATCGTTTGGTGTTTTATTTAAGAAGAACGAAATTTTTAAATCAGATTGAATGTATACATGTATAACATAAGTGTTAAATAGTGTTGACTCTTTGAGTACTTTAATTTCAATATTCCCTCTTAATCAATGGGTTTTTAACTCTCAATTCTTTTTCAATGTTGATTTCAGCTGATCTTCCCACTCATTGTTGTTATAAAAAATCAGCAAATCCTTAATATGCACTGCAACAACAACAATTGATTTTCCCTCTCGAAGCACGTATGTACATGCATCCTTCTTGCAACGAAAAAACCAACACGCACCATCACTTCATTTAATTTGATGTTCCACATGCGACTAGCTTGCTTCAGCACATACATTGATTTCTTCAGATGACACACTTGATCAGTATCGTCTTTAAACGGTTCCAGTTGTCGCATATAAATCGTTTCTTTAATATCACCGTGGAGGAATGTGGTAGCAACATCCATTTGATCGATTTGTAGTCTAATTTTCCAACTAGTACTATTAGCATACGAAGTGATGAGTATCGGGCTACCGGCGAAAACGTTTCAACATACTCATGCATGGTATCGTCCATTGACGTACCTTTGTGGCCCGTTTCCACACCATCACACCATCGTCTTCTGCTGCTACATTTGTTATCGTTTCATTCGCCCCATCAATTTCAGATTGATTCGCTGTATCACTTCTATCCTGATTGCTCGCTGGGTCATTATCTCAGACACAATTGGATTTTCAGTCACTTTCTTCACTCTCGGATGATTTGTCCGCAATATACTCAAAATATTCGTTACCGCTATTCGAATTGCAAAAATTGTTAGCATTTTCAAAGATTTTGACGTCTCTGCTCGCTATCGTCCAGTTAGTTTCTGCATCGTTTAATCGATAACCCTTTTGTGTTTCCATATAGCCAACAAATATGTACTCCTTCGATTTGAAATAAAATTTATTTCTCTTCCCTGATAGAATGTGCGCCATCGCTCGTGAACCAAACACCCTGAAGTGACTAATATCGGGCTTTCTCCGGTCTATATTTCCATTGGTGACTTATACTTCAGCACACGTGATTTTTCACGCACTTTCCGGTGTTAAGTGCTTCGCCCCAAAAACGTTTTGGTAAGCCTGAATCATATCACATGCACCTTGCTTTCTCAACAATTGGTCGTATTGTACGCTCGGCCAAGCCGTTTTGCTGTGGCGTGTACTCCACTGACGTTTGCAAAAAAAGTTAACCAATTCCAATGCGTGGTCATGTCTCTTTGCTCCTGAATCGATGTACCAATCACATCTTCCATATTTGCCGTTCAGAAAAACAGCACTAAATGTAATCATTGCATTACCAATTACCAATGTCTTATCTTTCTTCTCATTGGTCGATTTATTTGCCTTCTGTGGACATCGGTTGGATTTGTGACCCTTGACTTTATAACAAGTGATATTACTATTTTTATGTAAACGGCTTTTACCTTTTGCATACAATGCCATTTGTTCGCCTGATGACGCGGCTGTAACTGGCTCGTATAAATCGGTCAATCCAGAAAGCAAAAATATGGCCAACCATTCGTCTTCCACCTTGGAACCAAATTCATTCAACCGTTGTGACGTATAAATTATTTCAGTCACGTACATTTCCATTGAAGAGCATTCTCATTAATGTCACCTATCGCACAACTCCTTGATCTTCACACGTTTTCTTCAAATTGTCCCACGTTTCTTTTGCTGTCGTTGCTCCTGTGACATGTACGTAATTGCTTTATCAATACTCAATTTTATTCGCATCTGTTTCTGCATCAGTCAAACATTAAGACATGCCTTCAGCTTCCAAGTAATTCTCCATCGCAAATTTCCATGTGGAATAATTTTTTCATCCACGCAATTTTTCAATCGATGCTAAAAGTGCCAATGACATTTTCAATTCGATGTTCACAATAGATTCTGTATGCGATTCTATGTTAATCGCTGCTGCTTCTATCTGTGTTAATATTGAATTAACCTCAATCTTTTTACCTTTACCCATGCGGTTTTCTAACCTCACATGTACGATGTATTCACAATGCTCCAAATGTACGTTCAACAAGACGAAAAAATGATCGGAAAAATTCTACTGGAATCTTTTTACATTTTGCTTGTTAAAATTTATCAATTTATTTATTTATATGGGCCCATAAGCTGAAGAAGTTTATTGGCTGAAGATCTAAATTTAGCAGATAAATTAGCGATAAAATAAACTAATGTAACTCAACACACGTCTGTATTTAAGAAGAACAAAATGTCAAATCAGATTGAATGTATACATGTATGACATAAGTGTCAAATAGTGTTACTTATTGAGTACTTTAATTTCAATATAACATCATTTGGAATAACCAAATGGAATACGTTCAACTCCTTCCACTGACAACTAGCTTGAGGGAATAAACAAATTTCTATTCTTTTCACTTTGAACATCAATAAAACATGAACGGAAGTATGCCCTGAAACGAAAATCGCTTCAGAAGGAGCGCTACGATGTTCTCCGCGGACTATCTGGATTTCATAACCGAAATTCGTCTCGAAACCCTACAGAAGCTCGAATTTTCGTCGGCACCTCCACATTTCTCCATATACCGTCATATAAACTAGAAAGCAAAGTCAGCCTACATGTGGTCATGTATGTAGTAGTAGGGCCTGCTGGTACATGGCTTGTTAAGCTGTAGTAAGGCTTTGCTTCCTATCTTACGTGAGCTTTGCAAAAATTCCATTGCTTATGATGGTATATTATCATTTGATTTCCCGATTGCAATACAACATACGTAACTGTTAATATCTGCAAAGTTTTGTATTGGATTAGGATGATGTCCCGAAACATATAAATTCAAAATGCTATCTTTCGTACAGAACCTCAATAACCGAAACCTACATATGCATAGATTATTTACGCCGAAATCACCGCAAAATTGGATTTTCTATGTTTAACCAGTAAAATGTCCTTCACTGCTATTCGATTTGCATTACCTTCAAAGGAGACCTAATGGAAAGTAAACCCGATACTTCGTTGAAAGCAGGACTTCTTTTCCGAAATATACGGATGAAACTGCTAACGAACTCCCATGGAAATCGGTTAAAAACTCACATTTTCTAACTTTTATATTTTACTTTCCAGCAGTTCAAACCGAATAGTAAGATCCAAAAGGTAAAGGACACAATTTGAATAAAGCGCAACAAACCGATAGAAATTTTTAAATTTTTATTTCGTTTTATATTTATTTTAAATTTCAATATTTAAAAAAACGATATTTTAGTGTTAATAATTTATATCCACGAGAGATGTAAATAAAATATATTATTGTTGTAATGTTTTTGTCTCCTGTTGCACTTTCATTGGCAATTATTGCATTTCTTTACAACAGATTGATATTTTTTTCAATGGCAATTTAAAGAAATTAGAATTGATAAATGCTTCCCGGTATAATCGAAACAGCGGCTACAGCTATTTGCCATCAGCTATTAGCTTCAGCCACTCATCACCATTCGAACAAACTCTTCATAGTTCACGTTTCCTTGGGAGTCCTCTTGATTCACCAGAAGCTGTTCTACTTCATCATCGGTCAGTTTTTCGCCTAATGTTGTTAACAAATGTCGCAATTCTGCTGACGAGATGAAGCCACTAGCGTCCTTGTCAAAGTGTCTCAAGCCTTCAATGAAATCGTCCGCTGTATCTCCTGAGCGCGCTTTCGAGATAGCCTGGTAGATTGGAAGAAATACTTCGAAAGAAATTCTTTCGTCCGGTTTTAGTTGGTGCGTGCATTTTTTTACATCTGATTCTGTTGGGTTTTGTCCGAGAGCACGAAGGCATTCACCAACTTGACTCAGTTGAATCTTGCCATCACCTCTGTTATCGAATAAGTTGAAAGCTTCTTGGAATTCTGAAAAAAAAACGGTATTACAGTCGACGTCACAATTATTTTATGAAATTTAAAGTATTCCAGTAGAAATTCATTAACTGAAAAGCAGAATGCCATTCATATTCCAAAGGCACAACCATCTCATTGAATTCAAGCCTTTTGTTTCGCCGCGGCCTTTCGATGTAATACAACCCACATATCAACATAAAAAACCACGAAATAGAGCCACATGTGGTTACACATTATATCACCAAGTACTTTGAATTATAGGTTTAAGTTATAAACAGTCTTGAAAATGCACCTTGGTAAAATTCACCTATTTCACTTTGCACAAACCTTCTACTGAAGTAAATGTCTGCTTGTTTGGAGGATCGTACGTGTACATTCTTACAATCAAATTTCTAAATTGATTTCGTTTTGAGTAAAAATAAAAAATATAGACAACTTATCTACCACAACTTCTAGCTTAATTAACAACCGTAGACTTACGATATCAGATCGAGACTGCGACAAGATATGGTTGGTACAGTACAGAGTACTTGGATTTACATTGATTCCAACTAAACATTATAATGGTGATAACTACAAACGCTTTTGCTATTACTTTTAGGAGAATATTATTAAGCTGGATGCTGTCGTCTACGCAGACACGTCTATTTATCATCTTAAAAGATTTTCTACGTATAATTTGATGTTAAATAATTTGTGTAAATAACGCTCTCTTTGTATACCTCACAGAACAGTAATCCGGAGTTTTCTGTTGCATCGCGCTCCCTCATGTGTTTTTCGATCGACAGATGTGGAAGTTGCGTAGTTTGCTTCCATTTACAATACGAGTACACAAAGATGGTTTAGCATGTAATTTTAATCAGTATATAATTGCAGCAAAGAAATATAACATGTATCATAAAATAAATGTTAAAGTGACTTCTATTTTCGTAGTAATATGCAAACAAATTAAATAAATCTATTTACACAGAAAATATACAGAATCTACTTATATCACTACACTCAATTATTTGAGCTAAATCTATTCAAGAAACTAAAAGTTATGAATGAAGAAATGAAAACACCGTCTGTTAATAGTAATTTCAATGTGTACATGCAAGCTGTGCGCAACTTTCAGTTGCTGAAAAGTGTTTACATTAAAAAGCTGACGACAATGACCCAGTCGCATGCCGTATTTATCAAAACAAGGAAAGATATGCCACCATATATGGTTGCTAGTCTAAGATGAAGAGAAAGAAAAAACATGGTAAATGCTGGTTTCATGGGAAAATGGCTTACAATAGTATGACGGTCTTTGCAACATTTATTGCATGGAACAGACGGTAACTCGACAAAAGCGATTTTGTGGTCATATCATATAAATTAGTTGAGGTATGTTTTAACATTCATCGTTTTCTAGTTAAGCGAGCCAAATGAAGCTAACAGACGTGAGTATGAATCACTTAGATTACTCCCGATTATTTTTGTCTTTAAGAAGGCATTCAAATATACTGACTTCGAAGGTAGTCATTTATTTTAGTCGAGTACAATTCGATTGTTTTATTCTTAATATGTGCGTTACTAAAATATTGCTGAAGTTCCGTTTTGTTCCCTTGCTAAATTCACTTACTTTTAAAGTCAAAAAATCGAACTGTGTAAATGTTAATAGTTCCATTTTATTTTATCCTTTTCAGGGCATTTTAAACTAAATTTTTTTTTTTCAACTTTTTTACATCAAGATTTTTAGAATGCTGACCACAAATTATTCTCTAAGACCAATTTAAATGAAATAATGTCATTGGTAACTGCTTAACGATGAAACAATTCGAAATTCACAAAACTCCTGCTGGATACGATACCGGCAGCTCTGCTACTAGACTCTATCTTCTACATGCCAGTAAATGTGATTTAAAGCGGGCAGTTGCACCCACAGGAGCAAATAGGACGGAAATTATTTTTGTAATATCCATAACTTTGTGAACATAAAAACCTTCAAATTATGTATAAATCAGTGAGAGGCCGCGATTACTGATGTCTTATTAGGTGCTCATCCCTGTTGAAAAATTGTTACATCCAGCACCTCGATACTGACTTCGAATAGCCTGAAATTAGTTTCAGGCATCGACCCATTAGCTGTATATGCATTTCTAGACCATTGAGCTCGCTACCAATTTTACAGTAAGCTTTGGGTAACCTAGATAAAATTTTTAAGATGTAGCATGCTCTCGAAAATTTTATTTTCTTTATGAAATCTTGTGTGCTGCGAGCGGCAAACAAGGTGGAAGACATCATTAGGATATTTCCATAAAATAGACGCATTTATGAAAGGTACTCAATGGCGTTAAGAAAGAACCCTATGGATATTTGATACTAATATAAAATAAATATATAGCTGTAACACACTGTTGTTACATATTTAGTACTTGTGGAACCTCATTTATTGGTGAGTGTCTCTTTTCAAATCGTTTTTATGCTCATTTTTCTCCACCGAATTTTAAAGGAATTAACATTTTGTGTTATCTGAAATGATTGCAGTTAATTGTTTGAAGGTGTAGTTTATATTTATAACAAATTATTATCATTGATGGACTTGGAAGGCAGCCGCTTCTAACTAAATGTGCTAACAATTCAACAAACAAATGACCTGGAAACAAGTTCTTATTCACAAGATTGCACGCGATTTTCAAAATTGGATAGCCTGCTGAAAACCGGGAATCAGACACGCATTTCTCGAAACTAAACAGAGGCCCCACGATTACCAATAAACAGGAATTGGTACAACGCGCCAATCAAAGCCTCGCACCCAATGGGATGGAGTCCCAATTTAGCCCGTTCAGAATACCTCGCAACTGCTGTGTGCTCAAAAAATGACTCTTATCCTTTTCAAAACCACGAACACCACGTTCTTGCCGTTAGGTACGTAACCAATCATGGGCTCCCCCTAACCCCGTGGCCAAATGAAACATCCGTTCGAGCTTTCGTGACACTCCCTGAGTATTACTTCCTATATGGCTCCTGAACCGCACTAGGTACCCACGCCTTGGGTTTGTGGGGCGATCTTCCCCAAAGACTATTAGTTTCTAAGTATTTATCTTATGTTTTAACATAGTCCCCTGAGCTACCCTATTTCAACTTTTATGCAATCAAATTTGTATTTTACTGGAAAAGTAGACTCGGGCTACAATTCAATTCTGAACCTTATGTCACACGTGTCAATGACCCTCAACGCTCAGCCAATTTACTCCTTCACACCTTCAGGACCATTCTTTTCCCTTCCTTCTAACGTTACGTCGTTCTTATAGGTCCAGTTCTCTCTTCCGGCCACCATTCGTTCATGTTCATGTTTCCGCTTCCTACTAAGTTTCTGCCGTTCGTCCAGTTCAATTCACATATTGCCATTCACCATGCATTATCAATCAGTGAACGCCACCCAGTACATCACACTCCAGGCTTCACCCTTCAAATCTCCAGTTCCATCGGGTACAGATTCTCCCTTCCGGTCTTTATGCAACACAGTTCAACTATGCCTCCTGATCCGGTGTGGCAAGGCTTCTCTCATCAGGACACTTCACTGTGCAGCTATTCATCATCAAAACCCTGCTTCGAATCCGTCACTTAGGCTTCTCCCATCAGGCCGCTCCAAGCTTCGGTACAACTGTATCTCTATCTATTCCGCTCCTCTTTCAACCCTTGCACCGCCCTTTACACTGGCTTTAAATAGTTATCACGGATGTACCGAGGCATATTCGCTGGGCGGAGTTCCTGAAACTAGACAATTCAAGTTTTATCGACTTCTGGTCAGTTAAAGAACACATGTGTACGACCTGCACTAAACGAAATGAACATACGCATCCCGCTGATTGATAAGGCGTTAGGAATAAAAGAGATGTTCAGAAAGGTCACAAAAATAATTATACGTGGTGTAGCGCGGCTATCTGCTTACTTTGTGGCTCCGAGTTTGGTGTACATCCTTACCAGCAAAAATTCTCATGTTGCATCTCCAGAAATCCAACACAATCAAAACGGCTTGTGAAAAATATATACTACTAAAGCTAAACGACACTTAATAAAGTTCACAAGCATATCGTTACTAGAGAACAGAAGATCTCGACAGGCAGGAGGGGGTCGGAAACAGGGGAAGGTAATTTCCAGAACATCTGATCCCTAACAAGGAATTTATCAAATATTGACAAACTCATTGATGCTGTTGAAGATTCTTATGCGAATAATTGGAGTAAGGCATGGGAATGGAATGAATTCTTCAACGAATTGCGTGGGTCATTCGACAAGTCACGAGACTCCCCTATCATAAAATTGTGGTGGCAATGATGGGCTGGAGACATGAAACAAATTGAGAAACAAGTGGTTACTAAAAAAGGAAGTCGTCGGAAAAACCGTGAGCTACTAAAAAATAGGAATTCGTTGGAAAACCCGAAGACCAAACACAAACGTTTTTTCGACGATACGCTGGTCAGACTCTTTCGACGAAGATGGCTCATCGGTTCTCTGCTGATTAAGGAAAAACGCGGTCAAATACAATGCTTGTGTGAAGGCATGCGTTTAATCATACAATGGTTGGTCACTGGAAAAGTATAATACCGACAAAATCTCACAAATGGTTCTAATTAGACCAAAAATAAGCAGAAGAAAACAGTAATATTTTGAACTATAGCTGCTAAAAATACAATCGTTAAGCAATGTATTTTAGCTCTCCCAACACCAATTTCGGCTAATAGATATAGAACTCAATTGCGTTTGTAGCCTATTTGAACGCCGTCTATTATTCAATTAATTAATAAATACCTTTCAGCTTGAATCGATTGTTCAGAAAGTAATACCTTTTCATCTAAGCACACATCTAACGGCTAGAAATCACTTTGAATTATCAAGTTTCTGGGACTCAGATGTCCGCTGAAGAAGTGCTAAACGTGCATTTATTGATCTAATTTTAAACTTTTACGCATTACTTGTCGGACTGTAATGTTTAGGATAGAAAAAGCCGGTATTGAATCCCGCCACCAATCATTAAGAGCAAATTAAAAATTGTTTACTTTACTGCTACTTAAATAACGTAAACAATGATTGCTTTAAAGAAACGGAAGATGAACAGAATATTTCATGAACGATATTTCTCTTATTCGATTTTGTTGAAGTATATGTACCATTAACTCGCCTAGTCTTTTTCAGCTTGTGAACAATCATATAAATTCCAAAAGATATTACATCATGTGAGTCATATCTTGAGCAACGAATACGCGAACATTACATTAGAGTAATCGTATAGTCAGGATTGCTTCTTGCTAATCGATTAGTGGACTTTGATAAGGAATCTGTAGCGGTGGGTATTATTAGTTGCAAATATAAAATTTTGAAGGTAAATGTTGACATTATTTATGGACGCAATTTGAACATACAAAGCCGACACTATGGTATGTGTTTGATATCGAATCGAAAGATTTATATCTTGCAAGTACAAATACGTTGGAAACTGCAGGTTTGATAAGTGCTACCTATGCGAGTATGCGACACAACTTCCACGACAACATAATTTTTGATGATCACACAAAATTTGTCCAATCTCCTTTGTTGCACATGATGACTCATGATTGTACAAGAAGTTGATTTTCAACAAGCATGGGGTATGCTTTTCAGTCCCTATTTTCTCATAGCAATGCTTCAAATCAAATAGGAAATATGAAAGTACTTACCAGCTAATTGGTCTTCGGTGTAGTTGCCCTATTGAAAACCAAATTCACTTTAGTATATGATTCTTGCCGAACTATGTATGGATATGCTTACCATGATTACAGCGTGCTATTGAGTGATAATTTTTGGATTTGAATGAAATTAGAACAATTTAAAAAGATCGAAACCTCGAACAAACTGCAATTCGCGGCCAAATGTCACGGAAGTCTGTGAAAGTCCGTTTATAAAATATGGCGTTGACGGATGATTCACTTCAACTGATGCGTTACCATGCGATGCTGCATCGCCAGCGCCCTCCGTGTGCTTTGACGTGTATCCACCTCATGAAACATACATCCATATCTACGAATTTGATGAGCCTTTTTACATACATGAATATACAAGAAAGGAATGAAACATACTGAAAGCGACACTAATTAGCTAGTTGAACACAACAATTTGAACACAACAATTTTTATTGGCGATATTTCATGAAATACATTAAATTCTTAAAGATAACACTTAGCAGAAACACTATATCTAAGTTCTTTATTAATAAGTAGCTACAAAGCACATAAAATTGATGTTGAACCTGAAAGTAAATTAAGGGGAAAGCCAAGAAAACCCCTCGATCGTTGAAAAAGTTGTAGAGAACGCAGTACTATTTACAAATCAAACAAGTTGGGTAGACAGACCTATGCTCATGTCAGAAGGGTTTTGTACTCAACTTACAAAATGCAGTAACCAGCAACGAATAAAATCAAGAAACATGTCAAAGACGATTTTATTGGAGAAAATGTGAAATTCGAGGATCATACTATTATTAACAAAGTTGAACGAATTTTGACTTCTGAAGTATTTGCTATAGTTATACCCATAAATATCTCTATTGATATTTTTTTCAGATTTTTTAGATCACTGGTGTCCATTCGCGAGGGAGGAAACACATTTTTCATGTATTTCCCCCCCTGTGCTCCCACTGAAGCAAAAACTGTCAGTTTAAGAACTGTTTTGAAAAGCTCTCATAGAGAACTTTCAGTTGATACTCATATCGGCTACCTTTCATGAAATTTTTTTTTCAGGGGCCACTCCTCTGTACTGTAATCATCGATTCATGGCCTATTTTTTCGAATCCTAGAATGGTTACAAAGCCCTTTTGCTAGGAGCTCTCTCCTGCCTCTTCGACTTGTTTCAATTGTATGTACTCATCTTCATGATACCTATCACTCCTGAAATTTTCATGCAAATTCTAGCAAAGTTGTAGTGTCTAAGTCGGTAAAAAGCGCATATGGCTCCATAGCAATATGTTTCCATAGTAATACAGGGCATATTGCTCCGTAGTAATACACGAAAATTCAAATCGCTATAACTTCGGTAAATACTATTGGATCTTTATGAAACTTTCCGAAAAGATCAATCTTATAAATAGAGTTTAAAGGTACCGTTTAGATTTTATTCAAGAAAACACAAAATCGATAAATCGCACTATTACTAAAAAGTTGAGTGAATTTCGACTTCTCATGTATTTGTTGTTGTTGTACTCATGAAGGCATCATGATTTTTTTCAAATTTTTCGGATGGAAGGTGTCCAATCGCGAGAGGGGGTACACGAAAAGTTCGTACATTTCCCCTTCCCCTGCCCTCCTCGGTACTTATAAGACAATTTTAAGACTTGTTTTGAAAAGATCTCATTGAGACCTTTCCAATGACACCCTACTCGACTACCAATGGTGAAAAATTTTTTTTGAGGGGTCACCCCCTTATATGGGGAGACCCCCCTTCAACGCCTTTGAAAAATTTTTCCACCCTTGAACTTTCAAGAAGTCACCACTTCTGACCTTTCTACAAAGTTTCATGGCTGTAGCCCTTATAGTTTCGGAGAAAAAGTGCTGTGACATACAGACGGACGGACGGACGGACGGACGGACGGACGGACGGACGGACGGACAGACGGACAGACGGACAGACGGACAGACGGACACAGGTTGTGATTGCAATAGGGTTTTGTATTTTAGTACAAAACCCTAAAAATAACAATAATTTATATAACAGGTGGAGGTAGGAGTGGCGCATTAGGTTTTATATATTGCGCGTCGGAGTATAACCAACGGGAGTTCCTGACGGAGTTGAAGTAGATTATATTTTGTTCGGCGTCAAAAAGTTTGTTTTGCTCATATAGGATGGGGAAAAGTTGAGGGAGCTGATGTTTGTTAGCGGGGTTAGTTATAGCCAGTGGGTTGATTGGGGCCAGGTCGCTTACCAGTGGGTTGGGGTGGTGGTTACATTTGTAGAGGGTTTTCAGGAGGTGAGTAACTAGGAAGTGGTCAATTCTCGGGATTTTCGCATTGTAGTAGAGAGTATCATTGTGTATATATTTGTCTGAATCTTCTTGTCGGAATGTATTGACACAGTGTCTAAGGAAAGAGCGCTCTTTTTGGCGAATTTTTTCCATTTGGTATGCAGACAAATCACACCATTGGATGAAACCATATGCGATGATGGGACGAATCAGTGTTAAATAGCAGACTACTTTGACTCTGTCTGGCAGTGCCGAGCTTCGATTCAAAAGTGGATACAAGGATCTGAAAGCATTGTTCGTTTTTATCAAAGATTTTTGAATGTGGGGAATTGGGGAGAGGTTATAGTTTAGGCAGACTCCTAAATATGTGGTCTGGGTTTTCGTGAGAATAACGGAATTTTTAATTTTAGACGTAGCCCTGGGATATGCTGGTGGAAATTCTTAGTGAGGCGAGTGCGGCCTTTGATGAGAATCGTTTCGGACTTGTTAGAATTAAGTACTAACTTCCAATTTTCGAAGTAATCTGCCATTGAATTGAGATGAGCATTAAATCTTTTAATTGTTAAAGGGGGATTTGGGAGGCAACATATAGAATGATGTCGTCGGCATATTGTAGGGTTTGGATTGGATTTCTATGTTGTGGGGGCTTAGGAAGGTCGGCTGTGAAAATTGAGAAAAGTGTGGTTGAGAGAACTGAACCCTGTGGGATTCCGGCAGTGTTTTCATAAATTTGGGAGTAGGAATTATTGACTTTAACTAGTGAAGTACGGTTGGACAGGAAACTGCGGAGAAGTTTACAAATATGCGGATGGAAGTGGAGGTTGATCATTTTGAAGATGAGAGCATTTTGCCAGACAGAGTCAAAGGCTTTACGGATATCGAGAAGGCAGGCTAGTGTTGGGACAATTTTGTTTGCATTCATGCAAATGTATGATCGTAGACACAGCAGCGCATGGTTGATTGAGTGAAAGGGACGGCAAGCAAATTGAAAATTAGGTATGACATGGTGACATGGTCTAAGTAATCTTTTATTGTTATTTCAAAGATTTTTGAGATGTTTGAGAGAAGTGTTGGGGAAATAAGCATTGTAAAGGCAGTGGTTAAAGAGTTTTGATAGAAATGGTGCTAGCGTCTTGGAGCATGGGGATATTGTCATTGCCACATGATTTTTTGTTTGGTCGTGATAGGATAATTTTTTCGATATAAGTGGCGGATGTAAAAGAGATAGGTGCTTGATCATGTAGGTTTGTGGGGGGAATGAGTGGTGATGAGAACTGATTATTGGGACTCTGATCTGTTTGAAGGAAAGATGGTGTCTGAAGTAAGGTGCGTAGTTTATTGTTTACAAGGGTTTCGGTATTGGGATCGGATAGATGGGTAGAAGTGCTATGGGCCTCTGCAAAATGCGATGCTAAGGTATTTGCTTTGACTTGGGGGGATGGGATATGATCGAGTATGCTACGTGGTGAGGAGAGGTTTTTGCCAAGTCTGGGGCAAGTGTGCCTGAGTTCTTTGTATGCGTGGGGACCAAGTGATATGCACGAAAGCTGGTTCTGTAGATGGTTGGAGTAGAGCTCATTGATACGAATGTAAATTTTGGAGGAGAGTGTAGCAATTTCTTGCCGTAAGGTTTGTTGTATAGGGTTGAATTGGTTGCGAAATAGCTGTTTACGTATCTGCGTTTTTTTTAATAAGATCTAAGGTTTCGGGTGTTAGTGAAATCAGGGATTGATAGTTGAGATTCTTTTTTGGAATAATTGTGTTACAACAGAGTTGAATAGAGGATGTAAGGCGTTCAGCCGATTGATTTATTTGTAAATCAGAAAGGCTACTATTGTCCGGGAGATGAATTTCATCAAGCTGTTGCCTAAGTGTCAAGCGAAAAAGTTTCCAGTCGGTCTTTGTATAGTCAGGAATGGTAATAGGTGGAGGTTTGGTGGGTTTTTCAGTGAGGAGAATATTCATGGTGACTCCATCGTGGTCACTGATACCTGGGATGGTTTGTACATTGGTGGCGTTAGGGATATGCGAACAGATTGGTAGATCATCACTATGGATAAAAAGGTCAAGGTAAGAGGAGTAATTGTTTCGGTGGTAAGTAGGGAGTGAAGAGCTACTCATAGTAATTTGGAAGTGGGTTGAGGCAATTGAAAGCCAATTTTGAAGGACTATACCATTCTGATTGGACGATGAGTTGCGCCAGTTAGGGTGTCTTGCATTGAAGTCGCCTCCAACCAAATAAAAAAGTTTTTTGTTGCTCGGATTAGGATAGCTTCGGAGATAATCAAAAATATACTCGAGATGGTTGCTTTGGAGTGTTTGTGTGGCACAGTATGCTGACACAAAAATAAGAAGAGTTGAGGGTGTTTCGATGACCGCCGCAGTTATTTCAAGGGGTGAATTGTTGAGTCGTGGTATGAATAATTGGGTGGCTTTTATTTTTGTGGAAATTACTATGGCTGTTCCTCCACCAGTGGTGTTTGCAATTCTGTCACTACGAAAAATTGAGAAGTTACGAAAGGAAGGCTTATGCCTATGCGAAAGCTTAGTTTCGCATAAGAGAAGAATATCGGGTTTATATTCAGCTAGGAAGATCTCAAGTTCATGCCGGCGTGCTCGGCCAATAATTGAGTTGACGTTGAGTTCAATTATTTTGAGTTCCATTGTAGGAGGACAAAAAGGAAAGCATTAAAATCTGTTTTTCGATGGTACTGGTTGTGCTGTTGAATTTGGGGAGGAACTCACTGAGTTGGCTAGAGAGTTGTTTGAGGTTCGTGTTTAACAGAGTTTGCACTTCATTTTCTAGGGAGAAGTTAGGTGGCGTAGGCTTCGTAGCAGAAGCGTAAGAGGTACCGGGCAAAACCCTTGATTTTGATGGAATGTGTTGGGATATAGTTTGGACTGAAGGTTTAATTGCGGTTGTGACACGATTTTCACGATATGATCGGAAAGTGTCACAGTTCCTGTAGTTAGCCGGATGGTTATTAGAACCACAGTTAGCACATTTGGGAGCCTCATTTTCGGTTTTTATTTGCATTTGCCTGGACCATGTGGTAGACTGCATTTAACGCACCTAAATTGCAGGTTACAATTAGTGGCGGTATGTCCAATTCTTTGGCAGTTTTTGCATTGTACCTCGGTATGGGTTTTGATGGTTTCAAAGGAAACAATATTGTGCAGAATGGCTTTTATATTTTTGAGGGCTGCAAGCTGAAAGCTTGGCTCGAAAGTAATTTAGAACAGATTGAGTTTTTGTAGTTTTTTTTTTAATGAGAGGTGTCGTATAGACGAACAGATTTTATTTCACTAATTCCTTGGTTATTCAAATCTGAAATGATTGCAGCTAGAGAGTATGTGTGGTGCAGTCCACGAATTATTAAAGAACGCGATTTATCCTCAGGAAGTTTGTATGTGAAGAAATTTGCATTTTGCGCTTTCAGTGAAGTTTTTGTTGCTTCAAAATCAGCTTTGGAATTTAAAAGGATTTGGGTTTTGGCGGGGCCACTTCTTTTTAGAAGGTAATTATTTGGTAGGTTATTTAATATGGAGTTTTGGATACTACATATTTTATTATGGTCTTCATTTAGAATAACGATCGGGGGAATTTTTTGGCTTACCTTATATGCTGTTTGTTGCCAAGGATCTACATTCGCTTGTTTGCTGCCAGCCGCTTGTTGCTGATTGATGCTTGATTTTTGCTGCATTGTTGCATCTCCTGAACTAGCTCTGCCTAGTTCGGGATAAAGAACTCCGTATTTGTTCGTCGTCGGGTGTTGAATCGGATGTCGCGGTTGTTGGTTTTTCTGTTGATGCTGATTGGAGCCTCGCTAAATTTTCTCCCTGGTGAGCTAAGAGAAATTGCAACTGTTTTTGTAGCTTTGCGTTTTCAGCTTTCAACTTTTTGATAAGCGAGCTGAGCTCCTTGACGTTAGTTGTATCATACGCTGTCTCGCTTGCTTCCGTGATGGTGCTGACCATTGATTCACAGTCGGATGCCGTCATACTTTCGTCCGATGTTTCGCTCATCATGTCATCGTCTCTTGCTGCTGCACTTGTTGTTGCTTCGTCATTCGTTGGCACGCTTCACTCCTCTTTTCGCCTTCGCCTATGTTTATCTGCCCCCTCTAGGTCACTAGAGTCAGGAGATTTCGTTTTACGTTTCGTTTTCGGCATTGCCGTTCGCTAGATCTTAAAATTCTTGCTCGATTTATTTTTGCTCTACACGATTTAGAAGCTATATGGCAGCAGCGCTTACTACCACACACATGACCATTAGTAGGTCGACTTTGCTGGCTAGCCTACATGGCGGTATATGAAGAATTATGGAGGTGCCAACGAAAATTCGAGGTTTTGTACTGTTTTGAGGCGGATTTCTACAGTGAAATCCTGATGGCCCGCGGAGAACACAATAGCGAGAAGAGAAGTGAAAATTATTTCAGTTCTTATACCAGTTTAGTTTTTATCGCCTTCCAAAGTGAATTTATAGGAGTTTGCTTACTTCTCAACGCTGAGCTATCAGTCGAAGGTGCAAAACGTGTACTTCATTTGCTCATCTTGAAAAGTTTAGGAGTACAGTGGGCTATGCAAGATGAATTAATAGCATGCACGGAATGCGTTCCATACGTTTTCATTCGGAAAATAGTATATATTACGAAATATAAGCATTTGCTAATGCCGCAGTTGGCTGACAGCTACCGGAAGCTTGTCCATAGTAGGCCGACTAATACATATGCAAATTGCAGCCATATGGCTTCCTATCTAACGTCAGCTTTGCTAGTAACTAAACTAAACATAGATCAAATTCGGTCGTAACCAAAACCGACGTAAAATAAAAGCAAAATGGCAGCAATTTGCATATGGAGTAGTCGGTCTACTTGGGTCTAGCTCCTGTGCAGAGCATATCTACTAAATAGCAGCTGCAATTAGAACAAATTTTATTTCGTACGGTACTTATAGAGTAGAGAGAATTAGACTGAAAATGCGTATGTATGGTAAGCAAAAACTTGAATTTGTAAGCAATTGAACCAACACATGGTAAGCTTTAATCCATCTTGTTTATTTGCCTCTCTTTTCATTTTGACAGCTCCACGATCGCAGGTGCTAGTTAGTATATATGCTCTGTCCTGTGAGCTGTCAGCCTACTTCGATCGAAGCAAATGCTTGTATGGCGTTAAATACACTATATTTCCCATGAACAAATTACTAAATACATTCCTTGCATGTTTAAAATCCACCCTGCACTGTCCTCTGTACACCGACACTTTTTAAGACAGGTACATGAAGCACATGTTCTGCGACTTCCACTAACACCTAAGCTTTGAGAAGTAAACAAAATCCTATTCATTCACTTTGGAAGCTACTCAAAATTACGATGCGACGAAATGTGTATGCAGATCGCACAAGCAGAGTGATGGAGAGAGTGCAGTATTTAAAAAAATAAATGTGGGGGTAAGCACTGAAATCATTTTCCCTGTACAAGAAGCGCTATTATGTTCTCCGTTGACGTTCTGGATTTCACTGTGAAATCCATGTTGAAACCGTACAAAACTTCGAATTTTCGTTGACACCTCTACATTTCTTCATACACCGCCATATAAATTTCCGAGAAAACTCCTTTTTTTTATCTTTACACTGTCGAAACCGGTCTGTTCAAGAACAATTAATGACAACGGACCACGGAAAAATATCCCGTAGTACCAGAGCATATATACTAGTAGATATGCTCTGGTCAGAGCATATATACTAACTAGCACCTGCAATCGTGGAGCTGTCAAAATGAAAAGAGAGGCAAATAAACGTATAAAAGATGGATTAAAGTTTACCATGTGTTGGTTCAATTGCTTGCAAATTCAAGTTTTTGTTTACCATACATACGCACTTTTAGTCCAATTCTCTCTACTCCATTAGTACCGGAAGAAATAAAATTTGTTCTAATTGCAGCTGCTATTTAGTATATATGCTCTGCTCTGGTGGTACATCATATTTCATTCATTTCTTGCATATTCGTGAATATGAAGCTCAATAAATTTGTATGTATGTATGCATGTACCATGCGATGCAGCATCAGCAGTGCTATTCATATGTTTCGACGTGTATTCACCTTCTGATACAATTCATCCATGTCATTCGCGTAACAGCTGATGAGTATTTTATGAATGAATCGAACATCCGTGTAACCCGTGATGCCTTTGACGTTGGGAACAAAAGCTCGATCATGAAGAACATTGAACACACGATGGATGGCTTGATCAAATCAATGCAGAGTGTGAGGTATGCGATCAATCGGACGGTTTATATTTGAGGTAATGGTCGATTCCGGTCAATTTTTAGTTAAGTTGGAACGTTTGTGGCTATCGAATTAGTCTATCCCGCTTCTCCCCTACGCGTTACTCCAAAATATATACAACGCACTACCCAATCAAAAGATCGTTGACAGTACGGGCAGTACAACGGCACCTGGTGCTTGCACCTGTTTGAGTTTATTGTTCCTACACGCATTCTCTGCAAATGTCACAGTGTGCGAGCCATGTCATCGGCCATTGTTTCGCAAAGAACCGATAAAAAAATCTACCATCGCTGGACCCGGACAAGAACGAATCTGCTGGAATTTGTTCATAGAGATATGAACGGACAAGTCAAAAGCTCCTCATCGACAACACAACAGTGAAATCTATTTCTGATCTTCGCTTCGTACAACCGTGAGTGGTTCTTAAGTGCAAGAGAAAGGGCTAGTCGGCGACAGATTTATATTTTCGTAAACGACGGCCATTCCGGCAATAAATTTCAACACTGGCAGTGACACACGGAAATCTAAAATGACGAATTCAGTGCGGAGTTGTATGGAAGTAAGTTCTTAAGTAATGCTAGTGTAGTCGCATAGGACTTTACGTGAATTAAGCTGCGGCTTCTAGACACTCATCGTCGGTATTTTTGATAGCTAAAAAGTGAACTCGCGACGGCCGTAAGCAGGATATCCTGATAATGCGGACGAGAGATCATTTGGCTGTTGTCTAGCTGATCTTCAATGGTATCTGGCAATACAGCAGGAGGATACCGGGATAAATATATCGCAGATCAACAAATTAATCACTTTATTTTTGTTTACACATTAAGAGCCCCATACACAGTGTTTGTATATTCGGTTATCTACATGAGTGACAAAGTATTCAGCGAGTGCGCATGTTTTTATTATTGTTATTGTTGCCACAATCGCAGTCCACCATCGCCCCATCTCGTACATAAGAATAAAACAGAAGGTCGGGAGTTGAAGTGAAGTGATTATTGCGTTTCGGAATACTTGAATCGTCACTGTCGAAAAATTGATATTGGCCGGATACGTGGAAAGTGTTTCTTCACTGAAGAGTGTGACGTGCTTAAAGTGTTAGCAGCGGTAATAAATCGGCATTCGAAGCAGCTGAAAAGCGAGCTCACAGGTCGGGAAATCTCCTCGATAACTTTCTGTCATTCTGGGATGTCGGGAGTTTAGATGGTTGTTCTTTTCGATTAAATTGACGTTCTGCTTACAATTGCTTTCGTCGAATTTGCGCCTTTCGTTCGTTTTCTCATCGCCTTTTCTTCCGTGTTTTGCCTGTCAACAACGAAATTTTGACATCTGGAGTGGAGGAAATAGTCGAAAAGGTGTCAGCTGATTTTCAAGTCGCCCTTTGAACGCGACCCGATGAAAGTAGGACCGTAACTACAAATCCTCGAACTAACGCCAATGGCTATTTAGCAAAAGTTATAAGGAAGGAAGTAAGGATACAGGTCGAGCAGCTCCATGTGTGTCCCTCGGTCGTGAGTGCTCCCTGCGCGCTTCGTCTGAAACCTTGCTTGTGTCGGATGTCAGTCAGTCTCCAGACAAAGAACTCTGGAAATAAGTTTTTTTTATCGTTTGTGCGCGATTTTGCGGAAGATAAGGCACCAGTCGAGAAGCCAAGAAAGAGCATAAGAGCTTTGGTTGTTTTGGTTCGCGTTCAATTTCGTAGGTCTGATGCAAGGCCATCCTCCGTTTGTTCCTTGGTGGGTGCTTTGATTTGAAAATAAGAGCAATTGATCTGTCCAGGGACGCAAGAACTTGCCGCCTAGCTTTGTTCGTGGCTATCGCAGTGTATTAAAAATTATTTGATATTTGAAGCACGGCGTCGCGATCTGGCATCCAATGATTTGATTAAAAGCAATTAGTGACGGATTCGACGTAAGTGCGAGAAACGAGGCTGGAAGCTAAAATAGTGAAACGAATGTACTGTACGACCACAGTATCACCTTGGAACCGAATGAAAATACGAGGCGAAAAAATTATCATTAGTGTGACAAGTGTTGAGGCAGTAATGTCTTAGTCCTCTAGCAAATGTGTTTCTCTTGAAGTGCTCAAGTTCTGTGCTACCAGTATCGTGGAGTCGAAGGCCGGAGTTCGGTCATTAATCGAGAAGATAGACTGCGAATAGACGGACATCAAAGTTATCATAATTGCGTGTATTCGATCGCGTTCTCATAGAATTGCTCTCATCGAAATGGAAGATTCATCAATTGCACCCGCAAATGGCTTTCTACATGTACATAATAAAATTAGTTTATTTAATTTTTGGTTTCTAGCTTAGAATGAACCTTTGTAATGGGGTTCGTTTTTTTCAGACATTCCTTTCTCCAGACGTTGAAGAGGAGCCCATCAAACAATTGCCGAAAGAGATTTTGTTGCGAATTTTCTCGTATTTGGATGTAGTATCGCTATGCCGCTGTGCCCAGGTAAATCATTCACTATTTTAATCCTATATTAGCTGAAAGCGGAAAACGTGTGTCTGAAATCAGTTTGTACCACATAATCACTTAATATCGTATCATGTTTAACACTATTGGTTTACCTTAAAATTCAGAGATTCTTCATTGTGTGATTATCCTCTACATATAATTTCCTACAACGTCTAGTAAAACTCTATCCACTGGTTCAAGTTTTCTTCGAAATATTTCTTTATAACGTGAGCTTGCTGGTCGGTATATCGCACTTGTCCAGCCGATTGAAAGACTATAGCTACCAACAATCATTTCACATTTTTAAAAGAATGCAACTGTGCAATGCGATGCAGTAGAAGAACACAAATTGATTAAAAAACACTTCAAACACCTTGCTGATGTTAGGCAGCAAGCTGATTGGGCGATAGCTTTTGGGGCATGAAGATTCTTTTCCTTTCTTCAAGATCGGAAATACCTTAGCCTTTTTCAACTCATTTGGGAAATATGAATTGCTCAACATGTTGTTGAACAATATGCAATAGTTCCTAATAGCAACCTCCGGCAAATGTCGGAGAACTACATTTGGAATACCATCAGTACCACATGATTTCTTGTTGTTTATCTTGCGAAATATGAAACACAAGTCTTCATAGCTGACAAAATAATCAATAAGGTTCAAGCTCGGTATGAGGTCAGATGTTAATGTTTCATTGAAATGAAGAATTGATTGGCCGTTCAGGCTTGATTTGAAGTCGGAAACTTTTGCTTCAACGACCTCTGAAAAAATTTCGTTCCCTCTCTCAGGGTTTGGTAGATGAACCAATTCAAAATGTGTTCCAATCAGGGCAAGTTTATCCAATCCTTCACAAATAATCCTGTTTCCATTTCTATCCGGAGTCGTACTATCAATTTCGATACCAGCCCTATCGAGAAGATTTATCTCATCACTAGTGACTTCAAGATTCGATACCTTCACTCGAGACTTCTTGCGGAATATGCTATTCACTTTCGCAAACACGCCATCTGGGTCCTGTGGGCTAATACCCCTCAATTTTTCCGCCCATTGATTGCTGACCTCACTCCTGAAGTATGACCGGATTAAGTTCCGGACATTCTTCAGATGTAATTTCAACAAAGCCAACGAGGGATGGTTGTAATCCAAAAATCGTCGATAAATATTGTTGACGCGTGTGAGAAGAAGGCTTTTCAATCTTTTCAACCTTGCGATGGTTGGTGTTTCATATCCTTCCATATTGTTTCGAAGTTTAATCTTGGGAACTACTTTCTCAATCGTTTCCAACGTCAGCTTCTCTAACTTCGACAAATAGACATCTATTTCATCGTTAGTTAGATTCCTGTCATTCGGAACCATTGAGCAAGAGTTGCCACCATCAGAAGGGGGACATTGCTTCTGATACTCGCGATTAAACTTCTTTTGAAACTTTCCCCAGTCTGTTTTTTTGAAGTTCAACCGATGATTTTCGTGTTGAACTGGAATGAGGAAGAAATCATCCCTGTGATGATTGATTTCCATTACGATTGCGTTATGGTCGCTATCATAAGGAAGCACCTGCAGTTTCCGTTGAGGACTATTAAAGCTAAATTCAAGTCTTGCGTCAGCAATGCAAAGGTCCAAATATGAATTTGTCCTAGGGTATGTTGGGAACTCCGCAAGTCAATTCTCTTTTTTCTTGAAAGGCCGTCGGGCCTCACTCAAAAAAGCAGGGCCCGACGGGTTTTCAAGAAAAAAAAACAATAAAAAAGTCAACTCTTTTCAGACTGTAAAAAGGATCTATTCAGCTTACTGATCCAGATATATATATATATATATATATATATATATATATATATATATATATATATTTACATTGATATAATATATATATATATATATATATATATATATATATATATATATATATATATTTACATTGATATAATATATATATATATATATATATATATATATTTACATTGATATAATATATATATATATATATATATATATATATATATATATATATATATATATATATATATATATTTACATTGATATATATATATATATATATATATATATATATATATATATATATATATATATATATATATATATATATATATATATATATATATATATATATATATAGTGTTTGTGTTTTTGAAAAGGTATCTAGCAGAAATCGAACAAAATGTAAAATATACGTGGTTCTAAACGAGCATTAAAGGTTTGTTCAAAATTTAAGATCAACCAATTCTATATTTAAAATCAAAATAATTTTTGAACGTTGTCAGAAAATCAGTAGCTACACTTCTTTATAATGTCCACAAATCGTTTTGATAATTATATTATTTACAATGAACAGGTATGTAAGTATTGGAACGTTTTGGCGTTGGATGGGTCCAGCTGGCAGAAAATAAATTTATTCGACTTTCAAGTGGATATTGAGGTACGTAATCACAGCCGGAGCATAAAATTTAGAATCATAAAATACTAATTGTTTTATATTAAAAGGGCCCTGTAATAGAAAATATATCCCAACGATGCGGCGGGTTTTTAAAATCGCTCTCATTGAAAGGATGTCAATCAGTCGGCGATATGTCGATCAGGTTTTTGTGCATATTTCATTTAGTTTATTGCAGTTCTAACAAATCTAATCATTTCTAGGACATTAGCCATGCACTGCCACAACATAGAACATTTAAATTTGTCAGAGTGTAAAAAAATTACAGACTCGGCAATTATATCAATAGCGAAACATTGTACAAAACTAACATCGATTAACTTAGATTCGTGTCCTAATATTTCGGATAATAGTTTAAAAGCACTTGCGGATGGATGCGTCGTAAGTATCTTGGAACAATCTAACGTAACGTGGACGGACAAATAGATCTCCTTTATATTTTTTGTGATAGAATTTAACGGAAATAAATATATCTTGGTGTCATCTAATAACCGAAAATGGCGTAGAAGCCTTGGCTCGAGGATGCGTGAAGCTCAAGAAATTTAGCAGTAAACGATGTAGAAAAGTGAATGATAAGGCTGTAATTTCACTAGCAGAATATTGTCCTGATCTTATGGTGCTCATTTTGCATAGTTGTGATGTGAGTAACGCAAAACAAATGAAGCAATGAATTTTTAAACATAGCATTGATTTCAGGCAATAACGGACTCTTCGATTCAAAAAATAGCGGAACATTGTCCAAATTTGCGAAAGTTATGTGTTTCAAAGTGTGCAGAATTAACTGACCAATCACTTATAGCTTTAGCTCAACATAACCCGTATTTGAATACTCTGGAAGTGGCTGGGTGTCACCAGTTCACGGATTTAGGATTTCAAGCGTTGGGACGAAGTTGCAAATACCTTGAAAGAATGGATTTGGAGGAATGTAATCAAATCACAGATTTGACATTAGCTCACTTAGCAACAGGGTGTCCGAGTTTAGAAAAACTAGTAAGTATGATTACTAATTTGAGCTGTGATAGCGCGGTTCATCAACAGTTGAATATGTTATCAATGAAACCAGCGAGTACACGCGTGGTCAATTTGGAATTCGAACATCTCTTTGATAGAATATTTTGTTTACAGACACTATCTCATTGTGAATTAATAACTGACGACGGCATTCGTCAGCTAGCCGCTGGAAGTTGTGCCGCCGAAAGCCTTTCCGTCCTTGAATTGGACAATTGCCCATTAATCACAGATCAAACATTAGAGCATTTAGTAACATGTCACAATCTACAAGAAATAGAATTATTCGACTGCCAGTTAATATCGCGTGCAGCGATACGACGATTAAGGGTAAGTATGTTTATAATAAAAATGATGAAAATAATAGTGAACCGATAGTGACAACCTAAATGTTTGCTGATTTCTTACATGCTCAAATATGAGAACTTGGGAAGTTTTCTCGGATGAATATTTTATTAACTTGTTAGATGACGCGCCGCCAGTTTCAGAGCATGTTCTCAAAATGTTTTCATTTACGAATTTTGGGCATATATTTATTTGATTTACCAGAATTTTGTGTAGTTCTCTGATTGACGCACTTTTTCGCGCCATTGGAAATTGAAAAACGTAACATTTGCATCCTTATCAACATAAGATAACCCATATTTTTTACCATTGAAATAATTTTTGAAGATTTGTAATAATTTGGAATTAGTTAGAAAATGATGAAATTGAATAACTCAGACTTGCTTTAATAGCAAGCTGCTAATGCAGATACGAGTACTATCTTATGGTTTCTCAAGTGATGTCGAAAAGATTGTTAAAAAATATACGAAATGATATTCCAACAGGGGAACCATTTAAATATTTAGCCGCACAAAATACATTTAAATTTAGATTTTCACGAACAGCTAACAAGATGATACCGCAATATTGTCTAATGCTAAATATTGCTTGTGTAATACGATCGATACAAATTTGAAATGATTGGCTTCTAAAGATCCATTAGTGGTAATTTTCGAAAAGAAAGAAAACGGTTGGCAGCTTTTGTGTTGAAAGAAAACCTTGATGCTTATGGTTTATTTAAATGATTACTTCATTTATATGTAATGGAAATATAATTGAACTCATCCATTGGTCATCAGAAATTTGTTTTGAACTCTAGGATTGGTTTCAAAGCTATTCTCTGGCAGGAGCACTCTCCTGCTTACACAATTTGTATAAATGATCCACATTCCACTTGCGGTCACTTTTGTCTTTGATACTTTGTGTCTCAATTTCAAGCAACTCCGACAGTGATTACCTGCAAGTCCGACAGTGATCACCTGTTCTCCAAATAATTTTTATGTGGGTTATTGAATGAAAAGTCTTGATGGAATTTTTCCAAATCTTTCAAAGCTGTAAAAAAACATGTAAATAAGTACAGAAAGTTACATATTCCTCTTGAATAAACACGCTATTCTTGGTAATATAACTTGCCGTATATAGATACTTCGAGGTCAAGCTGCCAACTGCCTCAGTAGCGATATTACGAGGTTTTACGGCGATCTTCTCAGTATTTAAATCCCTAACAACTAGTCACAAAAACTGTTATTACAACAGGTAAAAGACAAAGTGAATATCTTCAAGGAGCCTACGAAAAAGATTATAACAAATGTACGGGTAAAAAACTTTGACATAATAGATAAAATTACAAAAAAATACAAGAAATAGATTAAAAACAAGTCGAAATAGCTGGAGATTATTCCCGCCAGAAGAGTTTTGTAAACAAATTAGAAACTCAACGTCTTCTGAATATCAAAATTTGACTCATATACAGATTCCATAATTAAGTTCGAAAAACCGAAATATGGTTATTAGGTATTCAAATTCACCGCCATTTTATTTTCAGTGCGTTGATCTCATTGTTTAGATAATCATACTAGATATCAATGTTACAAAACATTAAAATTTTCATCAAAATTGCTACATATCTGCTGTATCTACGTCCTCTGCAAATGTAAATCCACAGTATCACGGATTGCTGTTTTTTGTAAAATATTCAATCGACTGTAAATTAGCTGTTTGTGGCTCAATTTTTGTGAAATTTCCAGGACAGTGGCTCCTACTATCAATAAACCTAGACTCAAATTTTGTATGGACTTGTAGAGTAGCGTGCCTGTGGTGTCTGCTGGCATTTTACTGACCACATATTCCAGAGCAATATTGAACAACATTGGGAAAGCCCATTCCCCTATTTTAGGCCTGAGTTCGTTGGAAAAGTTTCTGTGAAATCTCCGTTAACTTTGCCTTGGTGTTTAGTATTGTATCCTTGGCTATGTGGATGAGTTTACCTGGGACGTCAGAGTAAACCCTTATTTTGTACAGGACATTTTTGTAAACAATTTCGCACGCTTGCTTGAAGTCTACAAAGAGCTGGTGTACATCGATATTATATTCCTGCTTTTTCGAGCGTCCATTTTATATTAAAAAAAATATCTGTTCAATCGTAGATCGTCCTCCTCGAAAACCACCTTGGTACTCTCCATTGATATTTTTATAAAATCGTTTCACTTCGTTCAATGACTGCGATGCTTTTTCACCAGTCATCTGGTAGCTGCTCCTCTGTTCATATCCTACAAATTATATCGGTGTTCCTGCGGCTTGGAGCAGTTCTGCCGGTATATTTCAGGAGCATTGTTCTTTTTGAGACCACGAATGACTGCCTGTAACGTTTCTACTGTTGATAGCGTTGCCAGGACATCTTCTGTAGCCCCTGGAATGCTCACAATTTCAGTAGATATGGGTGCTGTGAGAAGTTTTTTTTAGAAATATTGCTTCCACCTGTTTTTAATGTCGATAGGGCTGCTTAATATTGCACCTTGTGCGTCTTTGCAGAGGCTCATGCGTGTTGTATATCCCCACCGAAGCCGTTTAATTGTGGTATACGCTGATCTGGCTTCATCTAGCTGCATATATTCGTTAATTTGCTCTATCTTCTGGTTGATCATCCGTCGTATTTTCTGCAGACACAGTATTTTTGCTTTTTGGCGGAGGGTAATATATTGCTCCTTTTTCTGTTTGTGTGCCTGATTTCTTTTGTTGACAGCATCTTGACATTCTTTGTCGAACCTGTAATTTCGATCATGTTTTGGTCGGTGCCCTTCTACCTTTTCCGCTGGCTTTGATTGTACTTAGGACTTTGTTTACAATAACCTACTAATTTCGCAAACTGCCTGTCCGTCTGTCACAAAAAATTTTCTCAGAAACAGTAGAAGCTAGAAAAACCAAACTTTGTGACAAGGTCGGAAATATTGATCTTTCAAAAGTTTAGGTCTTATCAGATTGAAAAATGTACCGATTTGGGGGTTAATGTCTCCTAGAACAATTTTGGTGTCGTGTGAGGGCACTCTGTCCATGGTATGTTCCAAGGCGCTGTAAAAATTATCCTTGGCAGCTTTGTTTTCAGTAGAAGCATAGCAGTTGACCAATAAAATGCTAAAGAATCTCGTCTTTATGCTCATAGAACGACCATTAATAAAAGGTAACTTTATCCGACTATAGCATAAGATACATTCTAACTGGGTTATGCTCGTTATTGCGTCGGTCTGCTCAATTTCTCAAAGCGTTCCTCACTAGCCAGGAATCGTAGACGT
The DNA here is from genome assembly GCA_963969285.1 of Odontomyia ornata. NCBI lineage: Eukaryota > Metazoa > Arthropoda > Insecta > Diptera > Stratiomyidae > Odontomyia > Odontomyia ornata. The sequence continues at coordinate 491,602,947 of OZ017738.1, read as the reverse complement.
CAATATTGGATATGAATATATCAAGCGAATATGGGGAAGTAGCCTTATACTAATTTTCGCCACAAATAGTTACACGAAACATTATTTATCAAACTTGCTGTTGCCCAGTTCTACTATGGTATTATGCTTTGACTTGGAGCATCTTCTTCTTGGAAGTGACTGCCAAATCAATGCCCACCAACCGCAAATTTTTCTTTCCAAAAATCAGTTTGGCGATATGCATTTTGCCATTAGAGGTACTTGAAAACCATCACACCAGTAATACTACCGTTCTCTTAGTAGCCATTAATATTTAGATGGCACAAGGTCATCCCCAAGTCCACGTAAATCATCCTTGTCCAATTCGTACTGCTAGTTTCGTGGGAGTCATCGGTTTGCTCGTACACCCAGAGTTTGTTCGAACTTTCCTGTGTGGAGTTACGAACGCAGGTGGATTCCTTTTGGGAAACATCTCAATGCCAATCGTATTTTTTTAAAGTATAGAGAAGGACGTACCAATCATTTACTTTCAATTCTAGAATTGTTTCAGCAGATGGGGATCATATGTAAAACTTTCAAAATATACTGACAGTCTACATTGATATTGGATAATGAAAAAATTGAATATCTTACATTTGCCCTATTTACCTCTCAACTGGTCGGACGCAGGGTCCCTGAGCGACAGCAACTTTTAAGATAGCAGTTATCTCTTTGTTTTCGAGTCAGTACTGTTCGTTTTAAGCTACTTAGTGATATCATCTAATGAAAAATTAAACGAAAAGCACTTATTTTTCAAACCAGATCCCATAATTTTTCAGGGTGAACAGAAAATATAATTTAAGCAGCTTATGAGTTGGTTTAAATATATGGGATGAGTATCCTGCTCCCTTATTACTTTGTTCAATAGTTTTCAATCATGTGGTTACTCTGAAAATATTAAAATTTAAACGTTGTCATTACTTAAGCCGAAATTTCAACGATATTGATTGAATTTGAGTACTTTACAAAATGCAAAATAGCAGCAAGAGACTTAGTTTTCTTTTACTATTGACTACTCACATAATCTGTAAATCAGCCAACGCAATTGAAAGCCTGTCTTGACCATTTACTCGTATCTTCAATATTTTTCTTTTGCGGTGTACTCTTGCGTAAAGGAAAAGTGCCTAATTCTATGATTCGTGACGAATCACATGCTTATTCCTTTAGTTTTTTTCTGAAGCGTTAATCTGTGACGTCATTGGATACATTTATCTCATACTTGGAATATCTAAGCCCCTAGCTTTAAGGATACATGCAGTTCGATGTAATAGTAAGAGCACTAGCCGCTCAAGCTGAAGGTCACTGGTTAGAGTTACTGTTTCTACAGCCGAATTATGAGCCCACCAAGCAAGCATTGGATACTGATGCAAAATTCGGGTAATAATAACACGATCAATCGTATCAACTTTAGAGTACCGCAAGAAATGGTTTACCTTTAGCATTCTCAACGTCAAGTTTAGATTGGAAAACGCATTGTTATAATTATCATTAAAGATACGTGTATTTTGTTATAAAAATAATATTTCTATTTGGCCTGAAGTATAAATTCTCAAATAAGCCAAAATTGACTGGAAATAAAACTGAAATCTGAAAAAATAATTTTGTTATTTATGAGCAATTTAACCGTTATCATTCAGAAATTTAACAAATATTCTTCTATTTGATTCTAGAGCCATCTACCAAATATCAAAGTGCATGCTTACTTTGCACCGGTGACGCCTCCACCAACAACCACTGGGCATCGGCCGCGATATTGTCGATGTTGTGAAATTCTTTGAGATCAGGCTGTGGGCTTAGCCAGGAAGATATTGTGCAAAAGCCGAGATGACTGATATACTATAAATTTCTTGTAAAAGAAACTAATGTTCTCTCATGCCTCTCATCAACAATTAGTTTCAGTAGGAATTCATAAAATTAATGGCAATATATATATATATTAAATTTACACACCTGCTGCAGCTACGATGTATTCATGTTCTATTAGCTTTTACTAATTTCATACATCGACTTGATTATATCTACCTTATCGATATATTTGCATTATTTCCAATGGTCTTCTGTAATGTTTTCATAGTAATTTAAGTTGACAATAGTTTTACAATATTGTACATTGTAATGTCACAGGCAGTATGTTCAGATAGCATATGTGTTGTGGTCATAGAAAAATTGATGATGGGAGAGAGTACGTCTATTTTAGATTGGAAAAAGGTGGATAAGAAACTACATGCCGTCATACTCGAATTAAGTAGCAGAAGTCGCGATAAACTTGCGTGCGAATAGGTTCTGTTCGTCTGCATATATTGTCTGTGATAATAGTTGTAAGCTAAAAGTATATATTACAATTTTCTACTTAAAGACGTGATTTAAATATGAAGCGAACAAAACTGGAAAAAATAAAATTCATATGCATATACACTTGACATTATTTTTTCATCCTAAAATGTAGTTTTTTTTACATTGTTAATCTTCAACAAATGTTATCAAAACATAACCACTAGATATTAAAGCATCAACTAAAAAATTAATGCTTTTAATGAAATACGATTTAAGTCTTACGTTAATATTAATCTAAAGGAATAAAAAAACAAGCAAAATCACCGCGATATAGAAATTAATTAAACCAACGTCAACACTGTAAATATATTTTTCCATGATGATAAAAAAAATTAAGAGTTACTAGTTTTGATTAATCCTTCCTTAATTCTGATTGGTTTCTATTTGCTGAAAAATTCGTTCTTGAAAATCGCAGTTTTCCGAATGCTGATAGGCAGGAAAATAGTTTCATATATTCTTCATAAGCTTAATTTTCCCTTCATCCTCACGGTCTTTCTGCACTTCCAAAAATCACATTTTTGAATGATTCAAATTAAATCTGACAAAATAACAATGTGATTTCTACAGTTTAGAGTATGGTGTTTAACAGTAGTTTATCAAACAGACCACCCAGATGATTAATCCTGTTTAATCCTACATTTTCTTCTCGCAATATGCATTTGACATTAGAAAATTTGCAAGGTGTATTAAATTATAGTTAATTTATTAAAATTGATTCAACACCCTAGTCCATTCGTAATGAATATGAAATTTTATTTTTTTTAACAAAATAGTCAAAATTGCAACCAAATTACGATTGTGTAAAGAATCGAAACGAAAGCCAACGCAGCTATACGACTTGAATTGACAAGTATGTTCCTGTCTATTTTCGTAATTTTTTTATCATATCGTTTATTTTCCATTGAGACTTGTTTTAGTTTTGTGTTTTACCTTGTGTATCCTTTTCTACTACAAAAACAAATTTAGACTGCAAATACGATCTCATCAATCCATTTATTTTTTTATTTGTTTTTGAAACTTTGTCTTACATATTTCAATTCGATTCAAGGATAACTGTACTAGTTTTCTTTTAAAATGGGCTTTGTTAAACAAGAAAATTGGCGAAGTTTCTGTTTTTATCAACACATACTAGGAAATAATTATCTCTACACACAGTATCTGACGTATGAAATTAGAATTACGGAAAAATTAATGCTGATTAGATAAAATTTTATTGACGAATTGTTCACAACAGTGTTCGGCATATCGCAATTGTATTAGAAGTGAACAATACACTGAAAAAAACCTAACGAACTGTAATGAAATCAACCTTGTATTAAGATTCAGGGCTGGTTTGTGCCCGAATTTAAATAGCCCCACGCGTCACAGGTGCTTGATTGATTGTGTTAAAAAAAACATCACAAAATTTCGAACTAAGAATTAAAAAGAAAAAAATAAATTTGAATATATTTCATTTGAAAATATGAAGTCGTTCGAATAGCAATAAATTTACGAACATTTTAAATAGTACGATTCAATGGACACGTATTAAAGTGTAGTTTTAGCGATAAACCATGCGATACATGGATGTAGAAAATATGAAATATTGAACATTATATTTATACGTGCTTTTTATACACATATACATTATTGTACTCAATGAATGCTGAAATAAGGAAGATACACATTGTAGCGACCATGTCATAATTTCAGATATTATTAACAAGGATCGAAATTAAGATGGAAGAAGTTTCTGAATGGTATTTTAATGAAAATAGTTGAAACGGAAATAAAACAGAAAATAAAATCCAGTATTTTTGCTTGATTCAATAATGAGTGTAATTAAATTATGTTAATGGTAATATGAATTGTAAACAGTTTTCCGTTCTTAATATCCCTTCATTTTGATATCAAAGGTACGCGGAATATTTGAAGGACAAGATTAATTCGATGGCTAGCTAGAGGTATTAGTTTATTCTCGTCAGCGCGTTTAATACTGATTTAGTTTTTTTTTGTAATGTAACATTGCTTCATATCAAGTTGCCGAAGCCGCTGATTACTTTCCTAATTCCTTTTTTATGTGAATAATTAGATTTCATGTACTTTTTAATCTAGATTTTAAATCTGTTGCTCGGGCTTATTGAAATTTTGAATGTTTAACTTATTTTAGACATTCGGAAAATATGGGGTTAGCGGTGTCTTATATTTTGCTCACCATTCAACCTGAATGCTGTTCATAAAAAAAAGGACAAAACCGTTATCTTGTCGTCATGAAGTAAAGCAGATGTTCTGTCAGCATTGATAAGATAAAAACATTGCTGCTTCAAGATTGGAAAACCCCAGATATAAGCTTTATATATAAGAGGAGAATAATCTTGACGGACCCAGTTCTCAATGTGATGCAACATCCAAACAATGATTTCAACTATTAAATATCGCATTTAATAAAATAATACCGCGAAAAAAAAATTGGCTTTAAGCAAATGCACTCCGCAGAACTCCAGCAATCGCAACATAGACGGAATATAATGCAAACAATCAACTAGATATATGGATATATTCGGAAAAGCAAATGCAGTACGTGGTTGTACAAAACGTGAATTCTAAATGCCTCTGCTGTTGAATTAAATTGCTAGTTATTTTCTAAAGAGCAAAACATCTCTTGTCAGAATTAGCAACTTTTCCGGTCCGCGACCATTTGAAGCTGCAGGTCCTTAGGAAATCTTCTGTTGCGTATTTTGTATGCATTTTTATTCTTTCTTCTTCTCCGCGAAAATAGCCCTACTTAACGGAACCCTCTACATGTACTACTTGATTACATTCATTTCATAAATAAAAAAATTAAATTAACTCTGAAACCCCTCAGGCAATGCTCCCAACCAGGTGGAAATGATAAACGCACTACCTATAATGATAATTTTATTTCATTGAGTAGTCTTACTAAACACTTGGGACAAACTTTGACCAATATACTTTCATGGAGTAAATATACATGCTAAAAGCGTAGATATTGCATCGGAATACCAAGATCCTTGTACCCCCTCCTAGTTTCTTGTCAGCTCAACATCAATGACGGTTTACTGGTATACAAAGTAATAACCAACGTTACTTTATAATAGTGTCAATCAATTCCAATCAAAGCCTTAATGCTTAGTAGTTCAAACAGGCGATTTCTTCAAATTTTGTCGATATATAACGAGCTCTGATGATTGATGCAATATAGACACAGACATTAATACTAGATATGTGCAATTCGACTACATTTACAGACAATTCGTTGATTTTGTTGCTTTGTTTGCAGTTACCATACTTGTTTTTTCTCGTTTTTCTGCATCAAATTATAATTAGCTCATATTGAAATTAATTTCCACGATATCGCCAAACCATTGTTGATTTCCAATGGCTATTAATTCAATTAAAAATATTTCCAGCAGAAAATCCTCATAGTAAAGTGTTAGACGGACAAAAAAATATGCATCGTATTATCTTCAACAATATTAAGGTATCCAAATTGACAGGTAGAAACAGAAAAACCATTCAAACAAACTACGAGTATTATCTTGTATGAAGCCCTTTGTTTCCACGATACCTTTCGATCCTTATAGGAACAGATTCACCTAATTATTTGTGTAATTCACGACATTTGTACTGCAATTTATTAAAAAATTTTATGTCATTGATTCACTTACGGTTTATACTTAGCTTGATCGTCTTAACAAAATTTAAAATTATCATTCAACCCCATTTTCGGGGAATGTACTAAACTGCTTATAAAAAACTTTGATGTAGGCTACCTTGTCCATTATGTTATCGATATGTGCGGTGACCCAATCCCCAACATGTATTAAAGCATCCCCACACCTTATGCTAGTACGAAAATTTTACTTCTAGAGCTCCTCAGATCGTTGGTCTGAGCCAAATATACATTGTGACAAAAAAGTACCCAGAAATTGCAAATAAAACACAAAATATTTAATTATTCATCAATATTTATTTTGTTGTTCAAAGTAATCCTCATCAGATGCACTGCACTCAAGGCAACGATTTTTCCAGCCCGCGAAACCCTTTTCATAAGCACTTTTTGGGATGGCCTTCAGCTCCTTCAGCGAGTTTTGTTTTACATTGTAACAAAAAAACTACCCGGAAATTGCAAATAAAACGCAAAATATTGAATTATTCATCAAAATCACAGGGAGCCAAATCTGGTGAATACGGTGGTCGATCGATGGTACTGAGGTGTACTGACTTAAGCCGCTGCTGGAAACAAACTGGTTGACAGATCGCGCTCATATTTGGCATAGTAATTAAGCATAGTCCTACCAACTTAAAAAAATACATTTTTTTGAAATATCATTTACCCGGGGAATTTAAATTACAATTTCCGGGGACTTCGTTGTCACAATGTATTAAGTTTGAGCTCGATTAAGAAAATGTCGTTTTTACAAACTTTAAACGATACCTTCTACTCTTCTCAGAAAGAAAATTATTTATCTAGCGACTTGTACATTAAAGCTGAGGTTAAGGTTCATATATGCTGTCGCGCGTTTCAGGTGCGTAACCCCTAATTTATAATTCTTGCAAAAGTAAACATTGTCCTTTCATTAAATTAAAATCTTTATCACAATCTCGCTTTAGTTCACTTCACTAGCACTTATTCGCTTTTCACAATAACATACATTTCTATCGCATTTAATTCTCTTATCGAATGATAACACGTATCAATCTTGCTAATATCGCGAGTTAACTGATCTTCCTGCATGTTTGTCGCCGTTCTTTATACAGGGTGACCAACGTATCTACCACATACTTGTTGTTGAAATCGTGCAAGCGTGTTTTGATTATCTACCCTGTACTTATTGTTGTTGTAAGGATGTAAACGAATATTCCAGGTACACTGATCATGGATGTCAGATCTGGTACAACCAGAGTGCTAATACTATGGAAAGATGAAGAGTTTTCGAAAAAAATCTCCGTGTATATACTGGTTTATACAGAAACCCGAGACGGATTGGAAACACTATGTATCGGATAGAAATACTTATCAAACAGTTAAAGTGACAAGAGTCAAAATCTTAATATTGAAACTTCTTCGGAATCATATCGCAAAATCTGTAAATGTGAGCGGAAACCCCAGGATTTCACAGCCGGTCGAACCTACAGACGGGTATATTGTGACTTACCTCGCTACTGGCCTGGTTCCTCCAGAAGCATTCATGTATTTGGACATGAATCGATATGTTTGTACGTGGATTACCAGAGAGAAAATATACTTTTTCGAATGGTTTGAAGGTCCAATACGTGGGAGCGAGCTCAGCTTGTTGTTTCTCTATGACCATCTGCACGTCGAATACGGATGTTGCGACCTAAGGCGGTAGCTCGGTGGTTGCATGGGGGGCTTTTCGATATTGATGAAGAAACTCGTTAATATCGTGACCTACAGTACTACGCACGACTTGGCCAATTCTTCAATGTCTGCGTCCATCCCTGGCCAATAGGCGAAATATCGAGCTAAGGCCTCAATTTTGACGGTATCTAAGTGCGTGTCATGTAGACCGCCCAAGATGTGTTGTCAAAGCGATTGCGAGATGACGACTTGATGATGTTCAGACACAAAACAACCCAAACTGATTGAGTAATTAGAGCTGGAGGTTCAAAATGATGGCGAGACAGAAACTGCCCTGTTTCCAGTAACTACATGATTTTTCCCAAATGAGGATCCTTGCGTGTTTCACGGGTGATATTTCAGCACAAACTGGAAGTTTATTTACCTAATTCAGTATTAGAAAGTCAAATTCATTGCTCGAAGGGAGTTTCTCACCCCTTCAAAGGCAATTGAGCCCTATCTAACGTGAATACAATGGAGCTCTTGAACAACAGTCGTCATTCGTGTTCTACTTCGTTTTTTTTTTTTGTAGATCACATTGTAATCAAAATGTGCGAGGTAATCTACGTAGTTGGCAACCCACGCAGCTGATACAGAGCACTGGTAAATATTTGTCTGGGTGCAATATTTGCGTGAGCGGTTTGTGATCAGTTACTAAAGTAAAATGTCTAGCATATAAATAAAGAATGTATTTACCCAACCCAACCAATACTCCAATACAATATCGTTGATCAGTTCGGCGATCCGCATATCGCGAACCGAGTGAGCTTCCTTAGGTAGGTCGGGGATGAACGAGTCGGAGTAGGTGGTTTTTCCAAGAAACAATTCAAACTGCTAAGATACAGACGACAAGATTTGCTAAGTATCTTTAAGCATGCGCAGAATTGATATGCTCAGTTGAAGTGATGTCCTTGCCACGAATGATGTGCGCAAGTATCACAAAAACGTGCGACCCGAAAAGTATCGTATCTAGTAAACCGGTTTTTAGAAAATATCGCAAACCCTTACGACAAACCGTAGTGTGCACATTTCCATTTAACCAATTGTAAATTGCAATAGTCGCGCGACTATTTTATCGTAGTCTGTTAGAAATCTTAAGTCACATAGAATTTACATGTGTAGTGACTCACTGCACATTTATTTCCAAAACAACGAAAGCATAAATTCTTCAAAACAGATTCGACCATTATGCCATACGCAAACCATGTGTAGAATAATATGGATATGAGCTGGCAATATTTGCTTCGAGTCGAGTTCTATTTTTTACCATCGAAAACTGTATATGTTGTGCACGAAGCAATAATTATCTTTGAAAGCTCAACTGCTTATTTGAAACAACCCAGGTCATCATTTAAAAATTGTTTGGGTAAGTTAACAGTATTTCTATGAACACTCACTGACTGGTCGTTCGTCAACGGTTGGAGCCCACTGACAAATAAACCTTTGTTTACAATTTTTTTCAAGGCATTAGTCCCACCACCTACAAAAAGTAAAAACAACTCCAGCTGATCGAGGGGCATAAATATCTTGTCTGCACTCTTCTTCACGTCCGCTTTCATTTCATTCTAATTATGACAAGCTTACTGTACAATGCATATGTGTGTCGTTCGTTGTACATATATGAGCAACAGAAGGAGATGAAACGAGCCCACAATTCACTCCATTTTCTTGCAACGCAAATATGTTTCAGTTCGTCGCCAGCTGATGTAATGTTGTGTTTTATTTCCACCAGATGATTTGAGAAGCACGAGCCAGCAAGGAAACGAAGAAAACGTCATCGTCACCTGGTCGAGCTTATTCAGGGAACCTTGACACGAGCATAGGAGAAAGTAAAAAAGCTTTTGCAGAAAAGCAGCCCAGGAAACCTGCAATGAATCCAAGTAGCAATAGCACGCAATACATCAAAGTCGTTTGAATATAGGGGGAGCTCGTCAAACGAGGAGTCCATTTTCGTTATTTACCACCTTACCAGCCTAACCTGCAGTCTTGAGACACTTTCAACCTGAGGTATGTCACATGTATTTGCACTTTGCATACACCTTTTGAAGTACATAACCAGTGAAAAGGCTCCGTCTGCCGTGATTATTTCAGGTTTTCATAGCCATGATTTGTCAGAGTACCTGTGGTTATAACAACTCATACATAGAAGAATTATTTATATGGAAACAGATCACTATTCATGAAAAATGATTTGGTTGCATTTACAAATTAGAATGAGCGGCTTGAGTGCTTGTCAAATCTGATATTGTCCTTGCACGGTACTTGAAGGGTAATAGATCTTAATCCGCTGGCAACGTCGTTTATGTAAACGAGCCGAGAGAGATATCCGCTCCTTCGTGTGCTAAGTGGAAAAGAGAAGGCGTGTTGGCAATCATGGCTTTGGCATTTGGCTGCTATCAGCTGGGCTATGTGCGAAGCAGTACATACAATATGTGAAGCGCGGTCAGGTGAAGGTGTGTTGGTTACCCTGTTGTGAGGGGAGCGTGAGTAACGCAGAAAAAGCATAGATATAGAGAGTTATATGTCTTTGAGAAAAAGCCTGTAAAGTGGAATTGCTAGAGCGACTTCTGCTTGCGGGACTCAGCAGACGGAAATCGGACACGTTAGAGCGTGGAGTGTAGTTTAGGACGAACGGGTGCAGTGTGTGGCAGTCAGCTAAACTGTTTTGTCTCATTTTCTTCGACGCTCTTTGTATCATCTGTCCTGCTTTCGTTGACTGCAAGAAAATTCCTTTTTGAACTAAAAAGAAAAGGGACTGACTGTTTGGTGGATTGTTATTGATATGAAGTTCTGTGGAAAAATCCTTTGTTCGTGAAAGCTTCAAGCCAGAGACAAAAACGCAATTTAGCAAAGACTCGAGGCAAAAGTTGGATAATTGGAGTTGTGCGAGTGTATAGGACAGTTAATGGTTGTTTTGTGCGTGTCCAGAGATTGCTAAAGTATCCGAGTTCGGGTCAGTTAATGAATCTACGCGTGCGAATCCGCCAGCGACACAAATTATGTTTTGTAAGCGATTCGAAGGGACGACGAAGGCAGGAAAGTGTTATGCAAACGCGGAGAAAGATTCAGACAAAGTGTAGCGTTTTGTAAGAAGGGCGAAGCAGCTGATCCAGAATTACCCCCCGCGTAGCTCTGAATGAAAAAAATAAATATAAAACCGAAAGCAACGGAAAAGAAGTCGGCGGACATTTTCATGAGAGTCAAAGCGCACTCGATTGGGAAAATCTGATGGAAAGCTCGGTTGACGGGCTGATTGCGAAAATGAAAATGTCCAAGTTTCACAACGAATATTCGATTTTAGAACGGGTTGTCGGGGACGGGGTAGGGCTGATATAACGGGGCGTGCGAGTGTGTGGGTTCGTTCATCTTCCGTTCCGTTTCGTATGTGACGTCGATTGTCGAACAGCGTATGCGGCGCGAGCTCTGTATGAATAACGAGTGTGTGGTTCCCCACTAGTTGGTCTGACGACGGGGCCAGCCCCTCTTGCTCATCCCAAACACTCGTTAGATGAACAAAGTAGAACTGAGACAAGAAGACGACAAACAAAGACCAGACAAAAACGAAAACGAAAAGTCCAAAACAAAAGTCAGACAAGCAAGAGCACAAAACAATCTATTACTCGTAGGAGCGGACATTACTGCACTAGTGGTTCGCTTTATTCCCGACCCATTATCTATTCTACACAACTTATCTATCAGATAATACCAAAATAGACGATATTTCACTCAACCAGCGGTCGAGGTTGTCAGCGAAACGAAATCCTGCTCGAAGCAAAGGTACGTGTCACAAGTAAACCAAGCAATGCATCTATTCCAAGTTGCATTTGTCTTTTTGTATATGTAGTTTAAAAAAACGATTATAACATTTTGAGATTTATTGTATAATCTAGATTGGGTTGAGCATAGCTGGTAATGATTCTGAACTGAATGTATAAACTTATAACAATTGGGGGGGAAAGCTTACTAATTTCGACCAGTATGAGATATTTTTCTCATTTTAATCTGGATGTCTTCTAAATTTCTACTTACTAGCATACATCGATAAACTGCTTATTCATGTCGGTCCTACCTATTAGTCGTAAAATCTTTGACAAAATCAGCTCTAAATCCTACCGTTCAGATTTTAATCCATACTCGTATCATTCAGATTTTCAGCACCGATTATACACGTCATAAAAACTAAGTGAGAAGTAAAATTCACGGTTTATTTCAAGACGATGTATACAACATTTTGTCTACGAAGGCTTCGACATACATAGATTGACCTTGAATTAATACCAAAGCGGCTAGTCCACCAAAAACAAGTACTAGCGAGAGGGCTCAACGATTACAGTAAATCGCTAGGGATATTTAAATTAGATTCAACTCCTGATCAGGATTTCAACCAGAGAAAAACCTGTAATGGTTTCTCTTTTCCTTTGTTCACCTGTTCATTTTACTCGTATGGTCATGAAAATGCATTACGGATGTTAAGCTAGACAGATCTTTATTCGATTTGGCATAACGGGAAAATGAGCGTGCAACATTTTCCACTCTGGATGAAGTTGAAACACACACACATCCGCGTCATATACGACAGAAATGACGTTTGCACAGCTGACTGCTTCGACCAAGCGCGGTCAGTTGAGCCGCAAGGTCATGTCTGTTAAATTTCGTCATCTACTGTGCTAGCTCTAATGAAGCATGTGGGGAGCATTGCACACGAACAAGTAGTATGTATGGTAGAATATAAACCAGCATACTGAGATGTGTATGTTAATTCCCTTGACTACTAATGATAAAATTTTCTCTGCACTGCAAGGCACTTGGTTCGTATGAGTGTTGAGTTGTGGGGCTCTCACTGTAATACCTAAACAGATGATATTGAAACTTGTTACAAGATGTGTATTCCTGGGTGGAGTGTTGTAGAGGAGGTGTAATTTGAGGGAAAGAGTGGATGATGAAATCTGTATATGATTGAGAGCTTTGGAAAAATGTTATTTGATGGAATGAATAGTAAGAGTCGAATATTCGCAAAACTAGACTAGTTTCAGATTAAGGCACATTCAATATATATTGTATATAATATACGAGTTCAATTATTGGTGTTCATGATTTAGCTAGAATTTGGAGCTTTACTTACTGGCTGAAGGAGATATATCAAGTCCATAAGGGCCACCTTTGGGGAAAACTCCGTAGTTTCCGAGATAAACAACGCTACATAGTTATAAAGCTTTGTACTAACTTAAAAAACCCTATTGAAATCGTGGCTTGTCTGTCCGTCCGTTCGTTGGTTCGTCCATTTCTACCACAGTAGATATCCGAAACTATGGTAGTCATAAACACCAAACTTGGTAGGTGGCTCAGAAGCAATCGTCTGAAAAGTGCAGTTTCCAAAAAATTGCAAGTTTCTGTGGAATAAGATGGTGAACCCTCAACCAGTTTTACTGAAGGTGAGGTACCAAGCTAGCCGTCTTGATAACTTTTCAAAAGGATTTTTGAAAATATGTTATCAGTGCCGACGGGTGCGGAAGAAGGAGAAATATATGAACATTTATATTTGACTAAAAAATTTACGTTGCACTACAATTTCGATTCTATTCTATTCTATTCACAATTTTTGATGATTCTAGCTTCTGTAGTTTTCTAGAAAAACTGCTGTAAAATGTCAATGAAGTTTTGGTTAAACTTAAAAGAACTATCACAAAACGTTATAAAATCAATACCCGTCCGTACCAATTTTAAAGCATTTTGTGAGAGTTCTTTTGAATTCATCCATTAGAAGCATTTTGAGGCCTCAAATCACCTGAGCGCTGCACTAAGAAATGGTGCAATGATTACTACGCGTGACTTTTGAATAAATACTTGATTTGACAAAGTATGTATCACGTACTGGCTGAAATCAAAATCCTCCAGAAGAAAACCCAATATTCATTGCCACCAACGAGAATTTAGCCGGGAACCTTTCGTAGTGATACTCTTGAAATTCTCACATGGGGAAAGCACGGTCATACTAGGGTGCAATCCTGCCCATGATTTTGATTGTAAGATTTCACGATTGTGCTTCTATGATCTTTTATGCACTGAAGTATCGCACACGGTTCATTTTTGTTGTCTTTCTCAGTGAACCGTATAAGCTTATGTGTGATACAGTTGGGCTTCATGGGAGGTATCCAAGATACTCGTCATGTAGGCAGGAAGTTCGCAGACTGTCTCTTCTTCTCCGGAACAGTCCCGCGCAGTACGTGAGAAGATGTTTTAGTGTTTCATCTGCGTATCTGTAGAACCTACCCTTGCCCTTCTCCTTGAGACCCATTTTCTTAAGATGTCCTCCAAGTTTATATTGCACCGCGAGAAATCCTGTCAGAATCCTAAAATTATACTTATATAGTTTGATGCAAGATTTAAATTGTTTCTCATAATAAAACTTATGGAACACCTTCGATGTTTTGAGCCCTGGATAACTTCTCCAGAGCTTATCGCGATCCCTAGCTTCTAATTCCTACAGGCATTTTCAAACAAAGCCCAGCTTAGTACAAACGTTTTTGTCGAAGTTAAGCTATGACCATGCCAACAAATGGCGCACTGATCCCTGAGAACAGCTGCTAATCTGACTTGGTTCTGATGCCAAATCCTGAGCTCTCCCTTTCGTGGTACACCATCCTGATCATTGTATTTCTGTTCCATCTTAAGATGAAGGTATATTAGTATGTTTTCGAAGGCCGTTGTTGGGCACGACCCAGCGTAGTTTTCTTGGGCTACAGTCCCTGGACTTGCCTGCAGTGTTCCTGCACATTAGGGCTCTTATGATCTTTGTTGTCACCATTTCTTGCATTAGCTTGCATTGACGATTTTCTTGTGCTTCAAAGATTCTTTGATCTTCCTTGTTAGTGCATAGATTGCGGTTTCCGTAGATTTACCCGTTCTGTATGCATATTGATTGGGCTGTAGCGGATAACTTATAAGTGTTGTTATCCTTATATAACTGCCCACTAGTTTCTCCATCGTTTTAAATACAAACGATGTTAGGATATGTGATGTGCATGCCTTTGGGTTGATAGCCTCATCGCTGCCAATTTTCGGAATGAAGATCACTTCCCAACGCTTATCTACTACTATATATACGTATTGAATAGGGTATGAGTAGATTTTGTCCTCACCTGGTAAGTTAAAGGGTTGGAAAGAGTTTAATGTCCATCTTATACTCTTTTCCGTGCAAATGATGGTGGCCTGCTTCCATTTTGTACGATTTCGTCTCACTATTCAATCCCTTCATTTATAATTTCACTCCCTGGGAAGTGGGGGGTCATCAGACTCTTAAGTAGTTTCCGTACAGCTGCCGTCAGTCCTTTTTCAATCTTTTGGCTGTTTTCCTGTTTTGCCAAGGATTTATGAAGCTTCGCTGCGACAGGGGTTTCCTTGACATTCTCACAAAAGGTTCTGATGCTACGGTTGTTTACCTTGTGGAGTTGATTACCATTGTTAGAGCCCTAAAGTAAGCATCCCAGTTGTTAGTACGTTTTGTTTTTTAGGGTATTATAAAATCATTTTACAATACCCTATTAAAATCGCGTCCTGTCTGTCCGTGTGTCCCACCACTCTTTCTCGCAAACTACTTTAGCTAGAAACATAAGATTTTGTAAGTAGGTGCGAAGTGACGCCCTCTTAAAAGTTTCACCACGAAAAGAAATTTATAGGGTCTCCCCATATAGGGGAGTTGCCGCCAAAAAAAAGTTTTCATCGCATGGAGGCAATAGGGGTATCATATGAAAGGTCTTATGAGAACTTTTCAAAACAGGTCTTAAACAAACAAGTTTTGTTTTGAGGGGTGCAGGAGAAGGGGAAATGTACGCAAATATTGTGTCCCTTATGTTCATTGTGTACTGGCTATCGTTGATAAATCAAATCGTGAGCATTTCAAGTCTTTAATCATTTTTCCAAGCGAATTTTTGATTGCTTCTATAACCTTTGTTGAAATATTCAATGAATATTCAGTCTCAGGTACTAGATAAATAACGAGCTCCAATTTCTCGTCTGAGCTTAGATTTACAAATATATTGCAGAATTGCAAGATCTTGACACAACCACATCCGCCTTGACCAAATATCATCTGTGAAAACTAATGTTTGTTCATCAATAGTATATGACATGCATTCATTGGTATGGCCAGGAGTTGCTACTACTTCAATTTCATAGCATACTTCAAAGTAAGATCAAGCTCTTGATTAAATGGGCCTCTTTTCGCGTGCTCCAGATCTGGGTCAATCAAGACCGCTTCCTCTATATTTGGGTCCGCAAAGAGATGGGCAAAGATGTCAACCAAAATACGGATGATAAGCTTACTCTTAATTCTACTTAAAAACTACCCTTAAAATCACAACAAAAATTTAATAGTACTCTAATTTTCAAAGATTATACTGCCTTGGCTCGGGATAGCGTCGATATCACATACTCAATATTGGAGTAACTACAAATTTAATTTCGGTTTCAAAAATAGTGTGAGGTCTGGCATTGCTCTAGTTACCTATAACATCGTAAACAACAAGATGGTTAAAAATAATCTTGAAACAGGAAAAAAAAACAAAGAGAGTTTTATAAGCATATTTTGTTGTTTTACTTCCAAAAGGGCAAAAATTGCAATTTAAGCTCGAAAAAAATCATGTGAAGTGTATGGTGAGGACTGCCTTATCAGCATAGCTTTGCTCGCTTTCGTTCTAGAAATTTTAATGTTCAAGATGCACCACATACTGGTTGTCTAACCACTACTGATGGCGTTAATCGAAACTAACCGGCGTTTGACAACTCGAGAGATAGCAGAGAAACTTGACGTATCGAATTCAACCGTTGGTTGCACTTACAAAAGCTTGGATACGTAAACAAACTGGATGTTTGGATTCCTCACGAATTAAAGGAAATTCACCTTACCAAACGCATTAACATATGCGATTCTTCGCTGAATCGTAACCAAAACAACCTATTTCTAAAAAGCATCTAACCCACTCAACTCACCAAAAGAAGATTATGCTTTCTGTATGGTAGGATTACAAGAGTATAGCCCACTTTGAGCTATCGTCAACTATCGAAATTGAACGAAGAAATCAAGAAAAAACGCCCTAAACTGGCTAATCGCAAAGGCGTAATGTTCTATTATGATAACGCCAGACCCCACATCTCTCTGATATCCCGTCAAAAATGAATGGAGCTCAATTGGGAACTGATACCACATCCACCCTATAGCCCTGACCTAGGACCATTAGACTACCATTTGGTTCGCTCTCTTCAAAACCATTTGAATGGTAACACCTTTGATTCCGATCAGGCTGTTAAAAATGAATTGAATCAGTTCTTCCCTTCTAAAAACCAAGGCTTCTTCGACTGTGGAATTTTTCAACTTACCGAAAGATGGCAAAAGGTCATTCAACAAAATGGTCAATATATCATTGATTAATGTTTGTTTTTAATTTATATAAATTTACTTCGAAAAACATGAAAAAACAACATTAATCATCGAACAACCCAATATATACGAGGATGGTTCAAATCTGATCGAGGCAAATGCTGTAGATGGCGCGCATGTACGTTTTGAAGGTCGTGGCTTGAGTATG
Organism: Odontomyia ornata; assembly: GCA_963969285.1. Classification (NCBI taxonomy): domain Eukaryota; kingdom Metazoa; phylum Arthropoda; class Insecta; order Diptera; family Stratiomyidae; genus Odontomyia; species Odontomyia ornata. The sequence continues at coordinate 491,585,649 of OZ017738.1, read as the reverse complement.
CGTTAGCTGGGTCCCTTGCGAACAGTGTGGCATAGTTTTTGTCGGGAGTGCATGATTCACGCGCGTGCTACGACCATGAGTGAACGTCAAATGCCGACCGCCGTTGCGGAACGTATTGTCATTCATTTTTTAGTGTGGGAAGGCGTTAAAAACACTGAAAATTTTCTGTGTTTGCGAAATCAGCTCGGTAGTTAGTGCCTGAGTAGGACAGCTGTGGTTGGTTGGATGGTTGCGAAAGCGTCGAGAATGAGCCGCATGATCGTCGACCGCGTTTGTGTTAATTCATGCGGCACCCAAACGTCGAGCTTCTTTGTGTATCCAATCTTATGCAAATGGTTCAAAACTGTTTGATGATGGATATTGAGTTCCTTAGCAATGTCATGGAGATTTTATCAAAATTTTCAGTGATTGGTCGACCTAAGCGAGGTTCATCTTTGACATCAAAATTTCCAGAACGAAAGCGACCGAACCATCTCTTGGCTGTGGCTTTGATAAAGTATCTTGAGCGAGCCTGCGATGCATTCTCACCTTGATCGTAGTGATATTGTAAAATATGACGAATTTTTTCAGAAATTTCACTCATTTTTAAATGAATACAACTTTTGACACGAATGACGAAATACAAAAGTGCCCATATGAAAATTGTAGACTGGAGTGTCACCTTTCAAACGCATGTCAGTTTGACAAAATCTGATTAGTATTGTCCGATATTCTTGTATGACAACGAATACCATCTAGTGACAAAAAAGGCTCAGCACTTTTTAGACTTTCCAATATATTTATATATATATATATATATATATATATATATATATATATATATATATATATTTATTTATACACACGTACATATACTCGTATATATATATATATATATATATATATATTTATATATATATATATATATATATATATATATATACATATATTTATATATATATATATATATATATATATGTATATATATATATATATATACACATATATAATTATATATTTATATACATATATGTGTATATAAATATATATATATATATATATATATATATATATATATATACAGATATACTCGTATATGTATATATATATATATATATATATATATATATATATATAATATATATAAATATATGTATATATAAATATATATATATATATATATATATATATATATATAAATATATATATATATATATATATATATATATATATATATAAATATATATATATATATATATATATATATAAATATATATATATATATATATATATATATATATATATATATATATATATAAATATATATATATATATATAATATATATATATAAATATATATATATATATATATATATATATATATATAAATATATATATATATATATATATATATATATATATATATATATATATATATATATATATATATATAAATATATATATATATATATATAAAATATATATATATATATATATATAAATATATATATATATATATATAAATATATATATATATATATATATATATATATATATATATATAAATATATATATATATATATATATATATATATATATATATATATATATATATATATAAATATATAAATATATATATATATATATATATATAAATATATATATATATATAAATATATATATATATATATATAAATATATATATATATATATATAAAATATATATATATATATATATATATAAATATATATATATATATATATATAAATATATATATATATATATATAAATATATATATATATATATATAAATATAAATATATATATATATATATATATATATATATATATAAATATATATATATATATATATATAAATATAAATATATATATATATATATATATATATATATATATATATATATATAAATATAAATATATATATATATATATATATATATATATATATATAAATATATATATATATATATATATATATATAAATATATATATATATATATATATATATATATATATATATATATATATATATATAAATATATATATATATATTTATATTTATATATATATATATATATATATATATATATATATATATATATATAAGGAGGGTTGAAGTTACTCTTCACCCGCACCAGAGCCGTCTTACGATTATTTTTCTAAATTTAAAAATTTTTGTATAATTTCCAAATAGATTATCACCAAATAAAGCATGATCGGTGAAATGTGCCTGAAGTTAAGAACTCATCCGTTGAGCAAAACAATATCATTGATATCTATTAATACTCAACAATCTAGTTCAGAGGAGCAAAGTTTTAGTATACTCTGCGGTTACCTATTAATCAAGTTCCAACTCCATTTCAGTCATTGATATCCGATGGTTAAAATTATTGAATATCATTCAACATAGTTTTTAAAACACATCAGAGTTCTGCAGTTCCTCGAATGGAATACCAACTTTATGGCACAAGGAAATAAATTAACTAAAACCTGAAATAAAAAAATTGTTTAATTTAAAATTGCCTCCCAAGTCGTTCAGGCAAACACAGAAAATAAAGGAGTTGAGGACTTTATGATAGAGTTGTATGATAACAACTGAAGAGAATGATAAAAGCTGTCAAAAATAATTCTAAACTATAAGGATTTCTTCATCGTTTGCCCAAAACCCGTTTTGGAACAACACAGCCCAACATCATTTCTGTTGTGTTCTATGTATAACATTAAATTAAAAATTAGAATAAACCATATTTGCAAACAGGGTTTTAAAGATTATTCACTTTTTCTTTAGAAGCTTTAGTTTAGGAGATATAAAGTGGACGAAAGTTTGCAAAAATATACCACCTCAGTGTTTTGACTTCTGTTATACAGATTAAGTTGGCAAAATTGTTTGTAAGATTGTCTAGAATGAGAAGCCACAAGGTTTTTATTCCTTAGATAACTCTCTTTGTTATTTGCGAAAGAAAGTCGTATGTCTCCATTTTGCTGTTAAAATTAGATGGAAATAACTTGTACCGTGATCTTTGCTATTGAAAATTATCTGCAAGTTTATGAAGGGAAGAGTTGAACTAGGGAGCCGCTGTACAAGAGAAGGACACTCGGACATCTTATCTTAATTTTCAAAACACAAGGCAACAGCTTATATTATTGTACAAGCTTTGCTAAGAAATATGAATAATAGCACATTCAATTCAAATTCGATACAACACTGTTTATATTAAAATCGGACAAAAGACCCGGAAGGAAACATGGAGAATTGGTTAACAATACTTTGAAATGTAAAACTGAGCTTGCTTCATAGAAAATATCTAAATAAAACCAAAAAAAATTCTCATTGGACTTTTGGCTTAAAATTATCTCACGATTGATAGCACCGTAAGTTGTTTAATAAGGACGAATGCTGCTATTGAATGTAAAAATGAGGAGGTGGTTTGAATATGTCCTTATCAAATACCATAGCCCAAAAAGGCTACTAAACTTCACAATTCAGTACCATGCGGTCTCCACTTTATACCGAAATTAGATAAGATCTGAGTTACCTGGACTTGGTATGGTGGATATGAGCATAAAAATCATCACTCGGCGTTCCCAGTCATAAAATCATACTATCCAAATCACAAAAAATATATTCACCACGCCACTAACTTGGAGATAAGATTGAAATTGTGAAAATATACATACTTGCTCGTTAAATGCAAGGCCAGCATGAATCTACTTTAATCTAAAGTAAATGAACTTTTAATGGTATTCATTACACAGGGAAAAGTATAGAGAGGTTCCTTGCCCTGACTTATAAATGTCATAGACTTGGTAGTTTTAATTTAATGCCACGGGCTTAGAAAACCAGTTCAATTGATTCGCTAAATCAATTTTAAAGTTTTTTCGCAATCGCAATCATTAAGCGTGTAGTTTATTTTGAAGGTTGACTGTTAACTGTTCTTCGGCGATTTGCAAATGACTGATTATGCGAAAGCGTTTTTCAAGGTGAAAATGCCCTTCATTAAATAGAAATTAGAATATAAAATACATACATGTATGTGGGATAAAATGTTAGGCTCGAAAATAAGTACGCCAAATAATTTAATGATGCGTTAATTACAGAAGAATGATAAAGGAAAACTACCACAAATTGAGTTTCTTAAGAAGTGGAACCAGTTTGATATACATATAGTCGGTCTTAAAAAAGCTTGTCACGCAGGTATCGACTCTTATTTAGGTTGGGCATCCGCAAAGCGCGATTGTTCACGTCTCGATGGGATAATCTTGATGCGTGGGGCTTAGATATTTTTAAAGTGAGTAAACAAGGGATTTGCGATACTTCATTCGTCAGTTTTTATTCGGTCGTACGCAATTATAGTTGAAATGTTGTAACAAAGTCAATAGGTATACGCCATTATGCAGCATCAACCCCATATTGATTAACTCCCTTATACTAAGATATGACACATTATGAATAATGGATGGAATCATTTTTGGTAACAATCCTTGCTATAAGCCCTAAAATAGAACGTAATTCAAAGGTTGATGCAAAGCCTAAGTCACACTCTGACAGACTGAATTCGCGGAACACTAAAAGCTAACCGCGCTACGGCATGGTCACCGTACGTCGATGAACTTTCCTTTGTTTGAAAGCAATCAAAAAAAAAAAAAATGAGACAGTTCAGCGCAGACATTCTAAAGCTTGAGCAAAAATAAATGCAATTAGAGGCATTGCAAGCCCTGAATCTGGTAATGGTAATGCATCGGGGTGTCGAGGCCTGGCCACGTGAAGAGGATAAAGTAGCTTGTGTTAACTTGGACGGGAGAACAAAAGGATGATTCGCTATCTACATCGTTTCAGATTGAGTTTCGTAACGAAGCAACAACATTGAACTTACTTGGAGGTCACTGGACTCTTGTTCAAGGCAATACACGAATGTAGCAGCTGAGAGGACTTGGTCCGTTGAACTTGCTTGAAGTGTACGGGGTAAGATTGCGACTCAAAAATTGGGGACGGAGTACACGAACGCCCGTACACATACCCCACGTTATTTGTTCACAATGAAATGAACGCACTGTAGAATGGCAAGTCACTAGGAGGAATGGCCACTTCGGATCGATGTTGGAATTTGGTGAATAAATTCGATGAATGCATTCAATGCAAACATTTGATCGAAATTAACTGATATGGGGAATGAAAGTAACGAAGATGCTGTAATTTATTATAGTAGACATGAAACCCGCAACTGAAGCTAATAAAGCATCAAATTAAGAGTCGGTCACAATATATCTTTTACTAAAAAGTATCGTTTATCACAAATAATATTACTTGCAAGATTTCTTTCGCGTCAGCACCTACCATTATACGATTCTTGTGTGGGGAGCTTTTTTGGCTCTTTGAACTCCTCGTATAAGCTCCGTCATAAGTTCACACATCTTCGTCTGTCTGTCAATTTAAACTTGAATGCCTAACTACGCAATAAGTGCGGCATGTTCACTTAGAAGTAAATGGCTACAATTGACTTTTTCCGCCTCAATATTTCGGTTTTTCTTTATTTATAGATTGGCCTAGTTGACGTCATGCTAGCAAGCAGCCAACAAAGCGACATTCACAGTCAACACAGTTCTCGCATTGGGCTCTATAATAATTTGCGGTCTAGAGCTTTTAGCAAAGCAAATTTGAATGAACTCTTAAAACTGAAGTCGTGCTTCCATTAATAAAAAGACGCGTATTACGGTGGAGCTTTCCGAGTTCAGCTGAAAAGTGAACAAATCAAAGAAAGATGCGATGAAATTTCCATTTACGGTGATAGGAATATACTTAGTATGGCTTGCAGAAGAGAATTAGGGAGAATCTCACATAGAACGTCCTATCAGAAAACTGTACTCGAAATTGCATTGGAGGTAATATACCATACTGTAATTCCTTTTGTCTGCGTCTTATACCAGCTCTACTTCAGGCGGAATAAGAATACAAACGCCAGAGTCATGTCAATTATCAGATGAAAAGAATCTTCATGTATCGCCTACATCAAGCACTTGAATATTGAATCAAACATACGAGTACGTTGCAATAAAACTAAATAGCTTGGTGCATGTCGTGTTCATCTGAAAAAGAGCATCTTTGATACATGTGAGTTGATCACTAATCAATAAAAACATAAAATTAACCGTAGAAATTAAAGAATCTATACTGCGATCAAAATTATTTAAAAACAAGCATATATTTTAAAATGTAATCTTCGCAATACAACATAAACAAAAAATTATTGATATGTAACGCACGCTCGACCTGTTTTGTGAAAAATGTAGACCGCGATAGCGTAGCTTTAGAGATAGCTAGCACCTAATTTCATTTTCGTAATAATGTCATACCGGGTCAACCTATTTTGTATGAAGCACTAGTGGTGAAGTAATTTCCAAGTTGATAGCAATGTGCTATCGTTTGAAAAGAAAACGACTATATTATCGCTTAGAGGGCACTTCAACTTTCTTTGGCATGCACATAACGTGTGACTGTTTGATGTAAAATTGCTAGCAGAATTATCAATCAGTTGTTCAATTTGAAAACCAAAATATATTGAAAAACTCTAGACTGATAGTCTATCAGCATGTGCCGTATGAATATTGATAAGGAATTGAAATTGACATTATTTGAGCAGCAATTAGAGATCAAAGTTTCTATGCATACATATTGCTACAAACAAGAAAATAATTAAGATATTGGAAATAAGCAAATTATGGGTTCAAGGATTTATATCCTATCTAACCATAGAAAACGTACGTGAGAGAAGATCCGGAGTAGATAACGAAATTTTTGTGCTTACACTTAATCTGTTTTGTTTCACAAGAGCCTATGTTATGATAAATTCCTCGTCTGCTATATTGCGTGTTACATGTGTATTAAACGTGCCAGCAGTTGATGAGAATTAAATTAACATTGGTAATTTCTTGAAACTTTCAATCAGGGACATGCTCGAAGTATGACGGTTAATTTCTTGATGTGAACAAAACAAGCTGAATTGGCAGGAGAATATTTCTGCAAGGAGCATTTTGTACCTACCCAGCATTTAAAACATTGCTAGTTTTTTGTGATATATTTCCACTATACGAGTATGTGAATCAATTTATTAAATTTTCCAAAAATATCTTGAGAGCCTATCTAGGTAGTCCTTCTTCGTTGCTTCCGCAAATTGATGATCGCGGAGACCTCTGGCTCGTCCAAAAGTTCGTACCACTTATGATTGGTTCGTATTCACAATTGGCTACTTTTCTCTTAGCTCTGACTATTCGCCTTAGGACTCGCCTTTCGAAGGCGTTTAACAATGTAGAATCTTGCGTGAGGGTCCATGTTTCACCACCATATCACAGCACAGGTCTTATTACAGGTTTATTTACTAGGAATTTGGTTTTTCTTATTTATGCAGCTGGCCTTGAAAATAGGCAAAACTGAGTAGGATCATATGTACTCGTATACGACATGATTGTTGTTATTATGCCTGCTAGATGTCGTTTTCATTGTTTGTATCATACTTTTAGTTTTGGACTCATAAATGTGTTAGCCTGCCTGCTTCGCTTCTTGGTGCAATTTTAGTAGAAGTTCTTCAGCAGATGTAGGGTATCGTGACAGGATATTTATGTCGTCTGAGTAGGCCACAATCTGATTCGTTTTAAACAGCTGCGTATCTCGTCTGTCAATGGAAAGTTGTCGTATAACCTATTTTGGAGCTACATTAAACAGCAGTGGGGCTAGCCCATTTTCCAGCTTTAATCCAACCATTGTTATTCGTTCTGACTTAGGACATTGTCGAAAAATGCTGGGAGTTCAACATAGACGTACACCAAATTTTCGTTGACTTTAAGCAAGGATACGACAATATTCATCGTAACGTACTGTACCAAATAATGCTTTGCTTTGGTATCCCAGCCAAATTAGTCCGTCTTACCAAAATGACAATGATGTCGACGACCTCCCAAGTCCGCATTAATAACCAACTCACAGATTCCTTTGACACAAATATCGGACTAAACCAGGGGGATGGCCTGGCCCCATTGCTACTCAATTTGGCTCTAGAGTACGTCATAAGGAAGCTACCTGTCGATACACGAGGTACATTACTATACAAGTCGAGCCAAGTAGTAGCCTATGCGGACGACATCAACATTTTGTCACGGTCATTAACAGCCGCCAAGAACTCATCCTGAAACTCGACACGGATGCAAAACTAGTAGGGCTACAAATCAATGAAAATAAAACAAAGCTCATGACCAAGTCGAGGAAAAATACCTCACATACACAAAATATCACACTTGGCGAACACAGCATCGAAAATGTGAGCGAATTCGTGTATTTAGGCACCGAAATAACGAAAACAAGTATTGAAAGAAACTAAATACGCCGAAGAATACAGCTCGCAAATAAAATATTTTATTCAATTTTGACTATCTTAAAGACCAGCTGCATACACAAGAAAACAAAGCTCCCAAATATACAAATCTTTGATAAGACCTGTGTTATGCTATGGGTGTGAAACATGAACCCTAACTCAAGCATTCGCAAATATATTGAACGCCTTTGAGCGACGGGTCCTGAGGCGAATAATCGGACGGGTACCAATGGCGAATTCGATACAACCATGAGCTGTATGATATTTTTGATGAGCTGGAGGTCTCAACGATTGTCAGATTACGGAAGCTGCAATGGGCTGGCCACATGAATCGTATGGACGAACACCGGATACCCAAAAAGGTATTCGTTGGGAGAACTGATGGCCGGAGACCAGTGGGGAAACCGATGAAACGCTGGTCTGACACTGTCGACGAAGACAGTTCATCGCTGCTCGAATTGTAGGACGCGTTAAATGAACCGAGACAGTTGGAGGCGCTATTTGCAGGAAGCGAAGGTTCTAGAGGGGCTGTAGTACTACGAAAGAGAAGCAGACGTTGCCGATATCTTAGTCATTAAGAATAAGTTTGGCTGGTGTTTCACCAATGCCAGGCACGCTATTGTTTTTCTGGCTCGATGGCATAGTTGAATTCTTGCATAGTAGGAGGCGCTTTGATTGTCCTTTAAAGTGTGTAACCCATCTTTTCTTGATCCTGGTGTCATAAGCGATAATGTTGCCATTCCTTACATAGCGTGGTCTCGGGCTGATATCCTTGTCTCAAGCTTTTCACTACTCTATAAGCTTGTCCCATATTATTGCTTACAGTTTTTTTCCAACACATTATACATATATATATATATATATATATATATATATATATATATATATATATATATATATATATATATATATATATATATATATATATATATATATATATATATATATATATATATTATATATATATATATATATATATATATAATATTAGCAGTCTAAGTGCTCTTCAATAGATAAGTTCCTTGAATTTCACGCTGGTGGGGTGGGAGTACAGCTCGCAAATAAAATATATTTAATTCCCACATTATGGCTGGTGACGGTAGTTCAGAACGGGTTCCACATAAATTCTATGTTCGATACCTCGGTGTTTATCTTGATCGGTATCCGTTCTATTATGGACATGTCAAAACCCAGCTCAGTAAAACGCGTAAAGTGTTCATGTCCCTTCTACAACTCCTTCATCCCAGTAACATTGATCAAAATGTCAAAGTTACCTGTCCCAAGGCTCAGTACCAAGGTATATATATACAAGATGTCTACAAAAATTAAGGTGACTTCAAATTTCGCGGGGTATCAATTGAAAGGTATTGATGATAACTTTTCAAAATAGTTCTTAAATTGACGAATTGGGCTTTGAGGGGTGCAGGGGAAGGGAAAATGTACGACCTGAAAAATCTGAAAAATTCACAGAGGTGAAACTTTAGGAGTATAATGGCAATAAATACCTCAGAAGTCGTAATCCGATCAACTCTGTTAATAATAGTACATTTTATAAATTTTAAATTTTTGCTTATAAAATCAAAATGGGATCCTTAAATTTCCCAAAAGCTGAAATTTACGTTTCTTAATAATAATTGTATGTGTTCTGAAAATTTCACAATAATCGAACTAAAAACAGCTTACAGCCGATTGAATATTTAACAATTACAACAAAATTAACATGTGAAAATAAATAGATACATATTTGCAACGGACCTAGACACTACAAATATAAAGGAATTTTGATAAAAATTTTAGAAATGGTTTGTAATTTGATGTGTTATCATGACTAACTAAGCGACGGAGTCAAAATACTTGAAAAAAAAGGCGGCGAATTTCAAAACGTAACAACCAGGATTTAATGTTTCGAAGTCAATTTATGGAATCTGTATATTTGTCAAGTTTGATATGCAGAACATATTGTTTGATTAACTAATTGCTTTACTAAACCCTTCTGGTAGGAGCACTCTCCTGCTACTTCAAATTGTTTTTTTATTGCGAAAGAAATTATAAAGTATGGCGAACTTATGCCTTTTTTTAAATACAACTTAAAGATCCAATTTTCAATATTCATGGGAAAAGTTAGATTCCCATAGAAGAAAGGCATGTTTTGAAAGTCAATTTGATCCCTTGAAGAGTTGTGATGATAAATTTGGCTTCCAGGTTGTATACAAACAGATAGATCCGATGGTGATTTCTGACGTGTGCAAGATGGCACCTTCTGATATCATTCGGAAAAAATTTCAAATTTTAGCTGAGCGTAGGTATAGTATAAAACGAATGGTTAGCGAAATCACTTAAAAAACATACCCCCATGCCTATTTCTCCCTTGTATAGTTAGACTTGGAATGTTAAGATCAGCAAAATAATTTGCGTTGCTCATATTCATTCATTTCATTTTATTTTATGTTAATTTCAGATAGTTGGGCACAATCCAGTACCCAGAACGTTCCAATTATCTCCAGGAAAAGTAATCAGAGTTTGAGTAAGTATCACAGAATAATTTATATTAGAGGCACCTATTAGTAATCAATTATTTTAATACAGCAAAATAAATGAAGTTTACTTTTATGCGTATTGATGCATTTAATTAATTACGTAATCTCCATTGTTATCGAGCATCTTTTCTGCAATCCGATCTTTAAAAAATTCAGTTAATTTGATAAAAAATATGATCATTACGTTATTTTTGGGATCATCTATTCTAATTAGTTCTAGTTGGAAACTATTCGTCATCTATTAAGCAAAACGTGCTTTCTTATTGACCTTCGAAATGTAGAAGAGGTGCATTGGATAATATAGGGGAACGTATATTTTATTTTTAATGGGAATAGCTCATTCGCCAATAGAATCAATGATAGGTATGTCGGGCCTTTGGGTAAAAGGAAATATTTAAATGGAGATCTGAGTTTTAAAGCCGTCAGTAACAATATTGAGGAATGCTATAGCGCAATTAACAAACAGAAAATGGGATGCAATTATTGAATATTTCATCACAAACTTGGTTTGCGTCGTGGGGTAGAATTTGTATCTTAATCATTCTGCATGTAAGGGAAGTCGTAAGTCTGCAAACATAGCTTATGACGCCTATTTAATAAATGTTCTTATAAACTATCAATATCGATACCAGCTTTAGTACCCTCTAAAATAGTAATAATCGATCAGGCAGAGTCCCAAGTGGAACCTTGGTGTGATATAATAGGTTAAAGTAGCATGTGTGATTGAAATCGGAGCAATCTGTCCCGATACACATATTGAGTTTAAAGTTAACTTATCTCATCGTCATATACTACAAATGAACCTCGGTATTAACCATTTCAGTCCTACTGCATTTTGTGGATACGGCCACCACCTAAAGTCGGCATCCGCGTAACACTATCTGGGTTTGACCGTCGCCTTACATAAATCTGTATGATCAGTGCGCAAATTCTATGAAAAGCTGCGGACTGTCGGTGTAATGGGAGCGCTTATCTAATTGTTATATCACAGACATTAAACAATTTTTAAGAGCAACTAGTTTTGCGTCCTGTGTCACGGCATGTTTTCTCAAAAACTGTAATCATCAAGTTTTGTGAAAAGGTCTGATTACTTAAAAATATTGAGGTGGTTACTTTCTCTTTGATGGTGAAGTAAGATTGTTTTTGAAATAAGCAAAGTATATTTAAATTCGAAGATTTGCTAGGAAATGTTAGTTCTAGTAAAGAAATTCAAAGCAGATTTTTTTTCCACTAAACAAGATAAAAAAAAATAATCTCATTTCCATTTTCCGGACTAGAAGCAGACGCTGGCTGCTTGGAATGAAGCATTACACTATGTTTGCAATATAACACATTTTCGCGATGCACATCCCCAGTGTCCAGTGTAATCATTCTCGCGGGAAACTTTCGTACAGCAAATGCATAGGTAGATGTCGCTCTCCCGTATCGAAAAGATAAAAACATTTTTCAAAATCATAGAAAAACAAACGTATGTAAAATTAACCAGCCATCATAAGTCGCCGTATGTTCTAGTACAAACTTAACGGCGCATCAGAGAAACCGGTCTATGTAGTACTTCTTTTTCTTCATAGCACTACACCTCCTATCAGGCCTTCGCTTCCTGCAAATAGCGCCTCCAACTGTCTCGGTCCATTGACCGCGTCCTTCGATTTTGAAATCTGAGCAGCGATGAACTGTCTTCGTCGACCGAGTCAGACCAGCATGTGCTGCTTGAGACGCCGTTGCATCCGCAAAAATTAATGTTTGGTGCGGTTTTGATGCCCGAGTTGTGATTGGGCTGTGGTTTTTCGTGGATGAAAACAACCGTCATGTTACCGTCAATGGAGAGCGCTATCCTGTTATGTTGGAAGATTATTTGTGGCCATAATTGGATGAGCTTGACGTCAACGATATGTGGTTTCAACAAAACGATGCCACTAGCCACACAGCACGCCTCACCATCGATTTACTGTATTTTATTTATTTATTATGTCCTTAATGGAAAAAGCTACAATATATTTTTCGTTGACTGCGTCATGAGCTTTGTTTTATTCTCATTGATTTGTAGCCCTACTAGTTTTGCTGTCGAGTTTCAGGAAGAGTTCTTTGGCAGTTTTCAATGATCGTGACAAAATGTTGATATCGTCCGCATAGGCTACTACTTGGTTCGACTTGTATAGTAATGTATCGACAGGTAGTTTTCTTATGACATACTCTAGAGCCAAATTGAATAGTAATGGGGGCCAGCTCATCTTCCTCCTTTAGTTCGATATTTGTGTCAAAGATATCGGTGAGTTCGTTATTGATGCAGACTTGGGAGGTCATCGCCGTCAATGTCATCAATACTATCGCATACTTGCTTAAAGTCAGCGAAAATTTGGTGTACGTCTATGTTGAATTCCCAGCATTTTTCAAGTATCTGCTTGACAGTGAACAATTGGTCTATCGTCGATCTACCTGCTCTAAAACCACCTTGATACTCCCCAGTAATACTGTTGGCGTATGATCCGATTTTATTTTCTAAGATCTTTGAAAATATTTTGTACGCCGTACAAAGTAGTGATATACCTCTAATTGTCGCACTGTAGCTTGTCACCTTGTTACCTAATTGATTGGCTCCACTCGTTCGAAATGTTCTTGTTGTCAAATGCGCTGGATGACTTCGTGAAAGCTTTAAGAACACCGCTGCCACCATATTTGATGAGCTCCATTAGAAACTCATCGATGCCCGCAAGTTTATTATTCTTTTGGGGTTTGATGGTGGAACAAACTTCATCCAGAGTTGGTGGGGCCAATGGAAGCTCTCCGGAAATATATATAAGCTCCGATGTTCTGGAGCTGTGCGGAGGATTAAGGAGGTTCTTGAAATATGATGCCCATCTTGCCTTAATCTTTCTTTTATCAGCGATGGTATTACCGATGTCATAACGACAGAGCGTGGTTTTGGGCTGATAATCACGTTTCAGGCTTTTCACTACTTTGTATGCCTATGTAGTTCCAAGAGAACTCCGGGACCAGTAGCATGTAGGGGGTGGCTCTTAGGGATGCATCAGACTACGACATATAGTCGCACTTCTGTCGCAAGTTATACGTGATTAAATGGAAGCCCGCACACTGCGATTTTCGACAATTTTGTCCAGGTCGGCAGTCGCAGGAATTTTCGATTTTTCCTGAAACCAGTTTAGTAGGTAGTTTTTGTGATACTCGCGCAGGCGCACATCATTTGGACATTTGACGCTGACGTGCACGAAAGCTTCTTGCATAGCGCACAAATGAGTTAGCGCATGTGTTCCTGGCGAAGACATACCTTCAAATGAGCATATTATTCTGCGCATGCCTGAAGTTCCTTTGGAAATCTTGTCGCAGTGTGTTCGTATTTGCGTCTAAAAGTCGCTGGTTACGACAGTAAAATCGCAATGTGGCCGAACCCTTGATAAAAAAATGTTTACGAACAGTATGGATATTAAAGGAAAGATCTCGGTGAGAACTTTTCAAAATAGGTCTTAAACAAGAAGCATTTGCAAGGAGGCGTGCAGGATGAGAGGAATGTACGAAAAATTTGTGTCCCTCCCTCGCGATTGGACATCTTTGGACAAAAGAATCTGAAAAAATCATGAAATTAGGTCTTTATGAGTTTTTTTTTAATAATAGTACACTTTATGAATTTTACGTGTTCATCCATAAAATTGACAGATGACCCTTAAATTTGCCAAAAATTTGCATCTAGATTTCCTGATATAAAGCGCATGTTTTCTGGAAGCTTCATTAAAATCGAGCCATAAACAGCAAAGTTGCAGAAAAGTGAAAATTTATCAATTACAACAGCAATTACACATGATACAGTGTAAATACACGTTCGCGAAGGACCCAAACACTACAGATGTGTAAGGGGTTTGATGAAAATTTTAGAATTCTTTTAAATCATATATAATTATTTTAAACCATGTTTTCGTTTTCCGAGCTCGATTCATGGAATATACAGGTACATATGTGCGAGTCAAGTTTTGATATTCAGAAGACGTTATTTGATTTAATGATTATATTACAATTCCCTTCTGGCAGGAGGACTCTCTTGTTACTTTTACTTGTGGACTTTCAGATCATTATTGCTTCATTTAATGTTATTGTTTGTTTGTGTTAACACTTTTCTCAAAAATTGGAGATCGGTTTTAAGAGGTAGGTTAGGAAATATATTAGGATAAGATAAAGTATCGAACAGAATCGATTAGAATTAAGTTTAAACATATTAGATATAAACTAAGAGTCCATTATTCTGTTGTGTTCTTTGGATATGTAATTTTTTATAGAGTTGGTTGGTTTTTACTCCTTTTCAGGGTTTTGTAAAATAACACTACAAACCCCACCTGAAATCGCGTCCATTCTGTCCGTCTGCCCGTCCGTCCGTGTGTAACAGCAATTTTTCTCGCAAACTACTTAAGCTAGAAACATCAAATTTTGTATCTTTCTGATTATTTTAATGTTTTGAAAATTACATCATGTTCTTATAAATTTTATAATGATTGATCAAACAAAGCGCATTTAATTTTTTTACGTGATTTGAGCCATAGTCAGTAAAGTCTGCCACTTTTTCAAAATAACAATATTCAAATTGATTTAAGAAAAATGAAGTTAAATGTCAACCCCAAAAAAAAATATATTGTGTAAACATTTGTTTTCTTCCGACGATCTATGTTTAAAATTGTTTGTGCTCGCTAGGCTAGAATATGCTCGATTAAGCGAACAAAAACAGAACACCTTCCTATACATCCATATCCAACACGAAAAACATGTGACTACTTCTCCCAAAACAACAGCATCGTATGGAAGTTTTGCAACGCCAACAGCACTCTCTTGGCACGAGTATTGGATTCTCAAAATATCCGCACGTGTAAAATCACCTTTGAGAAGTTTTTACATATGATGTTGATTTGATCAATGGATGCATGTAATGTACGAGTAGATATATGAGCATGTTTATATAAATATATGAAACTTGTGGAAAAGATTTGAGCAAGAATATTTTAATAATTACCTGGCGCAATTCAGAATTTAATTTTTTTAAATAGGACAGAGAAACACACGCATGGTGTCTATCTCCAAAATAAACATGAAATAGTGTCTGCAAAATGTGATGATATTTAAAGACTATTTTTTGTCGCATATCAGCTAAACGAGTTGAAATAGATAGATAACATTTATTTTCGTTCATATGTTATTCTGTGCTAAGATTAATTTGTATTTAATGTGGTTTTCAAACAAGAGTGACGACTTACTGTCTGATAGAGGAAGAGAATTTAACGAGATATTTAAAAAAAAATTCAAGGTGATCCTTTAGAACGCGCCCAAAGATTATCCATCAAGGGGTTCATTGCTCCATGCATATGGGAAAATTTTTGTGCCTGCTAATTTGTATTTCTAAAAGCGTTTATTATGCTCTAATGTTATAAATGGAACAATGTTGACATTATCCCTTAAAACGAATTGAGCCGGCAGGAATATGCCCCCCCGGGGTTTTTTTTATAGATATTTATCTTAAGCCACTGATGATTATTCTCGATAAACAGTTGATTTGCATGCATTGCACATTAAATGCTTCAATTAAGGGAATACGACACAATTTTATCCATATTCTTTCTAAGGCGGAGGCCATTTTCTTTTCGAAATAGTGATACTGGACAAATACTTCAAGATATTCATGATTTGAATCATTTCGGAAGTTTTCGTGAAACTCCTACCAAACTATACTGTGTGAGTCGTTGAAAAGGGGGTATATATTCATATCCCAGTATTCTCATTTCGATGACCGCATCTTCCATTTAGATATTCCTAGCAAAATTCTGTTGTCAGCGGAAACTGAATCCTCTCATCCCCTGGTTGGTGTTCCTTGTGGCCTATTGCTTTCAATTCATGCCTTCAGCATCTTTCTAGGTACCCTAGCTTCTGGCAGACTCTCGGGTCTAATCGTAATATTGTGGATTTATATTTTGGAATTTCCGTGCAGTTTCTCATCAGAGGGAAATCTGCAAAGTATATGCACTGTTTAATTTCACTTTTCTCACAGGCAACTTTTGAGAGCTGGGCAACATATTGTCGGTCTAAGGTATTTGTTTTGCTTTCGTTGGTCCGTGCTCCCACTTGATTTGCTGATTGTGTTAGATCTTTAAACGCTTCGTGTAGACGAGGATGATATATCGATGTCGACTTCATCTACCTATGCCACCAGTTGCGCAGTTTCCAGGACCAGCATTCTGCTTGCTTCTATGGAAAAATTGTGTCTATGACGTCCCCTGGTTAAAAGTAGAAATATCCATATTATTCTCCCTTTGAGATGTACATTTGGTAGCGTGAACCATGACAAAGCTTTACCAAACACTTCATTATTCTTAAAAGTTGCCCACTAAAAAATGCGAACCTTCGCTAAAATATTTCATGAAGTTTTTAAAAATTGTTTCCAAACAAAATAGAAGTCTATATTTTTATGAACTGTGAATAAAAATTTGGTTCACAGAAAAATCTTGTAAAAGAAATCGACGCTTTAGACATATATTGAATGATCTTATAAACACCGCTTGGAAAGTTTTTGTTAATTATATCAAAATTTTTATGTAACCTCAGAGCAGAAAATCACTTTACAAGCATATGATATTCACATTTGAACTTCTTTCCTAAAACCCTGAGTGGGAAAAATTTTATTGGACCAATGGCAAAATCGTGGAATGATTACACCCTAAATGGATTTTTAACGACTTCCAATGGAAAGAAGGTTATCAGTTTGTCGCGTATATTTTTTGTTGCTGTTTTTTTGGGAGGGACCTGTGTCCCTCTGTTCGTCCGTCCGTCTGTACGTCACAGCACTTTTTCTCCGAAACTATAGAAGCTACTGCCATGAAAATTTGTGAAAAGGTCAGAAGTGGTGACTTCTTGAAAGTTTTGGGGTGGAAAATTTTTTCAAAGGGGTTTAAGGGGGGGGTCTCCCCATATAGGGAGGTGACCCTTCCAAGTTTTTTTCACCATTGGTATTCAAGTAGGGTGTCATTGGAAAGGTCTTAATGAGATCTTTTCAAAACAAGCCCTAAAATTGTCTTATGAGTACCGTGAGGGGCAGGGGAACAGAAAATGTACGAACTTTTCGCGTACCCTCCGTCGCGATTGGACCCCTTTCATCAGAAAAATCTGGAAAAAATCATGAATGTAAGCCTTTATGAGTACAACAACAGCAAATACGTGAGAAGTCGAAATTCACTTAAGTTTGTTAGTAATAGTATGATTTATCGATTTTATGTTTTCTTGAATAAAATCTTAATGGTACCCTTAAATTCAAGATGAATATCGATAAGATTGACCTTTCCTGCAGGTTTCACAAAGATCGAATGGTATTTAAAGAAGTTATAGCGATTTGAATTTTCCTATATTACTATAGAACAATATGCGCTGTATTACTATGGAAATATATGGCTTTAGAACAATATGCGCTTTTTACCGACTCAGACACTACAGGTTTGCCAGGATATGCATGAAAGTTTCAGGAATGATAGGTATCATGAATATCTTTTAGAATTGGTTCAGCTAGTGGTATTAGTAATCGTAAAACAAAAAAGTGCCTGTTCTAAATGAGAAGATTGAATAATTTTGAGTTATTTTTCCCCAACTTCAACGTTTAAGGTGCATGCTTTTAACACTTGATTAAATTTAATGAATGATTGAAGATGAGTACCTACAATCAATACTCATAGGTGAAACAAGCCGAGGAGGCAGGAGAGAGCTCCTAACAAAAGGCCCTTGTAATCATTCTAGGGTTCGATAAAAAAAGGCCATGAATCGATGATTACAGTACAGAGGAGTGGCCCCTAAAAAAAAATTTCATCAAACGTGGCCGATATGAGTATCAAATCAAAGTTCTTTATTAGAGCTTTTCAAAACAGTTCTTAAACTGACAATTTTTGCTTTAGTGGGGACACAGGGAGAGAAATACACGAAAAATGTGTTTTCCCCTCGCGATAGGGCACCTGTGAACTAAAAGATCTGAAAAAATTATCAAAGGAGATATTTATGAGAATAACAATAACAAATACTTCAGATCTCAAAATTCGATCAACTTTGTTAATAATAGTATGATCTTTGAATTTCACATTTTCTCCAATAAAATCGTATGGATGCCTTTAAACCTAACAAAACTCGATATTTAAGTAGCCTAATACTCTGTAAGTTTGATGAAATTTGTATCATATTCACGGAAGTTATAGCCATTTGAAATTTCTTCAATTACAACAACAATAACACACTGTTTCGGTATTTTATGGACTTTCCATCGAATCAGACACTGGAGTTTTTATTTGATCTTCTGAAAATTTTCAGATATAATTGATGACATAAATGCTTTTTGGATTTCATGATTTGAGTGATTTTTGTTAGTTGAAAATAGAGAAACAATGGATTTTCTTTTAAACGAGCAAATCTCTGACATTTTTCTTGATTTTATTCGTTGCTGGTGACTGCATTTTGTAAGTTGAGTACAAAACCCTTCTGGCATGAGCGTAGGTCTGTCTACCCAACTTGTTTATGTATGTTCACGCATAACTTTTGAACGGAGATGAATAGAAGGGTCCTGTTTTCGGCAGATTATACGTCTTACTTTCTGTTAGGTCCCACTTAAAGGACATAAGAAAATTAAATAACAGTTGACTTAAAAAATTTTTGACTTTCACCCCAATTTTTCAGCACAACGGATGGAAGTATATAATAATTTTGATTATAGGAGTTGCAAATGGATAACAACATATTGGACTAAAGTGTGTCCACACAGAATTGTAATCCTTTCAAGGACTTTGTAGATATTGACAGTTGAATATGATACATTGATGTCGAGAAATTGAATTTTAATAATCGTACGAAATATGCCAATTATTTTGCAACTCTTCAAGGATTTAATGGAGATATAAAATTGCTTAGTTTTGGATGATAAAAATGATCAGTATCCTTAATTTTCTCCATAAACGGTACATTTAATCAATCATTGCTACCGGAAATAACCAATAAATTAAATTCAGAGCAATATACTCATAATTGGATGAAATTTCATCATTGCTTTTATCTTCCAGATTCGTCCTTCGCTTACCGATAAATTTATTAAAAGGATGGCTGTAAATTATAGAGCTAATCCTCATTTGAACATTGATTCTATTTAATATTATACATTATATGCCTAGAATGCTCCATAATAATTATATACCCAGAATGCTCCATACTAAAGACGGGAATCACGGCCAAAGAAGATGATGATTTTCCTTCTATAACTGATCATCACTTTAAAGATGAACATCATTTTCATAAAGCTTTCATAAAAATGTTGTGCCGTAGTTTACTGAAAACGAAGGCGATGGGTATTGAATATACGTGAACCAGTGACACGGTTAAGAAGGACCTTTTTAGGTAAATTTGTTGAAAGAAATTTAGCTATTGCGGAGTTAACTTTATGTTTATATATATAAATGCATATATCTGTATATATATACATATATATATATATATATATATATATATATATATATATATATATATATATATATATATATATATATATATACGAGGGTTATTCAACAAGTACTTAGCCTCACCGCCCGATGGTGCTGCTATTACAAAAGAGTTTTACCATCGTGCAGTACATTCAACAAAACTAATGAAGGGGATTGACTGAAACTTTCACAATAGGCTACTAAAAGAATGTACTGCACGATGGTAAAACTCTTTTGTAATAGCAGCGTAATTGGGCGGGAGGCTAAGTACTTGTTGAATGACCACGTATATATATATATATATATATATATATATATATATATATATATATATATATATATATATATATATATTTATATATATACATAAAGGATATAAAGAAATTTGTGCCTGTTGGTCGCAATTTCATCAAATTTTCAGAAATGGTGTGTTGTGTAAATACTTCGGCTAGTTTTGTTGATCATTCAAATCGGCTAAGCCAAAACAAGGTGGCGGCTGTTTTAGATGAAAATCTGTGATTTCTGTCGTGACCAACCTATAGCTCCAATTTACACCAAAATTGGTACAAGGGTTCATTCAAGTGTGTGATAAAGCTCACAATAAAAAATCCAAAGTCGAACCAATGGTGCCCGCTCAAAGTTCGAAAAACGTGTAAAATGTTGTTACTGTACAAAATTGCAAACGTCTAGTGAACACTAAAAAAAACTTCAGGGTCAGTTCAGAACATCAAAATGGCGGCTAGGAAAACTTCTTAAAGCTATAATTTATATTGGATTTTTATGAAATCTAAAATCAAGGTAGGCGTTAATGAGATCTTGGACTAAAATGTATCAGAACAAAATTCAAAATCTATGGACAGATTTTAACAGTAGTAAGTTTTGCGTTGCAGTCAAAAGGTTGACTGTAACTGTATTTTTAAATGTTTGAAATGAAAAAATTTACTACTAAAAGCAGTGAAATACAAAAACTTCCTAAAAAAAAAGAAAACCGACTTCAAAATGCCCTAAAAAGGAAGAAATAAATTTTCCCGGTTCAACATAAAAACTTCCAACATCTACAACATCACAAAAGAAACAATTAAAAACTGATATGGCGCCGCTTCCCTAAAATTTATTTCATCCTTTTTAGGGCATCTTGAAGTCAGCTTTCTTTTTTCCAACAAGTTTTTTTATTTGATCTGCGTTTATCACATTAAAGGGTGTTGTTTTAAAAATAATACATTTTAAAGTGTTATAGTGATAGTTTCATCTGTGTCTAAATATAACATGTGCGTTGATTTAGCATACTTAGCATTTACAATGTAAAACTTATCCCTATTGGCATCTGGAAATGATAAGAAATTTATGGGAAAATATTGTAATAGCTTTGTCGTCATAAGCTTAGTTTTTATTTATCATAATAAATATTCTGGGTAATTCAAATCTAAATTTTGATTAACACGAGTTGTTTGTAATGCTCTGCAAAATTATGTTTGTATGGAGGCATATTTTCCATAAATTCATTAATTCTTTTCTTATTTCTTTTTTAATTGTTCTAACATTCAGATACATTATAAGAATATAAATCTGACATTCGTTTATTAATATTTTTTAATGTACCTAGTTTTGTTTTTTTATGTTCGCTAATACTAATGATCGCGCACTAGTCCAATTTGAGGCTTGGCGGTGAGATTTGGCTACGTGAAATCGCTCGGTAACATCTACCACAAACGTTTGTTGAACTTTTCTTACTTCGTGTGAAAGAAAACAAGTAATATTATGTTAATATTATTTTTAATGCACCATGAAAAACGGATATTCATAGATAAACTCTGCAAAAAAGGGGGAAGGTTAAACGTCGACCGCTTACAGTTATATAGAAAGTATATTTCTGTCTTTGAATTTTATATAACTAAGCTGAACGTTGCTTAGGGTTCGGCCACATTGCGATTTTACTGTCGTAACCAGCGATTTTTAGACGCAAATACGAACACACTGCGACAAGATTTCCAAAGGAGCTTCAGGCATGCGCAGAACTAATACGCTCATTTGAAGGTAGGTCTTTGCCAGAAACACATGTACTAACTCATTTGTGCGCTATGCAAGAAACTTCCATGCTCGTCAGCGTCACATGTCCAAATGATGTGCGCCTGCGCAAGTATCACAAAAACTACCTACTAAACTGGTTTTAGGAAAAATCGTAAATTCCTGCGACTGCCGACCTGGACAAAATTGTCGAAAATCGCAGTGTGCGGGCTTCCATTTAACCACGTATAACATGCGACAGAACTGCGACTATATGATCGTACTCTGATGCATCCCTTATAACTTCAGCTCTCTCGACCGATTGCAAATCCAGCACTCTCTATATCTATGGTACTAGCACTCTGATTGTACCAAATCTGATATCCACATGCCAAAATTAGTCGAACCAGAGCCTTGTAGCAGATAATTTGACCTTTTGACGTTGAAGGGACATGAACACTACGCGCTTTACTGGATATGGTTTGAGCCTGTCCATTACAGTACAGATACCAAGCTCGTACCTTGTAGATTGATTTCAAACTCCTGTTGCTGGAAATACTTTACCTGCCAAAATTTTATTTCCATTTTAAATTAAAGTTGCATGATGCTCAAATTCAATTACGAGCTACTGTACTGGGGTAATACGTAGTATTCCATTTTAGCCGAAAAACTAGCTTCCACTAAATAAAAAAAGTTGTCAACCAGGACCATGTTTGGCTTCAGCGTGCGGTTGAGTTCCGTTGCAGAGCAACTGATGCCATATCCACGTAATTTATGTGCTTGATTACGTCATTGCTGTTATTCTATCGTGAAACAACTATCAAGTAGTGTTTAGCCCAGAACACGGAAAGAATGTACCCAAAGGTTATTATCCTCCATATCTAACGAAACGGGGGCAAATCAAAGGTGGAATCAAAAAGTCAACACAGGAAGCATATAATTAACAAAAGTATTGAGCATGACAACATTTGGACATGTAAATAAATACGGAAAGTATGTCACGCTCACGAAATGAATCTGTATGCTCTGCAAAGATAAACAGCGAATCACTTCAACACAGCGTAATTGTTGGTAGTAGTTGTGTAGCTGTGCCAGTTGTGCTATGAGCGACTTGTAAGTTGCTTCGAGCTCAGCGTACATTGAAAAGTAGTACATACACATATATTCAGCAATTTGCTGGGAAGGAATATATGTATTCGTTGTCAGCCGCGCTGCATTTTCCGCACGCTCAGAGAAAATGAAAACGTCAGACAATGAGGAAATGGCAGATAAATAAAGCGATGCCGTAGATGATAAATTCAAAGTGCCATGAAATCTTCACATTTTGATTAGTGTTTCGAAATGGTTCGATTTATTTATTGACACGCTATTGGCGAAATGGAAAATGTTGCTGAAAAGCTAGTTTATTCCCTTCTACACATCTTTTAGTTGACATGTAACATTATTGCGATGCGATATCCAAAACCGAAAGCTGTAGGCACCTTGACTGCTTAGGAATTCATTCCCGATTTATTCCCGCATAAGTAGTGTGGAAATGCTAAATTGGGAGTAACTGATGGTTTTGTTTATAGCTAAATGAAAAGTCTATCCGTCAGCTGTTTAATCGAGTTCTCCAATGTAGTTGTTGCCTGCCTAATTCCGAATTGAGATTACTAAAACGATCTTTAACTTTTGGAGCATTCGCACACATTTGCAGAATTAGACTGAATAGAAGCGGTTGTGTGTGACGACAGCAAACTGTGAATGTGTGAATCTTGGCAGTCGCGTGGACTAACTAAGCTTTTTCGTGCCACAAACTTTACTTTGCAGTCATCAGCTGTTGAAATGCTAAGTTAAAGTGTATTGTTTTTTCTCATCTTGGGGCTCGTGTGCCAATCAACAACGTTCGTTTCATGATTATTGCGAGATATTTCGTCGTGCAGTCGGTACGATATATTCCTTATGGGATATTGCGATCTTATGAAGATCACAATTGACGTCCAAATGTCAGTAGCAACGTCTTACATTAAGAAAGTTTATACATATCAATTTAAAATTTGCCGCGCGAAATAAATAAAAACATAAATAAGTTCATACTTATCATCTTGCAAACGAAAGTAAAGTTTTGTTTGCCACGTGTATGTATCGGTCTAAAATCGAAACAGGTTGAATTGGTACGTAATTTGTATTTCAAGTATCTATTTCAAGGCCAGACGAAAGCTTTGAATATAATATAAATATTGGAGTGCTCATTTTCTTCGATTTTTTGATAGTTAAGACGCAAAATGAATATATGTTCGCTTATCACTGCGGCTTCACAAAAAAGCACGACATAATCAAATGGTGGTAC
This sequence comes from Odontomyia ornata, assembly GCA_963969285.1. Taxonomy (NCBI): domain Eukaryota; kingdom Metazoa; phylum Arthropoda; class Insecta; order Diptera; family Stratiomyidae; genus Odontomyia; species Odontomyia ornata. The sequence continues at coordinate 491,560,924 of OZ017738.1, read as the reverse complement.
TATCTTTGGCGCAAGCAAATGTTTAAAAATAGCCTTGAAAATCAAGAAAATTTTGAAGAGATATGGTTTGTTGGCTGTGAAGTTCAGGTAATTTGCACACTGAAAAACATGGAGGAAAATCATTAAAAAGTATAAGAAGGTATAAGGAACTGCGTTTGATTATTGATATTAACTCGTGGTTTGGCGGAGAAGGAGTTGTGACCGCGCGTCATGTTAGTAAAATTTATAAAACAAAACCAGAAACCTATGCATGGATCGGGGCGGCTTCTAGAGCAATTGGCAAAAATAACGCTTCCCAAGATAAGAAGCTGACCCCCGACATTTTGCCCTGTATGAACTAACTTGTTTCCACATTTCTTTGTCTTATTTTATGCAGCTAGAACAAACAGATGCCTCAAATTTGATTAAAATTGTTTTTGCCGTATTTTGTATTTTGGGTGGTAGGCTTCCGAAAAAGTAAGTTAAATTGAAAATGAGGAAGTTAAGGACAGAACATTGATATGATGAGTCTAACATTCAATGAGGCAGGATGTTTTCAATTTTTCTTCATACATACACCTTAACACTAGGGTTACGGGACTCGTAAATTCGACGGATTTCTAACTTTAACAATTAAATCGAAATCAGTGTTTGACTTAAAGTCAGCCAAAATTGCCTTGAATTCAGGGGAGGTTCCGCACTTCACCTACTCGTATATCCCAAAAAGCGAAAAAAATCAGATCTTTCCGTTGAAGGGTCTGGACTGCGGAGAGGACACGGTCGATTTCCTTCAAGTGCTCAAAGAAGCTGCATCATAAATTGTTTTCATTTCAGTTGAAACTTTGAACAAAGAAATCGACCATCAAAAAGAAAAATTTACCGCTTCATTTAATACAAATTCCTGATATACTTGTAAGTAGTCTCAAGTGCTCTTCAACAGATAAGGTACTTGAATTTCAGATCGGTGAGGTGGGAATGCCTCCAGAAAAGAGAAGTCAACCAGTGCTACCGGTGTAAACGATTTGGCCATTCGACTGCAAACTGTGCCATGCAATATCGGTGCGTTAAATGCAAAGAATTGCATGCCTCTCGGTGAGTGTAAATTAGCTCAGACGGAGCCTAAAGAAAAATTGAATTGCATTAACCGCGGAATATTTGGCTATCCAGCGTCATATAAACATGCAAAAGTTAAATTCATGCCGAAACAAACACAAGTATACCGCGGTGTGATACCTTCTCTCTCCGTCAAGCCCGGGCTATCATTTGCACTCGCCGATAGAGGACCGGCAGACGATTCTGTAAATAATGTAAGTTACAACAATGAGCTGCTTCAACTTAATTCTTTATCGGAAAGAATCAACAAAAAAGATTCAAAAATTAACTTAGTTAGCAACATTTAGATCTTTCCATGGATGGGCTTCATCTCATCTTGATCGATGTCAACTTCATTGTTACACTACATCGACGTGACTGTCTCCTTGGACTCATTGTTAAGCAAAAGCCTGGCATCCCGCTTCCCACTGAAACCCACCTCAATTCATGGCACTCAATGACGTTCAAGTATTTGAATTCGTAAGAAACGCCAGGATAAACGGTGATGGCGAGTACCGGTATATTAGTTAGAAGACATAATTTCCAACATATTGATAAATTCAAATTCAAAAACTTTGAATTTCTTGAAGTGTCCGTCGTCAAAATTTCACTACAAGAAGGGGATAACCTCTTCGTTATCTTGGCCTATGCAACGGGAAGAAACGTTCTTAAATTCAAGGAGGAACTCGGTCGCTTGTTTGAAATATTCGAACTGAACAGGCTGCACAATTATTATATTCTTGCCGGTGAGCTTAATACTCGGCACACATCATGGCTGAATGCCAACAATAATCCAAAGTAATATTCCTGATATCGTGGATAACATTGATGAATAACTTTTTCCTACAAAAGCTTATTTTCGTTTTACGCAATATATTCCAAATCAGCCTAAAAAATATGATATGAAATTTTGGTGGGCAACTGATGTCAAAACTAAACATATTCTAGTTTTCTATATTTGGTTAAAAACAAATTTGACTTTCGACACCGTTAGGGTAATTAGTTGTCTTGAAATTAGCCGTATTATATTTACACTAAGGAAAAAACATAACTGCAGTTAACTTTTCCACCAGTATACCACATACAAATAAATTATAAATAAAAAATACGACTTTGGTTATTACCATTCGAGCAAACAAGTTACCGAAACCCAGAAAATAAACAGTAAAATATACTTGCAAAAAATGCGCAGCATAAATATATAAATGCGTAGCATATATATATATATATATATATATATATATATATATATATATATATATATATATATATATATATATATATAATAAAAGATGAAAGTTATGTTCATCATCGTTTATGACATACTTCCAATTCAGCTTTCGCATCCATTAGTAGTCACCTCCAATCATCGCGGCAATCCGAAATCCCAAGCAGGGATCTGCTGTCAGCATCGATTGAATCCCTTCGCTTTCTGGGTTTCCCAACTGGACGTTTCCTTTGAGCTCTACCCTTCAATGTTCGTCGGAGAGCCTGTTCTCCTTCATTCTCTCCACATGTCCTACCCATTGCGGATTACATAGCTTTGCGATTTGGATACACGTGAGTCATCATAAAGATTATACAACTCGTCGTTGTAATGGAGTACGTATCATAACTGAACGAGCTTTTAGTCCGTCCAAAGATTCACTCGATTCGAACGGGACTCGATCCAGGAATCTTCGGCTTACGTAGTAAGTACTCTACACTCCATTACGCGGACTACTACTTTACGTTAGCGGTAAAATAAAATATTACCCTTGATATTTAACTTATTTATATAATTATTCGCTCATTCTGGAGCCCCTAATCTATATAGTGACTTTTTATAATTTTTCTCGACGAACTTTGAAAAAAATGCTGTAATATCTCTGCAGTATGTGTGCAGATGAAGTAAGGTTGTAACTTTGATTAGAGCATCACTTCTAGCCTTTCTAAAAAGTTGATGATTCGAGCTTCTTCAGCTTCTGAGTGAATTTACTCTGACGCACGAATGGATGGACAGTCGATTCGTTAAACCAGTAGGACTCCGTGAAATTACTTTTCTACAAAGCACTTAAAATGAAGAAATTACCCTTGCAAAACGTCCTATTACGTTCCAAAAATATATTTATCTTCAAAGAAAACTATTACGAGCGCTTTTGCCGGAAATAATCTTCCTTTAGACGCGGAAGGTGCAACATTAGGAGGGTGGTCCTATCGACATTAAAAACAGGTGTTCGCAATATATCCCTCACATCACCTACAACAACCATTGCAGCTGTGAGCGGATGTTCTAATCCCACCACCAACAGCAGCTGAGGTACAGGCAGCCATTCGTGGCCTTCGGAAAAACAAAGCTCCTGATAAAGATGCAATACTGACAGAGCTGGTCCGAACCAGAAGAACACATCTACATTTTTCATCGATAAATGTATGGGATATGGACAGAGGAGCAATCACGAAAAAACATAATATGTCCTATGCATAAAAAGGGGACAGGCTACGCTGCGAAAATTGCAGAGAAATCGTTCTGTTGTGAATATGCTGCAAATCACTGTAAATCATTGAACAAAAACTTAATCCCAACTATGAAAATATAATCGGCCAATACCAGTGTAGTTTCCGAAGCGGACGGTCTACGATTGATCAGATATTCTTAGTGAAAATGGTGGTCTAAAAAGTGCTAGAAATATAATATTGATGTGAACTAGCTCCTCATAGACTTCAAGCAGACATACGACAGTGTCGACAAAAAGGTCGTGTACAAAATAATGTTTGGCTTGGCGTCACACCTAAACTCACAGGTCCACATCAACGGAAATCTGGCAGAAAAGCTTCCCGATTGAATCCGGTCAAAAACAGGGGTATACACCTATGCAATCCTGTTCAAAATTGTTCTGGAACATGTGTTCAGGAAAACGCCAGCTGACACCACGGGCACGCGACATGGCTAGTAGCATATGCTGATGTTAACATTAATCCAGATCGATTCCAGATGCGAAGGAAACCTTCATACAACTGGAGTCAGAAGCGAAAAAATTAGCCTCGAACAATGAAATTAAAATAAAATGCATGATCCAAACAAAAAAATGCTAGCCTGACAAAACCAGGCAAGTGTGGATAGCTTCCCATACTTATGAATTCATCTTGATAGAAAGGGCACAGGGAATGACAAAATTGAGAAAAGAATACTTCAGCAAAGAAAAGCCTACTTCTTAGTACTTCCTATGCTAAGGTCCAGAGTTGTGTGTAGGGACAAATAAATTAATCAATAAATAAGCTTCACATATACTTGCCACTTATAAAACCGGTTCTGCTGTATGAATGTGAAGCCTGGAGTCCTATAAATGCTTCTGAAAAAGCCCCATGTTGCGTATTTCAATTTTAATATACGTTCATACGAAAGATATCCACTAGTTTTCTATATGTAGAGAATTGATGGGATTATTTTCATCGATGATGAAGGGGATCATCGTACAATTTTGTCAAGTAACTGAATTTTAATCGAATTCAAATGAAAAAATTGTCTTGAAAAGCGTGAAATAAAAAACTTATTCATTAATGGTGGTGAACATGTTGGTAGGTTTTATATTGAACAGGAAATTTATTTGACACTGATTCCGTGGAATCCATTTCATCCTTTTTACGGCACTTTGAAGTCGGTTTTCTTTGTTTATAGGACTTTATCAAGAAGCTAAATTTATTGTACATTCCACAAAAATTAACAGTTTATAGTATGGTTATGGTGGACCGTATCGTCAATAGCATTTCCTATCATTCGGTGATTTTAAACTTTTTTGCCAAAAATGCAAATGTGGCCTATATGCGCCACATATCACGCCAAACAATGGAAACATTGAGAGTAGCAATCGGTGAGCAATTTATGTCACACTTGAAATCGGTGAGTTTATTCTTACAATTCATGCAATCTGATGTTTTTCACTTACAGCTTGTAATACCTGGCGAAAAGCTCGGAGAAATTATTTGCACCTCCCGCATGCACCAATTAAAAAGTAGTCTTGGCCAAGATTCACGTAAAATAATATTGAATGAACAACTAGCAAATAAAATTGAAATTGTAGTCAATAATGTTGTTTATTTGGTATCCGCAGGCCAATTCTCTTTTTTCTTTAAAAGCCGTCGGGCCTTGCTTTTTTGTGTGAGCAGACGCGTTTCAACTACTTCGAGTCATATTCAGTGTCTCGAAGTAGTCGAAACGCGTCTGCTAACACAACAAAGCAAGGCCCGACGGCTTTTAAAGAAAAAAAAAATTAATTCATTAAAAGCTACTCAGTAGGAAGCTCATATCGTAGAATAACCAAGTACTGTTGGCGAAGCAAATAAAATAAGTGACTTCAACAACAGGCAACGAGTCAAAATATTGTTTTTGTTTTGCTAGCTCTATTCCACTGATTCCAAGGATGAAAAGTCTGTAATTTTACTGTTAGATATTTTTTTAAAACTTGCTTTTATTTTTGACTTAGAAATAATTCAACTCCTTTGATGATTAGAAATTTTAGAATTGTGCCTCCATGACTTTTTTTCTGATTTTTTTGGAATAAAAGTATAATTGCGTAGAAAAGAATACAGTCTATCAGAAATTTTCCTCCCTGCAGGATACGTGTTTTTTTTATAAATGCGTATCAAGCTAATGTATCCGAACCTATTGTAAATTGCCGCTGAATTTAAGATCAATCATAGGATCTTGATCGTAATAATGTAATACTGACAGATCATATTATCATTAAGAAATATTGAAGAATTTTGACTTCTTAGGGCATTTTTCAAACGTGGCAAAGACCTTTTTTCGTAATTTTAAGATTTCTTTCAGTTAGCACTATCCAATCAGGAAGGCTAAAATCATCGTTCTCACGTTTTTATCCCTGCCGCACACGTTCATACAGAAAATGTAATTCTGAAACCAGATTTGCGCATCGAGACCTATCATTTGAAGCCCACTCGGTTATCCTTGGTAAAAATGTTTAAAAGGTCGTTTCCCCTCCGCTATACTCGTAGGGTAGACCACCTTAAAGATCTCTTAAGTTTTTTCTTATACTGAAACTTCTAGAAGGCAGAATTTTTCATTAATTATATTGCACTTGCTACAATTTTTGGAGAAACGCTTGGAAAAATTATTCCAATGTGAAGAGGCAGAGGCAGAGGCAGGTGCCGATTTCAAAGTCTTGTAATGCAGAACATTCAAACTCTTGTAACGCGAATATTCTTCTATTGGCACTATCAACCTGTTGCTAGAGACATGTCTCGACTTCAATTCTTTTATACAATACGAAAATACGTACAACAAGCAGAAAAGAAAAATTCACTGTTAATGCCGTCAGTTTGAGTAGATTTTTTATTTTTTGTTTAATAGTTTTTAAATGCTGAACATAATTGTTCCGAGTTCTGTAAGTGAAATGTTATATATATATATATATATATATATATATATATATATATATATATACATATATATATATATATATATATATATATATATATATATATATATATATATATATATATATATATACAGAGATGGCCAAAAGTGATCGGACAATACAAGAAACAAGCAATAAAATACTTTTACGAGCAAAAGCTTTGAATTGAAATAAAAATTTTTCCCTTATATAAAAGTCACTTGTATTCTCAATTAATTGCACAAAAAAATAAAACAGAAATTAAAAGAATTTCACAAGAAAATTAACAACTAATTCAAATTCACATAGCATCAAGTGGACAAAAGTAATCGGACGTTCAATTGTAATACTTTTCTTTCTGATGATTCCATTAGAACATAGGCTTTTAATATCTAGTTGCGTATCCTTTTTGTTTTATAACTTCTGTTAACCTATTGGGCATAGACTGTACCAACTTACGGGTAACGTCCGGAGTAATGTTGTCCCATTCTTCTAATAACACCGTCTTCAGTTGACTTTTATTAGTAATGTGATGGTTCCTTATTTTTTTATCCAGATGATCCCAAAGATGTTCGATGGGATTTAGGTCTGGGGATTGCGGTGGTGTTTTTAATTGACCAGGAGTGTTGAAAAGGAGCCACATACGAACATCATGAGCTGTATGCTTTGGGTCATTATCTTGCTGGAACAAATAATGACCATCAAGACCCAATTTTTGTGCACTTTTTTTCAAATTTTCTTTCAAAATCGACAAGTAACCTAGTTTGTCCATAGGTTCGTCAATGAAAACAAGTTCTCCTACACCGTTGGCAGCCATGCAACCCCAGACCATTACACAGCCACCTCCGTGTTTTACTGTATGTTGAATGTTTTTGGGATGAAGCTCACTATTTTGAGTTCTCCACACCAACAACCTGCCGTGGGAGTGGTAGATATTAAACTTACTCTCATCAGAGAATATTATACGAGTCCAAAAGTCGAGCGGCTTGCTTTTAAATTCTTTTGCAAAGCATAATCTTTTCTTCTTATTAACTTTGCTAATTAGTGGTTTCTTTCGAGGTACTCTCGCTTGATAACCAGCACGGCTGAGAGCTCTACGAATAGTCCGGGCACTAACATTGGTACCATTTACATCTGCTAATTGATCCCTAATACTTCTGGACGTTGTAGTCGGATTCTTTTTAACAATTCTTAAGATTTTTCGTGCGTCTGTCTCTGTTAGTTTACATGGTCGACCACTCCTAATTTCGTTTTCCACCTGATTATTTTTTCTGAACCGTTTCACGATATCGAAAACTGTCGAACGACTTCTTCCAATTATTTTTGATATTTCAGAAAAGGATTTATTCTCTTTATACAACTTTATTATAACTTTTCTTTCATGTATACAGGTTTCTTTGCGATTCTTAGCCATGTTTAACTTTCTTCACTTAAAACTGACAAGTAAATGACTGATATCAGAAAAACACATATCAACATATAATTAGGGGAATTCCCTTTTAAACTCGGAAATGAAAAGAAAAGAATTGCTCCAAACTTCAATGACTAATTTCACACTTTTCAAAATGTCCGATTACTTTTGTCCACTTGATGCAATGTGAATTTGAATTAGTTGTTAATTTTCTTGTGAAAATCTTTTTATTTCTGTTTTATTTTTTTGTGCAATTAATTGAGAATACAAGTAACTTTTATATAAGGGAAAATTTTTTATTTCATTTCAAAGCTTATGCTCGTAAAAGTATTTTATTGCTTGTTTCTTGTATTGTCCGATCACTTTTGGCCACCTATATATATATATACATATATATATATATATATATATATATATATATATATATATAATGCGTAAATATTATATATATATTTTTAAATAATATCCGCTTCTTGGTATTTTTTCCCTTTTTCAATCCAACCATGAATATTTAGATTTTATGTGAAACTAAATATTTCATGCTTGACCTAAAGCATTTTTATTATCGCAAAGAATCATTGTGAGAATAATTAATGCGAATGAATAGATGTAATTTAGGATTCCTACGCAAATTTGTTGCAAGACAAATGTTCCCTAATTCAAAAAATATATGATTAGGAAGGCTGATCCATAGGAAACCATTAAAGGTAACAAACAAATGCAGTATTGAATGCAATTCATTTGAAGATTGAGCAACGTTCACGTGAAATACACATGCGTGAACCATTCGTTCCCATTCATGGTCGGGATAAAAATAGTGGATCGAATCAAGTGTCTAATGTTGATTCGAAGATGCTCGGGCGGCTCAGGATCTGAAGCAATAATTTCGAAACACGAAAGATTTCTTTTCATGTTAAAACGTAAGCGTAGATATACAATATGAAAAATGCTGTAATTTTCTAATAAAGTTGTGGAACTACTTATTTTAGTGATAATATTCTGCCAAGGGTCAATGTGGAATGGAATATGAAATTCGAGTAGATCATAATAACATAAATGCATCAACGCTCTGTATTTGTAACCTGGCCATAAAGTTGCAATACTAATAGAAACATTTACATGTTAAAGTAACATGAGTGCAATTGTACGAGTACTCGTATGTACTCCATATGCGTCCGGAAGCTAATGGCAAATAATCAATGCCATGTTAGTTTTTATTCATATCATCGCCTTATGTAAGTTGACTACAGCGTAAAAATCAAGAAGCTGTAGAGTAACTGAAGCGGGGAAGTGGGGCTGCGTGGTGAAGGCAAAACAAAGTAATTCGCAATCTTCGAATAAATGTTATGGTGGAAACTGGTTTCCACACGAAATTTATTGCGCACATACTAACTTCAAAGCTCTAACCAAAACTGACATGAACAGCAACAAGCTGAGAAGAAATTTAATGGTATGCTGGCATAGATATCCGACAAAAACATATATGGCTTGGCCCACTTTCAAAGAGTGATATAGTGCCAGGCCAAGTCAGGCTGGACTGGCTGGTTGCTTTGACCTGCTTCGATGTCGGTTGCCAGCTCTCGGAAGGAGTGTGCAGTGATCAGTCTCAGGATTTCCTTCAATTTCAATATTTCTGAATTAATAAAAGAGGGTGGGCTGGACATAACGTAGGCAACGATCTCAAGAGTTGCCGTTGCTACGCTGAATTGTATGCATATGAACTCAGTCTAACCGCAATACAAAGCAAGATTTGATTGCAATTGTTACGGGAATGCATACTAGACAGAATGGCGGGTGAGTCGAATGTTGTTTAAAATCCAGCAAAACTTATTTCATCAAACTTTTATGCTAAGTGAAAGGAGCGTTTATTTGTATGCATGTGCAAAAGCACATACTCGTAAGAAACAAGTGAACGCGAAACTCGAAAAGATGAATGCAATTGATTTGCGTGAACTATATATGTTAGTTTGGTCATTTATATTACTCATGAGAGCGGCTAATTAAATTGAATTGAGTATTGCGGAAAAGTTTTCCGCGCGCTACAATGTAGTCGTTATACCAGTTTCGAGGTAGTGTGGGACTCGCATTATGCAAGTTTCAATGTTAGTTAATGTTGATTTGCAACTTTATTAGTATTTTATCGAGTGACCTCCATACAATTTAGATTGTTTCGGAATGTAAAATAAAAGTTAAACTTATGCGTATTATTGAACAATAGTATGTGATTAACGATTAACTTCTGCTCTTATTTGTTGTGGATCTAAAAAAATCAATCAGATTTTGATAGTAAAGCGACCCTGAAATAAAAGGAAGACCTCACTTTTAATTTTAATGTTCTGATGGAAGTGAGGCATCAGAAATATGTACAATCAGAAGTTTATCATCCTTTGAGTAATCAAAACTTCCGAGATTAATGCAAACCTTTTTTTATTAACGTTAGAAATAGAACAGGCTTACGAGTATTTCAATGTTAAGTAACCTATACTGGCTATCGGGATATACTGAAAGTAACTAGCAGGCTAGCCAACTGACGAGAACAAGAGCAGTAGCAAACTTCGTTGAACCTGAGTCCTTCAATGCAGCAGTTTTGTTCGGAGGGGCTCGAGGGAAATGTAGGACGAAAAAGAAGAAGAAATTCAAAGTTGAATCAAATAAGGCTAGAAAACTTTGGAGATCCTCACAGGTTTTTTCGCGAGAGATCACGGGCTTTATTTCACTCAAATATATGAGCCTAAAGAAGAGCGGCAAAAACAGTTTCTCCAAATTCGCAGACAAATATGTACATCAGTAAATCGTCTATCACACTATAGAGGAAGGCTTAGTTTAGGAACAAACTGCCCAACCAAAAGAATTGGAACATCTAGAACCATAGCAAATTATTAGTTGTCTGAGTGAAACTGATCTCTTAGAACAATTCTATGCGTACCACGGGAATGGCCAAAATGATCTACGATCTAACGTTCAGTCACCTTACACAATAACGCTTGCTTCATTTAAGTGTGTACATAATATGGAGAGACGATGGACTCAGATCCTTAACTGCAGCAGAAGCTATTGGCTAATTGCTCATCGGAATTGTTCTAAAACCCTTTCACGAGAACTGTTTGAGGGCAGGAAGTCGTAGCTAGAAGAATATGTTTTCACGTTCTCCAGAGTTTACTACACTGAAAAAAAGAAAACGTTTAGTTTGGGAATCAGTTAAGTCAATCTCGATGCATGTTACAATATGGCGAAAAGCGTTAACAGATTGATGTACGAAACTGGTAAGTAGTTTATCGTTGTAGATATTAGACTTTCATATCCCCAAATCAAATCGCACGAACGTTGTGACCAGTTAAGGCCGTTTCATGAAATGAATCGTTCGTTAAATGTGTCATTATTTTTCAAGACATATGGTCCAATTATCTCACCGGTCCGTAAATCGCATCAAACGATGACTTTTTCTGGATGTGCCTAATGGTGTTTCGACAACTGCTTGTGGATCATCATCGCTCCAAATGCGGCAGTTCTGTTTGTTAACATAGCCATTTAACCAAAAAGTGTGCTTAATCACTGAACAAAATTTTCAAATGAAATTGTGGATTAATGGCAATCTTTCCTTTGGCCCATTCACTAACGTTGCTGCGACGTGAGTATATTCATGATGAATTGCCAAATAGAGCTAACCTCAAAACAACCGATAACCTTGATATCGGCTGTCACCGGAGACAGTGCTACCATTTCTAAGTTCTCCGCCTCTAAAAAAACACCCTCTAGTTGCAATGTGTTTTAATTTCACAATAAAGAAATTATAATTTGTTTGGTCCTTGGTTGAAATGTGTTTCTGCCTCTTCCTTGGTTAAAATGTGCTTCTGTCTCTTTTTAGTTAATTTGTTTATCCAGCTCAGTGCTTTGAGCTTGGTGAAGCATTGTTATGTATCAACAACTTCTTTAATAGATATATAACTGCGCATGTAACTGTAACCTGTTTTATTTAATAACATTGTTTTTGTTAACCGATAAAAAACTTAACTAAAATCTTTTTTCCATTGTAAAGAAATTAAGATAGTTACTGATCTTTAAATGAATTACTGCAGCGTTATCTCACTTAAGGTAGCCTTCCTGTCGAAAACGACCCCCTAGTACTTCGTTTGCCTAGAGCATTGTACCATCTGCCCATTCAACCTAATCTTGGAGTCACAGATGCCTCTTGCACGACGATCAAAGTTTTTGTGGGGGTCCTTAAAGACAATTAATTCACTTTTCTTTGCATTTACCTTGATTCCCCATTTTCGGTAATATATTGCAAATATTTTTGCGCATTTCCATTGCTGAGGGAAGTAGCAAATGTTAAGCAATTATTCAGAATAATCGAAAGGAGAACAAAGAAAACATGAGGAAGCCTTTTAAACATATAATTGGAGATGCCATCAGCCCCTGCTGATTTTTTGGAATTTTGCTCTAATGCCAACAAAGTGTCTCTCAGGACTGACAAATAGACCATGGCCAGTAGGTGCGTCGGAAGGATTTGAATCAGACTTGGTGAAGCACGATTGCTTATGGTCGAAATTCGTTGTGGTGCTGCTCACTAACGAAGTAACGGAAGAGTTCTCACTTGCTTTCTCCTTGAAAAACTTTCGCGAAATGTTTTGCGATAGAATCAGCAATAGCTTTGTCATCCATGAGCATGGATCCATCATAAGTGAGGACCCGGGGCAGCCTTTTCCTGCCAGTTGTCCTATTGAAATGAGGAAACATACAAGGACCTGGTTTGATACTTTCCAGGACGTGAGCAAATGCCGTGGTTCTCCTTGAGATCATTCGGTTTAGAGACGTAACCACTAGCTGAATACGTTCATACTCCGAGTTGACAATATTTAAATTGCGGTGGTAGATTCTTGCTAGTAGCTTTCTAAGCCGACTGCGTCTACGATGAAGGTCCAAGATGCCTTCTGGTAAATCTCAATAAAGGTAATTCGTCGAGGGTTTCTTTATGGAGATCTTTGAGACGACCGTATCCAGGGTTGAATTTATACATGGGACTCCCTCATCGGTTTCAGGAATAGAAAGATTTTTCGATCTATTGATCGAAATTCCTTTCAATTTTCCGTCAAGGTCAGCACTTCTGCTACCCAATCGATTCGCTTGTATGGAATGAAAAGTTCAGGATCTGCAACCTCAAGTTTCACACCCTTTTTCACTCTTAAGGTCAGCTCAGCGAAAAGATGGCCAGACTCGGCATCAAGAACTCCACACACGAAATTCCTCGAACTGTGGGTGAGATTTACCAGATTGACAGACACGATGCATAAATAAGTCAATATAGACGAGCTTTGGCGGAAGGTAGGCTCTTTCGGGGCAATCAGTATGAGATCGATATTTAATTGAATCCAGTTAGAAATATCTGTTCCATAACCATTAGATGCAATATTTCCCCATAAGGGATGCTCCGCATTGAAATCACCTCCCATGGCATAGAAATCGAATTTTTTTCACAGAGTAAGCACTGTTTCCAACTCGTCAATGAGTTCCCTAACCGGATATCCATGTCGAACATAGATCCCCACGAACGCAAAGGTGCACCCTCCTAGCATGGAGCTTATTATCTCTGCTTCAATACATTTCAGACTTGGAAGGCAGTGCCCTTGGACTTTCAGGTGATCTTTGTAAGCCATAGCAACTTCAACAACACCCTCTGGATCATCACACCTGATGATCTTGTATTTTCCCAAATGCACTCTATCATATGTTAAGGATAGAGAGTTTGATGGAACTGATCACGACAACATACTTTGAAGGCGAATTCTAAGTACGCAGCTTTTTTCTCACTAGAATTAGGGAGTTTTTTTTATAGTGGGGGATGAAAGAGTCCGCTTTTCAAATGAATGTGAACAAGTCCAACCCGGTTGCTGCTTGGGTTGCCTATAGGCTGAGATCCAGGCTGCTTTTTTGCGCCTTGCAAAAGGCTAGAGTACGAGACCCATTCACGTACAGTATTTTTTATAGAGGCGATGATGAAATTCCTCCTTTCCTCTTTTTATCTTTTGGGGATTCTTCCTCCTCTCTTCAACTTCTTTTCTTAGCATTGCAGTTCAGACAGAAGATCTCGTCTTTTTTCTCGTCCTTCGAGATTGGACATTCAATGGACTTATGTTGCTTGTCGCATTTTACGCATCTAACTTCAAGTCCGCATTTGGAAACGACGTGGCCAAATCTTTGGCAATTGAAGCACTGGGAAGTGCAATTTTTCTGCAGACACTCCCATTGTATCTTCTGATACAATAGGAACTTTATGTCCATCGCTTTCTTCACTTTACAGCCCGGTTATCGTGGAGAACCTTTTTGCTGATACGATATCTTCTCCGCGATGTTCCTTCAGCTCAGCCACGACATGTTTCCCGTCGTATGAGCTGTGCACGCCTTTTATATGGAGGGTCAATTTTCTCTCTCCTAGAAGAGTGTAGGTGTAGCAAGCCACTTTCGCAACCTTCAGAAAATTAAATAGGCTGGTATAATCCTCACCCGTTTTAGGGTGAAGCGAATTTCGTGAGGAGTTATTCACTGTCACGTTGAACTCATGCTCCTTTTCAGAGTTTCGTGTCCATGCCCTTTTAACGCTACCCCGAAATTCTTAAGGTCAAGCCTATAGTACACTATATAAGGCATCCTCTCTTTTTTGGTAGCAGCCACGCTTGGCTGCTGGGGCTTCGTTTTCCCTTTATTACCTTCAAGAATCGGCCTTCCGAGCTTGGGTATGATCCCCGAGGAACTATTTTGACTACTTTTTTGAGCTGGGGAAAATCCCACTCGCTCACTTCCAGGGTCTTCGATACCTTTGAAGTAGGCTCCTGCGTCCCCAAACTTCTCACAGAAACGCTGCAAGGTTTACCTCGCTTTCCGCGTGAAGCTTGTTTCAGCGGCGGAAAGCTCCCCATACTCGTTATTTTCCCCCATACCCACAGACCCCAAGACAGAACTTGGAATACTGTCGCGGGAAAATGGAAAAAAGTAAAAACTGAAACCCTTATTGCCTAGTGATTAAAAGACCAAAAAGCGAAATAATTGTACTGTCAAAAAAAATAATAATAACACTTAAAAATATCCTTAATAATAATCTTTTCTTTTTTCAAATACTCCTATTCCAATTCAAATCCTTCTGACCACTTCTATCATTCCGCTTCGTTTTCCTACTCGTGCTCGCTCTACGCGCCTTGCCCAGGCGCTTTAACTCCTTTTCTTTTTCCACAATTTCAAAAAATTCCATTTTCCTCCGAAATTCCTCGAAAATTCCGCAATTCCTGAAATTTCCAATTTCTTCCAAATTTCAATTTTCATAAAAATCCTTCGAAAATCTTATGCTGCTCGATCCGTCCTGCCTCGACGACTGCTCGACTCGAACCTATCTTAATTCTTTTAGACTCTTATGCCTTCTATTTAACAATATGTTAAATAAATTCTATTAACATAACAACGACTTATCCTACACTTATAAAAATACAAAAAAATATAAGACAAATATAATTATAGTCACCGAAAGAAAAGAATTTATACTATGATATCAAATATTAGTAATCCCCTATGAATATAAAATAAAAAGACCTCAGCATTGAACTTTATTTACAACAACAATATTAGCGAGCGGGTCAAGTTCGTGTCGAAATTCTTTTCTTTGTACATTTATAACGAATAAATTAAATATCCCCCATGGGATATATTTCATCTGAATTTGTCTAGCTCCGCAAAAACTAGGATATTATTGCTATTAAAACGCACACCTGAATATTACGGTAATCAAATAATCTCCAAGCCATCCATACAGTACCCATGTGTTCATCTGACCTACAAAATGTGGAGGAGCAAACACTACTGCACCAGCAATTAATGCGACCCATATTCCATTGCAAATACTTTTAGGGGATGTGCATTATGTGAATGTACATCATGAAGAATTTCTTTCTTTGATAATACATATACTATTGAAAAACTGGTAGAAACTAGAAATTTAGGGCATACGTTTTGCTGGCCCTGTTTCCGCAAGGGTTGTTGGTAATTATTGTTTCTTTGTACGAAGTTGGTTTGATTTGAAAGAAGTTTAATGCATCCATATTGCTACTTAAAAAAGATGTCTTTAATTGGTTATATCTTCACAAAATGCTTTAGCTAAAATATAAGGTACAACCTTTTAATTTTGCGCAATTGTTGATGTTTTATACTCGTATATAAATATTTTGTATGTATAATATATATTTTTTATGTTTTAGTTAGTGAACATCGCAATTATGGATGTTTTATACTCGTATATAAATATTTTTTATATACTATATAATATATATTCTTTATATTTTAGTTAGTCAACTATTGGCGCTGGGATTTTATATTTTCATATTTAATTCTTTCACCTTGATCTGAAATTTATGCAACGTATTAATCTAATTTGAAATTATTTGATTTAATTGTAGACTGCAACCATGATTCCCACGTCAGTGAATGGACAAGGCAGCACCCAAACAGCTGCGACGGCAATAATTGGAATTGCTTCATTGATTTTAGAAGGCAGGGCTTTATCAGACGATGACTTTGTAACAACAGCGACGACAAGAGCTTCGTCTCGTATTGATTTCTATAGTCGGAAGTTAGTTGATGACCAAAAACTGTCAACCTACTTATCTCGATCGCCAACTATTAGCAATGCGAGTTCCGAAATTAATTTTGGTTATTTATCGACTCCTAGCGAATCAAATACAGCGGATCCTACTTTGCAGCACATGCAGCGATTGCGCCAGAAATTAGGACAGCTTCGCCAATCATCACCGAGTACAAGCAGTAGTGAACATATATCGGCCGAGCAAGCAATTGCAATTGGATTGAATAATCGATGGAATAACACCGTGACGACGCCGACTGAAGACGAAGATGAAAATACATTAGTACAATATCTACAGCGAAAACAAACGACCAACCGATTCGTACACCCGATAACGGCAACTTTGCAATCACTAGCAACAACTTGCCTACGAACAGCCTCACCACGTTCTAACAAAGTTTTGACGGAGCCAAGCGAGACATTTTTTGGTAGCTCCAGGGTGACTTCTGGAGCTGGTAGTTGTAGCAACCTTAAAGCTTCAACTAGCAGCTCCGGGTTGGAGAATGTTATCCCGAAAACGATCAAATCACCACCAACGAGGAGTGCGGATAAAGGATGCACTCCTAAGCAGGGACCACACTGTGATCAGTTCCTCCGAAAAGTGGGTCTAACGAAGGCTGACGCATCAGTCGATATGGAGGAACATATCTGTGATATGACAAATTTAAATGAAATTGTAAGCAACATTTCGAAAATTATGTGTCAAAAAATTAATATTGTGTTACTTTCAGTGCTATCGTTGGCAAATACACTGCCGTCAAATTGATTTTATCATGTCCACTATGGACCCGATATGCATAGAAGTTTATTTGGGACCAGAGAATCACGAGATTCTTTTGGAACAATGGATAATTCAGCAGAAGGAAAAGTAAGGCCCATCTCACTTTTAAATATTGGGTTCTAATACAATTTCATTTTCTTAGGTCCACTACACCTACGATGACAATTCAGTCACTATCAAACGCAATCCGAAGTCAACTGTACTTCTCACAAATTACTGCTTGGACCGACCTAATAAAGAATGCGAAGCCAAACGACCGTGATATCATCGACCATGGTCGAATAAAATTGATGGAAAAAGTTGTCAGTGGGACAAACGCTCGTGCGCCCCGACTGGACATCTTCTATCGTATTCGGGCTTACGATGCGACTGCCTGTTTTAACTCGAAACCAAACGTTCATGATTTTCCTAATGTTGTGATATCGGAAAATTGTTCCATTTCGGTATGCCTAAAAAGTCTTCCACGTATTCAAAATGGAATACCGAGAATAAATTTCGTCGAAAGCGAAAATACAAACAACCCAAATAATGCTAGTTGTAATAGTAGTAGTAATGTTAACAATAATAGCTATAATAGCAGTAGTCACATTATGCATGTAGCTTCAACGGCAATGTGCAGTGAGACGAGCCCTAGCAGTAGCACAGAGCAATCATCCTCTTCGATAGAGGAGTCGATGGTATTGGATGACCGACTAAATGTGCCGTGCCAAGAAAAAGGCAAACATCGATGTGCCTTCGATGACGAGGAATATGCAAGTTCAGATGCTGTGATCGAGGGGATGTCAAGTGCCGAGCTATCCCATCGTGAAAAGCAGCTGCTAAAATATCGCAAGCGAATGATGAAAAGAGATAAGAAAAGCAAGATGACCACTGCTGCGAATGGAGTGAATACTGGCAAGGCAGCAAACGACGTTTCAGCAAACTCATTCTCAAGAGAGAGTTCAAAGGCGCAAGAAAGTTTACAGCGCGAACAATTGCATAATGACAACGCCAAGCAACGTCAGGTCTATGAAAACCTGACCAGGACACCATCTTATCAACTGCCGAACCACCACCACCAACCAACTGGAACTGAGTTTGGGTCCATCAATTCCTATAGACCTCCACTTTATCGCACACAGCAAATGTCAATAGCAGAGGCGGTTCAAACAAACTCTGTGGAAATGATATCAACAGGCACACAAACTCCAAGCTTTCCTTTGATATTTCCATGCTGCGACAACTGTGGCAGTGAAATGGAACTAATATGCCCAAGGTGTGACAATAGTAAAGACTCAGTACAAGAATCGACATCTACGCACAAGAAATGCAATCAATTCGTGGAGCAGTCGAAAATAAACGATAGTATATCGGTAAACAGTGCAATATCGTCGATGGAAAGCAAGATTGCAATCTCGCCAACGCAAGAAAAAAATGAAAGCAGCAATGGTGTCCCGAAGCTGGGGAAGGGGGATTTACTTCTGCAAGCTATTGAAAGAGCTTCACGCCATAGATTTTTTTCAGACACAAGAAATAACAACAACAATAACTCATCTTCAAACTCATCAATGACCCCAAAAACAAAAGCAAATGATTGCCAATTATGCAAACGGCAAAAAACACAACATGTTTACCGGAGCATGATGGAGACGGAAACCGATTATATAGAAAGCTCGAGCACCAAACGAGAATACGAGTATCTCTACTCGAAGCTAGTTGTAATGCCTGGATACGAAGCCAACGAAATAGTAGATCATCATATGTCTAAGGACTGTGCCTGCTCTGATGAATATGGGGAAAACTGTTGTTTGAAGTCAAATGTAATCGCCCCTCATCCCATTGCTCAGAAATTTGCCAGAGCGCCAGCGAGTCCACACGAATTAAAATTATCTGAAGACATCGATGCTCAATTTAAGACTCCGAAAGCAGGAAGCGTGGCTCCAGTTAAATTAAGTCCTAAAAACCAACAAAAACCGGCACCGCTTTTCATTAACTGTTCGGAAAAATTTGCTCCAGTAAAATTAATTCCAAAAATCAATTTGACTAATGTTTTCAGCGGTTCACCATCTTCAACATGCATCTCTGCTCCCATACCAATTTTGTCATCAGAAGCTCCAAACGTGACAGCTGCCTTCAGCTTTGATAATATCAACAATAGTCCAGATATACCAGTACAGAAATCGAATTCAGCTCCAACCCTTCCCAATTCACCATCGCTCTCACCTCGTTTTCTGAAACAGGCCGCTATCTATAAACGGCGATCTCGTCATCTATCAGATCGATCATCGGAAAGATCTTCTATAGGATCGGACGAGCAATTCTCCGATGAGGATTTAGAAAGTCTGTATAGTCCGACCTCGTCACCGATTAAAACGCGAATGTTCCTGAAATCTAGTGGGTTTGGGAAACGTCCGCTTTTGGGAAGTCTAGAAGAATCTCTCCTGCAAAAACGCTTGGTACCGAAAAGTCAAGTAGCTGGATTCAAGGTATTACTTGGAGCTTCGGGGGGATTTTGTCCTACTCAGTTAACAATTCCGGCTATCGCCAGTTTTTATGAATTATCGAATAGTTCGACATTGAGCACGCCGTACGTGGTAAGTATTACCTATTTTATTGTTTCTGAAAATGTAACTAAAAATTGGTAGTCCCTTATTTTTATGAACGCGAAAAATAAATGTAGGTTATTTTTGGACTGGGGAAATGAAAATTAGTTGTTTTCTGGATTCCAGAACAAAGAGGAATTTAGTTACCTCTCTGCATTTCTGTTTGTCAGTGGAGACTGTAGTCATTATCTCATAATTCCTACAGTACAGAAAAGATGTACAACCTTCACCCTGCGTTAGTTTCACATTAAATTAACATAATCTTTCCTTATATTTGAACAAATTATCTATTGATGTATAGTATAATCTGACGATGTAATAATTTCAATGCGAATTAAAATTAAATATTTGAAAAAACATAGAAACTATCAAATATAGGATTTTCAATTAGGAACTTAACAATTTCGTATCTTTATATGAAGGCACTCTTAAACTTTTTTAATGAACTGTCAATGTCAAAACGTTAGTTAAAGTCAACATTTTCATCATGGTAAAGTTCACGAACCAGCAACATTTGGCAATTATTAAAAATTACTACCGAAATTCTGAGTCGGTAGTCGCAACTTTAAGAGTGCTTACTCTAATTTTCGGCCGTAATAATCGTCCTGTCCAACATGTGCGTGGTATAGTGGGTTAGTTCGAGTCCATATTTTCACCATTGGACGTTCCGGTGCCAAAAAGACATCGTACCGCTCGAAGCGATGGAAATATCGCAGCCGTAAGTGCATCGATTCGAAATGAGCCGAATCAGCCGATTCCACGTCGTTCTCAAGAATTAGGCATCGTTCAAACGACACTGTGGCGTATTTTGCGAAAAGATCTTGAACTACATTGTAACAAGATCACATTGACTCAAGAACAAAAGCCACTTGATCATTCGAAACGCCGAAACTTCTCCAATTGGGCTCTGGCAAAGCTTGAAGAGAATGAAGAATTTCATCGAAAAATCTTCTTCAGCGATGAAGCTCGTTTCTGGCTCAATGGCTTTGTTAATTGCAAAATATGCGTTATTGGTCAGCAACAAACCCACATGTGCTTCCTGAGACACCGTTGCATCCCAAAAAATTACTGTTTGGTGTGGTTTTTATACCGGAGGTGTGATTGGGCCGAATGGGTGAAAACAACCATCATGTTACCGTCAATGGAGAGTGCTATCGTGTTATGTTGGAAAATTATTTGTGGCCGGAATTTGATGAAATTTACATCAACGATATGTGGTTTCAACAAGACTATGCCACTAGCCAAACAGCACGCCTCACCATCGATTTATTGAAAATTGTTATGTCCTTAATGGAAAACCCTTTACTTTTCGGTTACTCATTACTGACGTCAATCGCTTTTGCATCCCTATAGGCGCAACAAGGAAAACTACGCTTAATTATTTATGTATTTCCGAACTCACAATAATCTTAAAATTTGATATTTTGGGAGAAAAATAGAACATTCACTCCTTAAAAAAATGTTTATTATGAAACAAATGTAAGACATTTCGGAAGTTGTTAGGTGCAGTGCAACCATGGGAACAAATCATTTCCCATAAAATAACTACATGGAAAAGATTTGTTCTCATAACAATTGGACTATGTTGTTTCATAATAAACACGGACAGTTGTTTGTCTTTAAAGATAAACAACTGATCAATGAGAGAAAAACTTTCTCATGAAAATAGCTATAAGTACTAGTGTAAGAACAATGATCAAGTAGTAGTAGTCAGTACGTTGTAATGCAATCACAGAAAGAAAGTTCCGTAATAAATTAACTTTTGCTTCATAAAAAACGTTGGGTTGTTTTTCGGTAGTTGGCCGTGTCGTGTTATTAACTAAAAGAACGATAGGTATTTTGTTGGCGCGCGTATTCCGCACGTGGTGAAAACCGTTTATTTAATACTTATATTATTTTGTTTTCACCACGTAGAAAACAACAAAATATAAGTATTAAATAAACGGTTTTGTTTTCACCACGTAGAAAACAACAAAATATAAGTATTAAATAAACGGTTTTCACCACGTGCGGAATACGCGCGCCAACAAAATACCTATCGTTCTTTTAGTTAATAACACGACACGGCCAACTACCGAAAAACAACCAACGTTTTTTATGAAGCAAAAGTCAATTTATTACGGAACTTTCTTTCTGTGATTGCATTACAACGTACTGACTACTACTACTTGATCATTGTACTTACACTAGTACTTATAGCTATTTTCATGAGAAAGTTTTTCTCTCATTGATCAGTTGTTTATCTTTAAAGACAAACAACTGTCCGTGTTTATTATGAAACAACATAGTCCAATTGTTATGAGAACAAATCTTTTCCATGTAGTTATTTTATGGGAAATGATTTGTTCCCATGGTTGCACTGCACCTAACAAAGTCTACAACATATTATATAATGTCACAGTAACTTACATTTGTTGAGTGTAGACGCAAACAAATGAATAAAAAATATTATGAGTGGACGCAAAAAATATTCTAACGTAAGTTTTATTGCCTATAATCGAGAAACATACTGATTGTAAATCCAACTGTTACTAAAACCTGATGTAAATATTATATTGGGGTAAATGCGAGTAGTATACTGTGTTTAGATTAGCTAATTTCTTTTTATAGACCTCTAATTACAGAGGAACTTATTAGAAGAAAAACAAATATATATTTGAGTTTATCATTGTTATCGTTTTATGCAGCCGTTTGAAAAATGTATTAATGAATAAATTTCCTTTTAGTGTGAAATACGTTTGTCTCGCAAAGGATATACCGTTCCACGAGTAGGAACCATACAAGCTACACTTTTGAATCCCCTCGGAACAGTAGTGCGAATGTTTGTTGTTCCGTATGATTTTCGTGATATGCCAGCAATGAGTCAAACTTTTATAAGGCAACGCGTTTTGGCAGTTGACGACAACGATAGTATAGACAAGGACACTGGAGATATAACGGGACTGTCGATGAAGCAATTAACACCAGCAATATTAGCAGGTGGCAATTTAAGTGGCCTTAAACATAGTGACGTATCATTTGGCGAGCAAATGCGCACACTTAGATATGCAATACATTTAAGGTAAGTAGTTAAAATTGTTAAAGAAAGATCTGCACGATATCTATTTTTGATATTGGGTGGTTAGCACGAGATAAATAGAGTTACGGGAAGCCAGCGCTAAACACTTTTGCTTCATTTTTAGTTTTGAGTCATTAGTTTCCAGATTCAGTACACAATTATCGTAGTGATGAACTAGTCTGCGCAATTTAGAAAGTCATGTTACTATAGTTGCCGCTAATCCAGAAAAGACCCTGATATTGAACACATATCACATCGAATACCGATACGGTCATGGAATGAGATACTCTAACAATAAATCTCAACGCCAAGGCTCGAATTTGGACTGTTGTGAGATGGATTATATTATAATTATAATCCAGAAAAGATGAAGTACTTTTTTCAGTAGTCCAAAATGTCAATTCTATATGTAACAATTTGCCATAGAATATACAAAGGTTCTCCTCAAAGCAAGACTAACAAGTCGGGGGCGTTTCTTGTTCATCTTCTGGCCCTCATTTGAAAGTACAATTTTTGGTTTGCCTTTTCGGTCTTTAATTGTTTTTACCTTTCTTAATTGACTCCTTGGTGTTGCGGTTTGTTGATGGTTAATTTTGTAGAAGTTAGCCCGTTTTCCCAAAGCTCGCCTGATGTACTCGCCTTTGACATGTCTGCTCGCCGTTTCTGCTAGAAGATAGTGTTTATTTTGCTGCCTCTGTTTACCTGCGCAAACGAATCTTAAGAGGAGTTTTATGCAACCATTTTCTGCGTTTAACGTTTTTTATTTCATCTCATAAGTTGGTTAGAAGTGCATTAGATGTGATGCTTTCCAAAAATCGCTTTCTCGTCTAATCACCCGTCTACGATGAACTGGACCTGGGTGCTGCTAGCTCTCCTTTTGACACCTATATTGCCTTGGTTGACTTCCCTATCGCCTTTTATACTCGTGACTGCACTTCTGCTATATTCTGCTGTGCTGCTAGTCTTTTCTTTCTTTTCATCGTTTCGAATTTGTTGGCATACTTTATCCAAAGTAACTTATTTATTTGCCGAACATATTTTTTACAATAAAATAAAATCCATTTTTAATTCTTTATCTGCAACAATATTGTGTGGAAGCGAAAAGTATGGTACTAGCAATGAAGGAATTTGAATATTTAAACGAAGTTCTGGAAGTGGATGGGGAGTAATGTTTACTAAACTTGTTGAATGCCTTAAAATATCTGTTAATGTCTTCGTAGGTAGTGTGACGGTAACTTAGGGCAAGCATTTGTGTCTTGTGAGTAATTCCGTCTGCTGATATTACCTCTCAGGACATCGAATGGTGGGCATGCAGGCGTCATTATCTTCCTAGAGTCTAGTGATGTCCTATTTAGCATTTGGTGACGATAATTTCATGACGGTACGCTGTGGAACTTCTTAGCGTCGTAAAAGAATATCAGTGTAAAAAATATAAACTGTTTTTGAACCGATTCTAACCAGTCAGCGTGGATAAGGTAGACATAGTTAACAATGGGCCGAACTAATGAGATATATAGTGATTTTGTTACCCATATAATCTTAAATTCCTTAATTGTTGCATGACGGTTCACTCAGCCAAATATTTTGCTGAAGCCTTTGTATATCGCATCAATTTGGTGACCTTTTTCCATCGCATATAAGATACTTGAAGTCATAAGAAAATTTGTTTTTTGGAATCTTTTGCTCTCATTTAGCCTTGGTTCTATAAAAGATAAGATCTTGTGCCAAATTTTTCAAAAAGTATTGTAGTGGATGATATATAGCAATACCCCTAAATTTTGAAAACGCCGTTTGTCGTTCTTCTTAAAAATTGTTACTATTTCACAATTTACGGGAAAACAACTATCATTTGATTTCCAATGCTCTGCAATCGAAATAAAAGAGTTGCCCCTCAGTCCTAGAGAGAAGGTCCTTGACAAGGTAAGGCGGGCTGTAACTATGTTTTACGAGAAAACATAGGGAATAGAACCCTTGAGCCTCTTCTTTAATTCCGGATTGTGAAAGCAAACGCAGGTCTTTAGTTATTAGTCAATGTAGCCCTCCAACAATAAGAAATTGAAATGCAATCTTCAAATCATAAAAGTAATCATTTTAAGCATCAAAAGAAATTAACGTAAAACCATTTCATCTCTGCAGGTTTCAAACGTCTCGATCCGGCCGTCTCGCTTTGCACACAGACATACGTCTATTGATCTCACGCCGTACAGATTGTGATACAGCTGCTGCACATGCCAAAGGTGCCCTCGAATCGCCGAACGAGCTGCGAATCGTAACAATCAAACCCGAGAACCCAAAATATAGTTCCCGCCAGGAGAATCCGAACAAAATTTAGTAGTTACTCGCTAGCGTTAAGTCGCAGTCACGTAGTTATTTATTATTTATTTACAACAATATCAAATTGCGATTTAATCGCATGTTTGGTAATGAAGAAGAAATGAAAGTGGTCGTGTCAAGTGTTTAGAGGCAATAGAGGGTCCTGCAGTCCCCGTGGTGATGTTGCAAATGAAATGATTTGCTCATCGATGATCCAAAGGCAGTTCACTGACAATGTATAAGTCTACAGCAACCAGTATATAACTCATTTCGAACTCGATCAATCGGGCTCTGAATCAACACAATCAAAAAGTAGTTGTTGAATTTGTGGCTTGGTGAAAGTCTTAAGTAAAACGAGAAGTAGGAATTGAAAGCATACTAAGGACGTCAGAACATTTTCGAAGATGTTGGCGAAATATCGAAGAATATTAGATGATTATGTTAAGAATCGAAAGTTGGACAAAGCAAAATCCTGACGGACTATATTTTTACTAAAAGTACAATAACTTTTATTTTATAAAGTTGATAGAAGTGGCAAAAATGTGTTGTGAGAGGAAGTCGGAAGATGTCCTATTGCGCTTCGACATCTCTCTCACGTGTAGAACAGTAGCACTCATATCGATCTATCGATTTATCAGATTAATAAAATATTTGCCTCTATTCGTAATTCTTAGCGGAGATCAGCCATTTTGATTGGTTGCTGGCGTTAGGCCGAGGAAGTTTTAACATACGAGTAAAGTCGGCCCAAACCTTCATCATTTACTTACTTTCTTCTTTTAAATATATTCTCAGTGTAATGTGAATCTTTAATAAAGTTAAAGCAATAGAAAACGGGAAAAATAATTAGAACCGATTTTGTGATTGTTGTCGAAGTTTCGAAATTGATAATTAAGGATGTGGTAAAGCGTTTCTGTGATACGATATGAGTGCTCATGTGATTTTGAACCATGCAAATATCTTGCGAATATGGTAAGAAATTTCGCAAAATTGTCTTTTTCTCTACAATTGTTTTAGGTTTGAAGTATACATATATATATAAAGTCTCCCGTTACATTTGAATTCTATGTTTAACTATGTGATTTATTTTACGAAAAAATGAAGTTTTGAAAATTAGAGCAAACAAATTGGAAATTGTGTGTTTTTCAAATTATTCAGTAGCGGTTGCAATATTCAAATGTGTGAAAAACGGCATGGAAGTCAACAATAAGTAAAAAAATAAATTTCGTAAAATTCTTTAAATACTATGATCACAGGTGATTAATGTGCGGCTGAGCAATTCGAATAGAATCGTTTGAAATATCTAAGGATCATGAATGATGGAAATCTCTTACTCCAATTTTTGCACCATTTACTACATTTTGAAATTGTGAAGAAGAAGCTATTTTAAGTACTGACAGCCTGCTCATATTTACCTTTTTGATTTGTAGTTTTCTTTCATATATATTGAGAAAGTAGAAGAAAATTTGCAAAAATTGTTTTAACCCTCAATTGTTATGACATATATGTCAGATCAAATTTGTTTATCGGTTGTCTATTCTCTAGCTAATTCTAGGTTAGGAAAGATTATAATTTAAAAAGGAAATTATATTATTTGAAGAATATTTCCAGAAGTTTTATCTAAAATTTGACTATCTCTATATTGAGGGCTAGACACTTGAGACTGTTGTTCTCTGTAAAATTAGTGAATCTACCAACTACTAGTAGAAACTACATCAACATCGTCTTTGCGTTTTCCAGCTCCTTTCGGAGCTTGTCTTCCTGTATAAACCGCCCCACTTGTCTTGGTTCATAGACTCCGCCCTCCTATTCTAGAATCCGAACAGCAAATAATTTTGTTCGTATTTCCAATGTCGCTCGATTATTCGAACGATATTTAGATACTTGTTCATTCTTTGTCCGTAACCCATTACCGCTTCTCCAATTTCGAAAACAGGAGGTTGAATATCATCAGCATTTCAAGATGTGTGCGCCGATAAATACGATATCGACATGTTACATTCATTGAAAAGAGGATAGCGAGTTTGTATGGGAATATCAAATAATTTGAATATGTTTGCGCTAAAATTTGCAAGACCCTGACCAGCTGAATATAAAACGCCTCTTCTTATTATTTCAATTCAACACAAGGGAAGAATTTTAATGTCAGTGTTAAATTTAGTATTTATTTTCAATCATCAGCTTCGAATCAATCATGACCAGAAAGTAATAAACTCTTGTTTAAGTGTGCAATAGATTATATGAAAGCGCAAGTTTCCATAAAACAAGTGCGACTTGTGTATGCACCCAAAACAAGGGTAAATAATGCAATATCAACGGTTTGTTGTCGATGTGAGCAAGTGCTTATAGTGCCGCATACAAGTACTTGAACATCTAATGAGGAGAATATGAATAAAATACAAATTAAAGCTTATTTTACAATCAATAGCAACGTATACAATTCTACTATAATTAAAAGTTGTTAACTCACATTTTTGTGTCTTCTTTGTTGTCATTTTAGAATAAAGTATATATTTGATTAAAATTCATGTTTTTAAGTATTTCATAAATGTTGTTCTTTGGTTTCAGAATATGATTTGTCGGAACTAGTATTCATTTGAAATTTATCTTTTGGTTACTTAGATATGGCTTGAAAGCTTCAAGAAAATTTAGATATATTTTGTGAACATATGAAAATGCGTTAGTGAGATGTTGTCTTCGCAGACAATCGTATGACTAGTTTTATATTTACAGTACATTAAAAATTCATTAAAAGGTCAGTAATAATTCACTTGCTTCCACTCAGAACTCAAATTAGCTTGGCAGAAGTAGAATTTCGAAGCATGTTATTGATGAAAACTGTTTGTAAAGAATATTTTGAAATTATTGACGCACATCAATAAAACGCAAGGAGAAATCATACACTTATTATAGATGCTGATTATAATTTAACATTATACGCTTTTTCTCTTAGCCAATTATTCACTTCCTCATCAGCTCATCAACTGACTACAGAATACATATCACACATCTGAATGCTTACGTTTGCCTTCAACTTCACATGCAGCTCTCAATTATATGTTTAATAATAAAAAAGTTAATTTTTAAAGATTCTAATGAGAAACAAAAACACCATTCGAATCGCAGAAAGAATTACGTGGAAATCCTTACATAGAAGTTAAGCACAATGTCCACCTCTTAAGTAAACCGTTTTGTCTAACATTTAAGAAGTTGAACTAATAATTAAGAATTATACTCGATTTACAGTTGCCCCGTGATAGTAGAAAGCCAAGTAAAAAGAATGTAAATAAGCTTTTGGTATATTTGTGATGGTTAGTTGGTTAAATATTCAAACCATTTTTTGAGGGACAATTAAAGCAATGTTCCCAGTCTGTGAAACTGCACACGAAAAAAGATCATAACTTAACGGACTCAACTAAGCGAAAATTGAAATCGTTAGTTTTAATTGGCCAACCTAATGCAGTTTTTTTTTACAGCAACGATATTGTATGCAACTTACATTATTTGATGAGAAAAACAATGAAAAGTGTAGCTCTTAGTCCCAGCCGCACTCAATTTATGTATACATAACTTACAAAATGTAACAAACAATGAACATATATCGCAGAATTTATCAATAGATTTCTCGCGGAATCTTAAGGTAGCCGAATGTTTTGTTTGTTGGGTAGAGACGTTTGAACAGGTCCGCTAGGCCGGATTAAAATAATTATCAATTGTGAACTAACTATATAGCCAAATGAAATATATTTTTCTTCAATATTGATGTATTACTATTGAAATAAATAAAGTAACATAAAATCAAGTAATGTTTCGATCCAATATTTATCCTATTCTCAGTATAGTATGCAGGCTATGCAGCTTTTAACAAGTGACTAATGTTTTACTGCGGCAGAGTAAGAATGTAGATCATATAGCCAAAGTGGATAGAAAGCAAAAGCAATGTTGGCTTTAAGATTTTTTGGTATTAAATATAATACTTTCGGGAATACTTCTAATATAATTCTCTGACTTGGTTCCCCAATGAATGACGAGATATATCAAAACACGTACAGCTCTGCGACTTACAGTATACCTCTTTGTGGTGGTCACTGGAAACTTACTTTTTCTAAAGGACTGACTTAGGCAATCGAAATAATAATCATGCCGCCGGAATGGAGGTTGGGCGACAGGCTAACTCCCCGTCCCTGGAAAATTCTATATTGTTGTTATACCTGCAACAGAGCATTGGAATGAATTGAACCTCGCTACCGAAAAAAGGACATTTAATCCTGGAATGCCACATCACTGAACGATCCTGGCGCTGTGTAAGGACCTTTTATAACAAGCCAGTTGATGTAAATTGAATGTACTGGCAATCCAGTAAACGAACTGGACAGGAAGCGATATTCAAAACATTGAGATCGCACACAATATGCAAAAGTGGGAAGTCTGCTGACAGGCGAGAATTTGGAGTGCCCTTTATTTTGGGTAGGGAGTTCGTCACACGTTATTGATTTTAAGGCAGTGAATGTACCAATATGTGCGATCCGTTTAAAAGTGAAATTTTTCAAAATATGCTGATAAACGTACACGGTGCAGAAACGAAGATGTATTACCTGAAAAGATTAGTCGACTTATTGCCCACAAATGGTACAAAAATAATTCTGGGTGGTTTCAAGGCTAAGGTTAGTAATAAGCTATCTTCTTATTGCGGAACGACTGAAGGAAATAGCTTCCACGACGAAATAAATGATAAAGGTCAGCGCCTGATTGACTTTCCATGTAGTAGAAATCCAATCATACGTTAGACTTGCTTATCAATATATAAACTGACGCGGGTAATACCGAATGGCAACACCCAAAACCAGATACTTGGCGTCCGTACATACCAAGGAGCGAACAGTAACTCGGATCATAACTTGATCAAATCAACCTATCGATGTCGTATGTCAAAAGCATCTTCGGCGAAGACCAGTCTTCTACAGAAATTCGACATCGACAGGCTTCAAACGGCATTTGCGGTAAAAAGTTTCACGGAGACCCTCAAGAATTAGCTAGCTCCCATCCTATCAGACACACCTGCGAAAACAAGCAACGAGCTTTGGGTAGAAGTGAAAGCGGCAGTTAAGACGCGGCTGAACAGACAATTGGGCATTATGTTCGGCGGAAAGGAAATGATTGGGTTGGGTGATGAGTGCCAGGATGCGTTGCACAAAAAGAATCAGGCGTACGAACTATATTTAGATAGGAAAATCAGGACAAAGAGAGAACATTATGAAAATCTCAGAAGATTAGCGAATAAGATAGTTAGAATTAAGAAAAGATAATACTATGACGACCAATTGAGAAGCATCAATGTAATTTTAGCAAGCAATAACACAAGGCAAACATACAAAGTAGTGAAAAGCCTGAAACGAGGTCGTGATGACATTGGTAATATTATCGCTGATGAAAACAGGATAAAGAAAAGATGGGTATCATATTTCAAGAGCCTCCTTAATCCTTCACAGAGTTCACATCGGAGCCTATAGATATTGCCGGAGAGCTTCCATTGGCCCAACAAATTTGGATGAAGTTTGTTCCTCCATCAAGGCCCAAAAGTTTAATAGAGAAGCCGCGCATCAATAAGATTCCAGTGAATCTCATTAAATATGATGGTAGCGGGGTTCCCAAAGTCATCCGGCATATTTGGCAACAAGAACATATGTCGAACGAATGGAGCCAATCAATTATATTCCCTATCCATAAAAAGTGACAAGGTACGTGTGAAAACTATAGAGGCATATCTACTTTTTACGGCGTACAAAATATTTTCAGAGTTCATAGAAAGTCAAATCAAATCATACCTATTATTAGGGATAATCAAGGTGACTTCAGAGCACGTAAATCGACTATGGACCAACTGTTTACAGTCAAGCAGTTACTACTGCTTGGAGTTCAACATAGACGTGAACCAAATTTTCGTTGACGTTAAGATAGCATACGACCGTATTGTAACGTACTGCATCAAATAATGCTTTACTTTTGGCATCCCAGCCAAATTACTCCGTCTTATCAAAATAACAATGAGTCGATCGATAACCTCCCAGGTGCGCATCAACAACGCTTTTGAAATATTCGTAAAACTTGATAGCGAAGCAAAACAAGTAGGGCTACAAATCAAAGGGAAAATAAAATAAAACTCATGGCGCAGTCGGGGAAAATACCTCAAATATCCAAAATATCACACTTAACGAGTGCAGTATCGAAAATGTGCAATTGGGCGCCAAAATACCGAGAACAGGTAACGGAAGAAATGAAATACACCAAAGAATAGTGCTACGAAGAATTCCCTAGAGATTAAACCCCAATAATCCTAAAAACTACATCAAATTTTAGAGGGACGCTTGACCTAGTAGTGTTTTTGTAAAAGATTCGATAACCTTTTGTTCAAATTTTATGGATTGGCGCTCTAAGGTTTTGTGTTTATAAAGGTTTTCCAGATGAATTTTCCCTGAATGCGAGAATCTAAATCTTTAGTAAGTTTGCTAATTGACAGAGTAACACAAATTTCCAAAAATACTAGTACTAAAATATTGGGCAATTGGGGCGGACATATCGAAGGAAATAAGATTAGTGAAGTGATAAATTAAACAATTCCATTTAAATAAAAACTTTATTGTAGCTTTTTCGGTTTTCTCCATCGCTTCCTTAACAATGCTTCCTTCATTTTTTCTTTTTTCAAACTTTTATCGTAATATTTCCCACTCTTTGTAAAACTTTTGTTTTCTTTACGCATTTCCGCCAGCTTTCTATTCTTTTGTTTCAGAATATTCTTCTTGTTGGAAGATTTCTTTTTACCACCCTCCGATATTTGAACTTTAATGCTTCGTCCTTGAAGAACAGTGTTGTGTAGTTCAAGAGCTTTTCTAAATGCCTCCATTGATTCCATCTCAACGAAAGCAAATCCGCCTCGTCGTTTCGGTGGTATTCGTATGCTTTTAACTTCGCCTGCTTGAGAGAAATGTGTTTGCAGATCTTCCTTCGTTGTTTCGAAATTCAAGTTAGTCACATACAAGACCCGACGTTGTGACTTCGCCCCACGTAGCAATGATTCGAGCTGCGTCTGTGTTATGTGTCGGGTGTCTGAATTTGATGTAGCAGGATCGTCATCGTCTCTTTCGTCTTCAGCTTTACTGTCATCACCTGATGAATCTGCTAGAGCTTGTTCCGCAGTACTGTATGACGGCATTTGTGCATGACCGTTTTCCGAAGTTCTTTGATTTAGTTCTTCCGTCGATTTCTTGTCGTCGAAATTACCCAAAATATCAGCTGATTCGTCATTAACAGGAGGTCGTATTTTATCCGGAAGAATGTACTTTTCAACAACGTAACCTGACGAATCGCTATCAGTATCTGATTCCATGTTTGATAATATTTTTGAGGAATTAGCGACGATACGCAGCGTTTTTCTCAGTAACTAAAATATTTCACTTTGCTTGGATCAAGTACGCATAACGAAAACGTGCATTTGACACTTTGCTTTGACACAATTGTTGACTGACAATTCCTTCAAATGTCAATTCTTAAAATTTTCTTTCAAGCACCTATGTGGCGCTAGGCGGTGGATATTGGAACTAATAGTGTAAGGGCCGGAAATCGGCATTTTCTAAATGCGATTTCAAACTTCGCAACAAAATGAATAAATAGATTAATACGTTCATTACCATTGATTTTATGTGAGTCCGATGAACCATCAGCGTATCTTATCTGAACTTAGTATATTCCGAAATCGAATATTGGCTTTTTGAATTATGAGTAACGCAGGAAAGAATACGAATTTCCTTCCTTTAATGAGTGATTTCACAGTTTTTCATCGGAAGTGGTCACTCAGTGCATTGTAAATAGGCAATCCGAAATAGGGCGTGGAAAAAGGTGTAATGCAAATTTTCTTCTTCCGAACATTTTGACTCATAACTGAAGCACAAATTTGAAGTCAAAAAATAATGTGATACTTGATGTACTTAACTAACAGAAACGAGTTTTACTTACTTTACTTATAGAGTAAAAGAATAATAATGTCTGATGCCTGTTGAGGATTTCAGATGCTAATATCAACCGTTCAAGTTAAAGAGATTAAGGCAGTACATCCGCTTCAATTTTGAGTAACTGTGGTAGATACTAAAATGCAGGGACAAGAATTTAATATAATTTCAACGGGCGAAATCTTGTTTCAATTTTTCATTCATTTGATAGTTTCACCTATACCAATAATATCAAATTGAGTAGGAGTATGTTCCAGCCAGAAGGGTTTCCTATCCATCTTATGAAATGTTAACCACCATCTTAGCCGTTTATAATAAAATCAAAAAGCCTAAAATTTTTGTGGAAATATCAACAAAGCTGTAGGGCCTGGGTCGATGGCAACCTCATACTCGTAGCTCCACCTTATTGTTGTGGTATGGGTCAATTTGAGTTTGTGACTCAATTTTTATAAAACTTTGAGCATATAACAGTCTTGTAAATAAACCCCTAAACATAGAATTTAATTGAGTTGAAAGATACCATTATGATTTTATTAAGCAAAGTGTAAAATTGACAAATTGTACCATTATTAACAAAGTTGAGTGGATTTCACTCTTGTATACTAAAATCTACTCCTGTAATTACGAGTAGATAAGAATTATTATGTTTTTGGTCCGGATCCTGTTCCGATTATATATAATGTGTATAGGTGGGGTACCGACAAGAAGATAGAGTATCCTCCGACTATAAGTGTGACGGTTCAATATTCGCTGTGGAGATACTCTATTGTAAGGTTTGTTGAAGTTAATGGGGCCGATATAGTTGGCTGGATCGTTGACCTTTTGATCAATGTCGTTGAAGGGCCATGCCTACTTTTTGTGCTTTACTCGGCATGATGTTGACATCTGCAGTATAGTACAGAGACTGCTCGAGATGAACACCGAGGTATCGAGCATAGGATATATGTGGAGTACGTTCTGAACTACCCTCACCAGCCATAATGCGGAAATCCTTCCCATTATGTTTCAGGTCTTGACTGAACCCCTGCAGCGTTGTTCGAAACCAAATTGTTTAACACTTCTGCGCATTGATTTTCATTCGCCGATTGTCGATGTACAGCTGCAAATCATTAAACAGTTGTTGAAGAATGCCCTGAACTATTGTAGCTTTTCGGTCTGCCGTATATATGATCAGCAAACGCTACCAATGATCGCGTTGGCGAGACGTTAAAATTAAAGCCATTCAAAAGCTTGTGAACGAATATTGAGAAAAGCAGAGGCGCAGTAACTGTTCACTGCTGTAGACCATTCAAGACCTTGCAGTCGCGCATTGTCATCAGATTTCCATCAGTTACAACAAATGATTTCCCGTATACCTAATATATTGCACATCATGGCGACAAGGTGTCTGGGGAACCTGTCCCGAAGAAGTTTAAAAACTAGTCCATCTAACCACACCGTATAGAACGCTTTCTCCATATCAATGAGACACGCTCCATTACATTCTCTATCATTTACTTTTCAATAGATGACTGAGGTTGCTTTCGTTATCGCATTAATGGTCGAACGCCTGGCATGAAAACCAAATAGGCAATTCGGTATCAACTCATATTTCTCAATGTGGGCGTTTAATGTTTTGTTTTGTATCCTTTCAAACACGTTGCTGATGTTAGGCAGCAAGCTGATGAGGCGATAGGTTTTAGGACTCGAAGATTCTTTTTCTTTCTTCAAGATCGGAAATAATTTGGCCTTGTTCCACTCATTTGGGAAATATGAATTGCTTAACATTTTGTTGAACAATATGCAATAATTCCTAATAGTAATCTTAGGCAAATGTTGGATAAATATATTTGGAACACCATCAGCACCACATGATTTCTTGTTGTTTATCCTACCAAACCTGAAACACAAGTCTTCATAGCTGACAAAATAATCAATAAGATTCAAGCTCGGTATGAGGCCAGATGTTAATGTTTCATTGAAATGAAGAACTGATTCACTGTTCAGCCTTGATTTGAAGTCGAAAACTTTTGCTTCAACGAACTCTGAAAATATTTGATTCCCTCTCTCAGAGTCTAGTAGATAAAGCAATTCAAAATGTGTTCCAATCAGGGCAAGCTTCTGCAATTCATCACATATGATCGTGTTTTCATTCCTATCTGGAGTCGTACTATCAATTTCGATACCAGTCCTATCGAGATTTATCTCATCACTAGCGACTCCAAAATTTGATACCTTCACTCGACACTTCTTACGGAATAAGCTATTTACTTTCATGAAAATGCCATCCGGGTCCTGCGGGATAATACGCCTTAGTTTTTCTGCCCATTGATTACTGACTTCACTCCTAAATATGATAAATATTGGTGACACGTGTGAGAAGAAGGCTTTTCAGTCTTTTCAACCTTGCGCTAGATGGTGCTTCATATCCTTCCATATTCCGATTTTTAATCTTGGGAACTACTTTTTCAATTGTGTCTAAGCCCAGCTTCTCTAAACTCGACAAACAGAAATCTATTACATTGTTAGTTAGGTTCCGGTCACTAGAAACCATTGAGCAAGCGTTGCCATCATCAGAAGGAGGACATTGCTTTTGATAATCCCGTTTAAACTTCTTTTGAAACTTTCCACAATCCGTTTTCTTGAATTTCAACCAATGATTTACATGTTGAACTAGAATGAGGAAAACATCATCCCTTTGATGATTGATTTCCATTACGATTGCATTATGGCCACTATTTTAAGGAAGCACCTGCAGTTTACATTGAGGACTATCAAAGCTGAATTCAAGTCTTGCGTCAGCAATACAGAGGTCCAAATATGAATTTGTCCTAGAGAATTTCAGGAACTCTGTTATCCATGATTTCAGGAATACACCTTTCGGATTATTGGTGGGATTCAGCCATGATGTATTCATGGGCATTCAGGTCACCGGTAAGGATATAATAATTATGTAGCCTATTCTATTCGAGTATTTCAAACAAAGAATTAAGCTCCTTCTTGAGCTTGAGAATGTTTTGACCAGTTGTATAGGCCGAGACAACGAAGAGGTTACCCCCACCTGGCAGTGGAATTTTGATAACGGACACTTCAAGAGATTCAAAATATTTGAATTCAACTTTTTTAATGTTTTGGAAAGAATAGGGTCTTCTAACCAATAGCCCGGTGCCACCTCCCCCATCACCATTTACCCTATCGTTTCTTACGAATTCAAAATCCTTAAATTTCATGGAGTGCCATGAATTGAGGTGGGTTTCAGTGAGAAGGTTCATGTCAGGCTTTTGGTTGACAAGCAATTCCAAGAGACAGTCACGTCGATGTATAGTTACAATGGAGTTGACGTTGACCGAGATGAGACGAAGCCTATCGATGGATATGACTGGATGCCAAGTTGTTTTGAGGCATTTGAAAGGCCTAAACGCAGAAAAACAAAGCTAACTTTTGAATCCTGTTTATCGTTTCTCTCCGATAAAGAATTTAGTTGCTGGTAAATTTTAAGAGCCAGCTCATTATTGCCACTTACATTA
This sequence comes from Odontomyia ornata, assembly GCA_963969285.1. Classification (NCBI taxonomy): domain Eukaryota; kingdom Metazoa; phylum Arthropoda; class Insecta; order Diptera; family Stratiomyidae; genus Odontomyia; species Odontomyia ornata. The sequence continues at coordinate 491,524,183 of OZ017738.1, read as the reverse complement.
TTCATATTATTTACATCCTTGTCTGCTGGTCCTCCAGCAGCAAGTGCAAATGATACTCCGGGCTTGACGAAGTTGGAAGGTACTTGTGTTTGTTTTGGAATAAATCTTACTTCTGCATCTTGATATCGGGGGCATCCTCGATATGATGCTGGATGACCAAAGACATCACAATTCACAGAATATAGTTTTTCTTTTGGCTCCGTCTGAGCCAATTTTCACTAGCCGCGGGCATGGACATTATTACACTTTACACATCTGTATTCCATGGGACAATTGGCAGCCGAATGACTGAATTTTTGACACGTATAGCACTTCTGGAGGCCTTCCCACCTCACCACTTGGAAGTTCATGTACCTTATTTTTTGAAGGGCACTTGGACTGTTTCTGTTCAAAATTTGGACCAAGTAAAAAGGCATATTTTTACGTTCGAAAATCGATCTCCTTGTTGCAAAGTCTTTAACTGCAATAAATTCTATTTCTGGTGCAACTTCTTGAAGCACCTGTAGGAGATCCACTGTCTCCTCTCCGCAGTCCAGACCCTTCAACAAAAAGGTCTGGTTTTTCTCACTCTTGGGCATGTACGTAAAGTCCAGAACTTTCCAGAACTCAACGCGCTTTGTGTTGTCGGAAAGTCAACCAGTGACTTAATTTTAATCGTCAGTTTTTCGTCATTCATTTTTTTGAAACCAAAATCATTTAATTTATTTTCCGCTGCCAAAAGCCGAAACATATCTTTGCCAGTTTGCCCAAGTACATTGATTGGTGGGACTTTTTCTTTCTTTTTATTAATATTGACAGACTGAGCAGCAGACAAAACTGTTGGTTTTTTCTCCCTTTTTTTAATTTTTAAATATTCGACGAATGATATATCAGGTTTAGTAAAGCAATTTCCAGAATTTTTGTTACGTTCGTCCTCTTCAATGTTCATTGAATCGTGTAGCCCAGCTAGCGCTGCATAATAATTTGTACTGATGTAATGCTAAAAGTAGATTAATTAGTTTTAAGTAGATAGCGTAGAAATGTTGTGGTTATTGATCATAGTAATTGGTAATTATGAAATCCTCAAGTAGCGAGCGAAGCAATTGTCAACGATGAAAGAATAAATATATAGTGGATATATAATTCAACCCTGCGAGTCTTAGAAAAAGCAAATTACAATAGAACATGGAACCAGATGCAAGATAAACTGAATTTTAGCAAGATGAAATGGAAACAAACCATTCCATGACGAGTTATTAAGAACAAAGTAATTTATAACGCAAGGCTCATGAAATATAAAGAAAAACCTTCCTTTTAATTTTGGGTTAAAACTTTTAATTTAAGCGCAAAATTAAAGGTAAGGTTTTTTTTTCTTTATATTTCATATATTTCAGAAATATTTTGCGAAGATGGAATCAATTGTAAATAGCTCATATTGACTTTGAGTACGATTATTTATTTATTTACTCATTTGGGCATGCAGCATGCCATAAAGGAATATACTGCGTGTTAGGGAATCAAATCCAGGAAGTATTCAAGTAGCACTCTTCTGGTACGCAAAGGAATGACTTTTTTTATTGATATTTTAAGATTTCTTTTGTTTAAATCAAGCATAAGGTGATAAAGTTCGAGGCATATCGTAAAGCTTAAATATTTGTGCCTGTAGCTTAATGATAGCACATCAACTCTCAGATTAGATTTATTTTCGATATAGAATATTTTCGAAGCTAGATTTTCAAGATATTGAAGCTCGATTCGACCTAGTTTACACTTGTAGGTAAACTAGGTCAAATCGAGCTCCAACGTTACGTTGCATAAAACCGCCTGCCACTTGAAGGAATGATAAATGTTTCCACTATGTATCTGTTTCCCCTGGCATACTAGATTTTGAGGGATGATTGACTCATGTTGAAATTTTTTTGCAACTAGTCGAGTCAAGCATGTCTAAATCTTTGTTTGCATGCCTTACTTGTTCAACAAATTATTCTTTTGTCGATTTGATCAAAGAATTATCCTATAGTATGACCATGGTAAAAAGTCTCCTAGAATTGAACAGCATAGATTTGCCTCATGATTTCGGAAAACTTTGCTGGATCCATCTTCATATAATTTTGGTTGCATTATAAAATGCTATAAAAAATGCAGTTGAATTGTAAAATGATTTTACAATAAAATAGGGTCCTGTCCGTCCGTCCGTGCGTGTGTCACACCACCACAATGATTTTACAATAAAATCGCGTCCTGTCCGTCCGTGTCACACCACTTTTTCTCGCAAACTACATAAGCTAGAAACATGAAATTTTGTAGGTAGGTGCAAAGTGACACCCTCTTCAAAGTTTTACTATGAAAAAAATTTATAAGGTATATAAGGGGGTCTCCCCATATAGGGGAGTTGCACCCCCCCCCCCCCCCAAAGTTTTCATCGCATGTAGGCAATATGGGTATCAAATGAAAGGTCTTAATAAGAACTTTTCAAAACAGGTCTTAAACTAATAAATTTTGCTTTGAAAATGTAAATGAAATGTACGAAAATTTTGTGTCCCCCCCCCCCACCTTTGACCCGAAAAATCTGAAAAAAAATCACAGAGGTGTGACTTTAAGAGTATAAGGGCAACAAATACCTCAGAAGTCAAAGTTCGATCAACTTTGTTAATAATAGTACATTTTATAAATTTTACATTTTGGCCAATAAAATCAAAATGGGATCCTTCAATTTTCCAAAACCTATGATTTAAGTTTTTAAAAAGTAATTGCATGCGCCCTGAAAATTTCACGATAATTGAACAATAAACAGCTAAATTACAGCCGATTGAATATTTAACAATTACAACACCATTAACACGTGATACTAGGGAGATACACGTTTGCAACGGACGTAGACCTAGAATTTTGATAAAAATTTTAGAAATGGTTTGTAATATTGATATGTTATCATGACCAATTAAGCCACGGGGTCAAAGCACTTGAAACAAAATGGTGGCAGATTTAAAATTCATAATAACCATAATAATATTTCGAACTCAATTTATGGAATTTGTATATTAGTCAAGTTTTGATATGCAGGATATATTGTTTGATTTACTAATTGTTTTACAATAACCTTCTGGCAGGAGCACTCTCCTGCTACTTCAACTTGTTTCTTCTTCGTAGCACTACAGCCCCCCTTAGGCCTTCACTTCCTAAAAATAGTGCATCCAACTGTTTCGATTCATTGACTGTGTCCTCCAATTTCGAAATCCGAGCAGCGATGAACTGTCTTCGTCGACTGAGTCGGACCAGCATTCCCTCGGTTTCCCCATTAGTCTCTGCCCTTCATTTCGCCCAACGAATACCTTTTTGGGGATCCGTTGTTCGTCCATACGATTCATGTGTCCAGTCAATTGCAGCTTCCGCAGTCTTACAGTCGTTGAGACCTCCGGCTAGTCAAAAATTTCATAAAGCTCATGGTTGTATCGAATTCGCATTATCTGGTACAGTACGTTACGATCAATACAGTTGTATACTTGCTTAAAGTCAACGAAAATTTGGTGTACGTCTATGTTGAGCTCCAAGCATTTTTCAAGTAGCTGCTTGACAGTGAACAATTGGTCTATTGTCGATCTACTTGCTCTAAAACCATACTCCCCAATAACACTGTTGGCGTACGATCCGATTTTATTTTCTAAGATCTTTGAAAATATTTTGTACACCGTACAAAGTAGTGATATGCCTCTATAATTTTCGCACTGTAGCTTGTCACCTTTTTTGTGAATAGGGAATATAATTGATTGGCTCCACTCTTTCCGCATATGTTCATGTTGCCAAATGTGCTGGATGACTTTCTGAATAGCTTTATGAACACTGCTGCCACCATATTTGATGAGCTCTACTGGAATCTCATCGATGTCCGGCGCTTTATTATTCTTTTGGGCTTTGATGATGTAACAAACTTCATCCAGAGTTGGTTGGGCTAATGGAAGGTCTCCGCAGACATGTATAGGCTCCAATGTTCTGGAGCTGTCCGGAGGATCAAGGAGGTTCTTGAAATATGATGCCCATGTTTCCTTAATCTTGGTTTTATCAGCGATGATATTGCCGATGTCATCACGACAGAGCGTGGTTTTGAGCTGATAATCTTTCCTTTCCTTTTTTCTACGGTACTCAAAATGGGGCCAAAGGTTTGCTTGATGACAGTGCATCTCTGAATGTTTGTAATAAAAAATCAAATTTCGCAATGTGAAATCATTGCGTTTCGAGAGAAGGATTTGAGGTTCATGCATTATTTTCTTTTACAGTTTAAATCTCGCCATGCATGAGGCCAGATTGTAACACTACATTAAACTGGTTGACCATTTAAGTTTCATGTAAAGTTAAAACTTTCGACGATTTTTCAAAGTATTTGATTTTCCTTCCATTGATCTCTGAATTTTTTTGACTGCCTTTCAGTTTTTATAAGTCATCACCTGCAACCCAGGTCTAGTGCGTAATATTAATGAATAATTTCTGTTCCCTTTTCTATCCATTCCTTTTTCTAGTGGGCTGATCTGGTTTTGTCTCCTAAAGATGCAATTGTTGAGAATGGAAAGCTTTTCAAAAGTCTTGTTCTTCTTTGATGCTATTTATATAGAAATACAATTTTGATTAATTTATACCAATAGATCAATTAAACGAGACGATAATTTCTGATTTCCAAAATAGTCCCCTGGAATGTGAATCTGTAAAGCACGAATAGGCTATCATTGCATCACAAACTTATTTCAATTGAAAGTCCAGTGTACAGACAAGTATTTTTGCAAAACGATTCAAGTTGTGAATTTTCACATATTCATACACATTTGATTACTTTCTTAGCGCTTAGTTTGTTTTCAGCAATATTATATTGGTTTGATTGTGGGACTCGTAACATTCTTGGAGCGGGTCATCAAAGTATTGTTCGTAGTTCGCAATTCGCAGTGGGGGAATCCTAGTTGTGATGACTTCAGCCCAAGACATTTCGTGCATGATGAAAGCTTGCGCACATACGAGCGGGTAAGTATGTGAGCCGCAAAAATAGCACAGGAAAGAAATTAGAGTTCAGTTGTTCGATGTCGAGATGAGCCCATGCTATAACACACAGTGAGAACTTTGAAATCTAAATGGGAAATTAGAGATACATTATAAAAAAGAGAATGAATGAAATCACACCGGCTGGAGTTGGTTAGGCTGCGCTGTGCTTGGTTGGACCTGGTGTTAGCGCTGGGGCTACTCGTAGCTGGGACTGGGGCTGTTGCTGAGGTTGAGGCCGAGACTAACGCGGACGCCGAGTGAGATCTGGGGTCGAGCAAACATGGGGCAAATATTGCGCGACTTACAAGATTCTTTCTGGATTTATTATTCTTCGGTTGATTCTTTTGCCATCCATTTGCAAACGGAGGAGTTGAAAAGCGGTGGAGCGCGCTGTCGCTTCGAGTCGATGCGAGGCTTCGTTTTGCTCTTAATGATGGATTTTATGTACGCGAGCATCTCCACCGTACGTGTAACAAACACACTAGCTACATGCTGCCACCAAGCATAAAAGGCGCTGGTACAGACTGAGTTTATTGAACCTAAAAACAACACACCGAGATGCATAACTGAATCGGCAGACTCGCCTTGCGCTAATTAGCCGAACTTCAATGGACTTGCGGACAATCTAGGGCTCTTCAAACAGAATGATTGCGATTCAAATCCAAGAAAACGAAACAAACGAATAAATTTGGAAAGTAACCACCATTTATTTTAACTGCATTATCATATTCAATCATTTCAAGAGGACACATCGACACGTACAAGATGATTATAATGTGTGGAATGTTTTTCTTTCAGTGAGATCTAAGGCACTATGCATCACATTCGACTAAAGCGAGGTCTGAGGACTGTTTAGATTTGCATACTTCTGGTTTAGTCATCTTTGCTTAAAATTGCTTGCATTCGGTAATTTAATTTAGTTAGGCGCTATAATAATTTCCAGATACTGGATTGCACCTACGAAATTTGCTATTATATTGGTTTCAGGTTCTCCAATTGTCCTAACATAAATAATCTAACCATCACGCCGGATCAGCAGTTATATTTTTCTGATTTGGAATTTCATGTTTTTTAATAAACCATTATGGAATGCCTTTTTGACTATAACATAAACTTGTACTCATTGTAAGTAACCTCCCTTTTAAGATTGTTTAACGTAAATTAGCTGTTTCAGAAACATTATTTTAGTTGCATTATTTAAGTGAAGAAAACTTTTAGAATTCAGCTAAAATAGAACTGTTTATTTATATGTGATATTCATTGAAATTTGCTGGGGATTCGTTAGAGTTCAGCAGCCTCTAAAATTCATATGCAAAGTTCGTTTCTAACCCATATCTCTCCTCTTATATTCAGTCAGAAGTTTCCCATCCACCAAGAAATTCATGTTCTATTTACGAGTAAGCCTTGAATTTATAAGCCATATCTAACCAATGGTCAAGTGTCAAATTGAATTAATTTACGCTGGTAATCTGTCTGGCTGTGAGTTTGAAGGGGACTGTTAGCTTTTCTTGCACTTCCATCCGGTACACGTCCCTGTCCCCATTTCTAAAGTTACAGTACATTAGTGGGTGTTGGTCATCGCCAATGGATTCAGCATAATCGACAATTTATCTCAAAATTCTACTGGCACATCAATATTCGTATGATATACCAGACAGGCACACGGGTAGGTGAACCGATTTTCAATGATATTAAGATATAATATCTTCTGATCATTTGACGTTTCTAAAGAACATTAATTTACTGAAAAGCTCCCAGGCTCAAAATATGTCAATTGTTAAATTTTGTGATTGATATTTACATATTTTCCGTCCCATTTTGTGACGAGTTCCCAAGAAAATCTAAGTCGATCTCATATACGACTTGTGATTGTGAAATCTTAAGGCGTGACAACAAGCCGTACCAATTATGTCGACAGCTCAACCACTTGCCATTCTTCCCCGTTGGTGGCTGCTCGCAGACTAGCTTCATTCAGCGCGGAATCCTGTCGTGGCTCGAATCACGAATAGTCGCTCGGTACACATTGTGTCAACTACAGTATGCCAGAGTTTCTAAAATACATTGCTCTTTTATCGTTCTAAATTCTACATTACTGTCGCGTGTTATGGTTCGCGGCCTATAATTTTAATGTTCCGGGAAAGTGAAAACGCAATGTCTTTTAAGTTAAATTAAAAGAGTTTATTAAATTACTTAAAAATGCACAATCACTTATTTGGTCTATTTCACAATTTTAATTTTCACTATTAAAATCTAACTTCCACTTGTCCATAAATTTCTATCGCAATTGTCATCACTTTTCTATTACTCGAACGATATCGCTTTCCACACACTATCGCAGTTCTTATCGCGGTCGGATGAATGATTCTCCCCATTCATTCAGCTCGCCTTTATATAGGGTCTGTAGTCATTCAACTCAGTTCTTGTACATTGGCGAATTAGCGGGAACTTTCGAGCAGCGTGAATGAATAGAGCAGTGACTCACTTTCAGATGTTGATGTTCTTAATTGTTGTGAAAACCATTGCGACAGTAGCTGGCAGAATTATTTGTACATGTAACATTACTTTACGCTTGAGTTTAGCTTTAACAAGCAAATAAAACCCAAGTCAATACAATCGTGTCACCAATTTCCGAAAACGTTGCGGTACCCGAAACAAGCAACATAGGTAATCAAGAAGCTCCAAGGTGATTGGTAAAGGCTGCTCCTGGTGAGAGTAACCGGCCACATCGCCGAAACTACTAATACAGGTACAGGGTACACCCGTCAAGTTTCCGTAATTCAGGTAGGGATGCGCGGCCCGCTTCAGCCACTCTAGCCTCACTATGATTGACACCCTAGGTGCCCTCTCCATCCCAACGACCTTCTTTGGGGGAGTTTGCGGTTGCTTTTTGTTTGATGTTTGCATTCGTTTCAAGCTTTCGTTAAGTTTCAAGAGACAGGATTTTTGAATTAATGAAGAGTAGCTTAATTGACACAGAGTAGAAAATTTCTAAGAATAATAAAAATTTGTTCGGAATGTCTTGCATGGTAGATTACATGTGATAATTGTGTTATAGTGTAGTTTCGCAGTAAAATAAGAACCCGCCCCATATGATCCGGAAAGCTTGCGTACGCTGTCACTAAGCACGGCTGGTTAGGTTCAAGATTCAAGATCTTTATTGGGTATTTTTTTTCTTTTTTTCAGTATTTACAATTCATAAATAACTTAGCCTAATAGTATTCATAAAGGTTGTGCCTCAGAGCTTATCCCGGAGCTCAATAATTATTTACTTTACATTACAATACTAATCTTGTCATCAAAACCAAAACAAAACTTTAACATGTGACACCCACAACATCATCACACATTAATGAATCACATGTGAAACAGGTGTTAAATTAGTAACTTTCAAAGAATTTAAGTTTTGAAAATTGAATTTTCAAAGATAAATACATTATTTGCTTAAAACTAACTTAAAACTACACGTTCGCTGCATCCATTGAACATCGCTGCCCTGACTACTCCGGCCGTGTACTCCGCTGCTCCCCTTAGTGCTGAGATCACTAGCTTATTGGTATATATCTTGATCGGGTTCATCGCCGGCCTATGTAAGTCCGAAGAATTTTTCACTCCGCTAATCCTATCTTGCTCCATTCTGTTTTTAGTGCTCCTTTCCAGACGAATGAGTGATTTGTAGACCAGAACCTTGATCCACTGGCATAAGAACATGGTGCGCATAAGTAACTTTTTTCAAAATATTGTCAACGTGAGCACCGAAAGAAGCTCTCCTATGGAAAACTATCCTCAAGTACTCTTCTTTTGGAGCAGTGCACTCTCTGCCCACCCAATTTAATTTTGGAGTCGCAGATGCCTCTTGCACGATAACCAACGTTTTTGTGAGGATCCTTGAACACAATTAATTCACTTTTCTTGCATTTACCTTGATTTTCCATTTCCGCTAATATGCAGTGAGAGATTAAAAGTATTTTTGGAGCCTCATCTTAGCAAAGAGCAATTCGTATTCAGATGACTACACTAACAAGTCGTCGGCAAAGAGGCTCATCTGTATTGCAGGCTTATATTCGTCACTTACTCCCGGGATGTCAGAGGTAAATATATTGAAAAGAAATGGGCCTAATACAGACCCCTCTAGGATGCCCGAGTCAAAACAAAATGGGTCAGACCTAGCATCACCAGCCGCCGCAAAGGCAGTTCGTCCCCTCATGAAACGAACTATAACTTTCACAATATGAGCCGGAAAGTGAAAATTTATCATTTTATAGAGAAGCCCATTGATCCATACAGAGTCAAAGCTTTTCTTCACATCAATCAGGTAAGCGACAACAAGCATATTGTTGTGCCAAATACAATATTTAAACATTTTTCATTTGTAAGGTTCTTTATGCTGTGATAATGGAAGGATTGTTTAAAATATATAAAAAATACAAAAGATCATAAAATCCCTTTGAACAAAAGAAAAATCAAATAACAAAAATTGTGAAAAACAATAATTTCAAAACATTAACGAAATTTTGTATTTTAATGTTTTAGCATCAACATTTTTCTCTACAAAGAACATATCGTAGCGAACTATTTTTGTCAAAACTATTCGATTTTACGATTATGTTTGTTAAATAAATTCCAGAGGTTCAATTATATTTATCATGTGGGTTTTACTCCATGAATCATGTAGAGAATACGATAAAAATATACTAGAGAATAAGTTGTAGTGAATAGGGTAAGTATACAAGTCCGTAAAAGACTGCAGCGATGGTCTGCTGTCTCGGCGGTGGAAGATGTTGATATCTGCCGAGAATGTCCTTGTATGGGGACGCGTGAATGCGCTGGCAGGCTAGCATTGCGGCTCGTTCCTCCAGCACGGACCCACTACAAAAGAATTTCGCACTCACGAATTCTTGGGTCTCAAAGAAAAGGCGACCGAAGTCGAAAAATTGTAGGTAACTACAAAAAGGTGAAATGACTTGTTCAGCGGACAAGTTGGACAAGTGGAAACGGACGGACTTAGGGTAACCTCGTCGTTACCCGACGATGCTCATGGCCCACAAATAAGAGTGGGACAACCGGGTGGTGATGGTGCCCCCTTGCACCCGCCCAACCGGATCAAGAGCCATATTCGTTGCAGTGGCCAAGTACTCGTATTTCCCTTCTGAGTGGAAAACTCCTACAGCCTAAACTGTATGAGCCTTCCCATTAGAGAAGAAATACACCGTTGACCAATTTATGTCATAGAGTTATGCAATCGGATCACATAACCATATGCCATAAAAAGGCACCTTGTTCGAGGCCACTCAACCCTCGAGAGTTCCTGAAACAAAAAAGAAGGTTACTATGTGCCCGATGGCTGGCTCATGTTTGGTGGTGAGAGCCTTCCACCGTACCGTATCCTATACCCGGTCAGATCCAACGGAATGGAAAGACCGGTTTGATAATTCACTGACTCATGTTTCTAAACACATACAAGAAAATTTACTCAAAAATATAATGAAAAAAATTAAACAATTTAAAAAAAAATTTGCCAATTAGAAAGTGATTCCTAAAACAATTTCAAGCCCATGCAAAAAAAAGGAAAATTTACTTAGAAATTCACACCAACAAAAAATGAAAAGATTAAACAATGTACAAAATTCTCATCTAGGAAGTAAATTATAATTATGTAATGTAACAATTGTAAAAAAAATGTAATAGGGCCATGAAAAGGGTACTTACATATCCTTGTCCGACGACGAGCGCTCGTTGACGAAGCGGGGGATGTAAGTCCTGGAAATTTTTGGTTAAAAAAATTTTCTCTAATTAAAATCGTTAAGCGATGTTGATTGAAGAAATGCGCGCCTTGCGCCCGTATACACGTTTCCTCCTTTTCCCCCAAATTTATAAATGTGTTGTCTACGAGCGGGAAAATGCAATAGCACTCTAAAAAGTAGGTCACAGCTCAACGCTTAGCCGCGGACGATTTGGGGTTCCCGCTAACGCCCACAGGTTTAGATTTCCAAACGTAATATCGAAATCAGTCAAGAAATTGATCGATTACAAGTTCATGCAGCGAACGTGAATGAGGTTCGAATACAGATCCCTTGCAATTGTTTCGAGTTACGCGACATTAAAGTTGACCACGACTCTGAATGCACAAGGAGATTTGTCCTTTAAACTCTTGTCTTTTATTTTTAATTGATAGCACACGCGGCGTTATTCGATAATATAGTTAATTTAATACGTTGCTCTTTCTTGCGAACGACATGATTTTTTTTTCGATTCACTTCATTAGTCCTACCACTACCCTTAATTCAAAATACTAAACACGCAACACCACATTCATCCCTAAAGCCAGCGATTAGCCTTCATGATTTCAGCTTATTGTTACTAACTTTTCCGCCCCACGCTGGATGTGAATATCTCTATTGCCAATGATTGGTGCCGGTGATAAGAAATGCAAAAGAGTTTCAGTGTATTTAGGCAAGTAGACAACGCTAGAAAAGATGACAAGGCCAAGAATGATGACAACAATGCTATTAATTAATTTCCGTTCCCAAGGTTCAAACATGTAAACACAAGTGGCCAACTCCTAATGAATATACAAGTAGGCCATCCACTTTTTGATGATTTCCAGCATTTTCCGTGCGAAAATTTTCCGCTTGAATTACACCCGAAACTGCAACGCAACTATCAACAACAAAATTAATTTCTTTTTTTCACTGATTGAGTTGACGTGACTTCTATTGTTTTAGTCTTATCTTGCGTCCAGATAATGGTGTAGTGTATCGCATTAACACCCTGCTTGGCAATGACCATTTGACATCTCAGATGTTTCAAGAACAAAATAATCGCTGGGCCGTCGACAACTTCCGCTATTTCGGTTACTGAAACCAAAATTGCTTGCACCATTCCAGCGGACATTCCATGGTCAATCCCATTTTCTATGACTGCTTTTTGTTGGATGGAAGGGAATAAAACTCGCCAACAGAATGCAATGACAATTAACTCACGCACGGCTAGACGTTTTTTTGTTTATTGTTTAAATTCCAAGCATTAAGAGCACTCCGAGGCAATCAGCAGCCTCACAAAGCAACGAACCGAGATCGCCAACACTACAGCCGCGCCGCGGTCCCAATTACTTCCGAACCTTCGAGCAGAGCAAGCGACGGCTGGAATGGAGTAATTGGTAATATTTTGGAAAAACACGAAACAGAGATTCAACCAAGTATCGGTGGGCACTAGGCGAAATGAAACAAATACCGCGGCCGCGATCAAGAAGGCACCCACTTTTGAAAACTCTTTTTTCGGTCCCCCCTCAATGTCAGTCGTTGCGTGCACCCTACCAGCTCGAGGAACACAAAAACGTGTCAACGTCCACACCGCCGTAAGCGTGCACCACGTCACTCCTATATTTCGATGCAGTCTTATGATTAGTTTGCATATTATTTTTTTTAGATGTGTGTGTGCGTATAATTAATAAGTATAAATGAAAATTATGGACGATATAAACAGATATACATAGTTCTCGCGTAGCTAGCACAATTTTGTTTTCATTCGCATATATATTTTGCTCAAATATATAAGACGTTTAATTTATTGCCATTTGTTGATTCTTTTTCGTTTAAATATTTTCTCTCTTCCACTGTTTCTAAATTAACATATATACAACCAATTAAAGTTAATTTTATCTTGTGATGAATTAAAATTTTATAGAAAATCGAATGAACATAGTTAAATGCTTCATAAATATACAAATGAGGGATGAATAATAATATAACGAAAATTTTATTATAATTTTGAACATCAACGCCAAAGAAAAACCAAAACCTTTTCTTGTGCTAATGAATGATACGAAGTTTTCTTTCTTCTTTACGCTCAACTTGCTTTAATTTTCTTATTTCGGCGATTCTTCATCTTTAATAATTTAAAGCTAACTATCCTATTTCTTCACATTAAACAGAATTGCTACTTGGTAGTTGGTTGTGTTTTTAACTAATATTATTATCATACGGTTTTATTGGTTCTCTTCCTAATTTCCGTCTTTTTTTAACGTTAAAATTATCATTCACTAAATTTTTAATTATTAATTTATGTATTTTAACTGACCAGATATTTATTTTTTTTCCTTTTTTTTGCACCGTTCCTGCGGTTTTCATACGATCTAATGATCCTGTTTCACTTATAACTAACGATCCCGAACTTGTATTTCTGGCATGACCGGAATCACCTTCTGAGCTTTGTCTAGAATGTTGACTGTGCGAAAACTACTATACTACTATACCCAGTTTAATATGGTAACTGCTCGATTACTACAAAGTTGTAATGGAATTAGATATGAAAATGTCCGTAAAGGACTGCAGCGATGGTCTGCTGCCTCAGCGGAAGAGGATGTTGGGATCCGCCGAAATTGGCCTTGTCTGGGGACGCTAGAATACGCTGGCAGGCTAGCGTTACGATGTCGTGGGGCGGGTTCTTTCCCCCAGCACAAGGACGGGCACACGGTGGTGCCCTCTCCCAACCGTATGCCCCACTCTTATTTGTGGGCCATAAGAATCGTCGGGTAACGACGAAGTCCCCTTAAGTTTGTCTGTCTTCCCCAGGTACAGTTTGTCCTTTGTGTCAGCAATTAAGAACCCTTAGTTGGTTACCTCTTTTTACGACTTCGGTCGATTTTGATTTGGCCCAGGAAGTCGTGGATACGAAATTCTTTTGTAGTGGGTTCTTGTGCTGGGGGAAAGAACCCGCCCCACGACACCGCAACGCTAGCCTGCCAGCACATTCACACGTCCTCAGACAAGACCAATCTCGGCGGATCCCAACATCCTCTTCCGCTGAAGCAGCAGACCATCGCTGCAGTCCTTTTCATACCTACTTTTACTACAAAATGAGGCCCCACGTTGGGCGCCATTTTGTACTGAACCCCCCGAGAAAATCTACGCCACTTGCACGTGCACTGGTGGAAAAATTTTAATAGTAGCGCTCAAATTTTTGCGTCCTCACAAAATTAGCCATTTAAAAACAATGTCGGAATGTTTATTGATCAACGGCAGTCGTCACAATCAAATTTTTACGAGGTAAATTTGAACTGTTGAGAAAACAGTCGGAGATGAGTTCACAACACACTCCCCGGAAGGTGCAACTTTCCGTGATGACGGACCTCGGGCAGAGATCTGTCACACAGACACTTGTCAACTCTGATTGGGGCTGCCATAGTGCCGAATGCCAGGTCCCTCTCCGAGACCGAACCACTAGTTATTACTCTCCTCTCCTTTTTCTATGGAGATTCTTCCTCCTCTCCTCTGCTTCTTTAGAATTACGACATCGTCTGAAACACGCAGGGTGCGTTTTTTCGAACCTCGAGATTGGACATCCTCACGACTCATGTTGCTTTTGCATTCGACGCAGCGAGCCTCAAGTCTGCAGTTGGCAGCAATTGAAGCATCGGGAAATGCCACTTTTTTGTAGATGCTCCCATTGTATCTTTTGATACAATAAAAATTTAATCTCCATTGCTTTCTTCGCTTCAAAGTCCAGTTTGGACTAGACTAAGAAGGAGGAAAGTGTCCTTTTTTCTTCCGGTGGTTATCAATGAGATCCTCTTAGCTGATAAGATATCTTCTTCAAGTTGATCTTTCAGCTCAGTTACGAAGTTGGTAAACTCTGTATGCCTTTAAGAAGGAGAGTTAAGGCTATAGCAAACTATAGGGGTAGCATATCTTTATTGTAGCAGCCACACTTGGCTGCTGGGTTATAGTACTCTCTCTTTTTCCCCCTCGTCCACTTTCTTCTGCATGTTTGGCTTTACACTCGACTTGAGTATGGCTCCAGTAAAACTTGCGAAAGCTGTTGCTGCCACATAGTTTAATTAAAAAAATCCCTCTCGCTTACTCCAAAGGTCTGGGATACCTTTGACGTATGTTCCCGCGTTGAAGGCGCTATTTTTTCCTTCTTTCTACGGTTCAACAACAGCCTCATTATCGTCACCACTGACTATAGGGATCACTCCCTTATCCATCTCCATGTCACTACATACTTCTGGAACTTGCAGTTGCATCTTCTCGTTAAAATTCCTCCCAAACTTTTCACAATAAGCTTTCCATGTTACGCTCAATTTTGCTGCGGAAAACTCCCCATTTCCTCATTTTCCCCCCATACCCACAGATTCCAAAACAAAACTTAGAATACTATCACGGGAAAGGCGATCCTCCTAATTTTTTGATTGAAAACCCAAAAAAGAAAATAAATTCTTCGAAAAATCAAAAAAGGATACAAAACAAATGAATGCCAAATTCAAATGCAAAAATAAAAGATATTTTCCCCCAGCACTTCATTCGCTTGCCAAGCTCTCCTTGGCACCTCCACTTGCGACCAAGTACGTCAGGGAACCTTCACACGCGACCTTAAAGATACACCGACTTGGCCTTAAAGATACACCGACTTGATCCACCTGGAAATTTCGCTACATAACTCGACCAGGTACGTTTGGCTGGAGCAAGCATGTCATGCTCGACCAAGCACGTCTGGCTGCTCAACTTCCAAAAATTACTCAGCCTGACACTTTGATTCTCTTTGATTCCTCGACTTCGCTCGAATTGTATGCGTATCGCCTGACCACCGTCCTTGTCTATTGCACCTGCAAGACCTTTGGTCTTCTTATCGCAAGGCTAGTAAGCTGAATAACCAACCATCAATAACCAACTCACCGATGCCTTTGACACAAATTTTGGAGTAAAGCAGGGAGATGAGCTGGCCCCATTGTTATTCAATTTGGCTCTGGAGTAGGTCATAAGGAAGCTTCTTGTCGATACGCGGGGTACGTTACTATATAAGTTGAGCCAAGTATTAGCCTATGCGGATAACATCAACATTTCCCGGTCATTAACAACTGCCAAAGAGCCTTTCCTGAAACTCGACAGCGAAGCAAAACTAGTAGGGCTACAAATCAATGAAAATAAAACAAAGCTCATGACGCTGTCGAGAAAAAGTACCTCAAATACACCAAATATCACAATTGGCGAATACAGTATCGAAAATGTTGCGAAAATGTTGCGAATTTGTGTATTTAGGCGCCAAAATAACGAAAACGGGTAATGAAAGAGACGAAATACGCCGAAGAATACAGCTCGCAAATAAAATATTTTATTCAGTTTTGATGATTTTGAAGACCAGCTGCATGCACAGGAAAACAAGCTACAAGTATACAAATCTGTGATAAGACCTGTGTTATGCTATAGGTGTGAAACATGGACCCTAACCCAAGCATCCGCAAATATATTGAACGCCTTTGAGCGACGGGTCCTGAGGCGAATAAGCTAGACGGGGACCAATGGCGAATTCGATACAACCATGAGCTGTATGAAATTTTTGACGAATCGGAGGTCTTAACGATTAAAAGATTGCAGAAGCTGCTCTGAGCTGGCCACATGAATCGTATGGACGGGCAACGGATACCCAAAAAGGTATTCGTTGGGAGAACTGAAGGCCGGAGACCAATGGGGAAACCGAGGAAACGCTGACGACTCGGTCGACGAAGACGGTTCATCGCTGCTCGAATTTTGAAATTGGGGGATGTGGTCAATGGGCCGAGACAGTTGGAGGCGCTATTTGCAGGGAGCGAAGGCCCGAGAGGGGTTGTAGTGCTAAGAAGAAGAAGAAGTAAGCTGAATATGGTTTTCTTTTGCGAGACTATCAACACCCCCATGTTTTGCACGGACCCAATACAGATGCATTCACTAAAACTATATTTTTGGTTGAAGTACTCGTATATCCACTACCCATCATTTGCATAGTTTGTAATATTATTAATTTTACTAAGATTACTCAATATTTTTTCATAGATAACATAGCAGAATCCAATGGAAATTATTGTTTTCCTAAAGTATTTCTAGTTTCTTTATGTAAATGACACTAAATCTGCAGAAAAGAACCTGTACCTCTCAGCGCTGTGTGAGTTTGATATAAATATCAGGAATTGAAGTTAACCAGAAAGTTTCATCCGGGAATAAATCAATAAATCAAGTTTCATTTGAACATCCCATGATTAATCGAAAATTCCCATTCCTGTTTCAAATTCTTCGTCCTACCCTTTTTAAAAAACTTGTCCTTGAAAAACTGTATATTTGAATCCATTGAAGGTGAACAAATTCTACTTATCAATACCAAACAAAGCTCCCAGCAGTGTTTGAAAATGTCCTGTATTTCCCCTACATATCCAGCGGCTAAAAATCAATACAAGTCAAACAAAAACTTTATTTTTTTTCTTTCCCTTTTCACATTCAGTCTAATTTCATCTTCGTTGACTACAATAAACATCCCAGCCACCAAACAGCTATCCTGTTCATGTCCATATAAAACTACTCCTTCAGATGAAATAGGTTTGCAGGAATCGCAAAAGCTTTTTCCCTAGTCATTTCTGGATCCTGATGCGACGACCATTTGTCGTTCTCGTAAACATTTCACACGACTTTTTCTCCTAAACGATTGCTTGTCTTACCTTCACGTTGTAAAGCAAGGCACGGAGTAGGATAGAATATGCAGGACATGATACAATTGCGAGTAAAACGCTCGAATGTATTCGCATGATGATTATCCTGCTCAAAAGCAGGAAAATATTGGGACATTTGATGTATTATACTTTATCTATTAAGCTTTAAATTTTGCTTTAAGGTCGTGGTGTATTTAAAGTAACTTTTTTGTCAGTGTAATGTTGAAAAGTAAGAATTTGCAAAGCTAAACTATAAAATACCTATTCAAAGCTCTAAAGTTAGCTACCCAAAGATTTCAGAAATTAGTGACAATTTTTCGCACCAATACAAAAGATGCTAATGAAACTGCACCAATACAAAAGATGCTAATGAAACTGCAATACAGAACTTTAAACCAGGTTTAAGCCTACCGATAGCATATATGACAAAATTAACAAGTTCAAGCTTCTGATGTCCGAAACCAACACCATAGCCAATTCGTTGTAATAACACTTGCTATACGGTATTTATGGCTCATTTTTCTAGTCTTATAATTTATTACTAAATTAGCTTGAAAATTGTCTCGGCTTTTGGATTCAGCTACTACGTAACACTATGATATTAAAAGTTTTAAAGTTTATTTTTCTTGAAAAGTCATCGGGCCTTGCTTTTTAAAGTGAGCAAACGAGTTTCGACTCCTTTAAATCATCTTCAGTGTCTAAAGGATATCTGGAAGGGGACGACTTTATGTAGGTGTAGAATGGATAAAAAAGGTAGGCCCTAGGTTGGGCCAGCTAGCGGGATATTAGGTTTTTGTCTTTTGGGTTGTTGGATATCCATTTGTTCTGGTTCGTCTCACTTCCGTTTTCGTCGAAAGGTGTGGTCTAGTACTGAGAAAATTGCGTCGAAAATTATTATAAGTTGTTTGTTGATAATTTTACCGTCTGTCTTTCTATGTTTATATAATCCGAATCTTTCTAGGATGTCTATTCCGTGTTGTCCTTCTTGTGTATACCATGTCGCAGTCCTTGCATGTCAGTTTGTATATTCCGCTGTTCTTATATATCGATATGTCATTCAGTTTTGGATGATGAACTACTTACCTATATGAATCAAATATACCCGAATATAGATTTAACTATGGAAAAAGAAACAAGCAGATAACTCAACTATATGGACCTAGCCATGACGATTAGACTACAAAACATACAGAAAACCAACCACTACTGATCAAACCATACATGTAACATCTAACCAACCCATACAACATAAACTCGCAGCGTCAAGAGTAATGGTGCGGAGACTCCACTCCACTCCATGACTCTTATTGACTACTCCAACGAAGTAGATAATATTTACAGAATAGCTTATTATTATAACGGATACAAACAACGTGACATCGATAAACTCACCACACGGTACAAACAAGAACAGGAACGCCAGCTGACTGAAACGTACAAGGACGACCAATACTATATTTCGTTAACATACGTAGGCAAAGAGACATACAAAATTCGTTAAGAAATACATACTACAAACTACATTTAAAACTAACAACAACATTGGAAGCAAACTGAAGGCAAAACTGAGCAACACATCGATATACGAAAACAGCGATATATATAAAGTAACATGCAAAGACTGCGACATGTTATACATAGGAAGAACAACACGGAAACTATCGACAAGATACAAAGAGTATCTTTCTTATATAACAAGACAGACTCCAATTACGCGACACCACTACAAAACTACACACACGAGCCTGACGCTATGACAAGCTCTATGACATTGTTACACAAACAAATCAAAGGACTGGACTTCACATCCTAGACAGACTCGAAATATATAAACATAGAAAGACAGGTGGTAAAATTATCAATGAACAACTTATAACAATTTTCGACGCAATTTTCTCATTTCTAGACCACACCGTCCGACAAAAATGGAAGTGAGACGAACTAGACCAAATGGACATCCAACAACTCAAAAGACAAAAAAACCTGGCCCAACCTAGTGCCTACCTGCTTTACCCATCCTACACCTTCCACACATCCTTTAGACACTGTAGACGACTCAAAGGAGTCGAAACTTTTCTGCTCACTAAAAAAGGAAAGGCCCGACAGCGTTTCCAGAAAAAAGAGAATTGGCCTGCGGATATCAAATAAACAAAATTATTTACTTTTAAAGTTTCAACTACCTGCTACATAGCAATCTGGAATACTTTTTTTCTCTCCATACAGAAGATGCGAAATTTAGTATAATAAACACAACACTGTATCAATTACCTTGTAAGGAATCGATTCAGTATAGACAATCAAACATACTAAATTATTATTTTCACAAGGTTGCTGCAATAAGGAGGAAAGAATATGTTGAAAATTCATTGATGTTTGGTTAAAAATCATAGGGTTTTCCTTTCCAGATTTATCTACTTTTTGCAGATGAAGAGTTAAAAAGCCAGATATGAATAATATTCGTGATAAAACGTAGTTGGGATAGCCCGGTCTTGCCTTCCATTTGTAAAGATAGATGATAGTGGTTATATTCTGTATAGAATCCCACTTCTGGATCAATCCATCGAAGAAAGGGGAACAGGAAAGGCTGGCCTGGAACTATGAAAATCAAATTGTCAGTTTTGAAAAGTATATACTGAAGAAGTTCTAGTGTTAAGGATGAAATATAGATCTATCGGAAAAATAAAACGTATCACGTTTTCAGAAACGTAATAAACTGTTCGATTTAACTTAGAAGTTCACAATTAAATAAACCATTTGAAAATATAAGGATTGATTGAAAAATCTATATGAAAGAACTGATCAGGCAAAATTACCAGAACATTTTTTGTTAGATTAAGGAAATTTAGCATTTTTGAGGGTAGTATATTTAGAACAGGAATGAGGCAGCTGAATTTATAGTGTGTTGCAGCTATGGAAGTCACCGCTGTTGCAGACATTAATATTTGGCAGAGAATTCTTTAATCAGGGATGGCATACTGAGGCTGGCTAGCGCTTAGTCATGTGATAGGTCATCCAGGAAATCAGGCAAGCGTTGTTTCACGTATTGTTGTGCCTCTGCACTGAACACTTGGATTTATTGATCCTCTCTATCAATTGTTCACTGAGCATACACTTTTTGTAGAATTTTATGTTGCATATACTTTTATACTATTTATTTATCTTTTCTATTAACTGTTCACAGTGCATACACTTTGCCACTATTTTAACTGGCATTAACTTTTTTACTCTTAGCTATATTTACACCCCAATGTTGTTGGTAGATTTTGCATACGAAAATTTACATCCTCGCTCAGATTTCTTTCATCAACTTTCACTACTATCTCACTCCACATTCTCACCAGGCTCCCGCTTCAAACTGAATAGACCAAGCGTCTCAACTAAACTCATCCTACAACTCATTTTCATTCCAAATCACGCAATTGAAGTTCATTATATTTCAATTCCGTTCCCTCTGTTAATCTTTCACACTTTCGCCAAATGCAAGATTTTCAATTGCATAAATGGTATTTTGCATATAACCATAATAATACTTAGCTATATGCAAATCATCATAAACTCAGAAATATTTACAACTGACGAAACTTAAAAGATTTTTGCCCCTAGGAGAATTTGAACCAATAGTCATAGTAGAACCCCAGGTTGAGAGTCCAACGCGCCAGTACCTACACTAGCTTCTTGCATTCTCTCATTCATTCAACACTCGACTTCAATTGAGCAAAGCATTAGAAAGCTTGCCTCAATATTATCGTAATGGGCAAGTTTGTACGGGGATTAGGGGGTATAATTATTTTATGGCTGTTGTCCCATTGCAATGAATGGATGAGAACCACAAGATCAAATAAAAATGAAAGGAAAATAAGATTATTTGTTAAAGAAGATAATGAGAAGAGAAGATTCATAAAAAAATAACAATTATTTCTCGGAGAAGAGAAAATAGGATATTTTTATAACAGATGAAAATTTAAATTGGTGATAGTATAGATGAAAGCAAAGAAAAAAGAGAAAGTATTTTATGAGGTGCGTGTGCCCAATTGAAACGAAATCATTGAGCATTTCAATTCATGAACAGGAGAATGCCGGCACGTTCGGAATCCGCAACAAGTTTTTATCCAATTTAAACATACCGTGGATAATATGGTTCATGACGCTCGCAATTTTTTGAATACGCACTAATTTTTGATGCTATCTTACCTATTGCGAATCCTCTTATCGTAATTGGATTCTTTACTACGAGTATTAATATACTTGCAAATATATTGTCCGAGTACTGCTACAGAGGTTTTGCTTAAGCTATTAAGTTTAACTTTTGCAGTGATAAAGATAACTAAAAAAATGTCTACGGAAGGATTAAAACTTTCCGATCCAAAGGGTGGTTATGCAATGAAGTTTAATTTTTTTGAGCATCAATGTTCCTGCACATTTCATGGTACTTTTAACATATACCAGCATCCCCAAGAAAACAGAGCTGTAGCAAGTTAGTGAAGCTCTTTCAAATGCTTCGATAAGTACGAGTATCGATAAATTTACTTGGCTTCCAATTTTATGGTATGTAAAAGTCTGTTTTGAAAAAAAAAAAATCAAATGCAGCAGGTATTTGGACTAGCTGGACTGAACTTTATTAACTTTGATAAGAATCATCCAGTTGCCGAAAACTTAATAAGGACAAAAAGGAATCATAATTCAATAAGAGAATAGTGTGAAAGCAAATGTACGTACTCTACTTGCTCACTTAGTGATACCGCATCAAGTTTTGGCGCATTCGATTGTATTATGTTATTGCTTCGCCTCGTGTCCGATATCAGAATGTAACGCATCTCTTTGTCAATGTACATACATACCTTTATTCACAGCTCCTTAACCATATCCTCCTTAAGCAATTGCTGCCTTAACTTGCTAGGTATCAAGTTTCAGAAACCCGCTCCAAATCACGATCTTGCTCATCTTCGTGAAAATGGGCATTCATATGTGAAGGGATCAAAGTGAAGAAAATTAAGGAACAAGCATAGTAGCAAATCAATATCAATTGTGAGCAACATACGATAGCCCCGAATCACTTTTTCTGGAACACAACCGGCATTCCGAAATCCGAGAAGCCTTTGATGTCGATGCGGTGTATGGGCTGCGCCAACTGCATCATTTCTAGCTTTATGCAGGAAAGCTATTTTGCAATGTTTTGCTTCCTAGAATAATCTTACAGTTCAGGCAAGGATACTACTAAACTTCTACCGTAGGCTTTAGATTCCTCATAAAATATGTCAATATGTTACTAACATAAATTAAGCAAGTTCCATACGTACTAAAATCTTTCGAGTCCCCATATTTGTGTTATCAAGCAATATCAAGTCAATCGTCAACATTATTTGTGTAGCGATATTGTAAATGTGTTCCTCAAACTGTGGCTGCCCCGACTCACATTGCTCATATGGCCCAATTGCAAGATGTCGCTTTAACGCTTGAAATGCAGTGAAACGAACAAATCATCTCAAGCGAAAAGACAGAAAAGCGAAAACCTTTGACAGTCATTTATCTGCCGATAAAATTAAAACAATTTTTCTTTGTATGCGCAGAACTGGTTTTACAATTTCGATTTTACCTGAATACTGACCTCGAATGGACGACGACAATGCGAAATGCAAGTTCCAGGTTGCCGCATTATCCAATACCAATCCATCGCTGCTCCATCCATCCGATGTGTGCATGCATAAGTTTAAGTATGTGCAGGCTGTGCAATGCAAATGTTTTCATCTTGTATCTATCTACGGGTGCATTAAATTCGTTGGCGTGCCAGGAGTTGTATCTGGATGGGAAATCGGTTAAAATTTGAAATTCTAGCCAAACCTTTTAAGAAATGCGCGAGATTGTGATGTGCAATGTCTATGGATCACATATTCCGCGAAATTAGAGGAGACAATATAAATATTTTCGCATCTTCAATTTTTATTTATACCAAACAATTATATTTGCATCATATGATTGCTCCTTTTAACAAATTGCCGAAGGGAATTCTCACTATTTTATAAATCAAATGCTCGCTGTTCTGCTTAACGTTAATTCTACAAGTAGAATTCAGATTGTTTTAAAACTTTTTGAGCGTGTTATGATTAGAGTCATCCACCATATGGAAAACGTATTCTAGTGACATAGAGTAAAGATTCTTCCAAATAATTTTGAGCAATGTGCTTCAAACGTATGCTCTTTGGATGTATGTAAACAGTACCTAAACGAGCATTTTTATAGATTTTAGAGTTTTGAACAACTTACAAAATCGCCACCTATGTGTCCATTCATCCGTCCGTATACCACTGCGGTTTTTCACAAAAACACTAAATGTAATGGAGGATGTGAAGTGATGACTTCATAAAAGTTTTGGTTTAAAAAACTTGCAAAAGTGTTGTTAAGGGGGGGGTTTCTCCATGTAAGCAGGAGACCCTTAACAATTTTTTACGAAAGGGTGGTCATAATGTTGACACCCATTATAAAGTAGCATAGGTCTCAATGGAAAGCTGCAAAACAGTTCTTAAAATTACGTTGCTTGCATCAAGAGGTGAGTACAATAACAACAAATATCTTAGAAGTCAAAACTCCCTCAACTTTGTTCATAATAGTATGCTTTATAATTTTCCTTAATCAAATTATATGGGAATACTTAAATTGAGTAAAATTCTATAAATGATGGGATATATATATAGGATTGTTAAAACCTGTCAGTTTCATAAAAATCGAACAGTCTTTAAAGAAGTTATAGCTCTTCGAATTTTCATCAATTGAAACAACAAAACATGGATGTTGTACAGGGTACGGGCTTCTTATCAAGCTAGGCGCTATAATTTCACGGCATCTTTTTAAAAATTTCAGATAAATCAGTAACATAATTATCTTTAAGATACTTTTCAGTCAAAGATACTTATATTGACTGCGACAAAATGACGGCACTTAAAATAGAGTAAAACTAGTTTTCCTTTAATGTACATCTGATCGAAGTATTTCTTGACTTTAATAATGAATTGTGTACGAAAAGGGTCTGCATCTCATAGTTTGAGTACAAGCCTCCTCTGATAGGAGCACACTCCTATCTACTCAATTTTTTTATCAAGTTCTATTAAAATATATAGTGATTTTTGGGCGACGGGTGAACTCCCCGTCCCTGGCAACCCAACATTGTTTCGAGACCTGGAACGAAGCCTCGAAATGGATTAGAGTACGGCAATGACCTCGCAACCGAAAAAAGGACTATGGAATCGGATCGTGGAATGTCAGATCTCTGAACTTCCCTGGCGCTGTTATGGACCTTTTACTAACAACAGGCTAGTCAACATAAATTAAACATACTGGCAATCTAAGAAACGAATTGGACTGGAAGTAATCTTCAAGATATGAGATCGCACACAATATTCAAAAGTGGGAAGTCTGCAGGAAAGCGAGAATTCGGAGTGGCCTTCATTGTGGATAGGGAGTTCAAATCACAACTTATTGATTTTAAGGCAATTAATGAACGGTTATGTGCGATCCACATAAAAGCGAAATTCTTTAAAATTGTGCTGATACATGAACGCGAACCGACCGAAGAAAAGGGCGAATGAGTGATTTCAACGCTAAGATTGGCTATGAGCCATCCCACCGGGGACTGGAGGATATAGCCTTCATGATGAAACAAATGACAAAGGCATGCGCCTGATTGACTTTGCATGTAGCAGAAATCTAGTCATACGTTAAACTTGTTTCCTACATCGACGCATACATAAAATGACCTGGTTATGACCGCATGGCAACACACAAAACCAAATTGACCATGTTCTGATCCAACCACGTTGGGCCTTGAGCATAATTGATGTCCGCACATATCAAGAAGCCAATTGTAATTCGAATCATTTCTTGATCGACCTAACTTATCGATGTTGTATGTAAAAGGCGTATTTGGCGAAGACCAGCCCTCTACAGAAATTCTACATCGAAAGGCTCCAAGCGGCGTCTGAGGCGAAAAATTTCACGGAGAACCTCGGTAACCGGTTAGCTCCCATTTTATTAGACACCTCGCTGAAAACAAGCAACGAGCCATGGGTGGAAGTGCAAGTGACGATTAAGGCCGTGGCAGAAGTTCCGATCGGACATCAAGCCCGGCGCAAAAGGTAGCTTTAGAGCAGGCAGATCAATGATAGACCAATTGTTTACAGTCAAGCAGATACTTGAGAAATGCTGGAAGTTCAGCATAGACGTACACCAAATTTTCGTTGACTTTAAGCAAGTATACGACAGCATTGATTGTAACGTACTGTATTAAATAATGCTTTGCTTTGGTATCCCAGCCAAACTAGTTCGTCTTACCAAATGAAAATGACTTCGACAAGCTCCTAAGTCACCGACGCCTTTGACACAAATATCGGACAAAAGCATGGAGATGGGCTGGACCCATTGCTATTCAGTTTGGCTCTAGAATACGTCTTTAGAAGGCTACCTGTCGATTCAAGAGGTACATTTTTATACAAGTCACGCCAAGTGGTAGCGTATGCGGATGACATCAACGTTTTGTCCCGGTCGCTAACAACCGGCAAAGAACTGTTCCTGAAACTCGACAGCCAAGCAAAATTTGTAGGGCTACAAATCAACGAGAATAATGTCTTAGTCGAGGAAAAATACCTCAAATACTCAAAATATCACACTTGGTGAATACAATGTCGAAAGTATGGGCGAATTTGTGTATCCAGGCGCCAAAATAACGAGAAGCCCTTTGGAAAGAGACGAAATACGCCGAAGAATACAGCTCGCAAATAAAATATTTTATTCAGTTTTGACGATTTTGAAGACCAGCTACATACACAGGAAAACAAAGCTCCAGTAATACAAATCTGTGATAAGGCCTGTGCTATGCTATGGTTGTGAAACATGAACCCTATCCCAAGCATCCGCAAACACATCGAACGCCTTTGAGTAGCGAATCCTGAGGCGGATGATTGGAGCAAAACTAGATGGGGACAATGGCAATAGTGAATTCGATACAGCCATAAACCCTATGAAGTTTTTGGACGAGTTGGAGGTCGCAACGTTTGCAAGACTGCGGAACATGCAATAGTGTGGGCCATGTCAACCGTATGGACGAACAAAGGATACTCAAAGAGGTATTCTTTGGGAGAACCGAAGGGTGGGGACCAGTGGACACCGAGGAAACGCTAGTCTGTCTCGGCCGACGAAGACAGTCCATCGCTGATCGGATTTCAAAATTGAAGGACACGGTGCTTGTTGCAGGAAGCGAAGGTCTGAGAGGGGCTGTAGTGCTACGAACAAGAAGATGTTTAATATGGTTAGATTTTTGTGTTTTACAAAGAAGTAACGATCTACTTCCAGTAATTTTATTTCTAAGCACAGTCATAAGTTAAAAGAAGCACTTGCATTAAATTCTTGGAAATTTTAAGTGTTGCTTGGAAAGTCTGTGTTCAGAAATGCTCGAAGTAATTTTTAGTTGAACTTTGGAAATCAGTATATTTCAGATGATGAAATTTTTTGAAGGATATACTGCATTTATATACTTAGAAGATATTTAGAACTGATAATTATGTAAGTAACTTTAAACAATTAAAGTAAATGGTTTCTGTTGAAAATAGTGAAAGAGTAATGAACTTTTTAGCAAGATTTCTTTTGTACTCGTATCTATCAAATGATTAAATAAAGACTAAGAATTGTTGAAAAAAAAAAACAAAACGAGATGAGTGGTAATGAGATTATTGGGAAAATTCTTTAGATCTGATTAACAACAATACCAGTTGAAGTTAAAAGAAAATAAAAAGTAAAAACAAATCGGTAGCTTTCCACAAGTTTCGTATACAGACATAACGATAGCAGATTAATGTAGTCATCGATGATAATTTTTGGCGAAGTTTGAATACTTTCTATTGTATATTTGTCTTAAGATTTGATTTCTATTACTAATAGACAATATTACACTTACAATATTTTCATGCCTAATTTTTTCGCATGTTTCATCTGAAATAATAAAAATGAATTATGAATAGATGAACATTATGGTCTTCTCGTTTCTTGAGCTAAAGCGGATATGAGATTTCTTTTACCTATTCATCGGGGTGGCCTGGTACCCTCGGGACCTTAGGTCTGCCTGTAAGAGGTATGGGGGTATCAACCCCACCAGGGTGCCACCCCTTCTTCTTGAGGCCGCACGCTGGATCGCGTGTGGTTACCTTAAAGCAGTAGGAAGTTATGTAGGAATCACTTTTAGTTCTAGCCTGAGCATTTCGTCGTGCACCACTCCAATCGTTAAAATTAACTCTTAAAAAACGGACTTACATAATTTGTTAATTAATTCGTTTTAGAAGAAACGTGTGAACTGATAAATTTCTTATTCGCAGCACTCCAGCCCCTCTCAGGCTTTCACTTCCTGCAGCAAGTGCCTCCAACTGTCTCGGTCTATTAACCGCGTCCTCCAATTTTGAAACCCGAGCAGCGATAAACTGTCTTCGTTGACCAAGTTAGAATATTGTTTCCTCGGTTTCCCCACTGGTCTCCGCCCTTCAGTTCTCAATGAATGCCTTTTTGGGTACCCATTGTTCGTCCATACTATTCACATGGCCAGCCCATTGCAGCTTCCGCAATCTTACAATTGTTGAGACCTCCTGCTCGTCAAAAATTTCATACAGCTCATGGTTGTATTAAGTTCGCCATTGGTCCCCGTCTAGCTTCGCTCAAATTATCCGCCTCAGGACCCATTGCTCAAAAGCGTTTAATACGTTTGCGGGTACTTAGGTTAGGGTCAATGTTTCATACCCATATTATAGATTTGTATACCTTATCATAGATTTGTATACCTGGAGCTTTGTTTTCCTCACGATCGTCAAAACCGAATAAATTATTTTAGTTGTGAGCTGTATTCTTAGGTGTATTTCGTCTTTTTAGTAGCGTTTCTGGTTATTTTGGCGCCTAAATATATAAATTCGCCCACATTTTCGATACTGTATTTGCCAAATGTGATATTCTGTGTACTTGAGGTTGATTTGTAGCCCTACTAGTCGAGTTTCAGAAAAAGTTTTTTGGTGGTTGTTAGCGACCGTCACACAATATTGATGTCGTCCGCGTAGGCTACCACTTTGCCTGACTTTTATAATAATGTACCTCTTGAATCGATCTAATGGCGTATTCTAGAGCCAAATTGAATAGCAATGGGGCGATCCCAACTCCGTGCTTTTTTCCGATATTTGTGTGAAAGGCGTCGGTGAGTTGATTATTAATGCGGACTTGGGAGGTTTTCTACGTCATTTTCATTTTGGCAAGACGGACTAATTTGGCTGGAATACCAAAGCAAAGCATTATTTGATACAGTACGTTACGATTAATACTGTCGTATACTTGCTTAAAGTCAACGAAAATTTAGTGTGCGTCTATGTTGAACTCCCAGCATTTCTCAAGTATCTGCTTGACTATAAACAGTTGGTCTGTTGTTGATCTGCCTGCCTTAAAGCCATCTTGATACTCCCCAATAATACTGTTGGCGTATCATCTCAATTCTTAAATGTAATGATCCATCGCTGCTTTGACGACCACTGCTAAATTATTCACTGCTGTTCCGGTGGTTGCTACTGCATCTGACGCTATGTATGTAGTGATTGGCTATATTGCTATCTCCTTGAATAGCTTTCCGTTGGTGTGGACTCGTGTATGCTTTGTTTTATATAGATCTGTGTAGGCCCATAGAACTTTTGCTCCGCTAACCCCATCTTGCCTCATCTGTCTTTCGGAGCACATCTCCTAATTTTCACGGCGAATGTATGTATGCAATACAAGAACTATCACACGCTACAGTAATACGTAGTTATATATACCGTTGGAAAACTATTATGGTAAAATAATGGGATCCTGCAGGTCCAGTTGACGGGAGTGGAAGTTCAGGCGATACGCATGCAATTCGAGTGAAATCGAGGAGAATCCAAGTGTCAGGTGGTGTGATTATGCCAAATAGCCAGTGGTGCTTGGTCGAGCTAGATACGGAGGGCTTCAGGTGGAGCAAATCGGTGTATTTTTGAAGACCAGATGTGCTTGGTCAAGTGTGAAGGTACCCAGACGTACTTGGTCGTGAGTGGAGGTGCTTCGACGTATGTGGAGGTACCGTCGTATGTGGAGGTACCAAGCGGATGACATACAGGCGGAAAAATAAAATTTTGTTTTTGTATTTATTTTGGATATGGAATTTATTTATTTTGTATCTTTTTAAAGTAAATTTCACGAGAGAAATTTATATATATATATATATATATATATATATATATATATATATATATATATATATATATATATATCTATATAGTTAGACAAAAAAGTCTCCGTACGGTGCTTACTTTTTTGTATACGTAAGAATACCGTTCAGATGTATCAATATTTTTTTATTTTAGTAACAAATATGTTTTCCATAAACTTATAATTACAAGATACAACAAAAAAAATTAAAACTTATCCATTTGTTTCGATATAGTAGTTCAAACTGGTAAATTTATCAACGTTTCACATCAAAAAAGTCTCCGTACGATATTACATCTTAATAAAATTATAAGAAAAAGGAATTTTGTAAAAAAAAAATTTTAGTACTTAGTAGGATTCCCCTTAGCTTTGATGACTGCTGTCAATCGTCTGGGCATCGAAGAGACTAGTGTGGATGTTATTTCGGATCCTATAGAGTTCCATTCTTCCTGGAGCTTAGCTTTAAGCTGTTGCCTGTTTTTATTGCGTGTTTGCGTACTCTACGCTCCAATTCATCCCATAAATGTTCTATTGGGTTTAGGTCGGGTGATTGTGGTGGACTGTGTAGTTGCTTCGGTACATTATATAGTAGCCATTCCTTAACAATCATTGATGTATGCTTAGGATCGTTGTCTTGTTGGAAAATGAAATCACTTTCCATGCCTAAAGCTGATATGCTTTCGCGCAAACTCGTTCTAAGAATGTTTAGGTAAGCCCACCGGTCCATTGTGCTCTCAATGAAGTGCAATTTTACAACTCCTGAAGCTGCCATACACCCCCAAACCATTACATTACCACCGCCATGCTTGACTGTTGGAATTCGATTTTTGCAATTGAATTCCTCATTTGCTTTGCGCCAAACTTTTCCCTTGCCACCTGATCCAAATATGTTGAATTTACTCTCGTCGGAAAATACAACTCGATTCCAGAAATTAGCGTCCTTATTTTGGTGCATTTTCGCAAAGTCTAATCTTTTCTTGCGATTAAGTTTTAAGACCAATGGCTTTCGCCTTGGCTTTCGACCATGGAAATTACTTTCCCGTAGAACATTTCTAATGGTTTCATCACTTACCGTTAAATTAAAGTCTTTTCTGACCTGCGCTGGCTCTAGGATTATCTTTTATTTTTCTTACCATTGACCGCCGCGCTATATCGCTTAAACTTTTTGGCCATCCCGAACGGGGCTTACTTTTGAACGAACCGGTTTCTCCATATTGCTTAATAACATATTGGACACTTGACTTAGGTCTACCAATTACTTTCGAAATTTTACCCATCGACTTGCCTTCGCAATAAAGCTTTATGATCAATTTCCTCGTATCTACACAAATTTCGTTACTCATGGCGCAATATTGGATTTTCTGAAGTTGATAAAAATTTGCACGCAGCTGAAACTATACTAGCTGTACTCCAGGAAAAATTGTGAACTCTTGTTGGTGCAAAGAATTGTTTACATAACTATGTAAACAAGGCAAAGCATTGTTTAAAAAATTCCGTACGGAGACTTTTTTGACATAAAATTTTGTAAAATTCACTAAATTGAATTACTATATATTAAGAAATGGATAAATTCCTGCATTTATCCCTGAACTTTGTTACAAAAGAGCTGTAGAAAACGTTGCAATCATTAAAGCAAAAAAATATTGAAGTACATGAGAGATGTTCATAAAAATCAAGAAAAAGTAGCGTCGTACGGAGACTTTTTTGTCTAACTGTATATATATATATATATATATATATATATATATATATATATATATATATATATATATAAGTGTATATATATATATATATATATATATATATATATATATATATATATATACGTATATATATATATATAAGTGTATATATATGTATATATATATATATAAGTGTATCGACGAGTATATATAGTATATATATACATATATACATATATATATATATATATATATATATATATATATATATATATATATATATATATATGTACGGGATATAACGAAATTTGTGACCACGTTAGAGGTCGCAATTTTGTTACGATTTTCACCAAATTTTCAGGAAAGGTGTATTGATTAAATATCTCGGCCAAATGAACCAGCTAAATCGGGGAAGCGAAACCAAAATGGCGGGCATTTTTGACGAAAAAATGTGATTTCTGTTCTGACCAAAGTATAGCTCCGATTTGGATGAAATTTGGTAGAGAGTTTCATTAAGATGAATCTCACAATGAAAAATCCAAAGTTGGTCCGTCTGAAACAAAACGGCGGCCGCTCAACGGTCGGAAAACGTGCCAAAATTTGTTTTTGTAGGGACCAAGCCTTTCAAACGATGTTTACAAAATTGGTTGCTTTGCTAAAGACTATGAATATCTGAAGAACTGTGAAAAAAACTAGAGGTTAGGTCTCAAAACAAAATGGCGGCTAATTGAAACTCGAATTATCAAAGGCTTCTAAAAGTCGTTTGAAATTTCAAGATTGGAAATGATTAGATCTAAGTATTTTGTTATTTTGATGGGCATGCATGTGCAAGCAACAAAATGATGGTGCGTCAAATGTGCGATATTTTTCAGATTTTTGTGGCCCTCTAGTGGCCGCATTTTCTAGCGGATGTTGTTCAATATTGCTCTGGAATAAGTGGTCAGGATAACGCCAGCAGACACCACGGGCACGCTACTCTACAAGTCCACGCAACTAGTAGCATATGTCACCGAGATTAACATTATGTCAAAATAATTCCCAGGCGCGAAGGAAGCGTTCATACGGCTGGAGTCAGAAGCGAAAAAATTGGCCTCCTGGTCAACGAAACTAAAACTACAATAAATTCAAGACATTCCTGTACGACAAAATCTGACCATAGGAGACTACAATCTGGAAAGTGTTGATAGCATCCCATACTTAGGAGTCCATCTTGATAAAAAGGGTACAGAAAGAAATGAAATATGGAAAAGGATAAACGCAGCAAGCAACGCCTACTTCTCAGTACTTCCTATGCTTAGACCTAGAGATGCTCACAGGGAAAATAAATTTCGCATATACAATTCACGAATAAAACCTGTGCTGCTGTATGGTTGCAAAATCTAGACTTCTCGTATTCAAACGCAAAGCGCCCAAGAGATATATGGTCCAGAAAAGCAAGGAGCAGAGACACTTACCTACTTAACCAAGACACGTTTTTGTTCAAGATAGAGATCTACATTTACCTGAAACCCTCCACCTAGTTATCCTCGGTATCCCAAGACACACACTCTCAACAACTTCTGAAATTCGTATGAAAGAGGAACCCAGACTTTGCATTCTCTACCTACTTGTTGGAGAATATCTTTCCATTGCCGTGAAGATACCCATTTTGTTTTTGATTCTTGCGAAGCTTAAACAAATTGTATTAGTCGACATTCCGCCATCATTTCAATTATATTTAGTAAAACTCTTAGGTGAGATATACACTTTGTTACATATACTATACTTTACACACGGAAGATATCATAATGATTATTTATTAAACGGGTTTACTTTAGCTTCTTATTGACAAAATTCGCTTGTCTATCAAGTTTCTAGGCATTTTATATTCAAATGTTGGTCTTGCAAACATTACATGAATCATTACAATCAATGATGCTCGAAAGCTATTAATCTCTTACATGAATCATATTGAACATCTGCGAAAATGAAAGTCTCAAATTATATTCCTTTACGAATTTCTTTTGTGTCCAATTTGCCAAAGTTTGCATGTTTTAGTCTAGAAAGTGATTTGACCAGTATCATGCTTAACTATTTATTAACCAATTGCATATGTTTCCTTCAATGGGACCTAAGAAGCTATAGCTTTGAGCAATCATTCTCAGATTACTTTACTCAATCCAGAGACATATTCAGTTATTTTTTGGCTACCAATTAAATATCACTAACTCAATAATAGCGTTGTTAGTTTATGGGTTTAGAAGCTGAAATCAGTAAGTAGATACATATATGGTAGCTGAAATAGGACAGTGCTTTATCCATAGAATAGATACACATTGAAGGTAAGCTTCACACCTTACCCATATTCACATTGCTGTTTCGGGTGCTATCGATTGCTTGTTATGCGTTCTTTGTTTTTGTATGAGTTGTTACCAATGCCTGCACTGCTGGGCTATTGTTTATATCGAAAAAATTATAAATAAGCGGGCCACTGGGTAAATATTCGCTGTTTGATGTAAAGCAACACTGTGTTTGAGCAACGCACCGAATAGTTTGAAGCTTCTTCGCCACAAAAACGCGGAACAAATTTATCCTTGCTTAGTCACCAAGTTTTGTAGGAATCCATACACTTCAATTGAGTCGGTCTTCACAGTTCTCGGGTCAAAATAGCCGGTGAACATACTGTATCATGACGATGTGCCACCCTACGCCAGCCATTCGATAGATACGAAAGACATGGTAGTTTAAGGAATGAAAATTTCTGCCGTCACCTCGCATCTTGGGAGAAATGCGCCCGTACATACTCGTACATACATAAATTTCCCAAGTAGTCGAATTTATAGCGACAGATCCCTGAACACATTGGCATCGCGTGTGAGAAGTACAGAAAACTTCTAACAAAATTGCGCGCGAGTAGAATCTATGAAACCGGACGGATCTGAAGAGCTGACGTAGAGGACTCGTGTCCTTTATGCCATGGGGGACTGCAACCAATAAGCGTTTGGCATCGATGTTGGCGTTATTGGAAGTTCATCGGTTCCATATCCAGCTGAACTTATCTATCTGTAATTACTGTATCTGAATTACTTTAACCCGTTTCCGGATGTGGCGCGACTTTCAATTGTTGCCGGTTGGACTTACGCCCCGAACGCTGTTCCAGGGATTTGGTCCCAGTGGTGTGAGAAATACCTACCTGCTTAGAATTTTTCAATTGCCAGCATTGATTAGGGGCCGATTGGAGAAAAAACTTCAAGACGCTGTTAATATACATTCGTAATTTGCATGGCGCGCTGAGGAGTGAGGATTTTGGTCTACTTGAGTAACCGGCGTTAGCGGAGTCGTTGCTCACCTCGAAATCTTTGTGTGCCGCTCTATCTGGTCGTTTAGTTGGATTGTGCGACTGTGTGATTACAAAGAAAAGCGATGACGATAAGCAACAAAGCAAAGAGACAACAGCAAACAAGAACTGTGACCGTTGAGCATTGCAAAGCAGAAGGAAGCAGCAACTATAAGATACTTGTGCCTCAATTGCCTCAGCTTCAGCCTGTGCCTGGCCCCGCCGAGTGTCCGCACCCGTGCCCGTGTCCAACTCATTTTACCTTTTGATGTTCTCTCCTCGCGACCGAGTCGAGTACCGTGCCCGCCACCGCGTCGTCGTCGTATCTTTTTAGAGGAGCGAGTCTTATTTCGAGATGTGATGTTCTGCGGCAAAGATGGTGGCAAATATCTTCCCAATGGTATCTTGTCTGTGATTGCTGATCATTTGGCTGAACTTATTGAGATTTTCGGATTAATTTGAGTGGTAAATCGTCGCGGATCGAATGTCTGGTTGGGATTTTGTGGATTTAGCAGGCTTCGTGGCTTGACCCGCGAACATTTTGGCCGAAGTTTTTAGAGTGGGTCTGGTGAAAATAAAAGTTTGTTTGTTAATACTGATGACTGGTTGATTCGGTAAACGTTGAAAAGCGTTGCAGTTAATAATTTCGAGCAAAAAACCTTCAAAATAACTCGGCTGAACGAAGAAGTTTCGCTTAACTAGGATTCGTTCGCCCGTAAATCGCAGGCTAGAGAAAAAACCGTCCAAGAAAACATTCGCTATTCTTCGTGGCCGCGCCGAGGAGGAAAATCGATTTTCCAGTTTCATTTGCTGCTGTGTAGTGTTTTTCTATGTGTCGTTGATTTGTAGCCGTATTATTATGTCTATGGCGATTTATTAAATGCGAGAAATGTGTGTACTTTTGTGACTGGGTTGGCTATTCGTGCGATGACAACTGGTGCGGCGGCGGTGGAGCGTGAGTGCTGGGTTTTGGTGTGCCGAGTGTTGCGGGAGCGTAGCATAATCGTAGCTGGAGTTAAAACTGAAGTTAGGTGAAGTAAGTGGCGGGTCTGCAAGTTGGATTATCTCAAATATAGTCCAGTGGAGGGTCTGCGGCGGGTACAAATGCCCTGACAGTTAGTGAATTTGCTCAAAGATACAAGATTCTTGCTGTAAGCGAACGCGGTGGTGAGTAACGAAGGGATAGTGCAGTGCCAAGTGAGTGCATATTGAAGGTAAGCGAGGAGACGGACGCGAATGTGAACAAGAATAATTCGGAACAAGTTGAAAAGGCACTAGAAAATTGAAAACGGTCACTTTATTAATTTGCCCGCGCTCTAACCCATGCCCCGCGCAAACAATGTAAGAGTGTGCGGCTGTCGAAGCTGATACGTTTTAGTGGACGATATTTCTCTAATTATAATTCATTAAGCCATGTGTGGTGTGTAATATCGCGAGAATAGTGTCTCGACGGTCTGTTGCCATATTTAAAAGATATTGAGTTGAAACGAACGTATACAGTACAATCACGCTTGTGATCGAGTGTGACTAAAGGTGGAATTAATATCTTGGATTAAAGGATTAAAGTGGTTTGCAATGGGCTGGTAAGGAGGAAGGACTATTGAATGTAAGTGATTGAACATGTAAAATTTGTTATTACAATAAAATTATGCAACCAATAATGAATAGAGACAAACTGTTTGTAGTTTGTTGGACGATGTACTCGTATGTTGATTTATAATGAAGATAATTGATTGAAGATTGGGTTGATCAATAAATTTTTAACGTACTCTGAAAATCGCTAAACCACTCATTGATTACAAAAATTACGATTTTCTTTTCATATGTTATTAGAGAATGATTCGGACAGACGGAGGGCGTTTCTGCATTAAAATGTTTCCAGCCAACTTATGAACAACATAAATTCTTTCTGAATTATTTAAAAGCTTCATCGATTGAATAAAATAATTTGGTTGGAGCCCTGTGTTATCGTATGAATACCGTTGGACCGATTAGGGTGAAATTTTATATTCCGAAGTACTTTTTGATTACAAAATCTGTAAGGTGCGGAAAAATTAGATTTAATCATTTTTCCAATTAAATTTAATGTATTTTAATTTTAACATGACAGGTGAGAAGCATCACATTCTTTCGTCAGTTTACAGCTACCAAATTTACTTCCGTTAAAAGGATGTCCTAAAGAAAAGAGTGTCCTACAAAATAGACTGGTGCCCTTCTAAAGTAGTTTACATCGAATGTCTCCTCACCTTATTTATACTATTGTAACATAAGCCCGATGGCGCTGAAGTAGTTTAAGTGACAAATATATCAAGGTGAGGAGACATTCGATGTTAACTATACTTCTTTAGAAGGGCACCCGTCTATTTTTTAGAAGCAGAATATCTTTCCTTTAGAAGTACACCCTTCTAAAGGAAATAAAATTGGTAGCTGTAAACTGATGACAGAATGTGGAGCTTTGTAGCTGTCATGTCAAAACCAAAATACATTAAATTTAATTGAAAAAATGCTTAAATCTAATTTTTCCTCACTTAAGGACTTCGGAATATAAAATTTAACCCCAATATAATTATATTAGGATAGGATAATGTTTTTGATTAGAATATTTTAGAACTAAGTTAGAACATATTAGATATTAATTAAAAGTCCACTCTTCCATAAGAAAGCAAAGCACCGAGATTTGGCATCCTAGAAAGACTTGTAATGTATAAACATAGAAAAACAGGTGGTAGCATTATCAACGGAAAAGTTATTACAAATTAAGGTATACTTATAGTATATATAAACATAGTAAACTCAAACGGAGGGGAAACCGTTTGAAAAGGGCTGCTAACGTAGTCAAAAAGTCGAAACTGATTTGTCAATCTGACTGACTGAAATTGCATCAAATCGCATTGAGAAATAACAAAATCCTAAATTGCCTGCCAATATGTCTATTGAGAAATTTCCAAATAACTATCGAGTCACAACAAAAAGGATGCAAGTGGTATGAATATTTCATACAAATTGTGTCGCGTGTGTGACAAGTGAACTTTAATTCAAAAACACTAAAAAATTAATCCCAGTTGTGCACTCACTAATACTAAGCAACGTTTTCCTCTGGTACACTTCCTCTTCCCCTCTCCCCTCTCGCTAGAAGAGAGATCCCCCAGCTTGAAGGTGCCTCAAGGCGTAACAAAACGAGACCTGAACCGAAGTAATATGTCAAACGGTCCCAGGCTAGGTTCTCAGGTTGACAGGGGAGGTGTTTAGTGGGTATTCCAGTCGCCTTCTTGCGAGCATGGGGGTCCCACACTCTGTGTGTCAATGGGCATTCACCTCCTTACCACAAAAAAAGCGTGTTTAACAACTTTTGTTGTTAAACAAAAGTTTTGAGCCTTCGCATAGAGATAGTTAGGGAAACTCATTACCTTGATCGTATGTAGCGGCACTCGAGAGGGTGATATGGTCACTACCATGCTTTGACCGTGTATCCGTCCACCCAGCTGCGATACGTTCTGATTTTAAACCAGTCCGTATCATAACTGTATGGGCTTATTGTCGGTCCGGAGAATCGCTCAAAATAAATCTTTAGCATCACCGAATAGATACGAGTATAGAAGGATAGGTTCGAACAATTTCTTTTCACTGGCTTGGTGACTATGAGAATCGGAAGAGCACGTGGTCCTCTACAAAATCATGTTTTAACTGGCTAGCAATCAAAGTAAATGAAGCTGCATAGTTGATTTTGAGAGATGTGACGCTTACCTTCTGTGTGTATCCATTCTGTGTTAAGGATGTTATAACTTGCGAATGTTATTTGTGTTGTTTAAAGTGACTTGAAAAATTCGTGCTTGGAAATCTTTTTGAAGTAATATTACCTTCAATAGCGATGAACGTAATTTAAGGTTTAATTATTCAAAATTGTTAAAAACCATACCAGTGATGTAATCAATTCAACCGCGCCCATATTTCGCATACCGATGATTTTTTGAACGTCATACAAAATTATACTCTGTGTATTTTCCCATGTTCAGCGCTTCCAGACTATCCTGTTTTCATCTTTTCCATTTAAACGCTATTATTTTGTTTTTCTTTCCGACAAATATATATTTCGGGAGTAAGTTGCTCCCTTCTTCAGTGTCAATTATTTTCTGTCTATTATTTAGTTTTTATTTTCAGACAGAAAATAATTGACACGGAAGAAGGGAGCAACTTACTCCCGAAATATATATTTGTCGAAAAAAAAAACAAAATAATAGCGTTTAAATGGAAAAGATGAAAACACAGGATACAATATTACTTTTTTGGTCAGAAAACATAGATGCTGCACTCGAGCTCAAATTGTTCGATCTACCTCTCGAAATCCAATCCTGAGAAAAGTGTAGGGGTACCAGTAGAGTATTGGGTGATTGGGCAATTAAATTCCTCCAAAAACTGTGATTGCATAATATTCTCTCAAACCATAAGACAATCAATCAATTATTATTTCAGAGGACCATATCTACATATCTCCCACTGCATATCGGGGAAATATTAACACATTCATGGATGCAAATCTCTAACTATCTCTAAGGGAAGGGCCGAAAGGGGCTATAGTGCTAAAACAAAAATAAGACAAAAGAAACAAATCGAGTAAGCAGGAGAATGCTCCTACCAGAAGGGCTTTGCAACCATCCTAGGATTATTCATCCAATATAGTACTTGCATTAGAAATCGTTCAAATTCATCCAAAAGATGTAGAGTTTCTTTTATAAGCCTATAACAGCCGCTAGTTTGTTCCAGCTCAAATAATTTGTCAGAATGTTCGCCCACATATTCAAATTAAACACGATTGCTCAAATTTTCATGAAAATCCATAGAAAATAAGAGTGCCTAGGTCGATTTGAAATATGTACCAACTATTAACACGCGTTATTGTTGTTGTAATTCCATACAATTGATATGACTCTAACTCACTTGACTATAAACTGATTTCTATAAAATGTTGTAAGCATGAGGATCATATATTAACTTACCAACTGTAAAATTTTAAAAAGTTTAAAGGTACCATACCGATTTTATGGGAGGAAACGTAAAATTGACAAATCCTACTATTATTAACAAAGTTGAGTGAATTTTTATTTCTGAGATATTTGCTTCCCTTGTACTCATAAAGTACTACAGCCGTGATATTTTTCAGATTTTTCGGCTCAAAATTGTTCGTACATTTTGCCTCCGCCTGGATTCATGATGCATAATCAAGGCCTTTCATTTGATACCTCCACTCGACCACATTTGATAAAAAAAATGTAAGGGCCACTTCAGCATAAGATGGGATCTGCCTTAAAAAATTTTGAAATGTTTGATAAGACCTAATCTTTGCAGAGTCAACCATTTCCCACTTCCTTTCCACAAAGTTTGAGCTTTCTAGCATCTGAGAAAACTTTCTGTGATGCACGAACAGACTGACGGACAGAACGGATGCGAAACAAACAAGTCCTTGTAAAAAAAATTTTACCAGGCCTAAAATCAAAAAAATGGAAGATAAAGGAGTTGCATCATGTTGCGAATTTAGCTTCACGCTATTTGGTATACAGGTCATCGATGTGTTTTTATTGCATTTTTGCTGCTAGATTCTTAGTTTTTAATTTCTTTGTCAAATTGCCGAGGGTGACAAAGAAATAAAAATATAGGTCATTGACAGCAAAATTTAGTAGAAGGCTTCAAGTCAAGGCTTCTCAATTATTTTGATGTTTTAACATCCAACAAGCAAATTCTCTTTTTCTTGAAAAGCTACGCCCGACTGCTTTTCGAGAAAAAAAAATTAACACTCAAATTTTCTGTCCCGTGCAAAGTTGATCTATGTTTATTGTCACGTATCATTTTTTGAACCAATCAACTAAAATTTTGAGCTGGCAACTAGTCCAGTGAAATATTTCGGAATGTCATTTATAAATAGAAGATTGAAATAGAAATCAATAATGATGTACAATAAATGTGTTCATTACCTGGACGGCCCAAAGGCCAGGCCTTTGAGCATGCAGGCTTTTATGCTGAACCCTTCATCATTGCGATATTTTTGTGTCCCATGATCTATGAATTTTTCGCCAAATATTTTGGCCAAAAGGCACCTGTAGAGAACTGTATTTTGTTTTCATGTATTCACGAGTATTTCGCTTTATGGTTCTTGGAGATAAAGTTATAATATTGGGTTTTATGATCTCAACGTTCGGACTGGACTGTTGTGCGATGGATTATTATTATTAAAATAAGTGATATTGTTGCAGTGAGATTTTATTTTTATGTATTGCATGGGGGTCCGATAATTTTTATTGAATGATTAATCAGTGAAAAAAAAACATTAAACTCCTCTGGAATTTCTATCAACATTTCAAGAAAATTGTAGTGTCTGGTTCGATTATACTACCAATACCACATAGTTTTAAATTTAAGAGATTTTATTTTGCCAGAGATTTTCCATGTCTGAGTCCATAAATCGATGCATGCAAAAAATCTTAAGACACAATGCTACAAATTAAACTTTAGCTAACATTTTCAATGGAGCATTATATCTAGACGGGTGTGATAGGAGTTAAAATGTTGCACTTGCCATATTATGCGCATTTACAAATTATTGCTAAATTGTTGACACGGTTATCTAGGAAATTAACTGAACGTCGAAAACTGCGAGTCTTATCGTGAAATACGAGGAAAGACAAGAGGCACAACGTTGTTTATTGGTAATTCTGTAATTGAATCAGCGATGGAGAGCACGCAGACGATTGAGTATCGAGAAGAAATACCTAGGCCGCCGCACTAATCATGAAATTTTACCCTAAAATATGGTGCAATACATTAGCATTCGAATAATACGCCGGCGAAATAGCAGTGACGTGGTAAAGATGGAACGATGGACATGAACATGAAGTTGCTGTTCGATACTCAAACGACTCAAACCCACATAAAGTGCTCTTCCGCTACGGTACAGCAACGGCAACGGCGTGTCGGCGGCGGTGGCGAGAGACACATTCGATCCGATATAATGGAACGGGGTTTCGAGTTTTTATTTTCTGTATTTGCTTTTATTTGGTTGGGGTGCTAGTGGCAGTGGCTGACGCTGAGCGAGTGCGATGTCGCCGTGGATATAGTTGTTTCCGTCACTCCTGTCTCTTCGGCGGACGGTAGCATGAGATAAGTTCTGGCTGAAATGATTAGAAGAAGAAACGAAATGTGGATAGAGTGCAGAGACTAGCTTTGCTTGCGCTGGGCCTCGTAATAATATGCTTTTACAACAGCTTGGGGTCACTACTACATGGCAACGAGTCATAAGTAAAACAACGGAAAACAGCGCCATGAGTGTATCTCGCCTAAATGTTTCGATTTGTGTTGAAAATGAGTCAAGTGCGAGAGAAAAGCGGTTCCATTCCAATCACAAGAACGCCGAGTGGCAAGTACCGGGCCCAGCAATGGTGGCAGCTCGGTACGGCATATTTGCAGCCTAACCCAAGCAACGTGAGTTGAGTGCTCCGTCCCGGAGTTCTTTTTGTCATTCATGCTTTATAGATACTCGCACGAAAAAGACTTCAAGCTTGTGTTATAAATCGACATGGCGATGGAGACAGCTTCGGAGCTCGACCCAGCAAGTCAACCACCAAATTCGCCATCATCTTGTTCTGAAGTTTTCCTTGCAAGATGTCGGTTTAAAGAAAACGTAAAAGGCGAGCAGCCACAACTTGGATGAAAAATAACATAGCATCTTTGCTCATTTCATTCTGAATGCTGTGGTGGAAACAGCCAAACATGAAACCGCGGAAATTGCGAAGCACCTGGTGCAATGCTTCACGAGTCAATCTGCATTTAAATTTAATTTGGAGATATTTTGTGAGAATTAGGACAGTCTGCAATATGTGCGAAATTTAGTAATTAAAACAAGGTAGCATCTAAAAGCGAATGTGAGAAAATAATATGTCCTTCATTCTCCTATTCAGCTTTTCCTTGCTGCTTTGGTACAGTTGTTTGTAGCTAGGAACCCTACTGCTGGAATTTTTCTTGAGAAGTGATACGGGAATTGCGCAGGCACCCGAAACATTGCACACAAATACCTTGATTCCTTCGTTGTATTTTCCCATAATGTTTCAAGTTTTCACAATTTTAGGTCGCCAATGGAAGTAGAGACTTTTATTGGTTCCTCGATTTTTTTGAAGCTGTGATGTTTGGAATTTTTGTTGTCATATTCTACAACTAACGAATATCCTGAATGGTAATTTGGGTACAGCTCTCGAACAGAAAGAATGAGTGCGAGGCAAGAAAATGTATATAAATTTAGGTTCTGAAAAGCTATCAATCGAAAAAGTTCTCTATTGTTTCTTCCTCCGCTTCCCACCTAAATATTTTGTTACAGGGTGTTTCAATGCACTTGAACCATCTATATATATCGAACGAAAATATGTCAGGACAAGGAGAAAGAGTATGTCATCGCTGGCAAAATATAAATATACATTCTCAGCGCTCCTTCGCACTTTTTCGATGGACTTTCTTTCTAAAATTTCAATCGTTGATTTTTCATCCTGTCATACTGTTTGTTTTATTTCA
The DNA here is from genome assembly GCA_963969285.1 of Odontomyia ornata. Taxonomy (NCBI): domain Eukaryota; kingdom Metazoa; phylum Arthropoda; class Insecta; order Diptera; family Stratiomyidae; genus Odontomyia; species Odontomyia ornata. The sequence goes on along the minus strand of OZ017738.1, from coordinate 491,480,943 downwards.
ATCAGTTAGAGCTGCAAAAATTTTATCAGATATTAATTATGTTATTCTAAATAAAATAAAGATAGTTCGCATGGTTTAGTCTTTAGAGTGCCCATCCCGTAAGCCAAAGATTCCCAGTTCATACTCCGTTAATGACAGCCCGATCGGTTATGATACGTACAGCCTTAAAAAGCAGAATGTATCTCAGCTGAGTGAACGAATACATGGCCAAGCGTGGTACTGAGCACATCACCTTCTCGAGTGCCGATACGATCAAGATAATGAGATACTCTAAATGCTCGATGCGTAAGTCGAAGGTTCCTGGTTCGAACCATGTTCTGACAACGAGATTTGTTTCGAATGATTCTTCGGACGGACTAGAAGCCCGTTCAGTTATGATACGAGCTGGTTAATAATCAGAACGTATCGCAGCTAAGTGGACCGATCAACGGCCAAAGCGTGGTGTTGACCATATCATCTTCTCGAGTGCCGACACATTCGATCAAGATAATGAGTACTCTTAAGTATCTCTAAGCGAAGGCCCGAAATGAGTTGTAGTGCTAAAGCAAAAAAGAGATGCTCTGACTTTCACTAAGCGGAACAAAAACAAACAAACAAATAAAAAATAAAACGTTCATCAATGTGATAAAAAATTACGATTTGATCTTGTTACGAACATCAAAATAAGAAATTTAGAAACTGATGCTAATGCCAACACTATAGATATGGAAGCGATTTTGGTTCGATGTCGAAATTAGGAACAGAAAATAATAAAAAAATCCGGATAAAATGATTAATTCGAAAAATAGGGGTTCAAATCGAAGATCGTCCAACCGGGGTTCGGAAACTGCGATACGAAACACATAACCATTTCATCACAATTGATACCCAAAATATTGCTGATCACACAAAATGGATTTTAAAGGACTCCCGAATAGCGGCGGTACTGATATGATGTAAAGCGCATTGATCTTTAGAAGTGGAAGTCAAGATGTTTTCTCGCAGGTGGAAGTCAAGTTTTTTCTCTCCGACGCCAACATGAGCTGTTCTATTTAATTGCGCGGCTCCAATAGAGAAGAATCACAAATTTTAATTATTATCTCTCCGTTTTCCCCATTAAAAATAAAAAAATATGTATGAGAAATTTTTTTTTTGATACGTTTTCAAGATATAGAATTTTAAAAATTTATATGTTTGTGATATCATAGTTCAGCACTTACGCAGTCCATCGCGTCTTTTGGATAAACTTCCAACACTAAAACTGCACGCGTAGGACTCCTTCACGCACAATTTGAATCAAAAAAAGTTGGCAAGTGGCGTTATACGTCGATACCCATGGGAAATTTTATTGACTTTAAATGTTTGTAAAATCATAACTACCTGAAATTTTTGAATGAAACAAAAAGTAGTATGCTGCCGTGGATAGTTTCAAGCGATATTTGATACTTAGTATTCTTCTCCATTGTTTCCCGCGAAATCCGCTTGATGTCGCTAGATTTCGTTCAAATTAACTGATGATAACGCCGTTTCCCAATTTCAGAGATCTTCATTTGTCGATTGGATATGTGGTTTTTAGTGAAATGTGATTTTTTCACTTGTCGCATTGAACAGACCTTGTATTCCTAGTATCCCATTTACCCGTCTAGAGAAGCAGTTTTTGCTTTTCATGTTCAAAACAGAAGAATTGTCCGCAAGGATTGGTGCATAGTTTTTCATCTTAAATTTCGTTGTATTTCCAATAATTTAATTTCAGGTGTCATACAGTTATCTCTTTCACTTTTTCACCAAATATCTCTTCAAAGAAAATAAGATAAAGTGTTTACTAGATCAACTGATGAATATGAGGTGAAATATGATTAAAATATCGGTCTCATGTGATGCACATTGTTGGTTCCAGTATTGACGAAAAAAATCGTAAATGCTACAAACGATAATTCTCTTTTTCTTCGTATCACTAAAGCCTCTCTCGGGCCGTCTCTTCCTGCAAAAAACCTCTCCAACTGTCTCGGGCCATTGACCACGTCTTCCAATTTCGAAATCAAGCAGCGATGAGCTGTCTTCGTCGACCTCGGTTTCTCCACAGGTCTCCTCCCTCCAGTTCTCCCAACGAATACCTTTTTGGGTATCTGTTGTTTGTCCGTACGATTCACATGGCTAGCCCATTGCACCTTCCGCAGTCTTGCAATCATTGAGACCTGCGGCTCGCCAAAAATACGAGTATATCACAATCAAATACACAAAATATCACACTTGGCGAATATAGTATCAAAAATGTGAGCGAATTTGTTTATTTAGTGGCCAATACAATGAGAACCGGTAATGAAAGAGACGAAATACATCCTAGAATACAGCTCGCAAATAAAATATTTTATTCAGTTTTAACGATCTTGAAGGCCCGCTGCATACACAGGAAAACAAAATTCCAAGTATACGAGTACAAATCTGCGATAAGACCTGTGCTATGCTATGGGTGTGAAACATGGACCCTAACCATAGCATCCGCAAACATAAGGAAATATAATAAATGCAACAAAAACAAACTGGCCTAATTGAATAGAAAAAAAAATACTTGCAAACTATAAGGACCTAACGAGAATGTTATATAATATACTTTTAAAAGCGTTTAAGTAATGTGGTAGGGGACCCCTGGAGTTCATTGTAGCGACGTGATTCGCGTATTAAAAACGAATAAAAATAATTATCGGTTCGAGCAAAGGGCACAATTAATATGTCAACTGAATGCGTTTTTGAGGTGGGACGTATATAAAGCCTTTCCCGAAGGTTGGATGAAGGAATACCGTGATGTATCTTAAATAAGCAACACAAGTCTAAGAATTTTCTCCTTTTTTGAGTGATGGGATGTTAAGGATCTGTAAGCGCTCATCGTAGGGGCTGTAAGGGAGATTATTTTTGTAAAATAGAGAACGTATGAATTTACGCTGTACAGTCTCAACAGCATCCGATGGATTGGTATAGTGAGGAGACCATACTTTGGAGGCATACTCAAGGATTAATCGGGCTAAGAATACAAACAGTATTTAATGTGCGCATATAGCATATACGAGTAGGTTGATTACAAAACTTTTCAGACAGGAGTGTACTTCTAAGATAGTAATAATGTGCAATAAGCTGTGGTGAAAAAGCTATTTCCTACCTAATGCCATTATAAAACAATCCGCTTCCACTTTTGGTACCCTCTGGCCAAAGCTGTGTGTGGGTGGTTTTCTGGAAACATGAGCTAAATCAGAAAGATTCATATAAATTATTTAATATTTCGCAGACATTACCAAAAGATTCCATAATCAACATATTCATTGCATTTAAACTCTAAATCAATTCATTGGTGCTAAAACATGACAAAACTAAATTGAAAATAATTCGCATGATCTCAATTTACCATGTTGTACTGTATTCTAATTTTGCTACAGTATCGCAGTTTTTAACATGTATTTGTCCTGGGGTTTTGATGTGAATTATTATGCTATGTCCTCTGCTTTTCGCATTACCTAACCTTCTCAGCTTATCCTTACACAGACATTTCCTTGTGTCGCCCCTCGATAAAAACTATAGTAATAACAACGATTGCTTGCGCGCTATACACCATTAGCAAAAGGAGACGACACTACACTTTTCCTCTTTCGTTTTAAAACGATATACCAACGATACCATAGAAATGGAAAATGTGTACATTTTATTCGTGCTCGTAGTGAGTCGATTCGGCGGACATCGGACACAACATGCAGGATACATCCAGTTTGAGACAGGAACCCCCTGAAATATACATACGTATTGTATAAATTCAAGTCTCTAAACGATATACTCGTACCATATACGAAATGGGACAAACCTACCATCCAGCTCACAGAAGTACCCACATAAAATTCGCTTTTCAAAAGGGAAAAGCTTTCAGTGACACAATCGATTTGTACGCTATCCTACGGTTCGCGATAGAAAATCATCGTTTTGTAAGGATGCTTCCATTTGACGGCGGTCTACGCACCTTTGATTCCATGGAGAGCAGCTTTAGAAAAAGTATTCGAGAAGAAAAATTTTCAGAAGATAAACAAGATTTGTTACTCTACTCTCCATTCAAACTACCAAATGATTCTAAGAAATCTAGAAAATTGTTTGTGGAGGATCACAGCAGAGTTTAGAAATTTGGAAAATTTTTCGCACGCCTGATATACAGAAAAAATGTTTCCCATTACTAAAGTCAAATGAAATAAAAATATTGATTCGCTAGTCGCAAATTGACATGAAATTCCTCGCAGTTTCAATCAAAGTCGGGTTTCATTTCTTGTACTAGGTTTTTATGGGAAATGATACACTATTGAAGGATACTATGTCAGCTTATGATTGATCCAGAATTCGAAATGCAGTTTGAAATTGAAGATAATTCTCATATTAGAATCAACTTCAGTTCCCAATCGCATATGAATACGCTGTTTCATAAAATGTGGGTATTAACACTTTAAGGACCGGGACGCCAAATCAAGACTAACGCTATCGACCGGCATTCTATTGGCATATGAGGAATACAGTTTTTAGAATTATAGTGTCAGTCTCCTAAGTGAAAGAACACTTGTTCTTCATCCGAGCCATCTTGGCTATCAACATGATAGCCCGTTTATTGGCCCGATGGAGACCGGTGATTCCAGCGAAACCACAATAGTAGGTCTTTATAAAATTACAAAGTCCTTAGAAATGACTATCTTCATTTATATTGTTCTTTGGCATGGGAAAGATTACAAGACCTATGTACAAGTTTGATACTAAGTTGCTGTAAACATGCAAATAGCAAGTCATCTTCATTCTAATGGTAATCGGTGGTTAATTCTAGGGTTGCAGTCAAAGCGACAATCAGGGAGGAACATTCTTTGAGAGATGACCACGTTTAAACTTAGATAATTGTCAAGAGTACGATGATTTGCGACATTACGATATCAAGCACTGGTTCCGGAGTGATAAAATTACTGGATCTCCATGTTATGAACGCCTGTTCAGATATTTTTAAGGATTTTTTACTATTCATAAAACCCTATTGAAATCGGTTTTGTCTTCGAAACTATAGCAGCTATAGATACCATACTTGGGAGGTAATTCAGAAATGAAGAGCCTTTGAAAGTTTGAGTATCAACAAATTTTTCAACAGTTTTTAAGAGCGGGCCCCCGTATCGCAAGGAAAGCCTTAAAAAAATTTTACCAAAGGTATTAAATGGAAGGTCTCGATGAGGACTTTCCATAACAGGTATTCAAACCACCAGCATCTTGGAACTTATCCCCCTCCCTCGCGATTCGAAGGTCTTTATAAATATAACAACAACAAATACCATAGAAGTCGAAATTCCCTCAATTTTGTTAATAATAGTATGATCTTGGAACTTGACATTTTCCTAAATAAAATCGTCTAGGTGCCCATAAGCTCAACAAAATTCGATATTGAATTAGTCTTAAACTCTCTAAGTATCAGGTAAATCGAATAATATTTACGGGAGTTATAGCCATTTGAATGGCTGCTAAGTAACAAATTTCATATTCATTTTTGTTAAAAAAGAAATACTAACAGTAATTCTGTATTACTTATGTTACTAATGTATTTTTTTAAAAGCTATTACGTTAATTACGTCTAGTTTATTCAATTTTCATTTTCATTAAAAAAAAAATTTATTTTGTGTAAATTATTTAAAAAGGTTAATTCTAGTATTTTTTTGTTTGTGCATATGTATTTGTTTATAATATATTTTTTATAGTATAGATTTTATGTTTGTAAAGATTGTTATGAATGATTTTATTTTGTTCTCTTTTTTCTTGAAATGCATGATTTTATATTTGAATAAAATTTGTAGCTATTCTTTCGTAAATATAATATGATTTTACCTTGATTGATGATAATTTGAACTTCTGGTTCTATTAAAGTTCTAATTGAAGAGTTGTGGAGTGTAGTCACCATTGAAATATTTTTTTCTATTTAATTGGCTGTTTTGATGGTGAATATAAGTGTTCCTATTGTTATCTGTCTTGGAGGATTTTTCCAATTATAGGGCCTAATCGACTGCTTTTGACAGCGTCTTAAATTGCGCCGCATACGTAGCTTGTTTATAGTTATTGCCTGAGCCATTTTTGAATATAGGTATTTAAATCCTACGTATTATTAAGTTTTGCAATGACTTCTTTTTCTTCTCCGCAGCTATACTTAGATATTTTATTCGTAATTTATTGAGTTCTGAATTGAGTGCAATACATTAATTTCTTTTTCTACTAAATTCATAAATGTTATCAATATGTTCTGAAGGTCTTCATATTTATTGATTGTAAACTGTCTTATCGTATATCTCATATTTGAATTAAATTTAACACTTTGTATGAGCCTGCTGACCATAGTACATTCACCTAGCACCCACATCTTTCATTTACCTTGTGTTGTACAATTTTCGAATTTTCCCACGGGCACGTCAGCTGATTCGGGGCACGACAGCTGAGCCCAGGCATGGCGCACTCAAGAAACAAAACAAAAGGCAAATAAAATTTCTGACGCACGTGTTCTTTTACGCATTTCAGAACATGGCAGTGCTGCCAGATCCTAATAAAAAACTAAAAGATTGAATGGAGTGAATTTGTTTTTCTGCAAATTCATTGAATTTTTGAGATATGGTAATCCTGAAATCTCTCATGGAAGCACATGTTTATATTCGCGCCAATCCTCGCGTCAGCATTTACCTACCTACCTGATACCGAAGATTTATGGCTCGCTGTTCGGCTTGTGTTCGGATTTTTCCGGAGGGTTGATAGAGTGTGGATACTAGTTGAGTATACTATGCTGCTGACGGACGGATTGGTAGTGGTAGCTTCTGACGAGGGAGAAGCCGGTCACGTTGCCCGGAACTGCTTACTTTCAGGGAAAAATTGGTGTTAGAATAGAGGCAGTTAAACGTCAAGTTTCCGTAATTTAGGTAGAGATGAGTGACACACTTTGGCCACTTTTAATAATCTTCGTTTGACACCATTTGTGCTCTCTCATTTCCCCTTGTACAATGATCTTCTTCGGAGAAAGAACGGAGGTTTTTTTCTTTTGTTTGAAGCTTGCATTCGCCTCAAGCTTCCTTGTCCGCAATCCTTGGTGAGACGAAATTTTTAAAAGTTGCTCGGGATGTCTGATCCCGCAAATATATAGTCGACAAGCACGCGTACGCGGTCGTAAAGTGAAGCTAGTCAGCTGAGCTCGGTCGTTTTTATAGCTCGCTGTTGACCCCTGTGCCAGCAGATCGGCACCTGTGTCCTGCAGGGGCTTAACACTTCGATTCAATAAATAGGAGTTTCCTCTAGGTCCAATTCTAAACGGAATTCTGTTATTTTGTTTGTGTATTTCAACCCGATTAATTTCCTTCAGTTTTACACAATGTTTTAATATTTTATCAATGAATAAAGTTTTTACTTTTTGGCTATCATTTTTGACGATTAATTGATCAAAGAACGATTGAAGGAAGTGTTTTTTTTCCACAGCAATTTACGCAAAGAAACTGATCTTAATTAGTTGAAGAGCATATATAACTCATTTCAACGAACTTTAATTCCTTTAAAAATGTTTTTTCAGGCGATATTCAGCATTTAATTGCAATATTAATTCGTTTCCCATTCTTTTAAATTATTCCGGAACATGATTTAGAACGCTTTTAAGAAAGTGACACTCATGCATTTGCACCCGTATTTTACATGATCTTTGCGCCTTACGTGCATGAGTTATGTTAAAAATAATTTTAAGATTAGTAGAAAAAAGGTGCAAAACCTTAAAGTGTTCAGATGGTGCTTGGTTTTTGAAGGATCGTTCGAAGGTTTTCGGAGGATTGCGCGAACTGTTCGATTTAGACCACTAGCTAAAAATCTATTCATAAAGAAAAATATGATTGTGCTCCTAACAGAAGGGTTTTGTAAATAAATTAGTAAATTAAAAAAATTTTTCTAAATGTCAGCGTCCACGATTTGTTTCAGATTATCCGGCTCATAGAGGTGGCACCCTTGATCAGTGTTATTACTTTTAAAAGTGAGCCAATGACAAACTTTTTTAGGTGCCTTATATGGGGGCTCCAGTTTAAAACTTTATAAGTTTTTTTATAACAATACCTTGGAGAGGTCCCTACTTTTGGTCCTATTACAAAGACTCATAACTATAGCTTTTGTACGTCCCGAGAAAATTTGCTGAATGAAATCATTGGCTGATTTAGGGGAGGTTCCGCACTTCACTTACACCCCAAAAAGTGAATAAATCAGATCTTTCTGTTGAAGGGTCTAGACTGTGGAAAGGATACAGCCAGTCCCCTTCAAATGCTCAAAGAAGTTGAATTTATTTCAGTAAAGAATTTTGCAACAAGGAGATCAACCGTCAAAAAAACTTCCACATTATTTGGTACAAATTTGTATTAAAAGCAGTCCAAGTGCCGTTCAATAGAAAAGATACTCGAATTTCAAAGTGATGAGGTCGGAACGTCTTCAGAAAAGATAATTCAACCAGTGTTATTAGTAGCAACGGCTGCCAACTGCGTCATGTACTACCGGTGCGTTTAATGCAAAAAAATTCATGCCCCGGTCAGTGTAAATTGGCTCAGACCGAGCTTAAAGAAAAATTGTACGTTATGCATGAGGTTTAATTTGCATTGCATTTCCAAAATTGTGGATAACAGAGAATCAAATTGAATACAGGTGCAATCTAAGATCGAAGTTCCCAACATACCCTAGGACAAATTCATGTTTGGACATTTACATTACTGACGCAAGACTTGAATTCCGGCTTTACCACTCAACGGAAACTGCAAGTGCTTCCTTATAATAGCGATAATGGAAGTAAATCATCAAAGGCATAATATCTTCCTGATTCCAGTTCGAAATGAAGGCTTTGACTTAATTAAAAAAAACTGACTAGAAAAGTTTCACAAGAGGTTTAATCGGAAATACCAGAGGCAATGTACTCTTGGATCCTAATGACAGGAATCTAACTAACGATGAAATAGATATCTATTTATCGATGTTGGAGAATCTGACCTTGGAAACCATTAAGAAAGTGGTTCCCGAGTTTAAACATCGAAACTTCTTTTTTTTCGTAGCTCTATAGCCCCTCTCGGGCCTTTGCTTCCTGCAACAAACGCGCCAACTATCTTGGTTCGAGCAGCAATGAACTGTCTTCGTCGACTGAGTCAAACCAGCGTATCCTCGGTTTCCCCCTGGTATCCGCCCTTCTGTTTTCCCAATGAATACTTTTTAGGGAATCCGTTGTTCGTCCATACAATTCTTGTGGCTAGCCGTCACTTCCGCACTCTTACAATCGTTGTGATTTCCGGCTCGTCAAAAATTTCATACAGCTCGTAGTTGTACCGAATTCGCCATTGGTCCCCGTCTAGCTTCGCTCCGATTATTCGCCTCAGCACCCGAGGCTCAAAGACGTTCAATATGTTTGCGGATGCTCTGGTTAGGGTCCATGTTTCACACCCATAGCATAACACAGGTCTTATCACAGATTTTTATACTTGGAGCTTTGATCCGATTTTGTTTTCTAAGATCTTTGTAAATATTTTGAACACTGATAAAGTAATGATATGCCTCTATAGTTTTCGCACTGTAGCTTGTAACCTTTTTTGTGTATAGGGAATATAATTGATTGGCTCTACTCCTTCGGCATATATTCTTGTTGCCAAATGTGCTGGATGATTTTTTGGATGGCGGTCTGCACGCCGTTGCCCCCATGAGCTCCACTGGAATCTTATCAATGCCGGGCGCTTTATCATATAGACTTTTGGACTTTGATAGTGGAACAAACTTCATTTAGGGTAGGTGGAGCCAACGGAAGCTCTCCTGGAGTATGTATAAACTTCGATGCTCTGGAGCTGTGCGCAGGATTAATGATGCCCATCTTTCCTTAATCCTGTTTCATCAGCAATCGGCAACAATGTCATCACGGCAGGTCTTGGGCTGATAACCACGTTTCAGGCTTTTCACTACTTAGTATGCTTGTCTTGTGTTGTTGCTCGCAAGATTTACATCGATACTTCTCAAATAGTCGTCATAGTATTTTCTTTTTTAATTCTAATGATCTTATTCACTACTCTTCTGAGATTTTCAGAATGTTCTTCCTTCGTCCTGGTTTTCCTACCTGAATATTGCTTGTACGCCTGATTCTTCTTACCTAACGCATCCTGGCATTCAAACATCGAAACCATATAAAAGAATATGAAACACCAACTATTGAAATGAAATGAAATGTTGAAAAGATTGAAAAGTCTTCTTCTCACACGCATCAAACATATTTATCGGCAATTTCTGGACTACAACCATTTCTCATTAGCCTTGTTGTAATTATATCTTAAGAATGTTTGGGAACTTAGTCCGTTCATACTACAGGAGTGAATTCAGCTGCCAATGGATTGAGGGGTGTCAGCCCTCAGGATCCAGATGGTGTATTCAAAAATGTAGATAGTATATTTCGAAATAAGTCTCGAGTAAATGTGTCGAATTTTAAAGTTACTAGTAGAGAAATGGATATTCTCGGTATGGCTGGTACCGAAATTAATGAGACGACTACGGATACATATGTAAATGGGATTGTATGTGGCGGTTTACAGAAGCTTGCTCTGATTGGCTCATTTTGAGTTGGTCTATCTATGAAACCCTGAGAGAGGGACACAAATTCTCTCAGAAGTCTTTGAAGCAAAAGTTTCCGATTTCAAATCAAGTCTGAATGTTGAATCCATCCTTGACTTTAATGAAACATTGACCTCCAACCTCATACCGGGCGGAAATCTTCTTGATTATTTTGTCAGCTACAAAGATTTGTGCCTCATATTTGGCGAGATAATCAACAAGAAATCATGTCGTGTTGACGATATTCCTAATATAATATTACGACATTAGCCTGAAGTTGATATTAGAAATTATTGCATATTGTTAAGCATCATGTTGAACAATTCTTATTTCCCAAAATCAGTGGAAAAAAGGCAAAGGTATTTCCAGCCTTGAAGAAAGGAAAGGAATCTTCTAGCCCTAAAATCTATCGCTCAATCAGCTTGCTGCCTAACATCAGCAAGGTGTTTAAAGTGAGACGGAAACAAACAATAAACGCCCACATTGAGAAAAATGAGTTGATGCTGAATTGCCAGTTTGGATTCCGTGCCAGCCACTCTACCTTACATGCGATAACTTCGGACATTTGTTGGAAACTAAATAATAATGAATGTGTTGAAGTGTGACTCATTGATATGGATACGGTTTGATTAAACGAACTAATTTTGAAGCACCTTCAGGACAAGCTCCGCAACCAGGTTGTTGCCAAAACGTGCAATATGTTGTATGGACAGTCGTTTCTTATTACTGATAGAAATCTGATGACGATGCGCGACTTCAAGGTCTTGAATGGTCTACAGTGAGGAACAGTTACTGTGCCTCCGCTCTTCCCCATATTCATTCACAATCTATTGAACGGCTTTGATTTTAACGTGTCCCCAACGCAATCATTGGTAGCGTTTGCTGATTATTTATACGTCGGACTGAAAAGCTTCGTTCAACGAAACTTTCAGAAAATGTTCAACGATGTGCAGACCTACACGGACAATCAGCGAATGAAAGTGAATGCGCAAAAGTATGAAGCAACCTTGTTTCGGACAACGCTGCGATTGGCCAGTTAAGACCTGAAAACTAATTGAAAAGATTTCCACATTATGGCTGGTGAGGGTAGTTCAGTACGGATTCAACATAAATCCTGTGTTCTGTATCTCGGTGTTCATCTCGACCAGTATCTGTACTATAATGGACATGTCGAATGCATGGTCAGTAAAGCATTTAAAGTGTTCCTGTCCCTTCGATGACTCTTCCATTCCAGATACATTGGTCAAAAGGTCAAAGTTATCTGTTATAAGGCCCTAGTTAGACCAGTTTTAACAACTGGATGTACGATTTGTTATAATCAGAGTGCTGGTACAATGGAAATGTTATGAGTTTTAGAAAGGAAATATCTTCGTGCACGTACTGGTTTGTATAGAAAGTTTGCGATGGATTGAAAACACTACCTATCGAATCGACGAATTTATCAGATTGCTAAAGTGAAATCTGTCGGAAATCATAAATATCGCGAAGTATGTAACTGACCGACATCCTTGGATTTCGCTGCCGTTCCACCCTCCCAACTTTACATAGAAACGTATCTCACCACTGGCTTCATACCTGCAGATGCATTCGGGTATTTCGAGAAGAACCAGTATATTTTTGATTCTGATGGTGTCCCGTTATATATCACATATATAGGCGGACCACAAATAAGAAGATAAAATATCTTTCGAAATTGAGCTCATCAATATACTCATTTGCGAAATATAGTCGAGCTCGGACGGAGAAGTCTTTGTTTGGGTGGCTAAATGGCAATTATTAAATTCTTCGTGGTTACTCTTGGTTTTTTTTGTTGCAACTCATTATTGCTATGTTAATTGCAATTATAATTTATTTGTGTTTTTAAAAAGAGTTGTTTTGTTGTTTCTCCTTTTCCCAATTAATTGATAATATTTAGCAATTTCCATTCGATAACATTTGTCATTGTATTTTTGACGGAATTTTTGATTGAAGGCCATCCAGTTTTTGAGTACTTCAATGTTGTAAAACGTGCTTTAAGCTTGTATAAAATTTGTGACGATTGAATGGATAAAGCGCATTTGAATTGAATTGAGAAAAATTCCTGGAACCCATAAATGTGTAGACAGGTCGCAATTTTAGTAGGCTTTTATAAACTTGTTTACAAACCCTAAAAATAATCACTTCGTTAACCTGTTTCAGATTTAGAATGTTGGCTCTTTCCATTCAGCAACTTAAAACTGATGTTTTATATCAAAGGTTCTGCACTGCTTTTACCAATAGAAATACTTGTTTTAGGGATTTCTTACTTGAATGAGTAGGATAAAGAGTTTAACTTCTTCTTGATAGATATTCTTTGATTGACATCTGCTTCATATTCGTTTTATGTATATCTACCCACGTTCCTAAAATTTTGATTTTTCGGATATTTGATAATTGTTTTTTATTGTTCATTAGGTAAATATTAAAATGGGCTATGTTAAGGCCTCTAAAAACCCATTACAACTACTGCTGAAATAATGCTAATATGAACTAGTGTCAATATAATTCGGTACATTTTGCTAAGCAAAATTTTTTTTTCTGCTTTAGCACTACAGCCCCTTTCGGGCCTTCACTTAGAGATAGTTAGAGTATCTCATCATCTTAATCGAACATATCGGCGTTCGAGAAGGTGATTTAGTGAGTGTCACGCTTCGGCCGTGTGTCCGTCCATCCAGCTGCGATACGTTCTGATTTTAAACCAGACACTCGAAACAAATCTCGTGTTATCAACGGGACTCGAACCAGGGACCTTCGTGACTCCATAATTTTTGAGTCTTAACGGTATTCTGTTGCAGCTGATATATGCTATAATCTTCTTGTTGAACAACAAGAAACCCCCTTAAAAAGCTTATAAATTTTTTTTATACCGAACCTTTGGAGAGGTTCCCGCTTCTGATCTACGTACAAAGTGTCATAACTGACACACGGACGGACAAACAGCTCGCGAAATTAATAATAACCCTAAAAACCGTCGCGATCTCTTTTCTTTGTAGCTATATTCTGGGTCAAATGTGAAAAACAATACTGAACTACTTTGTAAATGAAAATTGTTTGAAAAATTCCAAACACTGGAGAAATGTTGGGTAAAAGTTAATATATTTATAAAATAAACTTCATCTATTGCCTGAGAGCCCAAGTCCGGCCTTGGTTTCCCAGATAAAATAAACTTACCACACAAAATATATCAGTATTAACACCAAATGAAATAAGTTAAACTGGCGTATTATGTCATACTTGCTCAATCCGCCCATGACATTGGCTGAGTGTGAATGGATGGATTAAGGAATGGTTTTTTTTGAGTTCATATATTATTTCATTGTTTTACATACGAGTATGAACAAATATAAACAAAGAAAGCTTTGTTTATATTTTAAACAAATCAGGCATGTTTTGGAAAGCATGCTTTATCCCACGAATGATGTGTACTCAAATGTATTCTTGTTGCTGTTCCTGGCGATTAAAATAGTAATAATCAATAAAATTTCTTATCAAACCTTGTCATAGTGCATAGAGAAATCGTCAACTCATGTGAAATTTTCATTTGGGGCGCGAGTGAAATTATAGTACAGTTGGTTCGTACAATTCACCCTCATTGGTTTTGGTGACTGCAGGAACGTTCAACGAATGTTCCTAGGGGAAGCCATAGGCCTCTTGTAAGCGATTTTCGCTTTGGTGTCTTGCACTGTAAGCTGTACCGACGCGACGGTGAGATGATGCATTTGGTTCAATTGTTTTCCGACATTTATCTACGAGTCGAAATTTCGAGATAAACAAATTAATAACTAGAGCAGGGACTGTTTAGATAAGTTTGTGGCAAAATGGTCCAGTGTTTCGGGTGTGCTCGTATCTGCAATAGCTGCGTTACTGTTGCATTGCACTCGATGGAAGCATGTAGGATTGAAGATAGTCTTGTGCCTTGACTCCAGTCCAGCAATTCCACTGGAGAGCAGATGAGCGGAATGAAAGTCGATGGAGGAACATTTGGTGGTGTAAAGGTGAAACACAGAAACAGATACTCGATACAATCCACTGCTCGCAATGAGTTGTGAAATAAAATTTGAGTAAATTGGCTCATAATCCATGGTGGCTGCGACGGCGTCGTGCAAAGAATGTTTAAAAGTGGAATTACGGCTTTTATCCGCACATCTATCGCGTGAATAATTCCGCGTTGGACTTAACATATTCGTTCAAGCTTGAAAGTTGTGCAACAACAGTGGAAAGTTCATTGGGACTCGGAAAGGGGAGCATTTGAAATTCGCAGCCCTTGTGTGGTTTAGTGCTGTATCCGGTAAGAAAGCTCTTGCTTCTAGGCAAAGAAGAAGATGATGAAAATATTGGAGTAGCTGGGCTGATGGGCTGGCGTTGAGAAACAGCGAATGTACACATGAGTCGCGCGACATACGTGTGAGGTATTCTTTTAGATATGTGTAATGTGAAGTTCCTCTTCTCTTTCGGATTTGGATTCGGATTCGTGTTGGAGCTCCCTATTATTGTATCTCCCCACAATTGAGCTTGCTTAAGACTTGAAAACTTGAAATTAAATCGAACGTAGTGTATTAAGTGTTGCGTTAAAAGTTGACGACCGGCCGACGACGCACAGTTCTTTGTGATTCGAGCAAATGGCGATTGAGTTTGAGAAAAGAGGCAAAAGCCTCCAACTGAAATAATCGAATGTGGAAATAGTTTGTTTTTCTTATGAATATCCAAAGTCGCAGAGTGAGATGGGGAATGTGTAATTTAAATGATCGCGTACGATTAGTTCATGACGACGACGCGTTCGAAAATGTTGAAGAGGTTGCCTAATGAGGAAAATTGGAAGAAAAAGTATCTATTGCTAATTAATGCGCGTTGTGTTACTGGTGATTAGTCAAGGTGTAGCGCGTTCGTCCAGTTGGCCTTTTGTTTAAATGCGAAAAGTGGAATTCCGCAGCTAGGGCCAATAGTGCAAATCGAAAGCGTGAGAAAAAGTGTTTTGTGGTGGACGACATACTTAATCGCGTGGTCACAAATCGGAAAGTACCGGATAGTGTTGTGTGGTGCAGCATCTACGATTCCCGAAATCGTTGCAATCTTGGATATATTCATCGAGCATAAGAATTAGTATCCGAAAGTACTTAGTAAGTAATGGTTTCAGATCAGCTATCATATGAAATCGCCAGGGTGTACATCGAGCTCAATGCCTTTAAGTGTTGTTTTAACTGGCTAAACACAATGGCATCTATTTAATCTGTAGTCCAACATCTAACATTGCACGGGCAAAGTTGTGGGACACTGAATTTCAGGTGAACTCAAACGCAGCGAGTCATTGTTGAGGTTATGGGTTGTTTTTCCAACTTGATTGTAGAGCGGATCTTCTACTGTTTTTTTATGGTGCATCAATTGAACAGTTCTTCGTCAATCTAGCGGATACCAGCGAAGAAATTTCGAAATAATTTTAAAATTAGGTATTGAGACTAGTTTCAGCGTTCACTTTATTCCCAGCGCTACTGTTGAGCGAAAAGATAAATGAGTGAATGCTATTATGACTATATGAACGCCTTCTTAAGATTTCGTTCGTCTCATTTCTATTGAATATTGACGAAGCGAAGTAGATAAAGTATTCTGAAGTCATGTTTATGGCTTTGTCAAGGCGAGTTTTACAAGCGACTACTTTTTTCTTCAATTTACTTTTTGATTTAATTTCTCACGTAATTTTTCTCTTCTTGCACGACTATCGCACTCAAATGTGAACCGAACGTGGGAAAGCTTTTCATTTTCTATAAGGCTATAACTACAAATTTGGGTATTATGTTGATATAGACTCACAAAGTCTTGGCGAACAATAATGAACACATGTCGTCGATATGGATTTTTTCATGTCGAATTTCAAGAATTTCGATGACGATGTGCGATAGGAAAAAGCAAAGTGTAACGTCAAAGCTTCGTATGAGATTCCGCACTTGGCTAAAAATCCGATAAGTACAGAGATACAAAACATGTTTTATTACTTTCAAATATTCATTGGGTATTTACTTGTTAATGTGAATTTTATGCGAGCGAAATGAAGAAACCGCGAAAGCTTGTTGTTCACGTTGGAAATTTTCAAATTGATATTTTCGTTGCTGAGCGTATGCAGTGTTACTTGAATGACTCCAAATATTTTGATGCGTGAATGAATTTCTAAACTGCAAGTGAAAATATCGGCTTGCTTCTAGGCTATAAAATAATTATTCATTTGGAATGTTGAAAGAATTCCAAAATATTTAGCTTTGAAGGAAAAAGCTATAAAATTGAGTGAAGAATCGAATAGTGTGGACATCTCAGCCCATTCAAGATTCTTACCTTGGCCTTTTTGCCCTTGACTGCTCGGAATTTGATATCGACCTGTGCAAGTCCCAGTGAAATATTTACTTTGATATATATTTTATTTAACAGTGGAAATTTGTACGGGTCATTCTCAAATAATTTCTACTTCGTCCTAATTATAGATGATATTCATTTCGCATGAAATCGACCTTCTCGTACTTGGCGCATACAAAAAGTCGAATGAGTCTGGTGGTGTCGCGAACCAATGACAGAAAATGATATTCGAAAAGGGGAAAATTCATGATAGGAAAGAAAGTACCATGTAGGCATGTATGTACATACTCGTATTTTAAGAAGAGGAACGAGGAACTCGTACATCTGTTACTTGGTCACGTTCCAAAAAAAGATGAAACGTGTGTGTGAACGAAGAGATCATTTTAAAATACACGTTGCCAAATATCGTATCAATAAACAAATATAATTTTGCCTTATTTATGAAAATCTAGATAGAACTATATAGGTAGGAATGTAATAAATTTAGAATGTGATGGATTTTTTGTTTGAAAAATTACAGTATTTTGTTAAGATCTCTATAATTTCGATGATCCGGTATTACTTTTGAAAGCGTTTTGAATTTTTTTCTTCGATTATTCAGAAAAAAATACTTAGGACGAAGCATTTATCAAAATGCATGAGTTATGTTAATATAATTTCACAAATTTATTTAATCTTAATGCTGGCCAACTATGCAGAGTGGCCTACAAATTGCTTGGTAGAGTTTTTATGTTATTTTAATGTGTTAGCATTCCATGTAGAAATAATCGGATTCGAAAGACACCTGATGATTTGCCACAATCAAATGGACTAAAAGTTTTCCAAACCACATTCGAATTTTTATGTGTTGCAATTTTCAAAACACAATTAAGCTCAATTCTTTCGAAATTTTTTTTTCTTCTCAGAAACAGATGCCTTTGATGAATGTTTCTGAAAATAATGCTCCTTCGAGAGCCTTTTAGTACAAAGATCATCAATGGTTTTTAGGGGTTCTCTCCATCTATCATCATCAACATCATCGCCTCAAATCGTCGCAAATCTGCGTTTGCTAGTTTGAAGCTCCAAACAGGGATCTGCTGGAACATCCATTGAGCCTTTTCATTGTTTCCTCGGTCTGCCTACTGGACACTTCCTTTTTGCTCTACGACACAATAGTTGCGTAACAATCGCAATTTGTACATGGTCAAGGAAGTTACAGTCAGTCGTAGTGTACGCGCTACCATTCAAAACTCTGTGTAAATTGCGATATTCGCGCGACTATTCTATCGCAGTCTGGCTGCTCGCCAAGGGTTCGAACAGACTACGACAAGTTAGTCGCGCAACTATTGTAATTTACACATGTTTAAAAGGAAGCGCGCACACTGCGACCTTTCGATTTTTTTTGCCAAGTCGACTGTCGCAAGAATTTATGGTTTTTTCATATATTTTTTTTATACTCGCACACATCATTCCTGGCAAGCGAATATCTTCTTATGATCATATCAGTTCTGCGCATGCCTAAAAATCTTTAGCAAGTCTTGTCGCAGTGTGCTTATATTTGCGGCTAAAAAACGCTCGATACGGCAGTTAAGTCGTAATTTGGTCGAACCCTTAATGTCAAGATCAGCTGGATTGGAGTAACTTTCCTTGCCTGGGTCATGAATTTAGTTTAGTTTCATTGACTGTAGGCTTATGAAGGCTTTCTTAGCATCTAAAATTAATCTAGACAAACCATTAATGTCTTGTTTTGTTAGACTTCTAAATTGTCCTCCAGTTATTCTTTTGTAAGCCTGATCCCGGCCGATTTGAGTATTAAAGGCCCCTAGAACAATTTTGACGTTGTTTGAGGGCAATGCGTCCATGGATCGTTTGAAGGTGCTGTAAAAATCATCCCTGACCGCTTTCTCGTTAATAGTTAATGAATCAGAAGTTGAAAAACCCCGTGTTGATGCGTATCGCGCATATCCGTTCATTGATTGCTTTAAGGTTGGTAACTATTGATTTGAACGTAATATCTACAATAAAGCATGGATGCCTTCCAATTAATCACTTGTAAGGATCATGTACGTTTGCATGTCATTGATATCATTGCCACCTACGTTAGTTTCTTGCACTGCGGTTATACTAATTTTATACTGTTTTTACTTTATTCAATAATGGCTAGTGTACCTTTCTATATTTCTATAGAATAATCAGTTTTTCTTAGCGAGGATCGTCACCGTCGTTCCAATTCACTCACGTATTTTCCTGGTTTCGTAAGAATTTTACGGCACTAAGTTGTTCGCCTAACAATCAAAGTGGACTATTTCTCTATTTCGTTCGTAGATTTGGCATATAATATGCATTATCCAATCTCCATCAAGAATTTACTGACATCCCCGCAAGAATGAAGGTAAAGTTCAAAGACCTGGTGACTGCACGACAAACAGTCTCAGCATTTTTTGGTGTTCTTGTAAGCTCACTGAGCTACTAAATTATAGTCAAAATGAAAAATGAATTAGATTCCTTAAAATATAACTGTAATACCTTAAAAAATACGATGCTAAAAATAGATTTTGCGTCGAAGGTTTTGTTAAAAATTGTTTGTGGACTCGATCAAATGTGAGCCCTCGTGTTGAATACGTGTGGTAAAAGATTCATTATCTAATCGCCCTAGCTGCCTGTATTTATGAAATTATGAGCTTTTCCAAACATTTAAAGATGTTAAATCCTTATTACAACTCAAGCAAATTAACTATTGTAGTTTTATTGATGTTTTGCTGTACAGTCCCTTAAAGCTTCATCTATTGAAAGTTTTTCGTTAAGGTGCTTTATTTTAAGCAACGTTCTATTTAGAATACGTATTTTACATTACATTAACACCAGGACAGAGGTTGTAAAAGTGAGCGGCTTATTCATCATAGCAAAGATTATACTCATAGCCTTCTATGTCTACTGACCATATCACCTTGTCGAGTGCTAATACATACCATCAAGATAATGAGATACTCTAATTGTTTCTAAGGAAAAGCCCGAAAGGGGCTGTAGTGCTAAAACAACAATATTTTGGGTTGTTCGATAATACAGGGTTTTCCAATAAGAGGTTTTATTTTAATATTCGAAGAAAAATGCCATTTTTTAATATAAATGATCGGGTGTTTATTTCATTATAAAGAGGAAGGTATGCCGTTAATAGTGGAAAATAACATGAGGCAAATGACTACCACGACCACGCTTACAGGACCATATCCTTTTCATGAAATTTTCCATAACCAAATCGCAAAGTGGCTGCCCTATGTCCTCGATAGCCTCACGAATTTCATCTTTGAGGCCTTGAGTCGACGCTGGGCTGTTTGCGTAGACCTTCTCTTTCACGTGGCCCCAAAGAAAGAAGTTGTAAGGTGTTAAATCACAAGATCTCGGTGGCCAATTGTGATCACCTCTTCGAAAGATAACACGGTCCGGAAACTTTTCCCGTAAAAGATCAATGGTTTCGTTGCTTGTGTGGCATGTAGCGCCATCTTGTTGAAAGTAATCGTTGTCCAGATCAATACCATCCAATTCCGGCCATAAAAAATCATTAATCATCTCTCGATAGCGCAATCCATTCACCGCAACTATTGCTCCAGCCTCATTTTCGAAAAAGTAAGGTTCAATGACTCCGCTGGACCGTAAACCGCACCAAACAGTCACACGTTGAGGATAGAGAGGCTTTTCAACAATAACTCTTGGCCTTTTCGAGCCCCAGATGCGACAATTTTGCCTGTTGACGAAGCCACCGAGGTGAAAATGGGTCCCATCACTCAAGATGATTTTTCGATTGAATTCCGGATCATTGTCATGCATTTCAACGACCCAATCAGCAAAGACACGACGTTGTTGATGATCGACCCGCATGAGTTCTTGTGTTAACTGAACTTTATAAGCCTTAAGACGCAAATCTTTATGCAAAATATGGTGTAATGACGTTTGTGGAATGCCTAATTCCAAAGAACGACGAGGAATGGACAAACCAGGGTTTTCTTCAACACTTTCGGCTACAGCAGCAATATTCTCGGCTGTTCTTGAGTGACGTGCACGGGTTTTATTTTTCACATCACTATGTTGTCCCAACAGCTCGCATTTTTTCACCAATTTCTGTATTGCAGTCTGACAAGGTGCTTCACGACGACAAAAATTATGTTGGAGTTTTAGGAACCGTCTCTACCAAATTTTCATCATTTTATAGTGAATTTTTATAATTTTAATGCATTGTTAAAGCGTGTCTCGTTCCATTTTTATTAATGGCGTAGTTTCTACTTGTCAAATGTCAAAAAAATGACAGCTTCAAAAGTGACATCTACCGAAATAGCGGGCTATTCAAAATAACAGGTCTTATTGGAAAACCCTTTAGATGACGTGGACTGCATATTTCATGTAGTAGTGATTGCGTGGCTTATATTATTATATTTTTTTTTAATGATTAGACTTTAGACTATCTTCAATCATAAACTGAGCGTCATTAGTAAATAACAAGTTAGTTAAAAATATACTTGAAAATGGAAGATCTAAGAGAGGATTGTCGGCATATTTTATTGTTTTACTTCCGAAAGGGCAAACATGCGGCGCAAACTCGAAAGAAATTGTGTGAAGTTTATGGTGAGGACTACCTTACTGAACGCCAGTGTCAGCGTTGGTTTGCTCGCTTTTGTTCTGGAAATTTTAATGTGCAAGATGCATCACATACTGGTCATCCAACCACTACTGATGACCGCAAAATAAAGGCGTTAAGCGAAACTAATCGGCATATGACAACTCGAAAGATATCAGAGAAGCTCAACAAATCGAATTCAATCGTTTACTTGCACTTACAACAACTTGGTTACGTAAACAAACTGGATCTTTGGGTTCCTCACGAATTAAAGGACCACAACTGCTGAGGTTTGTGCTGATGCGTGCATTCGACTTCCGTGCATTTGACTTCCTAGATTCACACGAATGCCAAACACAAAGAAATAGACCAATATGGCTGAAACTTGGTGTGCGTTCATTCAAGAGATGCTACTAACTAAATATGACCTTGATACGCACCGGTGGTGCCGTATCTTGGACTTTGCACGGACTTTTTAAACGCCCCTCGTAAATAAATAGGCACGATAGTACAGAAAGTTTAATACATTTGAATGCTCATTCCATTTTAAAATGTCTAACTAGATGAAGATTCACAATACAAATAACTAAATGATGTATTTTTTCGTACATATTCTTTGAAATGTAATGTTAGATTAAAGAGTTTCTGACTCTTATTCTCAATAAAACAAAGCTCATGAAGCAGTCGAGGAAAATACCTCAAATACACAAAATACTACACTTGGCGAATACAATATCGAAAATGTGGGCGAATTTATGTATTTCGGCACCAAAATACCTACAATAGAAATATTCAGTTTTGACGATTTTGAAGACCAGTTGCATACACAGGAAAGCAAAGCTCCAAAAATACAAATCTGTGATAAGACCTGTGCTATGCGATGGGTGTGAAACATGGACCCTAACTCAAGCATCAGTAAACATTTTGAACGCCTTTGAGCGACGAGTCATGAGGCGGATAATCAGAGCGAAGCTAGACGGGGACAATGGATAAAGTGAATTCGATACCACCATAAGCTATGTGACGTTTTTGACGAGACGGAGGATGCAACGATTGGAAGACTGAAGAAGCTGCAATGAGTTGGCCATACCCAAAAAGGTATTCGTTGGGAGAACTGAAGGCCGGAGACCAGTGGGGAAACCGAAAAAATGTTGGTCTGACTCGGTCGACGAAGACTGTTCATCCCTGTTCGGATTTCAAAATTGGAGGACGCGGTCCATGGACCGAGAAAGTTGGAGGCGCTAGTTGCAGGAAGCGAAAGCCCGAAAGCGGCTCTAGTGCTACATGCTGCGGGGATTATACGGCTAGCACTCGTTGCGTGTAGACGTGTTTTTAATCGCTTCTGTCATTAATTTTAAAAATGAATTAATTTTTCACAAAAGTCAGTTTGCCAATTGAAGTAATTTTTTAAGAGCCAGTCAAAAGCAAATTTTGATTTTATTGGGAAAGCATTTATCGTCGAAGGCATCGACCCACGGAATTCAATAAATTGATAAAAGCAGACTAACTCGGGACTGCTGTATGGAGGAGCCCAACGACTTCCCTCCGTTGCGTGGCCCCGGGGAAAATAACAATGTGAAATTGGCGACAAGCGTCAATAAGCGAAGGCGCACGAGTACCCAGGACTCCGCAGATGGTGGGCGTAAGACTCAAGTAGTCGAAGATAAGCAAGAAGTGAGTCGACATCAAGCTGAAATTGAAAAATTGAAAATAAGACTGAAATCGTACGAAGATATGTTCGAGAGAGCGAAGAATGTTCAAGAAGCAGAACCGGTACAACAAACAAATAAGCAAAAGAAAGCTGTCAAACAAGCCATCCCAGAAGAAGCACTAAGTGCTGGAGGCGCTAACGAGAGCCAGAATTACTATGCAGCGCTGGACGGACTCCAAGAAGAAATGGAGGTTGATGAAAATATTCAAGGTAATGTTAGTCAAGATAATGATAATTTTATCCTCTATTTAAAAAATAATGATAAGGAGAAGAAACCAGCCCGTAGTTCTGCTGATCCTCCTCAAAATGTAACCAAGAATACAGAGAAAGTTCCGCCACTTAATGTGTTTGGTCAAAGCGGAAAGGATATGGTTCGGCTTTTGGCAGCCAAAAACAAATTAACAAATTTCGAGATTAAACGAATCAATTCCGAAAAGTGAACTATCAGAACGAAATCACTGGTTCATTCCAAATCAGCAAAAAATGCTTTAAATTCTGGGGAGGTTCCACACCTCACACATACCCCGAAAAGCGAGAAGAACCACACCTTGTTGAAGGGCTTGGACTGCGGAGTAGATATCGTCGATCTTCTTCAGGTGCTCAAGGAAGCTGCACCAGAAATCGAATTGATCTCCGTTAAAACATTCGCGACAAGAAGGTCGACGGTAGAAAAAAAATTTTTCACTTTATTTAGTGCAAATATCAAACAAGAGCAGTCCAAGTGCTCTTCAACAAATCACTTGGAATCCCGAGTGGTGAGGTGGGAACGCCTCCAGAAACGAGAAATCAACCAGTGTTATCGCTGTCAACGATTTGGGCATTCGGCTGCCAATTGCGAGAGACCAAGGAATGATAAACGATCCTCATATGGAAGATATGGCAAGTTTAGCTTAAAGAATAGGAAGCGGGTAAATTTCCTCTGTACTGACTCCAACGAGGACACAAGTTAGGAATAATGGGGAGCCCAGACCACAGAACAATACTCGAGCAATGGACGGACAAGACAAAGGAACAAGCGGATCATAGTGGAGATATTACAGAACTTGTGCATATGTCTCAGTACAAAACCCGAAACTTTAGAGGCCTTAGCAATCACATAGGAAATATGCGTTTCAAATTTAAGTTTGGAGTCAAAAGTAACTCCAAGGTCTTTGTACGTAGTAACTTCGGTCAATGCGGCCTCGTTTAGTATGTAGGTGAAGGCAATAGGATGTTGCTTAAGACAAAAGGACATCTTATGGCATTTATTAACATTGAGGTAGAGAAAATTGGACAAACACCAATTATTGAGCACATTCAAGTCCTCCTGAAGATACTGGCAATCAAGGGGCGACTTAATAGTCCGAAAAACCTTGAAATCATCCGCAAACAGTAGAGAGGGGGAAGAGACTATAGAGGGGAGGTCATTGGTAAACACGAGGAACAAGAGGGGCCCAAGGATTGAACCCTGAGGAACACCAGATGTAGGACAGAATGGAATAGACGTCGTTCCACCAAAACTAACATGACATGATCGGGTCAATAAATAAGACGAAAACGATGACAATAGTGAATTAGAGATTCCAAAAGCTTCGAGTTTACTGCAAAGAAGACGATGATTGACTGTATCAAAGGCTTTCGTGAAATCTGTGTATATTACATCGACTTGATATTTGTTGTCCAAACCCCTTGCAACAAAATCAGTGAACTGAATTAAGTTAGTGGACGTGGAATGACCCTT
This sequence comes from Odontomyia ornata, assembly GCA_963969285.1. NCBI lineage: Eukaryota > Metazoa > Arthropoda > Insecta > Diptera > Stratiomyidae > Odontomyia > Odontomyia ornata. The sequence continues at coordinate 491,455,962 of OZ017738.1, read as the reverse complement.
GCGAAAGCCATGCTGCTCACCAGCCAAAACAGAGCTCAACGGTTCAGAGAGTCGGTTGTGAACTAAACTCTCAAGCAACTTCGAAAAACAAGATATCAAGGATATAGGTCGATAATTACATACACACGAAGGATCACCACTTTTGAGGATAGGTACGATACGGGCATTTTTCCATTGAGAAGGAAAGGTTCCACTGCATAAGCTTAGGTTGAAGAGAAATGACAAGGAAGAGGAAAGCGACGAAGCTAAGGACTTGACAAAAATATTTGGTAGTCCGTCTGGACCAGGGCTGACGTTAGGAACAAGGGAATTGATTAAGGATTCAACTTCAAAAGGGTCAGTGCTTAGAGTTGCGAACGAAAAACTAAAGTTACCCGCAGAGATGGAGGGAGTGAATTCATGGAGGGGAGCGAAGGTAGAGGAAAAATATTGGGCGAATAAATCGGAAATTGACTGATGAGAAGAACATTCCACATTATCCCAGCGGACTGATGAAGGAAGATGAGATGTAGTCTTTAAAGACTTGATGTAAGACCAAAAGGGCTTAACATTGCTAAAATTGAGGGAAGCTTCCAGGCTGGAAAAGTAATTCTTCATAGCAATTTTTAATTCATTTTTGGCATCAGAACGCAACTTGCAAAAGTTGGATATATCCTTTGCTGCACCTGAGCGTTTAAATTCCCGACGCGCCCTATCCTTGGCATTTAAGGCAGTAAGAACGCGTCTTGTCAACCAAGGTTTAAATTTATTTTTACGGGCCGACTGAAGAGGTGTTAATCTACAGTTAGGGTAATGGAGAAGCCCATACAATTTAGTAAGAGCAGAATCGCAGTCAAGGTTTTGAAAGAACTGAAGCCAATCCACAGACGAGAGTGTTGCATTGATTGCTTCATAATTAGACCTGAAAAAATTTAATTTAGGAGAAGTGACAGGATTTTTTATGATAAGAGGAACTATAGTGAGGTTAATAGAAAGAGGAGGATGGTGTTGATCAGGAGAAACATAGGGAAATAAGGCAGGAGATACAGACAGATGATGAGCAGAAACATTCGAAAGAACTAGGTCGAGGAGTCGATCATTAGTATTACGGACTTGGTTAAACTGGGACAGAGCACATAGAGAAAGAAAGGAAGAAATGGCAAGGGAAGACGCATTAGAAGATGAAATGGAGGAAACAGTTGTGCCAGCCCAATCAACGGCAGGTAGATTGAAATCACCACAAACAAGGATTCTGGATTGAGGATGGCGTAGTATGAAGTAAGAAGCGAGATCATCAAAGAAAGACTCATATAATTGCAAGGAGGAATTACAAGGAATATATACAGAAAAAATCAGTAAATGCGCGTTATTAGGTAAGGCTATTTTGTCCAATACACATTCTAAGGCATGGGAAAAGTTAAAATCAGTACAAAGGGAACTAGACAGAGAATTACTGACGGCAATCAAGACTCCGCCACCATCAGACTTATTTGTGGCATTAAGATCACGGTCACACCTATAAATAATGTGATCAGAGAACAATTCTGAATCGAGAATAAAAGGTTTCAGCCACGTCTCAGAAAAACATATGATGCTATCGTTCCTGAGGTAATAAGAAATAAGAAGATCTTCAAGCTTAGTCCTTAAACCTCTAACATTTTGATAAAAGATGGGTGAAAGTTGGAACTATGAAGAGCGTTGACATTATCCAAAATAAGTTGACTAGCTTGCTTACGGGATTGAAAGTTAGATCTATAAACAGTGTTGACATTATCCAAAGTTACGTAATGACTGAGGGCTGCTTTGGTTTCCGAAAATTTCTTCTTCCCACCGAAACAAATTCCTTAACAAGCGCGCCCGAGGTCCAGAAGTTCTGGTGAAGAATTTGTTAGAAGTCAGCATCTATGTCAATTTTGAATGAAGCGAGGTAACGCTTTTCATCTGTGGGCTTTCTGCATAACAGAAACGGAGGTGTTTTTTCGAATTTGCGTATGATGAAATCGTGAATTTGCTCACACGATGTTTTTGAAGCGAACCGCGAAACAAAGACACGCAGTGGTGGTGTCACAACTTGTAGAGGCTGAGCATGTTGAAGTCTAGGCACATTGAAATTAGCAACCAAGGTGTTACTTGATAGATCCTGACGCTGGATTCCAGCAGAGAGCAAGCTAGCACTTGGTGAGATGGATGGTTGAATAGAATTGTTAGTCACAGCACCAGGAATGATAGGTTGAGTTCCTGGCAAAGGCGGAGGAATCGCCACCATTATAGAGGAAGTGGTTAGATTTGAACTATTGAGTGGCGAGTGCTTGGGTTGAGACTTGCTTCTAGTCACAATCGTAGACGTCTTCTTAGCCGGTGATGGAGGTTAATCGATGTGATATTGTCAAAAGATGTTGGGGGAACTGGCGATGAGGGGGTCAACACACGAGGATATGCTGTATTAAATTCCGTGGTAGTTAAATCTCAAGCTCAAGGAGGAGCTCAATTCCTTGTTTGGAATACTCAAATTGAACAGGTTGCATAATTATTATATTCTTGCTGGTGACGTGAACGCCAAGCATACATCATGACTGAACGCCACCAATAATCTCAGAGGTGTATTCCTGAAATCGTGGATGACAGAGAACCAAATTGAATACAGGTGCAATCTATATGGGTCGGAGTTCCCAACATACCCTAGGACAAATTCATATTTGGACCTCTGCATTGCTGATGCAAGACTTGAATTCAACTTTAGTAGTCCTCAACGGAAATTGCAGGTGCTTCCTTATGATAGCGACCATAACGCAATCGTAATGGAAATCAATCATCAAAGGGATGATTTATTCCTTATTCCATTCAAAAAACAGACTGGGGAAAGTTTCAAAAGAAGTTTAATCGAGAGTACCAGAAGCAATGTCCCCCTTCTGATGATGGCAACTATTGCTCAATGGTTCCTAATGACAGGAATCTAACTAACGATGAAATAGATGTCTATTTGTCGAAGTTAGAGAAGCTGACGTTGGAAACGATTGAGAAAGTAGTTCCCAAGATTAAACATCGAAACAATATGGAAGGATATGAAACACCAACCACGCAAGGTTAAAAAGATTGAAAAGCCTTCTTCTCACACGCGTCAACAATATTTATCGACGATTTTTGGACTACAACCATCCCTCGTTGACTTTGTTGAAATTACACCTAAAGAATGTCCGGAACTTAATCCGTTCATACTTCAGGAGTGAGGTCAGCAATCAATGGGCGGAAAAACTGAGGGGTATTAGCCCACAGGATCCAGACGGCGTGTTCACGAAAGTGAATAGCATATTCCGCAAGAAGTATCGAATCTTGAAGTCACTAGTGATGAGATAAATCTTCTCGATAGGGTTGGTATCGAAATTGATAGTACGACTCCGGATAGGAATGGAAACAGGATTATATGTGATGAATTGCATAAACTTGCCCTGATTGGAACATATTTTGAATTGGTTCATCTGCCGAACCCAGAGAGAAGGAAAGAAATATTTTCAGAGATCGTTGAAGCAAAAAAAGTTTCCGACTTCAAATCAAGCCTGAACGGCCAATCTTCACTTCAATGAAACATTAACATCTGGCCTCATACCGAGCTTGAATCTTATTGATTATTTTGTCAGCTATGAAGACTTTTGTTTCATATTTCGCAGGATAAACAACAAGAAATCATGTCGTACTGATGGTATTCCAAATGTAGTTCTCCGACATTTGCCTGAGGTTGCTATTAGGAATTATTGCATATTGTTCAAAACATGTTAAGCAATTCATATTTCCCAAATGAGTGGAAAAAGGTCAAGGTATTTCCGATCTTGAAGAAAGGAAATGAATCTTCATGCCCCAAAAGCTATTGCCCAATCAGCTTACTGCCTAACATCAGCAAAGTGTTTAAAGTGATACTCAACAGAGCCTTAAACGCCCACATTGAGGAATATGAGTTGATGCCGAATTGTCAATTTGATTTTCGTGCCAGGCATTCGACCACACATGCAATAATGAAAGTAACCTCAGACATCTGTTGGAAACTAAATGATAGAGAATCTGTTGGAGCATGTCTCATTGATATGGAGAAAGCCTTCGATACGGTGTGGTTAGATGGACTAGTTTTTAAATTCCTTCAGGACAAGTTCCCCAGACACCTTGTCGCCATGATGTGTAATATGTTATACGGGAAATCGTTTGCTGTAATTGCTGGAAATCTGACAACAATGCGCGAATTCAAGGTCTTGAATGGTCTACAGCAGGGAACATTTAGTGTGCCTCTGCTCTTCTCAATCTTCACTCGCAAGCTATTGAACGGCTTTGATTTTAACGTCTCGCCTACGCGATCATTGGTAGCGTTTGCTGATGATCTGATCATCTATACGGCAGACCGAAAAGTTACAATAGTTCAGAGAAATCTCCAAAAAATGTTCAATGATGTGCAGCTGTACACTGACAATTGGCGAATGAAAATCAATGCGCAGAAGTGTTAAACAATCTTGTTTCGGACAACGCTGCAAGGGCTCAGTCAAGACCTGAAGCGTAATTGGAAAGATTTCCACATCATGGCTGGTGAGGGTAGTTCAGCACGAGTTCCACATAAATCCTGTGTTCGATACCTCGGAGTGTATCTCGATCAGTATCTGTACTGTACCGAACATGTCAAAATCATGCTCAGTAAGGCACTAAAAGTAGTCATGGCCCTACGAAGACTTTTTCATTCCAGATACATTGATCAAAAGGTCAAAATCATCTGTTACAATACCCTGGTTAGACCAGTTTTGACATATGGATGTCAGATCTGGTACAACCAGAGTGCTAGTACTATGGAAAAATTAAGAGTTTTCGAAAGGAAATGTCTTCGTGCATGTATTGGTTTGTACAGAAAGCCTGAGACGGATTTGAAACATTATATATCGAATAGAAAATTCATCAAACTGCTCAAGTGACAACAGTCGATATCTTTATATTGAAACTTCTTCGAAATCATATCGCAAGATCTGTGACTGTGAGTGAAAACCCTTGGATTTCACAGCCGTTCCATCCTACAGACGGGTATATAGCGACTTGCCTCGCTACTGGCTTCGTTCCTCCAGCAGCATTCGTGTATTTGGACATGAATCGATATGTTTTTGATTCTGACGGCGTCCCAGTCATATATCACATATATCGACGGACCACCGATAAGAAAATATAATATCCTCCGAATTTGAGTTCACGAGACCAACAATTTCAATGGAAATATTCATTTGCTAGATTCGTTGAAGCTGATTGAGCTGAAACGGGGCGTGTTTATTTTCGTTTTGGTGTTTTTCGTTATTTAGTTTTTGAGTTTCAGCTCATTATTGCTACATTTCGTGTTGTTGTTTATTTGTGTTAAAAATTAGGTATAGGTTAGATATATGTTATGTTTATTATATTAGGTTAGAGATAAGGTTAAACGCGTAGGTTAGGAATATTGTGATAGAATTATTAGTATAAGATAAAGTTTTTGATTGAATTTTATTAGAATTAAGTTAAAACATATTAGGTGTACGATCAAAGTTCACTGTTGTGTTTAAATTATAAATAATTTTAGGATAGTTTTGGTTGGTTTTTTCTCCTTTTTCCAATTGAATTATAAAATATGTAATAATCTTAATTTATTTGAATTTGCTATGGTTTTTTTTATGAAATGTGTTTAATTAATAACTTATAAATTTAGAGAGCAATTTGGGTCATTAAGTTTTTGTTTTGTTTGGAATTTGCTTTATATTCTTTGAAAATTTATATCGATTAGTATTGAATAAAGCGCTTTTGACTTGGACTTTGGCTATAGTGCTACGAAAGAGGATATGAACACTCATTCTATAGTATTAGGCAACGATTTTCTTGAAGGAGTCAAAAGAATTTCATTTTAAAGAATACCAAAATCTAAATTTTAATATCAAAACTTACGTGTAATACTGTTAGTATCTGCTGTATCCTTGATTGGACTGCCATAAAATTTTTGCATAATCAAAAGTAATATGTTCTTTAACTTTAATAACTGACACCCACACACATATTGAATGACAGGGAAAAACTAGGCTACTCGATTTACATATTCTTCAGATGGGACCTAATGACAAGTAAGCTTAATGATTTGGCGAAAATAAAATATTTTTACCTATGATATCCTCGTTCAATAAAGCAAAAGAAAATGAACGTATGAAATCGATAACCTTCTTTCCTATGGAAGTCCGTTTAAAACAGTTTCTGACAATATAATTGTGAAAATTGCAAAGTACTAAAGCTAGAAACACAAAATTTTACATGTAGGTGTAAAGTGGTGCTCTCTTGAAAGTTCAATCACAAAAAAAATTTTATGTGGTATTTAAGGGGGGTCTCCCCAGATAGGGGAGTGGCCCCCGAAAAAAATTTTTATCAAAGGTAGTCAATATGGGTATCATATGAAAGGTCTTGATGAGAACTTTTCAAAACAGGTCTTAAACTGCCATTTTTAGCTTCAGGGGGCGCACAGGAAGGGGAAATACACGAGAAATTTGTGTGTGTCCCCCTCGCGATTGGACACCTGTTATCCGAAAAATCTGAAAAAAATCATAGGGGTAGATGTTTATGAGTACAAGCACAACAAATACCTTAGTAGTCAAAATTCGCCCAACTTTGTTAATAATAGTATGATATTCGAATTTCACATTTTCCCCAATAAAATCGTATATGTAGTACCCTTAAACTCAACGAAATTCGATATTCAAGTAGCTAATACTCTGCAAGTTTGATGAAAATCGGATCATATTCGCGAAAGTTATAGCCATTGGAAATTTCTGCAATTACAACGACAATAACATATGTTTTTGGTATTTTATGGACTTCCCATCGGTTCAGACACTGCAATTTTGATTTGATCTTCTTAAGATTTCCAGATAAGATTTATAACAATACATACTATTTGGAATTCATGATTTGAGTGATTGTTGTTAGTTTGGAACAAAATGCCGACCGTTGAAAATGGAGAAAAAATGGATTTTCCTTTAAACGTGCACACCTCTTTGATATGTTTCTTGACTGTATTTATTGTTGGTGACCGTATTTCGGGGAGGTTGGGTACAAAACCCTTCTGACATGAGCGTAGGTCTGTCTACCCAACTTGTTTTATTTGACTGCCGGTTAGAAAATTGAGTAAGTTAATGAATGTTATAAAAAAGTTGGATTTTGATGGTTGCCGTACATTCACCATTGTTTTGAAGTTAACCTATGAAAATTGTGTGTGCACAAACTACTATACACTACTATCTGTTTTGCGATGTACATACATATTATACCAGACTGTTCTGTTAATTCCTAATTGAACAATTTTTAATTTTCGCTTGTACTTATATTTTCGAATATGCTGTGATGAATTGTTTATCGAACTTCCAATGCATCTCTTGCATACGAAATTCCTAAGAATAAAATTTTAATATGAATCATTTCAAAGTTGGTTACGATATTCACCCATTACTGCTGGTAAATTCTTGAGTTTGTTACGATTAATTTCGGCGAGAAAATGTTTCACCGAACAGAAATAATATATGTGCATAATTTGCATACATTGCCAAATTGAATAATAGACGAACGGTAATCTCTAAGCAAATGCTAGCACCGTCTCTGCCATTTAGTGATTGAAAAATTTGATAAAATTCAAAAAGAATTACTTCAGTTCCTTAAATTGAAAATCAATTAAGCTTATTGAATGCCATTGCAAAACGCATTTTTATTGAAGAGCGAGGGTCGATAATTATTTCTTGAGTAGAGTAGATATGAGGATTCAGAAGGACTCGATTTAGCTACTTACCATTCGTTGTCAAATAAATAAAAAAAAGCTTTGCTAAGAATATGGTTAAATCATGTCACCGCGAAACAACTGTGCTTGATCGTATCGCTCACTCACGAGCAACGATAGAAATTTCTGATTTGATTATGGCGGCTTACGCGAACGTAATCGTTAGAAGTTCCACAATATTTATGCGAACATGACGGTGGCTATGATGGCGATGGTGATGATGAAAATCTTTCAAAATAGCACATTGACCAATCGGTTTGTAAAAGTACTTTGCGCGGTAACTAGGCAGCATTGTCTCTCCACTAAAGTTCAATGACACCGCCGCGCTGCCTCACATTAGAGCTGGTGGAGCTACAACAATCCAACTTACGATCTTTTCGCTGTCTTCAGCAGCTTCATGAAGAAAATAATAGGAATGAGTATTGACGGTGTGTGAATATGTGGAAGCAAACAAAAACAACGTTCAACATAAAATTACACGGTCAACCGACACTACGGCCATAAATAGAAGCAAATGGGAAGAAATGTGGGGTAATGAAATTAGTTTGGTTATGATTCAGTCGACTCAATTGGAGTTTGCATGGGCTTAGAACGAGAAGAGATGTATGAGAACAAGATTAATAAATTTTTCTGAGGGACTTAGACGCAAGTCAGTAGTTATTGAATTCCAATCATTTGTTCTCGAATCTCATGCACAAATAATAACGACTGATAATTTTGTGGGAATACTCAGTGCCCTCTCACACAGGCCCAAAAGCGAATGCATTATGTCACATTTATACCCATTGACCTGTTCTTTTAGACTGATTGAATAGCTGTTGACAGTTCCTGCGGTGACTTCATGTACTTTAATTGCTTTCTCTCTGGGCCTGAGTAAGCAGTCGTTGGAATGTTCTACAGGAACCAATTTTGATAGTTTTTCATAATATTTCAGCAATAGGACGCTAGCAGATTTTCAACGCTAGTATTTATATTATATTTATATTGCATAGAATTAACAAAGTCGGTCTTGATAGAAGTGGGTTCATATTCAAAGGATTTGGTTTCAACCTAGGGGGTGTATCTTAGGGGTGTTCAAGCAAAAAATATTTCGATGTTTTTTGTTGCGATACAACGGAGACCGCCATCGGCGTTTCTCGATACATAAAAAAAACAATGTTTTCGATGCATCAAATCAAAGACACGTATATTTTTTCATATTCAGAGATCAAGTGTCACGTATAACGGGTTCATCCCTGGTGGCGCAAATAACACTTTTACATTCAATAGATATTACGATGAAGAATAGCTAATTAAATCAAAAATCTTAAAATATGTATATCTTGTACTTTTGCTTAATTGTTCTAATAATTATCGATGAAACATAATTCCCATTGAACTTATGATAAGACGAAATAAAAACTAAAATTTTTCTTAGCTCAAAATCTAACCCAGGAAAAAATTGTTTATAATATAAATTATTATAAAATTAACGCACCTTTACTCACGTTCGCTTAGACAATTTCGCCTAGAAAAGTGCACACAAGAATTGTCACTATGATTTTAATTTAATGTAAACCTACAAAGAACACAAATATAAACTGCAACAAACCTAAATTGAAATTCATTTGAAGATGCTGACGATAAATAGTATGTAGTGAAATATAACGAGTATATTAGAATTTGGCGAGCTTTGTTCACGAATATGATGGCACACGCGATTGAGAGGGCCTTTTTGTTTATTTTATATTTTTTTGTGGTTGGGAGATGAAGGCTATTAACTCCCTAAGTGTGGGATTCCCAAGCACACCAGGTACTATGGACTACCTCTTAAACACCTCCCCTGAAACTGTTTAGCACATTACTTCGGGCTAGGCCTGATTTTTCTTTGCCTAGAGGGTTCCTCAGGATCCAGATCTCCTTTCTGGAAGCAAGGAAGTGCAAGGGATTCCTAGAAAAGAGATCCTCTGCCCTCGGCGCCTTCTGACGCTCAAGTATGCCTTTGTATCCTCCAGGACGGCCTTTACATAGTGTGCTACCTGGTTCTATTTGTCAACGGACGTAAGCATCTTTCTGATTATGGTCTCTGGCGAGAGCGCTCTAACATCATTAAAGAGGTCACCACGCTGCCTGTCTCATCTTTTGCCGTTAAAAAAATGGCTTGCATCATCCCTCTCCTCCGCAAGACACATTGTCGAGAGATCTTGACTTACCAATCTTATCTAGGTAAGAGCGAAAACATCCACGCTCGGTCAAGAGTGGTACCCCGATTTTCTCGGAAAAGCTCATCTTCGAGTCTATCAAGACCAAGTATTTCACTGCGTTTTTTTTGATTCTACCAACATAATCAACCGTGACTCTTCTGACAGCTCCAGCGTGAGGAGCCCATCATACAAGCTGTTCCACAAGTCAGGGCCAAGAATAAAGCCCTGAGCGGCACCCAATGTAATTTCCATCCACAGCCGACATTCGTAGAGCAGGCGACGCTCCTTCAGAAAGTCCCTCAAAATCCGCGTCAGACATTTTGGTACTTGTAAAGGATTTTGCAGTGCTATTAGAATATCCGTCCATCTAGCGGAGTTGAAATCATTTCCGACATCAAGAGTGACCAGCAGGACAACCCATCGGGTGGCACTGCTATGCGCCTCTGCGGACTGGACCGCATTCACCACCGATAGCGTCAATGGTGGAGCGACCTGTTCTAAAGCTATATTGCCGTGGGGATAGGTCCCCAGCAGCATGAATCGCGTCAGTAAGTCTTCCCTTGATAAGTTTTTCGAACGCTTTCCTGGCCGTGTTGTTGCGAGCGAACAAATACCACCTTATATACATAATGCGCGCTATGCAAGTGATAATTCGGGATTTTCCTTCCCCCTTGCTAATCAGCACGAGTCTCGCTATCTTCCAGCACTCCGAGAATATTTCTTCACGCAAGCAAGCGTTGAACGTACTGAGCAGAAAGTCAGGGAAACAGTAGTGTACCATCCCAACGAACTTCTCTACGTCCATCTTAATACACTTAAAACAATGAGGAGGTACAGCTCTTCGCCGTATCCTGCAGATAATCTAGCCAATTCTTAATTTGCTTTGCATTTGTTGTGTCTCTTTTTCAGGAAGGTCGACGATGGCCATACATTGCTCGCTGGTGTTTGCTTTGGTGGGCCTTTTTTACCCCAGTTAAGTTAGGGAACTCACTTTTAATTGCATCTTCGACGTTGGTCGCTTTCTTGCCGCAGTCAATGGTTCTCTGTTGTATTTCTGTTTCTATACTATAATGTTAGTTTAAATTAACTTTTAATTTTCTGCACATGTTTTTAGGTCTTTGTAAAAAATTTTTTACAAAGGCCTACTAGTTTCGCGACCTGTCTGTCCGTCCGCCCGTCTGTCCATCTGTCCGTGTGTCACAGCTGATTTCCTCAGAAACTATAGAAGCTAGAATGCTCAAACTTTGTGAAAAGGTCAGAAGTGATTATCTCTTAAAAGTTAAGGCCTTAGGAAAAATTTAAAAAATTTTTAAGGAGGGTCCCCCCTAATAACGAATTGGCCCTTAAAAATTTTTTTTCTCAAAGGTAGTCGAGTGGGGCAAAAATTTAAAATTTACAAATCATACTATTGTTAACAAAGTTGAGCGAATTTCAATTCCTAAGGTATTTGTTGCCCTTGTACTCATAAAGGCCCACGTTCATGATAATTTTCAGATTTTTCGGCTGAAAGGTGTCCAATCGCGAGGGGGGGGGGGACACACAAATTTTGGGTACATTTTGCCTTCCCCTGGACCCCCTAATTCATAAAATGATTTTTTTATTTCAGATTCTAAAAGTTCTAATTAAGACCTTGCATTTGATACCCCACTCGACTACCTTTGATAAAAAAATTTTTTAAGGGCCAATTCGTTATTAGGGGGGACCCCCCTTAAAAATTTTTTAAATTTTTGCTAAGGCCTTAACTTTTGAGAGATAATCACTTCTGACCTTTTCACAAAGTTTGAGCATTCTAGCTTCTATAGTTTCTGAGGAAATCAGCTGTGACGCACGGACAGATGGCCAGACGGACGGACGGACAGACGGACGGACAGACGGACGGACGGACAGACGGACAGACAGGTCGCGAAACTAGTAAGTCTTTGTAAAAATTTTTTTACAAAGACCTAATAAAATAAATCGAATTTATATGCCTTTACACCCCAATGAATGAACGTGATTTCTAGTAGGTCACTATAGAACAAAGTGAATAGGATTATCCCAAAGAATTCAACTTCCAAATGTAAAAAATTGTCATATTCAAACTAAAAAAAACTGCACCAATATACAATTAGAAAATTGTTAACATTGAAAGGAATAGCAAATGAGATCATGAAACACAACATTTCTTACATTTTTGTTTAAACCTTATTTTCATGACTATATAAACGCAAACTTTAACAAGTTTTTTAAATATTTATTCATTTCTAATTGATTTCTATTTGGCATTGTGATTTATCATCTAAATGAAGCTCATTACTGAATTTCTTTACAACATGTATGGGCAGCACATGCCATACACCGATTTTCAACTTCATTGGCTGTGGCAACGACGCATCTTCAACTTCGACTTATAAATTTCGCATACCGAAAAAACCATTTTTTCAGGTCGAGTGAAATCTAAATCACGTGACAATTAGGCAGCATATCAAACTCAACTTCAATGGCTTGTATGTAATTCTTTTAAGACATTTCCGGCGTCGCGTTAAAAACATTACTATTCATTCGTTTAGCTAGATTTCTGCTAACACCAGTTTTATCGAAGGCGCCTTTGTTGACGGGAGCGTCGTTTCTAGCTCGATAATTCGGTTTTCATCAAGAATACATTCCGATATACGCATTTCAAGCAATTTTTTTATTTTTAATTGAATTCACTAGAAATATTTCTCGCCTCCAAAAGAGTTTGGGACGGTTGTTGGTGATGCAGCGGATAACAACAGAGGTCGCCGGCTAATTCACTTATCGCAATTGCAACTGATACAATTCAAAAGCTTGTCTAAGATTCTACTGCATATACGAGTACCTTAATGAAATCTGCTTTGATGTACTTATTAGCGTTTGCATCCAGCTATAAGCAGGCTACTAAATCAATCTTCAGTATTGTAGGTCTGTTGAGTTATTGAGTGCGAGACATTATTACTTTGTTTCTAATTTATGAGAAATAATCTGTACGGCGCAAGGAGCATTCTTAATATCGTACCTAACCTATGCAAATCGACTCACTGGCTTGGGTCCCTCGAGGGTCTGCCCCATATCCACGTGTGCTCTCGAATGTGGGCTTCCACGGTAGCTGGCCAACTGAGGAAGCATAACATCTCGAATACGTTGATCCAACGGCGTCATGACCTGTGCATTCCTGTACAAAAAACTCCTTCCTGGTTTTGAGCTGCCCCACGTCGTAGCTTCGGTTTCTGTGTATTATAAATTATGTCAGTAATCGTTCACACTAAATAACTGGAATTTTGACACAAATTACCCTAACCTCACGGAATAATCCGATGTCCCGCAAGTACCAGGTGTTTTCTTTCCCACACGGTGGCGATTCAGTGGCAGAGATGTCATGCAACACTTGCTAGCTGATCGCATGTGTGTAGGAATGACGGATCTCTGTCGGGTATCGCTCCACGGGATCGCCGGTTATGACGACTGTTTGTGACATAATATTGCCGGCCAAATAGCATACGCGTTGCGGATCCATTTTGCGGGTGCCTATGAAAATGCATCGGCTGATGCATTTGCTGCCTATGCATATGCGTCGGCTGATGCATTTGCGGGTGCATTGGCTGATGTATCGAGTAGTTCTTGGGGCGAACTGCTCAATGACTGAAAATAACCGCCTTAAATTTGTAGGTGAAAAAATCATGGAAGCAGATTCCATAACAAATAACTTGGAGGTTGAAATTCGTTGAACTTTACTAATCATAGTGAGATTTTGAAAATGTCACATTTTGACATTTTCGCCAATAAAACTGTATTAGTATCATTAAATTGGATCAAATCAGATGTTTAAGTAGTCCCTTAAAAAGATCCTTATATTCTGTAAGTTTCAATAAAATTTACAGAAGTGATAGCCGTTTCAATTTTCTCCAATTACAACAATCATACACGGTTTTTCTACCACATGGGCTTTCCATCGAACCTTCGTATCGTAGATTAAGTACAAAACCCTTTTGACATGAGTGTATTTTTGTCTACTAGACTTGTTTGATGTACTAATTGGTTTTCAAAACCGTTCTGGCTGAAGCACTCTCTTGCTGCTTCAAATTGTTTTGAGTGTTCATATATACTACCGTCTTCATAAAGTTGCAGTGAAAAAGACAGTTTTATCTGTATTATTAAAATTATTTTTTGCATCAAAACTTTAAAAAGATGAGTCAAATCGCGTTTGCACACTCAAAGAAGCAAGACCCGATGGCTTTTCAAGAAGAAAGAGAATTGGCCTGCGGATATCAAATAAACAAATAATTGACTAGATTACTATGTTTTTCATTTAACACTGAAGAAGTGAACACACTTTCGAAGTTATCTATACTAGTATACGAGTATGTCATACAATTAATAAAATAGTGTTTTTCTTGGAAATCAAAGCCAACTTTGATTGTTTCATAAATTTTAGTGGTTACAGCTTCTATTATTTCTGAGAAACTCGAACTGATAGATCAAGTGACAGTTTCTGATTCAAGTAGGACCGCCCATTCACAAAGCCCTAAAATACGAGTATTTAAGAAGAAAGATCAAAATTTTGGAAAGATACCTGTATTTTGTTTTATTGCTTGGAGGCACGGGTTTTTCTTTTAGTTCTTTAGGTTTTGATTGGATCCCTGCGTTCACTAAATCTGAATTTTTTTATAAATTGTTAGGCATGTTTTCAGGCAATGACGGTCAGGATTTAACCATTTTCTTCATTATTTTATCTAAATGGAAGCTTTCAACTTTGTTGAGAGATGTGTATGAGTTTAACTTGCTGGGGCTTGATGTCCTTAAAAATATTGAAATGTTTTACTGTAAAGATGCTCACTAAAATCACTAAAAACCTGCAGAAGAGAATATTTAGAGAAGTGGATTTGGAAGACTTCAATGATTTCCAAATCAAACATACGTCCCGTCGCCTAGTAGTTTAGATGAATTTTGTGACTGTCCTTTGCAAAACTTGTCCGGAATAGGACAATGTCGGTCGTTTGAGATGAAACTAGAAATTTCTCCTGGTGTAACCACCACATGGGCAACATGAATTGCTAGCGGAAAGTTATTTGAGAGACAGAATGCGATGACTGCTGGTGCAGCAAATACGAAAAAGTGAAAAAATGGTCTGGGTGGCTTCGGGAAGATGATTTACAAAGACTGGCAGCGAGAGAACGAAACAAAAGCAAATAGCCACCAATAACAAGCTCAACGGCTTACTATTTGCTTGAAGATAGAGGGCTAGCGGAGAATTGAATCGTTGGAAGGAGCGCCGGCGATGGATAAAAAAGGAGACAATCAGCATATCGGCAGCCGGTGCGCGATGTCGCATCGTAACCCTCCATTTATAGAAAAGGATTCTGAAAACGACAGCGGTTCAACGTACATTGTAGAGCAGATTGGTAGTGTGAAGCCATCGCCCTTCGCAATATTGGTGGCACGGCCAGTATTGAAGTCTCTCGAGTCCGGAAAAGTGGAAAAGAGGGAAACGGTGCTGCTTTGTTGGGAGGACATGGAAGTGTCCCTTGTTTCGCTGTAGTCGCCATTGTAATAGCTATTTGTGCCTTGCGGTTAGTTTTAATTGAAGTTGGCAAAATTGTCTTGCAAAATTTCCTTTTTAAAAAATCGTCAAGTATCGGCGCATACTAATTCGCGTTTGGTAATTCATAAACGATGCAATTAGCCAGCGAAATTGTGGTTTCTCAAAGAGCTTTTCCGAGACATTGAAAAGATCGAATGTGTTTTACATCCTGGAGACGATTGCTCCGCGAACCTTTCCATTGCCGCCATTTTGAGCTTAACGCAAGCGGTTGTGTGACATAAAAGTGTAATTTTCCTGTTTGGATTTTTTTCTCAAGTTGAACATAAAATCGATGCACACAATCTAAAAGATAAATCCGAAGACTGCGCTCGGTTGTCTACTAATGAGTACCAACTGTAGTGTTGTCAAAGTGCGAAAATATGTTGTATCCCGAGAAAGCTGATTGTGCGTGAATATTAAAATTAAAAGTCGCTTGACCGTTCAATTGACCCGATAGCCACGAGATTGAAAGTTGAGAAGAAAATCTGCTTGACAATTTTATGAATTGAAATAGTCGGGAAATGATGTGCAGTGCTACAACTACATCGGCGTGGCTGGCGGCGAGTGGTTGTGTGAGTGAGTGGGAAGTGGGCAGCCGGCGAGCGGCGTGTGTGGCAGTGTTGGTGTGACGTGTGTGATGCAGCCTTTTGTGAAAAAAGATAAGAGAAATGAAATGCTTGGAATCTCTTTGAAGGAGTGATAAAAATAGTTGGGGACTGCAAGTGAAGTTTATTTATTAGCGCTGCCAGGTGTAAGAATGTGAGAGCATGTGGTTTTGTTTAGCGCAGAGCGGTGTGTGCGTGAGTGCATAATCGTTGGGGAATTACGGGAGTCGAGTGGATGTGTGTAGATGCAATTATTTGAATGACATTTGAAGAAATGTTACAAAATGAGGTCTCGATGGAGACTGCGGAAATTATTGCAGCCGAAATGTGTGCTAAGTGTTGCGTTTGTTGCTTTATTTGATTGGTGTTGGTATCTCCAATATGATCGGAAAAATCGGCGGAACGGGCTTCGATCAAAAGTTTCGATGGTGGAAACTTACATCTGCAATTACTTTAAGTGAGTTATATCGTGAGCTTTAGAAAGAAATGTTTCCAATGCACGGAAATTTTGTTGCGTGTTTGTCTGACTCCCACGAGGGACCGGAAATGGATAAATGCTCCCCACTTCCACCCACGATGCTGATAAATGTTTAATACCAATTATGACAGTCCCAACAGTGTGAACATAATTTAAGTTATTTGAACAGTAACATGCAAATTCAGAAGATCTGAATTGGAAAAGTTTGATTCCGGTTTTATTATTTTTTTGATGAGGAGTTATTTGTAATCGGGCCAAATAATTTAAGCACAGAGCCGATGTAAACACAATCATATATTTATGTTTTCACTTTGAATAACTCCAATTGGCAATTATTTGGCCGAAAATAGTTCTTCTATAACGCAAATTAAATTTGGCACTTACTATGATTCACAATACTGCACCGTTCATTAAAAACTCAGAAAGCGCGGCTTTGCTGTCTTTGTAGTGTGCATTTATTTTGCTTCTGTATTTAATTTGTCGTATGAATGAAACTTGCCTTGCCATTGTATATTACACAATGTATTATGTATTACACTAGTTCCAACTTCCGAAAATCTTCAAACACTCAAAAATACCGAGGCCTCAAAATAAGCCAAGATTTGACGTTTGCTTTGCTTCTATTTTTACCGGCAACCTTGACTTGGTTTTCGTTTTGTGTTCATTAACCTTTCCCACTTGGTTGTTGGTTCGTTTGGCTTTGTTGTTATTTGATGCTGGTAATGACATCACCGTCACTGGAATCCACAAGAATCTGATCCGTGCTTGTATTCAGTCCGCGATAAGTCTAATGCTGCTCGAGTACCGTGCCATCGAGCAATTGGGATTCGCGGATTCTCCTGGCAATGGCAATTCTCTTGAATCATCCATCGATGGTGTGTTCCGTTCTGTGCGTCACTTTTGCTTTTGTTTTCATGCGAGTTTTCCCTTCCACCTTGTAATTTCGAAAACGGCTTGTTTATTTTTTGCTCTTCTCATTGTCGGATTCTCCGCGAACGCTGTATGCAGCACTAATCCGCGATAAATGAGAGACAAATACGAAAAAAACGCATCCAACGGTCAGCCATTTTGGATTGTTGAAGCGACATTCGAGTGCTGGTATCCGTCCGCTCGCGGATTAACTGTATCGTTTTTGGGTGGAAATGTGTCGTGAAAATAGATGAAATCGTGTGAAAATCGTAGCGATAAGTGAAACGGTGTGAGAATCAATGTAATACGGATACTGGCAATGTGGGAAAGTAAGAAAGTTTGGATAAAGTCAAAATAGTTAGCAGAGAATGTGAAAATTGTTGGAAGTGGAAGAGACGTGATTGGTGTGAATGTGTGGGTTGATGGAAGGATAGTAGTGGTGAAAGAGGTATTGCAGTGTGGGTTTGGAATTGTAACAGAATCGAATGGCGTAAACAAACGTCAGCTGGTGTCGGTCAATTTGTTGGGGTTTTCCCGACGGCGATGATTCAATGAAGCCTGCTGGGAAAGTTGTGTCAAGATTATAAGAGAGAATAATAAATTCGTGTTAAACAGAAGTAAATCAATTTATGTTAAGTATTAGTCTTTGGAGAATGTAAAGTGAGTAAATCAATTTATGTTAAGTATTAGTCTTTGGAGAATGTAAAGTGACTACAATTAAATGCAATAGTTAGTATTCCTCCATTGACTGGGAAGCAGAGAATAATGGCATATCTTCCATTTAACGACCCGTCTAGAAGCATGACAGACGGATGGGAAGTTGAAAGAATATTGGTCTAATCGGCGGGGAATGGTATCTCACTTTTGTTTTCATTGAAGACGTAAAGATGGGTACGATAGGGAATTACGAGAATGTAGTAGGCTGGCTGCGTGTGGATATGAATGGGCCCATGCAATAGTAGGAGCAAGAGATGTGAGAGCGATTAAGCGGAAATTGATTTCGAAAATGGGGAAATAACAAAATGGGTAATGCAGGTCGCTGTCACTTTTGCATGGTGAAAAAAGCTTTGAAGCTTCTTTTCGACTGATGCTTTAAATGGTGAGAAAGTGAATTTATAAATAAGTTTCTGCTTAAAGAACGAACAAATCGCTTTAAAATAGTGAAAATTAATCAACAATTTGAATAAGCATAATATGCTCCTACTAGAAGGGTATTATATGAAACGTGTGAAATGTAGGTTTGCTTTTATCTTAAGGCACTCATGAATGAACTCATCAAACCAATTCAATCTAACGTATACCAAACGCATAAAATTAGGAAAACGGAAACATATTTTCTGGTATTGTATTTTGAATTACAGATATATTTTTTTTTCGTAGCAGTACAGTCCTTTTCGACTTTCGCTTAGAGACAGAGTATCTCATTGTCATGATCGAATATATCGGCACTCCACAAGGTGATATGATCATTATCACGCTTTGGCCGTGTGTCCGTCCACCCAGCTGCGATACTGCTCTGGCGATACGTTCTGATTTTAAACCAGCACGTATCATAACTGAACAGGCTGATAGTCCGTCCCATAGTATACTCAACTAGTACCCATTTTCATTTACCCTGTGTTGCACACTTTTTGAATTTTCCCAGGGGCGTTACAGCTGATCTGGGGCATTACAGCTGATCCCATGTTTGGCGCGCTCAAGAAACAAAGCAAAATGCAAATAAAATTTCTGACGCACGTGTCCTTTTACGCATTTCAGAACATAGAAGTGCTGCCAGCCCCTTATAAAAAACTAAAAGATTGCATGGAACGAATTTGTTTTTCTGCAAAGTTATTGATTTTTTAGCTCTGGTAGCCCCGAAATCTCTCATCGAAGCATATGTTTATATTCGCGCCATTCCTCGCATCAGCGTTTACCACCTACCTGCTACAGAAGATTTATGGCTCGCTGTTCGGATTTTTCCGGAGGGTTGATGGAGTGTGGTTACTAGTTGAGAATACTATGGTCCGTCCGAAGAACCACTCGAACTAAATCTTGTTGACGCTAACGAAACTTTAAGCAGAGACATTCGGCTTACGGGCTTAGCGGTCTAACCACTAAACCACGCGGACGACTGGAATAAATCCTGAAAAATGTTCATGATATAAACTCTTCTTAAAATTTATTCGCGACCAACTCGTACTGCCTGCGTAAATGAGAAGCGCATATCGTTGCGTAAGCACAACATTTTTTTGTTTGTTTTAGCACTACAGCCCCCTTTCGAGCCTTTGAATACCTCATTATCTTCATCCTATGTATCTGCACTCGAGAAGGTGAGATGTTCAGTATCACGCTTTGAATGTGTATTCGTCCAGCCAGCTGCTGATTTTAAACTACAGGGTTTTCCAATAAGAATGTTATTTTGATATTAAAAGAAAAATGCCATTTTTTAATATAAATGATCAAATTTTTATTTCATTATAAAGAAAAAGTTATGCCGTGAATAGTGAAAAATAACATCAGGCAAATGACCACCACGACCACGCTTACAGGACCATATCCTTTTCATGAAATTTTCCATAACCAAATCGCAAAGTGGCTGCCCTATGTCCTCGATATCCTCACGAATTCCATCTTTGAGGTCTTGAATCGACGCTGGGCTGTTGGCGTAGACCTTCTCTTTCACGTGGCCCCAAAGGAAGAAGTCGCAAGGTGCTAAATCACAAGATCTCGGTGGCCAATTGATAACACGGTCCGGAAACTTTTCCTGTAAAAGATCACTGGTTTTGTTGCTTGTGTGGCGTATAGCGCCATCTTGTTGAAAGTAAACGTTGTCCAGATCAATAACATCCAATTCCGGCCATAAAAAAGCATTAGTAATCTCTCGATAGCGCAATCCGTTCACCGCAACTGTTGCTCCAGCCTCATTATCGAAAAAGTAAGGACCAATGACTCCGCCGGACCATAAACCGCACCAAACACAATTTTGCTTGTTGACGTAGCCTCCGAGGTGGAAATGGGCTCATCACTCAAGATGATTTTTCGATGGAATTCCGGATCCTTTTCAGGCATTTCAAGGGCCCAAAATCAGCAAAGACACGACGTTGTTGATGATCGATCGGCTAGAGTTCTTGTGTTAACTGAACTTTATAAGCCTTAAGACCCAAATCTTTATGCAAAGTACGGTGTAGTGACGTTTGTGGAATGTCTAATTCCAAAGAACGACGAGGAATGGACAAGCCTGGGATTTCTTCAACACTTTCGGCTACAGCAGCAATATTCTCGGCTGTTCTTGAGTGACGTGCACGGGTTTTATTTTTCACATCACTAAGTTGTCCCAACAGCTCGAATTTTTCTACCAATTTCTGTATTGCGGTCCGACAAGGTGTTTCACGACGACCCAAAAATGTTCGAGTTTTACGAACCGTCTCTGCCAAATTTTCACCATGTTTATAGTGAATTTTAACACTTTCAATGCATTGTTGAAGCGTGTATCGTTCCATTTTTATTAATGGCGTAGTTTCTATTTGTCAAATGTCAAAAAATGACAGCTTCAAAAGTGACATCTACCGAAATAGCGGGCTATTCAAAATAACACCTCTTATTGGAAAACCCTTTAGTACATATAACTGAACGAGCTTATAGTCCATCCGAAGAATCACTCGAAACAAATCTCATTGTTACCAACAGGATTGTACCAGGGACCTTCAGCTTACGGGGTGATCACTTTAAACACGTGTTTTCAATAAAATTTAAATGGTTTCAACTTAGATTAATTTTATTGAACTGTTTTGAAACTTCCAGGGTATGACAAAATTAGAAATTACTATCTGAATGTAGTTTTATTGAGTTGACAAATAGTACGTTTTTTCACATGGTTAAATCCTGGCTTTTTAACTAGTGTTTTCGTCCTCATAATTTTTGTAGGTTTTTTTGTGGGGCGAACCAATTTTCCCTCTTTCGTATCCCAGGACGGATATGCATTTTAGGGTCTAGCTTGGAAATATCTCATCAAAACCTTTCATATGAAAGTTCACTCAACTATCTTGTATGAACAAGTTGCGTGAGTATTCCTATTCCATTCCTATCAGAATGGTTTTGTAACTATCCTTGGGCTCAAAACAACCTTTCTGATAATATGAATCAATGACATGAACTTACATCTATTGCATATATAAGAAATAATTCAAATATTAAGAAGAGTGGGATCAGCAATGGATACTGAGCTTATTAATGTGGCACTGATGAAACACTGCTACCTGCTACATTCAAGCGAGTAAATTATATTAAAGCATAAAGCAAGTGTATGGTTGGAGGAGCAGTTACCAGAGGAGTGGCGAAAAAGCATAATATGTCCTGTACCCAAAATGGGAGACAAACTAAGGTGTGAAAAATATAGAAACGTCGCTCTACTGTGCGCATCTTATAAAATATCGTCCAAAATCATAGAAAAAAAATTAAAGCCGTACTATAAATGTGTTATAGAGGAGTATCAATGAGGCTTTTGAAGTGGACGGTCTACAATTGACCAAATTTTCTCAGTAAAGCAGGTGCTCGAAAAGTGCTTTGTATATTTCAAGCAAGCATACGACAGTGTCGATATAAATGTGCTGTACAAAATAATGCTTGACTAGCCCGCATGGTCAAGGTCAAGATATAGGACACAGAGTCCCAGGTCAAAGTAAACGATGAACTAATGGACAGCTTCATAATGGAATCAGGCATAAAATATGGGGCTAGACTTGCACCATTGCTCTTTAATATTGCGCTGGAACACGTCATCAGGAAGACTTCAGCTGAAACCTGGGGTACACTAATGATCAAGTCGCTGAGCTGACGAGCGAATCCGAAAAGGTAGTGGACATATTTGAACGCAAAATGCTGCGAAAAATCTACGGACCAGTGAAACAAGAAACAAAATGGAGACTACGTTACAATGATGAGCTGTATAAACTGCTTGACGATCCAGCTATTTTCTCGTGCGTACAGCTCATAAATTGCAATGAGCGGACCATGTAGAAAGAATACCGACTACTCAAATGAACATTAACGGGTAGAGCACAAGGTAGACGTCCAGCGGCAGATCCTTGTTGGGAGTAAACAACTGGCGGACAAGGTCGCCGAACCCTGATGATTGGTGGAGATTAATGCTGGAAGCCAAGGCCAAGTATACAGATCTGTGATAAGACCTGTGTTATGCTATGGGTGTGAAACATTGACCCTAACCCAAGCATCCACAAATATATTGAACGCCTTTGAGCGACGGGTCCTGAGGCGAATATTCCGAGCGAAACTAGACTGGGACCAGTGGTGCATTCGATACAACCATGAGCTGTATGAAATTTTTGACGAACTGGAGGTCTCAACGATTATAAGACTGCGGAAGCTGCAATGAGCTGGACACATGAATCGTTTGGACGAACAACGGATACCCAAGAAGGTATTCGTTGGGATAACTGAAGGCCGGAGGCCAGTGGGTAAACCGAAGAAACGCTGGTTTGACTCGGTCGACGAAGACGGTTCATCGCTGCTCGGATTTCAAAATTGGAGGACGCGGTCAATGGACCGAGACAGTTGGAGGTGCTATTTGCTGGAAACGAAGGCCCGAGAGGGGCTGTAGTGCTACGAAGAAGAAGAATCAAACCATAAGGAATTCTTTCTCCATATCAATAAGATACGTTCCAACACGTTCTCTATTCTTTAGTTTGCAGCAGACGTCCGAGGTTACTTTCGTTGTTGCATGTATGGTCGAATGCCTGGCACGGCATCCAAATTGGCAATTCTGCATAAATCCATATTTCTCAATGTAGGCGTTTAATGATTTTTTCAGTTTCACTTCTAGCAACTTGCCGATTTTAGGTAGCAAGCAGATTGGGCGATAGCTTTTAGGGCTCGCAGATTCCTTCCTTTCTCCAATATCGAAAATACATTGAAATTTTTCCACTGATTTGGCGAATGTGAATTGTTCAACATGTTGTTGAACAATATGCAATAATTTCTATTAGTGACCTTAGGCAAATGTCGTAGTGCTATATTGAGAATACTGTCAATACTACATAATTTCTTGTTGATTATTTTGACAAATATCAGACTCAAAACTTCATAGCTGTATTTGGCTCCCACTTTCAGGGTTTGTAGATGGACCAATTCAAAATGAGTTCCAATCAGAGAAAGCTTCAGTAAACCGTCACATAAAATCCTATTTCCATCTGTATACGGAGTCGTACGAGTCGTATTATTATTTTCGATACCAGGACCATCTAGAAAATTTGTCTCACTACTAGTGACTTTAATGTTCGACAGATTTACTCGAGACTTATTTCGAAATATACTATTCACTTTTGTGAACATTCCATCTATTACATAGTTCCTGGGGGCTATTACCCCTCACTTTCTGCGCCCAGTGCTTGCCGTCTTCAATTCTGTAGTCTAAACGGATTAAGTTCTAGATATTCTTAAGGTGTACTTTCAACGAGATCAATAAGGGATGGTTGTAGTCCGAAATCGCCGATAAATATTGTTGACGCGTGTGAAAAAAAGGCTTTTCAATCTTTTCAACCTTGTGATGGTTGGTGTTTCAAATCCTACCTTATTGTCCCGATGTTTAATTTTGGTAACTACTTTCTCAATGGTCAGCTTCAATTTTCAATATTCTATGAAGCTATTATTCTTCTTCTTCTTTGTAGCACTACAGCCCCTCTCGAGCCTTCGCTTAGAGATAGTTAGAGTATCTCGTTTTCATGACCGTATTGATTTTTTCGGAAGTTGGTTTGGTCAGTACCATGTTCCCGTGTGCTTGCTCAGCTATGATATGATCTGATTAAATCAGTACATATCACAACTGAGTGAACACATGAAGCTATTATTATTCATATTATTGTCATCGCAATTGCTTTGTTTTTGATCCTCAATTGTTTCGTCTTTTTTAGGGTTTTGTAAAATAATTTTACAAAAACCTCCTAAAATCGCGTCCTGTCTGTCTGTTCGTCCGTGTGTCACAGCACTTTTTCTCGCAAACTACTTTAGCTAGAAACATCAAATTTTGTATGCAGATGTAAAGTGGTGCTCTCTTCAAAGTGCAACTACAAAAAAAATGATAAGGTATTTAAGGGGGGTCTCCCCATATAGGGGAGTGGCCCCGAAAACAAAATTTCATCAAAGGTAGCCAATATGGGTATAAAATGAAAGGTCTTGATGAGAGATTTTCAAAACAGGTTTTAATTTGACACGAAATACTCGAAAAATTGGTGTCCCGCCCCCTCGCGATTGGACACCTATGGTCCGAAAAATCTGAAAAAAAATTATGGAGGTAGGTGTTCATGAGTACAATAACAACAAATACCTTAGAAGTCAAAAATCGCTCAACATTGTTAATAATAGTATGATATTCGAATTTCACATTTTCCCCAATAAGTCGTATAGGTACCCTTAAACTGAACGAAATTCGATATTTAAGTAGTCCTACAAAAGGTCCTTCAAATGTGTAAGTTTGATGAAAATTGAATGATACACACGGAAGTTATAGCCATTTGAAATGTCTCCAATTACAACAACAATAACACATGATTTTGGTATTTTATGGACTTTCTATCGACTCAGTCACCGCAGTTTTCAAATAAGGTCAATAACATTAATATTATTATGAATTCATGATTTGAGTGATCTTTGGTAGTGTGAAACAAAATGGCGACCGTTGAAAATAGAAAAACAATGAATTTTCTTTTAAACGTGCACATCTCTTTGACACATTTCTTGATTTTATTCGTTGCTGGTGACTGCATTTCTGAGAAGTTGAGTACAAAAACCTTCTGACATGAGAGTCGGTCTGTCTACCCAACTTGTTTGTGTCTATGCTCAGTTTCTCCGGTACTGCGAAATAAATGCTGCTTTCATTTGCCCCAACGGCACTCAAAACATTTTCGGGAGTCGTTTCTTTGCTTCTTTTGATCTTCATTTATCCTGGCCTCAGGTTCTTCTTCTTTCTTTGTTGATTTTGCTTTTCCTCGAATGAGCGATAGTCTTTGGATAATTTTCGAATGAATTTATTCGCTTTTTTTCGCTATTCATTTTGTTTTTTGAATTATCTATTTCCTTTTCTTTTATTTCAACTATTTTCATTATGTTTTTCTTGAAAAGTCGTCGGACCTTGCTTTGATGTGTGAGCAGACGTATTTTGACTCCTTTGAGTCATCCTCAGACATTCTATGTGTTCCACATATCTTCTAAACACTGAATATGACTTAGTGGAGTTGAAACGCGTCTGCTCACACAACACAGCAAAGCCCGACGGCTTTTCAAGAAAAAAGAGAGCTGGCCTGCGGATATCAACTAAACAAAACAATTGACTATTTTCACTTTTCTTTGCGATTCCAAATCTTGCTTCTCAAATATTCTCTTTCCTAGCTTATCATTTGTCAACTAATCGTCGTCCGGCTCCACATCCCACTTTTAAGTGGGGAAGGTGCTGTCAAGATTCCTTTCGCCTTGAGAGCCTCTGGCTAATTCAGTAATGATGAATTAATTGTTTGTGTAATGCGACAAACGATAAACTTTCCAGCAAAAAATTATTTTTCAATTGACGTTTAGAAAAATTAGTTTATTAGGTCTTTGTAAAAAATTTTTTTACAAAGACCTACTAGTTTCGCGACCTGTCTGTCCGTCTGTCCGTCCGTTCGTCTGTCCGTGCGTCACAGCTGATTTCCTCAGAAACTATAGAAGCTAGAATGCTCAAACTTTGTGAAAAGGTCAGAAGTGATGGTCTCTCAAAAGTTAAGGCCTTAACAAAAATTTAAAAAATTCTTAAGGGGGGTCCCCCCTAATAACGAATTGACCGTTAAAATTTTTTTTTAATCAAAGGTAGTCAAGTGGGGTATCAAATGAAAGGTCTTGATTAGAACTTTTAGAATCTGAAATCAAAAAATGATTTTATGAATTAGGGGGTTCAGGGGAAGGCAAAATGTACCCAAAATTTGTGTCCCCCCCCTCGCGATTGGACACCTTTCAGCCGAAAAATCTGAAAATTATCACGAACGTGGACCTTTATGAGTTCAAGGGCAACAAATACCTTAGAAATCGAGATTCACTCAACTTTGTTAATAATAGTATGATTTGTAGATTTTACATTTTTGCCCACAAAATCAAAACGGTACCTTTAAACTTCTTGAAATTTTGCAATTATATAGACTGATATAAGATATATAAGTTCACAAAATTTAATTGAGATCGAATCATAATCAAGTGAGTTATAGCCATTTCAATTAGATGGAATTACAACAACAATAACACGTGTTTATGGTTGATATAGGGTTTTCCAATCAAAGGTGTTATTTTGATATTAAAAGAAAAATGCCATTTTTTAATACAAATGATCGGATGTTTATTTCATTATAAAGAAGAAGATATGCCGTCAATAGCAATAACTAACATTGGGCAAATAACCACTACGACACGCTTACAGGACCATATCCTCTTCATGAAATTTTCCATAACCAAATCGCAAAGTGGCTGCCCTATGTCCTCGATAGCCTCACGAATTTTATCTTTGAGATCTTGAATCGACGCTGGGCTATTGGCATAGGCCTTTTCTATCACGTGGCTCCAAAGGAAGAAGGCGCAAGGTGTTAAATCAGAAGATCTGTTCAAAATAACACCTCTTATTGGAAAACCCTATATATATTTAAAATTGACTTAGGCACTTTTATTTTCTTCCAATTTTCGTGAAAATTTAAGGAATAGTGTTTAACTTGAACATGTTCAATCGGCCGAGCATTCAGAAAAATCATTTAAGCTAGATTAAAATTGAAAGAAACTGTGCATCTTTTGTATAAATTTGAACGATTTCATATCCAAGTATTGGATGAATAATTTAAGTTATCGATTCACGCCATTAGAAAACTTGTTTCTAACCCTATGATGTTTACAAAGACCTTCTGGTAGGAGCACTCTCCTGCTTACTCAACTTGTTTTTAAATTAGTGACAAGAACTATTAAAAACACGTCTGTACGCAATGAAGATAATTCTCTCAACTTTAAGCATGGTGGTCGCCATCACCCGTGTGTATCTAATAAGATTGATGGCCTTCTAAAATATTTCTTCTTTTCAGAAAAATTATGAATGCAGCTCAATAATGTAGCAACACAGAAAGAATTTTCATAATATAAAATTAAATAAATAAATATTATGGTAACTTATAATTAAAATTATACCAAACAATGTTAAAAAAATCTTAAAAAATGATTTTCTTAATAAAAAAGTGTTTCTTAATATCTGATATTTTTATTCTTATCTTGATGATTTACTTTAATGATTCAATGATTGCTTCTCAAACTTCTGTGATGAATTCAGAAATAGTTGATTTTCTAAGTCTAAATATATGTGTAGGTATCTTTAAACTACATCGAGTAGCAAGAAAGTAGAGACCACAGGTTCAGACTTACTAAGCTGATGAGCTAGTGAGTAGTGGATAGCTCCACTCGCCCGATAAAAATAGAACGAAATGGATCGATTCGACTAAATTACTTACTTATTTACTCTATTAAATTTTTGGTGTTCAGGCACGTTTAATTACTAAATTATTCGACACTCGACTTAAATATCAGCATAGTGCGAACTAAGCTTTAGAGATAGTTGAATATCTCATTCTCTTGATCGTATGTTTCAGCATTCGAAAATGTGATATGGTCAGTATCATGCTTTATCCGTGTGTCCGTCCACACAACTGCGGTGCGTTCTGATTACGGTACATATCATAATTGAACGGGCTTATAGTCCATCCGAAGAATCACTGGAAACAAATCTCGTTGTCAGCAACGGGATTGAATCAGGGACCTTCGGCTTACGGAGCGATCACTCTAATCACATAATATTTTCAATAAAATATAAATGGCTTCAACTTAGGTTAATTTTATTGGACCGTTTTGAAATTGCCAGGATACGACAATATTCAAAATTACTATCTGAATTTCCAATTTCATTGAACTGACAAATCGTACTTTTTTCACATGGTTGAATTGTGGCGTTTAAGTAGTTGTTTTCTTCTTCATAATTGTGGGCTGGGAATTTCATATGAAGGAAATTTCGGAAAGCATAGCAGCTGAAAGCGGTCTTAAAATTAAGTATCTTCTGCATGTTTTCGCCTAGTACAGATGCTAGGAAAGAGCCGTCTCCCCATCGACAGAGATTATGCATTTATAAAGGTCTAGCTAGGAAAGATCTCATCAAAACCTTTCATACGAAAGTACACTCAACTATCTTGGATTTACAACAAGTTGAGTAGATAGGAGGGTTAATAATTTTGTAACTATCCATGGGTTTAAAACAACTTTTCTGAAGCATAAATCGATGACATCAGCCTGCATCCATTGCATATTAAAGAAGTAATTCAAATATTAAGGAAAGTGTGATCAGAACTGGAAGCTGAGCTTCTTCATGTAGCACTAGTGAAAGACTGGTGCATCCAAGCTATTAGCGCATCCGATAAATACTTAGACTACAAAAGAAAAAATATTTTTGAAACGTGCAGGGTAGGATAACCTTATAAATGTTTGTTATAGTGGTGCTTATAAAAAACTACTTGTACTGTTCAATCATGAAAAGGTGGGGTACGCAAACGCTTCTTAATTTTCCCCCTCTCCTGCACACCTTGAACCTGATCTAACAGTTTGAACACCCGTTTTGATAAAATCTCATCAAGATCTTTCATATGACACCCCAATCGAGTATTTCTGATGAATTTTTTGGAAAACTGAGAGATACATACAGCTATCTCGCGCACATTCAATCGACGGTCTGCCAATACGAGATCGTGATTTTTTGTCACGTTATTCTCCGTGGTTGCCGTTTTCGGGGAACCTGGGCGTGGCTCATTAAAAACAGACGTGCAACCAAGTTGAAACTCGTTAAATCAATTTTTTACGGTCACCATCGTAGGAGCAGTCACCGTACGCAGCATCCAAGCGCTCTTTGATTTCGCTGCGTGATTTCCCTTCTAGAAACAAGAATCGCTTCACCGACCGATATTGCTCTTTCTCCATGCGGTCAGAACAGTCGGTTCGGCTGAAATTTTGACAGTAGCCGTCTACGAGAATGTTCTACACGTTAGTGAATCTTTCTTGTGATAGAGGCGGCATCGAGCTGTGAGGCAAAGTACTTATCGGACCGCCCTCGTATTAACAAAGTTGATCGAATTTCGACTTCTAAGATATTTGCTGGCCTTGTACTCATAAAGACCTACTTTACGATTTTTTCAGACCTTTCTGCTCAAAGATGGTCCAATCACACATTTTTCACATATTTTGACTCCTCGCGCGCCCCTCACCACAGCTACCGCACTTTTGACTCCCCATTTTGAACCAAGACCTTTCCTATGATATGCATATAGTATTGGCCACCTTTAAAAACAGCCACTTCCATATATGGGGGGGGGGGGGGGGGGTTTGACAACCCGCTTAAAAAAAAATTTTTTTATGTCAAAGCTTTGGAGGGATCACCACTTTTGACCTGTCCACAAAATTTCGTGTTTGTTACTGTTCTAGTTTTTGGAGAAAGCTTGCTAAGACGTACGTACAGACAGACGGACAATTAGGTCGCGATCTCAGTGGAGTTTTGTAAAATTGCTCAAGGATGTATCTACATTTTTGTTAATAATTGACCATTGCATTCAGTAATAACTTGCGCAGAGTTGGACGTGTCAAATTATTACATACGCTAGCGAACTTGAAAGCGTCCATTACAATATTATATGAGCGTGGTGTGTACAAGGCAAATACATTAAGACTTAAATACTTATGGCATGAGAACTGGGCACCAACATTTTTGGCCATAACTATTAGGCATGATTTTATAGAAATTCTATATTACATCCGTTTCGATAGAAAAAAGAGGTGTCAACGCTCAGCTAAAGACAAATACGAGTACTTACGGCGTCTGCTCATATAAGGGAGTCACACCCCTCGGAAACAAAATTCTAAAGGGGGTCTTCCCATGTAACGGTTCTGCTCAAAAAGTTTTTTAAGCCAAGATACTTGAGTAGGGTATAAAATGAAATTTCTTGACGAAATCTGACACAGGTGAAAACCATATTATCAATAACAATGTCAGGAGGTAGAGAAAAATTGTCACCTCCATCCACCTTCGCGAAGGTTAGTCATGTCAATTTCTGAAGTCTTCTTGATGGCGCAGTCCAAACGCTACAGCAAACAGGTTTGAGATCTCTTTCAACTAACCGGTTAGATGAACCCCTTTTCAGGTTTATACGGCCCAACATTACACGCATGCTCGTTGTCAAAGTGTGTGTATCACTGAGCTCATTGCGCGTTGTAACCGGTTTCTCCCCGAGACCAAGAACACGTTTTTAATATCCCATACGAGGTCCTTCGCTTGGAGCTATTGATAGATAAAGGGCTCAAATTACACCGTGTATCACGTATACACTACATGGACCAGTTTATGTTACTAGAATTACTAGAATACGCGGTGACATGTTGGCTGGTTAATTTTACGTATAATACACGATTTGAACGGCAAATCTCGACCTTACAAATATACAGATACCTCTTTTGATCTTCACGGACAACAGACATTCAGTACATATGTGCGCACCTTTCCTCTTGTTCAGAAAACCGGTTTAAATGCTACATGTGTTATCACAATGTAATAAGACCCAATGATTGCCTTGAAATCTTAGAAAATTTCTTTTGTTGCAGTGCATGCGGCTATGTCGGTTCGAAATTTTCGAGACTTATGAGTTCTTCTCCATCTCTCGACGTCGCGTCCTTTCCATCTAAGAAAACTAGATTTACCTTCTTGAGGAAATTAAATAGCCGTAGCGTGTGGAATGGCCCGATCCACAACAACATTGCTGCCATGGGTATGTTATACCCCAAAGGGAAGACTTGGTGGATTATGAAATAAACTTAGACGATTTATTAGCCGGTTTACCTTTTATATAAAATATCATCCTTTTTGTTGACAGTGTCTTCTGGGCGGAAGCGTAATTCTAATCTTATGCTAGTTTTTCAAATAACTTTGTAGTATCGTTATCTATCAGTTCGAAACTCATGAATTTAATTTAGAACAAATCTTTCCGGAAGTTTATTTGCGTTAAGCCTAAAGAGTTCAATAGTACGAGTATACTGCGTATATTGTAGTAGCGTTAGAGATGACGCCCTTATGATTTGCAATATACTCGCACAAATTGTTTTTCTATTTGATTTCGAGTTTATTATCATTTACTAGTTTTATTGCGGTTTTAACAGAAAATCGAATGTTTTCGAATAAATTCTAACACTTTTGTAATTTATTTTAATACGATAGAAGCCTTAAATGAGAATTTGTTTCCTCCCTTTTCAGATAAAAATAATGCAATATGCTTATTATTGACAACACAATGTTTTAATGAAAAAGGCAAGAAAGTATACTGTCAACAACTGAAATTATTCGCCACACATTGAGACGTGATCGTGTGTGGGAATTATGGATAAAAATGGAGAGTCCAGTGGTGGTGACAACAAAGGCAGCGGTGGAAATAAGTCTGGATCGGGAGTAAATCATGATCCAACGGCTCTTTTAGATGCAGCTTCTCTGTTTGGTATGATTTGAGAATTTCAATCTGATAAATGAATTATGCACGTTTAATTTTTGCAGCTTACTGGGGAAGAGATCCTACTGCGGCAGCTGCTGCAGCCGCATCGAATCCCCTTTTCAGTTCTCAATTTGGTGCAGCCGCGGCAGCTGGTCTTGGTTTGTTGTCGAACCCAAATTCAAACAATGACCGCTATTCGATGGCGGCAGCGGCGGCGGCTGCTGCAGGGCATCATCATCAAAATACGATGGCTGTGGCAGCTTCACAAGCAGCAAGCCTAGCTGGGTTACATCCCGCCGCGAGTAAGTAAACGCCTTGATGCACATGCATCTGCTGCACCAGTTTGAAATTTATTTGAACTACAATGATGTTTTAAAGGCTGGTGGTCAATGGCGCAGCTAGCAGCTCAGGATTACTTTAGTCGATTGCAGGCTTCTGGTCTGTCGCCTTTCCCACATCCTGATCTGGCGGCAGCGTTTCCACAGGCGCTTGGCATGGGAGGTGTGGGGAGCGCTGGAGGCACAACGGGTTCTGGAAGCTCAGGAAGTGGCAACAATAGAAATAGCAACAATTCGAATAATTCAGGTAGTGGATCGGGCAATTCCAAGTCGGGTTCAGGCAAAGGACGAAAGGAGCGAAAGCAGAACATGAACAGTAATATGGCAGCGAACAATGCGTCTAATTTAGGTAACTTAGGAGGCGGAACGACAATCACGCCTACATCTATGACATCCTCAGTATCATCTTCTTATAAGGTATGATATATTGTCAATTTTATCTTGGACTCTTTCTTGAGCTTTATTTGACTGTGAAATGGAATTCGAATCTTATGCGATACTTCCTTTTTAGTCGAATTCATCTTACAACAAATCTTCATCACTCTCGTCTGGGCTGTCGAACAACCCAGTTTCAATATCAGCATACAATCACGCAAATTTACATAAGGAACTATTAGCAATGCAAGCGGCAGCCGCTTCGGCAGCAGCAGCATCTTCAAAAAAGTCGCATCAGCAACAGACACATCACAGTAACATAGGTTCTAGTAGTGGAAATAGTGGAAACAACACAAACGTAGGTGGTGGAAGCGGGAAAAGTTCCATGTCACATCACCACTCGACGTCGAATAGTAGCCATATATCTCTGATATCAAGCAACAGTGGAAGTGGGGGCAACAGTGGCGGATCCAAAGATCGTAGTGATAAATCAAATCCTTCGGCGTCACTTAATGCTCTCACATCTTTATCGCAATTAGGAAGTCTAGGATTAAATTCGCCTCAAGGAGTGCAAGCCGCCATGAATGCATTAGCTGCAAACACGGGCAAAGTAAAAGATTATATGCCATCAGGAATATTGAGGTGAGTGTTTAAACTGCACTAAGGGAACGTAGATTGAATTGTTTGCCTATTGTTTGTTTTGTTGAAAAGAAGCGTTTGATTATTTTGAATATAATAAAGGCAAAAGTAAATACTGAGTTATGTTAACATAGGCAAACGATAGTTGTTTCACGTTCTCGAGGGCGGTTGGATGTAGGTTAAAATATATTACATTTAACATGATACTTATTAACCTATTATCTCATTTGTTATGATTTAAGTGCTGCACTGGAAGGAAAGTAAGTGTTTTTCCTTCTTTAAAGAAACGATTTAGCGAGGGCATTAACAATTGCTTTTACTTGTAGTGATCCATCATCCTTGCTGGGAGTGCGATTGCCGCCTGACACGGAAATAATCAAGTATACCTCATCTATAGTCGGCCCCAAAATTCCGGGTACAACAAATCGCGGTCGAAAAAAGACAATTTCTCTCGATCCAAATCCTCTGCTTGCATTTCCAGGCTTAAGTCCGGCTAAGCGAGCTCGACTTGAAATGGAATATGCAGCGGCCGTGGGACAAGTAGCTGCAGCTGCTGCAGCCGCATCCTCATCCGTAGTGGGCTCAAGTGGAAGTGGCACGTTATCAGGGTCATCTGGTGGAGGAGGTCTATCATCAGGAGGCAATGATCGCGTAGAGGTGATTAAGCTGCCACCAACTATCACATCAAATGGAGCGTACAACCTGTCGAACAAATCAACGGGCAAAGATTTGGACTCGGACTCATCTGGTAGCATGAACTTGACGATGAAGAATACAGCCAACAGTGTTTGTGTGGAAGACAATGAGGCACCGCTTAATCTCTCAATGAAACCTGACAATAAAAGTAGCTCGGATTACTCGAATACAGCTGGAGTGAACAGTTTACAGAGTCTAAGCTCCATCACAGCTGCGTTAGGAGCAACCTCAAGCAGTTCGAATGCTGATCGATCTTCCGCCAACTACAAGGAGGGTCGACCACGTAATTTGGGTCGTGGAGTATCAAAACCAAAAAAGAATACAGTCGCATCTCTTTTAGCACAAAGCAGGGCAGTTGGGCTGAAACCTATGCTAACAACGCAGCAATTGATAAATCAAGGAGCAGACTTGGTATATGTCTTAAAATAATAGATAGCATTAGTGGATTGATTGTTGTTTTTGCATTCAGGAGAAGATCCGACAAGCTCTTTCGGACGCACAAGTCGAACTTTCGACGGACTCGGAAAGCATAGCAGCTGAAAGCGGTCTTTCAGAGTCAGAAGGCGAGGATACTCAAGTTTATAATATTAATGAACTAAGAAAGCCACTTGAAGTGGGTTGGAAGAGAGAAACGATAATACGGGGCCTAACGAAAAATGGGCAAATTCGCGGTGATGTCTATTACTATGCTCCAGGTGGGACGACGAAGCTGAAGAATATTGGACAAATTCTCTCTGTAGGCAGTAAATTTAGTTGATTTGTAAAATGTATCTTAATGTAATTTTCCCCAGTATCTTGACAAAAATCCTTCAAAGCTGTCTCGTGATAACTTTAGTTTTTCGGCTCGAGCGATAGTTGGCTCATTCCTTCAACCTGCGCCACCAGCGTATGCTAACGATGGCGAATATATCAGAATGGCAGACACCGATGTAGCGAAGCGCTTAGAAGAATTGAGATTGTTTACTAGGCACAGTTTAAATGTGGAACAAAGAATTGAAATAGCACGCCAACAGCAGGCTTTGCGAGATGCAAAAAAGCTTGCCAAAGAGGAAATGGCAAGGAATAAAGAAAAGGCGCGTCAAGAGCGAAACGAGAAACTAGAGTCACAGAGGAAAGAGCGTGAATTAAAAAACCAACAAGCACTTGAGGTAGAACAGTGGTTAAGGGTATAATATTTCAGTGGTAAATTGTATTCAAATTTCTAGGCCCGTAAGCGACGGCAAGAAGAAATTGAGAGACAGAAGCAAGAAGAACTGCTAAAGAAACAACAGGTTTGTAACAAGTTGAAATCTCCCCAGTTGAAGGTTGACAGCGCATCATATTAAAATGGGTTTGTTTTCAGGAGAAAGAGAAAAAGCGCCAGGAAGCTATCCTAGCAAAAGAGCAGGTGTGTAAACATTAGCTTTTGGTTAATTTGTAGAGCTTTCTTAAACGAGTTACTCACTATTTTGTAAGGTTTGAATATTGGAGTTTGCGTGGCGTGAGCGAATGCTAATTTTCAAGGTTATATTAGCGCACTCATTAAAATAGTGAAAGCAAACGAAGAACTAGGGAATAAGTAATTTTGAGGGTCACTAAAATCGTGCTTCGATCTTTATTTTATCATAAATATAATCATATATTGAAGCCGCAATTCTCTATTTTTGATTGAATTATTCGCGCAAAACAATTTTACATGGAATATACCTTAAAAATAACATGCTAATATTTGCTGTGGTTAGAGATTCTTCAATGCGCAGAATGATAGGATGTAATTTTTGATTCGAAGAAGCTAAATCTCTCACTATGAATTGGATTTTCTGCTGAGGTCAAGCGCATTAAAAGTATAATTTTGAGATGAATCTTTTAACTTATTATGTTCAGCGCCCCAAAAACCGTTTTATTATTACTAAAAAAATTACCAACATTTGAGTGTACCATGAGGAAAAAACATTTCGTTTTAATGGAATTAATGTGTGGTGTTGTAACACGCAAACATCACTTTGAAATAGACTTGAGTTCAAGTGTTTGTTACTCGTTTGAATGTTTGGATTGTTGTGTCTCTTTAACTGATACGCAGATTTATCTGCAGGATCTCATCAAGCAAAAGGAGTTGCTGTACGCAGTTGAACTGGTATGCAAGCTTTGAGTTTCATATAATTTTCATATAGTTTTGTTTGGAATACTGTAACTTTGGTCAGATATCAAAGATTGAATTGATATTCTTTAAATTCTATTTGAACTTATTAACGCATAATGTAAGGTTGCAATAGTTTCCATGGTGGAATTTTAACAATGACGAATAGCTCCTATTATATTAGGGCTACTTTAAGGGTAGTATCGCAGTGCAGTCTATTCGTCGAGAGGTTGTGGGTTTTGTATATATATTTCGGTGGGTTTTAGGGAATGGCCATGAAATGATGTAAATAATGAATGTAAATTATAGAAAAATATAAAAAAAAAACGTTTAATTGGACATTGGTTGGCTACAAGGTGCTTACGAAACAAATTTTCACTAAGGCATGTGATTAAGACATGGAATTTAAAAGTTATTACAAGCGCAAAAAATGCGAACAATTGATTTCAGACTAAAATTTGGAAGCATTTCACTTTTAAATAATTATATAATTTATTTTTTGTGACAAAAAAACAACAATCAAGGATTATTAATTATTAAAAGTGAAGTAAATTGTTAGGTATGTTTTCGGCTCTTCATAAAAAATTTCAATATATTTGCGTTGTTTGAAACGCATTCTATCCAGTAAACCTACATAATTGCCAGCGTTAATAAGTGAATTTATTATTTTCATAATACTCAAAAACTTTTGCTTCTTATCTTTGATGAAACCAATGTCATGGATGCACACACACACAAAACGATTAACAATCAATTGGCTGGAATGTTTTCGGACGATTTTCTTTGACGGGATGTAAAAATTCTAAAACGTCTGCTAAATTACAAATAATCGTTACCTTTCTATGCTGATTCTTTGCTTGCTCTGTTTAATTCATTTTTAATTTTAACGCCAGCTTTTTATCACCTCAGCAATAATGGAAATAAAAACTACGAACTAATTGAGATAGTTATCCATTTAGCATGCATTGTACATAAGTAGAAGTTAGTGGTTGAAGTGAATTTGTATTTTCAATGAAAACAAGTTTGGAAAGATATTGCATGAAATGCATTAAAAAGCTTGATTTCGTTGAAGAGATTGAATCTATCTTCAAAGAATTTCGTAGCAAATGGAAAATGTAGATTGAAAAAATATGGTTTGTGTCTAGGAGCGCGAAAGGAGGCGGCAACATATGACTTTAATACGTCAATTGGAAAACAGGCGAAAGTTTGAGGAGCGAGAAAAAAAGAAGCACCAGCTTGTGCTCGATCGACTCATCCAACGTGAAAAGCGAGCAGCTGCGAAACGACGAGATGCAGAAATATTAGCACAAATAAGGTAAATGGTTTGGAAGAACATTATATTATTATGTTTTTCAAGTAAATTTGATAGTTATTTGTATTACGAAACTATTCATTCGTTCCGATTTGAATCATTTTTTATGTTATTTCACTACAGGAAACCACAAGAGGACTCAGAAATCGCAAATCAAAAAGAAATGCCTGAGCTGAAACGTCTGTCTGGGTGTCGATTAGCTGGACAAGCTATGGCTGATCTGCTAATGGTATTTGAATTTCTGCACAACTTTGGAGAAACGTTAGGATTCGGTACGTTACATTTTATAATTAAATTTATGTTTTCAACTTACTTGTATACGACCAAAGCAAAAGAAAGTGACATAAATATTGACTCCAATTGAAATGAATTTGGAAAGATATTTAGCCTCAGGCATTTCATACTAATGTTAAATGTTTACATTCACGCTATATCATATTTTTGTATTAAAAATAACAGTAATAAAACATAAAAAGGGGAAAACGTATCAGTGGTGGCAGGTGGCAAGGCTAACTGATGCAATTAATTAGTGAAAATGCCGCAAGTGAGATGAAATCGATACAGCTCAAAAATGAACTGTGAATATAAAATTTGCTAACAACTGGTAATAAATAAAGCGGCATTATTTGGACCCTCGATAGAAGGCCTCCCAAAGTGAAGGACAGGATCCCAATATTAATTAAATGTAAAAGGAATTGATGAAGAAGAAACTACGGAGAAGACTGAAGCAAACGCAATAATGGAGTTTCTCTTGAAAAAGCAAAATGGAGGAACAGCCGGCAGAGTTAAATCAATTGATTTCAAAAAATAAAGCTGTTAGTTTATATATAAGAATTAAGGAACAGCCAACGAGGAAAAGCTAGTAGAATTAAAGTTTAGCATGTTCATGAAAATTGAAGCACAATTAGCTGAAATTTAATGGCAAGTAAAATTAAACAAGAATTAGATGGTAAAATCGAGTTTATGTCTGCTAAGCAAAGAAAATCTGAGTCCAGAAAATACACACAAACCAATGCCTTCACTGGAGACTTCATCGATGTAATGATCATGGAGAAACTCACATGGCCACTCATAGATGGTTACGGTCCGATAAGCTTCCCGACGCTTTCTATTGCCAAGTAGGCAGAAGGCAGCGGTGCAACCCGATGCATGGAAGCACATGGCCTTATCAAATCACCTTTAAATTCTTGGACATAACCGGTGGTTTCTGTGCTGAAGATAGATACCAAAAGCAAACTCAAAACCAACACATACAGCTAACCGCCGCCATGTACCGAACCAATCGATACGTTGTTTCGTTGTTTGATCTAAAGAGTGCTGAAAAACTTTTTTGCCGGATTTGGAGGCAGTATATTATTTTTATTTGTTGCAGCACTACAGCCCTCTACTTCGCTTAGAGGTAGAGTATCTCATTATCTTTATCTTTTGTATTGACACTCGAGAAGATGATATAGTCAGTACCACACTTTATACTTGTAAAAATAATATATATTATAAATAATATATTGTTATACCGTTCGCATTTTTTTGGCCCACCCGCTACCTGGAAGCGTGATGGAATACTTACTACGATGACATTATGAGACATGCGTAGTCTGTTTGGCTGATCAATTTTCGTAGGCGAAACATTTAATGAATATGTGGGCAGTTTAATTACGCGATTTTTTACCGACGCTACAAACTGGAAGCTCAACAAAAAAGTGCATTTTTGCAAGGAAGTGAACTATTAGGATCAAGTCGTTTCATTCTCTGGCATGCGGGTCGAACCTGGAGTATGTGAGAAATTCCGAAGAAAAGAATATACTGAGAAGTTTTCTGGGCTGAGATATTCCGAAGATTAGACTATACTGAAAAGTTTTCTGGGCTTGACTATATATTTTCGTCGTTTCATAAAAGAATGCGAAAATCACGAAGCGATTGCACGAAATTACAGAAAAGAACAGGGTTCTTATATAAAACTAAGAGCTTTAGAATGTCTCAATAGGAAATTGATCGAAGCACTAGTTTAAACTTACACAGCGGCAGGAAAGACGTTTGTTTCTGACACAGATGCCAGCAGAAATGGAATCGAAACTGTATTAGTGAGCAGATAGATGGTTAAGAAAGAGCTTGCATATTATAGCAGAGCACTCTTGAAGACTGAACAAAAATATTGTGTAACTCGAAAGGATTTTTATCAATAGTGGAAGCAGAAAACATTTTCACATGTCCCTTCAAGATTAGGATTTTGAGGTCATGCACCGAAAAGACCACTCACAACAATGCAAAGGCACTAACTATCTCGATCATCACGTCCAATAAATTGTAAACATTGCATTCAGCTGGAAGATAAGCCGAAGTTCAGGGATGCTTGCTTAATAACAATGCTAGCAGTCGATGGATGAACACAATGAGATCTTCCGGACACGCAATTGGTTGTTGAGGATGATCTTTGTGACCTGCTTGTGTGAAAACAATAAGGGCAGCGACCGAATAATTTGGCGATGATCGTAGACTTGATTGATTGAAAATTGAAATTTTCTGGCGGGAGATATAAACGGGGAAGTAAAAAGCTCTTATAAGGCGCTTGTTGCAGAAAATGTTGGTTCGACTGATCGGCCTTAAATTGAATTTCTGATGAGTTATATTAACCGGAAGGCACTAGATAGCACTAAATGTACACGTGCCAAAAATCGATGTACTTTCGTCACCTAAACTCTCGGTTGTATCAATACTTCTCCAATGTTTTAAGAGATTTCATTTACGTCGCCGGAGTCATGAGACTTCCTACTCTTTTCCGCCTCCTTGGATGCGATGCGAACATTTCCTGCTTTTGCTCCGATGTTTACTCTTTGGTGGTTCAACTGAGACTGGTTTTAAACAGAACGTTCAAAAATAACAGAAGTTCAGTCTTGAAATAAAAGAATATTTAAGTGTAGACTATTTTAGATAATATTCGAAAAAGTTTGTTTTACTTACTCATACTAAGTGGTAATATTAAAATATATTGGAAACAAGATTAGCTTTGCATAGAGGTAATTTGATAAATCTGTTTAAGAATAAATCTCACTTTCAGTACTACTCAGGTACTCCGGTACTAAGTTGAACATAGATCCTAACCTTTAGATATTTGCTATTACCGAAATAAGGTATATGTCCTCAAAGTCTTTTTCTAGATAGTTTTGTATTGCGGAGGATTATAAATGATATGCGTTAGACTTCTTGTCATATATTATCTGCAGTGCAAATTGCACACGTTTGAATAATATTTTTTTTGTTTGAAAATTGCAGACATGGAATCTTTGCCAACTTTACAAAATCTACATGACGCGCTTGCTAATGAAAATGCAATAGAAGCTGAAGAGGAATTACTATCAGTTATGACTCACTTATTAGTGTGTGCTATCGAGGATCCTGGTATTCCGAACCCAGGCAGGCACACAACGCTTCTGGGTCAATCGCTACGCAATGCGGACTTGACGAATTCCAACATTTCAGAGGTGCTTCGAATCTACTTATATGCTGCAGCTACCGGTGAAGTGCGGCAATCTACCGGCATAACATTGGATCGGGAGAAGGAAAAAAGAATAGCAGATCACCATCAATACGATATTGATTGTTTAAACGTATCTTCATCGAAAAACCACCAGTACTATGAGTTGCTACATGATAATACTACGTGGAAACTTTCAATGTGCTTAAAAGATAAGCCATTTGTTGCATTGAACCCTACGAAGAAAGCTTCGATTCTGGCTCATCTTTGCAATGACTTATTACTCAACAAAGCTGTACTGAAACAAATTGAAGGTAGTCTTGAATCGTGCGCTCAAGCAAAACGCGAAAAGTACTTGAATGATATGAAAGTTAGAAAGTATAAGTCATTGCATATGCGGAAATTAAGAATGGAAGCATATGAAAAGGCGCAACAACAACAGCAAGAACGAGAAGCAGCCGCAGTAGCAGCTCTAAATCAGTCTGAAGCAAACCGAAAAGAGCCGACGGACACAGAACCGGAAAATAACAACAACCAAGAAGTATCAGCTGGTAGTGTAGAAAAAATGGAAATAGACGAGACAACACAGCAAGCAAGTACGATATCCCGTACAGTGACCAATCATAAAGAAGAGTCTGAGTCGGAAACAACGAGTGAGAAATTGGAAGAAAGTCCAACGAAAAGCACTGATACAACTCCTGTGAAAAATAACAAGGGTGAAGACTGTTCTGCTTATCAAAATGGGACAGCAGCTACGCCTGAGTTAAATCATTTATTGCAAAAGAAAATCAACTCACGCGACGATGCATCGACTGACGTAGGTATGGACGAAGATTTGAGTGATGTGGAAAGTGAGATTACGACGGTTGAGGAAGATGAGGATAATAGAATGACAGCTGATGAAGTGCAGAAAAAGTTGGAGAAACTAATAAAAAGCTCAGAACAAAGTAAAGAATTATTGGAAAAGGCGAGTAATCAACTCCGAGCTACTTGTTATGGTCAAGATCGTTACTGGCGTCGATACTGGAAGTTACCGAAAGCCGGCGCAATATTTGTGGAGTCACTGGAATCTGCACAAACTGAAATTTACGAATATAATAAAATTTTAGAAGAAGAATTCAAGCGGAAAGCAGCGGAGGAGTGTGAAAATGGTGATGTTGAAATAACAGAAGAAGTGAAGGCGCCGATTGACGACGCGATGGAGGAAGCGGAAGAAGGAACTGCAGCAGATGTGCAACAACCTGCAACGAGTTTACCGAGTCCGCTTCCACCACCACCGCCTCCACCTTTAAGTCATTCTACGGAAGAACGAGATGACTCTATAAGTTTGA
Source organism: Odontomyia ornata (assembly GCA_963969285.1). NCBI lineage: Eukaryota > Metazoa > Arthropoda > Insecta > Diptera > Stratiomyidae > Odontomyia > Odontomyia ornata. The sequence goes on along the minus strand of OZ017738.1, from coordinate 491,413,592 downwards.
ATGTAGATTCGCGACATGACTCTGGAATAGAAGAGAATGATAAATTGGATGATGAAGTCTGTGATAATACGATGGTTAAAAGTGAGGTGAAGCAAGAGCCAGAAACAGTTGTCGATGACTTAAAACCGCCCTTAGCAATAGAAAAATGGTTCTCAATCCTGAATCGTGAAATGCCACTGACTGCCTCCGAACAACACAATAGCATAGAGTTCCAAAAACAGTTTTCAAATGTAACGTGTGAATCTCAAGTGCAAATTCAGGGGAATAGGTGGGATGTATCGAATAACATCCAATACTTTACGGTTCCGTTGGAAAATGGAAAGGTTGACTTGCAATTTCGCAACGAATCGATTTTGTCACTATCGGGCATCGACGAACAGATGGTTGAAGGCACGGTTCTCGGCGAGGAGGGGACCCTCGAAATGAATTACGACGACCGATTGAAAGATGAAACAGTGGATATAAAAGCTGGACGAATAGATTTGAGACTAGACGAAGCCACAGGGATTCCGATGGCTTCTCTGACAACAATGTCTTTGGGAAATTTAAGCACGTATGTGACATGCGATGTTCCTACACCGTTATCAATGACGCCTGAAGAGCATCGAATGATGGAGCGCATTAAAGATGTAGGATTTCCACAACGCTTGGAGAAAAATTTTGTGCCGGCGGCCCTTCGACATGGCTGGTGGAAAATAGACACGTTGGAGCTAGTGAACGATGTAATTCAGTCATTGCATCAGCGTGGAGTTCGGGAGCGTGAGCTAAGGTTGAACTTGTTGCGTTCCATAAACGATTCTCTAGATTTATCAACTCCTTGTCCGGTGCAAGCAGAGCCCAAGGAAGGCGAAGTAGTGGCAGAATTTGCTGAGCCTGATTCGCCGTCGTCATGGAATCCGCGAGTTGCAAAGCGGGTTGAACTTTTATTGTTAGAGCAAGTGGAGGCACTAGAGGACAAGGTAGCGAGTGCTTCGATGCAAGTGAAACATTGGGTTTTACCGACCCGTAATGAGTCGGACGTAAATCTAACTGAGATTGAAGATATAACTGAAGAAGACTTCGTAAGTATAATACCAACAATTCGAGAGCGCATCGCTGGTCTCGAATCAGCAATAGAAAGGCGATATTTGAAGCCGCCGTTGGGGAATATCTCAGCGGATGCGCATCTAGCAGCAATTGCCCAAAATCAACACCATTCGACCTCATCCTTATCATCAATGCCATCGTCGTCGAGCTTGACGCAATGTTTGCAGCAGAACAGTGATTCAAATCAGCCAAACAATGGTGGCTTAGCGTCAGGCGCAACTTCAAATTCAGCTGGGGAATCCCCATCGAGTGTGTGCAGTAGCGAAAAGGATCTGGGAATGCAGGAGAATATGCCGAAGGGGCTAATAACATGGCGTGATGCAGTGGCCCGTTCGCACACTACTTCTCAACTAGCGATGGCTTTATACGTGCTAGAATCCTGCATAGCGTGGGACAAAAGCATAATGAAAGCGGTAAGAACTTTATAGAAAAAATTGCTTGAAAAATTCTTTCAGTAGTGATTTGAAATTAGATACCTACTATCAAGTGATTAGACAACATATTAGGAGCTCTGATATTGAATTTAGTTTTTAATTTGAATCAAAGAACGCAGTGGGGATTTTAAAGTATATTGAAAATATTGATCATGTTACCACCTGAAATGAAATCATGCGACAATGAGAAACGAATATTTCCCCATAAAATTAATGAAATCGATTAAAATTCATGTACACAATCCTTTTAAAATATATCTCGTTGACGTGCAGATAAACAAAAAAATATATATTGTATGCTAAAAGTTTTTCAATACTACGCCTGTCACCATTTGTCAATTAAAGAAGCTTTGATTTACTTAGTAAAATAAAAGAGTTATTGAAGCGAAAGTAACTGTAGATGTGCATGCAAGAACGATGAATTATAAGAAAGCTGTAACAGTAAAATGATTTTCCTATTGAAGTTGCATGTATAAGTTAGAAGATATTATTTTGCCTCGATAAAGCTTATTTATTTACCTTTAATTTAACTTTGATTTTTGTTTGACTTGCGAGAAAGTTGACGGAATTGATAATTGGAAATATATTTTGCCAATCAAATATCTTTTCAAATAAGCAATCCTAAATGCGAATAGTAAGCTAAGTTGATGTAAAGTGTAATATTTAGCGTACATATAGAAATAAGTGTTACTGTAATGCATGCTGCACTTTGCCCATAGGTTTGCACTAATTTCCGCTAACTGTTTTCTAATTTATTCGCTAATGGTTTTGTCGCTCTTTCATTTTTATACACTTTCGAAACTATAAATGTGCATAAATGGTGGCTGACGATGGTATTGTGGACAAAATGAAAATGAACGAACGAACAAATGAAAATGAGCAGAAAGAAGGGAATATGTGTAATGAATTAAGTAAAATAAAATCCGAACAAATAGGAATAATTAAGAAAGATGGCCGGAGAAGAGCGCATTGTACTAATTCGCGTTTATTACAGAATTGCCAGTTTTGCACATCTGGCGAAAATGAGGATAAGCTCCTCCTTTGTGATAGCTGCGACAAGGGTTATCATACGTACTGCTTTAAGCCCAAGATGGAAAACATTCCAGAAGGCGACTGGTAAGTGATATTGATAAAGACAAAGCAATGCAATGTTTTTGTCAACACTGCTTATTTTATCAATTTGAAATTTTGCAAAGATTGTAGTATTCTGTCTTTGTCAATAGGTATTGTTTCGAGTGTGTAAATAAAGCAACGAATGAACGAAAATGCATAGTGTGCGGAGGACTTAGACCACCACCTATAGGAAAAATGGTTTATTGCGAGCTATGCCCTCGGGCTTATCATCAAGATTGCTACATTCCGCCATTGTTGAAGGTACCGCGCGGCAAATGGTATTGCCACGGTTGTATTTCGAAAGCCCCACCTCCAAAGAAGCGACCACCTAAAAAGCCGAAAGAAAAAACGGAAAAGGAAACAAAGTCACAAAACTCTTCAATAACTACACCGACCGCTGTAAATTCTTCTCACGAAGACTCAAATGTACCCTTAAGGTAAGAGCTTGTTAAATGGTACGATTTGAGTGAATAAACATTGGAAACCTCGCATAGTCCGGCGCTTTCTGTTGCATCGACATCATTCGACGATCATCAAAACTTGATTGATGGCCGTTTTAGTATGCAATCGGTGATATCAACGCCGACGATTTCGTCGAGCGTGGTGATGGCCCCGACGACATCTACCCCCACATCGACGCCTACCCAACCAGCACCTCGAGCTCATTCGCCAATCAATAGTGATATTTTAGAAACTAGTCTTGATAGTACGAGCAATAGTCAGTCGCAGATGATTCAATCAATGTTGCAACCAGTCCAAATTGGTGTAATACCCGCGACGGCAATGACATCCTGTTCTCAAAATCAACAGAATGTTCAACCCCCCATAAGTCCAGCTGTTCAAATAATGCAGCAGCCGACAGCTATCCAAACGCAAATACAGTCTTCTCCCCATCAGCAAATGCATCAATTACCACCAGCGACACCACCGCAGCAACAAATACAACAACCGCAAGCAACCACCCAGCCAGTGCAACATCAACCGCCACCACCTGCGCAGCAGCCACAGACACAACAAATGTCTCCTCCTCCATTAGTTTTAAACGAAACGAAGGATAAAGAGAAGTTAAAACTAGAAAAGAAGGAGAAACACGCAACGAAAAAACTGATGAAAGAGTTGTCCATTTGCAAAACAGTTTTGAGTGAGATGGAGGTAATTTTGCTGGTTTGAATTACAATATAATTTAGAATTTATTTTGAAACCTTAATTTTTAGTTGCACGAAGACTCGTGGCCATTTCTGCTACCCGTGAATACGAAACAGTTTCCGACTTATAAAAAAATAATCAAAACCCCAATGGATTTGTCTACAATAAGAAAGAGAATCCAGGATCTCACGTAAGTTGTAATGTGCTATTAATTTCCGTTTTAATATATTTTAGAAGAGGAGATTATCAGTTGTTGTGCTTTTTTATGTATCACAAAACATATTTTTTGTTACGGATAAGCGTACAAACTGTTACTTCGCCATGTTAATGCTTTTGCTGCTTATTGGGTCCCAACTAAAACATGACTAAATTAGGGGAATGTGAGGCGTAAATTACAGTTTTTCTAAGACACAAGAATTTATTGCAGTTGATCATACATTTTTTTGTCTGATATGCAGCCAAAATATTGAGGGTTACTTGTCTAGCTACGATTATAGTATAATGAACAACGAGCGCAAAAACATATTGAATATACCCATGTATATGTTACCCCCACTGAAACTGTATATGAGCAAGTTGAAATGGTAGGAAAGTGCACCTGCCAGAAAGTTTTTGTAAATAAATTAGTAAATCAAATAATGTCCTTCATAGAATTCTTCAATTGACTTGGAAAGAATAATGTGTTTATCGGGTATTTAAAATTGATTTTTTGGCTCATAGATGTCCAATCGCGAGAGGAGGGCGTATATTCCCACGCTCCTCTTTACACCGCTACCACCTTTCCAATACTTGATCCTGAAAGTTATCGTTATGGGTCACTTCCATATATAGGGGAATATGAAGAAGGGGAACACAAGTTGATAGGTTTTTAAATTTCATTCTTTATGGAGTCGTCTCCCAAATCCAACCAGCTGAGAACCAAATGACAAAAAAGACATCAAACAATAGTTGAACAACATTGGAAAAGAAACCAAAATCAGTTTAAAATTTAACGCTATGCGCACGTTGATCAGCCAACGAGACTATTCATAAATGTATCCTTGAACAACCAATGTTAAGAATTGTTATCCTTCTCGTTGGTGTTTGTTAAAGCCATACGCCAATTTTAGGACGATTGATTTGCTGTTTGTTCCTGCGACTACTTTATTAGTTTGTTTTGAGATGTTTAATTGGGTGGAATCTTGGTCGACTCATTTCCTTTTGCCGTTTTTCTGGGGTTTCTTCTTGTGTTGTAGTTTAAAAATGTGAACAGCGTTAGCCATTCAAGCTTTCTATTTTGAAGCATTCCGTGTATTATTTTCACACTTGCAAACGTTTCTTCTGCAATGGTTTATATAATGGTGATAGCATGAAAATTCCAAGAAAGCATAAAAGTGAAATTTAATGGCATTGTGAATATTTTTAGAAATAATATATTTAATTGTAGGTATAAATCACGGGAAGACTTCTGCGTAGACGTTCGGCAGATTTTCGATAACTGTGAGATGTTCAATGAAGATGACTCGCCTGTGGGAAAGGCAGGACACGGTATGCGAAAGTTTTTCGAGGTCCGATGGGCTGAATTGACTGATAAACATTCATGACACCAGACGCATCACATGAAATATGCAAATGACTAGCAACTGCAGGAAAATGGAGGAGAATTTTAGTATTTGAGACAAGCGAATAATACACAGATTCACCGCTTGATGCATTGTAAATAATTGTGAAGCAGAAAAGAAAAAAAATCAAATTGAATGTATTGCAATAAGATACTAGGAAGATAAAGAAGATGAGGAAGAGTACATAATCTTCATTTTTTACTGCATTGTACAAAGATTTAGGTATGTAGTGTAGAAGACGCGTGAATCACACACACACAGGCAGTATTTTATTGATATATTTGACGAATAGATTTTTAAATTAAGTTCTAGTTATACGTTTCTTGAGATTGGTGTGAATTTTTTTAAGTGGAGAGATTTATATATGTACTTTTTTACGAGTGCCGGATATGAAGGCACGTAAATTAGACGAAAATATTAAGTTGCCTTTTGTGTTATTTTTAACTTATTCTCAAAGAGTCCGTTTAGTAGGCTGATACTTGTTTTTATAAGAAGTAATAAGTATTTTTGTATATCACAAATAGACTATAATCGTCATAAGCTACTTAAGGATGTAATTTTACACAGTATCCCTACTTTTTCACTAGACGAAAGTATTTCTTTAAGTATTTTAAGGCTATGTTTGTATTTTTTGATCTTAATTTACTAAAAATATACACATTCTTATAGAAACTTTAGTTTCATTTATTAAAACTTTTGATTCAGCACAGAATATTTGGTTTAAAACGACTACTTATGTTTTCTTGAATGAGCACATTTTACAATTTTCCGTTAATTGAATTTTCATTTGCAAACAGTGGTCTTTTTGTCTGCATGAAAACTAACCTGTAAGTCTTGATGCGGTATTGAAATGCGCATTAGTAAGATTGTTGGATATTTTAGTTTACAGTCGTAATTGGATGTTTATTGAAGATAACAAATGTTTGAATTAAAAGTTTCTGGTGTTTCAAAGACTGGCTAAATTGGGAAACTCTACATAAACGTCTTTATTAATTTTCAGTTACACATTTTTGCCTTTACAATTATTTTCATAATTTGTACTCTTCTTCTTCCCCTCTTGCATGGAAAAAAGTGAGTCTCAAATGACTGAAGTAAAAATGGTTCACAAATTGATGGAAGATTATATTATTAAAGAATTCGAAATTATCTTAAATATCGCTTTAGCGTATGAGGACATTGAAACTCTTTGTTATCAACAATTCTTATCTAAATTGCAAAATTAACTAAACAAAATAAGGTGAGCAAACAGCAACCCATTCTGTTTAGATCGGTCTCCACCTAGTTTTCTACTTGGTTTTCAAGTTATTATCAATGTATAGGCTCATATGTTACTTCAAAATAAAAATAAAAACCGAACACTGTGTATGAGGCAAAGTAGTTAAATGATATTCTTCTTGGGCAAATAGTAAAACGGAACATGTTGATAGTGTTTAATATCATGAAAGTAAAGCAAAAAATACAAAATTTAACTTTTGAGGTAACTCCTCGAAGTATGGAACCACTATTTAAGTTACACGGTAGGTTTGCATGGAGCTATCATCTTTAATCCATAGCAACATGAATTCAAATGAAAATAAAGTAACGAAAAAAGGAAAAATTATTTGAAGATTTCTACTTGTATAGTACTAGAGTTAATAATTAACTAAGATATTATCATTCGGAAGAAAAGTCGAGCGAAAGACGATAATATGTAACAATAGGAATAAAATATTAAAAGTATGAAAATGATGACGATGAAATTATACTTTAATTATATGAAATAATATTGGGGCGTTTTAATTAGGTTCACCTCCACCTACGCTTAGTTTGAAGGATTTTCGATGTCAAGTTATATAAATGATTGTTCTAGTAAATTTTCAAACAACTCGAATTAGCTTCGGCCGGACGGAGTTTGTGTGCTACCTAATTTTTAAAAAAATATGTAATCTGCTCATCCTCAATTTAAAACATTAGTTAATGGCTAATCCGCCTTAACATTTGGATTTAGTGCATCTTTCATAAAATTGCCTTGAAAATTCGAATAAAACTCTGGTATTGTAAATTATTAATAGTGCGGATATTAAATTTAGAAAAGTCAAACATTCAAAGCTTCATTCATAACGAGATTAAAATAAACGAAAGTACACAAGAATCAATATAAGGCAACCGCAATCGAAATTAAAAAAACAGGTGGATTCAATCCTTTGAAGAACTCGCAATACTTCAACTTGGTTATCGATTTATCGATAGTGCCCTCAGACCGGGGAACCAAACGCGTCCCCAGGGTTGCGGATAGGGGCAGACCTTTCTCGAAAGGTTCGCTGCGAATAACCAATAAGCAGCCGCGGACAATGGTCGGCAGTGAAGGGAGAGTCTCAGGACAAATACCTGAGTGTCAATGATCTTCACTGTGACATGACGAAATATATGGCGTCATCAATTATCCATATATCCTGGCAGTAGGTAAAATGCAATGGGAACGGAAACCCAGACAGAAAACCAAACCATGCAGGTCCACAAGGGGAACCAAATTACGGTGCAGGGGGTCGGATCCCCAGTACCGGCGGCAGAGGGTAGTGAGCGAGCAGGCTCCCGGCCGTCGTCATCCAGCGACTGCAATGTTATATAAGTGGTGAACTTGGCTTCTGTAACAGATATAACTACAAGCAAACAGGACGCTAGCACGGAGAACCCTTTCAGGCAAAAACCGCTGTTGGCAAGAACACCGATAAAACAAGTCACCGATTGCGGGGGGAGGCAGCAAACCCCAGAAACACTGTCAAAGTCAACATCACAGGTTAAATCATCGGAGACAGACCACAGACGGACTAACGAATGAAAGAAGGCAGAGTGCGTTGTGCAACCTGCATCATTGCGGCCTTTGGGCGCAGTAGAAGGACTATGCGCACCCCGGAGCGTCCAGTGCAAGACGTACACAATTCGGATCAAGCTGCGACACCAACAGAGGCCAGTGTAAGACTGTGGGAGGGAGAAGTTTTGCCGTTGGCCGACGCCACTTCAAACGTGACCCAAGCGATAGAAGCAAAAGGGCTAGGAAACGGGGGCCTCTCCCAAGAGGTGGCGCCAAATAACACAATCGCCCTTGACCGCGCCGAAGAGGAGCGGCTTACTCGGAAAGCGGGGACTATCGTCAAACAACTGAGGGCTGCCTGCGAAGTGCAGAAAAACATAGGCAAGAGTGTCAGGAATGGCATTCTTGAACTGGAGGAGCTTTTTGGCCGCATAACGCACTACAGGCGGAGGTAGCTTGCAACCGAAAAGCATCAAAAAGACACGCTCTCCCTCGAGGCATCAGTGGGTCCTAGCAGCAGCAAAAGAATGGCCGCCAGCCCAATTGAAGGCGACCGTGAGAAAAGGAGGAAGGACGAGACCATAAACGAAGTTGTCACTCCAGGCGAGGAGTTTCATGTGCTGCGAAACAAGGCAGCGAAAAAAGCGGCCAAAAAGCTACTCCTAGAAAAAACAGACAAAGAGCTCAACCACGAAAAGAAGAACAAAGAACCCCCCGATATACCGCAGAAAACAAAAAGCAAACCGCGGCGCAAACCCTTGCGAGAGGCACTGCTTATTAAACCCACTAAGGGCCGAACCTACGCAGATGTCCTCCGTGAAATTAAAGGAGCGGTCAAGCCAGACGACACCAAAACTGCCATCAAAGCAGTTCGACCAACCCGGACCGGTGGAATTCGGGCCAGAGGCCACAAACAAAGATGCATTCCGTGACGCGGTTCAAAAGGTTCTTGGAGATGCGGCAACGGTTGCCTCGTTCGAACCAATGGCCACCCTGGAAATCAGGGACCTCGACTGCGTCACGGATAAAGCTGAAGTAGAGGATGCCATTAGGAGGGAGTTCCCCAGCTTAAGTGAAGTCAAGGCAAGATTGACACGTGAAAACACTAGGGGGCAACGCATGGCTATCGTTGAACTAGCTGATAAAGACGCCCAGCAAATCCTGGCGAAGGGCAAAATTAAGATAGGTTGGGTGATCTGCAGGATACGGAGAAGAGCGATCCCTATCCGCTGCTTCAGATGCTTCGAATACGGACACACCGCGTATGGCTGTAGGGGACCCGACAGGAGATCTCTGTGCTACAAATGTGGTGAAACGGGGCATAAAAGGAAGGAGTGCACGAACGAGGCAAAATGCATTCTTTGCAAGGATGCTAAGCTAGCACCCGGCGACCTCAAACATGAACCGGGGACAGGGAGATGCTGGGTTTTCAAGGAGGCCCTAACTAAAGCCAAATCGATACTCAAATGATCCGTATCCTGCAGGTCAATTTGCACCGAAGCACAAACGCCCAGGACCTACTTGAGCAGTTTGCGAGGGATAAGAAAGCTGACCTCCTGTTGCTGAGCGAGCAACATCATAACAAGGACTCGCAAGCGTGGAGACAGCGCCCGCCTTCAGGTGCAGGGCCATGGACGCGGGGATGGTTTTGTGTGGGTGCAGTGTCCAGGGATAACATATTTCAGTGTTTATCTGACGCCTAACGAGGCAATGCCATCTTTTCGAACCAAACTCGATGCCCTGGAGGACGCTGTCTCGAACACAGAGGGCCACATGCTGGTCGGGGGAGACTTCAACGCTAGAGCCATTGAATGGGGTATGCCACAATCCGACCCAAGGGGCAAGCAAATCTTGGACATGGCGGCCAGAACAGCGCTTTTTGTCCTAAATTCTGGTAACACCCCTACTTTCCGCCGCTGGGGTTGCGTAGGAACCATACCCGATGTGACACTCGCTTCGGAGTCCCTGGTACCTAGAGTACACAACTGGCGAGTACTAGAGGACTACTCGGCTAGTGATCACCAGTATATAGCGGTTGAGATTCACGACGGTGCCACTCTGCGTGCATATGCCCAAACTTCAATCCTCGGATGGAGGATGGACGTTGAGAGGTTCGCTGACGTGCTTACGGCAGGCGCACCGTTGCTGGGAGCTCCGCCAGGGAGTGGAGGGCCTACAGCCAAGGACTTGGTGAACTCAACTATGAGTACCATCATAACTGCTTGCGAGTCTTCCATGCCCCGTCGGAGACCCCGACACGGTAAGCCTCCAGTATACTGGTGGTCAAACGAGATCGCTGAACAAAGAAGCGAGTGTCACAAACTTCGGCGAGAGGCCCAGCGGGCGCAAACACGGGAGGAGGCAGACACTAGGCTAGCAGCATACAGGTCCGGCAGGAAATATCTTCGCAGGCTTATTAACAAGAGCAAGGCCCGATGCTGGCAAGACCTCGTGGACGATGTAAATAGGGATCCGTGGGGCCTAGGTTACAAGCTGGTCATGCGAAAACTTGGTGCCCAACGGAAGCCCAGCTTACATGAAGCAGAGAAGATGGATGAGATCGTACGGGCACTATTCCCCACGCACCCTATCCATGTCGATTCAGCTCATGCACAAACACCATTAGAATGCTCACCTTTCACAATGATGGAACTGGAGCAGGCAATTCTATCCATGAAAGCAAGGAAGGCACCGGGACCAGATGGCGTTCCTGCTGAGGTTTTGCAGCTTGTCTACAAGCTTTGTCCTGACTTGTTGCTCAGTATGTTCAACGCTTGCCTGTACGAAGGTGTATTTCCGGAACGCTGGAAAGTGGCGAGGCTCGTACTGATCAGCAAGGGGAAGGGAAATTCCGAGTTGGCGTCTGCATACCGCCCGTTATGTATGCTAGACACGGCTGGGAAAGTGCTCGAGAAACTCATCAAGGGAAGACTCACTGACGCGGTCCGTTCTGCCGGGGACCTATCTCCACGGCAGTATGGTTTTGGAGCAGGTCGCTCCACTATTGACGCGATAGCGGAAGGAGTGAGCGCGGTCCAAAGAGCGGAGGCTCACTGCCAGTCAAACAAAAGGGTTGTGTTGCTCGTGACGCTTGACGTCAGAAACGCCTTCAATTCCACTAGATGGGCGGATATTCTGGAAGCACTGGAAAACTCTTTTCAAGTTCCAGAATATCTGATGCGGATTTTGAAGAACTACCTGACAGACCGGAGCCTGCTCTATGAGACGAAGGAGGGTCGACGGAGGATGGAAGTTACATCGGGTGTTGCACAAGGCTCCATCCTTGGCCCAGATCTGTGGAATATCACGTACGACGGGCTACTGAGAATCGAGCTGCCGGATGAGTCGCGCTTGATCGGCTATGCAGATGATGTCGCGGCGCTAGTTGCGGGACGCACTGTTGAACAAGCGCAACTCAGACTGAGTATGCTAATGCGCCGAGTGAGGGACTGGATGACTGCTCGCGGGTTCAGCCTAGCTTTGGAGAAAACCGAAGTAGTCATCTTGACAAAAAAGAGAATCCCTAGAGTAAGGATGATCAACATTGGGGAAGCACTCGTTGAGACTAAACTAGCAGTGAAGTACCTGGGCATTTTGATCGACTCGAAGATGCGTTTCCCCGAGCAAATCAGGGCAATAGCTGACAAGGCTGCAGCGAGTGTTTCGGCTCTCAGCCGACTAATGGCCAACATAGGGGGTCCCACCTCATCAAGAAGGAGACAGTGCTGGTCATCGCAGGAGTGATACCCATTGCCCTCCTTGCCAAGGAGCGCCACAGAATCTACCTGCGGAGGAACGAATGCGACAGAGATGCTGTCGCCCACGAAGAACGAGAACGCTCACTCAGTGATTGGCAACAGTCTTGGGTGAGCGATACAAAAGGTAGGTGGACCGCATGCCTTATTGGTGACCTGAGGCCGTGGCTCAATCGAAGGCATGGTGAGACTGACTTCTATCTAACTCAGCTACTGAGTGGACATGGATACTTTCGGTCTTACCTGCACAAGATTAGTAAGTCACGGTCTCCTGACTGCATATTCTGTGCTGGAGAGGTCGATGATGCCTACCACACATTTTTTGTATGCAAGAGGTGGGAAAGGCAGCGCGGTGACCTCATTAAAGAAATGGGAGATCTCTCTCCGGATGAACTCACTGGAGAGATGCTCACATCCGTTGACAAATGGAACTGTGTGGCACATAACGCTCGGGCAGTCCTTAAGATGAAAAGGAAAATTTATGAGCGCCTGGAGGCGTTCAGGGCAGAGGGGTCTCTTTTCTAGAAATCCCTCTCCCTTCCCCTCCTTTTGCTGGAAAAGGCATCCCTGTAGCCCGGTGGCGCCTAAACGCGTAGAGAAACGAGGCTTAGCCCGAAGTAATGTGTCAAACGGTTCCAGGCTAGGTTCTCAGATTGACAGGGGAGGTGTTTAGTGGGTAGTCCAAGGGTATCCTCCATGGGAGTCCCACACTGCCAGACTCGGCGGGCGTAAATGCCTTCACCTCCCTACCACAAAAAAAAAACAAATACTTCAACTACCGATGAGGTGGGCATTCCCAGACGACAAGTATGACACAAGCTACGTGCACCTAGGAAGAATACCTGCAGAAATATTGCAGAAAGACGAATTCATCGTTTAATCTCTTTCACCGGTACATATGTTAAATGTGGACTGGGGTACAGCTACCAGGCGATCATTCCGCACATAAAAAGTGATATAAGCTGCTATATGAAAATTAAAGGCATTTTGCTACGAATTGCAGACATCTGCTTGCACGCTTTATAAGCTGCTCTCGCAAAACCATAGCACAAAGGCTGAAGACGTCTAGTATTCGTTGTGAACAGACGTGTTTTTAATAATTTGTACAAAAGTCAGTTGAAATTAATCTTTTAACTAGAAAACATCACCCAGTCGAATTATTCGATCAATTATCGAGTACCTGAAGTTTATTTCTGAAGAAGTTTTGAAAAGCGGAAAGACATTCAAGGGCAGTCTCGGTTGATGAACATTGCCTCGTATCTCGCTGCAAAGGCAACGAGGTGGGGGTGCCATTAAATAGAACGATCATGTCCATCGCCAACAATAAAGGGCGAGAAAAAGTTAAAGCGAAGATTCAAATGAGAGAACAATGAAGAAAAATACATTGAAATTCTATCAGTCGTCGAAATCGAACTACCAATCAACGAAGTGGAGGAGTATGAGATAGAAAATGAGAAACTCAGACTAAGGATCCATTCGCTAGAAAAGCTAGTTTGCGAATTAATTTTCAACAATGAAAAACAAAGGACCAAGAAAGCAAAAGAAATTAAGTCAAAAGCAACCGAAGACAAAAAAAAACCAAAGAACCTAATCCAGAAGATGTCCTCAGCGCAGACGGAGCAAACGTCAGTGCAAATTATTATGCAGCGCTAGCTAGGCTAGACGATTTAATGAACATTGAAGAGGACGAAGGTGAAAAAATTCCGAAAATTGCTTTACTAAACCTGATAATACATTCATCGAATATTTAAAAATTAAAAATAGGGAAGAAAAACCAAAAGTTTTGTCTGCTGGTCCGTCTGTCAATATTAATAAAAATAAATAAAAAGTCCCACCCATTTTGGTATTTGGGCAAACTGGCAAAGATATGCTTCGGCTTTTGGCAGCCGAAAATAAATTAAATGATTTTGAAATCAACAGACGATTAAGTCACTGATTGACTTTCAGACAGCAAAAAGTGCGTTAAATTCTGGAAATTTCTGGTCTGGACTGCGGAGAGAAAACAGTCGATCTCCTTCAGGTGCTTCAAGAAGTTGCACCAGAAATAGAATTTATTGCAGTTAAAGGCTTCGCAACAACGAGATTAGTTGTCGACCGTAAAAATTTGTCTTTTTACTTAGTCCAAATTTTGAGCAAAATTAGACCAAGTACCCTTCAAAAAATAAGGTACTTGAACTTCCGAGTGGTGGGATGGGAACGCCTCCAAAAGAGCGAGGTCAACCAGTGCTATAGGTGGCAAAGATTCGCTCATTCGGCTGCTAATTGTGCCATGAAATACAGATGTGTACAGCGTAAAGATGTCCATGCCTACCGGCGAGTGCAAATTGGCTCAGACGGAGCTAAAAGAAAAAATATATTATGTGAATTGCGGTGACTTGGTCATCCAGCATCATATCGAGGATGCCCCCGATATCAAGATGCAAAAGTAAAATTTATTCCAAAACAAACAAAAGTACACCGTAGTGTGATACCTTCCAACTTCGTCAAGCCCGGGATGTCATTTGCACTTGCTGTTAGAGAACCAGCAGACAACAATGTAAATAATCTGAATAATGTAAGTGGCAATAACGAGCTGGTTCTTAAAATTTACCAGCAACTAAATTCTTTATCGGAGAGAATTGATAAACAAGATTCAAAAATTAACTTTGTGTTTAGCTCTTTCAAATGCCTCAAAATAACTTGTCGTCCAGTCACATTCCCATGGATAGGCTTCGTCTCATCTTGATCAGTCAACTTCATTGTTACTCTACATCGACGTGACTATCCCTTTGAATTCATTGTTGAGCAAAAGCCTGACATCATGTTTCTCACTGACACCCACCTCAATTCATGGCACTCTATGACATTCAAGGATTTTGAATTCATAAGAAACGATAGAGTAATAGGTGATGGGGGAGGTGGCACCGGGATATTGGTTAGAAGAACTTATTGTTTCCAACATGTTGATAAAGTCGAATTCAAAAACTTTGAATCTCTTCAAGTGTCCCTTATCAAAATTTCACTGCTAGGTGGGGATAACCTCTTCGTTATCTCTACCTACACAACTGGTCGAAGCGTTCTCAAATTCAAGGAGGCGCTCAATTCCTTGTTTGAAATACTCGAATTGAACAGGCAATATAATTATTATATTCTTGCCGGTGACCTGAATGCCCCACAAACATGGCTGAACGCCACCAATAATCGAAAAGGTGTATTCCTTCAATCGTGAATAACAGAGAACCAAATTGAATACACGTGCAATCTATATGGGTCGGAGCTCCCAACATACCCTAGGACAAATTTATATTTGGACCTCTGCATTGGTGACGCAAGACTTGAATTCAGCTTTAATAATCTTCAACGGAAACTGCAGGTGCTTCCTTACGATAGCGACCATAACGCAATCGTAATGATGGGGTGATGTCTTCCTCATTCCAGTTCAACATGAAAATGATCCGTTGAATTTCAAAAAAACGGATTGGGGAAAATGTCAACAGAAGTTTAATCGGGATTACCAGTAGCAATGTCCTCCTTCTGATGATGGTACGCTTGCTCAATGGTTCCCAATGACAGGAATCTAACTAACGATGAAATATTGTAGATTTTTATTTGTCGAATTTAGATAAGCTGACGTTGGAAACGATTGAGAACTTAATCGTTCACATTTCATGAGTGAGGTCAGCAATCAATGGGCGGAAAAAACTGAGACAGGACCACAGGACCCTGATGGCGTTTTCACGAAAGTCAATGACTTGTTCCGTAAGAAGTCTCGAGTGAAGGTGTCGAATCTTGCAGTCGCTAGCGATGAGATAAATCTTCTCGATAGGGCTGGTATCAAAATTGATAGTACGACTCCGGATAGGAATGGAAACAGGATTATATGTGATAGATTGCAGAATCTTGCCCTGATTGTACATATTTTGAATTGGTTCATTTACCAAGCTCTGAGAGAGGAAATCAAATATTTTCAGAGGTCGTTGAAGCAAGTTTCCGACTTCAAATCAAGCCTGAACAGCGAAACAGTTCTTCATTTCAATGTAACATTAACATCTGACCTCATACCGAGCTTGAACCTTATCGGTTATTTAGTCAGCTATGAAGACTTGTGTTTCATATTTGGCAGGATAAACAACAAGAAATTATGTGGTATTGACGGTATTCCCAATATAGTTCTCCGACATTTGCCTGAGATTGCTATTAGGAATAGTAGCATGTTGAGAAATTCATATATATCAAATGAGTGGGAAAAAGTCAAGATGTTTCCGATTTTGAAGAAAGGAAAAGAATCTTCGAGCCCTAAAAGCTATCGCCCAATCACCTTGCTGCCTAACATCAGCAAGGTTATTTCGATTTCCCGAACGTGTATTGCGCAATAAAAGTAAAAAAAGCAGCTTCTCCGACTACAATAGTCTTTATTTGCCATATACGCGTTTCTAGAGCGACTTACTTAGGGAGTAAGTCACTCTTGAAACGCGTATACAGCAAATAAAGTTTTATTATAAAAGCTCACTGTTGTGTTAAAATTATAAAAAAATTTTTGAATTGGAAAAACCCAATTGAATCATGAAACACGTAATAATTTTAATTAAATTGATATTGATATTGTTTTTTTGGTTCATTGAAGAGTGAGAGAGAGAAAGAGAGTCATTTGGACCATTAAGTTTTAATATTTTTATTATTTGGAATTGGCTTTATATTCTTTGTAAATTTATAAGGATTAGTATTGAATAAAGCGCTTTTGACTTTGAATTTGAAGACCCTCTATGAAAATGTAATCGTTTTAAGATGATGGTCAAGGATTGATCTAATATTCTCATTGAAACGGATGCTGAGAATCGGTATGGCGCTACATGTTTACATACTTCTTTATATAAAGTATATCGAAAAGGACGAGATGTGGTAGATAAATCATGCAAACAAGATTTATTTCTCTGTACTCGTTACACTATCATTCAGGAAAAATAAGTTTCGCTTGTGTGAATCAATTATCAATCTTTTGCGGCTATATTAAAGGGAAGATTAAACCGTTACCGTTACCGATTCCGAGAAGGTTGAGGTTGTCTTGAAAAAGTGGCCCGTATAGAAACAATAAGGGAATTGAAACAGACTGCCTATGTAGAAAGCAAAGGTAATCAATCTTTTGCGGCTATATGGAAGGGAAGATTAGACCTTAACAAGTGATTCCGAGAAGGTTAAGGTTGCCTTGAAAAAGTGGCCCGTATACAAACAATAACGGAATTGAAACAGACTGCCCATGTGGAAAGCAAAGCTAAAGCACTGACCGAAAGATGTGTCCTGTAGAGAAAACAATGATCAGGCTCAGTTGAACGCGTTTCTTCTAGGGGCCGTAAACTATCGATGAACCACGATGTTTCGTAAGGCTCCCTCGGAAATAATTTTTGGTGACCTAACTAACACTTCATTAATAAGCAGTTGAAAAAGGAGAAACCTAAGTCTTGAATAACATAAAATAAAGGATGAAATGAAGTAATATTTGCTCCATAGAAACTTGCACGACACAAACAAGATGTCGGATAAGACGAACTGAGAAAAGTTGCCGTGATACCTACACAATTCGGTTTGAAGCTGTGGAATGGCCTTTCTACAAGTCATGTTGGTCCGGGTTTATAAATGAGCTCAAGGATATGGGAAATTAAAAGTATTAAGTAACGTCGAGAAGCAGGAAATCAGGAGATGAATTAACATGTGTGGGACGTTATGAGAACAGACATTCTTTAAACATGAATCCTTAAATTTTAACTTTTAAGTTATCAGAAATATAAATCATCATGTGGTGGTATTTCAAACCAGTCCTAGTGCTTCAAAAGCAGTTGGAAATCCTAATGTGTTAATCATCGAAATTAGCCCAAATTAAGCTTCCTTTGTGCGAGCTTTCAATGCACAGGACTGCGAAATCGGGTTTTCGGTCGTGACCAGCCCATAACGATTAGCATATACGCATGTGGTGGATTCTCATAAATATAACATCTAGTGCAGGGATTTCACAGAAATCCATGGTTTGGTAGTAATTTGTTGCTTAGTAGTGATCTATCAGTGTCTAGCCAAAAATACATCAGGTTGAAAAATACCATGTTGGATCAGAGTCCCGTTACAATGTGACATTTTTGCTAATAGAACGAAATTGGTCTTTGTATTGTAGAAGAAAAAACCATTGAATTTACAAATCTTATTTATAATCGATTTCGTATTTAAACTGTCGGATGATTATACATTCATACATTGTTTTACCGATATTTTCAAACCGAAATCTATTAGGCCGTTTGTTTGATTTGTATAAATGTATTTTGTCAAACTCCGATTTTTAGGTAAATTTTATTTCAGAAGAGTTGGAGTATTAGATTTTTCCGGTTTCTCTATTGCCGTCGACTCTCGATTCTCGTTTTGAAATTTTTTTCCAATTATCATAAATATAAGTAAAAAACATTCGCGCATATGAAATAAATGAAGATTAAAATCGGGGCATACTACCCACTAGAACAAGCATACATGTTCTGGATTAAAATATTGTCGTATGGCGTTGTATTGAGTCTGAAGCTTGGATTGAGTGAACAGAAAATAAACAGGTAGCAGGAGAATCGTTAAGTGCCAAGTAAAGATCCTCACCACCTTTAGTGAGGACTTTTTTATTAAGGTGAGTTTCCATTCGAAATATGTGGATTATAGCAATGTTCCGAATGAATCGGTTTGGTTTCTGCCATGACTAAAACAATCGGAAATCGGCATAATGTGAAATTAAACCTGTGGCTTTTTTGATTATCTCCAACAGATGACACCCGAGCACGATCTAGTCATTGTGTTTCTATACATAGTGGTGTCACGGTGCACGCCAATTGGCAGGATAGATGGCGCTAAGATGTCGATTTTGAGATTTCAATCGAAAGTTTTTCTAAGCCAATGTGTCGCTGAGACGTGCTTCGATACATTGTTGGCTATTAGACTATGATTTCGCTTGATAGAGATGCATTTTATCTTTGCTTATTGCAACGTTGGAAATGAAAAGCGAAAAGTGAGATGGTTAGGATGTTGTGATTTTATTCAAAGAGTAATATTTTAACATGAATGAATGTTGATCACTGTGTATCTATACACAGTGATGTTATATAATGCTTCTACTAAACGTATGTGAAGAAAATATGTTTTTTATGAAATTTGCTGTACAGATTAGCCGTTAGTAGTTACTAATTTTTTTAAAGAAAGCTTTTGTATATCTTGTTTAAAGATGCAACTGATTTTTGGACTCTTGTAATAGTTTACGATTTTTGCTTTATTTATGTACCTTCTATTAAATTTCAACCATAATTTACAAGCGATTATATCTCAAATGAGTTGCAAGCATTGGATACTTAGTCAATTCTGAAAAACAAGCGCATAATTATTGAAGTATATTTCACTTTGAATTAGTTTTTTATATCCGAGTAATGGTGTTATGAGAAATTGTTCTTGTAATATCAATGACTGAAATGTAATATCAACGACTGAAAGTTTTGTAAACTTCATATGAATTAGTGAGAAAATTTTAATTTACATTGCTTAAGAGAAGGAAGTCCTGCCTCGAGATGCTTAGTGAATTTATCTTAATTGTATTTTCGTAGAATTTTTGGAGGAAAGGTACGGTAATTCCTTAAGGTAAATTATTCATAAGATCAAGATCCAATTGAAGTAAAATTGGTAACATGTTTTATTGCTTTATGTCATGAAATTAAAAACAAGAAGAAAAGAATTGCGAGATTGAGTCAAGCATGGTTTTAAACATTTTTTTTTTTTTTTTTTTTTTTTTACCTCCATTCCCTTCCACTCTCTCCATCACACTTTCTTCGTCGCACTACGCTCGTGCGATCTGCACTTCACATTTCGTCGTTTCCTCAGGTGTGCCACCCAGGCAATGTATAACACATCGGTATAAGGGGGCACACAAAAATATGTGAAGTTCTCCGGTTAAACTTGTCTTGTCCATATCGTGATCAGCTCTCAGAGATAAAAAAAAATTATAAATTCGACGCAGTAAAAAAAACTCTGAGTTAAAAGAATAGCTGTCTCTTCAAGCATCTCGACGATAGGGTCAACAATGCCCTAAGATGCTATGTTGAAACATAGCTTGGTGTCTATCGGTTGTTTACAATTGAAGCAAATGACGAATGAATGCTTTATTTACCACATATCTAGATTCTTGAGCAACTTCTGGAATTCAAAGCATTCGGTATTAAGTCGATGAGTCTTTGTGCACATAAGAACGAAGCATACGAAAAATCAAATTAATTTCAAATTATGCTTAAGAGCGAAATAACAAGTGAGAGCATTGGTATGAAAGGAGATAGTCAGAGTCACAAAATAATGTTAACGGTTTGAATGCAAATTGATTTGGCCAGATGCCGTTAAACTTTTGAAGGGTTTTCTTATTGTTTATAATTCTTTTCAAACTTTATTCACATTTGTACAATGATATGATGCGTTTTAGCAATTGGTGTCGATGAACAATGGTCAGTATTTAACGAAATTTTCGCAAAGTCATGAACGCATAAATATGTCTGTAGTAAGTAATGCATTCTAAATTCTAATTAAGACTTTAATTCTTCACTTTCACGCGATAGAATGCAAAATGATTTTCAACAAAAGCTGCTTAATGTAATCATGAAACTCTAATAAATGGTTAGTAAATTGACGCTTCCAAAAAATCTTTACCCTTATCAGATATTTTTATACATTTGATTGCATTAATTGTTTATTACATTTTATTATCTTGATGACATTCGATTATGTTAATTACAAAAACATAAAAATGTAGGGTGAATAGATACAAAATCAATAAGTAACACGAAAAAAAAAAGAAAAAAAAATGCTTGTCAAGATCAGGGATCAAACTTGAGATCTGCGCTTGTGAAGACTATGTACTCCCACGAAGCTACACGTTGTACGGTAATTCCATAAATTTAAACAGATTTATCGTTTCTAAACATCTTCCATAATAATTACCATGAATATTTATTTATAGAAAATTTTAAACAACCCAAAATCAAAAAATTCTAGCGCCTGAACATTTTTCGCAAGCTTTTCGAAATCGTCAGCTAAATGAAAAGCGTCGAGATTTGGGAAACTCATGGGGTTCAAGGTTTCACAGGTTCCGCCGTTAGAAACTTGCTAACGAAGGCGATATATTGCAATGGGCCATAAGTTCCTTGAATTTAGTGTGAAAGTGTTGTGCAGTGAAAAGAAATTTCCGTGATCTAATTTGTTGGAAGAAATTAAGTATTTTAAATTTTTTAATATTATTTTAATATTTATATATACAATCATATTTCGAGTATGAACTGCTCTTATAAAAACTGCCTTCACGGCTATACATATGGTTCTTCCTTGAGTTATTTTCGAGTACCTCAGGACTATAGAACTAACGTCTGGTTGAAACATGCAGGCATTTCACGTCCAAACGTTCTGAAATTTCAATTCTTTTGTGAGGACCATTTTTACAGCTCCAGTATAAGAGAGTATGGCCATAGAAAGACCTTGAAGCAATACTCGTTGCCAAAGCCTGCCATTAGTAGTATTTGCTCATGCACTGAGTATACTGTAGATCCTCTGTGTAGTTTGGAGTTGGTAACTGCAAAGAAAAATGATTCTGAGAATGCTAATCCACTCCGCCCAAGGAAAAAAATTATTGCTAAACCTTTTGGTCCAATCTTGGCTGATTTAGATTTGAATAGTTTGCCATATCGGCTGTCTCCCCCGCTTGAAGTGCGAAAAGATCCAAACGATAGAACTTATCTTCGGGACTATAGACTCCCTTCAAGGCCAAGTACTCCCAATATATACCCATCTCAGTTTCCATCTCCAAACCGCCTCCCTATAAAAAACACAGAGAAAAAACGACCAATCACGAAAGTTTGTTTTGCTTCCTTGAAGCATTCCCAGAGACGAAAGAAAAAACTGGACATTGAAAAAAAAGTAAAAAATTTGTTGAAGGACAAAAGCCAAGAGGTTCAGCTTTTAATGCATTCTCAACTTTTCCACAAACCTAGTGCCCCTTGGAAGAAAAGCGAACAAAGTTTTTATTTAAAAATGTACTACAAGTCACCTTCCCTTTATAGAGAATTTCTAAATGTCGGCTTCAGTGTTCCGTCAGTCAGAACTATTCTTCGCTGGCACTCGAATCTTCATTTCAAACGGGGTTTGCTGATTCTGTAAAAGACCTCCTTGAGAAAAAAGTCGAAGAAATGTCTTATTTAGATCGACGGTGTGTTTTAGTTTTTGACGAAATGTCATTAAAAACCGAATTGGAATATAGTTCCACGGAAGACATTATTTATGGTTTTTGTGATTTTGGAAACAAGGGGCGAGTCAACAAAGTAGCATCAAGCTCTCTGCTTCTGATGTTGCGTGGCTTAAATAAAAACTGGAAGCAAGGAATTGGGTACATTGTAGGCTCCTCCGATGGAGATTTGCTGGTTTCCATAATAAAAACAACCATAAATAAGGTTCTTAGTGTTGGTTTTGAGGTTTTAGGAACAGTTTGCGATCAGAGCGCAACAAATCGACGTTGCCTGAATTTACTTGGGGCGTCCACTGAAAATCCTTACTTTGAGGTAGAAGGTAAACGGATATACACGTTTTTTGACACGCCTCATCTTTTCAAAAGTGTAAGAAATATCCTATTGAAAAATGATACCCGTTACGATAATAACATCGTGACATGGAGAGTTATAAAAAAAGTGCGCGAATTTGATAATAATGTTATCACCACGCTTCATAAACTCACGGACGTGCATATACACCCAAGTAGCTTTGACAAAATGTCAGTAAAACTTGCAACGGAAGTTCTCAGCAATTCCGTATCTGCAGCAATTTCAGCTGCCGTCGAATTAGGATGTTTTAAAGCTGATAAGGAAGAAGAGAAATCTGCATCCAGCACTGCCGAATTTTTATTGAGGGTAAATAAGCTTTTTGATAATTTAAACAGCGTATCAAAATTTCCAAAAAAAATCCTAATAGATGTTCCATTTCTAGAGAGGCTCCACATGTGCTAGACAATTTGAAAGAAAGCAAGCATTGGATATCACAGTGGACTTCTTTGGGACAACTCAGCCGACCTTACTGCTTCGATGGGCTGATCCGTAATATCAACGCTATTGGTATGCTGTGGAACGATTTAATGGGTAGTCAACAGTACTTGATCACATCCCACATTAACCAAGACCCTAAAGAGAATATGATTTCAATGCTGCGCACATTTAAAGGGTCATATGAAAGAAACCCTTCAGCCTATAGACTTTACCGCAACCTGAAACAAATAATGTTTCAAAACGTTTCCCTTTCGGACTTTAGCAACTATTCTGATTGTCAATCACAGAATTTGCTCGATTTTTTCCCAACTTCTGAGACTTGTGTCGATGACCAATCTGCTTCGAACGCAGATTCAATAGGTAGCCTGACTGCTGATGAAGAATATGTTGTTGTCCACTTCATTGAAGATGCTCCTGATAACTTTGAAAGATTATCAGATTCTACTTTCAAATTAAAAGAAAGTTCCAAACTGCATTATTATGGGTTCTTAGCTAGTAAGCTACAAAAAAAAATTAAAATGCGATACTTGTAGTATATTTATAATTGATAAAACGCCCCCCAATGACCCCAGGTATATGATCACAAAATTTAAGAAGTTCGCAAGCAGCACTAATAGTTTGTTTGGAGGGTTGACTGTAGTTACTCCTTCCTTTGAAGTATTCCTTGACTCAGTACGTGAAGAATTTGAAAAAAAATTCAGCCAAATCATGTCCGAGTATAACGTCCTGGGCAAACTCTGCGGGGAAATTTCAACAATAGTCGATTGGCAGTGGCAGTGTGATCATAAATATATAGGGCTGCGTTTTATTTTATTGCAATTCATCCGCCTGCATGTTCATCATGTAAATAAAATTCTGCATAAGGGTGATAAAAGCCATAGGGTAAAGTTTTTGAGAGGACTTGAATAGCTGTTTGGAAATTGTTTAATCTATTGACTGTCACGATATCCAAAATACCCATCTAAACTAAGTCTTCCCTATTGAAATCACATTCTGTATTAGGCCAGTTTTAATTTTAATATTATAGAGGGTGTATTTTTTTCCTGAACGGAGTTATGACCGCCTTCATAAGTTTATGTGGTTTTGAAATCGAGTCATTATGTTTACAAGGTATTATGAAGTTGGTTTTCTCATATTTTTAGGAATGTTTTAATTAACTGTATTTTTCGTTCATAAGCTTTTCATAAGATTATTTACAGTTTTCTTCACGTAAAGCCTTTTTAGGGTTTTGTGCTTCTTACTAGATCCTATTGAAATCATTACCTGTCTGTTCGTCTGTTTGTCTGATTTTCAGTGGTAAATCATTACATCTAAGCGCTCACATATAATGGTTATTATTTTCTTATTCCACTAGGACCTTTGCGATTCTTTCAAATGTTCTGCTTGCTTTGGGGAGTTAGTTTCTCTACTTCTCTTTCTTTAGCTAAGTCTTTTGTGATTAATGTTGTTTGCTTTACAAGAATCTGCTCAATTCAAAACGTTTAATTGGATCAGCTCATCTGAGAAATTGCACACATCGCAAACTTTAAATACCTATTGTGTGAGGTGGATTAGGCCTACTGGGGAAACCACATAAAAAAAACGCGCCTTGCACTTTACCTCTAGGTGGTGTGGAAAAAGTGCTGACATAAATCTTAGTATAAAGCCCTTCAATGGACGATGTATATATATATATATATATATATATATATATATATATATATATAAACTTATATGCATGCAAGGATATGTAAATATAAATATGTATATATATATATTTATATATATATATATATATATATATATATATATATATATATATATATATATATATATACACATAAACATATACATATATATATATATATATATATATATATATATATATATTTATATATATATATATATATATATATATATATATATATATATATATATATATATATATATTTATTTATATATATATATATATATATATATATATATATATATATATATATATATATATATATATATATATATATATATATATATATATATATGTTTATATGTTCTTCAGTGCAGTGTTGAAGTTTATTGAAATGACGGTTTTTTTCTTCGAAATACGTACATATTTTAAAAAATAAATCAAATCAAATCAAACTAAGGAAGCTTGATTTTTACTTCAAAAGTGAAACTAAAGAAGCATACTGAATTCGATTTTAATACTCTTTCAATATTATTGAAGCCAACTTACTTTTCATTATTCATACCAAAAATCATGTAAATTATGAAATTCATTTAAAAATCCAGGCTAGTAATTTTACTTAAAAATGAACGCAAAATAATGAATTGCTTCAATGAATGCTCCACAGTGAAATTTAGAATATACACTCCACAAACAATCTTTGTATTTGTTTTTATTCAAAAATCAATAAAAATTACAAAGCCCTAATAACCCCAATTGCATTTACATTTAACAGTTTTTACATCACGCAGTTTCGTTCGAGGTGACCGATAAACTCCTCAGGAGCTGCCACATCAGTCACCTCGGGGCAGCTCGACTGCGGGGTTCCAGGTGATCACGAACCCATATATATATATGTTGCAGCATGGCAGTGCTGCAAGCTCTATCGAGCAATAATTTCCACTAGTACGCAGTGGTGGCGAACTTATAATAAAATTTTGTTTGAGGATTGCTGCTTGTCCTAAGTGAAAGAACTACATTGTTCTTTCACCCGAGCATTTTGGCCATCAATTTAATAGCACTTTTTCCGCTCGATGGACTTCAGCTGGTTCCAGCATATGGGCTGGTTCCATTAAAAATCACGCAGTTTCGTTCGAGGTGACCGATAAACTCCTCAGGAGCTGCCACATATTATAAGTTCGCCACCACTGCGTACTAGTGGAAATTATTGCTCGATAGAGCTTGCAGCACTGCCATGCTGCAACATATATATATATGGGTTCGTGATCACCTGGAACCCCGCAGTCGAGCTGCCCCGAGGTGACTGATGTGGCAGCTCCTGAGGAGTTTATCGGTCACCTCGAACGAAACTGCGTGATTTTTAATGGAACCAGCCCATATGCTGGAACCAGCTGAAGTCCATCGAGCGGAAAAAGTGCTATTAAATTGATGGCCAAAATGCTCGGGTGAAAGAACAATGTAGTTCTTTCACTTAGGACAAGCAGCAATCCTCAAACAAAATTTTATTATTAGTTTTTACATGTTTATTATCTTTCAAACAGATCCAAATATTTCTTTAAATATTCCACACACAAAAATCCCAATCAAGTATATGTTATTGTATATTTTTTCAATCCAACTCTATCCTCCAGAACTTCAGCGGCTGCGGCAACATTGAATTACAAAAAGCCCACAAATTATTTTCTGCATTCTAAGTACTGGTTGGATTGAATTAATCTGAGTTGTTATATCTACTAATGTTTATACAGTAGAATAAATACTGAAAAAATATTTTTCCATTCATGGAACCTTTTGTAAATTCATAATGATTTAATTTTTGGATTAAAAAACAATCTTCTTTTTGATCATAATTAATTGTCAGTACGTATGTATTTTGAAGGCAATGTTGAAGTACATACCTTCAGTACTGAATTTTAATAAATTGAAAACACCACATTTAATTTAATTGAAGAGACGGTATGTTACCATCGACACATGTACATACATACTGAAAATCAATTAATAAAAATTAAAACATGGAAGAGTGATTTTTACGTCAGAAATAAATCAAAGAAGCTTATAATATTTACAATATTATCGAATTTAATTCTTTCTCATTATCTTTACTAAAACTTATGTGAATTAACAAATTAGTTAAAAATCGACACTAGGGATACTACGAAAAAATGAACGAATAATTTCTCCATTTACAATTCCACGGTAATTGCTTCAATGAAATTTATAAACACTCGACAAACTATTTAAGTATTTATTGTTCTTAAAAAACTAATTACCTAATCGTTTTAGACAATTATATTTAAATACTTCTTATAGTCTTTCAAACAAATCAAAATAATCCTTTAAATGTTTTACACAAGAAAATTATGTGCGATCAATTCATTTATTCATTAAACATGACCCACATAAATGAACGGGCGCCCCAATCGAAAGCATTTCAATTTTTCTGCTACGCAATCGATAGGCAAATAAATATTCATTCATTTCCAATTGCAAAGAGTGAAACAATCTTCACACACTGCACATCGTGGCCGTGCCGCTAGCGCCAGCCACAAAGCGATCACACACCGTTCCATACATTATTCATTCGATCGCATTTATACAGAGATGTTGATCAATATATCCACCACACATCTCAATGTACATATTGTATACGTTCAGTTGCTTTTCTAATCAGCTTGAAAAGTTTGTCGAGGATGAAATTTTCCTATCTAAGACACTAACCAGCGACAGCTGCGCCGCCAAAAGCATGGGTTCTCCCAATGTGGAGTTAATTTGGTGTGCACCGTGACACCACTATGTATACAAACACAATGATCTAGTTAGTTGTTTAGGGATTGCGTGGTAATAAAATCTATGAACGAGAAAAAAATATTTATTAAATAATATAATTTTTACAAGTTGTGTCTTTTCGGGTCAGCTGACGAGATAAAAGAGAGAAAACATGTTTGATGTAGTGGAGGAAAACTATCCATAGTCGCCGCTATCGATAGTCTCCGATAGTTTTCTAAAAACTATCGATAGTTTCGATAGTCGATAAGAAAGAAAAATATTGATATTATTTATGATTGTACTGTAGGGAATATTAAACGAAATTTTTTCTTTATTATTTAGCATTGCGTTCATTGCCGAATTTTTCGCAAATTTAAATTTGTGAGATCATAAGTTCACAATCCTAACAAGTGGAAGAGATTTGCAGATTAGTAACCACACCATATTCTTACATGTTGCAGAGCGTCATCCTAAGGAAAAAATGTAGTTATTGATTGTGAGACTGAGGAGTGACTAGGATTCGTTCGATTTATGCGATTAGTTGGTGCAATGCAGGAAATATAACCGCTCTAAGGAGAATGGAGGTATAGTTACACTTTAAAGGGTCATATCTGTAGTAACAGGCTTTTGCGTAGGATAGGTAGCGAAAAGGTAGCACCAGGCTTCTGCCTAATGCGGGTTGTGGTAACGGCAGCCACTCCTGCAGCTCTCAACTCAGGCAGCTGACAGTTCGACGGCAAATTATGGCGGGTGCGAACGTCATCTTGCGTGACGAGTTTGACTTGTTGACAGTTATAGCGATTATATAAATTCTTTACAAATCATTAGTGAATCAAACAAGTCAGTTTCACACAGAAGCAACTTCCTCCAAGTTTAATAGACCCGTTTCAGACTTTACATACAAAGAAGGTAGTTCTCGATGACTATCCTAAAAAATGACTATGGCACTGGATCCTGGAATGTTAGATCACTGAGCTCCAGTGGCGCTGTTAAAGACCTTTTACTACATGCCAGTCAACATAAATTAAACATACTAGTAATCCAGGAAACGAATTGGACTGGAAGCGATATTCAAGATATGAGATCGCATACAATATTCAAAAGTGGGAAGCCTGCTGGAAAGCGAGAATTTGAAGTAGCCTTCATTGCGGATAGGATGTTCAAATCGCACGTTGTTTATTTTAAGGCAATCAATGAACGATTGCGATCCGTATTAAAGTGAAATTCTTTAAAATTTGGCTGATAAATGTACACACCCCAACCAAAGAAAAGGACGAGGAAAAGAATGAAACGTTCTACAATCATCTGGAAAGACGAGTCAACCCATTGCCTGCAAACGACACAAAAATAGTTCTGGGTGATTTCAATGCTAAGGCTGGGACTCAAGCATACTTGAGGTCCGCACATACCGAGGAGCCAATTGTAACTCGGATCAATTAGTTGATCAAATTAACCGATCGATATGTATGTCAAAGGCGTATCCGACAAATACCTCTACAAAAATTCAACATTGAATGGCTCCAAACGGCGCCTGTGGTCAAAAATTTCAAGGAGAACCTCGACAACTAGCTAGCTCCCATCTTATCGGATACATTGCTGAAAACAAACAACGAGTTATGGGTGGCAGTGAAAGTGGCAATTTAGACCATAGCAAACCAGGCGATCGCACATTAAGCTCAGCGCAAAAGAAATGATTGGTTCGATGATGAGTGCCAGAATAAGTTAGACAAAAAGAATCAGGCGTACAAAGAATATATGGACAGGAAAACCAGGACAAGGAGAGAACATTATGAAAATCTCAGAAGAGTAGCAAATAAGATAATTAGAACTAAGGAAAGAAAATGCTATGCCGACCAATTGAGAAGTATCGATGCAAGTCTAGCGAGCAACAACACAAGACAAGCATACAAAGTTGTGAAAAGCCTGAAACGAGGTTAGCAGCCCAAGATCACGCTCTGCCGTGATGAAATCGTCAATATCATCGCTGATGAAAACAGAATTAAGGAAAGATAGACATCATATTTCAAGAATCTCCTTAATCCTCTTCTCAGCTCTAGAACATCGGAGCTTATAGATGTTTCCGGAAGGATTCCATTGGCCCTACCAGCAGTTTGTTCCACCATCAAAGCCCAAAAGAATCGATGAGATTCCAGTGGAGCTCATTAAATATGATGGCAGCGGTGTTCAGAAAGCCATCCATAAAATCATCCAGTACATTTGGCAACAAGAACATATGCCGAACGAGTGGAGCTAATCAATTATATTCCCTATCTCCAAAAAAGAGACAATCTACAGTGCGAAGACTATAGAGGCATATCGTTACTTTGTACGGCGTACAAAATATTTTCAAAGATCTTAGAAAATAAAATCAGATTATACGCCAACAGTATTAATGGGGAGTATCAAGGTGGCTTTAAATTAGGTAGATCGACGATAGACCAATTGTTCACAGTCAAGCAGGTACTTGAAAAATGCTTGGAGTTCAACATAGACGTACACAAAATTTTCGCTGTCATTAAGCAAGATCGTAACGTACTGTACCAAATAATGCTTTGCTTTGGTAATATAATTAGTATGACAATAACAATTATACGTGGATATGAAATCCCTTTTGGATTGACCCAAAAAGTATGGGTGGATCACTTAAATTTCAGAAAGGATGCCTATCATGAATATTATTTTTAAGCATTTACTCAGTAATTTAAAATCAAAACGGCGTCTGCCACCTCAAGGAAACTATGAGTGAATTTGTGTCCTTTTTCCTCAATTCAAACATTTAGCGTGTGCACTATAACACAAAAATGGTTTATATGCTATAAAAGCTTTTAGGAGTTTTTGAGTCTACTTAAATCTGTGGCAATCTACCTTAAAAATTTGTAACAATAATTTTTATCATACGCTAAGGCACTGCATCCAAACTCATACCCAATCACCCATCGAAAAAATACGATCTTAAATTTGTGATGCGAGCGTTTCCCTAAACTTGATTCTCCGCTCTTCCCCTTGTCCTCACCTGCTCATCCAGAAAGTCTAAGTTTACATCCTGTTTAATGTTAGATAAACCATACATTTATGTTCACTTCATCCTTTGTATATTTCAACTCTTCGTAGCATTACAGCCCCTCTCGGACCTTTGCTTCCTGCAAAGAACGCCTCCAACTGTCTCGGTCCATTGACCGCATTCTCCGATTTTGAAATCCAAACAGTGATGAACTGAGTCAGATTAGCATTTCCTCGGTTTCCCCATTGGTCTCCGGCCTTCAGTTCTCCCAACGAATACCTTTTTGGGTATCCGTTGGTCGTCCATACGATTCATGTGGCCAGCCCATACCAGCATGCGCAGTTTTACAATCGTTGACACCTCTGGGGCGTCAAAAATTTCATACAGCTCATGATTGTAAAGAATTCACCATTGGTCCCCGTCTAGCTTCGCTCCGACCATTCGCCTCATTGTCCCTAACTCAAAGGTGTTCAATATGTCTTAGGATGCTTGGATTAGAGTCCATGTTTCACTCCCATAACACTACACAGGTCTTATCACAGATTTGTATACTTGTAGCTTTGTTTTCCTGTGTATGCAGTTGTTCTTCAAGATCGTCAAAACTGAATAAAATATTTTATTTGCGAGCTGTATCGTTCGGCGTGTAGCCTCTATTTCATAACTGGCTCACATTATTTTAGCGCTATAGATACACAAATTTGCTCTCAATTTCGATACTGTATTCGCCAAGTGTGATATTTTGTGTACTTGAGGTAATTTTTCTCGACTGCGTCATGAGCTTTGTTTTATTTTCATTGATTTGTAGCGCTATGAGTTTTGCTTCACTGTCGAATTTCAGGAAGAATATGATTCTTTGGCAGTTGTTAATGACCGTGACGAAATGTTGATGTCGCCCTCATAAGCTACTTGTGGCAACACTTGAGCGATCGCAGCGCATCTGTTGGTGAAAATATAATGAATTTCACAACGCCTGTCAATATAGCGATTACTTGAATTTTAACCTCCATGAAGCACAACGCGTAATCATGTAACTTTCGACATGTTAATTTCAGTTCATATTTTTGTTTGCTAATAAAGTTATTATTTATTTTTAACTTGTTCTTTCCGTCTCGAATGGGATCGCCCATCGCACTTAACTAAACCACACAGTGGTGGTGCTGGACGCGCGAAAAAGGAAAAAGACAATATAAGTTATAGTGAAACTAGGAAGTGCATAGTGACGCCAAAGACAAATAGTGACGCCATTTTTAATATTTCTACAAATACTTTTTAAACTTTAATAATGCCTATGCCCCCTGACACGCCAAAACGGACAAAAGAAAGCCCCGCGCGATCTGAAATCCACATGCACTCCATGAACAAAGTTACAATTCCGCCATTTATTAAAGATAATCCGGATTTGTGGCTCGTTCTAGTGGGAATGCCTTTGAAATTTCCCATGTGGTGTCAGATAAAGCTAAACTTCGATATGTTATAGTGAACTTGGACACTTCGGTTTTGCAAGCAATTTCGGATATCGCTACTAATCCGCCCGAGCATGAAAAATATGACGCGATTCAAAGGAGAATTAGAATCTTTCACGGAATCAAGTGAAGCGAAATTGCGTCGCGTGTTGCATGATGTTGATATTGGAGAAGAAAAACCGTCTCTTTTCTTTCAAAAACTACGAAGTTTAGCCGGTGACCAATTCATCGACGCGGTTTTAAAGACATTGATCATTGAACAAATGCCGGAGTACGTTTGCGGGATCCTAGTGGGCAGCGAGGTAACGAATATTGCCAAATTAGCGGCGCAGGCCAAGAAAATAATGGAAATTTCACGCCCATCGATATCGGCTGCATCACCAACCGCATCGAATGAAAAAACGGCTATACAAATGGAAACGTTACAAAAGGAAATCGGAAGGCTGTCTCGTGAAATTCTGCATCTACGCCGTGGACGTTTACAGTCAAGATCTAAATTTAGACCATCGTCGCGAAACAAAAATTTCGAGAAAAATGGTATGTGTTTTTACCACTCCAGGTTTGGTGAGCGAGCAAGAAAACGTCACGCGCCTTGCATCAAGTTGGAGCAGCAAAAAACCTAGTTTCAACGGTATGCGAATCGGCGGATGCTTGTCGGAATGAAAAAACTAGCCGTCTTTCCATTTACGACAAAAATCTGGATATAAATTCTTGATTGATACGGGAGCGGAAATACCCGTCGTAGCTAGATCTTCGTGCAAAAAGCAAAATTTCACCGATTCGAATCTCTACACCACAAACGACTTAGTTATAAAAATCTACGAATCAAAAGTCGTGGCAGTGGAATTAGGATTCAGGCGCAAATTTACCTGGGCGTTTGTAGTGGCCGACGTCACACAGGCAAACCTTAGAGCCGATTTTTTGTAGCATCACGGCCTGGTAATCGACTTAAAAGCTAGAAAGCTAGTGGATAAAAATACAAATCTAAACATTTTTGCATCAATAGCCGCAATGAAAGCGCCAGCAATCCACACGTATGACATAACTGATGAATATCATCAACTTTTGGCAGAGTATGACCAAATAACACGGTTTAATGTACAAAAAGCTGTGCGGCATTCAATCCAGCACCACATTATAACACAAGGTGCACCGGTCGCAGAACGCGCTCGAAAGCTATCTGGGGAGAAGCTTAAAGCTGCGAGAAAGGAGTTTGATTTTATGTTGGAAAGGAACATCTGCCAACCATATGACAGTGAATGGGCCTCGCCCTTGTATCTAGTCTGGAAGAAAACAGGCGAATGGCAGCCTTGTGGGGATTATCGTCATCTGAATAGTATCACCATTCCTGACCGATACCCTATGCCCCATTTGAGCGATTTCACGACCTAGTTAGCGGGCTGTACAATTTTTTCAATGCTGGATCTCAATTGGGCCTACCATCAAATCCCCATTGCTCCTGAGGATCGTAAAAAAACGGCCGTCACCCCCCGTTTGGGCTGTTTGAATTCAGAGTGATCACTTTCGGCCTCTGTAATGCGGCGCAAACGTTTCAACGTTTAATTGATACTGTTCTTTGTGGATTGGATTTTTGCCACTATTACATAGACGACATCCTCATCGCCTCCAAAGATTCTCAGCAACATTATAATCATTTAAAAGTCGTTTTCGAAAGTCTCCAAAAATATAGTTTGAACATTAATGTGGCAAAATGCGTTTTTGGACAGCAAGAGCTTCAATATTTAGGATTCAATGTCAATGCACAAGGCATTAGACCTCCACAGGGCAGAATTGAAGCTCTAACTAAACTTGAAAAACCAAGAACTGTCGAAGAACTACGTCACTTTATTATCAGTATCAACTTCTACCGAAGCTGATTCTCGCATGCAGCATATGTGCAAACACCACCAGCGCATACGCGTGACAAATAACCAGTGCAATGGATCCCGGAAGCAAAAAAAGCATTTGAAAAAATCCCCGTTGGCAGCACCAGCCGGAAAGGTAAATTTCTCTTATGTAGCGTAAAGTTTCGAAAAAGAATTTGGCTTGCCTACTACTAAACTTCTTTCTGCAATTTTCGTAGTAACACATGGGTGTTTATTAACATTAAAAAAAATCTGGCCACGTTCGTTTTTAGAAACCTTTTATCGGGGCGCAAATATTTTGCTAATTGAATTGAGTTGCATGCGTATGGATTACATATTGTTGTAAACATATAAATACCGGTTTCGCCCTTCTTGCATCTGCAGTTTACACAGTTCACAGTGGTAACCACGCAAAGGCTTAAATAGCTCGAATAGTTAACTTCAAAAGATTTCCATAAAAGTTTAATCAGCACTTGCATTGCCATTAATATATACATTTCTATTTTTTTCTGAACTGTGAGGGCCGTCATTTCGATTTTTATTGAAATCGGCTGCTAAAAATATTAAGCTGTAAATTTTCGACTGTTTTATTTGTCATTCGATTTGCATAATCAAATTAAATTAACTTGCCTTAATAACTTATAATTTCAAGTTTCAACGGAATCTGTTGAGAATCTTGGCTGCTAGAGGGCTACAAAAATAAAAAAAAATTGTATGCCATCCGCCTGTATGGGGAAACCCGCCTGTATGGGGAAACCCGCCTGTATGGGGAAACCCGCCTGTATGGCGAGACCCCTCTTAAATACCTTAAAATATTTTCTTGCGCTGCAAATTTCAAGAGGCACCACTTTTGACCTACTTAGAAAATTTCCTCATTCTAGCTCATGTGGTTTGCGAGAAAACTTGTTATGACGCACGAACAAACGGGCGGAGGGACGGACAGACAGACAAGTCGCGATTTTATAATTTTTTAGGGTATTGTTAAAAATATTATACAATATCTTAAAAATGATCTGGTTTATAAGTTCTTTCAAGTAAAGTCATTTAAAACGTTTCAATGAAAAATATTCATTATTTCAGTTGGCACTAAAATAGCGAATTGCGCTTGCCTTCAGACCTTTGGGGGCCGCCATTTTGAATGCATGCATTTGATTTTGGATCATTTTAAATCTTTGTATGCTAGGACCTCATCAATCAATGTACTATCTCGTTCAAATAGGAGTTTCACTCTAGACAGGGCAAAATAATTGAATTTTTAAAGAAAATCGCAGCTAAAAATATTAGGCTTTAAATTTTTGACTTTTTTATTTTTCATTCAATTTTAAAAATTTCCTGCAAAATACAAGAACATAGTACAGGGATTCATAATCTC
Organism: Odontomyia ornata; assembly: GCA_963969285.1. Taxonomy (NCBI): domain Eukaryota; kingdom Metazoa; phylum Arthropoda; class Insecta; order Diptera; family Stratiomyidae; genus Odontomyia; species Odontomyia ornata. The sequence continues at coordinate 491,378,476 of OZ017738.1, read as the reverse complement.
AAGTTTCATCAAAATCCGTTGGAAAATGTGACCGCTAGAGGGCCACAAAAACATGAAAAAAACGCATATTTAAACGGCCGCCATTTTGAAATTTGCACATGCATGATCACCAAAATATCAAAGACTGTAGGTGTAAGTAATGTCTATCTTGAAACCAAGTTTCATATATGTCGGATAAAAATTGCGACTTTTAAAAGCCTTTGAAATTTCGACTTTCAACTGGCCGCCATTTTGTTTTTTGCAATCTGACCTCCAGTTTTTTTACGTAATTCTTTAGATACTTATAATTTCTATCAAACTTTCGAATTTCATGAAAATCTGTTGAAAGCTTTGACCACTATTACAGCAACAAAATTTTGCACGTTTTTCGACCTTTGAGCGGCCGCCATTTTGTTTCTGCCGTACCGACTTTGGATTTTTTATTGTGAGATTCATCACATACTTCAATGAACCTTTGTACCAAATTTTATCCAAATCGGAGCTACACTTTGGTCAGAACAGAAATCGCGATTTTTCGTCTAAAATGGCCGCCATTTTGTTTTTGCCCGGCCGATATGGCTGGTTCACGAACTTAACCGAGATAATTACCCAATACACCTTTCCTCAAAATTTGGTGAAAATCGAAGCAGAATTGCAACCTCTAGCGTGGTCACAAATTTCGTTATATCCCATATATATATATATATATATATATGATGCTCTCCGCAATAGGTAAATTTCTCTCGAGAAATTTACCTAAAATGCAAAGAACTCAGCCCCGTGACTATTGCAGCAGTTTTGGAGCAAGAAGTCAACGAAAAACTAATGCCACTAGGCTTCTTTTCACGTAAATTTGACCGAACGCAAAAGTGATACAACGCATACGACCGCGAACTTCTTTCGGTGCATCAAGTGGTTAAATTTTTTCGCCATTTCGTGGAAGGCCGTAACTTAACAATTTTCACCGACCATAAGCCGCTTACGTATGTATTTCTACAAAAATCCGACAAACCTTCACCTCGTCAACAAAATTGCTGCATGTTAAGGGCAAAAATAACATTGTAGCCGATACGCTTTTGCAAATCAAAGAAATAACTATGCCATCGACAATCGATTTGCAAGAACTCGCAGATCAGCAAGCTACTGACGAAGAACTGCAGCATATTTTAAAGGAGCCATCATCTTCATCATTGCGACTAACTGTCTACTGTGACGTTTCTGCAGGTGCTACTCGTATCTTCATTCCAAGAATGATGCGCAGGAAAATTTATGAATTATTCCACCTAATGTCATATTCCAGTGGGAGAGCGACAAAACGGATAATCAGCAAAAAATACGTGTGGCCTAGAATGAATAAGGACATTCAAGTGTGGGCAAGAAATTATCTAAAATGTCAAAGAAGTAAAATTGGGCGCTACGTCAAAAATGTTCCTGAGTCGAATCCAATTCCTTCGAACGGATTTTGACATGTACATTTGGACATAATCGTGATGCCGCCATCAAAAGGCTTTAAGTATTGCCTTACAATGATTGATCGGTTTACGCGTTGGCCCGAGGCAATACCGATCATTGATTTGAGCGCTGATCCAGTTGCAGCTGCTTTCTTCCAGCAATTAATCTAACAACAGACCGAGGTTCTCAACTGGAATCACAACTTTTCGATTCATTTACTAAATTGATTGATCGCACCAGGAACAGGACAACAGCATATCATCCGACATCCAATGGATTAATTGAACGATGGTATCGGTCTTTAAAAGCATCCATCATGTGTCATCAGAATAGAGAATGGGTTGATGTTTTTCCATTCGTCCTTTTAGGATTGAAGACCAGTGTCAAATCTGATATTGATGCAACAGCTGCCAAACTTGTTTATGGGACAACATTTTTCGACGATCTTGATGACTCTCCATTGGATTCGACAATATTTGCGAGGAAATTCAAACTTTTAATGAAAGAAATCAAGCCGACACCTACAATTCACCATAGCCATCCAAAACTTTTGTCTTCAAGGATCTGGAAATTTGTAGCCACGTTTTCGTTTGAGTTGATTCGACTTAAACTCCATGCCAACAACCATACGACGGCACTTTTGAAATAGAATACAGACTGTCAAATCGGATTTTTCGCATCAAGAGGAGTGAAAAGTGAGAAACAATTTCCAACGAAAGAATTAAGCAAGCGTATGTTGAAAGACATGCAGTTGCTACCGAAACTGAGGAATCAGCACCATCCACATCAACAGCAACATCATTTGCAAATACCCCCCCGCCCCCGCCGATTCGAACATATTCGTGCATTAAAAATGTCAGATTCGCGACTACGCAAACTCCTAAACAGACTTCTTCCGACTGTCAAAAATCAAGTTACCTAAGTTACTTGGGGGAGGATATTGTGGCGACACTCAAGCGATCACAACGCATCTGTTGGTGAGATGTAGCGACTTCAGTCGTTCAGTGAATATAATGAATTTCACAGCTCCTGTCAATCAAGCGATCACTTGAATTGTAACATCCATGAAGCAAAACGCGTAATCATGTAAAGTTATTATTTATTTTTTAACTTGTTCTTTCCATCTCGTATGGGGAACGCGCATTGCATTTAACGAAACCCCACATACGAGTACTACTTGGCTCGACTTGTATAGTAATGTACCTCGTGTATCGACAGGTGGCTTTCTAATGACGCCAAATTGAATAGCAATGGGGCCAGCCCATCTCCCTGTTTTAGTCCGATATTTGTGTCAAAGACATCAGTGAGTTGGTTATTGATGCGGACTTGGGAGATCGTTGACGCATTATCATTTTGAAAAGACGGACATATTAGGCTGGGATACCAAAGCAAAGCATTATTTGGTACAGTACGTTACAATCAATACTTTACTATGCTTGCTCAAAGTCAACGAAAATTTGGTGTACGTTTATGTTGAACTCCCAGCATTTTTCAAGTACCTGTTTGGCTGTAAACAATTGGTCTATTGTCGATTTACTTGCTCCAAAACCACCTTGATACTCCCCAATAATACTTTTATTGTATGATCTGATTTGATTTTCTAAGATCTTTGAAAATATTTTGTACGTCGTACAAAATAGTGATATACCTTAATAATTTACGCATTGTAGTTTGTGACCTTTTTTGTGGTTAGGGAATATAAATGACTCTTTTGGCATATGTTCTTGTTGCCAAACGTGCTGGATGACTTTATGAATAGCTTTATGAACACTGCTGCCACCACATTTGATGAGCTTCACTGGAATCTCATCGATGCCCGGCGCTTTATTATTCTTTTGGGCTTTGATAGTAGAACAAACTTCATCCAGAGTTCGTGGGACTAATGGAAGCTCTCAGCAGACCTCTATCGGCACCGATGTTGTGGAATTGTGCGGAGGATTAAGGAGGTTCTTGAAATATGATGCCCATCTTTCCTTAATCTTGGTTTCATCAGCAATGATATTGCCGATGTCATCACGACAGAGCCTGGTTTTGGGCTGATAACCACGCTTCAGGCTTTTTATTACTTTGTATGCTTGTCTTGTGTTGTTGCTTGCTAAACTTACATTGTCGTCATAGTGTTTTTTTTCTTAGTTCAAATTATCCTATTCGCTGCTCTTCTGAGATTACCATAATGCTTTCTCTTCGTCCTGGTTTTCCTACTAACGTAATCTTTGTATATCTGATTCTTTTTATCTGACGTATTCTGGCACTCATCATCGAAAAATCATTTCTCTTGCGCCGGGCTTGATTTCCGATCGTATGTTCTGCCACGGTCTTACTTGCCGCTTTCATTTCCTTCCAGAGCTCGTTGCTTGTCTTTAACGATGCGTCTGATAAGATGGGAGCCAGCTGATTGTGGAAGGTCTCCGCGAAATTTTTGGGCCACAGGCGCCATTTGAAGCCTTTCGATCTCAAATTTTTTTAACGGACTGGTCTTCGCCGAATTTGCCTTTGACATACATCGATAGGTTAATTTTATCAAGTAATGATCTGAGTTACAATAGGCTCCTCGGGATGTGCGGACGTTAAATATGTTCGAGGCCCAACGTTGTTGGATCAGAACCTGGTCGATCTGGTTTTGTGTATTGCTATCCGGTGATATCTAGGCTAAGATATATAAAGTAATGAACGCGAAATGAGCATATTTTCATCCATACGTGAGTGAAGTACTTTTACTACAGACATGCCTTCCTCTCGCATGCGAATTGAAATCCCCCTACCTTTCACGCCGCTAGAGAATCCACACACTTAACTGGCTTTCTAGTTGCTCTCACGAAAATCCCACTCCGATTACACCTTAACCCCCGAATTGTCAACAAAATATCAACCATATGATTGAAAACATATGATTTGTGAAAATTCAACATTAATGGGAAACGTCTAATCAAGTTGAATTTGAAATTGTACACAAAACAATTTTTTTAAGATAAACCGTGTTGAATCTAGTGCAAAAGCGTTGCGAATCTGATAATTAATCAAACTGAAAAGTTTGTTACGGATCGCGAGTGTTTTTGTGTCGAAAAATGAAAAATGTAGTGACGTGTGTGGGATTATAAAAACAGCTCTAGGAAGCATCTCAGGGACATATCCTTCGTAGGGTAAGTCATGCTCAATCTTTTACATCGTTCAAGTTAGAATACCCGCACAGAAAATTGATTTGGTTCAAGATGCGAAAAATAGTGGGAGACGTCACGTCAAATTTATTTGAAATTCGAATCAACAGCTAATAACGCGCCAACTTCACGCTACATGATAAAGTGCTTCAATTATTTCGATGCATTTCGTATCCATTCTCTCTGAGATCTATGTATCTAGGTCATTTTATGAATGCGTCGATGTGGGAAGCAAATCGAACGTATGATTAGATTTCTGCTACATGAAAAGTCAATCAGGCGCTGGCCGTTGTCATTTGTTTCATCGTGGAGGCTATGTCCTCCAGTCGTTCCCCGATGAGATAGCTCATTGCCTACCTGAATGTTGAAATTAATTTGTATTGTTTGTAGGCTATGAGTCGAATAGACATAGGTACAGGTGATTTTAGAACGTTTCCTTCATTTCTTCGTCCTTTTCTTCGGTCGGGGCATAAACATTTATCAGCCAGATTATGAAGAATTTCGTTTTTATACGGATCGCACACAACCGTTCATTGACTGCCTTAAAATCAATAACCTGCGATTTGAACTCCCTATCCAGAATAAAGGCCACTCTTACACATTCTAACTCTTACAAACTCATTTATTTGGGTTGGAACTGAACTCGCATCTCATGATTGCAAGTCGAAAGCACTTGTTTGGAGCCACAAGACTTTTATCTTTCTCTAAACTAAACTGTCTACATAAGGCCCTCGCATTCGCGGCGGTTATTGTGTGTTACACTGATTGCCTAACTAGCCTAGTGTAACTTACTGAAGTTTTAGGTGCAGTTTGCCTTGTGTGGTCTAGTGTAATTTGCCCAAAGTTATGTATGACTTCATCTAAAAAAAATGTACCCAAGCGTATTTAATTGGTTTGACTCGAATTATTTCTCTCGATAAACGAGCAATTAGGTACTAGCCAATAAACTATTTTACGAGTATAATCATGAGTGGCTTAAGGCGCAGCCCCCACTGAAACTGCAAATTTGGGTCAACTTTACAGTCGTTCACCTCAGAAACGTTAGGAATATTTGCAAAAATTGTTTAGCTAGAAGCTAGAATGAACATTTGGCTATTGGATCAACTCATTACATTTTGCAAAAAGTTTATGGCAAAAGTTATTAAATTCAAACAAAAAAGCATGTTTTCGTTAAAAAATGTAGTAAATCTCAGAAACTACTTAACGTACCGACTTGATTTAAGCTATGTTTGTTAGATCTAAATTAATTACATTGAATCAACTCATCAAAAATTTAAAAAAGATTTTAGCAAAAAAATTCGTAGAACAAAATGTGTAATATGCGCACACTGAACAAATATCATCCATGCACATTGATTTGTACCAAATTTCCACATTTTGTTCTAGGAAATTTTGTGCAAAAAACTTTTTTAAATTTTTGATGAGTTAATTCAATGTAAATAATTGAGATCTAATAAAGATAGCTTAAATCAACTCGGTACGTTAAGTAGTTTCCGAGATTTACTACATTTTTTAACGAAAACATGCTTTTGCCATAAACATTTGCAAAATGTAATGAGTTGATTCTATAGCCAAAGATTCATTCTGACTTCTAGCTAAATAATTTTTGCAAATATTTGTAACGTTTCTGAGGTGAACGGCAGTAAAGTTTACCCAAATTTGCAGTTTTAGGGGGGGCTGCGCCTTAACATAAATGTCTACATTCTATAGGTTGGACACACAACCTTTCTGGTAGGAGAATACTCCTGCCTACTCCTTTTGTTTTTCCTAACTTTTTCCAAATACTTTTCAGATTTATTTCATGAATTTATTCTATTCCTTATCTACATAATTATATTTACAAACGGAAATGGGAACGAATGCTTTCATGGTGTACGCAACCATATTTGTCCATTCGTTACTGAAATTACCAGAAACGTGAACAATTTTCATTTGATTTAATTTGCTGCTCGAAATTACCTAAATTGATAGCAAATTAAAAATTTTAAATAGGGTAGGCTCTCCAATGTAGTGGTGGGAAATCGTACGAGTATCTCAATAGTTAGCATTAGTACAAATAATTCTTGGCTTCTTTTAAAATCTAGGTTAAATTCCATGAAACTTGGACCAGCGAATCGGCCAAATGTAATCTAAATCCTCACATCTTTGTTGTGATTTACTTTGCCGTTAAACCTCAGAATTTCTTAAATGCCTTGCCATGAAGATCCTCCCTTCGACTTTCTATTCGGCCATACTTTCAAATTTCAAACGGGGAAACAATTGGTTGATTGCTTTGATGACTGGAACACTAAAATGAGGGAGAAAATGAAAAGCCCTAATGAATACATTTAATAGGAACCGTACCCAATTTGATTATTGCCTGCGCCCCTGCGAGAATAGTTCAAGGTGGATGGGAACGGGATAATTATAATGCCGAGGACTAGGGTTTTTCGGATATATGTATGCTCTTACATACATTCATCAAAACCTTTCCACTTGAATGCCGGACGCACAGTAGGTAGGCCAAAGAGAAGATATACATATGTATGTACATATATTCTGTTCTGCCAGTCTTCCTAGTCAATACTATACATACATATGAGCTCATATGCACGCATATGTTGTTTGGGGTTAATTGAGTCCATCATACCAAAGCTAGTCTAATAACTGAATTAATTATAGACTTAATGAACCGTGGACACGATATAATAATTTATTTAATTCTATTTGAAATGGACAAAGGCAACATTAGCCTAAACTGTATTTGACTCTGTTTGACTAGAAGTACTATTGTTTCGCCGCTCCTTAATTAGCGTGAAAAATGTGAGGAAATATGGTGGTTTGGAAACACTGCGGAGAAGTTATGAATAAATGATTAAGAGTTAATTGTTTGAAAGTTTTCCTCCGTATAAAACCTGAAATTTGCGTGATACTTGGAGAGGAATTGTTTTTTTTCTGGAAATTTTAACGTTATCATTAATTATCTTTTCTTGTATAAATTAAAATCTATTTTTGGACAAAAGTATTTGATATTTTATATTTGTAAACAAATAGATCCATCAGTATCGCACACAAATCAAAATCGAGTACTTTGTCCGAAATAAGATATTACAAAGCAAACGTATTTAAGAGCTGATAAAAGTTCCATTATGAATAAATTGACTGGACAATTTCTATCGATATCTAACATTGAAGCTAAGAGCGGACCAACAATATGGCACAAATGGAAAAAAATCGACGTAAAAGTACATTAAACAGGGTGAATGCCCTTTTAAGATCTTGTATCTGTCTGTCCGTCCGTCCGTCTGTATGTCACACCAGTTTTTCTCCGAAACTGTTGGAGCTACAGCCATGAAACTTTGTGAAAAGGTGAGAAGTGGTGACTTCTTGAAAGTTTTGGGGTAAACAATTTTTTCAGAGAGTCTTAAGGGGGTTTCCCCATATAGGGAGGTGACCCTTCAAAAAAAATTCACCATTGGTAGTCAAATACGGTGTCGTTGGAAAGGTGTTGATTGGATGCCTTTCATCCGATAAATCTGCAAAATTATGAATGTATGCCTTTATGAGTACAACAACAAATACGTGAGAAGACGAAATTCACCCAGCTTTGTTAGTAATATGCAATATGATTTAGCAATTTTACATTTTTTTAATAAAACCGTAACCGTGCCTTTAAATTCAATTAAATTGGATATACAAATGGTTTCAAAAAGATCCAATAGTATTTAGCGAAGTGATGGCGGTTTGAATTTTTCTGTATTACTATGGAACAATATGCGCTGTATTACTATTGAGGCATATGGTTACGGAACAATATGCGCTTTTACCGACTCATACACTACATGTTTGCTAGGATTTGTATGGAAGTTTTAGGAATGATAGGTATCATGAATATCTTTGAGGTTTGTTTAACTAGTTACATCAGTAATCTAAAAATAAAATGGTGGCTGTTTTAAATGAGAAGATTGAATAAATTGAGTTATTTTTCCTCAGCTTCCACATTGAAGTTGCATGGTATTAACGCTTGATTGAATTTATTAATGAGAGGTGAAAAAAATCGGCTAAGTAGGAGATATATACACGAACTAATAAAATTCACAAAGTTTCAGCATAGTTCGCTACACATGGATATTTATAATAATTATTATTGATATTTATAATAATTATTATTGATACATTCAAATCAAATTTCGGACAGACTACGAGTGTTCACTCAGTAGTGATATGTACTGATTTAATCAGATCATATCATAGCTGAGCAGACACACGGGAGCATGGTACTGACCAAACCAACTTCCGAAAAAATCAATACGGTCATAAAAATGAGATACTCTAACTATCTCTAAGCGAAGGTCCGAGAGGGGCTGTAGTGCTAAAAAGAAAGAAGAAGATTATTGATATATAAATGGGTGTAAAAATCTTTTTTATCGTTTTCAATTTATATGGAATTCTTTTCAGGCTATATCTTAATTTGTATAATATACAGGGATTCCCAATAAGAGGTGTTATTTTGATATTAAAAGAAAAATGCCATTTTTTAATATAAATGATCAAATGTTTATTTCATTATAAAGAAAAAGCTATGCCGTTAATAGTAAAAAATAACATCAGGCAAATGATCACCACGACCACGCTTACAAGACCATATCCTTTTCATGAAATTTTCCATAACCAAATCACAAGATGGCTGCCTATGTCCTCGATAGCCTCCCTAATTCCATCTTTGAGGTCTTGAATCGACGCTGGGCTGTTGACGTAGATCTTTTCTTCCACATGGCCTCAAAGGAAGAAGTTACAAGGTGTTAAATCACAAGATCTCGGTGGCCAATTGTGATCACATCTTCGAGAGATAACACGGTCCGGAAACATTTCCCGTAAAAGATTAATGCTTTCGCTGCTTGTGTGGCACGTAGCGCCATGTTGTTGAAAGTAAACGTTGTCCAGATCAATACCATCCAACTCCGGTCATAAAAAAACATTAATCATCTCTCGATAACACAATCCATTCACCGTAATTGTTGCTCCAGCCTCATTTTCAAAAAAGTAAGGTCCAATGATTCCGCCGGACCATAAACTGCACCAAACAGTCACACGTTGAGGATAGAGAGGCTTTTCAACAATAACTCTTGGGTTTTCCGAGCCCCAGATGCGACAATTTTGCTTGTTGACGAAGCCACTGAGGTGGAGATGGGCCTCATCACTCAAGATGATTTTTCAATGGAATTCCGGATCATTTTCATGCATTTCAAGGACCCTATCAGCAAAGACACGACGTTGTTGATCATCGACCGGCTTGAGTTCTTGTGTTAAATGAACTTTATAAGCCTTAAGATCCAAATCTTTATGCAAAATACGGTGAAATGATGTTTGTGGATTACCTAATTCCAAAGAACGATGAGGAATGGACAAACCTGGGTTTTCTTCAACACTTTCAGCTACAGCAGCAATATTCTCGGCTGTTCTTGAGTGACGTGCACGGGGTTTGTTCTTTCCATCACTAAGTTGTCGCAACAGCTCGAATTTTTCCACCAATTTGTGTATTGCGGTCCGACAAGGTGCTTCACGACAACCCAAAAATGTTCGAGTTTTACGAACCGTCTCTGCCAAATTTTCACCATTTTTATAGTGAATTTCAATAATTTCAATGCATTGTTGAAGGATTTATCGTTCCATTTTTATTAATAACGTAGTTTCTACTTGTCAAATGTCAAAAATGACAGCTTCAAAAGTGACATCTACCAAAATAGCGGGCTATTCAAAATAACAACTCTTATTTATACGCAATGAAGGTACTTCATTCGAAACTCTTTGGTGTGACGAAGATGAGCTTTGCGTGATTCTTTGAACTGACTAAGACACGATCTGGATTAAAATCAGAAGCTACTCGTATATCACAGCTGAACAGACAAACGGCTATGCGTAGTGCTGACCATGCCACCTTCTCGATTGCCGAAATCAAGATAATGAGGTACTCTAACTATCTCTAAGTGAAGGCCCGAGAGCTGCAACAAACAAAAACAGCTATACAACAATTCCAGCGCATTTTCCACACTTCGTAACATTTCTGGAACGCTTCGACTACGATTTCCGGAAGAAGCCTCGTCACGGCCGCCTGGATATCCATAATCGACTCAAAATAGGTTCCTTTGACCATCGATATTGTTCTAGGGAACAAAAAAAATTCACAGGTTGATGTATCAGGCAAATAAGGTGGCTGTTGCAACAAGGCGATTGCTTTAGGGGCCAAATACTGGGACACGGTGAGGGCGGTGTGGTGTGGTTCTTTGGAACCATCTTCGCGCACATCATTCCAAATCGTGGGTTAAAATTTGTCTGTTTCTCGGTTCATACCCAGTTCCAAGGCCAACATTCGAACTGTTAAACGCCGACCTTCACGAATGCTGCGCATTCGCGTCAGTCCGCACCTCGACTGGTCTCCCGCTCCGCGCTTCGTCTTCCATGCTTTCTAGCCCCTCTTTAAACCCTTTATGTCATCGAAACACCTGGGTACGACTATGAGCACTATCACCATGCACTTTTACAGTTATAGCGTACGTTTCCAAAGCTGTTTCGCCCAATCTGGCGCAAAATTTTATCTCGACACGTTGCTCTTGATTTCGTTTCTCCATTTTCGGGACGAGCACCACCAACACACGTCTACTCAACACGACACAGCAGGCGAACTAAACAAATAAAGCAATGATAAATATATCAATGAAGAGGGGAAGGTTGCCAGAGCAGGGAAAGGGAATTTCAAGGTCACAGGTTTACCACAAACGTAGCAATAAAGTCAGTCTCATTACTTAATTGTCACATCTCGTATGTAGTCCTTCACGATAATCGATAAAAATATCGATATCGTATCGATTTTCAGCACGATATAAGATACGATATTCAGTGTGACGATACCAATAACGATACGATACTATTGATTCAGGAAATTATTGATATTATCGTATTGCCGATAAATACCTCCCGATATTATCGAAAATATCGAGATCGACACTAAGCATTTAAAAAAAATTTGACTTTAAGTCCGATAAAAATATAATACAGTTCTTCAATTCGGGATTGTAAAGTCGACTTTTATTTAAGTCAAAAGCACTGATGGTTTGAATCTGATGCATTTTCTAAGACCTTAATATAATGCCGTGAATGAAAACCAGAAAATTAAATAATTTCATACTCGCACTACGTTTCAACTTTAGGTTCGCATTCCTGGGAAATCACGGCTAAGTTTTGCTCCAACTCTTTCTCAGGCAAACAACTACCTTGCAAATAGGGAGGCAGTATGGTATAAGAGGGGGCGATGTATAAAGAATTTCACCTATTAGGTAGAATTCTTTCTTGAAAAGAACAAGAATAAGTCGCAATTTTTCTTCGATCTTTTGTAAAGTATAAATATCTCGACTAAGTTCATTATCTGGCCATATTGGCCCAGAAGTAAAAACATGGTTGCCATTTTGGTCACAAATCGGTGATATCTGTTCCGGCCAGAGAATACCTAAAAAAAATTTAACTGTTTTGTTTTTGCTATTTCATATATAGATTCTTTAGCTTATGAAATATCGACATTTTATCGGTTATCGTATCGATATCGTCTCAAAATCGATACCGATACGATAAATTTACAAAAAAATATCGCCGATATTTATATCGATACGATATTAAAAAATTTAACTCTATGCGATACCAATAATAGCCCTAATATCGGTATCGTATCGTATCGTGAAGCCCTAAATATATGTATATCAAGCGTAAGTAGTGATTAGTATGTAGATGGAGAACCAAGCGGTACACTAAGTATTGTTATTACAAGTTTGAATCTACTTATTTCATGTCTTCCTATCTAGCGCGAATCTCTCCTTCCAACTATGCACATATCTACAGAGATAGTAAAAATGCGTTGATACTCAGTTATGATATTCGAACAAAATATTCTAGTTATGATATTTGAACAGAATATTAAATATAAGCTTCTATCAACGAAAGTCCTTCAATCAATATAACCAGGCGCGTTTTTTAACACATTTAGCATTAGTTGCGTATAAACGTGTTTTAAATCGTTCCTGTCAAAAGTTTTCAAAAATTAAATTAATTTTTTAAAAAGTCAGTCCAAAGTTAATTTTTATTGGAAAATGCTTATATTGTCGAAGCAATCGACTCAGGAAATTCTTATAGAATATTATTGTACTTCGATTAGTAAAGAATAGCGGAGAACCCAAAAAAATATTAGGACCGTTGGTATGGAGGCGCCCAACGGCTTCCAACGTTGGGGCAACCAGGGAAAATGACAAATACGAAACTGGCGATAATCAACAAAAGAAAACATAATCAAGAAAACTCCACAGATGGTGGATGCAAGCTATAAATAATAGCGGACAATGAACAAATAATCAAAATACAAGAAGAAAATAACGATTTAAGGCTAAGGAAACAGTCCCTCCAAGATTTATTCAAGAAAAGGATGAAGCAACAGGAAACAAAGGCGAAGAAAAGTGTAAAGCAACACTTCCGGAAGAACATTACGGAAAAAATGGAAGTTGAAGGAAGCATCGAATGTAACTCTAGTAAATATAATGATAAAAATTTTATTCAGTATTTAAAAAGTAAAAATAAGGAGAAGGAACCATCTTGCAGTTCAGCTGATTCCTCTGAAAAAGCCATCAACAAGGCAGAAAAAGTTCCGCCAATAAATATATTCGAACTAAGTGGAAAAGATATGGTTCGGCTATTGGTAGTAAATTAAGTAATTTCGAAATCAAAAGAGAAAAATTACTATTAAAACGAAAATAACTATGAAACGAAATCACTGGTTGATTTTAAGTCAGTCAAAGATGCCTGAGTTCTGAGGAGGTTCCACACTTCATCCATTTGCCAAAAAGTGAAAAATTGAACCTTTTTGTTGAATGGTCTGGACTGTGGAGTAGATACGGTCGATCTTCTTCAGGTGTTCAAAGAAGCTGCATCAGAGATAAAATTAATTTTTGTGAAAATCTTTGCAACAAGAAGATCGACCGTAGAAAAGAAGAATTTACCACTTTAATTTGTACAAATCTCAAACAAAAGCAGTCCAAGTGCCCTTCAACAAATAAGGTACTTGAATTTCAGAGTCGTGGGGTGAGAACGCCTCCAGAAAAGATTGTATTAATCGAGCAGTCACACAAGCAAACTGCTCGAAAACCTTCCTACCCTCTACTCAAATTATGTGGTAGATTTAGAAAAAACATGTAATTATTTCCATTGTAATCGTAATTTGTAAAATAATTTTTCTTCTTATTATTATTATTAAATGTAATTTTGTATCAATTTTCCTTTATATTAAATTTAAATGTTTCCCTCTAATTATATTCGTTATGATATTTAACTCTCATTACTATTTCAAATCCTATTCATTTTTCTTTACTTCGGTCAAAATTAGTTTAAAAAAAAAAAAAATCTGCCACGTAAAATTTACAGTGTAGGAACGTGATCTGGTACACCTTATCGGTGTACTAAATTGGGAATGGAATGGAATCGAAACGGGGTGGAGGAGGGTCAAAGATAAGAAAGCCGGTGGTATGTGAATGTAGACGATTTTGTGTCCGCAAAGTGGATTTCTCGGTTATTTAAGTGTTTATGTTACTGCTTGTGAATACATCTAAGAAGGCACGTCATTATTATTCGTGGAGTTCATATTGTGACCGTAAGTCGATCACAGAGATAAATGTACAGTGAAGTGCGTAGTGATGGACTATATCAAATTGCAAGAATAGAGGTTATATTTCGAAGTGATCAAGCTCCAACTAAATAAAGTGGTCGCAGGTAAATATAACTTGTTGCGCATAAATTCAAATCTAATGATGTCTCGTATTGCATTTATTTCAACTTTTTGATGCAAGTAGCTTCGATTTTTCAACGGAAACAGAAGCGGGAGCATTGGAAGATATTATCTACGCTTCTTTACAACTTCTGTGGCTGCAAAATCTGCGCATTTTTCAAATCGGATACATTATCGCGGTAAATGAGTGCGTGGAGGAAATTATAATGCATTTACATCAGAAGCGTCTTGAAAAGTCAACATAATTTACATGCGATGTTGACCACGGATAAAGGCACTTCTTATTTACGTGATCTACACGCATTTCCATTATGCTCAAGTAAATTATGCTAATTCTACTTATATCTCTCGTTTAATTAGCCTGCATCTTCCAGCTAGTTTTAAAAGATTCGAGTTCCAATGTTCTATCGACGTTTGAGCTAAGTTAGTATTCGAGATCATGAAGCACAAAATTTAGCATTTTTCAAAAATGTTTCCATTTTACATCACTCTCCACACTCTTTCTTCGTCGGAAAACGCCACGCGATCCGCACTTCAATTTTCATCGGTTTCATCGGCTGTCAAAAAAAAAGCTCGGTTCGAAACATAATCTGTGATTGAATTCGGGAGTTCATTGCTATACACGGAATTCAGTTTTGGCTAGCTAAAAAAAATTCGGTTGCAAGATCAATACATGAACGTAAGGATTTTGAATTAAGGCAGCTGCTATGACTGCTGATAAAGATGTTGCATCATGTGCCGTCATCAATAAATCAAGTGAAGTGCAGCGTGATGGGGAGAATGGAGGTCTTGTAAACTGAAGTGGTATTTTGTAAGTATCGTTAATATTACCATCAATTCAGATTAACCGCCAGTATTAATTCGATATAATCCAAGTGTGTTAGTTGGCAAATTGATGTATTTTGATTTAGATGGATTCCAATTATTCCATGGTCAATATACATATGTAGAGCGAGCGAAGAAGCTGTAAGCGATGTTTTTAGTACTATTTTTGCACTTGGATGGAGTGTTGTATTGATTGATCTCGAATCGATTTGTCGAAGTTTGGGGCGGATTTTCCGACGAAGCAAAGTTCGCCGAGACCCAGAAACGTTAGCACAAACACCAGCGAATGCAACAGCTATTTCTGCTACTGGCGAACTCTCGTCCTCGTGATTGCCACTGTCGAATATATCATAAGTGCCAATCCCACATCAAAGTCTGGAACGGTATTGGCGATTATTGGAAGAATTAAAAGCGAATTGAAAGATTTTTCAACGGTTTGTCTACTGCACGAGGTATTATTGCCAAATTAATAGTTTTAACTTCTTTCTTAAAAATAACTTGGGAGAAAGCCAATTTTTTCTTGTCCCTAACGAAAATCTCCAAACGGTACTCTTATTTTTTTATTGCTGTTACAAAACAAGGTCACAAACCCAAATTCGAGTTTTATTGAATCTAGCTTGAACACCGATTACAATCTCCAATACGCTGGAACATTTGCTTATCAAAATTTGTTCCTTGAAGGTCATGATAATAAGTTTAGGAACATTTTTCTTTTTGGCCAAAAAGAATACTTAGCTTTTCTAATCTGATAGAATTATGTTTTCAGCACTTAAACCTTATCACATACATATTTATGAATGAAAAGTCTTTATTTGTGATTTTGTTAGTTTCCTAATAATATTTCCAAGGCAAAGGCATATCTTTACCAGTTTATGATAGAGTTTCAACCTGTGTTCAATACCCCACCATCTCACTGTTTCCCTAGTATTTATTTTGAAGTCAAAAGTAATACTCCATCTCCCATGCGATTTGCGGCAAAATGAAATGAAAATCGGGTGAATTTCACTAAATTTAAAACAAAAATTTATATTTTACCACGGGGTAATGTACATTTATTTTTCGTCGATAGAAGAATTATTGTTTTTGTACGTGTAGCTTATTGTGAAGTAAACTTTTTATATACTCGAAAGCAATGAATACAATGAAATGTTAAGTTATAAACTTCGGTCTTTCCATTTTGTTTTACCGGACCGGGTATAGGACCCCCAACGATGGCAGACTCCTCCTATATCATGGGCTAGCCATCGGGCGCGCTCCTCCGTTTTTCGTTGTTTGACAGGGGCTCTTGCCGGGTAGAGTGGCCTTCCGCTCGCGTGCTCTTTTACGGTATAAAGTTATGTGATTCCATCACATAATTCTATAACATAAATTGGCCACGTCTATATTTCTCATTTGATGGGGAAATCCATGCATATTATGTTTGTATGAGTTTTCCACTCAAATGGGAAATGTGTGGCGACGTCTACGTTTGGATCTTGATCCGGTTGGGAGGGTGCGAGGGGGCCCCACTCTTATTTTTGGGCCATAATAATCGTCATGTAACGACGAAGTCCTCCTAAGTCCGTCTGTCTTCCCTAGGTCCTGTTTGTCCTTTTTCGTCAGCAATTTCCAACTCTTACACTACAAATCCAAACGTTTTAAATTAAAACGCTTTTGGTGTTTTAATTCCCGTCCTAATTTTAAAACACTTTTCGGGCGTTTTAATAATTAAAACACCTAAAACATTTTAAATTAAAACGCCTAGACGTTTTAATTTAAAACACAAGGCGTTTTAATTAAAACGCCTAATGTTTTAATTAAAACGCCTTATGTTTTAATTGAAACACTAGCCGCTTTGATCAAAACGCCTGTAGTTTTAAATTAAAACGTCTAGGCGTTTTAATTTGAAACGTTATTGGTGTTTTAATTATTAATGCACATTAAAAGTGGTTTCAAATCGGGAGGAGAATTAAAACACCAAAAGCGTTGTTGATAATATGTATTTGATCATACTGCAACAGGCTTTACCTTACTCAACAATAGAGAGAAGTCATTGTGCTTACATTGTGATTTTGATGAGAAACCTACGAAATTTATCACTTTTATATACTCATAACACTTTTGCTCGTACTTCACTGGTTTAAACAGGAAGTGTCGAGATTTAAATACCACATCTGCTTTAAATAGAACTTCATTATTTGTTGCACTATTTGCACAAAGAATTACTGTAGAACACATATTGACAGACAGATGTAAATATGTGGACGAGAACTCGAAATCAAACTTTCTATCACTCTTATATACTCACAATACCTTTTCTCGCACTTTACTGCTACAAACAAACAGTGTTGAAGCTTAACTACCACTTCTTCTACTTTAAACGAAACTTCATTATTATTTGCAATTACTCTCTAACTTTAGGTACTTGGAGAGAACCGGTGACTAGTTTGAAAAAATTTAAAAAGAGACGCTCGAGTAAGTTTAGAGGAATAATTCTTTCTCTGCTATTTATATTGAAAATCAATTATAAAAGTTATCACATGCAATACTTTCGCTTCTCACAGTTCCATTTAAATATTCTTTCTAAAACTACTATATGAACGACAAAGTGGGGAATATAGATAGAATTCAAACTGTATATAGTTCTTTAAATAATCATAGGTGTCGCAATCACATCTCTTTAAAATTAGGCTTCATTCATAAACTTGTTGTAGTACTACAGCCCCTTTCGGGCCTTTGCTTAGAGATAGTTAGAGTATCTCATTATCACGATCGAATGTCTCGGCACTCCACAAGGTGATATGGTCAGTATCATGCTTCATGCGTAAAACAATGAACAATTTGAAGCAACGCAGCGAACATTTTTTAGTCGTTGTAAAATATACCTGAATAATATACGCTGAGAAATATTTAGTTTAGTATAAAATTGACGTCTTTTTTTCAGATGTTTTTCTTACTTCCTCACCATTTAAATTATATATCGTTCGCCTTTCGAAAAAAACGTAACCGCTTGATTCATTCTATTACCTAGATGAAATAAAGATTGCATATACCTTAATTAGCAATCTATAGATACCGAAATTTATTGTCCTAGTTTGAAACATTTTGAGATAGAAATAAAGATGTGAAATTTTTAAGCTTCTAATAAATATGTCAAAAGTTTCCTGTTCAGAATCCATTTCAATCCCACATTTTCATGTCGTTAAACGATCGGCCATTTTGCACTCAGAACTGCTTAAATTAGTGGCAGAAATGCCCATAAATCTTGAAATAGATAAAATTGAAAACGATCCAAGTAAATAAAAATAAAGTTTATTGCTATATAAATGGCGACAACAACTTTTAATGAAGTCAGTTAATTTTTTCTTCGGTTTCTCAGCTCGTTCAACGTTGGGTTCTGGACCTCTAAAATCGTTAATTAGTGGCAAAACACGTCTCGCTGGTGTTATTCATTTACGACTTTGCAAAGCGGGGCTTGGCTGCTCGTTGGCTGCTGATGGTTGGTGGTACTCCCGAGCCCAAGACCGCGAAGACATACGCGATGTCCAGTTTATTAAAATATACTTAAGCACGTCTTTAGCGCACAAGATAATTGTGAATCTTCATTAATTCGAAACGAGGAGCAAAATACAAATAAAAATAAAGCCAAATGGGTACGAGCAAAAAAATTAAGCAGCTCCGCAATGCGAAGATGATGGTGAAAACAAGAAGAAAATGAAGATCTTAAATGTTTATATTGCTACAAAGGTGGAATTTTATTCAGTCAGCAAACAGTTGGATGCTAGCCATTAATCTCGGCTTGTTAATTTACCAGTCCGGTCACAACTCACTTCATTAAGTCGAGGTCTGTCCGAATTCGAATGTGCTTAATTAATTCCAGTCCTCCCGACATGTCTACTTAATTCCAAGAAGGCCATAATGCCAATGCGATGGTTGACGCCGCGTCCGATCAACAGCCACAAGCCGTTTGCACCCAGAGATATTGGATTCTGATAAATGGATTCGCTAAGTTTGACGGGACAACTCTAGGAGATTTCGTTGGGTTTGGGGACAGGCATGCAAGAATTTTCGGAAGGATTCTGCTTCTGGGGAGCAGGAGTGGATTTGGGCATGAATCTGTTCTAGCCGTTTCTGATTCGGAAAATCAATACAAACAATACGAATTTCAGAGGTCCTCTCCAACTAATCCTGTTGTTTATCAAATTCAGCAAATCGTAGTATTTTCAATTGAAAGCAAAGTTTGTCCTTTGGAGCAGTGAATTGACTGGAACATAGTCAAAAAAATCGTGGATACTGTTCCGGATCTGATGAAATCCCAAAAACCTGAAGCCCAATAATTCTTTCAACCCAGAAAGTGACCAACGCGCATCAGGCGATGAATCAATTTCGGTGAATAGTTTTGCTATTTAGCCTTGCGATTCTCTCTACGTCTGCAAAACAAAGAGGCTCTAACGGAACGAATCTCGACCGCAATTAATAACATAATAAATATAGTCAGTAATGGCCTTCCAAGGAGTCCGTCCATTTGCGGTCTGCGCATTCGTTCAGCGCAGTGGCCAATAGGCTCAATGTGGCCAGCCGAAATCGTGGACCAGTTTTTGTGGTAAGTTCTTCGGGGCTGGAACCTGTGCACAGGTATTCGAGCCTTGGAATGAGCCCACGGATTGCAGGCGCGTAGAGCTCCTCGTTGCGGCCATGCTACGCTATGCCTCAATAGACGCGACTCTGGTTCTTGTTCTAAAGCCGATTAGAAATCGAGAAAATGAAGATAATGATGAGGCTGCGCGCAGTTTTGGGTGTTGGATTTTTTCTGGTCCCGCTTTTCGTTCTTGTTTTCGTAGTCGGTCCGTTTCGCTTTGGATGTGGTTTTTGTTCTTCGGATTCGGCTATCTTCTACCTTTTTGATTCCGAATAAATTAAGCTGAGAAAATACAAAAATACAAAAGGTTTCGCCGTGTACAACTTTTTTTTTGGAAGATGCCATTCAACTCAACAGCAGGGAGCAAGCGCTAATGGTAATATACGAGAAGTTGGACGCATCCTAAATAATTGCGTCGCGACGGCCATATTGAATTCTATTTCAGGTTGTTTGGGTTCGCTTTTTCGGCCCTTCCATTTCCATCCAACTCCATATTTTAGCTGCGTCGCGTCGTTTTATTTTTGGTTAAACAGAGAACGTTAATTACCGTATGTATGAAGTCATAAGAAGAACTCATTTGAGGCGGAATTTCGGGCAAAGACAGCGAGACGAAGAAAGGTTTTGCGCTAGGTGCGCTGAGTTCGTTCTCGTCCCTCCGAGCCGCGCAGCAGGTGAAGCAACAACAAAAAACTCAATTATTGAAGACCAGGCATGTGAAGAACAGCGAAACATGAGATCCTCGTTGAGATATCCGAAATACATAATTTGATGGAATTGAAAATTAAGATGAGTTAGTCTTTGGGGAGGCATTAAATCATGTCGAAAAGAATTGAATGGCCATGGATGGCAGGCACGGTAGAGCGGAAAGAACAACACGAAATCATCGCCGAATAAAGTCAACCGCCAAAGGTTCTGCAGCAATATATGATTAGCTTGAAGACAGCTACGTAGCATCAGAAAGAGTGGTTTGGAAATGAAGAAATCTAAAGACAACAAAAAATTGACTGTTTTGCCTGTAATTTGTAATTTGTTGTGATGAAATCAGTACCTTCGTTAATTTCTTATTCGGCATCGGAGGGAAATACAATTTGATGAAGTCAGTGTTGGAAGTTGTGTAACTGACAATAGAAGGTGCGGATAGAGTCGGGTTGACAAGTAGTTTATGGCAAACTCGTGATTTCCATCTGTAATTCTTTGTCTTTGATAAGCAGAAAGTAAATGCAGATTACTCGGATTTCATTGTTTTCCGTAAAAAAAGTAATTTTTGATATCAACATTTATTTTCCTAATTGCAAAGCAGCAATCGAAATCGAAAACTACTCATATATCCAATTATTTAAAAATAGAACGCTACTGAACGGAAACTGTCAATTACCTAGCCTAGTTCCAATTGCGTAATAACTTAATTAACCTACGTTCCAATTGCATAATAATAACTCATACTTTTCTTGAAGTGATTTCTCACATAATGAGAATTACTTCATATTTGTGTTGGGATTGCTGTGCACAGCACTTGCCCATTTATAATTTTTAAAAGTACTAAAGTTAAATATAAGATACTGACGCAGCTAAATATTTATATTTGAAAAATATTAATCGAATTATCATTGATATTTTTTGAAACAATATATAAATAATAAGAATGATGATACCATATTTGAAATAAGTATTTTATATTTTAAATGAAACTTTTAGCTTAAACACAAATTTTTTATTTGGTTGTTGGTCTTTTTTCAATTTTCATCACTAATTTCATGATAACAATTGATTTGATGTCATTTGAAACCGCGAGAATTAAAAATGTTTGTTTCTTTTGTAAAAATGTGCATACATTTAGAGTGACTTTGAGATCATTAGGTTTTGTAATAATTTAGATGTTTTTAAATTTGCTTGATATTTGAAAAATGTTGACGATGGTTTTAATAAAGCTAATTATTGATTCATTCATTATTTAGCAGGAATTATATCTGAAACTACTTTATTGAGCAATTGAGTGTTGAAAAGCTAGAAAACGGGATAAAAGAGTGCCAAATGTCAATGCTTGCATATCTAATTGAAATGATTGGAATGTTTGAAAGATTATTATATTGTGATTCCTCTGGTTAGAGTGAAAATATTACTATTAAGAACAAATTTTAATGTGCAGCATAAGTATCGTAGATAATTCCCACGGCTCGACTGGTCTTCGTGGTCCATTTAAACTAGCATCTCAACAGCCATCTGATGGAAAATCTTCTTCAGCGAGTTTAGTAATCTCTTTAACGAACACATTGAAGTACAAAGTCGAATAAAGCCTCCAATCATATTGAAATGTCACAGTGTGCACTCACCGAGATTCGTGACCTTAGAACCGAATCTTTATTCATACAAACTATATTTTTTTAGGGTATTGTAAAATCATTTTACAATACCCTACTAAAATCGCGTCCTGTCTGTCCGTCTGTCCGTCCGTCCGTGTGTCACATCACTTTTTCTCGCAAACTACGTAAGCTAGAAACACAAGATTTTGTAAGTGGGTGTAAAGTGATGCCTTCTTCAAAGTTTCATCACAAAAAGAAATTTATAAGGTGTTCAAGGGGGGTCTCCTCATATAGGGATGTGGCCCCTGAAAAAAAAATTTCATCGCATGTAGGCAATATGGGTATCAAATGAAAGGTCTTGATTAGAACTTTCCAAAACTGATCTCGAAATGACGAGTTTTGCTATGAGGGGTGGAGGGGAAGGGGAAACGTACGAAAATTTTGTGTCCCTCCCTCGCGATTGGACACCTTTCACTCGAAAAATCTAAAAAAAATCGCAGAGGTGAGACTTTAAGAGCACAAGGGCAACAAATACCTTAGAAGTCGAAATTCCACCAACTTTGTTAATAATAGTACCTTTTATAAATTTTTTATTTTTGCCTATAAAATCAAAATGGGACCCTTAAATTTCTCAAAAGCTACAATTTAAGTTTTTTGAAAGCAATTGTACTATATATGTTCTGTAAATTTCACAACAATCGAACAATAAACAGTCCAGTTATAGCCGATTGAATATTTAACAATTGCAACAACATTAACACGTGATACTAGGGAGATACACGTTTGCAACGGACCTAGACACTATAAATATGTAGGAAATTTGTTAAAAATTTTAGAAATGGTTTGTAATATTGATGTGTTATCATAACTTACTAAGCGACGGGGTCAAAACACTTGAAACAAAATGGCGGCGAATATAAAAATATAATAACCATAATAATTTTTCGAATTCAATTTATCTGTATGTTGGTCAAGTTTTGATATACAGAATATATTGATTGATTTACTAAATGCTTTACAATACCCTTCGGGCAGGAGCACTCTCCTGCTACTTCAACTTGTTTATATATAATTTTTCTTTATTGTAATGTATGCAGTAGAGAGGTCTTATAATATGCTAGGTGTTCTGACAAAGCCATTTCACCAGCGTTTGAACATTACTTAGAACTATGTGTAATATCATATTTCCAAATTTCGGTAAAAACCTCTACTGAGCTTATTATTAGCATAACATAACTTAACTATCTACTTATAACTAGTTAAAATCTATGAGGCTAGGTTACAGCCAAAGAGATAAGTGGTAGTAACTGCTGGTTTTCAGTTCACCAGGGCAGGAAACAGCGGATTGGGCAAGTCATTTGCTTTCGTGATTAATTTATCAAGGCGCAATGCAGCGAGTTTATAAATTGGACTAACGCCAGCAAGGCTGTGTAGTTTTTCAGAAGTATTAAATACCATTTTCAGGTATCTATTTTGCGTGACCCGAAGCTTTGTTACTTGATATTTAGTCAACCGATCATCCTTTACGGCTC
Organism: Odontomyia ornata; assembly: GCA_963969285.1. Lineage (NCBI taxonomy): Eukaryota > Metazoa > Arthropoda > Insecta > Diptera > Stratiomyidae > Odontomyia > Odontomyia ornata. Next base: position 491,354,816 of record OZ017738.1, on the reverse strand, counting down.
ACCTACCTGGATCCAATCCAGATAAGTGAGTCGTATAGGATGATTGGTTGGATTGCCACTTTGACGATGAGGACTTTGTTTCTGGTGTGGAGACGTGAATTAAGGTTAAGAAGGGGGTATAGCGAGAGCACGGCCTTAAACGCTTTGGAGATAATATGCTTAATATGACTTCTGAAGGTTAGTTTTTTGTCGACTATAAGCTCAAGATCATTGAGATCCTCACGCCGGAGAATAGTTTACTCTAAAAAATTTATTGGTCGCTTTGGTAGGTGAACAGGCTTACTCTTCCTGATGAAGAATATTGACTTCGTTTATGCAATATTAATTTTAATTTTCCATCTATGGTAGTATTGATGTGTAAGTTTTAACGCCGTTTCAAGGCTAGCTATAATGAAATTTGGGTCTCCATCTATGCTGTATATGCAGTTTGTTAAGGAAGGGAAGTCAGACGTATAGATGTTATATAGTGATGAGCTTTTTTTTTGGTTGGGAGATGAATGCCCATTTGCGCACAGAATGTGGGACTCCCATGCTCACAAGAAGGCGACTGGACTACCCACTAAACACCTCCCCTGTCAACCTGAGAGCCTAGCCTGGAACCGTTTGATACATTACTTCGGGCAAGGTCTCGTTTTGTTACGCCGTGAGGCGCCTTCAAGCTGGGTGATCCCTCTTCTAGCGGAAGGGGCGAGAAGTACCAGACAAGTGATCCCTCAGCCCCAACATCCCCGACTGCTGTGAGTCCTTTCTAACTTTAAGGACTGCTCGAACATAATGTGCCACCTGGTTCCATTTATCAACTGATTCGAGCATCACTGCGACTATATTATCCGGGGTGAGCTCTCCCATCTCCCTGTAGAGAGCCCTTCGCAGCCTGTCCCATTTTATACACGCAAAAAATGCAGGCATTGTCTTCCTCTCCTGGGCAATACTGACGATCGGGGGACCGTGACTGAAAACACCCATGCCCGCATAAAAGCTGGGTCAGATAGAAGACTGTCTTACTATGCCTTCAATTTAGCCACGGTCTCACGCACTCTCTCAAGGCGCGCAGTCCACATCCCCTTCGTGCAATTCACCCAAGACTGCTGCCAATCGTTGAGTGAGCGCTATCTTTCTCGCCGTGGACAACCATCTCCCTCGTATTCTCGTTTCGTCGCAGATAAATAGAGCAGCACGCTCTAGCAAGGAGGCCGACAGGTATCACGCCTGCAATGACTTTCACCGCCCAATCAGAGATCGTCAGATACGAAGATGCAATCCTCAGCGCACCTCTTCTCTGTACCTGTGCCAGGCGTTTTCAGTAAACCTTCTTGCTGAGAGCGTCGCCCCATATTTCTGCACCGTACAGGCCCTACAGTACTCATCAAGAGGCGTCTTCTTGATGGGCTAGGTCCCGCTACGTTGGCCATAAGTTGACTCAGAGCCGATACTAATTTGCTCAGAGAACCTCATCTTTGAGTCGATCTGTAGCCCCAGGTACTTCACAGCTGGTTTTGATTCGATTTGTATGTCTCCAATACTGATCATCCTTATTCTAGGTATTCTCTTTTTTGTCAAGATGACCACTTCGGTTTTCTCCAGTGCTAAACTGAGCCCGCGAGCAGTCATCCAGTTTCTCATTCGGCGCATTAGCATACCTAGCCTAAGTTGCGCTTATTCAACGGTGGGTCCAGCGACCACAGCCGTACCATCATCTGCATATCCGATAAAGCGTGGCTCATCTGGCATCTCCGTTGTAAGGCACGTTCCACAGGACCGAGCCAAGGATAGATCCCTGGGCAACACCCGATGTAACAGCCATCCTTCTTTGGCCCTGTATCGTGTCGTAGAGCAGGCTTCGGTCCTTTATGTAGTCCCTCAAAAGCCGCATTAGATATTCTGGAACTTGAAAAGGGTTTTCCAGCGTATCCAGAATAACCACCCATCTAGTGGAGTTGAAGACGCTCCTGACGTCGAGTGTCATCAACAGGACGATCCGTCGCTTGGTGTGACTATGTGCCTTTGCCTTTAGGACTGCGCTCACCACCTCTGCAATCGAGAAGATAGGTCTCCAGTAGCACGAATCGCGTCAGTGAGCCTTCCCTTGATGAGTTTCTCTAGCCCTTTCCCAGCCGTGTCTAGCATGCATAACGGGCGGTATACAGACGGCAATTCAGCATTTCCCTTCCCCCTGCTGATCAGAACGAGCCTCGCCACCTTCCATCGTACCGGGAAAACCTCGTCCCGTAGGCAAGCGTTGAATGTGTTGAGTAGCAAGTGAGGACAATAATGATAGACAAGCCGCAACACCTCAGCCGGAACACTAGCTGGACCTGGAGCCTTCCTCGCTTTCAATGAAAGGACTGCCTTCTCCAGTTCCGGCTGTGTGAAGAGTGTACATTCGACTGCTGTTTCACCAAGGACAGCGTCAACACGGACGAGATGGGTGGGGAAGAGTACCCGCACTATCTCATCCATCTTTCCCGCATCATGTATACAACCTTCCATAGGGCGCCAAGGCCCCATGGATCATTGTTCACATTGTCCACTAAGTCTTTCCAGTTCACTGGGGGTTTGCCATGCCGGGGTGCTCGACGGGGCATAGAATCCCAGCAAGCAGTTGTGATGATGCTCATAGTTGAGTTCACCACGTCTTGAGCTGCGAATTCGTTGGTCCTCTCCGAAGCTCCCTGCAGCAGCTCACCTGCTGTGAGCACCTCGACGAACTTCTCGACGTGCTCACTTGCTGTGAGTACCTCGATGAACCTCTCGACGTCCATCCTTCCGATGTTCCATCCAGTTGTAGAAAGCTGAGAGCCCGGATGTTGGGGGACAACATCGCTGATCTCAAACAGAATACACTGATGATCACTGGCTGAGTTGTCCTCAAATACTTTCCAATTGTGTATCCTCCATACTAAGGATTCCGAGGCAAATGTCACGTCTGGTATGTTTCCCTCACAGCCAATACGGTGGTGAGTCGACGCATTTTCGGTGTTTAGTACAACGAGCGCCGTCCTGGCTGCGATTTCCAGGGTTCGTCTTCCCCGCGGATCTGTTGGAGGCATGCCCCATCCGATTGCTTTAGCGTTGGTCTCCCCCAACGAGCACGTTGCCCTCTGCGTTTGAGACAGCGCCCTCCAGAGCATTAAGCTTGACTTGGAAAGATGATATCGATTCATTCGGCATTAGGTACATACTAAAGAAGGTGGTACCTGAAAACCGAACCCACATGAAACCATCCCTCGCCCACAACTCTCCGCTTGGAAATCACTGTTCCAAACCCAGATGGCGGCAGTACCAGTTTCGTTAGGATAACATAATGCAGAACTTTTATCATGATCCTGCTGACTCAGCAGCAAGAAGTGGGCTTTCATGTCCCTCGCCAACTGCTCAAGTAGATTTTGGGCGGTTGAATCGCGGTGTAGGCTTAGCTGCAGGATGCGGGTCATTTAAGTTCTGATTTTACGTTGACTAGGGCTTCCTGGAAAACCCGGCATTTTCTTGATCCCAAGACGTGTCCAAAATCAGGTCTTGGATCAGCATCCTTTCAAAGAATGAAGTGTGCCTCCTTCGCACACTCTTTTCTTTGATGTCCCATTTCACCGCATTTGTAACATAGAGAACTCCTATCGGGTCCTTTGCTGGCGCCATAGCCAAGTCATTTGAAACATTGAAGAGGCGTTGCTCTTCGCCGTATCCTACAGACAACCCACCTTATTCGTACTTTGCCCTTGTTCAGAAATTGTTCGGCGTTCTTTTCGGTCAAGTCAACTATGGCCATGCGTTTTCCCCTATTGTTTTCTGATGTCAGCCTCGCTTTCATCCTTCTCACGCTAGGGAACTCCCTTTTGATGGCCTCTTCTGCCTCGGCCAGATCCGTAATGAGCTTAGGCAGGAGCCTTGCGGAACACCGGCAGTAATACTTTTCACTGGGGAAGTGCTTTCCCCCTAATTTGACCTGGAACTTCCAGTAAGTTAAAAATTCTTGTGAAAGGTGCAACAAGTATGGGGGTGTGTTATATTCCTAAAGTATATTGACAAGAGCATCATGCCAGACTGTATCGAAGGCTTTTTCGATGGCCAGCGTCACCAAACCTACAGACAATTTATTGTACATCGCTGCTTTGACGTCCTTCGTAACACAAAAAAGCTGATACTCTGTCAAATATCTGTTTCTGAAGCCGAATTGGAAATCAGGTAAAATATTATTGTTAGTCATTTAATAATTTAACCTTTTTAGGATTACTCTTTCAAAGAGCTTACCTAAACCTGGTAGTAGGCTCATGGGCCTGTAGTTGTCGGGAGAGTACAGATGTCTTCCAGGCTTTAGGATAGATATAACTAGAGCTTGTTTCCAGATTAATGGAAAGAAAGAGAGCCTAAGGTAAGCGTTGAATAGGAGGCATATGAAGACTGTTCCTTTCTTTGGTAAATTTTTAAGAACTATATTCGACAGGTCATCGATATCTAAGCTTTACCGTTTTTAACTATTTTGAGTAAACCTGTTAGCTCTCTGATTTTTAGTAACGCACCAGGAGGTAAAGATGTTTGATTAGTTGGTTATTCTAAAGCTTTAGCCACCATATTATGGAGCTCATTAAATTTATCTGCAAGTATATCAGCTTTTCCTTGATTGGAGTAAATATGCTCTTCGTTGTTATTTATTATCAAATATGGTAACATATGATACTTTCGTTTAAAAAATCTATTTAAAAACCAGACTTTACGCGAGTTGAGGTCCTGATTTGTTAGCCTGTTGTTCCATCGGAGATTCCGGAGCTCCTTAATTCTGTTCTTAATTGCTAGAGTGAGGCTACTAACACCAATTTTGAGAGCTCTAATGCGGTTTTTTCGGCATTTACGCCACCAGGAATTTCGTTTTCTTATTATATTGTAGGTTTCATCATCAAATTCTAAATTATAAGAAGCTTTTGATAGTTTTGAGACACTGCACTCGATAGCTTGCCAGATAGTGTTTGCGAATTCTTCAATTTGCTCTTTACATACTGAGGGGGTATTGAGCGATTCTATAGTTCTTGATATTACGCTCACTCTATCATTAATAAAACACCGAAATTCTGAATTTTGCGTTTTTATGACAGCATTAAGTTTTTGGTACATTACAATTACCTCTCTAAGGATAATATTACAGGTAGATGAGGAGATGAGAGGGCTTGCAAGACACTCAACTCAGATGGAGTAATATTTTGGTCACTAAGAACCAGACCCAGACAATTCCACGGGGAGAGTAGAAAGTGGGTTCTTAAGGGAAGTGCACATAGACATTTGCCTCTTTGGTGAGGTTAAATAAAATGTGCCTCATTTTGTTGCTTCATGTATAATTCCAGTGCCAATGTCCAGCGTAGATACCTTTGCTTAGCCTTGCTAAACCATTTTAAATCTCTTCTGAAAAGTTCGACTATTTCCTTGTTTAATTTTGCCCCAGGAAAGTAAACACAATATAATTTTATATTAAGTTTGCAGTTATTGGCATTTCTCGGCATTTATTGTCCCATCATTGGGGAACCAGTAAGCCCAATGTGCGACCCCGGGAAAATTTACAATCATTTGGTCATTTGGTCGTGGGATGAGGAATCATGGAAGCTGGGGATGGGGGGGGAACCTCCTCCTCATCCTTTCTCAACCGGGCTCGGAACGATCTACGGTGGAGTTACCCATGATGCCTACAGTCGGGAAAATGTTTCAAGGGCTACTCCCCTGTATGGGGAGACCCCCCTGAAACGCCTTATAAGTTTTTTGTAGTGAAACTTTCAAGAGGGCACCTATTTACACCCACTCACAAAATTTTATGTTTCTAGCTTCTGTAGTTTGCGAGAAAAATTGCTAAGACACACGGGCGGACGGACAGACAGGTCGCGATTTAAGTAGGATTTGGCAAAATTACTTTACAAAACCCTAAAAAGCAGACACTACCGCTAAGCAATTTTGAAATAGGAATAACTATTTGCTTTATTCAATTTTTTTACTTTGTTTCTAATAGTTGCTACTTCCGATTAAATACCATATACGAGTACAACAACAAGTTTTCACATATTTGACTGAGTTTAATGCAAATTGTTTGAAATTTTATTCTTTTTTGCAATAATAAAATCACAAATTCTTGATAAGGATGAGATTCCTTTTACTTTTTCATTTGTATCAAAGATAATTCATCAACTGCCCTAAATTATATTTCTCTTAAAAATATTTAAGTACATATTATTTGTTTTTTGCCGAAAGTCGTTCATTTCGTACACTACCGTGCTACAAAGTCTACTCTCATGTTCCAATATTCCATTGGATATATCAGATTAGCACTTAACCGCATTAACGATCTGGTTCCATTTTGTTTATTAGACTATGACTAATAATTAAAAGCGTTCAAGTTGTAAACATCTTGATTTTATAGCATCCATAAAAGACCCAAATTTATCTGTCAGCGGGAGTTATTCTGCTTTAGATTTCCCCTTTGAAATGTGCCTGGTTGCGAAAAAAAACTCAAATTAACGTAGCGCAAAAACTACCTTTTTCAGCATTCCCGTTCGTGTCGTCAGACTTTTGATCCTAAAAGGTTTGAATGGCACGAAACCATTTAATCCATTTGATAGAAAAGTGATCAACCCAAAGCTTAGTGGTGAAAACAGAAATAATCAACAATTTTTAACTTGCAAGAATCCGTTCTTGAGCGGTGACATGGCATATTTCCAGAAGATCGAGTGTTTGTTACCACTCCTCGCTTTATTACAGCCGAACTATTAACAATCTTTTCTACCCAACACCCATCAAAAGGTCCGACAGTTTGGGATTAGGAAGAACGTGATACCAGAAAGAGATGTTTAACGTCCAAATGATTTATTTTCGATTCGAATTTCAATTACAAAACATCCACATGATAATTTGCCTCTGCCCGGCGAGATACATTTCACTCGCAAGCTTGTGTTGCAAGAACAGTTCAGCGTTGGAATCCGGGACGTTTTAATAGAAAAGCTTGAATCGTAAAAAAGTTGTTAAGTCTGACATTTTTTCAACATTCATCTCGATCCATTTATTCATTTGTCCGCTGGTCTATTATAAAATTTAAGAGTGGATCATCATCAACACAACGGTAAAAAGTAACAAAAAACCACCCATCACACTGCGGTCTCTCTACTTACTTCAAACCAAATCCAGCAGTCAAAAGTAATTTGCCATAAAAAACGCTACCAAGGAGATTTCCACTTGGAATTAAATTATAAATCAATTATCGGTTCCGTTTTGATTGGGAATGATATGCTGTTTTTTGGTGTTTACAGCGTTCAGTTTACTGTTGTTAAATTGATTGTTATTGGGAATTGACGCTTGCGCTTTGTGCCTTTTACGACAATCAAATCACACTTTGTTGAAAATTAAAGGATCGCTATAAAAGAGTTTTTGCTATCAATTAATGGCTTTTTAATTTTTTGGCGAAAATGACCATATTAAATCAATGAGAGTAATTACCGTAAAGGAGACACTTTCAAATGAAACTGTTAGGATACATTTCTAAAGTATATAAATTAGAAAACAAATAATATGCATTTAATGAAAAAAGGTCAATACAGAATTGTTGAGACCATGGCACTGCTGGAATTCGACCTCATCCTGTTTACAAAATAATGGTCGTTATTGATACAAAATTATTATTAATACATAATGTAACGAAGCAAATTAAATTCACCAAATTAATTCGCCCCAACTAAACCAGATAATCAAATCAGTCAAAGTAGCAGGAGAGTGCTTCTGCCAGAAGGGTATTGTAGCATTATTAATAGCATAAACAACGTCCTGTGAATATCAAAACTTTACTCATATAAGTATGCTCACAATATACAATATATTTGATGAAATGAGCTTGGGAAACTAATAAACGGTTATTATTATTTCACTTGACCGCCATTTTATTTTCAGTGTGTTGACTTATCAATTTTTCAAAACTTTTTAAAAATTTTCATAAAAATTCCAACATATCTGTAGTGCCTACCTCCTTTGCAATCGCGTATGTCCACAATATCACGTGTTATTGTTGTTGTAATTGATAAATTTTCAATTGGCTGTAACTTGACTTTTTATAATTGAATCTTTATAAAATTTGCAGGAAACATGCGTTTAATATTATATAATTCATATACGGCAAATTTAAGGGTCACTTTTCGATTTTATAGAGGAAAACGTAAAATTCACGAAATATACTGTAGCTGTATTAATGTGATCGAATCTTAGCTTCTGAGGCATTTGTTGACCTTGTACTCATACAGGCCTGCTTCCTTGACTTTTTATAGATTTTTTGAATCAAAGGTGTCAAATCACGAGGGAAGACCCTAATTTTTCGTGCATTTTCCCTCCCCATGAACCCTTTTAAATGAAAAGTGTCAATTAAAGACTTGTTTGAAAAGATATTAATTATAACCTTTCATATAATTGACTACCTTTCGTTAAACATTTTTTTTAAGGATCACTCCCCTAAATCATATAAAAATTATTTTATACTCAAACTTTTATGGGGGCACCAATTTAGAAGTACTCACAAAGTTTTATGTTTCTAGCTCATGTGGTTTGCAAGAAAACTTGATGAGAGATTCGGATCGATGGATGGACAGGACAGGTCACGATTTTAGAAAGGTATTGTAGAATAATTTCACAATACGCCAAAAACCGGACAAGTGTGAGTTGAACCCACGTGGAAAGGGTTCCGTATGATCAATTTTTAATCTAGCCGGTTTTGAAATCTGACTCAATTATTTTGTGGTAAATCTGCAAAAATATATTCAGTATCAGATTATGTTGGCGAATCATTGAATATCTTGTCTATTGTCAAATGCTGTCTTGTCGTGCTTTTGTGGATATATTGGCTAATACTAATTACTGGAAGAAACTCTGATCTTTGATTTTTGATATGCTAGCATCAATAGTGCTCTTAAGCATTCGAATGCAATTTTCAGAAGAAACTTAAGTGATTTATGTATGGTTAAGTGTGGAGCACCAAATGGCTTAAATTGTAAATTTGTGTTCTATTTTTTACTGTATGTATTATCCCATGTTTAGTGTTTCCAAACTATCATTAGCTTGTATTATTACCATCAAAACGCTATTTTTTTATTGGGTGTACAACTTAATAACCGGAATTTTTTTAGCGAAATTCGATGCTTTATTGTGGAAAAGTCTTACAATATATTTTATTCAAAGTATTGTCCATCGGAAGCTACAACATTTCCCCATATTTCAGGTAATTGATGAATTCCATCCCAAAAAAATTGCGCCGGCTTGGCGGCCAAAAACAAATCCATCCAATTTCGGATGCCTTGCTCTGAAGTGAAGCGTATTCCGGTGAGGGCGTTTTGCATCGAGCGAAATAAATGAAAATCAGACGGAGCAAGGTCCGGACTATAAGGCGGGTGGGCCAAAACTTCCCATCCACTATTTTCCAAATAGTTTTTCACGGGACTTGTAACATGCGGCCGAGCGTTGTCTCGTGTGTGGTCACATATTCCGAGCGATTTTCGATGATGGCACGCTTCAAACGTATTAATTGTGTTCGGTACAGGTCACCTGTGATTGCCTGGCCCAATTTCAACAACTCATAATATAACGGCCCCTTCTGATCCCACCACACAGCATAACCTTGGCGCCATGGAAATTTGGCTTCGCCGTTGATTTGGCTGGTTGGCCGGGCTTCACGTATGACTTTTTGCGCTTGGGTTTGTCATAATGGATCCATTTTTCATCCCCAGTCACGGTGCGATGCAAAAATGATTTCTTTTTATGGCAGTCAAGCAGCATTTCATACATATAGAAGCGCCGTTCAACGTTTCTCGGCTTCAACTCATAGGGGACCCAATCACCTTGCTTCTGAATGTATCCGGCGGCTTTCAAACGTTTCAAAATGGCTTGCAGAGTCACTTCCAACGATTTGGCAAGTTTGTCTTGCGTTTGACATGAATCCTAATCGAGTAGCGTCTCCAATTCTTCGTCTTCAAACTTTTTTGGCTGTCCTGGGCGTTCTTTGTCTTTGATGTCAAAATCGGCACTTTTGAAGCGTTGAAACCATTCAAAACGCTGTGTTTTCGCTAAAGCATTGGCACCATAAACTTCTACAAGCAAACGATGACGATGACTTTCTTAGCAAAAAAATGACCCAACAGAACCTCCCGCAAATGCTGTCATTTTCTCCAAATTTTTGAAGTTATTCATCGTGAAAAATAATAATGATGCACACAAGATAAAATTGTTTTGTTGACTAATTTTGATAGCTGTCAAATGTACCCTCAAAATGACATATATATAAAGTTCGAGCTTTCACGATATTTATTAGTACGGACATCTAGCGTCAAATTCCGGTTATTAAGTTGTACCCCCAAATATATATATATATATATATATATATATATATATATATATATATATATATATATATATATATTTCGGGAATAAGTTGATACTGAAGAAGGGAGCAACTTACTTCCGAAATATATATATTAAAAAAATAATGTTTCTATTTGTTGATTTTTTTATCGTTTCGGACCCTCGCTTAGAGATAGAGTATTTCATTATCTTGATCATATGTATCGGCACTCACAAAGGTGATATGGTCAGTGCCACGCTTTGGCCATGTCCGCAAACCCAGCCGCGATACGTTCTGATTTGAACCAGTACCTACATATCATAGCTTATAGTCTGTCTGCAGAATAGTTTGAAACAAATTCCATCGTCACCTATGAGATTTGAACCAAAACACCTTCGGATCACAGGGTGAGCACTCCAAGCACCACATCAAGCGGATTGCAATTTTTTGCGTGCAATATTAAAAAGTTTACGAGTTTATGTTAAGACCATAGACTTCTGCTTAAATTTTCCAGCAATCTACGTATAAAGAACTATTTTCAATATTTTTTCCAAAATTTTAGGAACAGTAGTTTCAGAGATTACATGACAATGTGTAGTGGTAGTTGTCATGACAACGATTAACTACGCCTATAAGTACACGGTGTAGCCCACGTAGTATAATGGCTAGAGTACTCACTTCGTAAGCCGAAGGTCCCTGGTTTTGATCCCATTAGTGACAACGAGATTTGTTTCAAGTGTTTCTTCGGGTGGAGTATAGACCCGATAAGTTGTGATACGTACTGGTTTAAAATCAGTGCGTATCGCAGCTAAGTGAATGGATATATCGCCAAAGCATGGTACTGACCATATTACCTTCTCGAGAGCCGATCCATTCGATCAAGCTAATGAGATACTCTAACTATCTCTAAATGAAGGCCCGAAAGGGGCTGTAGTGCTAATGCAAAAGTTTCAGAGATAAGGTTGCATGATCGTCAACTTTCATAATTTTTTTAAAATATCAAGAAGAAAATGAGCTTGGAAAGTACAGTTCAGATTTTTTTTCAAGTCCCCTCTTCCTCTCCAAAATGTAGCTCACGTTTTTTTTTCAATTTATCTATTTATTTTACAAATGCGTGTATAAGCTACAAAAATGTACTTTCCTTCTTCTGCCCCCTTGACACTGATAAGGTAATTTTAAGACCTGTTTTGAAAAGATCTCATTAAGACCTTTCATAAGATAGCCTACTTGACTACCTTTGCGGAAAAACTCCTTTATATGAGGAGACCCCTTGAAACCTTTTGAAATTTGTTTTACCCCAAAACTCTCAAGGAGTCATGACTTCTGACTTTTTCACAAAATTTGGTGGCTGTAGCTTCTACAGTTTCGGAGAAAAACTACTGCCATTTGTATGTGACAGTGACGGATGGATAGATGGACACAAGTTTGCGATTTTAATAGGGTCTTATTGTTCGGCGCAAAACCCTAAAAAGCTAGAACAACACCATCAACCCTTTTATTGGGCATACATACCTTTTTTCTAAAACTATTTATCCATCGGGACCATCGGGGGCTTCATCAATTTGAATTGCATTAATGTGGTGACGTACTCCAGAACGGGATCCTTGTGCTCTGACGCAGTCTGGGCATGAGAATGCATGGTAGGTATAGTAAAAACCCAAGTCCGACAGCAAGTCCGAGGCTCCAAATTCAAGGATACCGACACTGGCTCCACTATCAGCCCCTAAATTTACGGCTCTTGGCGAAAATCTCTGCGTAGGGCCTATTGTCACAAGGAGTTGCAACGATTGACTCCACGCAGGCACGGTTGAAGAGACGCCTAGCGAACAAATACCTCCAGAATCTCCGAAAGCAATCCCACAAGGGACGGACTCTAAAACAGGCGGGTGGTTCTCGATCATTACCTGCCATTTCATTAATCTTGATGAAATCTGCAATGCCACTTGGAGCATTTTGTGGGGTGGCCAATGGTTGCAGCGTGGGGTTATTGAAGGGAAAGATGGATTCAATTGTCGGCGTAGCAGTTTGAGGTCCATATTAGAGGCTTTGGTACCGTGGGGCGCTGGGGCACTGCACATGGGAGTGTGCAGATGGCTCCATTGGTTTGACACATCCCACCTTGGGTTTCCCAAAGCTTGGCAGTGAGCGCAATTTGGTCGGAGGACGTCCTTGGCCTCGCACCCAAAGCAGAATACTCGTTGGATTGCCTGTGGACAGTAAAGGTACGAGTGCCCAATGTCCAAGCGAATTCCAATAGATGCTGAATTAGTGTTCAAAATGCGTGGTTACTAAAGCAGTTGCAAGTGATTTAGTATCACTCTTAGACATCGAAAAAACCTTTGGTGTTAATGGAGGCCGCAGTGCAGCGAGCATTGAATGCGGCTCGGTCCCATAAATCTCAGTGTCTGACGTGATTTGAGGTATATAGCTAGGGAAGGCATCTTGCGGTGGTGCTCAATAGGACCCATTCATCAGATTGTCAGAAAGGTTGCACTTATTGTAGTTGTCCGGCATGGCTGGCCACCTATTCTCTTCCCACGAGACTGCCTATAATTTATGTAGCCCACGAGACGGGCCTCGAGCCTCGGGAAGACTATTAGGGCACCAGATTGCCTCCACTGCTCAACAATGATGCACCAGTTCATTCGCGGGCGGGTAATAAATTCAAGGTCTCTGTAGGTCACAATCTGACAAGGGGTTTTTGAGACGGATCGCCTTTGACATGAGGTCGTCAACAAATTTTTGGAATGATTCCCCTGGACTTTGCTTGCGGGCGTCTATTTTGCGGCGTATACTCACATCTGTATACTGGCCGCAAAACCGTTCTTTGAATACCCTAATGAAGACCGTAGCAAAATCGAACAGGATTGGTAATAAGACCAGCACCAGTCCTCGGCCGGACCTTTGAGTAGGAGATGGAAGTCTAACGCCAACATATTACTGGAAATTCCATAATGGTGTGATAAGGTCTCTACGCGAAATAAAAAACATTCCGCGGATAAGCCTTTTGAGGTGCGGTCGAAACTCACGCTCCACATATTTACTGGCAAATACCTCGAAGAGTGCCTTGTAGGCTCGATCGACTCCCTAACGCTGCTAGTGAGCCAAGCCGGTCAAAACTATTAAGCGAGGATCTAGGAGCTGCTACTGGTGAAGTTTGCACTACCAGTGGTTGGGGTGATGTATTTTCCACCAAGACAGTATGCTGAATTGCTGGGCGTGCGGGTGAAAGTGTCAGATGATCCAGGTCTCGTGTAGGACACTCAAACCCTGAACCATCTGACTGTCTTACAGTATTTGGGATGGTAAATGTGTAACTATCGATATAAAAACTCTAGTAAACTGATCAAATATTTTCAATTCTCTGAATGTTTTTCGTGGTATGCGAAAGGGAAAAAAGATAATTAAAGTGCGAAACTGGGATGAAATTTAGACACAAGACAAAGCAGAGACAATCATCTTTGTGCCTCATATGACAAAGAATCCTCCAGGCGTACTCTACTGCAAATGTCAGCATCGACTATGAAACTATTATGGATTCTAACAGACATCATAATAGCTCGGACAAGAGCCGCTCAAGGTTCAATGCCAAACGAGAAAAATGATGATGATTCCGAGTGTGTTGACTAATTCCGAGGGATTGTTCCAGGCAATTTATCCCTGTAGAGAGATATAGCCAAACCCAGTAGTTTCTCTACGCCATTTACACCTCGATAGCCTGCATGCTATCATAGCCAGTGAAGACTGTACCACATGAAACAGCAAAGAGGGCACACCGTGACAATATGAAAATATATGTAACTCAAAAAGTTTAAGTTAAAAAATAATTAACAAAATAATGAAATTACTATTGAAAAGAAGAAAAGTTGGTGGGACAGAACTACGCTCATGTCAGAAGGTTTTTGTTCTTAACATAAGATATGCAGACATATACTTGTAGAAGGATTCAATTCAAGAAAAGCTTTAATGACATGCACAAAAATATATTTTTGCTTTAAAAGAATAATCAGTGTTACGCCAGTTTAACTAGCCAACATTTTGTTGAAATGTTGCCAAAATTATTGAATAAGCCCAATCTTAAATGTTTTTTGTTATATTATATATTTTGAGAAAATACAATGAAACGTGTAGTGTCTGGTTCGATCGAAAGCCCATATAGTAGAAAAACCGTATACGATTGCTGTAGTCAGAGGAAATCCAAACGGTAATAACTACTGTACATTCTATTAAAACTTTAAGAATGTAAGAACCTTTTAATGGACTACTTAAATATCTGCTTTTATTCAATTTAATCATACTAATAAAGTTTCACTAGTGATTATTAGCCAAATTCGACGAATTTCAACTTTTAAGTTATTTGCTATTTGAGCTACCTCTATGATTTTTTCACCCGTTATTTTCAGCTATTCATCAATACATTCAATCAAGTGTTAATACCATGATTGTTCGGGAAAAATAACACAATTTTATGTAATATTTTCATTTAAAACGGCTGCCATTTTATTTTACGATAACGGATGTCGCCCGTTGCACAAATTCTTAAAGATATTCATTGTATATATAATTCCTGAAACTTTCATGCAAACCCTAGCAAACCCGTAGTGTCTGAGTCAATTATCCCAAAGCCATGTATAGTTGCTGTTGTAACACAGGAAAATTTAAGCCTCCATTACTTTGTTGAATACTATTCAATCTTTCTGAAATTTTAAGTAATGATTAAACTTATAATTTTTTTTTACACATAGAATTTCATTAAATTTAAGGGCACCCTTACGATTTTATTCATGGAATTGTAGAATTGATAAATCATACTATTACTAACAAAGTTGAAAGTATTTCGCCTTCTGATGTATTTGTTGTTGTTGTGCTCATAAAGATTTACACTCATGATTTTTTTCAGATTTTTCGGATGAAAGGTGTCTAATCGCGAGGGGATACGCCTAAATTTCGTGCACAACCCCTTTTCTTGCCCTCCTCGATACTGATAAAGCAATTTAAGACCCGGGTTTCTAAGACCTCAATGATACATTTCATATGATATCCCACTTGACCACCTTTGATGAAAACTTTTTTTAAGGGTCTCTCCTCTGTATGGGGGATCTCCTTAAAACTCTTTGAAATTGTTTTCACCCCAAAACTTTCTAGAAGTCATAAATTCGGACCTTTCTACAAAATATGATGGCTCTAGCTTGTAAACTGCTGTGACATACAGACGGACGGACAGACAGACACAGGTACTGATTTCAATAGGGTTTTGTATTTAAGTACAAAACTGTAACTATATATATATATATATATATATATATATATATATATATATATATAATATGTATATATATATATATATATATATATATATATATATATATATATATATATATCCCCGTAACGCTCAAACCACTAATTAAGTTAGGCACTCCAGGTACTTAGGCCTTCCAAAACTAAAAATTTAAACTTGACTAAAAGTAATTAATAGAACGATGCTTATTAATAGCATCAAAATCAAACAAAACTTTTCAAACTAACTGAAACCTCTCACCGCAGTCGCAGACTTAAATATTTGGCAGTAACCTTGAATTCCCAGGTGTTTGGGTTCACTACGGGAAGGTCTCTGCCCGTGCTGGGCCACCTCAAGTAAAAAAATCTACTACAAAAAGAAGGAAGGGATGAGGAGGAATCATAGGAGAGATGAATTGATACTAATAATGGGGCTAGGGCGTTATGAACACAAAAAGACTAAACTTCAATTCTGTTGTATTGTTCTTGTCCCCTCACTCTACCAATAAAAACTTTTAGAAAAAAAAGGAAACCGACTTCAAAATTAGAGTGGATGAAATAAATTTTATTGAAGCGGTGAAATATCATTTTTTCCCCGATTCTTTTGTGATGGTGCAGATCCCGAAAGTATTTATGTTCAACCGAGGAAATTGATTTGGCACCGCTTCCATAAAATTTATATCATCCTTTTTAGGGCATTTTGAAGTCGGTTTTCTTTTTTTTCTATAAGTTTTTTAGTGGCAAATTATGTCATTTCAAACCTTTCAAAACTCAGTTTCTTGAATACATGGTACCATGTATATTAAAACATAATTTTTTACTGCAATGCAAAAACCACTACAACTAAAATCTGCAGCATTCATTAATGATGATACATTTAATACATGATCTCATCAATAACAACTTGATTTTAAGTTTCATAAAAATCCGATTTTCATATTCTGAACTGACCCTGAAGCGCTTTTTTATCGTTCAACTTTTTTCGACTTTTGAGTGGTCGCCATCTTGTTTCAAATTGTTCGACTTTGGATTGTGAGCTTTATCACACACTTGAATAAATCTTTGTACCAGTCATGGTACAAGCCGGAGCTATACTTTGGTCAGATCAGAAATCACGGGTTTTTATCTAAAACATCCTCTACTTTGTTTTTGCTTAACTGATTTGAATGATTAACAAATATTTCTGAAAATTTGGCGAAAATCGAAGCCTTCATTTTCAGTTAACTACAAGTATGGCACATAATTTTCATGAAAGTTTCATGAACATTATATCCTGTCTTCTTCTTCTTCTTCTTTGTAGCACTACAGCCCCTTTCGGGCCTTTGCTTAGAGATAGTTAGAGTATCTCATTCTATGACCGTATTGATTTTTTCGGAAGTTGGTTTGGTCAGTACCATGCTCCCATGTGCTTGCTCAGCTATGATATGATCTGATTTAATCAGTACATATCACCACTGAGTGAACATCCTTTATCCTTTAATTCAATGAAAATTCGGCTATGCATTTTCATGTTCATCTTTAAAGCTATGAATCAGCTGTAGAAGGAAAAGTATCTCCTTTTAGGTTTCGATTCTCGCCGGTCTTTGGTATGGAAATCACTAATTTTAGATTTCTGGGCATACGAGATGTGTTCAAAAAATATCGCGAATTTTGTTTTTTTTCAAAAAATTATTTATTTATTCATGAATATCTATTTTGTCCCCTTCAAAGTAATCCCCATCAGATATTATACACTTGTGCCAACGGTTTTTCCAATCTTCGAAGCACTTCAAAAAATCATTTTTTTTAATCTTGTTCAGCTCCTCCTTCGATGCCGTCTTTATCTCGTCAAGCGTAGCGTAACGTCGTCCTTTCATGGGCCTCTTCAGTTTAGGAAACAAGAAAAAGTCACAAGGGGCCAGATCTGGGAAATACGGTGGCTGCGGCATCATTAGTGTGTTGTTTTTGGCCAAAAAGTCGCGCACAAGCAACGATGTGTGAGCAGGGGCGTTATCGTGGTGCAAAAGCCAATTTTTGTTCTCCCACAAATCCGGGCGTTTCTGGCGGATTGCTTCGCGCAAATCGCGCATAACTTGCAGGTAATTTTCCTTATTGACCGTTCTTCCCTGTGGCAAGAACTCATGATACACCACGCCCCTGCAATCGAAGAAAACTGTCAGCAAAACTTTCACATTCGACCGAACTTGGCGCGCTTTTTTCGGTCTTGGTTCATGCGGCAGCTTCCATTGAGATGATTGAGCTTTGGTTTCCACGTCATAACCATAAACCCACGATTCGTCACCAGTTATGACCCTCTGGAGCAAATTTGGTTCGTCGCGGACAGAGTTTAACATCTAATTAGCAATGTTCATGCGTTGCTGTTTTTGGTCGCAATTGAGAAATTTTGGTACGAATTTCGCGGCGACCCGTCTCATGCCCAAATCGTTGATAAAAATCGAATGGCACGAGCCAATCGATATGTTTAGGTCCTCAGCAACTTCTCTAACGGTGATTCGACGATTGGCCAATACCATTTTCTCCACTTCATTAATATTTTCGTTTGTTGTTGAAGTGCTCGGGCGTCCGGCACGCTCTTCGTCGTTCACATCTTCTCGGCCTTCTAAAAACATTTTGTACCACCGATAAACGTTGCTTCGGTCCAAGGTAGCTTCTCCGTATGCCACAGTCAACATTCGGAATGCATCCGCGCACTTAATTTCGTTTTTCACACAAAATTTGATACACGTTCTTTGATCCATTTTTTTGAATAAGTAAAAATCGAAGACGATTGAAAACACGTGCAAGTAAAGCAGCTATCACCAATCAAGTGAACATTCAAAATGGCCGAGCTTGTCGGCATAAGTGACAGACATGAGTACCAACATAACGCCACAAAAAAAAATCGAAATTCGAATATACGTAACCCGCGAAAATTCAAAATTCGTGATACTTTTTGAACACACCTCGTATGTTGTATGTTAATGTACATATAATATTAACTGGGAAGTAACGAATCAACTCAATAATTTGCAATCACTCAATACTTATTATTTCTTCCGGGAATTTTATAAATCCTATGTGAAGCGTTTACGTATAAGGATGTAAGAAGGACCCTTGACTAAGTTCATTAGTAAGAAAAGAATGCATGCGGAAGAGAAAAGTATCCTGAAATTATCCCTCTAAATATTGTTGAATTGTATTTATGCTAAATTTAGAATTAATTTATTTGTTATTTCCGGTAGAAATTATGGACTAAAATGTACTGTTTATGCAGAAAATTAAGGATGCTGATCATTTTTATCATCCGTCACCAAAGGACTCGATATCTCCATCAAATCCTTGAGGAGTCCCAACTAATTAGCACTTTTCGTACGAAATATCATTTAAATTCAATTTCTCGACATCAGTGTATCATATTGAACTGTATATATCTACAGAGTCCTTGAAAGGATTACAATTCCGTACTGAAATATTTTAGATCAATATGTTGTCCTTCATTTGAATCCTCTACAATAAAAATCGTTACACGTGTCGATCATTTATGCTGAAAAATCGGGGTGAAAGTCGGAAATTTTTTAGTTTTAACGGTAAAAGTCCTTTACCTTTATTTGAATTTCTTATCCTTTAAATGGGACCTAATAGGATGAAGACGTCTCATTTGACGAAAACAGGACTCTTTTATCTATCTCCGTTTAAAAGTTATGCGTGAACATACATGAAACAAGTTGGGTAAACAGACCTACGCTCATGTCAGAAGGGTTTTGTATCCAATTTACAAAATGCAGTCACCAGATCGAATCAAATCAAGAAACATGTCAAAGACGATTTTATTGGAGAAAATATGAAATACGAAGATCATACTATTATTAAAAAAGTTGAACGAATTTCGACTCCTGAGGTTTTTGGTATTGTTATACTCATAAACATCTCCCTTGATAATTATTTCAGATGTCCATCCGCGACGGAGGAAACACATTTTTCATGTATTTCCCCCCTGTGCCCCACTGAAGCAAAAACTGACAGTTTAAGAACTGTTTTGAAAAGCTCCCATGAAAACTTTCATTTCATACTCATATCGGCTACGTTTGATGAATTTTTTGTCAGGGGCCACTTTCCTGTACTGTTATCATCGATTAATGACCAATTTTTTCGAATCCTAGAATGGTTACAAACCCCTTTTGCTAGGATCTCTCTCCTGCCTCCTTGACTTGTTTCACTTATGAGCGTTAATTGTAGGTACTCATCTTCAGTCATTCATTAAATTGAATCAAGTGTTCAAAGCATGCACCTTAAACGTTGAAGTTGGGAAAAAATAGCTCAAAATTATTCAATCTTCGCATTTAAAACAGCCACTATTTTGTTTTACGATTACTGATACCACTAGCTGAACCGATTCTCAAAGATATTCATGACACCTATCATTCCTGAAATTTTCATGCAAATCCTAGCAAGACTGTAGTGTCTGAGTCGGTAAAAAGCGCATGTTGTTCCATAGCCATATGTTTCCATAGTAATAAATGCAGCGCATATTGTTCCATAGTAATACAGGAAAATTCAAACCACTATAACTTCGCTAAATATGATTCAATCTTTTTGAAACTTTCAGGATAGATCAACCTTATAAATAGACATCCACGTACTGAATTTCATTGAATTTAATGGTACCGTTAAGATTTTATTCAAGAAAACATAAAATCGATAAATCATACTATTACTAACAAAGTTGAGTGAATTGCGACTTCTCACGTATTTGTTGTTGTTTTGCTCACCAAGGCCTACATTCCTGATTTTTTTCAGATTTTTCGGATCACAGGTGTCCAATCGCGAGGGGGGGGGGGACACAAATTTTTCGTGTATTTCCCCTCCCTGTGCGCCCTTCCAAGCAAATTTTGCCAAACCAAGACCTGTTTTGGAAAGTCCCCATCAAGACCTTTCATTTGATACCCATATCGGCTACTTTCAATGAAATTTTTTTTTCGGGGGGTCACTCCCCTATATGGGGGGACCCCGCTTAAATACCTTATAAAATTTTTTTGTAGTTGAACTTTGAAGAGATCACCACTTTACACCTACACACAAAATTTGATGTTTCTAGTTTAAGTAGTTTCCGAGAAAAACTGCTGTGACATACGGACGGACGGACGGACGGACGGACGGACAGACGGACAGACTGGTCGCGAAACTAGTAGGGTTTTGTAAAATTATTTTACAAAACCCTAAAAAGCAGCAACAAAAAATATACGTGATGAATTGATAACCTTCTTTCCTTTGGAAGTCGGTTAAAAACAAAGAATAATTATATACAAAAAAGCTTCATACTCCTCCGGTTGTCTGCGGTTTTCCCCCTCGTTCGCAATCACTGCTGTTTCTTGATAGCAGTTCACTTGCAGATTTACCTATCAACTCGTTCAAAACTGACTCCGTATCACACGTCCAGAACTGACTCCGTATGACACGTCCAAAAAATATTTCCATATCGCCTCCGTATCACACGTTGAAAAAAATATCTCTGTATTACACGTCCAAAAATCGAACGGTGAATCACACGTCCGAAACTGATTCCTAATCTGCACTTATACACGTCTTAGAATTATTTATTTTACCATAGAACACAACTCGACTTCACACCACCAGCCCCCTCTGGGTGGAGAAACAAACCCGCATTGGCGCAGCCGGCATATTGCTCACAACAGTACCTAACGCAATGGCTGATATCATCTTGCCAAGCTAAGCTTAATGCTTTAGAGGGCGCTGTCTCGTATTCAGATGGCAACGTGCTCGTTGGGAGAGACTTCAACGTTAAATCAATCGAATGGAGCATGCCGTTACCAGTTCCGTGGGGAAAATGAATCCTAGAAATGGCAGCCAGGATAATGCACGTCATACTAAACACCGAAAATACACCGACTCACCGCCGTATTGGCTGTGGGGGAACCATACCGGACGTGACATTCGCCTCAGTGTCTTTAGTACGGAGGACACACAATTGGAGAGTATTAGAGGACTACTCAGCCAATTATCATCAGTACATCCTGTTTGAGATCCGTGATGTTATATTTTGATATCCATGCTCTTGACCTTCTACAATTAGGTGGAACATCGGAAGGATGGACGTCGAGATGTTCATCAGCGTAGCAAAACGAGACCTTGCCCAAAGTAATGTGTCAGACGCATCCAGGCTAGGTTTTCAACTTGACAGGTGAGGTGTTTATTTATTATTTATTTATTTATTTAAATTCCATTTAACAGATAAAACATAATCCAATTAGAAAATGGAACAAAACAGATAGAAAAGAAAATTAATTAAAATTAGAATCAAGAAGAAGTAAGAAATTAAATTAAAGCACAAAAATGTCTAATATTTACTCCAGTTGAGTTTTAAGAATCAGGCTTCTTAGTCTCAATTTAAAAACTAGGTATGAGTCGGAAAAAGAGCCAAGCGCAAGCTTATCATGATTCCTTACCATTCGTATAATGGGAGAATGAAAATAAATATAAATTTGTACGGGCATACGGTGGCACGAAAAAATTGTTTGCCCGAGAAGAACGCGATGATTGACGAAAACGCAAGTCTGCAAACAATGTGAATGAAATTTGATTGCAGCAAAGTTGATATGGAAAACCCTGATCTAGATACATGTGACAGGACGACAGAGTAGGCAACTGTAAGAAGGATAAACGACAGTCATAGGGTTGATATGGGACTTTGAATATTTAAAACAAGACACGAGTAAATTTACGCTGGATAAAACAATCGGACGGGGGTAGATATATTGTTAAATTTATGAGCATGCCTGAAAATAAGTCCCAATATTTTCGAGCCCCTAGTAGTCACGATTAGAATGTGTGCATCAATATTGAGCTTAGGATCAAAAGTGACGCCAAGATCCTTAGCAGAGCTCACAGCAGCGAGTGGGACTTCATTCAACATATAGGTGAAAGTCAGCGGAGAATGATTTAGACTAAAAGTCATTTTATAGCATTTGGCAACATTAAGACAGAGGTAGTTAGACAAACACCAGGTACTTAGTGCAATCAGGTCCATTTGAAGATATTGACGATCTTGTACAGACCTGATAGCTCGAAAGACTTTAAAATCATCGGCATACAGTAGGCAATTGGAGGCGAGAACCGAAGGAAGATCATTTATAAACAATAGGAATAGGAGGGGACCTAAAATGGAACCTTGAGGAACACCAGAGGACGGATAGAATGGAATAGAGGTAGTTCCACAGTAACTAACACTACATATACGAGAAGACAAGTAGGAGTCCATCTATGATAAGAGAGGGCCAGCAACCCCGAAAGCTTTCAGTTTGTAGCAGAGAAGTTCATGGTTGACCGTGTCAAACGCCTTCGAGAAATCAGTGAAGATGACATCAACCTGCAATCGATTGCCTAGGGCCTTTGCAATGTAATCGGTGAATTCAACTAAATTTGAGGTCGTAGAGCGACCTTTGAGAAACCCATGTTGTTCCTTCGTCAAGATAGGGGTCAATGAAACTGAAAGCTGGGTATGTACCAGACGCTCGAGTAATTTCGGGAAACAGGAAATTAAGGAAATAGGACGATAATTGGACACAGAAGAAGGATGACCACTTTTAAGAATAGGGACAACGTTTGCTCTTTTCCAATAAGTAGGGAAAATACCAGTCTTTAGACTGAGGTTGAAGAGAAAAGCCAGAGGGATACAAAGTGAAGACGCTACTGATTTGACAAAAATATTCGGTAAGCTATCAGGATCAGGTGATATGTAAGGATTAAGTGAATTGATGAGGGATTCAACTTCGATATGATCAGTGAAAAGTGAAAAAATGTCAATGGAGTGAAGTACGGGTGTATTAACGGGATCGGAGACATGAGAAGAAGGAATAAAAGTTGACGAGAAGAACTGAGAGAACAAGTTGGAAATATCCTGTGGAGAAGAGCTAACTATATTCTTCCGGCGGGCTGAAGGAGGGACAGAAGAGGAGGATTTGAAGGATCTAATGTATGAACAGAATGGTTTCGCATTATTCGCCATGAGGGATCTCTCCAAGCTACTGAAGTAGTTTTTCATTGCAGTCTTTAGTTCTTTTTTTGCTACAAAACGCAGATTACAAAAGCGAGCTCTGGGTTCTTCAGTACCACAACGCTGTGTGCTTTATTTTTAGCATTCAAGGCACAAAGTACTTGTTCAGTTAGCCATAGAGGTAATTATAGAACTTACTCAGAGCTTCCTCACACTCCAAGTTATCAAAAAACTCCTGTCAATCAACCAAGCTCAGCTCGGAGGCTAGAGCTTCGTAGTTTGCTTTGAAGAAGTTGAATTTTGGAGAAGAAGCAAAAGTACGACTTGACAAAGGTCCAATGGAGAGATTGAGCGATATTGGCGGATGATGACTATCAATACTCACTAGAGGACTTGATGCAATGGAAACAGATAGAGACTTAAAGGGAAAGTTAGAAAGAACAAGGTCAAGTATCCGGCCATTAGCATCAGGGATATTATTGAATTGCGATATTGAACAGAGTGATAGAAACGAGGAGAGAGATAAAGAAGATGCATCGGTTGATGAAACAGAGAAAGGAAGGTTCTTCGTCCATTGCACTGTTCCCAAATTAAAATCACCGCATACTAGAATTAAAGATTGCGGATGATGCAATAAGAAATAAGAGGAAAACTCGTCAAAGAATGTCTCATGCACATACAAAGGTGAGTTTAGTGATGGGCGAACTCGGGTTTAAGTTAAATCGAGTTAACTCGGGTTACAATTTAGCTAACCCGAGTTCAAACCGAGTTGACTAAATCGAGTTACATAGAAAGAATGTAGTGATGGGTGAGCTCGGGTTTACACCAAATCGAATTAACCGAGTTAAAATTTGCCCCAACCGAGTTCAAGAAGTTAGCCAAACCGATATATGTAAATAGGAAAAATCTATTCCTTGCGTGGTTGGAAAATCGGTTTAAGTTGAATGGATGTTTGTGTTTGGGTAGTGGGTAGGATGGATAGTGTAATGATGAGTTCAACACTCTCTTTTTTGTTGTGTGTTTTGTGTTACACTAGGCAATGATTAACAAAATAGTTATTACCGTATGTAGTGAATATAATGGATTTTCATATGTCCGTGAAGGACCGCAGCGATGTTCTGCTGCCTCGGCAGAGGAAGATGTTGGTTCCTGCCGAGAATGCCCTCGTCCGGAGACGCGTGAATGCGCTGGCAGGCTAGCATTGCGGTGTCGTGGGGCGGGTTCGTTTCCCCGGCACGAGGACTCACTACAAAACATTTCGCATTCACGAATTGCTTGCAGAGTTCGAGAGGACGACCGAAGTCGCAAATCAGTAAATAACCTCCACGAAGGAATTACGACTTGTTGCGAGAACAAGTGCAACCTGACAAGAAAGACTAATTTGGGGTTGAGCTCGTCTTTACCCAAATACATTCAGGGCCCACAAATGAAAGAGGGGCAACCGGGTGGTGGTGGAGCCCCTTCATGCCCACCCAACCGGAATAAATCCAATGTTAAATCGTTGAAGTGGCCAGGTATTCCTCTTCTGAGTGGACAACTCATACAACTTGAATTATATGAGCTTTCCCATCAGAAGGGGAGTACCCCGGTGACCAATTTATGTCATAGAATTATACAATTGAATTGCATAACTCTATGCCATAAAAAGGCACTTGGCTTGGGCCACTCAACCCATTAAGTCTCCTGAAACAGAAAAATTTTTAAGTACCCGGTGGCTGGCTCATATTTTGGGGTGGAAGCCTGCCACCGTACCGGGTCCTATACCCGATTGGAAAAGACCGGAAGGGAAAGACCGATTTTTACCGTTTAATTCATCATTTTATTTAATTTCATTGATTTCTCGTAAATACAAAGCAAAGAAATCAAAATAGTTCAACAAAAATTATTCAGTGTATATATTAAAACATTTTTTTATATTGATATAATTAGTATTTGCAGTATATATTAAAGATTACCCCACTTAATTGAATAAATTGAATAAAAAGAAACAATTGGTATATATAAAAAATGAAACAATTGGTATATATGTAAAAATGAAACAATTGGTATATATGTAAAAATGAAACAATAGGGGAACTTACCCAACCTTTTCCGACGACGAGCGCTCGTTGACGAGGTGAGTAAGTCCTGTAAAGTTATAATACTGCATAGCAAATTAGTTAAAAGCACTCGCGATATTTCTGGAATATTTTCGTTGTCAACTTTTCTTCTTCTTTTTTTTTCTTTTGGTAAATGCTAAAACGCACACGTGATAACGAGATTCATGCAAATTAAAACGTTTTTCTTTAGAATTTCCTTTTCGGCTTCTTGGTTGAATTCGTGAAAAATTCAGCACGAAACACATTAAAACTTTCTGGCGCGCATGGATCAGTACAAGTGACGCGCGATAAAAAAAATGTTTAAATCCGGGCTTTGAGTTTCTTCGCTAGAATATTTTCCCCCTCTCTTGCAGCACAGTCCCGACAAATTTACTTCCACGAGCAGGCAAAACTGAAACTGTTTTCGTTTTGGCTTTCCCGTTATCTTGACGAATAACTTCCCTTTGTTGTCTGCTGACGACCGAAAATTTGTAACAGTTGAGATCAAACAAACTAAAATTTCACGTCCCGCAATCTTGCACTGAGCACTATTTGTCGGGTGGAAATAAATAACTAAAACGGATAGAAATAACTAATCCTCGTTAGTTTTTCCGGTAATAAAATTATTCCCAGAGTTTCGTCCGCGATGACGTGTTTCCACAAGACAGTCCGTGATATTCACGAGAAATGATCCACGCGAATTTCCTGCTTTCCCGGCGCACACAACACTATCTTGCACTTGAGCAGTTTTCCGCGCGAGCAGGAAAACCCAAGGCCGACTAGCAATCTCCAATTTTACTTTCGTACGTCACTTGCGCACAACGAGCGCCAAGTTTTTCTTTTTCCGCTGCTGAACAACAACGTTCGTTTTTGTTGTACGGAAGATGCAAACACGCTTTTCTTTGTCGCGCACACGCTTCAGCAGCAACGCACCACCAACTTTTCCGCGATCGCCAACACCTCGCAGAAGCAGCACGAAGAACCGCAAAGAAAACTCTCCATTTTCAAAGCATAAATCAATTGCGGATTTTTCTTTTTCACTTGACACTCATTTATTCACATTCAAATCAATTTTCCCGTTCCAAAAACATTTACGGTCTTTCCGTCATTCAACCAACGCAAACCCCACAACAATTTTATCTTCTTCCACTTATTGCATCCAAATGCCAAATTCCCGAGCACTTTTTCTTGGAAACCGTAATGAACACCACCGCTCTTGTACTATTTTCACCCACGATAACTTTCCGATTTCCTAACATATGCATTCGCATAGGCAATCATTAACGCGTATTTGGTAATTTCGATATTAACACCCTACGACATGATAAGTTTCTTTCCGCATCCGACGTGACCGCCGTGAAAATCCATAACCGACTCCCTACAATCCCCGTAATTCCACTTGACTTTTCGAAATGCCATTTCTATAGCGGGATCGCTACTCAAACCGCTTTAAAGGGATTATTACAAAACAACACCAAGATGTAACTCCGGAGCATGCGATGGAGCGATGACACGCCGGAGTAAGCGTAACTGAGATGACGTTATGTCTATGTGCATATTTCGTTTTTCGTCACACAATACTGCTAATACAAATGCAAGATCCCGAACGATATTGGCGATGGCTTGGATGAAAAACTCAAGCATGCAACGCAAAATAAAATCAATCAGAACAAATCACTTCACCGTCCAACGTAATTCGGAACTCGTATTCAATCGAAAACGAGCGAAACACTCCCCATCTCCATCCAATTCCTCGTTTGTGAGACGAAGCATAAGACTCGACTTGCCGGCGCCACTCTCCCCGATAATTCCAATGTTGTTATGTAGTTATCACCCATTTTCATGATTTACGACGCAATAGCATGCAAATTTCGCAAGCACAATTTAATATTCTCCACACTCAAGCAACTACGACACTTTATGGGCAAGTAGAACAATACGAACCCATTCAGAAAGGGGGAAATCACACAATTGAAGGTTTTTTGTTGCTATCAAATGTACTTTTTCCTTATCAGTTGTAGTTTATGACGGCGGTATTTGCAATTTCCCTTTTCACTGTCTTTTGTAGGTTCAATTAAGTTATCAATTGAAGGCAATTTGTCGTTTATGATAATTAGGCGTAATTAGGTGGGAAAATCGGAAGAATTAGACAAATTTTAAGGGGTTTAAATGATACAATGATTTTAGCGTTCATATAATTAACAGGTTAAATGATACAATGATTTTAGCGTTCATATAATTAACAGGTTAAATGATACAATGATTTTAGCATTCATAATTAACAGGTTAAATGATACAATGATTTTAGCATTCATAATTAACAGGTTAAATGATACAATGATTTTAGCATTCATAATTAACAGGTTAAATGATACAATGATTTTAGCATTCATAATTAAAAGGGGTTAACCGTTTCGTTCTAAGCATTTGCATACCGCGTTACACCGCAATTCGTTAAATTATCTTCAAAAGATATTGTAATAAGATACTACACATTAGAAATTTTTTTTAAACATTTTTAGAATTTTGTTTCCCGGGTGTTAAGTACAAAGGAAATTTTTCCACTTATTATTCCTGCGAAAAAAAAAACGAGTGTTGCGATGGGGAAGGTGACTGAATCGACTGAATCCTTATTAAATTGCGTTCGTGCTGTGTGCCTGTGTCAGCGCTGCTTTTAGAGCCATAGTTCTTAGATTACTACAGGGCAGCTAATTTTCTCGTGATCCCAAGGCAATGCGGATTACGAAAAAGGAGCTGAAGGATCTTTCTGTGTCTCACGGGTTGCCTTCGGCGTCGGGACTAGAGATGACGAACAATAAAAGAACACAATTAACAGACGGACGGACTGACTTATGTCTATGTTTGCCTGGAAGTATACAATCTTTGCGCGTTTTTGAAAATATATGCGGACGGACAAACAGACGTGCCCAATTATCTATCGGCGCAGGTCTTTCGCGTGGTATATCCCCACTTCTTTTCCCGATGGATCCGTTATCAAGTAACGGTTAGGTCCCATTACCTTCTTTATGCGGCTTTTCAGGAATCGCCTATCCAGCTTGGCGTTGTAATGCCCCGCGGCGTCACTTTGGCGGAAATTTCGCCGGAAAACTTCATCTCCTTCTTTGAAATTAGCAGATCGTGACCGGAGATTGTACTGCGCTTCATTTGCACTACCTGCGGCCTTAATCTTCCGTCCGATCTGTTGGCGGAGGTCTCCTAAACGTTCGTGGGGCTCCAGCGCAACGACCGGGTCTCCCAAACACTTTAATTGCCGTAACAGTCGGTATGATTTACCGTGGCAAATCATGTGCTGTCCAAAGGCGGCAAAGTAAGGGGCGACACCGGTGACGGAATGATACGAGGATCGCAGGGCGCATGTGATGGCAGACAATCGCCGATCCCAATCCTTTTGAGATGGGTGGACGTAGGAACGGATCGCGGCCAATAGGGTGCGGTTCAACCGTTCTGACGCGTTGGACTGAGGAGAGTATATGGGCGTCAGTTGGTGTTCAATGCCATACTGCTCAAGTAGGCTCTTAAACTGCCGAGACCGGAACTGTACTCCATTATCTGAGTACACACTCTCTGGAACTCCGAACACATGGAATACCCGGTTCTCTAAGAATTTCACGATCGATGGAGTTGTGAATTTACGGATAGGTTCCACCATTGGGAATTTTGAGAGCTGATCTAGAACGACTATAGCTCCGATGTGTCCCATGGAAGACCGAGGATATGGACCGAGTAGATCGATGTATAGACGCTGGAACACGCGTTCTGGGACGTTGAGTTGACCCATAGGAGGTCGAAGAGGCTGGTTGGGCGCTTTGGTGCCTTTACAGGTCTCACAGGCGCTCACGTAGTCTTTGACCTGGGATGCCATTTTAGGCCAAAAGAAGTATTTTTTTAGTCGCCGTAGTGTTCGACCGTAACCTCCGTGGGCACTTAACGGATGATCATGTGCGCGGAGGATCAGCTGTTGTGTCATTTCCTCCGGTACCCAGAGTTTCCAAGACTCTTCTTCCTGCCATGGATCACCAGTGGCGTATTCGTTTCGTCTATACACATAGCCGTCTATTACCTTCAAGTCAGGCAGCTGTGTCTGTTGGGTCGCTATGGTTTGCCTCAACTCTTTGTAGCTATCTGATTCGAAATGTGGGCTGTCCAAATCTATTTCGATGGGGTCCTCGTCATTTATTGTTATTTCGGCTCCCTCTGGGGAAAACATCCGTGAGAGAGTGTCGGGTACGATGTTCTGGGTTCCTTTCCGATGTTTGATGGAGAACTTGAACCCTTGCAGTTTAAGAGCCCATCTGGCTAGGCGTCCACTTAAATCTGCCTGGTTCATCAACCATTGTAGTGACGCGTGGTCCGTGATGATCTCGAATTGGTGGCCCTCGATATAAGCTCGGAATTTCTTCACAGCCATTACCGCTGCCAAACATTCTTGCTCGGAAACAGTATAGTTCCTTTGGGCCGAATTCAGCTTATTGGACATGAAGGCGATGGGAGCTTCCTCTCCTTCATCGGTCAATTGCACCAGCACGGCTCCTACTCCATGTTGACTTGCGTCACAATGAATGGAGAAGGGCTTCGTGAAGTCGGGGCTGTGCAAGACAGGAGCTGATGTGAGGGCTTGTTTAAGCTCTTCAAATGCCTTTCGGCTGAGTTCGGTCCAAACGAACTTCCCTTTCCGCAACATGTCTGACAGGGGCGCTGAAACTGTTGCATAATTCCGAACAAACCTTCGGTACCAACCGCACACACCAAGGAAACGTCGTAGCTGCTTCACAGTTTTTGGTAAGGGGAACTCATCAATCGCACGAGTTTTGTCTGGATCCGTTTTGATAGTGCCATGTCCTATGACATGGCCTAAGTATCGGACTTCTTTCATGACAAACTTACTTTTCTGTACGTTGATGGTGAGTCCCGCCTTACTGATGTGCAGGGCTACTTCTTGTAGAAGTAGGAGGTGTTGATCGAACGTTTCCGTGATGAGTAAAAGATCATCGAGGTACACGAACACTTGGTGTTTTAGGTGAGGTGGGATGACCTTGTCCATCAACCGAGTCATCGTTTGCGGCGCGTTACACAGGCCAAAGGGCATTGTGACGAACTGATATAATGGTCGTCCAGGCACTGTGAAGGCGGTCTTGTCCCTCGAGCCCTCATCGAGTGGAATTTGCCAGAAGGCGTCTTTTAGGTCGAGACTGGTGATATAATTGGCTTTCGGCAGTCTCCCTAGTATTCCATCGATGAGTGGAAGAGGGTACGCGTCCTTGATGGTAACCGCATTTACCTTACGGGCATCAAGACAGAGGCGGACTTTACCTGGCTTTACAACCAAGGTTACCGGTGAGGACCAGGCACTTTGGGACTCTTCTATGACCCCCAACTCGAGCATCCTATCTAATTCCGCATACACCAATTTCTCCATGGCTGGCGAGATGGCGTAGTGTCTCTGTTTAATCGGTTTACTATCGCCAACGTCGATGGCGTGTGAGACTAGGGTGGTGCGGCCAAGGCCTTGGGTAGCGTAAGATGGGAAAGCAGCAATGGATGCTTCCAGGCGTTGCCGTTGGTTAGACGTCAGGTCATGCCTATCGGGAGTAGAAGTGATTTCGTTGACATTTCTGGTTTTTAAAGACAAATCGGTGAATAAATCGGAGGCCAGTCCAAAGCGAAGGACGAAATCGACACCAAGGTATACGTTCTGAGTCAAAGACGGGATAATGTAGAAGGTAATATCCTTCGTCTGACCCCTGAACGTCACGGGTGTTGTTAGTTTACCTCGTATAGGGTGTTTGGTGCCATCAGCTGTACTGATTTCAGTGCGCCAGGATTTAATCAAGTTCGGGTATTCTTGGAGCACTTTCGAGCCAAAGCTCGAGGCAAGACAACTGATACTGGCACCCGTGTCGATCAATGCAAACACGGTCTCGCCCAACACTTTAATTGGATGATAAGGTCTGATCTCATTCTCAGCAACCTCCGAGATGTTACAAGAGTTTACGGTTTGACGGCAGGTGCGCACTCTCTTGCGGAAATTCCGCCAACGACGGGTTGACCATTTTGTCGTGCACGAACGGGAAGTGACGACTTCGGAAGCAAATATTCGCTCTCGAGCCACCCGATATTCCTGCAGTCTAACATGATAAGGTTTTAGCGTGCGTACTTGAGGCTGCCGCGGTTCTTCTGGCAGTGACTGCGATGGTCGTTTTAATATTGTCGTTGGTGAGGTCTCCGGAAGAGAGTGAACATCCGCAGTCGTAATGGTTATGGCTGGTGGGTTAACGTCAGGTTGGTTGGGGTGAGCCGCTGACTGAGGAGCTACTGCTGGGGTTTCGAGTACCGCTGAGGTGGTCGGGTACTCCTTTGGCCGTTTTTTCGTGCGGCACATTCAGAACAGTCCGGGAAGTAAGTGTCCGGCTTGCCGCAACCGTAGCAGAAAACCTTACGTTCTGCGCGGCATGAAATGAACCGGTGTCCGGTTTGGTGACAATTCCAGCAGGTCGTAAGACTTCCCACCGCCGCTACAGCAAGCTGGTCTGGGTCCAAATCATCCTCCAGATCTAGGGTGGTATAATCTGGGGCCAATTCCGCGATTCCTCGTCGAGGACCCGTCCTGGTTAGTAAGTATGGCCGGTCCCGTAGGTCTTCCTCAAACCCTTCTATACGACGCACATTTCTCAGCAGGGCCTCCATACTCTGTGGATCGGAGTTCACGATATGCCGACGAATCTCCGGTCTTAGATTGCGCTTTAGCAGGCGAAGAATTTGGGTAGAAGACAATGGCTCTGACAGCTGGTCATTCAACCGAAGGATATCGGCTCGATATTTATGGAAGGACTCGTCCGGACGCTGCCATCTAGCATTCATCTTATCCAGGACTAATTCGTCCATGTCGACCGTAGGGTATTCCATGCGGAGTACCTCCTTCAGCCGTGACCAGCGTATGGATGGTGGAGCTGAATGTATCCTCCAATATGTCTCCAGGGCTGCTCCCCTAAGCAGCATTGGCAGGTATCCTGCGAGCGCTGTGCGGTCTCCTGCTAGCATCTGCTCAATGAGTGACTCCACCCGACTTATGAATACCTCCACCGTTATCGTATTGGGTTCCCCACTGAAATGTAGATTCCATCCCTGGATGATGCTGGGGATCTGTGTCGGCTTCAGCCGATACATGTCGTGTGGATGGAAGCGTTGGTCCGGCGGAATCACGGGAGCCTGATTTGGTGGCGGTGCTTGGCTCAATCGGGGCCGGTAAACTGGAGCCAACGGATTCATGGCTGTACCTGGCCGGATCCGTTCGGGATCACGCCGCGAGTCTACTGGGAAGTCCCACGGATTTGGGTCCGAATCCCACATAGGAGGAGTTCTTGGCCGGGATGGTGCGGGGTTCTCTCTCTGGCTCTCTAGAGAGGCGAGCCGGGTGGACATGTCCTGTACGAGCGCCATTAGATCTCGTAGAACTGTGGCTTCCACAGCCACCGGTGGACTCGCTTCTTCTGCAGGCGGAACTGCTTCAGCCCTGTAGTCATCGTCTCGTGCACTCCTTGTAGTGGATGGAAGGGGTCCGCTTTTGGGGACAGCTCCACTTGTACTGGAGGACTGAGGTCGTTCTGTTGCTGGCTGTGCGATTTCCAAAGGCTGTCGACAGAGCGGGCACGTGGATGAAGTTTGCCGCAGTTGTGCCAAACACAGCTGATGTAGCCTGTGTCCGCACTGCAACCTCTGGCTTGTAGTTTCGTCCATGTCCTCGTGACAGATGGAACACAATAGAGCTGGTCCGGCATCCGACCGCAACTTTCTCCTTTCGGGAGTTCTTTTGGTGGGCATGCTAAAAGAAATTTAAATTGCTAACTAAAAACCTAAATAAATATATATATATAAATAATGAAAATGTGAAAAAAATGATGCAAAATTTATAATTTGTAAGTGGCCGTCAGTGGCGAACTATAGTCGAACCTCACAAAAAGAATGTATGATAAAGTTTCAAAAAAAAAGTTTTAAGTTATCAAAAAAAAAATAATCGGTCTTTCCTTTCCGTCCTTCCTCCCAAGTATGGACACCATGGCACAATCCTTCTAAAACGTTTCAGGGACACTCTCTTGTGGCACCATGAAAATCAGGGTTCCGAAGTGATCCCTCATTAGCAAACTTCTCAAGTTACAGCTTGTCAGCCCAGGGTGGGATTCTAATCCACAAGCAGCGCGTGTCTTGTCATGGATAGTCATGGATTAGCTAATCAGCCAATCACATGAAATCAAAATCCATGTAATTTAAGACACTTAGGCACCGCTGGTTTGGGGGAGCGGATCAGAATCCTCCGCAAAATAGATGTTGGGATAATAACCTCCGAACACAAAAAGGGACTCTAATATAATTTGGCCTTACTAGTTATACAATGGTGGTAAACCACCAAGGTATAAATCAAAAGAAGGACCAAACGATATTGATGTCCGAAGACAACACACGTTCGGAAGTTACTCGGCTGCTGGGGCACGATTAGTGCAAAAACCCTCGGGAGTTATCTACCCGCCAAAATTTCTAACACCTTGTGGGGACACCTAGAGACGATGGACTGTCTCGTGCTCACGACTGATGATACAGCCGGGCTTTTCGGGCCCCACGTTGGGCGCCATTTGTAGTGAATATAATGGATTTTCATATGTCCGTGAAGGACCGCAGCGATGTTCTGCTGCCTCGGCAGAGGAAGATGTTGGTTCCTGCCGAGAATGCCCTCGTCCGGAGACGCGTGAATGCGCTGGCAGGCTAGCATTGCGGTGTCGTGGGGCGGGTTCGTTTCCCCGGCACGAGGACTCACTACAAAACATTTCGCATTCACGAATTGCTTGCAGAGTTCGAGAGGACGACCGAAGTCGCAAATCAGTAAATAACCTCCACGAAGGAATTACGACTTGTTGCGAGAACAAGTGCAACCTGACAAGAAAGACTAATTTGGGGTTGAGCTCGTCTTTACCCAAATACATTCAGGGCCCACAAATGAAAGAGGGGCAACCGGGTGGTGGTGGAGCCCCTTCATGCCCACCCAACCGGAATAAATCCAATGTTAAATCGTTGAAGTGGCCAGGTATTCCTCTTCTGAGTGGACAACTCATACAACTTGAATTATATGAGCTTTCCCATCAGAAGGGGAGTACCCCGGTGACCAATTTATGTCATAGAATTATACAATTGAATTGCATAACTCTATGCCATAAAAAGGCACTTGGCTTGGGCCACTCAACCCATTAAGTCTCCTGAAACAGAAAAATTTTTAAGTACCCGGTGGCTGGCTCATATTTTGGGGTGGAAGCCTGCCACCGTACCGGGTCCTATACCCGATTGGAAAAGACCGGAAGGGAAAGACCGATTTTTACCGTTTAATTCATCATTTTATTTAATTTCATTGATTTCTCGTAAATACAAAGCAAAGAAATCAAAATAGTTCAACAAAAATTATTCAGTGTATATATTAAAACATTTTTTTATATTGATATAATTAGTATTTGCAGTATATATTAAAGATTACCCCACTTAATTGAATAAATTGAATAAAAAGAAACAATTGGTATATATAAAAAATGAAACAATTGGTATATATGTAAAAATGAAACAATTGGTATATATGTAAAAATGAAACAATAGGGGAACTTACCCAACCTTTTCCGACGACGAGCGCTCGTTGACGAGGTGAGTAAGTCCTGTAAAGTTATAATACTGCATAGCAAATTAGTTAAAAGCACTCGCGATATTTCTGGAATATTTTCGTTGTCAACTTTTCTTCTTCTTTTTTTTTCTTTTGGTAAATGCTAAAACGCACACGTGATAACGAGATTCATGCAAATTAAAACGTTTTTCTTTAGAATTTCCTTTTCGGCTTCTTGGTTGAATTCGTGAAAAATTCAGCACGAAACACATTAAAACTTTCTGGCGCGCATGGATCAGTACAAGTGACGCGCGATAAAAAAAATGTTTAAATCCGGGCTTTGAGTTTCTTCGCTAGAATATTTTCCCCCTCTCTTGCAGCACAGTCCCGACAAATTTACTTCCACGAGCAGGCAAAACTGAAACTGTTTTCGTTTTGGCTTTCCCGTTATCTTGACGAATAACTTCCCTTTGTTGTCTGCTGACGACCGAAAATTTGTAACAGTTGAGATCAAACAAACTAAAATTTCACGTCCCGCAATCTTGCACTGAGCACTATTTGTCGGGTGGAAATAAATAACTAAAACGGATAGAAATAACTAATCCTCGTTAGTTTTTCCGGTAATAAAATTATTCCCAGAGTTTCGTCCGCGATGACGTGTTTCCACAAGACAGTCCGTGATATTCACGAGAAATGATCCACGCGAATTTCCTGCTTTCCCGGCGCACACAACACTATCTTGCACTTGAGCAGTTTTCCGCGCGAGCAGGAAAACCCAAGGCCGACTAGCAATCTCCAATTTTACTTTCGTACGTCACTTGCGCACAACGAGCGCCAAGTTTTTCTTTTTCCGCTGCTGAACAACAACGTTCGTTTTTGTTGTACGGAAGATGCAAACACGCTTTTCTTTGTCGCGCACACGCTTCAGCAGCAACGCACCACCAACTTTTCCGCGATCGCCAACACCTCGCAGAAGCAGCACGAAGAACCGCAAAGAAAACTCTCCATTTTCAAAGCATAAATCAATTGCGGATTTTTCTTTTTCACTTGACACTCATTTATTCACATTCAAATCAATTTTCCCGTTCCAAAAACATTTACGGTCTTTCCGTCATTCAACCAACGCAAACCCCACAACAATTTTATCTTCTTCCACTTATTGCATCCAAATGCCAAATTCCCGAGCACTTTTTCTTGGAAACCGTAATGAACACCACCGCTCTTGTACTATTTTCACCCACGATAACTTTCCGATTTCCTAACATATGCATTCGCATAGGCAATCATTAACGCGTATTTGGTAATTTCGATATTAACACCCTACGACATGATAAGTTTCTTTCCGCATCCGACGTGACCGCCGTGAAAATCCATAACCGACTCCCTACAATCCCCGTAATTCCACTTGACTTTTCGAAATGCCATTTCTATAGCGGGATCGCTACTCAAACCGCTTTAAAGGGATTATTACAAAACAACACCAAGATGTAACTCCGGAGCATGCGATGGAGCGATGACACGCCGGAGTAAGCGTAACTGAGATGACGTTATGTCTATGTGCATATTTCGTTTTTCGTCACACAATACTGCTAATACAAATGCAAGATCCCGAACGATATTGGCGATGGCTTGGATGAAAAACTCAAGCATGCAACGCAAAATAAAATCAATCAGAACAAATCACTTCACCGTCCAACGTAATTCGGAACTCGTATTCAATCGAAAACGAGCGAAACACTCCCCATCTCCATCCAATTCCTCGTTTGTGAGACGAAGCATAAGACTCGACTTGCCGGCGCCACTCTCCCCGATAATTCCAATGTTGTTATGTAGTTATCACCCATTTTCATGATTTACGACGCAATAGCATGCAAATTTCGCAAGCACAATTTAATATTCTCCACACTCAAGCAACTACGACACTTTATGGGCAAGTAGAACAATACGAACCCATTCAGAAAGGGGGAAATCACACAATTGAAGGTTTTTTGTTGCTATCAAATGTACTTTTTCCTTATCAGTTGTAGTTTATGACGGCGGTATTTGCAATTTCCCTTTTCACTGTCTTTTGTAGGTTCAATTAAGTTATCAATTGAAGGCAATTTGTCGTTTATGATAATTAGGCGTAATTAGGTGGGAAAATCGGAAGAATTAGACAAATTTTAAGGGGTTTAAATGATACAATGATTTTAGCGTTCATATAATTAACAGGTTAAATGATACAATGATTTTAGCGTTCATATAATTAACAGGTTAAATGATACAATGATTTTAGCATTCATAATTAACAGGTTAAATGATACAATGATTTTAGCATTCATAATTAACAGGTTAAATGATACAATGATTTTAGCATTCATAATTAACAGGTTAAATGATACAATGATTTTAGCATTCATAATTAAAAGGGGTTAACCGTTTCGTTCTAAGCATTTGCATACCGCGTTACACCGCAATTCGTTAAATTATCTTCAAAAGATATTGTAATAAGATACTACACATTAGAAATTTTTTTTAAACATTTTTAGAATTTTGTTTCCCGGGTGTTAAGTACAAAGGAAATTTTTCCACTTATTATTCCTGCGAAAAAAAAAAACGAGTGTTGCGATGGGGAAGGTGACTGAATCGACTGAATCCTTATTAAATTGCGTTCGTGCTGTGTGCCTGTGTCAGCGCTGCTTTTAGAGCCATAGTTCTTAGATTACTACACGTAGGTAAAAAATAAATAAATTCAGAAAAGAGTTAATTTTACTTGACTTTCAATTACAAACTATATGGTCAAAGTCTTGAGACACAATGAGTTTTATACTTAATCCAGTAATCAGTCTTTTCAAGTTTAAGAAAAAATAAACTATCTATTGATTCATTATTACTCCGCAATAGGTAGGTATTTAACAGTATACATATTCAAAGTAAAATTTAAAAAAAAAGTAGTTAATTCTAAGTAAGAATTAGTTTTTTACATAAATAAGAATAGCATCAAAAAGTACATTCTGACGAACCTCCAGGATTTAACAATATCTACATCAGTTAGTAGATATTGTTAAATCCTGGATAGTACTCAGAAGTACACTAACCCAAAATAAATTAAAGATATTTCATATTCTAAATAGGAACGGAGTGCTTCAAAGGTGATTCTTTAGGAAGCGCTTCAAATTTTTTCGCTGGGTACGAACGCGCATTAAACAAGGCAAAAATTATATGCAACGACTTCTTCCCAAAAACCAGAACGATAACGTAAACACAACTCGAGTTAGAAATAGCCTAAGGGTTCGGCCACATTGCGATTTTCCTGTCGTAACCAGCGACTTTAAGCCGCAAATACGAACACACTGCGACAAGATTTGCAAAGGAATTTCAGGCATGCGCAGAACTTATATGCTCATTTGAAGGTATGTCTTTGCCAGGAACACATGCGCTAACTCATTTGTGCGCTATGCAAGAAACTTCCGTGCACGTCAGCGTCAAATGTCCAAATGATGTGCGCCTGCGCGAGTATCACAAAAACTACATACTAAACTGGTTTTAGGAAAAATCGCAAATTCCTGCAACTGCCGACCTGGGCAAAATTGTCGAAAATCGCAGTGTGCGGGCTTCCATTTAACCATGTGTAACTTGCGACAGAAGTGCGACTATATAGTCGTAGTCTGATGCATCCCTAACACGGGTTGACTCGATTTAACCGCAACTCGAGCTGTCTTGGTCACAACTCATATGCTACAAATTTGCCCAGAGTTAGAGCGATGACTTAGAAACACAACTCGAGTTGGAAGTAGCCTAACTCGAGTTGACTCGATTTAAGTGCAACTCGGGTTAACTCGGTTTGTTAAATCGAGTTGACCCATCTCTAGGTGAGTTACTAGATATGTAGACAGAGGAAACTATTAAAGACGTATTGTTAGGAAGGAAGATCTTGCCAATCACACAATCCACAACACGGGAAAGGCAAAAATCAGCACAAAGAGTACTGTATTACTAACAGCTACAAGAACACCACCTCCATCTACTTTTTTTGCAGAGGCCAAGTCCCGATCACAACGATAAATATCAAAATCAAGGGAAATTTCCGAGTTTGAGATCTTACTATTTAACCAGGATTCCGTAAGACATATAAATACATCTTCGCTGAGTTGTAACGATAAAAAGAGCTTATTAAGCTTGGTTTAGTGGTTAGTCCAGTCGCTTGTGAGCCCCATACTCAGTGCGTAAATGGCATTCACCGTCCAACCACAAAACAAAGCATTTTAGTCCCAGATCGTGTCTAACATAGGTAATGTAGCACTAATGATGGAAATCGTAAAATGCATCGATCAGTTACATATGTCGTCACAAATCAGAAATTGTTTTGTTTACCAGAAAACGTCCATTACCCTTGTTATATTCCCTTCTCCTTCAATTGGTACCTAATAGACAGTAAACCAAATAATTTAGTGAAAATTCATAGTCATTCATAGTCAAAATTTATGCGAGAGCATAAATACAAAAAATCATCATAAAAAAATAAACGCATGAAACTGATAACCTATTATTCTATGGAAGTCGAATAAAAATAAGAAGATAACATGAAAATCCCGATTAGGATTTTATAATTTAATAAAGGGATGCGCAAATTGCGTCTCACGCTGATTCAGATTCTATAAAATAATAACGATATGGAGTACATAAGGAATTCTATCACTTGGCGATCCTGCAACTACGTTTTCTGGGGATCCTGCTACTACACTATACTAGAGAGAGCCTTTGAAATTTTTCTGAAATAGTTTGATTAAAACCTTGTAATGAGATTCTATGCAAAGTAAGAAACGCAAAAAAGATATTGATCCCGAAAAGGGTTTCCTTCATTTTAGCGTCTACTTTTCAACCTTTTTTCTCATCATAGAACAGTGAAATTTAAAGTCGTATAAAAGGCGTAGTATCATTCTATGAACTAACAATAAATTAGCTGTTACGTAATTTTTCTACGTAAAACATTCAAGGTGTGAAATGTTTGAAGGATGGTTGATGTAAAAAGCATTTTGGACAGTCTACTTTACATTAATTTGCTTTTAAACACTCGACCGCTGACATACCGCGTACCCGTATTGTCATTCTTTGTTGCATCATCAAACTCAGTTCATTAAATAGTGAATTACTTTGAAGTTACGCTTGACTTATTCTACAGTATACTATAAAGTACAAGGGCTCAGGCGTTTCATGTGGATGTTTCGGGGAAACCGTGAAAATTATAAAGATAGTGGCGATAACCCGTCCAGAGTTAATTATTTTCTAAAACGTTATCAACATGGACCTGAAAACTTATCCATTAGTTACTTGCAGCATTGCGGAGAATAAAATATTTAATTGAGTTCATATATGTGTAGGTGTGAATATGAACGCGTTTTTATTTACGAGTATAGACAAGAATTGTGGTTTTATTGTTTCAGCGTATCCTTTCGAATTTGAACCGAGGGTGAACATGGATGATTGTGGTTTCTTACATTTGCATTTAATTGCCAGGGAAAATTGAAATGGAATTTTTTACAAGAATGGAATTTAGCGTAAAATGTATACTGCATATTACTGGAGAAAAGCTATTCCAAAGATGGTCTCAAATAGCGGAAGCCTGCAAAGCGAGCTTGGATGAGAAAAAAAAATACACTCTGTGGGACTGCGTGTACAACGAGGAAATGAAATAAATTTTACAAAACATTTTTCAATTGCAACTTGCACACTTTCTTTGGAAAAGCTGGCATCAGTTACCCGGTTTCATCTAGAGCGAGAAATTGTGATGGTGATAATTAGGGCTAGAATATCATTTTGTTGAACTCATTAACCAACCATTACCACGCTAGTATTTACGCCGTTCAAGTGTTAATTATGTCGGTAATGGGTAGCTTGGAATGACTTTACTAATGCAATTCCATATACATGCATTAGTTAGCACAGTATCACTGTCTAATGACACGTAATTATTATTAATTAAGGTAATGCAGGATTGCTGAGCATCGATGGTGGGAACTTTTCGAAAAAAAGCTGTTGTTGCACTGAACTCTGAAAACGATTCATTTGTAGAAACTATAGCAGTTGTCTTCGGTAATTAATTAATGAGAAAACGCTGATTGATTGCTTAGCGAAGCAGTGAGTGTGAATGTAATTAAATGATGTGGAGTTTGTCTAGATGGTATAGATTGTTTTTT
This sequence comes from Odontomyia ornata, assembly GCA_963969285.1. Taxonomy (NCBI): domain Eukaryota; kingdom Metazoa; phylum Arthropoda; class Insecta; order Diptera; family Stratiomyidae; genus Odontomyia; species Odontomyia ornata. The sequence goes on along the minus strand of OZ017738.1, from coordinate 491,313,301 downwards.
AGAAGCAAGGTAATTTCTAGAAAAGAGGTTGTTAGGATGATGGATGCCTTAAACTGCAAGTAGTTATTTGGGTGGACTGGTGGAAAGTTGATGAACTAGTGAAAACTCTGCAGATAGGAGTAGTCGATTAATTTCGGGGAAGTCAATTGAAAGGATTGAATTGCAATCTAACAATTCCCAGCCATTAACCTTGATTTTGGGCTGAGAATCGAGATACTCCAATACAGTAATGTGAAATGTGGATAACATCCGAAAGTAGTATTTTTTCAAGAGCCAAACATTTTTGTATCAAGACTGGTGTACACATATATCTGATATTATTTAAGCAATTCTAATTTCCCTAAAGAAAACGGTGCGATTAATATATGCCACAAAAATAGTTGAGGAATCAGTAAAAACAAAATTTCATTCGACAGGAGTAGAAGCAAATTGCATTTAAAGCAGACTTCAATCTTTTCGTGAAAACAAAAAAAAAAAAATATTTGTCCAGGCTTCTTGATTACGACTTATTAAAACCTTCTGTTGAAAATTCCTTTTGAGGTTTTTTTATTTATTTTCGAAATTCATAAAACTAGGAACTTATGGTATGTCTAATTTTGTCGATGCATTCGTGGTCAGAATCATGCATTCACTTATCAGAAGAATGGCTTCGTAAATGCTAATGGAGAGGAGACTTCACCAAACAACTTAACTAATAAAACGTTGGTTGGTCGCCATTAAAACAACGTCCAGAACTTTATATGCATTTAATTTTCTCGGATGCATCACGACCTGAAATGGATGCTTTGGATGGGGGAATGCAATCCAAGCAGCACACAGACTTGGAACGAATCTGCTGGTGGTTAAATGCCTTCCATCTTAAGAATATGTTAAGACAATTCGTTGTTGATTTCCTTGGGCTGTTGGTTGAGTCGGCAGTTTACAGATTATTTTCTCTATTTGACATTTCATTTAGAAACGAAGGAGCATTCGTTGCCTGAAGACATGCACGATATGGCGAAGACTTGAAGAATTCATTAAAAATGCATTCAGACATATACAGACCCAGCGACGAGAGTTTTTACGCTAAATTTCTTGCGAGTAATTGACTTTTGCTGATTGGCTACAAATAATATTGTCATGGTTGACGTTTTATGGAAGTAGGGTCAGTAAAACTGTGTATACATAATATTTATATTTCATATTTGGTAATCAAACGGTTCGTTGAAGACATGCCTAATAACGGAGAAGCATTAGTTCAATCAATGTATTATATTAATCAAAGCGGCTTGCTTTACATTGAAAGAAAGATCACCTTGAATGTCTATGTAACGAACGATTGCAATGTATCCTAAATTTTTTACCTAAATATCATGGAAATTTAATTCAATGGACTCAGAAAATGGTGCATTCTATTCAGCCATGTTGATGTTATTACAAATTACTCTTGTTAGCAAATTCAATTGCTTTGTCACTATGAATGCGTTGGTTGCAATTTTTTAACAAAACAAGTCGAGAGTGCTCCTTTCAGAAGTGTTTTGAAAACTAATCAGAAAATCAAAAAATGGTTTCTGAATATTAACGGCTTTTTCTCTTTTAATGAGTTATGAAACGTAATACTCAACACCAAACAGCCGGCACACTTCCTTATCTGTGGAGGGTTGGAATTTGCCTTGTGTTTTTCAGGATACTGCTTCTAATTCTATTGTCACTTCGAATGATTTTTCTATCGCCTTCTTCATTCTTATCTCTAAGCATCCTTACTCAATTGAATTACGTAATGAATGCTACCAACCGCATTCTTGACCTTATTATCTCCAACAAACCTGAGGTGGTGAGTCCTGTGCGTTCTCCTGCAGCTCCGCTTGTGAAGCCGGACCTACACCATCCATCCTTTGAGGTACGGGTACTTAGGTGTGCTCCACATCCGTGACCAAAAGTAAAAGTACCCCGGTTTTAACTTTTGGAAGGCAAACTACAAAGGCTTACTCGTAGCGTCTGAGCTTGCGATCGTCAATTGCCATGCTATCCTAGATCCAGATGATTCTAACCTCGCTACTCAGCAATTCTACTGAGCCCTTAATGAAATCATTTCACGTCATACACTGACCACCCATGCTTCTAAATCATCACTAGGGAAGCTGCTGATGCATTGGCCTGAAAAAATTCAGCCTGGGAATCTTATCTATGTTCGACATCGAATTTGGACCTCTCCAGATAGCATCTTCTTCGTTTGCAAGCCAAAAAATTCGTGTAACCTGCAAGATATGCTGTCTAAAATCCATTGATGCATTTTTTAGAATTAATCCCAAATCCTTCTGGTCATATGAAAATGCTCAAGCCATATGCAACCTATTTGCTGACTATTTTTCCTCCATTCACAGCTCCCCTAGTTCCGCGGCAATTTGTCAATTCTATCGATTCTCTTCCAATTTACTAGTCAACCTGTCTATGTGCCCCGCGGAAGTGGCTGAGGAGATGTAATAGTTGGATTGTAATAGTGCAGTTGGTCCCGATGGGTTTCCAAACTTATTTATCAAGTCGCTTTCTGACTCCCTATGTATTCCCCTAGCTTTGCAACTGGAACTTTTCCAGATGTTTAAAAGCACACCGATGACTAATCCACGAAGTAGGTGCCCACTTGATTGCATCGAATTATAAACCCATTTCGCTCCTATAATGCTTTGGGAAAATTCTTGAACGTATTGTCCACCGCAATTGATATAATACATTGCGGTTTGACATTGCCGTAAATCAACATGTTTTCATAAAAGGACGGGATACCGTTACTAACCTGGGTGAATTCACCAACCTGATTGCCCACACCCTTGACTTAGGTGACCAAGTTGATGTGATCTACACAGATTTCGCTAAGGCGATAAACTAGATCACAGCATCATCTTTGCCAAGCTCCACCAATTTGGTATTCAGGGAACATTACTACCATTGATTGCCTTTTTTGTCTTCCAACAGCCGTGTACAACTATCTGCAACGGTTGCAGGTTGTACTCCTTTTCTCCTACTTCGGGAGTACCTCAGGGATTAATTTTAAGTCCTCTTCTGTTCAATCTATTTATAAATGACCTCTCAACTAAATTAGTGGCCAACGCTCTATTATATGCGAACGATTCAAAAATATTCAGAGTGATAAACTCAACCCAAGACTACAGAACTCTTCAGGATGGTATAAATCGCCTCTTGTCCTAGTGGGAAAGAAATCGCCTTTCACTTAACACGTTCAAATGTTTTCTCATGACCTTCTCTAATAAAAATTACCCCATAACCTTCTCATACGTGATCAATATCACCGATGCGTGGGTCGATAGTTTCAAGGACTTAGATGTGACATTTGATCTCAATTTGAAGTTCGAGGGTCACGCCCTTGAATTAACAAAGAGAGCTTCTTGAGTTGGGGGCTTTGTTTTGCGTTGCATTCATAAATTTTTTAATGTCCAAACTTGTGTATGGCTTTTTATCACGTTTGTTCGCCAAATCCTTGAGTATGCATGTCATATCTGTTTCCCTCATCAAAAGTATCTTATAATGGCAGTTGAATGTGTTCAGTGTAGCTTCACTCGCAATCTTTTCTACAAGTACTGAATCCCATATTGCCCATATGCCGATCACCTTAATTTTCTACGACTACCATCACTCCAGGCAAAGCGATAATTTCTTGACCAGTGCTTTCTCTTCAAACAGGTGATGGGTGTATTATCATCAACCCTGGTGAGCGCTATAAATATACGCCTACCTTTGCGTACCAGATCCTCGCAATATTTTGTAATACCGTTCCCCATAACAATCATTTACAGTCACTCACCGTTAGTTTGCATGGTGAGAGAACACTGTTGTCTCCAGCTTGGCCACCACTTGGGTTCGTTTGCCTCCTTCAAATGTAAGCTACGGAGAGTACTCCTCGAGAATTAACTTATTGAAATTTGATCGTTTTATTTGTAACTGTACCATCTTATATCTATGGATTTTATTTTGCTTTAATATTTTATAATCGAAATGACTTCCTGTAAAATAGCTCAATTTAATAAATAAACTTGGCTTACACATAGATGCGTTAAATCGAGCTAGAAAAAATAAAATGTGGCTATCATCTTTTTAATTCTTTTTTGGTTTAGCACTACAGCCTCATTTAGAGATAGCTAGGGTATCTCATTAACTCTGCCGTAGACTTTTGAAAAAGGAGAATATAACCCCTTAATTTTTTAGTACACAGATTCAGTGATTCCTCATCCTAAGTCCCACCAACAAATGGTAGTAAATGCTCTCGCGGTCGGACATTGGTTCTCCAATGGTGGTACATTGAATGCCGAGAAGTGCCAATAACTATAAATACTTGTAAATATGCAGCTTTGCTACTAAATCTTACTTACACCTCCTTTGTGATCACGTAGGAGGGTTGAAGGCGAGTCTTCCGTGCCTGATAACAGGATCGAATGAAATAGCCAGTCCCCCGGAATGAAGATTGGGTGGCGGGTTAGCTCTCCATCCCTAGAAAACCCTAAATTGTTTCGAACCCTGCAGAAGAGCCTCAAAATGGATGCGACCTACGACAACGACCTCGCAACCGAAGAAAAGGCTATGGCATTGAATTCTGGAATGTCAGATCACTCAACCACCATGGGGATGCTAAGGGCCTTTTACAATAGGCCAGACAATATAAATTAAAAATACTGGCAGTTTAGGAAACAAACTGGACTGAACGGTGACAAGCTACTGTGCAAAAACTATAGAAAGCGAGAAAACTATAAATAATTTCAAGGATCTTAGAAAATAAAATCGGATTACGCGCCAACAGTATTATTGAAAAGTATCAAGGTGGTTTCAGAGCAGGGAGCTCAATGAAAATAGGGACTTGAGAAATGCCGGGAGCTCAACATAGACGTACACCAAATTTTTGTTGACTTTAAGCAAGTACACGACAGTATTAATCGTAACGTATTGTACCAAATAATGCTTTGTTTTGGATTTCGTAGTTCAATATACTATAGACATTATATTCAGGAACACCCTGTAATGAAATTTATTTCTTTAGCTCTTTTACATAGTTGAAAAGTACTTGTATTTTTTTTTTGCTATGTTCTATTTAGCCTTGTATTTTCTGGATTTCAAACGCAAGCATTACACACCTTCACAGTTCGAATGCATTGTACTTCAAATTCAATCTCCTGTAAATTTCAAAAGCACCTTCGCAGTAGGAATACTAGATTTCCCTTTTGATTATTTAATTTTTCCTATTTTAATCCTGCGCAAAAGTAAGTGCCTTCGCAGTAGGTTTTAACCCTGTTTAGGGCTTTTCAAAGCAAATTTCACAAAGACCTTTAAGTTAGGGCTTTGTACAGCACATTTTAGAAAGACCTACTAGTTACGTTTCTTGTTTCTCCGTCCATCGGTCCGTGCATTACAACCAGTTTCCTCAGAAATTATAGAAGCTAGGAAGCTCAAACTTTGTAGAAAGGTCAGAAGTGACGATTTCTCAAAAATTTAGGGCCAATCAAACATTTAAAAATCAAGAATAAAAAGAAAAACCTTCTTTTTAATTTAGTGTTGTGAGTTTTTTTATTTCTCGAAAATGGTTTTTGACCTTTATCGTTTGGTCTTCCTCTGCGATTATTTTACTTAACCTGGAAGTTTTACTTACGTACTAAATCCTTAATTACTTCTTCTTCGTAGCACGACAGCCCCTTTCGGGCCTTTGCTTCCTGCAAATAGCGCCTCCAACTGTCTCGGTCCATTGACCACTCCCTCCGGTTTCAAAATCCGAGCAGCGATGAACTGTCTTTGTCGATCGTGTCAGGCCAGTGTTTTCTCAGTTTCCCTACTGGTCTTCGGCCTTCAGTTCTCCCAACGAATACTTTTTTGGGTATCTTTTGTTCGTTCATACGATTCTTGTGTCCAGCCCATTGCAGCTTCCGCAGTCTGGCTCGTTGAGAACTCCGACTCGTCAAAAATTTCATACAGCTCATGCTTGTATCGAATTCGACATTGGTCCCCGTCTAGCTTCGCTGCGATCATTTTCCTCAGGACCCGACTTTCGCAAGCGCTCAATATGTTTGCAGATGCTTGGGTTAGGGTCCATGTTTCACACCCATAGCATAACACAGGTCTTATCACAGATTTGTATACTTTGAGCTTTTTTCCTGTATATGCAGCTGGTTTGCAAGATCGTCACAACTGAATAAAATATTTTATTTACGAGCTGTATTCTCCGGCGTATTTCGTCTCTTTCATTACTGGTTCTCGTTATTTTGGAGCCCAAATACACAAATTCGCTAACATTTTCGATACTGTAAAGGCCAAGTGTGATATTTTGCGTATTTTCCTCGACTGCGTCCTTAATTACATTGAGGGATATTTCCTAAAGAGGGTAGTTACAATTTTTTACTGAAACCCCACTAATTACATTTGAGGGGATTACTTAAACTAAGTTGAAGCGAAAACGAGACAATATCTCCAGCTATACAATATGACAAAAAAGTACCCGGAAATTGTAATTTAAATTCCCCAGGTAAATGATACTTCAAAAATATATATTTTGCTAAGTTGGTATTACTGTCTTTAATTACTATGTCAAATATGAGCGCGATTTATCAACCATTTTGTTTACAGCAGCTGCTTAAGTCGGTTCACCTCAGTAGTGGTTTGCGATTTTTACAATGGATAAAAATATCGAACAAAGAATTTGTCTTGAATGTTGTGTTTCTAACCAAATTCCGTGTGCGAAATCGTTGCGAGTGTTGGAAAAGGCTTACGGTGATTCAGTTTTATCAAAAACATAAGCCTACGAGTGGTACAAAGCCTTCAAAGACGGTCGAGAGATCGTTGAAGATATGCCTCGCTCTGGACGACTCTCGACCTCTTCAACTGATGAAAACATTGAAATAGTGAAGAATATGGTGCTTGTAAATCGTCATGCAAGTGTTAGAGAGATGGCAAGAGAGCTCGACATCTCTCGTGAGTCCGTTCAAATGATATGCTTGATCCTGCGTATTCTAATCCCTCATTCATGGGGAGCATTATAACCGGCGGTAAGATATGGGTCTATGAGTTTGACATGCATGTCAACAATCATCGGAATTTAGGAAAAAAAACGTCGATCGAAGAGATAAAACAAAACTTGCTCTAGGAACTGAAGGCCATCCCATCTGGAAAGATCGTTGGCGTAAGTGTATTGCATCTGATGGGGATTACTTTGAAGGCGACAAAATAAACATTGATGAATAACTAAATATTTTGCGTTTTATTTGCAATTTCTGGGTTCTTTTTTGACACAATGTACAATATATGACAGAGAACTATTTCACGTTCAAAATAAAATTCTACAAAACAAATGAGAAGCAGCTATGGGAAATGACGCATCTGGAGGATAGACTTAAAGTAAAGTACCAATTACCGAGATGTTGGAATAGGTGTGTGGATGATGTTTTCCCTAACATCAAGGAAGAAAAGCTGCAACAAATTCTAGTAGAACTGAACAATGCACATAAGAATATCAATTTCACGTTGGAGGAATAAAAGGATGAAAAATTGGCTTTCCTGGATACGTTGGAGTCAAGAACGAGTTGTGGAATCAGTTTTTAAATCTACAGGAAAGCAACACACATGCAACGAACGATTCCGAATACATCGAATCACATGCAACAAGTGAAAGTTTCAGCTTACCAAGCCATGATTCACAGGGTGTACCATCTGCCACTAAATACGGCAACCAGGGAGATGGAAATGACTACATTCTCGACACTGCAAAGCTGAATGGATTGAAGCCCTAAAAACTCAAGAGAATTGCGGATAAAATCAGAAGAATACGGCAAAGGAAATAACGCTCAACATGACTCAATCTGGATTCAGAAAAGGCGTACTGGAAGGCAGTTACTTACTGCAAAGGACACACCAATCAATTGAAAAGGAGGCTAAAACAATATGAATACAAATTATCAAATTGAGTAACGAACATCAGCTGAAAAACATTTTTGGATCAACTAAAGACAAACGGGAACCACACGAAAAATTGGGCATCTACCGGATGAAGTGCCCTGATTGTCACGTAGTATACATTGGCCAAACAAATAGAATAATTAACACCACAGTGTGAGATCATTTAAGTGAAGCAAGTGCGGTGAAGAAGTTAGGGGAAAAGAATAACTTTAGCTCAGCAGTAGCGGAACATATCATAACCAAAGGACATGAAATTACAATGGAAAACATAACATCAATACGAGAGAATTGGATGCAATGAAAAGCCTTGCCAGATTAAGAGAAAAAGCTATGCTAATGAATAACGATGCAGGCTATTGTAAATCCTGGCTCTTCAAGTTAGTCACTTAAGTAATCTCTTCAAATGCAATTAGTGTAATTTCGTTTCAAAAATTTTAATTATCCTCTTTAGGAAATATCTTTCAATGAACTTAAGGATTTAATATATAAGTACAATTTCTACGTTACCTAAAATAATCTCTACGGAGGGCCGAACGATAATGGTCGAAAATCAATTTCGAGGAATAAAAGTATTCTCTAAGCAAAATTAAAAGGAAGGTTTTTCTTTTTATGTTTTAATTTCAGAAATGTTTTGCGAAAGTGAAATCTATTACATACATCTGAAAATTGTTTAAGAGGTATCCCTCCATATGTGACTTTATACATTAGGGGGTTCAGGGGAGGCAAAATGTATGAAAAATGTATGCTTTATACATTTGAAAGCTTACATGTGAACTCAATTCTAAACGTGACTACGTAGCACTTATTGTACGAGAATAAATATTAATACGTAGTGAAATGTCATTTGATGAACTAAAATTAGAATGACAATTTTCATTGTTATTAAATGTGCTGGAATACATGCTATGTTCCTTGAATGATTTCAACACAATTTTTATCTTATGACAACTTTGAAGGAGGCAGAAAACTCTTTTTCTATTCATATTGGAACTAATGGGCTATTTGTAGGCATACCGATATCCCTATGAGGGATGAACTGTACCCACGTTATGTTTTTAGCAATGAAAGGGTTGCAGCTGTGGGCTCCATAAATTCTGCAATAGTCATAGCACATCTAAATGCAGATCTTCAATACTGCAGTTGTATTCTAGAGGTCCATAGCCAAATACGATGCAATCATAAGTTTGAACACCTAGCCCAGCAATAAACAAGTTGGGTAGACAGACCTATGCTCATGTCAGAAGGGTTTTGTACTCAACATACAAAATGCAGTAACCAGTAACGAATAAAATCAAGAAACATGTCATGTTCGAGGATCATACTATTATTAGCAAAGTTGAAAGAATTTTGACTTCTGAGGTATTTGTTATAGTTATACCCACAAATATCTCTCTTGATAATTATTTCAGATTTTTTAAGATCACGGGTGTCCATTCGCAAGGGAGGAAACACATTTTTCATGTATTCCCCCTCCTTTGCCCCCACTGAAGCAAAAACTGTCAGTTTAAGAACTGTTCTGAAAAGCTCTCATAGAGAACCTTCAGTTGATACTCATATCGGCTACCTTTCATGAAATTTTTTTTCAGGGGCCACTCCTCTGTACTGTAATCATCGATTCATGGCCTGTTTTTTCGAATCTTAGAATGGTTACAAAGCCCTTTTGCTAGGAGCTGTCTCCTGCCTTTTCGACTTGTTTCAATTGTATGTACTCATCTTCATGATACCTATCATTCCTGAAATTTTCATGCAAATCCTAACAAAGCTGTAGTGTCTAAGTCGGGTAAAAGCGCATATGGCTCCATAGCCATATGTTTCCATAGTAATACAAGGCATATTGTTCCATAGTAATACAGGAAAATTCAAATCGCTATTACTTCGTTAAATACCATTAGATCTTTATGAAACTTTAAGGAAAGATTAATATTATAAATAGTCATCTGTCTGCTAAATTTTATTGAATTTAAGGGTACCGTTTAGATTTTATTCAAGAAAACATAAAATCGATAAATCATACTATTTCTAACAAAGTTGAGTGAATTTCGACTTCTCATGTATTTGTTGTTGTTGTAATCACAAAGGCCTACATCCATGATTTTTTTCAGATTTTTCGGATGGAAGCTGTCCAATCGCGAGGGGGGGGTACGCGATAAGTTCGTACATTTCCCCTTCCCCTGCCCCCCTCGGTACTTATAAGGCAATTTTAAGACTTGTTTTGAAAAGATCTCATTGAGACCTTTCCAATGACACCCTACTCGACTACCAATGGTGAAAATTTTTTTTTGCGGGGTCACCTCCCTATATGGGGAGACCCCCCTTAAACCCATTTGAAAAATTTTTCCAGCATTGAACTTTCAAGAAGTCACCACTTCTGACCTTTCCACAAAGTTTCATGGCTGTAGCTTCTATAGTTTCGGAGAAAAAGTGCTGTGACATACAGACGGACGGACGGACGGACGGACAGACGGACACAGGTCGTGATTGCAATAGGGTTTTGTATTTTAGTACAAAACCCTAAAAACCGGGACGAGGCATTTGCCCGGAATATAGGAATCAGTTCTGCGGAAAAGGAGTTTCGCGCATTTATAAAAAGCGTTCAGGGGAATATATGGCCCATTGAAGCATGGAGCGGAGTTTTACAATCTTTCTGACAACCCCCCCGGATCCCCATGCGTAAATCTATGCAAACTCCAATGGGCAGGACATGTGGAAACAATAGAAGAGTACAGGCCTCCCAGATAAACATTGAAAGGCAAGCCGCAAGTTGAGGAATCGAGGAAACGATAGGAAGATTCAATCGATGTTGACAGCATATGAGTATTTCTGCCTGGTATTTCCGATTGAAGAAAGGGAAACGCCCGATTGGGAAACCAAGGAAATGATGAGGCGATTTCAATCGATACTGTCAGCAGATTCCCGCTTGGGACTTCTAATAAGCAAATGAGGTCGCAGAACCGTGACAATTGGAGGCACATACCCAAATTGGAGCCAAAGATAATGATGATGATGAAATTTTTGAATGCAAAAAAATTCATTTTCAGTTCATGAAAAGTGAAAACCAAACCATATTGCATGAAGTGTCGTCACGGGTAAGCTTGGTGCCCATTTGAACTCCTGCTTTCTCTATGCGTACAGTGGATGAATCAGGCAAAAGTGATAATCTAAAATACACAGAAAGCTATGTAGCTTAAAGTAGCGGCCCTTTCAATGAAGTCATGAAGTTTGTTCTGATTTGCTACTGTAACCAATTAACGCGTTCCTTTTGGAAGATGTTTTGACATGTTTAAAAATTAGAATGGCTCGTTGTGGTTAGTAAGGAGAAAGACAATTCAGAAAAACCATCCGCATAGGAACGGCTATGTATGCGAAACACTGTCAAAAATCATTTTAAAAACCCATCATGCTGTGGTTCAAAGCTATTCGTTCGGTGAGTGCAGTACACAAGTCAATCTATTGCTGGTGCCATCGTCGAGATAGTGAGCATGCTACATCGAGCTGAGGCGGACAGTCGTTCCTTCCAATCAGTGTTAATTGCTTGTGTCCTTTGACATCAAGATCGATTTCAAATCCGATTTTCAAGAGAGCTTTCTCAGATTTTGAGAGCCTGTTTGAAAAACTATAGTCTTCTGTACGATTCACACAAGTTGCCACGGGATGGAAGTTACATCAGGTCTCATACTCGTATGATGGGCTTTTGGGGCTGGAGTTTTTAAGAAAATCCCGCTTTCTTTGCTTTGTGAATAACGTTGCTGCTTTGATCACTAGGCACTCCTCAGCTGGACAAAAACAGGAAGGGCTAAGCCCATATAAAATGAATAGAATAGCATGCGACCGGTTTCTGCTCTCTTCGAAGGGACCAGTCAGTCATTTCCCCTACGTCTGCCTCTTGTAGCTCACTTTCTTGTTCTAGAAGCTCACTGGATTGGATCAAGCTGTCAAGTTGACTGATGTGAATTAGACGCCAAATTGCAAGTTTCGTCTCGAATTTTATCCGATATTAAAACTGTGGAAAGTGTTCGCGATCTGAATTTGTTCCAAATGCTTAAAGATTCCACTGTGCTTTGTGATTTGAATAACTTTAAAGTGGGACCCTGTGAAATCAATTTACAATTTCAAAATGAAATGTGTAGTGCCTTCGTGTAAAAATTAGAGTCAAAAAGGATCTGCTGGTGTTTCCTTTCACAGGTAAGTAGTTAAAATGCTAATATTTTGCATGTTTTCCTCATAATACTGAAAGTTTTTTAAATAGAAAACAAATTTTTAGTATTGTATGAAAATTTGTTTACATTCAGCAGCAACCATATTTGCTTGTGCAATTTGGCGCTCTGTTAGGTTGTAAACAAAACCCTGGCAGCATAGGAAATGTTGTTGCAGGGGTTGTTGCGACCACATGGTCATATGGTTGTCCACTCCGGTATTATTTGATTATTCAATGAGGCACTCAGTCAAAATCGTAAAGTGCACCAAAGCTATGATTACATGTCGACCAAATGAGTGCATGACCTCCCGCCGATTCAGTCTAGCTCTGAAGATAACTGAATTGAACTCTCGCAGATTTAGTCTAGTTCTGAAGGCAACTGAATCGGGTATTCTGATCCAGATAAGGTTTCTAATAATCAATTCGAAATTGAATACAGAATTAATGAAAAATGATTCAAAGATGAGCTTTTCTTAGCACACTTGCGTAAATGCCGATATAGCGGCGGGGGAGAGAGTAGCAACGAGTCAACTTATGGCTAAATGTAGGTGAGCTATTCTCTTGAAAATAAATCTCGTTCTTAATGTGTTGCAGCCAAAGACATATAAACAAATGGACGAGCAACGAGAATCTGTGTACTCGTCCATGTGAGAAGCAAATTTGCCACATAAATAAGTTATAAATAACTTACGCTCTCAAAACTATATGATTCCCTCTGCTTCTCCTTCCCCTTTTTTTCCGGACAGGTTTTTCTTTTCTCTCTTCAGAAGAATCGCTTTCCCCACTGACACCCGAGCACACCAACGAAATTTCATTTCAGTTTGAGTATAAACAATAAACAACTCTCACGGAAAACTCGAACGTCAAAGCAAAAGAAAATCGAAAAGAGCGCGAACCACGCGGGAAAACTCATGTGTCAAAGCGGATGGAAATTTCGTAAATTTTTAATTAAAACTGTGAATTAAAGTTCCGATTACGTACGCGCGATCTTTAAAATTAAAAACTTTTTAAATGTGAACGTGTTTCGCCGTGAATAGAGTGCTAAATTAAAAGCATATCGCCTCAAACCTCAACTTCACACAACTTTAGCGCAGGTTGCCAATTGCTTCGGCTCTCACGACCGGTTGCGGATCCAGTACTCTCTATATCTATGGTTGCAGCTCTTGTTGTTATATAGCTTATAGATAAAGCAAGTAGCTATTTTGTATGCAACTAGTGCGCGTGCATTAATTAGGAGCTTGATAATCCATATGTTGAAAGAAGGTGAAATATTGTTCAATTCTTAGAATGTATGTTAAGAATTCGTTCAATTATATACGGAAGATCGAGGGTTTCTTTAGTAAAAATAGTACAGCTGCCATTTTGTTCCATCTGCAATAAATTTTTTGAATACTCGGCTAATCAAACATATTTTAATAAAATTATATTCTTCGAGTTTTCATGTAAATCCGGAGTAAATTGAATTGTCTACATCGATTTTAATAAACATATAAGTACTAACTGACACCACATGTTATTGTTGTATTTGCTTATAATTGGAATGGGTATATCTGGCTTGATGATGATTTGATTTCAATAAATGTTGGTGAGCACTAGAGTCTTATATTAACCTACATCATTATGAAGTTTTAATGAGCTTAAGATTACGGTTTCGATTTAATGCAGCGAAATGCACACCTTACAAACCATACTATTACTAACAAAGTTGAGTAAAATATGATTTCTGAGATATATCCTGCCCTTGGACTATCTCCGTAGTTCTTTTTCAGATTTTTGGCTAAAAGGTGTCCAATTGCGAGGGGGTGGGGGTGGTGAAATTTTTTTCGTATATTATTGATATTACCTTTGTAATTTCATGGGGGCAAATGTAATATTTACAAAACTTTCTATTTTCAGCAAAGTTGAGTATATTTCCATTTATAAGAATTTTGTTGCTCTTTTACTTCTAAAAGAAGCATTCAAATTTTTCTGCCAAAACCTTCAAGTGACCACCGCCATAATATCATGTTGATATAAAAGAATGTTTGGCTCGATTAGAACAATCATGAAACTGAAAGAAGATAAATAAAAAATGTTATTAGAAATGAAGAGAAATCGAGAACAAGTGATAGAGATAAAGAAGTACCTGAAGTAAAAGAAGTAGATGGTAACAATGCTGCCGAAGGTAGAATAAAAGAGCCGAAAGAGAAATAACCCAAGCCACAAGCGTAGAATTTCTCAAACGGTTTTAGAAACGAAAAAAAGCGTCATCAATTTAGAAATCCAGATAAAGATACGAAACCTTCGTCGATAGATATGGAGCAATATTTTTAGCGCAAAGTAGCTTCCACAATTGAATTAGTGGCTTACAACTGTAAGCCAATGATTCAATTGCTGAAGCTACTTTTCGCTAACTTTTTTGATTTCATTTGTGTATTAGAATCTTTAGAACGCACGTTCAATGAGCTATATCTTTGTATTTTTTATGGTGTTCTTCTTGGATTCTTCAACTGAGTACATGAACTCACTCAACCTTTTTAAATTGTCGTTTAGATCAATTTTACCAATGTTGCATCAAACATATTTGTTAAATTTGTATAAGAATTTGCACATACTATAATCTTTCTGTCTTCAGAAAATTCTCATCTGCCTATTATGTTGGCAATAAAAAATTATTAAATATTGAGCTGTTCCTGGCATCTTCCGTATAGTTTCTAAAATATTTTTTGGCTTTATTCTGAAACGGTCAAATTAAAAGCAATTCAACTCTAACAATTTAACTCTATTAATTGCTACGGTATTACATTAAAACACCATCATCGGTAATTTAGTTTTATTAGTGTTCGCACGAAAAACTAAGCCATAATTAACACCATCGATTGTGAAATTTCAACAGAATTCCCATCATTTGCTGATTGCTTGGATGGAATGAACATCGCCACAATGGCCGACATGGTTCCATCTGCAACGGCCATTGTTGGATTTCTTGCAAGTCATTTCACCGCCACCTCCTAAAACTCAAAGAGTCTTCCTGTTCGTCTAAGCAGACTGACGGGTTCCCTTGGCCGTGGGCTCGAGAAGAATGGACCAAACGAATGGAGGAGTGTTGCCCAAATCCATAGGAAGCGACATTTTAATTAACCCCAGATGACTGGCGTCTTGGCCTGAAGAGCTTCAGCAAGAAACCAAGCCGTCCGAAACGCTTTTGAAAATTCTAAAATGCCGGATGATACGGTTGTTTCTTAGATTTTCTTATTTGATACATAGATTAAAACGCTGTTAGCTCAGCATGTCGCGAACATAATCGCATTGAGTGCGAGGTGAATTGTTAATTTGTAAAAGTTCACAGCAACGATATAATCGAAACGGAGTTGAGTAGTTGGAGTGTGAGAAAATTAAGTTGAGTACTGTTCTCTTTGACTAGAAAGCAATAATGGTGGTTGCTCCTTGAAGCATGTTTTCGGGTAATATCCGCACTGTCAGATTCATTTTGGACTGCACTTGAATCCAACAAAGGGGTTATGCCTGGATTAATCAATTTTCGTTAGAATGAATTCAATTTCCGCTTTACATAAATTTATTCGGGTGGCATTTGCAAGACGAATGCTAGGTGACGCATGAATTGAGGAGTCACTGAAAGATGTTATTTTAATGGTTTCCCATACGTGACGCAGCGTTTTAAATTGAGAAGAGAATCATTTAGTAGAGATAAAGGAAAACTGATGGTTGAATTGAATGATTTAATTAAATTTCGTCACAGCTGTTAATGCGAGTTTGAAGTCGTAGAAAGCACATTGGAATATGAAACTGTCTACAGTTTCTCCCTTCGCGATTGGTAATAGTCTTTAATTATGATGCGACTTGCATATTAAGATAGTAGTGAGTTATTTGCTGACAAAAAGACAAGAAGCGTAATTTTAAGAGTTCATTTAGTTTCTTATCCATAACTTACATCAATGGAATTTAATTGTATAAATACATTATTCCTTTTAATTATTGTAAAATAATGGCGTTCTATTGACAATAAATCACTCATTGAATTTCATTTTTAGGGTTTTGTACTAAAATTTTTTTTAGGGTTTTGTACTAAAATATTACTATGGAATAATGTGCAAAACTTTTCAAAACAAGTCTTAAAATTGCCTTTTGAGTACCGAGGGGGGCAAGGGAAGGGGAAATGTACGAACTTTTCGCGTACCCCCCCCCTCGCGATTGGACACCTTCCATCCGAAAAATCTGAAAGAAATCATGAATGTAGGCCTTAATGAGAACAACTACAACAAATACATGAGAAGTCGAAATTCACTCAACTTTGTTAGTAATAGTATGATTTATCGATTTTATATTTTCTTGAATGAAATCTAAGCGGTAGCCTTAAATTCAACAAAATTTAGCAAACAGATGACTATTTATAAGATTAATCTTTTCTGAAAGTTTCATAAAGATCTAATGGTATTTAACGAAGTTATAGCGATTTGAATTTTCCTGTATTACTATGGATCAATGTGCCCTGTATTACTATGGAAACATATGGCTATGGAGCCAAATGTGCTTTTTACCGACTTAGAAACTACAGCTTTGCTAGGATTTGCATGAAAATTTCAGGAATGATAGGTATCATGAAGATGAGTACATACAATTGAAACAAGTCGAAGAGGCAGGAGAGAGCTCCTAGCAAAAGGGCTTTGTAACCATTCTAGGATTCGAAAATATAGGATGATTACAGTACAGAGGAGTGACCCCTGAAAAAAATTTCATGAAAGTTAGCCGATATGAGTATCAAATGAAAGTTCTCTTAGAGAGCTTTTCTAAATAGTTCTTAAACTGACAGCTTTTGCTTCAGCGGGGGCACAGGGGGGAGGAAATACATGAAAAATGTGTTTCCTCCCTCGCGAATGGACACCCGTGATCTAAAAAATCTGAAAAAATTATCAAGCGAGATATTTATGGGCATAACTTTCACAAATACCTCATAAGTCAAAATTCTTTCAACTTTGTTAATAATAGTATGATCCTCGAACATAACGTGTTCTTGATTTTATTCGTTGCTGGTTACTGCATTTTGTAAGTTGAGTACAAAACCCTTCTGACATGAGCATAGGTCTGTCTACTCAACTTGTTGATTACTTGGTACACCAAGTATCGTAAAATTCCGTCTTCATCAAGACGGCAGAGAAAATGTTTTAATCTTGAAAGAGCGATAACATTTATGATACATAACCTAACCATATTATAATAATTTTCAGATACAACCAGAAACAATATTTTTGCATGCGATATTGTGACGAAACTTTTTAGCTACAAAAAAATTTTGTAAATGATTTGTTCAATTTGATCTTATTAATGACGGGCTCGAGAGCGCAGTGGGTAACCGTCAAGAATCACCGAATTCGGGGAATTACCGAGTTATGAAAAGCCACTGGGACAGAACGTACAATCGTTCTACTATTTTGTTCAGTGAGCCGTGATGATTTGATGGGGTTTTTTCTTTAAATATTTAATATTAAAAGCAATTAACTCTATCGAGCAATGTAGAAAAGAAAATCACTTACAATAGCTGAAAAAGTAGCAATTATTCGGCGTTTAGAAACTGGAGAGTCTAACGGCTGCAATGCTGAAGTATTTAACATAAGTTTTAAATAAATATGCCTTAGATAAAAACATGTGCATGTTCAATAGTGCGTAAATCTTCACGTTCTTTCGTTTTTGCTATTGTTTTTACACTTTCATACAAAGTCTATTAGAGTCGCAAGTGCCCATCTATCTGTTATAGCAATTTTATTAGGAAAAAGTAGAAATAAGAAGCTTCAAATTTGATAAGCAGATATATGTATTCGTAGTTTACAAATACCTTGAAAAATACAATAGTTTTTTAAAGAGATTTTTAAAGGTAGAAACACCAGCCACACAAATTTCCAAATTTTTGCCTCAGTCATGTAGGGCATCATATAAAATGTCACATAAAATGGATCAACGTTAATATGGAACACTTACATATTGCATGCACAGAATACGAGTGAGAGGGGAGAAGTGTGCCAAAATCTTGTTTCCTTTCCCCTCAGTTTCCGAGATGGTTAAGCCGAAAATTCTGAAAAAATCGTAAAGGTACGCCTGTAAGTGCTCTACAAACAATATTGTGTGAGAAATTGATATTTTGAACATTTTATGAGCAATAGAGGATTTTCGAAAAGTATTGGATTTCCCTGTAGTCGGCTACAAACGCACAGCTCCAATGAAAGCTCGAGAAAAAATTGAGATTAGTAACGACTATGAAATTCCAGAATGTTAATTGAAAGTATGCCTCATTTGCATTAACATACAATTTATGAGGCGCATTAATGCGCAATGCCTTAATGTGCAATGGATTAATGATCATGATCATTAGGATCACTTGTCACGAAGTTACTCGTAGATCAGGGTAATTCACCAGCAGGAGAGTTCCCGGCTTGATTACAACATTTGAAAACATGAAGTTTTTTATTTGATTTTTATAGAATCGTCTTAAGCCACTTTGTTTGATCTGTATTACCAGAAGTTTTTATTCCTTTTTCAGTGTCTGTAAATGAACTTTTTGACACTGAAGGAGAGAGTGACTAGCTCTCAAAATGCCCTGTCTGTCAAAAATAAAAAAACATATCCGAAACAGAAGAACGTAGAGATTCACGCACTATTTGTTAGGTGACACATTCAACAATTCTCATGATTTGGAAAAACCGAGATAAAGATTTTGCTAAACTGACCCGAATATTTTAAGTATGCAGTTGAACAGATGCACCAGTTTAGAAAAAGGTACAACAACCCGAGTAGAAGTCAGTTTCGGCATGCCTAAATGGGCATTAAGGCCTAGTGTGGTAAAAATTGGGCTTGCCTAAGCTAGTCATGCCTACTGCGGGCCTAATGGGGCACGCGTAACTTAAGCAATTTCGAAAATTTCACGTTTTATTGCAATCTGAAGTGTAAAACAAATATTCAAATGAATATTTTGCAATTGAAAGTGAGATTAGGAACTTTCCACATTCACGATTTAGGCATGCCTAATGCGGACCTCATGGGGCGTGCCTAACTTAAGACGCAGCCCCCCCTAAAACTGCAAATTTGGGTAAAATTTACAGCCATTTACCTCAGAAACGTTACAAATGTTTGCAAAAATCGTTTAGCTTGAAGTCAGAATGAACGCTTAGGCTATTGAATCAACTCATTTTATTTTGCAAAAAGTTTGTGGGTAAAGTTATCAAATTCAAACAAAAAAGCATGTTTTCGTTAAAAAACGTAGTATATCTTGGAACCTACTTAACGTACCGAGTTGATTTAAGCAACGTCGGTTAGATCTAAATTATTTACATTGAATTTGCTCATTAAAAATTTAAAAAATTGCAAAAAATTTCCTAGAACAAAATGTGGAAATTTGGTTTAAACAAATGTGCATGGATGATATTTGTTCAGTGTGTGTAAATTACGCATTTCGTTCTACGACTTTTTTGCAAAAATCTTTTTTAAATTTTTAATGAGTTAATTCAATGTAAATAATTTAGATCTAATAAACATAGCTTAAATCAACTCGGTACGTTAAGTAGTTTCTGAGATTTACTACATTTTTTAACGAAAACATGCTTTTTTGTTTGAATTTAATAACTTTTGCCATAAACTTTTTGCAAAATGTAATGAGTTGATTCAATCGCCAAAGGTTCATTCTGACTTCTATATAAACAATTTTTGCAAATTTTCGTAACGTTTCTGAGGTGAACGACTGCAAAGCTTACCCAAATTTGCAGTTTCAGAGGGGGCTGCGCCTTAAGCAAATATGGAAATTTTGCGTTTTAGCTTAACGTGGAGAGCAATAAAAATAATCAAATAAAAATTTTGCAATTTTAAGTGAGATTAGCGATTAGTGGGACCCTGATGGGGCATGTTAAAGTTAGACTCATGCGGTCCTATTAGGCATGCTGAAGCTTGTTCAATTTGTTTAGGGAAACCGCACTAGGCTCTAATGCCGAACGTAACGCATTATCCCATCAATTCCTAAACAGAACGCCTTTAGGCACTGATGGGGCTTTCTGTATTAGGGCCTAATGGGGTTTTCCCAAACAATTCCTAAACAGAAAAAAATTGTTGAAAAAGTAAGGGAAAAAATTCGTCAAAAAGGATAATTTGGCGAAAGTTTTACGATAGTTGTAAGATATTCTGACTATAGTCTAGCGATAGTTTTAAAATAGTTGAGCGATAGTTTTTAGTTAGTTTAAAGATAGTTTAAGAATAGTTTGACAATAATATCACGATAGTAGATCGACGTTTTTTTGATAGTTTTAAGATAGTTTGACCATTGTTTTACGATATGATAGTTTTAGGATATTTTTACGATGGTGTTACGAACATTTTACGATAGTTTTATGATAGTTTTGATTATATTACGGTAGTTTCATGCGAGTTTTATGATCGTTTTGCGGTTTTCTAACAAAAAATCCGTTCCCAGGGCGACTATTTTCTTCACTTTAAAAACAAAGTTCCAATTTAGGCTGCAAAGGGCTTGACTAAACTGTTCCTAATTTAGGTGAGGCTTCCCTAAACAGTTCCTAATTTAGCCAGGGATGGGGCATGCGTAAACATTTCCTACTTAAGACGTGATAGCGCTTACTTAAACTATTCGTAAACATAAATTTTATTAAGTGTAAAAACCAAACAAACCCTAAATTCTTGGTAAGATTTAAATATTTACAATTCCTAATTTAGGCGGTTATGGGGCTTGCCTAAGCAATCCGTAATTTAGGCAGTGGTGGAGCTAGCCTAAACGTTCCCTAAACAGGAATCTTTTTGTTGCGTAGAATCGAAACAAA
Organism: Odontomyia ornata; assembly: GCA_963969285.1. Classification (NCBI taxonomy): domain Eukaryota; kingdom Metazoa; phylum Arthropoda; class Insecta; order Diptera; family Stratiomyidae; genus Odontomyia; species Odontomyia ornata. Next base: position 491,292,370 of record OZ017738.1, on the reverse strand, counting down.
ATAAAATTTCTTGGTAATAAATCACAATCATACAAGTTGCATTGCAAAATAAACGAAACTGAGGTAAAATAGAAACGACAGGAGCTTTGTTCTGATAAATTCGAGTTTATTTATTCAAAATAGTCTCCTCCGGCCTCGATACACTTTTTGCGCGATCCAAAAGCTTTTCGAAAGAGTATTTCAGGTAATTGATCGGAATGTCCTTCAGGATGTCGGTACAAGCCTTTTGGATGCCGTCTACGGACGCAAAGCGTTTTCCTTTCATGGCCAAATGCAATTTCGGGAATAGGTAGAAGTCACAGGGAGTTATATCAGGCGAATACGATGGTGATTGATGGTTAAAATGCGATTTTTAATTAAAAAATCAGTCACAAGAGTGGATCGATGAGATGGTGCATTATCATGCAATAAGCGCCAGCATCCTCCTTCGCAGTATTCAGGCCGGATTCGACGGTTGCGATACAACAAACGCTTCAAAACGCCAAGATAGTAAATTGCATTGACGGTTTGGCCCATTGGCACGAACTCCTTGTGGACTATTCCCTTGGAATCGTAAAAACAAATGAATATCGACTTGATTTTTAACTACTCCAAACACGATTTTTTGGGTGGTGGCTTGTCTGGGGCCTTCCAATCGGTATTTTGATGCTTGGTTTCGGGTTCATATTGGAAATACTATTCTCATCACCAGTTACAATGTTGTAAAGGAAGTTCTCGTCTTTTCTCGCCTCTTTAATGATGTCTTTCGAATGTTGAATTTTGAGCAATTTTTGGTCATCAGTTAACTTGCGTGGAACAAAACATGCACAGACCTTTCGTAAGCCCAAATGATCGATTAAAATGCGATAAATCGATGTTTTGGAGATATTCAACTCGGTTCCCATGAATTTTAATGATGGTTTTGACTTATTTTTGATAAGTTCACGCACAATTTCGATGGAGTTTTCGGTGATCACTGATTTTGGGCGGCCCGTATGTTCATTGTCATTTACGTCCCCACAACTATCTCTGAAACGTGTAAACCACTCATGAGCTCTGGCATGAGATAGACAATCATCGCCATAAATTTTTTCATTAATTTAAATGTTTCGGTAAACGTTTTACCGATTTTAAGACAAGATTTTTTCGAAACTCATTTTTGTTCCGATGACACAAACATACTGTCACTTTAGACGCAATAACTTCACTTCCACTGAATCGAATGTCACCAAACTTTGAATGGAAGTCAGAGAGAGAGAGATGTAACTTTTCAACGCACTATCTCATTCACAGATGGCGTTACCAAAAAAATTTTATGACAAAAGTCTCGTTTATTTTGGAACGCACCTTGTATGTAGACGATGAGAATGCATAGCCTTAAATACTTTTAAGTTAAACATGTCTAATGCCTAATTTGAATCAAAATATTTCAATTCATATAGTTTGCACCAGAGCCATGTTGTTGAGGTTATATCGATTGATCGCAATTGTGGATTTTCTTGAAAAAAGTGAAAACTGGTAGCATTTTGCGAAGTGAAGAGATTGGAATGCATGATGAACAAATTTATATTTTTGTATCGACTTCGCCAATAATGCTTTTTGTGTTCAGGAACTGTTTAGGCAAGTTTCAGCACCGCCTTAATTAGGAAGTGTTTTGGAAAGCCGCATCACTGCCTAAATTTGGAACTATTTAGGCAAGCCTCATCACTGCCTCAATTAGGAACTGCTTAGGTAAGTCCCATCACAGCCTAATTTGAAAGTGTTTAGGCAAGTCGCATCACTGCCTAATTTGGGCAGTAATGAGATAATCCGTTACGGCATGCCTAATTAAGGGCTAATGAGTGGCTAAATTGAATTTCTACTCGAGATTGTTTTTGGGTAAAATATGCGAGGAAGCAGCAGATGTGACGAAAGGGATCTGTAACGATTGACTAACGAAAGTCTGCCCAAATTTTAGGAAAAAGGTACAGACACGAAAATTTCTAACACAGATGAAACCGGGTTATTTTTTAGATTGATGGCAGAGAAAATAATGAATTTTAAAGGACAAAATTGTGTTAGAGGCAAACTTAGCAAAGAAAGGTTAACTATCCTTGTTGCGCCAAGTATGACTGATTTTACGATGGGAAAATGAACTTATTCGGCAATACAATGAAATTTAATTGCTCTGAAATAGCTGTCTGGCTAATTCAAACATCCTTAAGCCTAAGTTATCATGCCTAATGCGGGTTTAATGTCAGGCTAATTGAGCATGCCTAAGCTTGTTCTGTTTAGGATTTGCTTAGGAAAATCCGATTAGGCCCCAATGCTGAGTGTAATGCATTAACCCATCAATTACTAAACAGAACATCTTTGAGCACTGATGGAGGTTTTTGCATAAGAGCCTGATGAGGTTTTCCTAAAAATCCCTCAACAGAAAAATTTTTATTGTGAAAACTCGAAACAACACTAACATTTCTGGGTGAGAATTCACTATTTTACGAGTATTCGCTAAAAACGATATTTGGCGATAGTTTTATGATAGTTTTGCGATAGTTTAACGATATTTTTACGGTAGTAAAGCTAATTTTACCTTAGCCTTACGACTATTTTAGGATGATTTTACAATATTTTTAAATTGGTTTTACGATAGTTTTATGAATGTTTGACGATAGTTTTATGATTGTTTTACAAAAGCTTACGGATCCAGCGTGATAATGGATATTTAGAATATAATCTAGAATGAATAGTTTATGTATCGCAGAAGCGACTTGTTAATTTTCCACAAAAATAAATCATTACAAAAATCCACCAGTCCATTAATTCTCTTACAAATTTTAAACTGCGAATCATTATCGATTCTTTAACGAAAGATACGATTTACTGGGTCACCATTTGCTTCACTTTACACAAATGCTTGAATTTATCCACAGATGGGGCTTGCCTAAACAATTCCTAAACAGAACAGTTTTTCGGATGACAAAACATATCTCAATTTTTTGGTAAAAATATAAACCATTCACCATTTTCTTCACTTTGAACAAAAGTATGTTATGATGGGGCTAACCAATGCAGTTTCTAAAGTTGAAAAAAATTGTTCAAGCCAGCCCATCAGTGCCTGAATTGGGAACTATTTAGGTAAGCCCCATCATGATGAGAAAGCAGTATCAAAGCAGTTAAAGCCATATTATTCCAATTTGTTGATGTTGTTGAATGTATTGCGAGCTTAAAAAATCACACTGAAGAATCTGATAACTCAGTGATTGTGATTCAGTTCTAAATGAAATTCTTAGCTTGGAGTTTATTATATTGTTACATTTATGGTATGCAATATTATCGCAAGTGAATATAATAAGCGAATTATGGCAATCCGTAGAAGTCCATTTAAGCAGACCAGATCATTTACATATGTTCTGTGACCGGACCAAAGAATATCGTCAAATTTGATTCGAACAATGCTTATCTGACGCTCATCGATTTATCGATAAAAGTAATTATGATTTGCCAAAAGAATTTAAAAATAAAAGGTTAGCCAAAAAGAAAAGGATGTTCGCTTTTGAAAGTAGTGGTGAATCCATATAGTCTCCCAAAGTTCGGTCCGAAATAGTGTTCCTTAGTACTATGATTGATTCCATAATTAGCAGTATGGACATCAGATTTACATCTTTGAATCAACATTTTGGTTCGGTTTCCTCTATGATTTAAACAAACTCAAAAATATTCGAAAAGAGCATTTATTAAAACATTGTCATGATTTAGACACAGTCCTACGAGTGGGTGAGGGCAGTGACATCTAATCCTGTGAATTGTATGAAAATTGCAAGCAATTATGCCGAATTTGTCCGCCTACATTGGAAACGTAACATAAAACAGCTGCTGCAATACATAACCGAGAATAACTTAAAGGATCTTTACCCAAACATTTATATTTAATTCGAATTTTATTAATATAACAATACATTTAAGTACAGCTCCCGCCTAAGGGAGCTTTTCTCAATTAAAGCTTATTAAACACTTTAAAAAAAAATACAATTGGTTATCAAGACTTTCAGCGTAGGGAGTTTCATCCATTGAGGCTGATATAGCATCAAAGTTGTACTACGATGCAATTATTAAGGTTTATTTAATTTTCATTGTCAAAGTCTAGTCAGGAAGTGGTATCATCTTGAAAGAGCAGGAATAGAATAGTCAGATAATAGGATTTCGTTCACTGAATTATAAAAGTAGCATACAGTGTCCAACAATTATTTTTCAATTTTAACTCACATTGAGAAAGCACTTGCTGACAAGACCCTGATATATTTATGTTAAAGTAAAAATGTGTGTTTTTGTACGAATAAAAAAAATGGGCTTAGATTGTTTGATTTCCATGATATTCTTCGAGTTGTGTCACTGTAGGGTCTCACGGAGCTTATCTTGCCTACATAAATTTTTGGCCTTGTGCCGCCGCTGCTGGTACATCCTCCCATTTGGAGAGTTTATTAGTTAGTTTTTTTGAGTGACAAATAGACCACCGCTACTCTCTTTTACCGTAAAACTTATGTATGTAAAATATTTTGAAATCACATCTTATGGGAGGTCAAAAATAGGAGAGGTAGCAGAACTGTGGATTTTGTTATAGCAAGTATCTCTCGCCATTTAGACTGTTTTATTAAAAAACATTGGGCTCACCTGCAGGGTTCATTCTAACGTTTTGAAGCCAAATTAAAAATCGAGAAGTTATCACAATCGTAAGAGCAGTCAATCGACTTTTTCATTAATTTTAACCAAACCAGAGCCATTTGCGTTCAGTGATTTAAATAACGTGACCATTTTATTGATTTCAATGTAATGAATGCGAAATTTTGCAAGCATTTTTAGATCAACAATTTTTGTGTCCTTTTTTTAAAATATGATTTTGAAGCTTATCTTTTTTTTAATGCTAAATACATACTCAAAGTTTTGGTAACTCAATCGCTAATCAAACATAGCACAGTTAAAACACAGACTATTGATCAATGCCATTTTGCTCTAAAACAAGGTCTCCCGAACCACGCGATTTCTATCTTTGCCAAAAAATGTGCACCCATCCGATAAAGATCATATCACGCATTCTCCACAAAAAATTGAAAAACAATCAGTGGTAATACTCTCCAGGAGATGCTATCGTGATAAAAGAATTGATTGAATGACCAATGCGGACTTATTTGTTGTTCACAGTGTCCTTCTCCTGCAAAGATGAATAGGATCGAATGTTTTTGTTACACGCCAAGCGGCATCTTTGGTGTTAGTCTTTTCTTGTTTGAAAATACCTATTATAAATCCAAATGTTGTGACAGTTAGCTGACCACACTTAGACGGCAGTTAAGTACAATATGAGATAACAAGTGATTTTATGGGTGATTTGTGATGACCTCCTGTAGCGTGATGTGCTGCGCTGGAAGACGGAGAGCAGCAAAAAAGATTTTCCTTAGGCAACTGGTAAAGCATTTGTATTATATTTATTGATTAAATTCTTATTTTTTATCTAGTTCGTGATAACAGTTTGAGGTTATTAGAAAATATGTCGATTTGAAAATATAAAACAAAAGACTTAAGACAGTAACTTGCCGAATATAAATAAAGCGCTATTTTAACGTGTGAACTTTGTTTGACTGGAATCAATAAAATGTAGAAATATGATACCTTCTCACAACAAATAAGTTAAAAGAATAAAGACAAACGTAGATACAAAATACAAGGGAAATTAGAAGAAAACGAAAAATATGTGAAATGAATTTAAGTCAAACCGAGTTTGCTAATTGAATCTAAAGGTAGAACGGTTTCGTCTATGCACTGTTTCCAATTTTTTAAATAGTTACCAATGCAAGCACACAATCCAAGAATTAATCATTCCTCGGATTGTTGGAGAACACTTCCACAAAGTTTTGAATGTTGTCTAAAGAAGGCAAGATGTGAATGATATATTATAAATCATCATAAAAGAGTCATTTGTCAGGTTGTAATCCCATTACAATAGCTTCCAAACTTTTCTTCGACCTGTCGAGCAATCACAATGCTGCGTCGCACGGTGCTGTGAAGAAGAAATGAAAATGGAAGAAGCAAAAAGCAATTAGGGTGAATAAAAAAATTCGAAATTCTAGCCATCGAGTTAAGTTACCGTAGTATCAAGGTAAATGTGACTTGAAGATTACATTAAGATGTTTTTTGCTCAATTTTAACTGATCAAGGCGCTTCACTCAGGGATAATTTATAAGCGGCTGTGTTGTGAGTTTGATGATGGAAAAAAGCTTGGTTAATGTGAAAATAAATTGATATAATAACACCACATTGCGCCGCCTCAATAAACCGTTATAGAGGTGTTGCAGTAATTACATGTTTTTGCGACCAGCTTTTGAAAGTGTTGAATTACATACTTTATAAGATCGTAGTTGGCGCGGTAGGTTTTCCTGCAGGTCACTTGGTTGAATGGGGATATTTTGGAAAATTTAAAAACAATAATAATAAACAGAGAGCTGCAAGGAAATTTAAATTACGAGTAGATTGTTTTGGTGTCAGTTAACTGATAATCATGAAAACCGATGCCATGGGCAGCCTGTAATGACTAGGCAGCAATATCTTTGATGGGGGTCTGTATATTGGTATTAATTGTTTATAAATATTGTGTTTTTATTTCCTAGGCTATGAACCTATGATTCGATAAGAGGGAAATAGTTCATGGCAACGTCATTAAGAGAAGAACTGTGATGTATATTAGAAGGCTAATACTGAATTTTATGATAATCAATCAACGGCGTTTAATATAATACAGATAAAAATTTATGCCTTTACGTTTGGTTTTGCAAAGTGTCAAGAAATTCAAGAGAGATTATTAAAAAAAAACCTCAAAAAATTAGGAAAACCGGCTTCAAAAGCCACTGAAAAACGTAAAATGTATATTAAGTGATCGATTAAAAATAGTTTTTCACTATTTTTGTTATGATAAGTTCAAAATTAACGAAATTTACAAACCAGGTAAACTAATTTGGCATTAGCAGCTAGCAACATAACATGAGGTCTGTTACTATATTAATAATACTTGACGAATGGAACCTCAAGCCTTCAACAAGTATATATGCAATACTTTAAAATGATCTGCGTTGATATGCATAGGTAGGTCTCTGAAACTTTCCTGTCTACATAATCATAACTTTCTTCTTCTTTGTAGCCCTACAACCCCTTTCGGGCCTTCGCTTAGAGATAGTTAAAGATCTCATTGTCATGATCGAATGTATCGGCACTCCACAAGGTGATATGATCATTATCACGCTTTGGCCGTGTGCCCGTCCACCCAGCTGCGATACGTTCTGATTTTAAACCAGCACGTATCATAACTGAATAGGCTCATAGTCCGTCCGAAGAACCACTCAAACTAAATCTCGTTGACGCCAGCGAGACTTGAACCAGAGACCTTCGGCTTACGGGCTTAGTGCTCCAACCACAAAGCCACGCAGACTATCATAACTTTAATTCCTGTATATTACTTATATTTAGTTTAGTTTGTTAAATAAAAGGTTGTTTTAAAATTTGTTTACTATAGTTTTATTTTTCCCTTTTTAGTCTTTTGTAAAAAACTTAATTTCCCCAGTTTCATGCCGTAAAATTCCATCACCGGCCCCAAACTAATGTATATATCGAGACCAATCAAATGAGCTAAAACACTACCGGACTACTATATGTAGCTCAGGAGTTCCTGTTACTAATTTCTGTCTCTATCATTAGATTCGAACGATGGTTCCATAATATTGCACTGTTTCGGGACTTATATAAGTAAGCAAGACTTAAGCTCAATCTGACGTCAGGAGGTGGTTGAAAATTTCAGTGGACATACATACAACCAAAGCAATTTAAATAAAAAATCCTGGAAAAATACCGTTTTTAACCGACTTCCAAAGGAAAGAAGGTTATCACTTCATCACGTATATTTTTGTTGTTGCTTTTTTTAATGTATGTTCACACATAACTTTTGAACGGGGATAAATAGAAGAATCCTGTTTTCGGCAAAGGATAAGTTTTTCTTCCTGTTAAGTCCCATTAAAAGAAAAAGAAATTCAAGTAACGCACTCCAATTTTTCAGCACAACTGATCGACGCGTGTAAGGATTTTGATTGTAGAGGTTTCAAATGAAGGATAACATATTGATCTGAAATGTATCGGTACAAAACTGTAATCCTTTCAAGGGCTTTGTAGATATTAACAGTTCAATATGATACATTGATGTTGAGAAATTGAATTTAAATGATCTTTCGTGCGAAAAGAGCCGATTATTTTGCGCTCTTCAAGGATTTGATGGAGATGCTAAATCCTTTGGCGACGGGTGATAAAAATGATCAGTATTCTTAGTTTTCTGCATAAAAGGTACATTTCAGGCAATCATTTCTGCCGGAAATAACTAATGAATACAATTCAATAATATTTAGAGGGAAAATTTCAGGATGCCTTTCTCTTCTGCATTCATTCTTTGCTTAATGATGAACTTATTAAAGGATCCTTCTTACATCCTTAGACGTAAACGTTACACATATGATTGTAAATTCTAGAGTTGATTCATTACTTTCCATATTATACTCGTACAGTATATGCCCAGAAATCTAAAATTAGTGATTTGTTAGCAAAAACAAGGTAGAGGATGTTTTAGATGAAAACCCGTGATGCCTGTTCTGACCAAAGTATAGCTCCGGTTATTACCATAACAACTGGTACGAAGATTCATTCAAGTGTGTGATAAAGCTCGATAGTTGAACTGGGTAAATTACTTTTCGTTGTGTAATTATACTTTCTCAAATGATGTATAAAAAAATCCAAAGTCGAATAGTTTGAAACAAAATGGCGGCAACTCAAAAGTCGAAACAAGTTGAACAGTAAAAAAGCATTTCAGGGTCAGGTCAGGACATCGAAATGGGGGCTTGGCTAAGGTCGGAATTCGAAATTTTCTCAAGGCTAAAATTTATATTGGATTTTTATGAAATCTAAAATCAAGGTAGACGTTGAAGAAATCATGTATTAAATGTATCAGAACTAAATTCGATTCCTGTGAGCGCTGCAGATTTTAGCCGCAGTGATTTATGAATCGCAGTAAAAAAAACTATATTTTAATATACATGGGGCGTTCAAGAAACTGAGTTTTGAAAGGTTTAAAATGAATAAAATTGCCACAAAAGAGGGTTAAATAAAAAACTTTTAGAAAAAAAAAGAAAACCGACTTTAAAATGCCCTAAAAAGGATGCAATAAATTTGATGGTATGTATCTAGGTGCCAAAATAACGAAGACGAGTAATGTAAGGGACAAAATACGCCCAAGAATACAGCTCGCAAATAAAATATTTTATTCAGTTTTGACGATCTTGAAGACCAATTGCATACACAGGAAAACAAAGCTGCAAGTATACGAATCTGTGATAAGACCCGTGCTATGCTATGGGTGTGAAACATGGACCCGAATCGAAGCATCCGCAAATATATTGAAGCGACCGGTCCTGAGGCGAATAATGGGGATACACTCAAGAGCTGTATGAAATTTCTGACGAGCCGCAGGCCCCAATGATTATAAGACTGCGGAAGCTGCAATGGGCTGGCCGAATGAATCGCATGGACAAACAACGGATACCCAAAAAGGTATTCGTTGCGAGAACTGAAGGCCGGAGACCAGCGGGGAACCCGAGGAAACACTGGTTCTTAATTGTTTTTTTGAGATATCCCATGCTTATATATATATATATATATATATATATATATATATATATATATATATATATATATATATATATATATATATATATATATACGTGTGGCCATCAAGTTTAATTTTGAGAGCAGTGAAACCTCCGGTGAGAATATTCTTAATCAATAAACGTTGGTAAAATGTTTGAGATTTTTTGTAGGGTTTTCCAATAAGAGGTGTTATTTTGATATTAAAAGAAAAATGCCATTTTTTAAAATAAATGATCGGATGTTTATTTCATAATAAAGGAGAAAGTATGCCGTTTATAGTGAAAAATAACATCAGGCAAATTACTACCACGACTACGCTTACATGACCATATCCTTTTCATGAAATTTCCATAACCAAATCCAATAAGAGGTATTATTTTGATATTGAAAGAAAAATGCCATTTTTTATACGAATGATCAAATATTTACTTTATTATAAAGGAGAAGGTATGTTGTTAATAATAAAAAATAACATCGGGCAAATGAGCACCACGCCACGCTTACAGGACCATATCGTGCACTTCCCTTTCTTCTACCTCTCTCATACTGATAAAGTAATTTTAAGGCCTGTTTTGAAAATATCTGAATGCGACCTTTCATATGATACCACACTTGACCACTTTTGATTTTTTGTGGTACACTCCTCTATTTTTTCATCCATAAAACTTTTTAGAAGTCATAACTTCCAACCTTCTACCAAAGTTTCATGGCTATAGTTACTATAGTTTCAGAGAAAAACTGCTGTAACATACAGACGGACGGACACAGGTATTGATTTTAATACGGTATTGTATTTTAGTACAAAGCCTCAAAAACAAATATATATTTGACGGGTAAGCATCCCCTCTTCTTCAATGTTAGTCTCTGGCTTAGTAACAATATTTCCTCTCCTTAAATACCTATTAGGACCGTGGTAGAACAGACGATCGGACATCAAGTCCGGCTCAAGAGGAATGATTGGTTCGATGATGAGTGCCAGAATGCGTTAGATAAAAATAATCAAGTTAATTAGGAATAAGAAAAGAAAATACTATGATGACCAACTGAGAAGTATAGTTGTAAGTTTAGCGAGCAAAAACACAAGACAAACATACAAAGTAGTGAAAAGCCTGAAACGAGGTTATCAACCTAAAACCACGCTTTTCATGATGCCATCGGCAATATAAAAACCTACTTAATCCTCTGTACAGCTCCAGAACATCGATGCCTATAGATGTCTGCGGAGAGCCTCCATTGGCCCCACCAACTCTGGATGAAGTCTGTTCCACCATCAAAGCCCAAAAGAATAATAAAGCGCCGGGCATCGATGAGATTCCAATGGAGCTCTCAAATATGGTGACAGTAGTGTTCATAAAGCTATTCATAAAGTCATCCAGCACATTTGGCAACAAGAACACATGCCAAAAGGGTGGAGCGAATCAATTATAGTCCCTATCCACAAAAAAGGTCACAAGCACAACTCGGTCACAACTCGGTCGACGAAGACAGTTCAACGCTGCTCGGATTTTGTAATTGGAGGACGTAGTCAATGAACCGAGACAGTTGGAGGTGCTATTTGCAGGAAGCGAAGGCCCGAGAGGGGCTGTAGTGTTAAGAAGAAGAAGGAGAAATACTTAAAACATTATGACCTGCTGTCACGTTACAATGTCTACTTTACCTATTTCCTATCTTCACTTAATGCTCCTTTTTACCCAATCTTAAGCTAAATAGCCCTACATAGCTTGTGTCGCTAAGTTTTATTGTTTTATTATTTTCCAAACAGTTTCGTATTGATTTATTATAAGTGTCCCGAAATGTACTTACACATAATTAACTCTAACGTCTTTGAAAATCCGTTATAAATTTCTTCATTTAGCCGTAAATCTACCGGTTGTCTCATTATCTGCAAATTTTCATTTGCGTTCAGTTTTCGAATTTCGTTTACCTCTTGTATGACTTTCAGGTTATCCCAATTGATCTCGTGATTATTTGCTACCATATGGTTTGCTACCGATGACTTGATCGCTTTAACTGGTACTTGTTGCGCGATGAATTTTTCTGCTTCCTTGATATGTTCGATGAACATCGCTTTTATTGACTACCTTGTTTGCCCTACATAGTTTTTTGACTTACTTGACACGTAATTTTGTAAACCCACATTTTCCTTCCTTCAGTTTCTCATCCTTTATTGTATTTAACTTCATTCCCAGTTTTAATTTTCACCATTCACCATATTCAACTTCTTTTAAGGGTTTTATAAAATAATTTTGCAAAACCCTACTAAAATCGCAGCCGATCTGTCCGTCCGTCCATGTGTCACAGCAATTCTTCTCGCAAACTACTTAAGCTAGAAACATCAAATTTTCTATGTCTGTGTACGAGTATAGTGCTCTCTTAAAAATTCAGCTCCAAAAAAATTTTGTAAGGTATTTAAGAGGGGTCTCCTCATATATGGGAGTGGCCCCCAAAAAAATTTCATCAAAGGTAGCCAATATGGGCATCAAATGAAAGGTCTTGATGAGAGCTTTTCCAAACAGGTCTTAAACTGACATTTTTTGCTTCGTGGGGCGCACAGGGATTGGACATCTTAGATCCGAAAAATCAGAAAAAATTATGGAAATAGGTATTTATAAGTACAATAACAACAAAAACTTCAGAATCCAAAATGCGCTTTACTTTTTTAATGATAGTATGATCTTCGAATTTCACTTTTTTCCTAGTAAAATCATATATAGGTTTTCTTAAACTCAACGAAATTCGATATTTAAGTAGTTTTACTTTGTAAGTTTGATGAAAATCGAATGATATACATGGAAGTTATAGTCATTTGAAATTTCTCCAATTACAACAACAATAACACATGATTTTGGAACTTCATTGACTTTCCATCGAATCAGTCACTACAGTTTTGATTGGATCTTCTTAAAATTTTCAAATAAGATCAATAACATAAATATTTTTGGTAACCGTTTAAAATAGATAAACGATGGATTTTCTTTTAAACGTGCACACCTTTTTGACAAGTTTCTTGACTTTATTCATTGCAGGTGACTGTGTTTTGGAGAAGTTGGGTACAAAACCCTTCTGGCATGAGCGCAAGTCTGTTTATCCAACTTGTTTATTTTTCCAAAGATGTTTGAATAAGTTATTGCTACCCTCTGGGTATCTGGTAGTTTTCAGGGTTTTGTAAATTAATTTTACAACTAAAATCACCCCTTGTCTGTCCGTCCGCCCGTGTATCACAACAATTTTTCTAGCAAACTGCATAACCTAGAAACATAAGATTTTGTAAGTAGGTCTAAAGTGATGACTTCTTCAAAGTTTCACCTCAAAAATTTTATAATGTAGTGGAGTAGCCACCAAAAAAAATTTTATCGCATGTAACATTTCATCGCATAGTCTTAATGAAAACAGGTCAAATAATCGTTTCGATACCGAACGTTTGGTCTGTCCACAGTAATTGTGGTTTTTCTACTTACTTTTGTCCTTTGGGCTGATCAATTTATCTTTAATTTTATTCTTTTTCAAATGAACTATTTGGATTTCATGTTCACGGAAAATTGTTTTTAGACTGTTTGTGATTAAAGGTCCAGAAGTAATCATTGCGTTGTTTTTCGGATTATTTGGGTCCAATTTCATTCCTGAGGTACAATAGTTACAGCGTTGGTAAATCTTGAATCTGATACCATGCCTAGGAAACCAAGAGGCGATCCGTCAAGTGATTCAGCTTTCATTCGTTTACGGTCATAAATAAATGCCCAGTGACGTTAATTGCGGATATTACAGTGACCTTATGCCACTTTCATGACCAGAAATTTTGTAAACTGTACGTTTAACTTTGTTACAAATAATGTTTGGACGGTTGTTTGGTGCAGAAGGAATGTCTCATCCATGTCGTAGATATCATTTGGAAGGTAGTTGTATTTATCCATTAAAACTGTGAGATTTATGTAAAATATTTCATAGATTCTATGGCATGAGCATGTTGAAGTTGGTCGCCTCAGTGAAATTTCAGGATGCCTCTTCCTAAATCCGTACTAGCCATTTTTTCTCAGGGTTGAATCTATGAGGAATTTTACTCTTTTCCGCAAATTTGAATGCTAGTATTCTTAGATCCTTAGCAGTCATTCAAAAACCACGTCGTTTAACTTCTTTAGATACTCTCAACATTTATCCTTCACTTCTTTCGTGAACGTAGTATCATACCTTCTAGATTGATTACTGAATGGGCCCTGTTTAATCGTACACATAAAATGGATTCAGCATTACCAAGCTCTTTTGCTGCAGTCCTTTTACTGTCGCCATCTGCAACACATTTTCGAGCTGTTTCTATTATTTTTGGAAGACAAATTGAATCAAAATGGCACTTAGATATAATACAATTTGCAAAATATAAAAGCAAAATAAAAACAAACGAAGGGTGTCTACTCGTAAGGCTCTGCGCGCACTCTTGCACAATCATGTCATTACTCGATTGCCCTATATTACACATCCATACTGGTACAACATCTTTATACAATAGCCTTAATTAATGCCGCCAGCACTGTCTCCCGGTTAAGTTTGCTAGCCAAAGCAAACATTGTCAATTTTACTTTATGTCAAACTAGCGACAACACATTCCAATTGGACTGTAGTACGAGTATTTTCATGGTAAACTTATAAAATTTCAAAAGCAATAGCAGGTGTCTTGTCAATCTAAAACAACACTGAAGTTAACTACGTACATCATTCTGTTTTTGAGCTAAGATGTGTGCACAGTTTAATCACCCGCGTAGTCGTAGACCACCGTTCTTCTTTTTCGTAGCAATACAGCCCTTTTCGGGCCTTCGATTCTTGCAACAAGCGCCTCCAACTGTCTCGGTCCATTGACTGCATCTTCCAATTACGATAGACGAGCAGCAATGAACTGTCTTCGTCAACCGAGTCAAACCAGCGTTTCCTGTCTTCCCACGGCTATCCAGCCTTCAGTTCTCCTAATGAATACCTTCTTAGGCATAGCACAGTATTGCGAATTTCGGCCGTATCGGCATTCTTCCATTCGTAACTTCAAATTGCCTCCATATCATTTCCACCTTCTTTTGGGCACACATACCTTTAATTTTTATTCCCCGTCCTATTTATACTACCTTACTTATCCTATTTTTAACTACAAAAAAATATGATTATAATAATCTTATCTTTCCCACTAACAACATTTCAATCATTACCTCCCATTAACAAAATTTCTTCGATACCTTTTCACTAACAAAACCTAATTCCTTTTTTCATAGTAACTAATTCTATTCATTATCTCCCACTAACAAATTTCATACCAATGCCCATGAAGAAAAGTTGCAGAGTTGAAGTTGCGAATTGTATGAATGGGAGATCATCAGAAGGTGGCTCCGATGGTAGTGTCGTGGACCCTCAACCGAGGAGTCCACTGGGACCTTGGGATCAAGTTCCCCCGAGTGCTGGAACACTCTTTTTGGATGTCGGCAAAAGCAATTATTTCCGTGTGTATGACGATTTGCAAAAACCCAACGCTATCATGGTTATGCGAATCACCATGTATGCAAAATGGAAATTGTTGCATTTGTCGATATGGAAAAGATGTGTGGGTAACGGAATGGAAGTGTATTGAACTTCGCTTACTTTCTCTCGATACGGGTTTGGAAACTGGGAAAAGAAAGGATTGCGGGATTGATTTTTTGAGTTGTAGTCTGGTTTTGAGTTCAGAAGGGAGTTGAGTGATGACGAGGAGATTGAAAGGCGAAAATAAAGGTGGAGATAAGATTTGGGAAGCACATCAATGGTTAAATTGTGAAATATATGGATTTTTCACTTGTGAAGTGTATGAATTTTTCCGTGAAAAAGAGTGAAAGACGAGGGAAAAAACGCGAAGAAGTTTTGTGGAGGAACCTAGTACCTTGTGGCTTTGTGGACAGGTCAGAAAGTGGATGTTGTAATCTCTAATCCATTTACGTGAAGCAAGAGGAAAAAATGGCTATCACGTATATGGGCGATAATTCTTGGTGTTCGGTTGCACAGTGTAGAGGACTTTTCATTCCGTCGTGCGAAAGTCTCTAGTCCTTAGTGAAGTGCCAAGATATGACAAATTCCGGTGGCTGCTCGTTAAAGTTGGCAATCATCTACCTTGTGGAGTGCAATGAAAGTTGAGCATTGACTTAAATCACGCTAAATATTTGTCCCAGAACCCACTGGGCATAAATGTCAGTACTATGAAATAGTTATTATTCACTGGGAATTAGATTAGCATCCTAACTTGATATATATTGAATATTCAATTGTTGATTGAAATACTGAATTTTAATACACCTAAGCAATATTGAATTTCAAATTATTGGCAAACCATGAAGGTGAAATCAGTTTTCTTCCGACATAAAAACTAAGGAGTGAAGCAATCTACTAAAAACTTTAAATCGCGTTAGTGGCCGCTATTTTCCCTATTTTATTAAACTTTCCTATTATATTTTAACCAGAAGACTTGAACCGTAACTTTTCAGTGCCCTTCCTCCAGTTGCAAAGCGCTCGATATCATCGGAAGGAGTGAGTAGTTTTTTAACTGACTTCCAAAAGAAAGAAGGTTATCAAATCATCGCGTATATTTTTTTTGTTTGTTTTTTTTTTTGTATGTTCACGCATAACTTTTAAACGGAGATAGATAGAACAGTCCTGTTTTTGGCAAATGATACATCTTTCTTGCAGTTAGGTCTCGTTTAAAGGATAAGAAATTTAAGTAACGGTAAAGGACTTTTACTGTTAAAACTAAAAAAAATTCCGACTTTCACCCGGATTTTTCAGCATAACTGATCGACGCGCGTAAGGATTTTGATTGGTGAGGTTTCAAATGAAGGACAACATATTGATCTAAAATGTATCGGAACAGAATTGAAATCCTTCCAAGGACTCTGTAGATATTAACAGTTAAATATGATACATTGATGTCGAGAAATCGAATTTAAATGATATTTCGTGCGAAAAGTGCCAATTACGAGGCACACTGCAAGGATTTGTTAGAGATACCGAGTCCTCTAGTGACGGATGGTAAACATGCTCTGTATCCTTAATTTTATACATAAACGGGACATTTAAGTCCATGATTTCTACTGGAAATAACCAATAAGTTAATTCTAAATGTGGCATAAATATATACAATTCAACAATAGTTGAAGGGAACATTTCAGGATGCATTTCTCTTCCGCATTCATTCTTTGCATACCAATGAGCTTGGTATAGGAGCCTTCTTACATCCTTAGACGTAAAAGTTACATATAGGATTATAAAATTCCCCGAAGAAATAATAAGGATTGAGTGACTGCAAATTATAGTTGACTCGTTACTTTCCAGTTAATATTACATGTACATTACAACATATGCCTGGAAATCTAAAATTAGTGATTTCCATCCTAAAAATCGGCGAGATTCGCAACCTAAAATAAGATACGTTTCCTGCTATAATTGATCATAACTGTACAGATGAAGATGTAAATGCATAGCCGAGTTTTCATTGAACTATGTGGTATGATTTTATTGAAACTTTCATGAAAATTAGGTGCTATAATTAACTGAAAACGAAGGCGATGGGTATCGAATAAACGTGAACGAATGATGCGGTTAAGAAGGATATTTTTAAGTAAATTTCATGAGATTGATTGCGGAGTGAACTTTATGTTTACATATATAAATACATATGTCTATACACATATATGTATACATATATATATATATATATATACATGTATTTATATAGATATATATATATATATATATATATATATATATATATATATATATATATATATATATATATATATATATATATGTATGTATATATATATATATATATATATATATATATATATATATATATATATATATATATATATATATATAACTATATATACATATAGATATGTATAGATATATTTATATATATATATATATATATATGTACATATATATATATATATATATATATATATATATATATATATTGTATATACATATATATATACCTATATATATTGTATATACATATATATATATACACAATATATATATATATATATATATATATATATATATATATATATATATATATATATATATATATATATATATATATATTCAATTGTGTGATAAAGCTCACAATAAAAAATCCAAAGTCGAACTCAAAGGGCAAAACAAGTTGAACGATAAAAAAGCACTTCAGGGTCAGGTCAGAATATAAAAATGGCGACTAGGCAAAGTTCAAAATTCGATAATTTCTCAAAGCTACAATTCATATTGGATTATTATGAAATCTAAAATCAGAGTTAAATTCAATTTCTATGAACACTGCAGATTTTAGCCGTAGTGGTTTTTGCATTGCAGTTAAAAATTATAATTAAATGTATGAAAACATAATACAATGTATTCAAGAAACTGAGTTTTGGATGGTTTGAAATGAAAAAAATTGCCACTAAAAAGGGTGAAATAAAAAACTTTTAGAAAAAAAAAGAAAACCGAGTTTGGAATGCCCTAAAAAGGATGAAATAAATTTTTTGGAAGCGGTGCCAAATGAATTTCCCCATTTCAACATAAATACTTCTAACATCTAGAACATCACAAAAAATGGGGGAAAAAATGATATGGCACCGCTTCCAAAAAATTTATTTCATCCTTTTTAGGGCATTCCGAATTCGTTTTTCTTTTTTTTTCTAATTTATTTTTATTATTCTCTCGACCTGTTTGTCCGTCTGTCCGTTCGTCCGTGTGTCACAGCACTTTTTCTCGCAAACTACATCAGAAAGAAACATCAAATTTTGTTCGTGGTGTAATGCTTTTCTACCTTCAACTCGAACGCGGAACCGACCTCTCATCGGTTCTAGACGTTAAGTCTGAGTAGTGCCAACGGATGGTACCAACAGGTCAACCAATCCGTGCACCGTAATCCATTCACGCGGTGACTGCTTGTCGGCCAGCTAGTTCGGAGAGGATTTCGGTCGCGGGTCTCCGAATGGATTACGCTCAACTACAATATTTCAGTCACCTGAAATTGCCCGTTTTCTAAACGCGTCAACATTCACTCATCCAGAACGAGAAACCTACATTACGTTAGTTCTGGATGGGATCTATCCACAGATCTCAAATCAAAAACGCTACGAAAATCCACAGGCGCGTTACCGATTCACCGACGCGGTACCGAAAAATATACTACTCGAACTTAAACCGAAGAAAACTACTCTAAAGAAATGGCGAAACAAGCAAAGGTACCGCGTACCGCGCGCGACGCGAAACCGACTTCAGCGGATTTGCAGAAACCCTACCCTCGCGACGGCATACTTACCCTACACTCTCTGTTCCCACTGAAAAAGAAGAGTCACTGAAAAGGAAAGTCGTGGTTAAATTAGCAATTCATTCTTAGTTTATTCAATTCTTACATATCATATATTCTTATATATCCTGGGCAATCTATGTTGAATAATGACAATGAGAGGGGACATAAGAGCTGAACAAAATCAAATTATGATATTTACCCTCATATCAAATATTATTTTTACTTAATTTAAAATATATTTATTATGTGTGTATAAGTGTATTTTGAAAAGAAAAACAAACAGAAAAATGAAAATATTGTATATATATGCGAAAAGCTAATATCAAAAGAACTGTCTTTTCTTTACTTATTTTATTGTACATGATATCCCAGTATATAATTCATTGATTTTTTTGTTCCATATTTTTTTTATTTTTCTCATTAAATAAACCTTAAAAATTCAATAAAAAAATAAGAAACATGGCAAACAATTTTCATTTAAAAGACGGCGATATTATGTAAATATAGTTCTTTTCTTTATGAGGAAGACAGCCGAATGCAAAAGAAGTGCGTTTTGATTAATGTCTGAACATGGAAACATTATACATAAGTCATTCGCGGTAATTAAAAAGATTTAAAAATATATCCTAATATTATCAGAAAAAAACACAGAGAACTTCCCCAAACATGTTGTGAATAAGGTTATACCGATATTATTTACAAAATAAGAAAAAAAACTATATGGATACGATTCCGGGATAAATAAGAGGTAAAATAGCTAAAGTAAATATAAGTGAAGTAGAGATCGTGCAGTAAAGAAATGAAATCAGGGGCGGCAACTTGTGGAAATTAGTTTTCTGATTATCTTCATAACAGCTAACATCTAGCATCTAATATTATAGTTAGCACTTTTTATTCTCATTTCTTCGAAACTTTTTGCATATCATATCGTTTGTTTAGCGACTAAGTTCAACGAGATATTGCAATCAACTAATCAAATTAAGCTATGTACTAACAACGTAAGTTAAAAAGTGGAAAATAATGCAGAAACATCAGCTTCCTAGTTTAAGCTATACACAAGGATTTATCTTCAAAGATGAACCCAAAAATCTAATAACTTAAGGAGAGAGTATCAGTTGCAGATTTGCGATTTGAATTTTGTTCTTTCTTTCGAGTAAGCTAACATGGGTTTATGTGTGTGTAAAACATATGATAAATCGTTTTGATTTAACAGATACGATATGGAAAACGAATGAACAAAGCAAAAATGGTTTTGAACTGTTGAATACTCCGTTGGGCTTGGAAAGTCATTTTATTAGCTGTTTTATCTCTATCGGCAATCAATTCATGAATATAAATCTCCCAACATTTGCGATTCGATATAAAATCTCTCGACTTTCACTAGACTAAAATGCGTTACTGAAGCTCAGTATTTAAAATATATTTTTTTCGAAGAAACCGTGAAAAGCTAGGACTCAAAATACGGACGAAACAAATGATTTAAATCAGTAACATGAAAATCACTCAAAGGAAACAGCGTTAAAGCAAATAATATTTTTGTAGTAGTGAGTTGAATACTATTTACGCCCTGAGCGTGAGACCTCCTGGCGCGCAGAACTTCTGGACTATCTAACAAACGCCTCTTCTATCGGACTAAGAACCAAGCTTGGAACCATTTGACACATTACGTTGGGCTAGGCCTCGTTGAACAAATAAATCAATGGCATTGTTTAATATTATCGTATTCTGTGTTCCTATCTTTCAGGGATACCTTGTTCCTGAATATAAGCTAAACTTTCTGAGACTGACACACCAATGTCTTGATTCGATTGAAAACAAAATAGGTTCGAATGTCCTACATATGACAATAAATACAAAGTTAATTTGAATCCGAAGTAAATTATACGAAAATAACGTTCAAAGTTGGGATACATTAAAGAAAATTATGGTGTCATATAAATATTGAAATTGCGAAAGAAAAGTATTGTATGGGTTGTTGAACACTATAAAGACTACTTTTGTGTCTATTACTTTTTCTCAGAAAACTTAAATTGTGCGGAAAACCGGGATTTATCAATAGTGAAATGTATCTGTCTATAATATGATTTTTGATATTTTACTTATTGTGAAAACTAGAAAAATTAGTGCTTACGTTGTGTATTTTAAATGGTATAATTTCCGATATCTCATTGAATATATTCAGTTATCATTTTTTTTAAGACATTCATTCATTTATTCTAACATTTAATTGTTTCATTTAAGTTTAGTATTTTTTTTCTGAATTTAGTACTCGATTCACTAATCATTGAGATTTTTAGTTTATTTAGTTTATGTTCAAGTTATGTTAGCTTGACGTTTTCTTCATATGAAGCTTGTTTACGTTTGAAGTGTTGATTTTTAATTTTACTTCTTATAATTATTCCAAGAAAGCTCATTCAATTATCGCATATCAGTTGTCATTTGAAATCATTGATTAAAGTTTTAAAAGATTTCATTGGATTTAAAGAATAGTGTTTAGTTGACATTCATGTTATACCATCTTTTGACATGCCCCCGATTTTCATCTAATAATACATGTTTAAAAATTATATCAAGAAAATCGAACAGTTTTAGTCCGGTTAATACATTTTTGTCTTTTATAATTTGTTAGTAATTTATTTTGGTTTTTTTTTTTCATAAATTCCTAATCATTGTAAAATTCATGGAATCTGTGGCATGGTTGACGACAAAGGCACGCACCTGTCTCTAGGATCCTACCACGTTGTCTCCTTGTTATTGTGGTTAATGTAGTAGACTTTGCCGTCGTAATCGCGGGCAATATCCCAACCGGCTGGCAATGGAAAGTCACCAGTTTGATGATGTTGTCCTTTTTGACATTTTTCTAGGCACTCGGTTCGTCGCCGTGTTTGCTTGCTTGCTTGTGTCCCTTGCACGATGTCAGCGATGGAAGTAATCCGAAAATAGTTTGATGGCAATGGCTGCTGGTGCTGGTGTTGCGTTGGGCTAACATAAAGTTACACAATCCACTCGAGATTTTCCCTGATTCGCTTCTCCTTGCGACTACAGGCACTGTTTTCCACGTTCCACCACGCTCACCCTTTTCTTTGGTCTTTCAAGTCTCTCCAGTCAAGTCCTCAATCGCGCGTTCCTACAATTATTTATGCATTTTCTACGCCGCGTTCCCAATTCTCTGTTTCATCAAATTTATTTTGAATTTTTATTTCTCAGATGGAATTTTTATTTTCAAATTTATTTAGCGCGCGGCAGCAACGAGGAGAGAGCGGCGGCCGTATTTCGAATTGGACGACGGCGGCGGCGGCTGTAGGGCACATGATTGTGAGTCAATTCTAACTTTCTTTTTAGTTATTAACTAAACTAACCTCTTTCCTAATGTTCTGCTCCGGTGAATGTCACTGCCTCACGAATAACGTTTTCCAAAAACTCTTTACGCACACCACGCGTTTCTTCATAGATTAAACCGGGAATACGTTTCACTCCACCACGTCGCGCCAAACGACGTATAGCTGGTTTTGTAATACCTTCGATATTCTCATGAAGAACTTTACGATGACGTTTCGCGCCTCCATGTGGCTGTCAAAATTTCCGGTTGTCACCTCGGACAAAACATATGTGCGTGGAATGGCACTTCATATGGCGGAAATGTGCTTCTTCAGATGTCGCCAGTGGCATAGTTTTCTCGATGGCCACGGTGGAGGGGCATTTCCAGATGGCTATGTCTCGAAATGTGCCGGGGTTGGATTAATTCTATATTCCGAATATTTATATCCACGGATCTAAATATTTGGACAGAAAAAAAAATATTTTCTGCACAACGATATCCGCACAACAGATGAAGTCCGCTGGCACTTCGAGGACATATCCATCTGGCAGGTTACAAGGGTTCGGGATCGGAATCACTTCGATTCCTGGGCGTAGTCGTCACATTACACATTCCCCCCCCCAAAATCGAAGTAATTACGATCCCGTCTCCTTTGTAAAAGGTCTTGGTTAGGGACGTGGCGGGTCGAAGATCCGTTTCGAAGGATAGGCTACAACCCTGTTCGTGAAGACTCGACAGTGACTATATAGTAGGAAGTCAGGTGTTATTCGGAGGCCTTCGTCTAGGCAGAGATTTGGGATAAGCCAAGGTTTCTCGTGGGAATTAGTTGCACTTCATCGTCTAAGGTCTTTTGCGTGGTAAATTCCCAGGGTCTTACCAGTCATGTCCGCGATGAGGTACCGGGTGGGGCTTATGACTTGCATGACTCGACACTTCACGAATTTCTTGTCTAGTTTGGCATTGTAATGGCGGGTGGCATCGCTCTGTCGGAAGTTTCGACGATATATTTCGTCGCCGGCCTTAAAGCCAGAAGGATGAGATCGCAAGTTGTACCGCTCCTCTCCCATCCGTCTACTTTCTTCAATCTTCTCCCGCAGTTGATCTCGCAGAAGTTGGAGCTTTTCGTGCGGTTCTAGAACCACGATTGGGTCCTCTAGCGATTTCAGCTGCCGCAATAGCCGGTAAGCGCTCCCATGACCGATCATGTACTGGCCGAACACTGCAAAATACGGCGAAATGCCGGTCGTGGCGTGGTACGACGAGCGCAGCGCACTAGTGATGGCGGACAATTTGCGATCCCAGTCCCTCTGATTCGGGTGGACATAGGCGCGAATGGCCGCTATGAGCGTACGATTCAGTCGTTCGGATGCGTTGGCTTGTGGTGAATAGACGGCAGTTCGTTGGTGGATGATGCCGTATTTGGACATTAGGTCTCGGAACTTGCTGGAGGTGAACTGGACCCCATTGTCGGAGACAAGTTTCTCCGGAACTCCAAACATGTGAAAGACTCGGTTCTCCAAAAAGCTGGTTATTGGTCCAGTGTGCATGTTACGTAGTGGCTCTATGATAGGGAATTTGGAGAGCTGGTCCAGGACCACGACAGCTCCCGTGTGACCAGAAGCAGATCGAGGGTAAGGACCGATAAGATCAATGTACAAGCGCTGGAACACGCGTTCGGGGACCTCAACCTTACCCATGGGTGGCCGAAGGATGGTGTTGGGCGCTTTAGTGCACTTGCATAGCTCACAAGAGGCTACGTACGCTTTTATCTGTTGGGCCATCTTAGGCCAAAAGAAACAGGTTTTCAACCGCCTAAGTGTACGACCGTATCCGCCGTGCGCACTTGATGGGTGGTCATGAGCCCGTCTGATAAGATCAGTGGTTAATTCTTCGGGCACCCACAACTTCCACTGTTCTTCTTCTTGTATGGGGTCTCCGGATGCGTGTCCCATCCGCTTATAAATAAATCCATCCGTCAACCGCAGTTCAGGAAGCTGGGACAGTTGATTCTGGATAGTGTGAATCAGTTGGGTGTAGCTGGCTGGCTTGAAGGCAGGATGGTCCAAATCGATCAATTGGGGGCTGTCGTCCTCTTGGACCAACTCGGCTCCTTCAGGGGCGAACATTCTGGATAGGGTGTCGGGGACTACATGCTGGCTTCCTTTTCGGTGGCGAATTGTGAAGTCAAATGCCTGTAGTTTCAGTGCCCACCTGGCCAATCGGCCGTTGAGATCAGTCTGGCTCATTAACCATTTCAGAGAAGCGTGATCCGTAACGATTTCAAAGGTGTGTCCCTCCACATAGGCTCGGAAGCGTTTCACTGCCAACACCGCGGCTAAACATTCTTGCTCGGAGACCGTGTAATTTCGCTGGGCTGGGTTCAGCTTGTGAGACATGAAGGCTATAGGTCTCTCCTCGCCGTCTTGTGCAACCTGGACTAAGACTGCTCCCACCCCATGTTGACTCGCGTCACAATGGATTGAGAACGGTTTGTCAAAGTCCGGGCTGTGCAGTACGGGGGCCGTAGTCAGACTCTTCTTTAGCTCTTCAAAGGCTCGCAAGCTGGGCTCTTCCCAGACGAATTTACGTCCCTTACGCAGCATGTCGGTCAAAGGAGTGGTAATGGTGGCATAGTCACGTACAAAACGCTGGTACCATCCGCATAACCCTAAGAATCGGCGTAACTGTTTGGTGGTATTGGGTAGTGGAAAAACGTCAATCGCTTGAGTCTTTTCCGGATCGGTCTTGATATGCCCATGCCCAATGATGTGACCTAAATACTTCACCTCCGTCATCACGAACTGGCTCTTCCTTATGTTGATGGTTAATCTTGCCCTCCGGATGTGTAGAGCCACCTCCTGAAGCAGGTCGATGTGTTCGTCAAAGGTCTCGGTTATAAGCAACAGATCGTCCAAGTAAACGAAAACTTGGTGCCGCAAATGAGGTGGTATCACCTTGTCCATAAGGCGCGTCATTGTTTGAGGGGCATTACACAATCCGAATGGCATGGTCACGAATTGATATAAGGGCCGGCCTGGGACTGTGAAGGCTGTTTTCTCCTTTGAACCGGGGTCTAAAGGAATTTGCCAGAAGGCGTCCTTGAGGTCTAAGCTCGTGATGAAATGGGCTTTAGGCAATCGACTCAAAATGCCTTCGATCAACGGTAGAGGATATGCGTCCTTGACTGTGACGGCGTTCAAGCGTCTGGCATCTAAGCATAACCGGACCTTGTTCGGCTTGACCACTAAGGTGACTGGGGAAGCCCACGCGCTCTGTGATTCTTCGATTACGCCTAATGCTAGCATTCGATCCACTTCGGCATATAACGATTTTTCCTTCGCCGGAGATATGGCGAAATGTCTCTGTTTTATGGGTTTAGCATCCCCCACATCTATAGTGTGGAACACCAGGGCAGTCCGCCCGAGACCTTCCTTCTCGTGCGAGGGAAAAGCCGATATAGCCGAGTCGAGACGCAGTTGCTGAGTTACATCCAGTGTATGCCGTAATAAGTTAGTGGGTTGAGATTGGTCAGGAACGGTGGTGACGGACTCCAGGGTCGAACTGGAAAATAGTGCCGGGGCCAAGTTAAATTTTCGAACGAAATCCACTCCTAAATAAAGATTCTGGGTTAACTGAGGTATGATGAAAAATTCCATAGGTTTAGTTACCCCTTTAAAGGTGACATCCGTCATAATTTTTCCCACTACAGAGTGACGAGTTCCGTCCGCCGTGCTTAACCAGGAGGTGAAATGACGGATTTGGTCCGCGTGCTTTGCCAGTACCTCCCCTGCAAACTCGGCCGATATGCAATTCACACTGGCTCCCGTATCGACTAAGCCTGATACTCGTTTTTGCAGGAGGTGTACTGACGCATATGGCCGAACATCATCCCTCAATAATTCGTCTAAGTATATGTCCTTCAACCTTTTTCTCGACTGCCTGACTTTTCTCCAGAAGCTCCGCATCCGACGCGTGGCTCGCTTGCTTCGCGGTGGGACAGTTGTGGCCAATTCCTCATGGAAGATGCGCTGTCGAGTAGCCAAATAATTCCGCAACCTGACATGAAAAGGTTTTACATGCCAAGGAGCCTTCGTCTCGCTATCATTTCCCTGCGCATTGGCCTCGGCGAAGGACGGCGTCGGTTGTGGAACTTCGGGAGAACTGTGTTTAGCGGTGCGAGTCAGCAGAGTTGGAGTCATGTTGGGAGCTGGGTCATAGCTGGTGATGGGGTCTGGATTGGTTCGTCCGGGGTCTAGGAGTGCCGACGGGTGGTCGCGGCACTCGGTGGCAAGTTTTTTCGCCCTTTGCAATTTGCACAGTCAGGTGCGTATGTGTCGGCCTTCCCGCAGCGGTAGCAGAAAAGCGTCGGCTCCGCTGGACATGCATAGAACCGATGTCCCGGTTGTCGGCAGTTCCAACAGACCGTCGGGCTTGTAAGTGCTTCAAGGGAGGGTCGATCAATCAATGCGGGGTCCTCAAGCTCCGGTGGTGCTCCGCTCCTCGGTACTGGTACTGGATCAGCAAGCAGGTGGTCTGCTGCCATCAACTCCGCGGTGTGATGATTTCGGGGATTTGGTCCCGTTATGCGAGGTTGTGGGCGGAAGGTACCTCGTCGCTCATCCAAGTGTTCTTGTCTACGCGCATGGAGGCGCAATCCCTGTATGGTGTTGATGGGAAAATGTAGCAGGCTGTTCTGGAGATCCCAGCGCATGTTCTCTCTGATAATTTCTACTAATTCGTCCTCGGGCATGGTATTTCGCAGGCGAGTGCTCAATCTCACTATACTTGTGTAGTACTGGTCGAACGGTTCGTGAGCGCCTTGTTTCCGTTTCTTTATTTGCTCTCTTAGCTCTCTCTCAGTGAAGCCATCCTCAAATCGATTGCGGAAGGCTGCACTGAAAGAGTGCCAAGTGGGACGTGGCGTTGACTCTTTAAAGCTCCAGTACCAGTCGGCAGCGTCGCCGCTGAACAAAAGATGGGCATGCCGGAGGAAGGCCGAGGAATCACCTCCCAGGGTGCTGGACACCAACGCCTGAATCCGGAAAAGGAACCGGTCCGCCGATATCATATCGTTGAACCCTGTAAAGTTCAGGCGCCAACTCTCCATGATACGAGGCGTCGGGTCTCGAAAAGGTGCCAATGCGTTCCCGGGGGGAACCACATCCTCGATTGACCTGTTGTACTGAACTGCCTCGGGGGCTGGAGGTACCAACGGAGGTCCGGTACTGTGTCGCGGTCTGTATTCGGGAGCTCTGGGATCCATTCCCGAGTTCCTTGGGGGTGGGACCCATTGCTCGGATTGTCGGGAGGGGGGCATCGCCACACTGGGATTTGGCTCCCAGCCAAGCGGAGTTCTCACGCGGCTGGGGGGTTGGCTCAACGGGAGATTCTGGATCTTTCCCTCCAGGTTGCCAATCCTCTCCGACATATCCCTCATCAACGCCACGAGGGTGTCAATGGAGTGGGCGGAAGGCATGGTTGTCACCTCGGACACGACACTTGCAGCCGGAACTTCACCGCCTACTGCTCCTTGCAGGTCTAAGAGTGGTTGTGACGATTCGGCTTCTGGAGCTCCTTTCGCCACTGCTCCACGCGTTGGTAGGGGCGTTCCGAGGGGGGCGTCTAGGGCAGACCGATCTATGGGTCGCCGGCATAAGGGACACAGCTCTGACGTGAGGAGGAGCTGTTGTACACAGGCACGATGGAATAAATGTCCACAATCCAATCGCACGCTGTGTACGCCCTCCACTACGTCTTCGAAGCAGATCCCGCAGTTAGCTGGTTGGATCGTTTTGGATCTGGTCCAACGCTTGTCTGGGGTCCGCTTCGTTGCCATCTTTGATTTTTGCTGGTTTTGGGTGGGTGCTATGTCTTAGTGACGAAAAAAAAAGAAAAAATGTAATTATATAATATGACTAAAGGCTTAAAAATACTTTAGTGGCCGATAGTGGCGAGCTATTTACGTAAAAAAATGAGAAAAAAAAATTTAATTAGTATATACTTTCCTTTCCAGTGGTCGACTCCTTCAACGGGAAAAGAGAGTGCGTGGTAATCTGCCGAAGAAAGGGTGCTTTTGGTCGATTTACGAAATTTAACCCCATACCCTCATACATTACAAAAAAAAACCGTCTCTAAACTACGTTAAAGTGACTCGACGAGACAAGTGGTAGAGCTACCGTAACGACTTTGTACGCGGTCAAAATTCCCGACGCGTGGAAGCATTCCGGGCTTCGCAACTCCAGCATACGCCATCGAACGTTGAACCGATACCACTCGTCTAACACGCATAAGAAATAGTTAGAATCCTTCCGCGACATAAAGGCAAGGTAGCCTTCTATTTTCTTGAGAGTCCATGCTGATAGGTAAACCCATCAGACTGGCAGTTCCATCAAGAAAATATAAGGTCCTTACAGGGGTTAACCTGGGACAACACATCGGAAGGATTCTGTCGCGAAAGCAAAATCAAACAAAGGAGAGCGGAAGCTACAACTCACGTGAAGCGACTTCTAGTGTGTATCACACAATTCCACTGCTCCTGATAGTGGGACTCGAGTACCAAAGTACCTTACATCCTCCGTAAAGGACCAACTCGTCAGAAGACGCGAAGTTCTTTTCCCCTTAGGATGTTTTGGGCCCCACGTTGGGCGCCATTTGTAATGCTTTTCTACCTTCAACTCGAACGCGGAACCGACCTCTCATCGGTTCTAGACGTTAAGTCTGAGTAGTGCCAACGGATGGTACCAACAGGTCAACCAATCCGTGCACCGTAATCCATTCACGCGGTGACTGCTTGTCGGCCAGCTAGTTCGGAGAGGATTTCGGTCGCGGGTCTCCGAATGGATTACGCTCAACTACAATATTTCAGTCACCTGAAATTGCCCGTTTTCTAAACGCGTCAACATTCACTCATCCAGAACGAGAAACCTACATTACGTTAGTTCTGGATGGGATCTATCCACAGATCTCAAATCAAAAACGCTACGAAAATCCACAGGCGCGTTACCGATTCACCGACGCGGTACCGAAAAATATACTACTCGAACTTAAACCGAAGAAAACTACTCTAAAGAAATGGCGAAACAAGCAAAGGTACCGCGTACCGCGCGCGACGCGAAACCGACTTCAGCGGATTTGCAGAAACCCTACCCTCGCGACGGCATACTTACCCTACACTCTCTGTTCCCACTGAAAAAGAAGAGTCACTGAAAAGGAAAGTCGTGGTTAAATTAGCAATTCATTCTTAGTTTATTCAATTCTTACATATCATATATTCTTATATATCCTGGGCAATCTATGTTGAATAATGACAATGAGAGGGGACATAAGAGCTGAACAAAATCAAATTATGATATTTACCCTCATATCAAATATTATTTTTACTTAATTTAAAATATATTTATTATGTGTGTATAAGTGTATTTTGAAAAGAAAAACAAACAGAAAAATGAAAATATTGTATATATATGCGAAAAGCTAATATCAAAAGAACTGTCTTTTCTTTACTTATTTTATTGTACATGATATCCCAGTATATAATTCATTGATTTTTTTGTTCCATATTTTTTTTATTTTTCTCATTAAATAAACCTTAAAAATTCAATAAAAAAATAAGAAACATGGCAAACAATTTTCATTTAAAAGACGGCGATATTATGTAAATATAGTTCTTTTCTTTATGAGGAAGACAGCCGAATGCAAAAGAAGTGCGTTTTGATTAATGTCTGAACATGGAAACATTATACATAAGTCATTCGCGGTAATTAAAAAGATTTAAAAATATATCCTAATATTATCAGAAAAAAACACAGAGAACTTCCCCAAACATGTTGTGAATAAGGTTATACCGATATTATTTACAAAATAAGAAAAAAAACTATATGGATACGATTCCGGGATAAATAAGAGGTAAAATAGCTAAAGTAAATATAAGTGAAGTAGAGATCGTGCAGTAAAGAAATGAAATCAGGGGCGGCAACTTGTGGAAATTAGTTTTCTGATTATCTTCATAACAGCTAACATCTAGCATCTAATATTATAGTTAGCACTTTTTATTCTCATTTCTTCGAAACTTTTTGCATATCATATCGTTTGTTTAGCGACTAAGTTCAACGAGATATTGCAATCAACTAATCAAATTAAGCTATGTACTAACAACGTAAGTTAAAAAGTGGAAAATAATGCAGAAACATCAGCTTCCTAGTTTAAGCTATACACAAGGATTTATCTTCAAAGATGAACCCAAAAATCTAATAACTTAAGGAGAGAGTATCAGTTGCAGATTTGCGATTTGAATTTTGTTCTTTCTTTCGAGTAAGCTAACATGGGTTTATGTGTGTGTAAAACATATGATAAATCGTTTTGATTTAACAGATACGATATGGAAAACGAATGAACAAAGCAAAAATGGTTTTGAACTGTTGAATACTCCGTTGGGCTTGGAAAGTCATTTTATTAGCTGTTTTATCTCTATCGGCAATCAATTCATGAATATAAATCTCCCAACATTTGCGATTCGATATAAAATCTCTCGACTTTCACTAGACTAAAATGCGTTACTGAAGCTCAGTATTTAAAATATATTTTTTTCGAAGAAACCGTGAAAAGCTAGGACTCAAAATACGGACGAAACAAATGATTTAAATCAGTAACATGAAAATCACTCAAAGGAAACAGCGTTAAAGCAAATAATATTTTTGTAGTAGTGAGTTGAATACTATTTACGCCCTGAGCGTGAGACCTCCTGGCGCGCAGAACTTCTGGACTATCTAACAAACGCCTCTTCTATCGGACTAAGAACCAAGCTTGGAACCATTTGACACATTACGTTGGGCTAGGCCTCGTTGAACAAATAAATCAATGGCATTGTTTAATATTATCGTATTCTGTGTTCCTATCTTTCAGGGATACCTTGTTCCTGAATATAAGCTAAACTTTCTGAGACTGACACACCAATGTCTTGATTCGATTGAAAACAAAATAGGTTCGAATGTCCTACATATGACAATAAATACAAAGTTAATTTGAATCCGAAGTAAATTATACGAAAATAACGTTCAAAGTTGGGATACATTAAAGAAAATTATGGTGTCATATAAATATTGAAATTGCGAAAGAAAAGTATTGTATGGGTTGTTGAACACTATAAAGACTACTTTTGTGTCTATTACTTTTTCTCAGAAAACTTAAATTGTGCGGAAAACCGGGATTTATCAATAGTGAAATGTATCTGTCTATAATATGATTTTTGATATTTTACTTATTGTGAAAACTAGAAAAATTAGTGCTTACGTTGTGTATTTTAAATGGTATAATTTCCGATATCTCATTGAATATATTCAGTTATCATTTTTTTTAAGACATTCATTCATTTATTCTAACATTTAATTGTTTCATTTAAGTTTAGTATTTTTTTTCTGAATTTAGTACTCGATTCACTAATCATTGAGATTTTTAGTTTATTTAGTTTATGTTCAAGTTATGTTAGCTTGACGTTTTCTTCATATGAAGCTTGTTTACGTTTGAAGTGTTGATTTTTAATTTTACTTCTTATAATTATTCCAAGAAAGCTCATTCAATTATCGCATATCAGTTGTCATTTGAAATCATTGATTAAAGTTTTAAAAGATTTCATTGGATTTAAAGAATAGTGTTTAGTTGACATTCATGTTATACCATCTTTTGACATGCCCCCGATTTTCATCTAATAATACATGTTTAAAAATTATATCAAGAAAATCGAACAGTTTTAGTCCGGTTAATACATTTTTGTCTTTTATAATTTGTTAGTAATTTATTTTGGTTTTTTTTTTTCATAAATTCCTAATCATTGTAAAATTCATGGAATCTGTGGCATGGTTGACGACAAAGGCACGCACCTGTCTCTAGGATCCTACCACGTTGTCTCCTTGTTATTGTGGTTAATGTAGTAGACTTTGCCGTCGTAATCGCGGGCAATATCCCAACCGGCTGGCAATGGAAAGTCACCAGTTTGATGATGTTGTCCTTTTTGACATTTTTCTAGGCACTCGGTTCGTCGCCGTGTTTGCTTGCTTGCTTGTGTCCCTTGCACGATGTCAGCGATGGAAGTAATCCGAAAATAGTTTGATGGCAATGGCTGCTGGTGCTGGTGTTGCGTTGGGCTAACATAAAGTTACACAATCCACTCGAGATTTTCCCTGATTCGCTTCTCCTTGCGACTACAGGCACTGTTTTCCACGTTCCACCACGCTCACCCTTTTCTTTGGTCTTTCAAGTCTCTCCAGTCAAGTCCTCAATCGCGCGTTCCTACAATTATTTATGCATTTTCTACGCCGCGTTCCCAATTCTCTGTTTCATCAAATTTATTTTGAATTTTTATTTCTCAGATGGAATTTTTATTTTCAAATTTATTTAGCGCGCGGCAGCAACGAGGAGAGAGCGGCGGCCGTATTTCGAATTGGACGACGGCGGCGGCGGCTGTAGGGCACATGATTGTGAGTCAATTCTAACTTTCTTTTTAGTTATTAACTAAACTAACCTCTTTCCTAATGTTCTGCTCCGGTGAATGTCACTGCCTCACGAATAACGTTTTCCAAAAACTCTTTACGCACACCACGCGTTTCTTCATAGATTAAACCGGGAATACGTTTCACTCCACCACGTCGCGCCAAACGACGTATAGCTGGTTTTGTAATACCTTCGATATTCTCATGAAGAACTTTACGATGACGTTTCGCGCCTCCATGTGGCTGTCAAAATTTCCGGTTGTCACCTCGGACAAAACATATGTGCGTGGAATGGCACTTCATATGGCGGAAATGTGCTTCTTCAGATGTCGCCAGTGGCATAGTTTTCTCGATGGCCACGGTGGAGGGGCATTTCCAGATGGCTATGTCTCGAAATGTGCCGGGGTTGGATTAATTCTATATTCCGAATATTTATATCCACGGATCTAAATATTTGGACAGAAAAAAAAATATTTTCTGCACAACGATATCCGCACAACAGATGAAGTCCGCTGGCACTTCGAGGACATATCCATCTGGCAGGTTACAAGGGTTCGGGATCGGAATCACTTCGATTCCTGGGCGTAGTCGTCACATTACAGTGGGTGTAAAGTGGTGCTCTCTTTAAAGTTCAGCTACAAAAATATTTTATAAGGTATTTAAGGGGGGTCTCCCCATGTAGGGGAGTGGCCCCCAAAAAAAATTTCAATGAAGCTAGTCGATATGGGTATCAAATGAAAGGTCTTAGTGATAACTTTTCAAAAAATGTCTTAAACTGACATTTTTTCCTTCAGGGGGCGCACACGAAGGGGAAATAAACGAAAAATTTGTATTCCTTCTCCACGCGATTGGACACCTGTGATCCGAAAAACCTGAAAATAATTATGAAGGTAGGTATTTATGAGTACAACAACAAGAAATACCTTAGAAGTCGAAATTCGCTCAACTTTGTTAATAATAGTATGATCCTCGAATTTCATATTTTCCGCAATAAAATCGTATGGATACTCTTAAACTCAATAAAATACGATGTTTAAGTAGTTTTGCAAAAGGTCCTCATATTTTCTGAGTTTGATGAAAATCAACTGATACACACAGAAATTATAGACATTTGAAATTTCTCCAAGTACAACAACAATAACACGTGATTTTGGTATTTTATGGACTTTCCATCGAATCAGACACTGCAGTTTTGATTGAATCTTCTTAAAATTTTCAAATATAATCAATAAAATATTTTTTTGGCAATTTTTGATTTGAGTGCTTGTTGTTATTTTTCAACAAAATGGCGATCATTTAAAATGGAGGAACAATGGATTTTTTTTTTTAAAACGTGCATATCTGATTGACATGTTTCTTGACTTATTTCGTTGCTGGTGACTGCATTTCGGAGAAGTTGGGTTCAAAACCCTTTTGACATGAGCGTAGGTCTACCTTCCTAACTTGTTGATTCTGTATTCGCCAAGTTTGATATTTTGTGCATTTGAGGTGCTTTTCCTCAGCTGCGTCATGTGCTTTGCTTTATTCTCATTGATTTGTAGCCCTACTAGTTTTGTTCCGCTGTCAAGTTTCAGAAAAAGTTCTTTGGCAGCTGTTAACGACCGTAACAAAATATTTAACATATGTTATCCACATATGCTACCATTTGGCTCGATTTGTATAATAACACACCTCTTGTATTAACAGGTAGTTTTCTGATGACATATTCCAGAGCCAAATTGAATAGCAATGGGGCCAGCCCATCTCCCTGTTACATAATAATTTTAAATAATCGTACAATTTTGAACGTGTACTGTACTAGGTATATTAGTAGGTATATATTCGCTTATTTTGGTATGAAATGATTTAAACATATATTCATCTGAGTCACAGCTAAATTATTTTAACGTTTAGAAATTCTCAGAACAAATCTTTTAGTTCGTCCACAGATAATTGTATCAAAATGAAATTATCTATAACTGTCCAAATGACTGTCATTTATTGGTCAGTTTAAGGGTCGGAGTATAGCGTTGCTCTTATCCCTAAGACACAAACACGACGTTATTACAACCTAATACGCCAATCCTAAGTGTTGTTCGCAGAACCATCGTTGATCTTATTGGTAATTACACCATCATCGTTGCCTTAAGGATATATGAAAGTGCAGCAAATCAGAAAGTTGAAGAAGTACTCGACGCTGTACAGCACTAAGTGCTAGCGCTTGGACGATGCTTCATTAAATTGTACCTTGCAGACCAGACGAGATTGTTTTGCCCTTGATCTCTTATCCCAAAGTCAATGAAGTTGTTAATCTACCGCCATCATTTCATTTTTGCGCATTTCAACGATAAAAGTAATTCATCTGCAGACAACATGGCGATTTTATGCAGCACTTGAATAGTCGGCTGCATGCCTTCTACGAGAACGAGGATGATGGCTCCGCGGGCTGTGGCCGCGCTGAAGCCGTTTTCGATTATTACGTTGCTAACGACCATCACGATCGCTGTTTTTATGCTGGCCGTTGTAGTTGTTGTCCTTTTAATGATCGCGAACGGCTATGTAATTTTTTCTAAACGTTATTACACAGTAAATTATCTCTTGGACACGGCTCTTCGGGGATATGGATCATTGCGGTGCGCCAATGCCGTTTATTTCTGATGAAGCAGTTACAGGCAATCAGTGATCCCATATTTTGCAGATGCGAAACCACTAACTCGTGAAATCGTGGCGCGCTATGGTTTGAGGAAAATGTAGCGATAAAAAGGAAAATTGATGCAATTTTTTGAAAAAGAATAATCTTGCTTTAAGTAGGATATTCTTGGTAATTTCAAAAACATTATAGGTCTTTCAAGCATTTCAAGTTATTTAAACGAATTATATACAATATTTTAGTTCCTAAATTTGAATTATGAAATATTTAGAGCTCACATTCTTACTACTTGAATTTAAATATTCGCTTTGAGCGTATGGCGTTCTGTTTGTTTTCAGTTTGACAGAGTGACAAAGGTGCTCCTACCGTCACAATAATAAACGCAAATTACCCGAAAATAGTTAACAACAGTATAATTTCTCATTTTTCGGTAGCTTGGCATTTGCCGTGTTCAATGTCATAATACTAGTGATTTTCGTTTATCACGAATGCTTGAATGTAGCGAATAATATGCTGAACAGGTGAATTTATCATATTCTTAGTATACCTAGTCAACTTCACCCCAACCTTAAGAATTGCTTAATTACTAGTTTTATGGGCTACGAAACATTTCTCAATCATTTATTATCCAAACAAACCATGGAGGATATTACTGAGAGAATTTTGTGAATACATTTCATACGAAACATGCGTAATAATACGAATGTGTGCCTCCATGTCACAAATTCCAATTCATGAGGTAAGTGGGAGAAAATAAATACTTAAGAAAGAAATTATCTGTGATATGCCTTAAGAAGTTTGGAATAATTAGCGGCATAAGTTACATGAAATTTATTATTTCAAGAAAACATTTGTCATAATATCTTGTTTGTTTCGGTACTCGACACCATGAATAGTCTCATATTTTTTGAACTGGAAATGAGTATGAAACTAAATATAAAATAAATTTGTAAGGAACTATTTAAGAGTAACAAAATTCAGATTTCGGGATTTCAGACAAAATCTTTACCAATCGTGATTAACTCAGCTTCAAAAACTCTCATTTCACGAACACGAGTTTGGAGATGAAGTATAAAATGAACAATTGTTCGTAGAGCTATCGATTAGTTAAATACGAGTAACACACTAAAAACGATATGCTTGATCTATTGACATTGTTCTATTTCATTTGAAATTTCAAAATTACTATCGTCAAAATGAGTGATTTTCATGCAACATTTCTTAAGTAAACAATCCCCGAGACATTATTAATAGGATTTGGAAGAAGTCACTTACGTAGTTGGGTATTTTGGGAAGAAAATGCATTGAAAAGCTCGGCCTGAGTATCAGTATCTGTTTCAGCAGAATAATGCAACAGATTCAAAAACATTTATATAGTGTGTACTCTAGCATTTGCTTAACAGCGAGACTTGACCCACATATAAATTGGGTTCCTAAAACCAATGTGGTTATCCCGAATAATTTGACGGCACTAGTTTTAATTCATCGGGAAAATATTTTGGATAGCAAGATTTTTAAGCCACAAATACCAATACCATATTTAGGGCTTTGTAAACATATTTTACAAAGACGTAACCGTTTCGTGTCCTGTCAGTCCATAAGTCCATGCGTTATAGCAAGTTTCCTCAGGAACTGTAGTAGCTATATGACTCAAGCTTTGTGGAAAGGTTAGAAGTGGTGGTCTTTCAGAAGTTTACATCTCTTCAAACATTTCAAAAATTGTTTAAGGAAGGTCGAAAGGATGCCAAATAAGGCATCAAATGAAAGCATCTTAAAATTTCACTGTCACGTATGTGGACGAATATAGGATCCTAAGGTTCAGAATATTTCATGGAAATCAAATCATAATCAAATGAGTTATAGCCATTTCAAAAGTATGGAATTACAACAAACATAACACGTGTTGATGGTTGATATATATTTAAAATCGACCTAGGCAATCATATTTTCGTCGGATTTTCATGGAAATTTAAAAAATGGTGTTTAATTTGAATATGTTCAATTAGCCGAGCATTTAAATTGGAACAAAATGACGACTATAATGTGTTTATGAAAGGGATTCTGCACCTTTTGGATGAATTTGAAGGAGCTCTTATACAAGAATTGAATGAACAATTCAAATCATCGATTCATGCTTTCAGAAAACTTTTTTCGAACCCTAGGATGGTTACAAAGCCATTCTGGTAGGAGCTCTCTTCTTCCTCCTTGATTTCTTATATTCTCCGCCATAGAGTTTACCTCATTTTAAATCATTTTCCTGATAAAACTTTAACCTCGATAGTACGTACTATACGTCACAGCTCACGCCAACTTTATCTGGATGGCGAGACATGTGGGTTGTGTATTTTCATTTAATTTTTTCAGAATTAATTACTTCCTTCCAATCCCATCGATTGGTAATTTATTATTGCCTTGTAAAAAAAAAACTTAAAAAAACCTCAAAGTTGGAAGTATAAACCAAAGAATAGATACATATTGAATAGGGTGAGAGCCAGCGAATTTATTTGTGCATAGTACTATATATTCTTGTTACTGTAGATAAGAGCACTCGGAGGTAACAAACTTTGACTTCAGGGAGCTTTGGCAGATTTTAAGTATTAACAGTGCCCAGAAACCAACATTAGTTTTGTCATAGTCATGTGTTTCTTCGTAGCACTGGAGCCCCTCTCGGGCCTTTGCTTCGTGCAATAAGTGCTTCCAACTGTCTCGCTCCTTTGACCACGTCCCCCAATGTCGAAATCCAAGCAGCGATAAACTGTCTTCGTCAGCTGAGTTAGACTAGCGTTTTATCGGTTTCCGCACTGGTCTCCGCTCTTCAGCTCTCCCAACGAATATCCTTTTGGGCATGCCAGCCCATTCCAGCCCATTCCAGCTTCCAAAGTCTTACAGTGGTTGAGACCTCCGGCTCGTCAAAAACTTCATACAGCTCATGGCTGCATCGGGTTCCCCATTGGTTATATTTTTACTCTCCTATTATACGAATGGTTAGGAATCATGATAAGCTTGCGCTTGGTCCTTTTTCCGACTCATACCTAGTTTTTAAATTGAGGTTAAGAAGCCTGATTCTTAAAACTCAACTGGAGTAAATATTAGAGATTATTTTCTTTTTTTGTGTGCTTTAATTTAATTTTACACGCATATTTATTGTTGTTAGTACCATTGAATTTCTTTTTTATATTAACTTTAACACTTAATTCGAATTTTCATTAATTTTCTTTTCTGTTTGTTTTGTTCCATTTTGAAATTGGATTATGTTTATCTGTTAAATGGAATTTAGATAAATAAATAAATTGGTCCCCATCTAGCTTCGCTCCAATCACTCTCCTCAGGACCCATCTTCCGAAGGAGTCCATTATGCTTGCGGATGCTTGGGTTTAAATCCATGTTTCATACCCATAGCATAGTACAGGTCTTATCACCAATTTGTATACTTAGAACTTTGTTTTTTTTTTTGTATATACAGCTGGTCTCCTAGATCGTCAAAGCCAAACCATATATTTTATTTGCGAGCTGTCTTCCTCGGTGTATTTCGTCTCTTCACTACCGGTTCTTGTTATTGCGTCACCTAGATACACAAATTTGCCCACATTTTCGATGTTGTATTCGCCAAGTGTAATATACTGGGTATTTGAGATATTTTTCTTCGACTGCGTCATGAGCTTTGTTTTATTCTCATTGATTTGAAGCTCTATTAGTTTTGCTTCGTCGAGGTTCTGGAATAGTTCTTTGGCAGTTGTTAATGACCGTGACAAAATATAGATGCCATCCACATAGGCTATGAATTAGCTTGACTTGTATAGTAACGTACCTCTTGTATCGACAGGTAGCTTTCTTATGGCATATTCCAGAGTCAAATTGAATAGCAATGGGGCCAGCCCATCTTCCTGCTTTAGTCCGATATTTGTGTCAAAGGTATCGGTGAGTTGGCTATTGATGCGGCCTTGAGAGGTCATTGACGCCATTGTCATTTTGGTAAGAAGGACTAATTTGGCTGGAATGCCAAAGCAAAGCATTACTTGGTACGGTACGTTACGATCAATACTGTTGCATGCTTGCTCATAGTGTAAAATCTGAAATTTATACATCTTTTTGGATACTTATTTTATACGAGTATTTAGAAACCAGACTCTAGAATGGGGGCAAAGATCTGATATGTGCGATTTAAAGCAAAACCCTGACCATGTCGGACCTACGTTAATATCTAAAGGCTGAATTTTGTGTGTGTGTTCTCACTAGTGTAGGCAAAAATGCTCGGCAACTAGAAACCTCCACTTCAGGGACCTTTGGTAGATACAACATCCTAAAGGTGCCCGAAAATTGACTTAGTTACATTGTCGTGAAAAAGCTGAAATTTATATATGTTAGTTGCGGAACCATTTCATTCAAGCGTTTAAAAATTTAAATACTTCTGTTCGCACTTAAATCCTACCGAACATTATTTAAGTTGGAATTTTCGCAAATGTAAACAAAAGTATCTAATGGAGAAGTTAAATTTCAAATATAAGTATATGTGCACCGTTTAATTCGGAAATATCATTTTGAAAAATTATAACATAACAATTAAATAAATAAAGGACTGAATCATTTAATAAAAATTTTCTAAACCCAAATAAATATTGTCATATATTTCAACAAACGCATCTAAGCAATCCCCACAGATACAATAACGTTAAGGAAACCCTAGAACTATATGTGAAAAGGCCGCAAACATATTTTTATAATGATGCTGGTAATAAAAACAATTGAAACTAGAAGTTATTGATATAGATTTAATTAACCTTAATTTTACATTAAATGCTGCACAATATAAATTTATTTTCAGCTTCAACCTCTTCGTCGTCTTCACTTTTTTCATCATCAACCGAGTCATCTACTTGATCACTTTTAAATGCAGTCTTCTTCTAATACTTCTTTTAAAGTGAGAAATTTTTATTATATAACTGCAGCTGCTATATGAATATTTCAACTAAAAAAATCATAAAAAGTTTTAAGTGTTGAAAAGTTTTGTATAATTGATCACCTTCAAACCAAAATACATTTCAATAGGGTACAAAACACTAAAATCTAGAACTTCTTTGTGAACCAATGCAAACATAGTGGATCACTGCATGCGAGCTCCCCCGATCACGTGACATCAAACCCACGCTTGCGTCACACCGATACACAAATGATGGTATGCCGTTACACAAGATATCGCAGGTTACTGAACTTTATGATCGCTTTTCTCGATAGTTATTGATTATTCATCATCATCATCAACATCATCTATGGCGTGGCCACCCAAGCCGTGCCTTGGCCTCCAGGATTAATCTCTTCCAATTATCACTGTTCTGCGAGTTCATTCGCCAGTTAATCACTCCCAGCAAGGATCTATTTTCAGCTTATCTCATGTCTTCCCGCCGAGTCCTCGGTCTTCCCACCATTGTAACGTAGTCGTCACCCTATTCCTTAGTCGTAGATTTTTTAGAGCCCTTAGCTTTGTAATATGTTCTCTGCCTTTTCGAATTTGCTCATCAGGGTCCAGGTTTCACTTCCAAATATCAGCACAGGTTTTACTAGTGGTTTGTAAATACGAAGTTTATTTTGCATGAGCACGACTCTGGATCTCAGAATGGGAAGTTCAGAGTAACAAGCTTTATTTGCGGCGTTTATGCGGCAACCAATCTGGTCATTTTCGGCACCTTTTCTATTCAGGTTGGCTCCAAGGTAGATACGTCTGACTGAATTTAGTTTTCGTTGCATTAAATCGTCGGCTAATTCAGTTTGCTTCAGATTTTAGGCTCGGAAATACTCTTTCAGCATCTGAATTCAATTTGCCATAATATTGGCATCATAGGTATACGCTACCAATTGTGTGGACTTAAAAATAAGTGTACCAGAGATTGCAGCTGTTGTTCCTGTTGACCTGTTCCAATACAATATTAAAGAGTATTGGGGCAAAGCTGTCCCCTTATTTTATGCCTGATTCCATTATGAAGCTGTCCGTTGGTTTGCCATTTACTTCAACCTGGGCCTCTGTGTTTGGCATCCTGATTTTGACCATGCAGACTAGTTTTGTTGGAAGGCCAAAGTCAAGTATTTTTTATACAGGACATTTTTGACGACACTGTCGTAGGCTTGCTTGAAGCCTACAAAGAGTATGTGTACGTCGATGTTATATTCCCAGCGCTTTATGAGCACTTGCTTAACTGAGAATATTTGGTATATTGTAGATCGTCTACTTCAAAAACATAGCTGATACTCTTCAATAATACTTTTATAGTACGGCATTAATTTTCTTTCCATGATTTTGGAGAGCACTTCATAGGACGTACACAATAAAGCGATGCCTCTATAATTTTCACACCTTAACATGTCTCCTTTTTGTGTACAGGACACATTATACTTTTTCTCGGACCAAATTCTGCATATAAGTCGTTGT
Source organism: Odontomyia ornata (assembly GCA_963969285.1). Taxonomy (NCBI): domain Eukaryota; kingdom Metazoa; phylum Arthropoda; class Insecta; order Diptera; family Stratiomyidae; genus Odontomyia; species Odontomyia ornata. The sequence continues at coordinate 491,250,529 of OZ017738.1, read as the reverse complement.
AGAAGGTTACTTAGATGTGGACCCCTTTCTCTAGAATAGAATCCACCAGTCTTACTTTTTCTAAAATTATATACTGCTGCTTGTACTTCGTCTCTAGTTGGTGGTGAAACTGGGACCTTTTATTCCCTCTTTTAGTTGTTTAATAGAGGCACAAGCCGATCTGACTTCATGTAGGATTATGTTTTCGTTTACCTATTGAATATCGGTGTTGATTGACCGACTCTTTCTTCGGCACATTTTTTAGCTTGTTGTCGGAGGGTGTTGCATTGTTCTTCTTTGGCCTGTTTCAATCACTGGATGTATGCCTAGTTCATTCTTTCAACCGCTTCTTTGCATTCTTCCTCCTACCAGTTGTTCCTGCTGTTCTGTGGTTGATGCCCCAGGACCCCTTCGGTCGCTTCTATTAGCGCATCTCTTCGATCTGGTTTGATGTTATTATTATTACTTTCCGATATGTTGATGCAATTTTCTAGCGCTGACATGTATATGGACGTTACTGAGCTATCGTTTAGCTTGTGTATCTGATCTTCCCAGTTTACAGCTCTTGAAAATGCGGCATCAGAACTTGACGCATATGAAGTAGTGGTGAGCTTGAGTCAAGAATGCTGGTGCTCGTTAATTTTTTTATGAGAATTTGGTCGATTTGGATGAATGCGCGACCGTCTGTGAATGGCCACGCTTCCTTGCTGATGTCTTGATGCTTGAAATGTGTGGAGCATATTGTGAAGACTTTGCCAGTAACGAAGTCTATCAATCATTGTTTGTTGTCACTGGTTGATATGTGAAGGCGGCGCCCTCTGATTGCTCCTCTATGTACATATAATTTTTTGACCATTCACCGCATTGTAGTCACTTGGGATAATTTTAATGTCAATTGACGGTAATGCATTGACTGCACATTCTAGGGCGCTGTAAGATTTATTCTGCTCCTTATCTTCTGTGCGCACATGACGGTTGGCCAACCAGATATTAAGGAACTTGTGTATGAATTGCAAAGATCTTTACATTAACAGGCCTGAACAATTTTTTTCAATATGCTGTCACCAATGAAAGCTATTCCAAACTCATGGCTTTCTTGTGGTTTCCCGCTTTTAACCACGGTGTGCGTTCGCATGTCAAATGTGCCTTCACCGGCTCATCATTTAATGATTGCAAGAATGTTGAATCTATAAGTTATAACGTTGTTTCAGTGCACTTGGTCTGTTCAATGATCTACAATAATATTCTTAGTTGTAAAAGAAAAGTCCTTTATTCGTTGCGATAGTCGTTACCATTTGACTAATCTGATCTGAGGTGTTGTCTTGGTTCCATGACAAGTAAATGCAGCATCGTCTGCACTTTGTCTTGGTTGAATTTTAGTCCACGAGTGGTATTTTGTTTCCCACCTACTCACCGACGAGCTGGTTAGGGAACTTCTCTATCCCCCACCTGAGGAAATGTCCGAGGGGGTACAAAAGTCCCGCTTGGATTTATTGATTACTCTACTGGTATTCTACCAACATGCTACGTACCGTATTCCCCTGAGATATAGGCCCGCGGAAACGCTAAATTTTGGAAAAATTTTGTGTAAAGTTTTATGAGTTAATATTTTCACTTTTTGCGGTATATCTCGAAAACAGTGCAGTATAGCATAAAATTTATACAGACTAGAATTAAAGCCTTTTAAACTCCCTGCAAAATAATATCTCTAATTGATATGACGTCCTCTCATTTCTGCCTATCTGGTCCTGAAATGGCATAGCGTACTAGTATTTTGGATGCAACCATTGTGATTTGCGCGTCGTGCCCTTCTTCATTGATCTGGTCTTTTTGATTGTCTTCCATGTCAACGTTTTCCGAAGAGTTATTTAGAATTTCCGAAACTTCAGCATTCTGGTTGTCGTCCGGAACCATGTTGTAAATTTTGGTGGGACGGCCGTAACTCTTGGTTTTGATTATTCTTGGGCTTCGTGGACCACGTTTCATTTGTATGTTTACTATCGTCTCGTTGTCATAGGTTTGGAACTTGAACTGGTTTCACTTTGTAGAATTTCTGGCGATTATGTGCTCGTTATGAAAATGTACTCGATGAGATTTGTATCGGAAACTATTTCGTTTTGAGCATTGTCAATTTGAAGACCATGTGGAAATGTTGATTTCTGGCTAGTATGTCGTCGGAAATAATATCTTCATATTTATTTTTGGTTTCGAATTCTTCGAAAAATTTTTCATCTCTGGTTATCCGGATCTTTCTTCCGCTGAGAATCCAAACGCAATATGCTTTTGATGTATTCAAATATCCCACGAATGTTCCTTCGATGCATCTGGCATCGAATTTTCCTTTTCTTGGAGGTTTATCGAGCGCATAAACTTTTGCTCCAAATGTTCTGAAGTATTTGATGTCCGATTTTCTTCCTGTTATCTTTTTCGAGGCTTTGTGTGGCGCATCGATTCCTGACGTGGATAGCCATAGCGATTGCTTCAGCCCAAAAAGATTGTGGAAGTCCGGATTGGATCAGCATACATCGGGTTGATTTTACAAGTGTGCGGTTCTCGCGTTTCGCGACGCCCTTCTTCTGTGGCATATTTGGAGTTGATAAACGTCGTTGTATTCCAGCGTCCTTGAAAATCGAACCGATCGTTGAATTGTGAAATTTCGATCCATTGTCCGATTGAGCAGCATGAATTTTTCGAGGCGTTTTAGTCGCCACGTATTTTTTGTAGTCGATGAAATTTGAAACCGCCTCGTCTTTACTTCGTAGAAAGTAGACTTCACACCAAAGACTTTTATCGTCCGTTAACGTCATAAAATATCACACTCTGCCAACGGAAGTTGAGCGCATAGGACCACATAGACCTGTATGTACGATTCTAAGAATGTCTGGCGATCTATGAATGCGAGTTTGGAAATGGTTTCCTTGTAAGTTCATCAGCGTCACATACTTTACGATTTTGTAGCTGGTCTGCATTTCCCGTGAAATTGCATCCTATCGTCATTTTTGGCATTTTCTTTAGATAGTATAGATTCATATGGCCGAGTCGCTTATGCCGAATTTCCATATCGGGCTTCACTGCTACGATGTCCACCACACAAGCCTGGTGGTCCAGGTTACGAAGATAAAACAAATTCCTTGATGCCTTGCTTGTCTCTGACTATTGCAAAGTCACAGTGAAATAAAATTTCATGACCTTTGTTGACGATTTTCATGATTGAAATTAAATTAGCGCGGGATTCAGGAGTGTAAAGCATATCTTCAAGCTTTATACATACTTTGAGTTTTCTCGCCATCTGTCGTAGAGATTATGACGTTTCCGCGTGCTTTTACTTGAGCTGTCGCATTGCTAGCCAACCTAATTCCACTGTTGACTATTTTCACGTTTGTAACCATTTACTTGTTGTTGCATATGTGTATCGTTCCACCGCTGTCTAAACACCATTTGTTTTTGGATGCGTGTTTGGCATTCTTGTCGGTCTGTCTAAGGAATGCTTCGTCAACGTATTTCGCTTCAACCGTGTTCCTCTTGTTCTTGAAACAGCATGATGAAGTGGTGTGCCCTACCTTTTTACAATGCTCGCACTTGGGTTTGGGCCGCCACTCTGAGTCTTGTTTGTGTTGCTGAGTGTTTCTTTTTATCACATTCTTTTCTTTGCTATTGTTCGTGTGGTGCTTTATGAACATAGCAGCTGTCTCGTTTTCGTGAGGATGGTTTATCGCACTGTTCTTTTTGATTATTTTAATTTTCAGATATTCCATATCTGGGAGAGTATCTTGAGTCTCGATTGCACACCGGAAATTTTCGAAGCTATTCGGCAAGCTTTATAACAACATTATTGTGAGTAAATTGCCATTAATTTCCACCTTTATTGACTGCAATTTGTCCACAATGTCAAACAACTTTGCGAGATGTTCCTTCACATCTCCCCCAACCGCCATTTTATGTCGCGTGAGTTGTTTCAACAATGTTGCTTTGCGAGCCGGACCTTTTGAGGCGTAAATTGACTCAAGTTTGTCCCAAACTTCCTTTGATGTGACACAGCTACAAATTTGTTTTAACTGCGAAGGAGAAATAGTGAGGATGATGGTCGATTTCATTTTTCTGTCTCGCGTGAGCCAGACCGCATGTCTTTTTGCGACGCTATCAATTCACTGCCGGTGCCTTGTATTGGTGGTTTCGGGATTTCACCACTTACGTAGCTCCAGGTGTCGTTTGTCACCAGAATGACCTCTGCCTGGATTTTCCAGGTATCGTAGTTATCACGAGATTGCATTTCCAGACGAGCGGAGTTGACGAAATTTCACCCCATTCCAAAGAAATCGCCTCAACGCGAAGGAATCACAAATCTACTACCGCGGTATTAAATACTCTTTATACTTTTCCACACACAGACATTTGTTGTGCCTGGGCCCATAACCTGTTAACGTAGGAGCCCAAAAAATTAAGGCGAGGAGTAAATGACTCGAGCAAAAAATTAGCGAAGTCAAATAATACACGTCCAATCCATAAAACTTCTCAAACAGTTTTTCATCCAAAAAATGTTGAATAAGGTATTGTTTGTAACTTGATCATAAATTCGGATGGATTTGCCTTACTTTCGTGGAATATCTGCTGTGACCCAAAGTCAGATGGACGGTCAGGCAGCCTCCCGCAATCGGTAAAGCTGTTGAATTTCTGTATAAAACCGTAAAAATGAACTATACTTGAAATGTAGATGTACAAAGATTATGTATTGAAAATATTGCAAAAAGTTTATTGACTTTCTTACAAAGGTCCACTTCAGTATTCTCTAGAAAAGACGAAGTAAAAATTCTCCTACTTACCTGGAGTGGAGTACTGTCATTGAGTTTAATAAGCAAAATTAATCGAACGTCTTCTTCCAGGATCTATTAATTAAAATAGGAACTTGAGTGACATATTACAGTTTTAAAATTGATAGAAGAGATACCTAATTGAAAACCAGCTGCAAAAAATATCCATAGTAGTACAAAGAGCCGTGGGCGACATGTGAGTTAAACAATTTATTGTTGTGCACATCAATTTCATTTAGATCGACAGGAGGAGTGTTAGTTTGAAATTCAATTTACCATTCTGTGCCAATTGTGAAAAATAATAATACGGTATTTCATTTGAAGCCTTTAATTAAATTTTTCCGCTTAGTGGCAATCCAATGTTTTGCTATTAAGTCGTCAGTTTCTACTTATTTTAAAATTTTATTCAAAGTATCAGAGCAGTCTTGAATGTGTGTTATTTTTGCAGCTATTAAACTTGATTGCATTACATAGTCAGAATTTCTGTGACTGAAAGGTGTGTCGTGTTATGTTCATCCTGAGGCATTGTCCTTTGGCGCTTCTAAATTAAGTTGCACGTTTGGGCGAAGCGCTGTTCGCTACAGGTCCTATGTAAGGTTGTACTACACAACTTCACTAGTTAGTTCTTCATCGAACTTTTAGAAAATACCTGAGCCAAACCATTATGAATTGCTAAGACCCTAAACGTAGGTAACAATAGCAAGTATGGCCAAACCCTGATTGCCTGATTGCATTGCAACTGCTAAATACCCGTACATTACATTATTACATCTTTTAGTTGGATCGGGAAGTGCATAACAACAATGCATGCATGTGCATACATTTTCATTATGCGGTTGGGGCCAACAGCTGAATGCGCGGCCGTCAAGTCGTTTATTTTATTCGCACCAAGTGCAACCATTGTCAGGAGATATCCACAAATTGGTTTGATTGACTGCTATCTTATTAAGCGCATGATTAATGTTATGGAGATGGATGATTTAAGATATTAAACAGTTGCAGGAAATGTTTAGTGGTTGATTGCGATGAGCGGAGTTACACGTTGTAACGACCGACAACTGACTCGTTAGGCTGTCGTGGTTATTTGTTTCCTTTTAAGGTAGCGCTCGAGCAGAGCATAGTAAGAGTTTTTCTGCAATTAAGTGGTTTGCTTGTCCTGTAGGACTTAATAGTGCCAAACCGAAGACATTTTACTGATGTTAAGTCATGTAAGACCATCGATTCGCACACCTCGCCCACGCAGAATTAATTGAAAATAACATGTTCCTTTGAACCGAGTGCAATGGTTTGATTGTAAATTTAACACAATTTCCTAGAGCGAGTCTTAGAAAAGCCTCGCGGTGAGGAATCAAATGGTAAAAGTTACAAACGCGGTTTTGAACGTGCCACGCTCTAATCGTCCCAGCACGAATAAGCATTATTACTTCATTACAGAGTTAAACCGCGCTGAGCATTGTAAACGATATTCGATATTACCACAAGGAGCTTTATTGATGAAGTTGGTACCCGAGGAGCAACGTTCATCATGTGAATCGCGCAGTCCCCGCGAATTCCGACGCTTCCCAAACATGAACGCATTAGTTTGCAAAGGGCCAGGAGAAGGCATAGTGCTCGTTCGTATATCACGAACGAGAATCAGCAATTTCGAATTTCCCTCTGCCATTTTAGCTTGGAGCCGTTTCTTCGCCATTATCCACCGCAAACCGATAACTTTTGATTTAGTGCTTGGCGGTTATTATTTATAACTTATTTATTCCATGTTTCGTTATTGCTGTTATTGTCGTTCTTGTTATTGTTGTAGTCCTCGCTATATACGTTCTATGTGTCGTTGGTGTAGTTGCTGGAACAGCTTTTTGTTAATACCATTACTGTCGGGATAATTTTGTTTGCCGTTGCGATTATGGGGCTGATTTGGGCCTGAACTCCTCGCGGGGGATGTGCGCGGGAGGTGCGGACTTGCTCCATTCCTCACATACTTACTCGGCGCAGCGTCTAATTTATGAGTTTGTGATGCAATCGATATTTTTTATTATTATTGTGATTATTACAATGATTTTATCTACGAGGATCGTGCTAGAGGGCTGCGAATGTTAAATGTCTTTTTGGCAATTTTATTTTATGGCTCGGTGATTGGACTGTTCACATGCTCGAATCGATTTGCGACTTCACGAAATGTCTGTAGAAACAATTATTGATGGTAATATTCCCGGCTTGACAGTTTTATTAAAAGGTCGTGAGGGTTGATCAATTTTGCGTGCCGAGAAAGTAAGGCAGAGTGAAAGATTTTAAAACTAGAAGCGGAGGTTGTAATTATGTGTTTAGTAAAATCAACTAGAAATAGTTTTGGTAATTTTTACTAGGCGAAAATTGCATGTACTTTGTGTTTAAGTTCATGTTCACAGTATGTAAAATCGAGCTAATACTATAGTGCACGAGTGTTGATCCAAAAAATTAAGATGAGGTAGGCAAGAGTGTGCTCCTGCCCTCTTAGGGTTTAAGAGGACCTCATAAAATACACAAGAAATCTCTTCAATGAATTAAGCTTAAAAAGCAAGTAGGAAAATGAAATGAGGGTAGTTCTTGTTAAACAGAAGGACCAACATCAGATAAAAAATCAAGAAAACTTGAGCACATTTTAACAGTTCAAAAATGTGTTTAAAATTAGTTGGGTGAATCAAAAAAGGACCAGGCACTACCCTCTAGCACTAAACACAATTAGGCCATATTATGATGGAAAAATTATGATGGATTGAAAATTCATTTGGATATTTCAAAAGTAAATCTGATATTGAAGAATATACCCGAGCTTCCTACGGTGAGTTTGTGTGGGATGCTACGTTATCGTGAAGATACAGAACTTTTTTCTTCGCCATATGGGGATGGGTTTTCTTTATTTTGCAGTAATCGAGCAGTCACCTAGGCAAATTGCTCGAAAATAACATAATAATTGATCCAATTTTAATTATAAATTTGAAAAAAATAAATATTTAAATTACTTAATGATTTAGCCAATTGGTAAACCAAACTAGTTTGAGTAAGCATTGGCAGCTTCAGAATGTTTTTATACGCTTTGGTCAGCAGCCTGGATATACTGTTTAAATGTTGCTTTGCTGATTGATTCCAAATAAGTACTCCATAATGCAATTTCGCCAGGACAAACGCATTTAGAACAAGTTTCTTGATGGGCATTGGAAAATCCTCATATCTTCTTAACAATCCTATTATTGGGACTAATTGCCTCCTTAAGCTATTTATGTGTGGTAACCAGGTCATACGATGGTCTATGATAAAACCAAGATATTTCATTTCTAGCACTCTTTGCAATTTTTCGCCATTAATATTTAGGTCGACATCTTTGCTCTTTTGCGTAAAAACAATATATTTTGTCTTTGAAGTGTTCAATACTAGTTTGTTTCCAATTAACCACTGATGGAATTTTCCTAGATCGTCGTTGATAGTGTTCTCAATGGCAGTTTTGTCTCGTCCTGAATAAAGTAGAACGGTGTCATCAGTGTATAATGTGTGATATCCCGTCAGCCCACATGTATTTAGATTATTTGTGTATAGCAGGAACAAAGTTGGACCCAGTATTGAACCTTGGGGAACTCCTGTTTCCGTAGGTGCATGATCGCTCAGGACATTGTTGATTAAAGTTCTCTGCGATCTTCCCTCCATGTAACTCCTAAACAACGGCTTAGGACTACCCTGAATACCGTACGATTCAAGTTTACGAAGCAAGAGGTCATGATCAACTGTATCAAATGCTTTTTTCAAATCCACAAAAATGGCGATGACATAATCACCCCTGTCAAGTCCTAGATTGATTAAACGTGTGACAGAATGTAGGGCATCCAAAGTACTCTTGTTCATTTGGAAACCAAACTGATGTCGGCTTATGATAGAGTTTTCAACTAAGAATGATGTTGATCGATTGTTTAGTATTTTTTCAAATATCTTATTAAATCCCGTCAGCAGCGCAATCGGGCGATAGTTATTCGGGTCAAGATGATCACCACCCTTAAACATAGGAACTATTTTTGCAAGTTTTTCTTCTTCCGGAAAAGTTCCATTCCTAATATGCACGTTTATAAAATTTGCCATAATCTGGGCTATGTCCTCCTTTATTATACTAATCTCATTCATCGTGATGCTATCAATGCCTGGCGCCGTATTCTTTTTCAATTCATTGATTACATTTAAGACTTCCCTTTTATTTGTTTGATGAATGTGAAGGATGGAATTTATTGCAATATTTGTATTATTTACATTGCCTGCTGAACTGGCAACGATTTCTTTAGTGATTCTTCCACCAATTGTTGAAAAAAAGTTATTCAATGAGTTCGAAGCGTCACGTGGACACGATGTGTTAGAGGGCCCATCAGGATTCAGTTGAAAGTTTTGTGATCTACCCTTTTCGGTCACCCATTACAGCTTTTTCAACTAGTTCACGTATTTTATCCGCTTTCGAGGCACAAATGGACTTGTAGGGTGCGGGTTAAGTAATATGTTTTTCACTTCGATTGTATAACGTACACCTGGAGCTAACACTGCGTGACATAATTTCGCCTCCTCGGTTGTGATTCTCGCTATTTTGAAATAACGTTCGATGAGCGTGCATTTCTAGGTCTGAGCTCCAGTAATTTCACTCCCACTGCACTCTGTTGGGCACTGAATGCGGCTGTGTTTCCGTGCACATTAGCACCCTGAGCGTCATTTTGTCATTGTTAATGGCACTTAACTGGTTTTTTTTTACCACCTTTGTTATTTAATATTCTTCGTGTTAAGGCGAATACTAAATGGCGAATAAAATTAAAAATTGCCTGTGAATTTGTATAAATGTTTATTCGAGAATAAATCCGACAGGGCGTACTGTAGCGCGTCGTGTTCAATCGAAAACTGTCAAAATTTCTCTCTCGTATGGCGATAATAATTCTATTTATCCGATTGTAAGTTTGTGAATGTAGGGTAGTGGATTTTGGATTTTCCGGTTATTCAAATGAGGTTGTATTAAAAATTTTCTTTTTCAGTGTAGTGAACGCTACAGATGTGTGATGAGCCGCTAAAAAATTTGAAGCTGTAGTAAACGTTGGTATCTATGAATTTTTTCATTTCTTAAACCCAGTGATGTGTGATTCACGGCTTTTATACCGAAGAATAAATGCTTAAGAAGGTAGTACCAGTAAAATCCATAACTCTGCTAAATTTACACTAGCCATAGCCAAGACGTTATGCAAAAGTAACACAGTCAACCATACAAAGTGTGTTAGTGATGAGATTAACATTTTCAGTAGCCCTCCCCTTCAAGATTGTTGATCGCTCCGCAACCCAACAAGAGGTAAGTAATTGCACCATCTTATTGTAATTAATTTCTATTGGGAAGCAATTGCTATTATATTTATTACATTTCCATAAGTAATCGTAGTTGGTTTTTGTGTTGAAACGGCCCATTGGTCATTATTTATAAATTAACTCTTTCGGTTACTTTTGAATTGTGTATTGTAATTTTTACATTAATATTAATAAACAGGCCATGAGTGTGTGTAAGTAGCCGTTTTCCATTTCTTAAAATGATCTGCTTTTCCTTTTCTGTCTCTTTGTGTTAGTGTTTCAATGTAAGATGGCTCAGCATAGACAGAGATCTTCCCCCAACAAACCCCGACACGACTGAGCCTTAGCCGGCTTAAGATGCCATCTGGGGATCCAAGGCCTCAGCCATATTTTAATGTCTGCATCTGCGGTGAGCTCCGTTGTTGCAACAGCATACAGTCAGCCCTTTACTTGCGTAAGCATTTCGTCCCAAGTGGGTTTACGTACATTGGGCTTTTACGTAAGTCGGATTTATTGAATTCGGCTGAAAATACACAATTTGCAACATAGCTCGAATTCAACAAGGGTTTATTTTTAACTTGAAAATTACAGCAAATTATAAAATCAATGTTAAATTATGTTTATTTAAGAGACATGAATGTTGGTAGTCACAGATAACACGTCAAAACAATTTACTTAAAGCTAGTTGATGGCTCTGAAATGTTCACAATTTGCGCTGGTTTGATGAAAAATGAATCTAAAGTTGACTGCTTCATTTTTTTCTTTTTTCATCTTAGATTTGTTTATATGGAAACAGGGCATACTGAATGTCCCGATCTATTTTAAAAAAACCACATTTCATCAGGATCCATTTGTTTGAACAACGACATAGCTTCTTACATCTTTTAAGTTAAATTTTTATAATTTGAACCCAGGCTTCATTTCAACATCATCGCTATCTGATTTATCTGAAAGATTGATGTTTCTATCTAATTCCATTTCTACCAGATCTTCTGTTGACAATTCTTGTTCCACCATGTCCAGCAACTGCTCAATGTCCTCTTTTTCTAACTCCAAGCTCAAATTGTTAGTTGTTACTTGAATGTCATTGGTTAATTCTTGTAAACTTGCCTCAATATTGGCATTGCCCATGTCCATTTCAAAATTCATCAAAATCTTCTTCCAGACTCCAATCATACACGATTCTGTTACCTCTTTCTATGCTCTAGAAATAATGTTTGAACACATTGAACGATTTCCAAAAATCTATTAACGTCATTCGTCCGTCATCGGTTTTGCCAATAGCTTTCGCAAAGATGCTGCGAAGATAACAAGGTTTAAAGGCTCTTATGACTCCCTGATCCATGGGTTGAATGAGAGATGTTGTATTCGGTGGCATGAAAACGAGACTAACATGCTCATTACTAGATAGTAGTAATGAGAAGGATAACCCGGAGCATTATCTATTAAAAGCAAGATCTTGAATTGTTTTTTTCTTTTTTCACACAGTAGTTTTGAACTTCTGGAATAAAGCATCTTCCAAACCAATCTTCGAATATGGAAGCTCAAGCCTTACAATTTGTTCGGAAACGAACCAGAAGGGTTTCCTTTTTAGTCCTTTTGAATACACGCGGGTTTTCATTGTGATATATCATCAACGGTTTTCGTTTATATCTAGCGCAATTGCCACTAAGAAGTGAAGTCATTCGATCCTTTGCGACTTTAAAGCCAGGCATTGATTTTATCATTTTAGAAAGATGGTTCTATCCGGCATTTTTTTTCCAAAAAAGTGCTGTCTCGTCAGCATTGAATATTTGCTCCGGCAAGTAATGTCCATCTTCTATTGTCTGCGCCAGAGTTTTTATAAATTTTTTTGCAGCATTAATATCCGCACTTGCTGCTTTTCCCGATGTTTGAAAATTATGAAAGGCGTCTCTTTTTTTAAACCGATTGAACCATCCATTGCTTGCTACGAATGTAGTGCTTGTATCGTTATGTTTCTTCTGAAGGTCTTCGAAGATGCTGTTTGCCTTTAAGCTTAGGGTTTTGAATGTGTTCTTCCACCCAGACAGTAAATAAGTTATCTGTTTCACAAATTAGACCGGACCTTACCTTTGAAATAATCGTCGATTTAAGTAGCGCAGATTTTTTAACAGCACTTTTGATTCTATCCTTATGTTTTACTATTGTATTTATGGTAGATACTGCCATATTGCAAAGTCGTGCAACATTCGACAAACTTTTTCCTGCGTCGTATATGTTAATAATTGTCCTGTTGGGCACCTGACATGTTCAGCCGCGCACTTAATAAACACACTTAGGGAGGAATAATAGACTAAAGTATCGACACATTAGAAAAAGACTGGAGGATTGAAGCACTCCATTTTAAACACACTTTGATAATTTTCACAGCATTTGTATGGTGACGCAGTAAATATATCTTCAACAAGTAAATAAACAATAAAATGTTCAACTTAACTTTGAGCATTCAATGGTCTGGGCTAAGTGGTGCCGTAAACCAGATTGCGGCCTCTTTCAACAAGTTTTATCCCGAAACCAAGAACGCATTTAAAATGTCCCATACAAGATCTTTCTCCTTGAGCTTATGATTGCCTTGATACTTAGGAAAATTTCTGAGGCTTAGCTGATTGCTACGTATTTGTTGCAGTGCGTACTGCTATGTTGTTAGGCAATCTTCAGGACAAAGGCGTCTTGTCTTCTTTTCTCAAGCGTCGTATCCTTTTCGTCTAAGAAAACTTTATTTACCGGTTTGAGGACGGCAACAAATTGCTGGATATGTACACACTCATTTGTGTGAAGTGTCGTTGCACTAACAAGAAACTGTTCTGCAAAGTATGAAGATGCATTTGATGTAATGTGCAACTAATAACATTTATGCATGGATACACATAGTTGGCGTAGTAACGATCAAAGTACATTTTGGTTTGTGTGAACGACTGGAAATCATACATTTTGAATTTATCTAAAGGTTTTTGCGTAAGTGCGGATTTACGAAGTCGGAGCTTGCGTAAGTCGAGGACTGACTGGTATGTACAGTTCCTCTGAACAGAACCCTTTATGCTTTAAATTTTTTATTGATAATACATTTTTTTAGCGCTTTGACGTTTTTTACGATTTGGGTCTTTTTTTGATTCAAAGTGGCTTTATCCTACATCGCTCTAATGTATTTTCTAGTCTCGCTTCTTTGTTAAATTATTGATAAGTTTAGTTCGCTCTATCCATGATTACTGTTTTCCTGTCTGGTTTTCCCATTTATTTTGTCTTAAGACCTCTTTAGAATCTGTCCAGCGTAAGTTTACTAGAATTTTCTCGTTGAAACTCTATATTCCTTGCTGTTACTATGAATCTCCTGTGTCTATCCTTATTGTTAGAACATCGTCGCATCTAACTCGATGAGTGTTTTTTGTAATAAAATTTTCCATATTCACTCTACGCTGCAAACTATAGTTGTTATAAGCGTGACACACCATTAATTTCAAGAGTTATAATAATCACCAAAATGTGTATTTTCCCATCATACACCCCTTGAATACGCCGAACCCTCATATTGTCTGACGAATCCCGTTTATCAACTGCCAGCAGTTAAAAGGCAGCATAAAATGATTTAATTTCGAAATGCATCTGATAGCAAGAGGCTTGAAACATTTCAGACTTATTGTCAGAAAACCATGTTGACATATAAATCAATTGAAAATGAAAACTATCTCAACCCATAAGGGAAGCTTTCAAATGATGCTGCCATTTGTTACTATCAAAGTCGCGTATTGTCATGGAGGGTGAAATCGCTCATGTCCTTGGTTTTTGTAGGGAGTTTTCTATGTAGCATAGCCCGGGTTGCATCTTTGGCGAATTGGTGTGAATATGATACAAAATTCTATAACGCAAACGGAACACATTGCAAGTAGCTCATCTTAATAAACATGCCCTATCTAGTTTGATCCGCAAAAAATTTATTTTAAGGGTGCGGTAAGATTTACAGCCCTGATACTTTGATTCAAAATGGCAGATGACATCGTTCGGGGTGTGGTTTGGTATGATGTCCTTTATTTGGTGAGTGGATTAAATTAAGATTAGACTTGGGTTGTTTATTTGGCGGAAAGCAATGTTCTTGATACGCGTATGTGTGAGAACAGTTAGATGAACGGATGAAAATAAATTAATGCATCACATTTGAAATGTGTGGAGAAAAGAATGCAAACAAAGGATTGTGTACGATGGGACGGATTATTTAATTTGAAATGTGATTTTTGTGGGCAATATCTGATTATTCTTATTTCATGGGCTTGCAAAAAAAAACAGACAAAGCATTTCATTTTGTAAACTTTGAAGAGCATATTTATTTGAAAGTGTGTTTTAGGGTTTTGTAAAAAATGTAATTACAATACCCTGTGAAAATCGGTACCTGTCTGTCCGTCAGTGCGTCACTGTAAGCTTTCTTAGGAACTAGAGAAACTAGAGTCATCACATCTTGTGAGTGGCTCTGAAGTTGGTTGTTGAGGAGGAAATGAGTGATTTTCGGGAATTTTTCTGACTAGGAAAGCAAAGGAATATTGAGATCGTTTCTTATTTATTTTATTCAGTGTACATTCGACAATATTTACTTAAATTTTTATTAAAAAATACAATATTAAATAATCTTAAAGGTATAAGCGTTGCCGTAGAGCTTGAAAAATTCTTTCCCATGGTCGCATCGACTGCTCAAATACGGTTTAGCTGAAAACAAATCCAAATTAATTACAAACTAAATGAATATTTTTTTTCTTGAATAGCTATCGGGCCTTGCTTTGTTGTGTGAGCGTTTCGATTCCTTTGAGTTATCTTCAGTGTCACTGAAGATGCCTATTCAAGAAAACAGAGAAATGGCCTGCGGATATCAAATGAATAAAATAATTGACTAAATGAATAAAGTTAGCGCTGTACGTAGACGGTTTTAGCGTTTTGTAAAATAATTTTACAAAACCCTACTAGTTTCGCGACCTGTCTATCCGTCTGTTCGTCCGTCCGTCCGTGTGTCACAGCACTTTTTCTCGCAAACTACCTAAGCTAGAAACATCAAATTTTGTATGCAGGTGTAAAGTTATACTCTCTTCAAAGTTCAACTACAAAAAATTTTATAAGGTATTTAAGGGGGTGTCTCCCCATATAGGGGACTGGCCCCCGAAAAAAAAAATTTCATCAAAGATAGCCGATATGGGTATTAAATGAAAGGTCTTGATGATAACTTTTCAAAACTAATCTTAATTTTATACTTTTTGCTTCGAGGGATGCGCAGGGAGGGAAAATACACGAAAAATTTGTGCCCCACTCGCGATTGGACACCTGTGATCCGAAAAATCTGAAAAAAATTATGGTGGGAGGTGTTTATGAGTACATCAACAACAAATACCTTAGAAGTCGAAATTCACTCAACTTTGTTAATAATAGTATGATATTCGAATTTCACATTTTCCCCAATAAATACGCATCGGTACCCTTAAACTGAACAAAATTCGACATTTACGCACTCCTACCAAAAGTTCTTTAACTTTGTAAGTTTGATGAAAATCGAATGAGATTTACGGAAGTTGTAGCCATTTGAAATTTCTCCAATTACAACAACAATAACACATAATTTTGGTATTTTATGGACTTTCCATCCAATCAGTCACTGCAGTTTTGACTTGATTTTCTTGAAATTTTCCAATAAGGTCAATAACATTAATATTTTTGAGAATTAATGATTTGAGTGATTTTTGTCAGCTTGCAACAAAATGGCGACCGTTGAAAGTAGAAAAACAATGGATTTTCCTTTGAACGTGTACATCTCTTTGACATATTTCTTGACGTTATTCATTGCTGGTGACTGCATTTCTGAGAAGTTGGCTACAAAACCCTTCTGACATGAGCGTAGGCTTGTTTACCCAACTTGTTTTTATTTGAATTTATCACAAAACGGCATCTGATTGAAATTTCTTTTTCATTTTTTCGACCATTTTTTGTTGTTTCCAAGCAGCTTTAAAAATAAAATAAATAATAAAACAAAGAAAACAATTTTAAATCGGTTAATAACTGCCAGAGTTATTGATGTATCGAATTTGAAGAAATTCCTTTCGAGTAAAACGTTTTTCGATTGTTAGGTCCATTTCTATCGCTAGTAAATCATGTATCTTTTAAAATTCTCATACCTATATCAAATTGTCTAGTCCTGGACCATATGATGGTTCTTCCTATTCATTTCCAAGAGTCTTTTGGACATACCTAATTTTTTTATTGGACTTTTCCATTTGATCCTCAGCAGCTTTAACCCGGTTAGATTCACAGTCGATGCGGTAAGAATCGAGTGTCGGTCCAGGGTCCAGCTTCGATGCCCAGTATGTCCATTACTTTTAAGGTTAACAGTGCACCTTTATTGAATATTATTGCTGAAATATACGAAGTTATTTCACCAATAACAGAACAACTAAAATAAGATTTCGGTGTGATTTACCACACTAAAGGATTAAAGCTCTCATTATTATGTTGGGTGAATCCACCAACACATCTTTCTAATAATTGAAGGTCCGAAAGATCTTCATAAATCGGTAATAATGCTTCGACAATATCTTTCGGAAGTGGTGGTTGACCAACAAACGAATCCAAGCTATCTTTCGATACAGCTTTCTGAAACTTACACCACGAATCGGTGCCTTTAGGGCAGAGAAAATGTCGCGGTTAATTCATTAATCAATTTACCTGTGAATCGACCTTTCCCATCCAAAGTTTTTCCTGTCGTAGTCCGCTGTTTTCGATAGCCCTGATTTGACTGTCCATTCTTTTTTGCGCATGGTTGATACATTCTTCTCGATGATCAGTACATCTCCGTATGGCTTTGCACCATAAAGGCTTTTATACGCTTTTGTAGCCCATCACCAATATAGTTTATAAGGATTCAGATCTTTAAAACATTTGTTTTATTCCATCGAACTCCATTTGACTCGATGAATTATTTTGATTTATAGTACCCACTTCAGAATGCTTCTGTAGCCAGTCGTCATATTCAATAATATTTTTTTTAGATTCATTTGTGCACATAATCTACAGAAACTGGATTTCATATACCGTCTACAATTTTACCAGTGTAATAACCAATTAGAGAAGAAATACCAAATAAAGATTTAATTCCTCCTTTTTCAGCTTCCATCTCCAGATACCGAGATTCCAGGAGTAATTTTGGAGTTTATTTATTTTGAGATTTCTTCCATTTCTTCTTTTTTGGCAACCTTGCATAGAACAAGATCGTAATAAGTTTTTGCTGCATCATTGACCTGTTTCACTATACGATCGTAAAAACTGTGAAATTGGCCGTGGTAAATCCATGAAGTCACAAAATCTTTGCGCACCGACTAGCCCAACACCAATTCGCTTTATAACAAAAATAAAACAATGATTTATTTCATATGCATTATCAAGGAGAGGGCATGCATTAATCAAAACTGGATCATATTTCCCACAGTTCACAATAAGCTTGAAACTCTAATGATTTTTTTCTTCTTTGTCGTACAAGATTTCCAGAAGGAAATCTAAGCCGACGTCTCATCAGATTAAATATGCGAAGTCTTTAGGCGTATCAACGGAACGTGCCCTTAAGGCCTACCTGCCCGGACCCTCATTGTCTATTCCGGGGTGGGCTGCTTGTCAGCCAGCTAGCTTGGAGAGGATTTCGGTCACAGGTCTTACTGAATGGACTACGCTGAAATACATCTCTTTCAGTCACCAGTTACATGCCCGATTTAAAACGCATCAAAACAACGTCCAACAAAACGATCCAACTCTACTTTAATCTAATTCACCTTCATCTACTGCAGACCGGACGTCAAGTTCAAAAAAGGGAATAAAAAGGAAGTCATCAATCAAAAACCACACGTCCCAATTATTCACCGACGCGGTGACAGAAATAAGCTGCCTGAATTTAAAAACCGAATCAATCTACTCTAACTAAAAACGCAAAGTCAAACTACGGCACCGCGTACCGAGTTGAACCAACGCGGATTATAACAACCCTGACTCCTCGACGGCATACTTACCTCCCGTTGCCGTTTCCTCCTGAAAAACAAAGCTAGCTACCTACTGGAAAGGAAATGTATTTTTGTTAGCAATGCATGGTTGGTTATTTATTGTGAACTAGCCCATGTATACATTTTATAATATGCGGGTAGTTAGAGGGTATTGATCATTTATACGAGTAACTATTGCTTTTTATGTTCGTACAAAAATTAAATATTCAAGGACCAGCACATACCAGTTTTACTAATTTTATGTATTGAATAAATTAGTAGGAACGAGTGATGTTGCAACATTGATACGTTTCTTTGATTTTTTGGATCTTCATAAAATAAGTGTGCCAATGCGTTTTTGCTTGGGGGACTACTGCTCGCCACCCAGCTGCGATACATTCTGATTGCTTACATACTTATTCAGCGTTTAGTAAACTATTTCAAATATCATGTCATAAAGGAAATTTCAAATCGGGTAAAGTGAAAATCGTATTAAAGACAGTTGCTCCTCGATACCACTCTAGCACTTCACTAACCATTTTTCTACTCTGAGATATTCTGCCTTGAAATTATTTCGTAATTTACCTTTTGCTAATCAGGCACTCCTATAATACCTACTAAACACTCTTGGGGACTATTTAATTATTTCAGCCCCATACACTACCACTTTTCCTTTCTAGCCCCAGGAAATTGCTCCCGAGCCGCATCCTTTACACTCTGCAAAGCAATGGTTATCTAATCAAAGTTTAATGTAAATCAATTTCAATTTACTACAGTTACCAATTTCTTTAATGGATAAAATTTGAATTCCGATTATACACTAAACAATTCAAATGTCGCAAAGGAAAGTACAAAATAGCAATTTAATTAATTCCCTACCGTCAGAAAGAGGCCACTTGTGTTACTGCTTCCATTGTCGATGTTACATCTCTCCTCCGATACATTCGCTGCTCCGACTGTCTTTACATTAGAATTTTCTTCAACAGTTGAACTTTCTTACGCGTACCACACCGACAAAGTCTCAACTTCCACTTCAATTCTCCTACTCAAAAATTTATTAATTTGAAGTTGCTTTCATCGGTAAAACCCAAAAGAGGGAGCATGTCATTCTTTCCGCGTTTTTATCAACTTGCCGTCTATTGGCCACTTAACGTCGAACAAAATGTTTGCTCGAGTCCAGCCACCTCTCAGGAGTGATTCTTCCTGTTCCACGGAGTGGTTCCATTCAAGTTCATCGCAACTTTCACTCCAAGTTAAAACAGCTCTGGTGGGGATTACCATAACTACGGGCTTTCAGTTTGTGTTTCGAATTTATCATTATACTTGTTGCATTTATTTTTTTTTATTTCATTATTTTGAAGAGGTAATGGTATTAAAATTTACGTTAGCCTTCAAACGACACGTGCATAAATTTTACAGCAATCGGATTATTGATTCGTGAGTTATAGCATTTCGTGCGAAGCAACTTTTGATATTGAAATAAAAATGGAAAAAAGAGAAT
This sequence comes from Odontomyia ornata, assembly GCA_963969285.1. NCBI lineage: Eukaryota > Metazoa > Arthropoda > Insecta > Diptera > Stratiomyidae > Odontomyia > Odontomyia ornata. Next base: position 491,230,901 of record OZ017738.1, on the reverse strand, counting down.
TTCGAGTTTTGATAAAGCATTGCGTTTTGAGGAAAAAAATACAATGGAAACCAAACAATGGCTTGATGAACATTATCTGGACTCAGCTCCATCGAGACAAATCGTAGAGATGTGGATTGCTGAATTTAAACAAGCTCGTACCAGCACAAATGATGCAGAGCGCAGTAGACGCCCAAATGAAGCTGTTATTCCAGAAAACATCATAAAAATCCACAAATTGGTTACGAACGATCGCAAATTGTAGGTGCACGAGCTAGCTGACATTGTAAAGATATCATATGGTAGTGTTGTTACCATTTTACACGAACATTTACGTATGCAAGAGCTCTGCGCAAAGTGGGTACCACATGAGCTCACAGTCGACCAAAAACAACCGCGCATTGATGCTTCAGAAGAGTGTTTTGCGCTGTTAAACCGCAATAAAATCGAATTTTAGTGTCAATATTTGACAATGGGTGAAAAATGGCTACACTATTACACACCAGAATCCAAAAGACAGTCAGCTGAGTGGACAGCAGCCGACAAACTGAATCTAATGCGAGCAAAGACGCAACAGTTGGCGAGTAAGGTGATGGCGTCTGTATTTTGGGATGCGAACGGAATAATATTCATCGACTATCTCCAAAAAGGAACCACTCCCAACAGCAACTATTACTGTGCACTTTTGGAGCGAATGAAGGCTTAAATCCTAAAGAAACGGCCGCATTTGCAAAAGAAAAGAATGTTGTTTCACCAAGACAATGCACCGTGTCACAAAAAGATGAAAACGATGACAAAATCGAATGAATTGGGCTTTGAATCGCTTACCTACCCACCGTATTCTCCAGATTTTGCCACCAGCAACTTTTTCCAGTTTTCAGATCTCAAGGGAATGCTTGCTGGAAAGAAATTTAAGTCCAATGATGAAGTACTCGTAATCGCCGAAACTGAGGCCTATTTTGATGAGAAAGAGAAATCGTACTGCAAAAGCGGTATCGAAAAGTTAGAAAATCACTATACTCGTTGTATCGCGCTCGATAGCAACTATGTTGAATAATAAAATCGAGTTTTGTCAAAATTTTGGTTTTTTTTCTTATTTATCCTAGCGACTTATTAAATGACTTGTCAACACATCGTAATTTGGACGGCCAGAGTACTTGCCTACATTTCTATCATACTAATGATGACCCTACATAGGATCTGATATCGTTTTGTTCTGGATTAGCTGTAGGATCAATTCTCTCTGGTGCCATATACTGTTTACATCCCGCATCAATTACTATCTAATAGATAAACCGAAATACCAAAGTCGCACATTTTAACTTCTCCTCTCCTCTTAATTAATATACTACTGTGTCCAAAAAATAACATTGACATTGTATTTATATTGAAAATTCTTTATCTTTTCTTCCGAATCAATTTCATCCCCTTTAAAGTAATCCCCTCCCGATGCAATGCACTCATGCCAACGGATTTTCCAATCTTCGAAACACTGATTGTAGTCACTTTCCGAGATAGCCTTCAGTTTCGTCTTCGCTGCGGCTTGAATCTCCTCTATCTTATTAAAACGGTGTCCCCGGAGCGGTCTTTGTAGCTTCCTGAACAGCCAGATGTCGCACGGTGCGTTCTACGAGTATCGAGATTCCTCGGGAGAGTCACCGGCTGTGGGGTGGCAACTTCGGCAGCATGTAGGCTTAAGAGGCCGGTTATTTCTTCGAAACACTATTACAGAACAAAGTGTTGCTGATGATTATTTCATTTTTTCTTCTTCTTCTTGGCACTACAGCCCCTTTCGGGCCTTCGCTTCCTACAAACAGCGCCTCTAGCTGTCTCGGTCCGTTGACCGCGTCTTCCAATTCCAAAATCCGAGCAGCGATGAACTGTCTTCGTCGACCGAGTCAGACCAGCGTTTCCTCAGTCTCCCCACTGGCCGCCGACCTTCAGTTCTCCCTACGAATACCTTCTTCGGTATCCGTTGTTGGTCCATACGATTCATGTGTCCAGCCCAATGCAGCTTCCGCAGTCTAACAATCCTTTAGACCTCTGGTTCGTCAAAAATTTCATACAGCTCATGGTTGTATCAAATTCGTCATTGGTCCCCGTCTAGCTTCGCTCCGTCGCTCAAAGGCATTCAATATATTTGCGGATGCTTGGGTTAGGGTCCATGTTTCACACCCATTACATATCACAGGTCTTATCACAGATTTGTATACTTGGAGCTTTGTTTTCCTGTGTATGCAGCTGGTCTTCAAGATTGTCAATACTGAATAGAATATTTTATTTGCGAGCTGTATTCTTCGGCGAATTTCGTCTCTTTCATTGCCAGTCTTCATTTATTTATATTCTATTCTGGATACGCTCTCTTTAATAGCCACTGATATTTTTTGTTTAATTTCAAGGAACCTGAAACAAATAGTAGAATGCGGGGCAAATACTCAAACGGTAATTTTCCAAAAAACAACTCTTTTGACAGAGGTCGATATAGTAAAATTGATCCTTGATGTAGCGATATTATTTCGATTATCCTAAAAAACCGGGTTACGAATGGCGAGAATCTTCCGGTACAAACTTTTGTTCATTTTTTCCGACAATCGAGCTTTGTGCTTATCATGATATTCGTAATGATAATCGAGTGTCATCGAAACATTTAATCAATTCATTTTGCCAATGCACTGTATTCATTTAAATGATATTGAGTCCTGTTACACTTTCATCAAATTAAATAGTTACAAAATTACTTAGACCGGTCGTTTAATAATCCAAAATTAGATTTGTTTTGTTCTCTGGATGATTGAGTGCATAATGAGCTGATGTTGGTCCATGTTGCTTTCGGCGATTGTTGCTGCTAGCGCCGTTTATGATCTAACTCTATTTCGTTTATTTTGATTTTCTTACTAGTGAAGTTGCAGATTAAGTATACAACTAGTTGCTTATATTCGACTTTTACGTTATTGAAAGAAAACTAATCAAGTGCGGCTCGGCATTGTAACATTTAAAACGTAACAAGATTGTTGTGTTAAAGCGAGCTAGTCCAGATAATCCTGAGGTTCGCCCGTAACAATTGGTTTTTAACAAAACGTTGCAGTGGTTACATTGGCAGTTATTTTATTTAAGTGATAAATTCACGTTCAGTATTCACCAATATGAACGGCGGTGACTTTATGCCTTAATGTCGGCTTATCACACATTCGCAAATCAGGAAAATATATTCATATTTATGTTTTCATAATCATTTCCGCAATCAAAACGAGTATAAAGAAACTATATCATTCCCTTCTTTAAAAACTTACGAGTAAATATTGCAGGTGCATCACGTAAATCTTCTAGTCCACCTCATGTGAGTATCCACTTAAGATTATCTATTGACTTAAGTAGTATGTTATCCACTGAAGATCCTATATTCCCTTCCGAGACGCCACCATTATTGGCCCTAACTATGTCACATGAGAACACTATCATTTTTATCGTGAGTTCTTTACTACTATCCTGTTGTCACGAAACCCCAATTTTTAACTGTATCGTATTACAGAAAAAAATCAGTTTACGATAGCATTACATTGATTCATGTCAACCAGAAGGTAAGGGATTAAGTTTGGAAGATCCTTGACTGACGTACTTAGGAGACAGGTTAATGTTCCCGGAAATTGATGTCGTTTTCATTTTAAAACGTACTAGAATTCCATTTAGGGACTACTCACACCTATGGTTAGAAGGAGGACGTGCAAGAGAAAATAAGTTCTATTGTTGCCAGCTAATGTGTTATGGGACAATGGTCAAATAGCCTGTAGAGAAGTGTTGTACTTCTTCTGACATTGAGATTCAAAGGTGATGCCGCTCTTTGTAGAGGGAAAGGGAGAATTTTGGTCTGTGAGAGTATTTGTATAAGAAATGAAATGCTTGCAATAGCACAAAATTAATCAATGTACACTTATTTTAATTACAGTGCACAATATAAGTTACTTACAAGGCGAGTTCAACCATTTTCTTAAATTAATTTATGTATAAAAACTCAATCGGATTCAAGACAATTTCATCGAAGACACCCTATTCTACCTCAAAAGACAGATATAAGGACTCACCTAGCAAAACAGTGATGTTTAAAGTCATGCTCACTGACCAAATGGGCAAGGACATAAACTCATAAAGCCTTTAAGTGTGGATAAGTATCGGACAGAGAGTAATTGCTCGAGCGTAATGTGATCAATATCTAAAGGACTCCTTGATCAGAGTGAGCATTGACTACACAGCCACCCGCTGGTTGAACGACATTTTTACGCTGGTGGTCGTCGGTGAATTCAAAGTGGAGATGGAATACCTGTTGGAACTCAGATACAAATCTTTTGAAATCGATAGCTTCCCTTGTGCATTGTGGTGCTTTATTGATTTTGAGCCTTAAAACAGAGACAGTAAAGATATAGTGATGGATTTAGTTAAAATTTGAGCATAATTTCAGTGAAAATTTGGTTTTTGGTTGAAATTATTAAATGTGAGCTGCTAAATTCACGGTACATTTTATAAAACTCACCTGATATTTGACATTGGGGCCAAATCCTGCAATGAGGAAAAAATGAAATAAAAGCTCGAACCGTATTAAAGTGCTTTTTAGAGCTTATTTACAATTTGAACAAGTATCAGTGCTCATTAAAAATAAGCTGTTGTTGCATTTAGTTCCTTAATAATTAGTTAAATGTTTTTATTTTGTTTTTTCAATATTTTTTGCTTGCATTAATTTGGCTTTAACGCAAAGAAGAAGTTGTTGCCTAATGGCAAAAAGAGATCCCTGAATTGGTACGCCGTTGCTCTGCATTAATGTGGAATTAGGAGACTTGTATCCAGAATTAAAAGTATATTTTGATTTGGTTACATATTCAATATTAGGTATTGAAGATGGAGAACAATTCTTAGAAATATGATTCACATAAATTGTTCAATACAAGCGAAGTAAGTTTATCGCGATGGTTGTCCGTTTTCCTTGTTGCTTATGGCTTAGCCGATATATTGTTTTAGCTATGTGTTTATTTCTTAGTAGTATTTCCCTGCATCCTTAGTTTTGCTAGACCAAGATGAAAATTGATATTTTTTTGACAAGTAATTTTCAATAAACAATAACATTTTATTTTCCTCAGGAACAAATCATTAGATTATGTAAAATTTATTCAAATGGTCTATTAGCGGTACAAAGCATTGAAACCATTTTTCATTTATGAGAGTTTGAGACGGCAAGTAACTCACTTATTTCCATACTGAATCGGATTCCAAAGATTACTAGGTACGTGGGTTAAGGCGCAGCCCCCAATAAAACTGCAAATTTGGGTAAACTTCACAGCCGTCCATCTCAGAAACCTTACAAATATTTGCAAAATTTTTTTTAAAGTAGAAATTTGAATGGACTTTTGGCTATTGAATCAGTTCATTATATTTTGCAAAAAGTTTGTTGCGAAAATTGCGAAATTCAAAAAAAAAGCATGTTTTCTTTAAAAAAATGTAGCAAATCTCGGAAACTGAAAGGTGGTTCATAACAAGTGTACAAATTTTTGTCGAAAAAAATATAGTTTTTGTAAAGATTGAGTTGTAATGTTTATTTATTATAAAAATTTGGTCCCTTACAATTAAATATGAAACATTACTTTGGGCATATGTGCACCTTGTGCTGCTTTACAGACTATCAAACGATGATTGTAATTTTCGATGACATGTTCGCACATTTCCGGCGTTATTCGGCGTATGTTGGCTCGAATATTGTTTTTTAATGCTTCAATAGTCTGGGGAGTATCGGCGTAAACACGATCCTTCAGAAAGGAAGAAATCTCAAGGAGTCAAATTACACGATCTCGCCGGCCAATTTATGGGTCCATTTCGTTAAATTATTCGATTTCCAAACTTGGTCTTCAATAAGTCAATAGTCTGTAAAGCAGCACGAGGTGCCATATGCTCAAAGTAATGTTTCATATTTAATTGTCAGGGACCAAGTTTTCATAATAAATAAACATTACAGCTCAATCTGCACAAAAACTATGTTTTTTTTCGACAAAAATGTGTACACTTCTTATAAATCACGTACCGAGTTGATTCAAGCTATGTTTGGTGGATCTAAATTATTTACATTAAATTGACGCATCAAAAATTAAAAAAACCATTGCAAAAAAGCTCCTAGAACAAAATGTATAATTTATACACACTGAACCAATATCATGCATGCACATTGATTTGTATCAAATTTCCACATTTTGTTCTAGGAAATTTTTTGCAAAAAAACTTTTTTAAATTATTGCTGAGTTTAATTCAATGTAAATAATTTAGATCTAACAAGCGTAGCTTAAATCAACTCGGTACGTTAAGTAGTTTCTGAGGTTCGCTACATTTTTTAACGAAAACATGCTTTTTTGTTTGAATTTAATAACTTTTGCAACAAACATTTTGCAAAATGTAATAGTAAAAGGTTTGTTCTGACTTCTAGCTTAAAAACAATTTTTGCGAATATTCGTAACGTTTCTGAGGTGAACGGTTGTAAAGTTGACCCAAATTTGCAGTTTTACTGGGGGATGCGCCTTATGGTAAAATATTAGATATTAAAAGCACATATTTACATCACAATTAGCAAGTTAGGATGTGATGTGCAAAAACAAAGCAAAGAGTGCTTTGAATAATAGCACTCTCGGTTTGAGGTCCGTTAATCCACTTTAAATTGCTTCATCGTAGCTATCTTCAAGTGGTGTTAAATAACAGAAAAATCGTGCAACCGCCAAACAAGCTTTTAGCTAGTTTTAGCCCATTGAGAAACTAAGGCAAGTTGCAATTTGTATAAATTCATTTTACTTACGGTGTACTGTGTAGGTTACATTACTCAAATGCACCTCAAACTAGGTAGTTTTAAAAAGCAACGTCTACTATAAGATAATTTTGATTTTAATGATGTTTTTTTTTCTATAAAGAATACAAACTAAATGACCACTTTTTCTCGATAAAGATAGTCCACCCCTGCATCTGCAATAACTACTATTGTGTCAAATTTCTGCTCCCACTAAAATCAACATTCGTCAAGGTAGACTCGAAGCTTTTCCAACGAAGAAATATTGTGGATAGATAAGCGTGATTCATTATAAATGTAGGGAATCCGGAATCTCAAGAAGACAGTCCGGGTAATTTTTTTCTGTTCAGCTTCTAGCGTGAACTTCAAACACTTCCAATGACGCTACTAAACTGGCGAACAGCACTCGAGGATGGGACAAAACAAACTAGAATATAATTGAGCACAGGATGAAGGATTGGAAAAAATATAGGAATTCCTTAAGATCAACCCAGAAATGCGAGAGACTTTTGAAGTTATTTCAGAAATATGATCATCAAACTTCAACTTAGAGTCAAAGTGATACTTGCGAGTAATTTCCTGAAATGTGTCACCGTACTTGGGTAAGAATTATTTAACGAAAATGAAACCTAAGAGGACTAGGGTTATTGGAAAATGAAAGATAAATGCACTTAGAAACATTTAATGGAAGCTGGTTACAAGAAGTCCAAAATGAAGTGGTATCCAAATCTACTGGAAGCAAGGCACAGTCATCTTTAGACGACACTACTTTAAAAACTTTGACATCGTCTGAGGAGTTGATGACAATGGATAGCAAGGCATTTATAAATAGATGAACACATGAAGACGGAGAGAAGGGAGTGACAAGACAGCCTTGAACAATACCTGATTAATATGATTGGACAAGTAAGAGGATAACCAGTGGAGCAAATACTCAGGAACGCTAAGAAATTTAAGTTCGCTCAACAAAATATAGTAATTTACTGCGTCGAAGACTTTAGAGAAATCCAAATACAAAGTTTTGACTTGTAAACGGTCCTTCAAGAATATGAATTCGAACGAATTCAGGAACTAACTCATCCTGAGCAAGTGAAACAAGTTGGGTAGACAGAACTACGCTCATGTAAGAAGGGCTTTGTACGAATGATTTAATTAAAGAAAAACTGTTATGACATGCACAACAAATATTTATATTCTCGCTTTGAAAGAACTCCATTTTAACCAGCCAACATTTCGTTTCAATATTACTAAAATCATTGACTGACCTAAAGCTTAAATGCATTTTTTGTTATTCATCTTATATGAAAATTTGGAGATAATTCAATGAAAAATGTAGTGTCTGGTTCGATGGAAAGTCCATGTAGTAGGAAAATCGTACATAATTATTGTAATCGGAGGAAATTCAAATGACTACAACGTTAGTAAATTTTATTAAAACTTATAGAATAACATGATATTTTAAAGAGCTACTTAAATGACTAATTTCATCCAATTTAATGATACTTATACAGTTTTACTGACGAAAATGTTAAATCCTACTACTATTAGCAATGTTCGTCGAATTTCAGCCTCTAAGTTTTTTTGTTATTGAATGTAGCTCCATGATTTTTAGGGACTTCTGAAAGAAATTTTTCAAAAACCTGCTAGTTTCCCGTCTTATCTGTCCATCTGTCTCTCTGTCCGTTCGTCCGTCTGTCCATCTATTCGTACGTCACATGAAATTTCTTCTGAAACTATAGAAGCTACAAAGCTCAAACTTGGTGGAAAAGGTCAGAAGTGGTGGTCGCTCAAAACTCTTATAACGAAGTGGTCCTTAACAAATCTTTTCAATAAATTTTGTCGAGTAGGGTATCAAATAAAATGTCTTAGCACCTTTAGAATCTGAAAAATAAGTCATTTTTTGCATTAGGAGTCCAGAGGAAGGCGAAATGCACGAACAATATATGTGTCCCCTCCCTTCATGATTGGACACCTTTGAGCTGATAATCTGAAGAATTCACGAAGGTAGGTCTTTATTAGTTAGATATAAAAATTCACTTATCTCTGTTAAAAATAGTACGGTTTGTAAATTTTACATTTTCCCCCAAAAATCGAAACGGTGGCCTTAAACTTCTTAAAGTCTTACATTGTAAGACCCTTATGCCTACGAAATTTCATGGATATCAAATCATAATCAAGTGAGCTATTACTATTTCAATTGTATGGAAATACAAAAACAATAACACATGTTGATAGTTAATATATATTTGAAATCGATCAAGGCACGCTTTATGAATTTTCATGAAAATTTAAGGAATAGTGGTTTACTTGAATATGTTCAATTAGCCGAGCATTCAGAAAAATTATTTAATATGGAACAATATCGCGGCTGTTATGTGCTTATGAAGGAAACTCTGCATCTTTTGGATGAATTTAAACGATTTCTGAAATAAGTACTTGGTGAATAATTCAAATCATCGATTCATGGAATCAGAAAATTGTTTTCGAACCCTAAAATGGTTGCAAGACCATTCTGTTAGGAGCTCTCTCCTGCCCCTTGACTTGTTTCACCTATGAGTATTAATTATAGATACTCATCTTCAGTGTTCAAGTGTTAAAAGTATGTGCCTTAAACGTTGAAGTCGGGGAAAAATAACTCAAAATTATTCAATCTTCTTATTTAAAACAGCCATTTTTTTGTTTTACGATCACTGATACAACTAGCTGAACCAATTCTCAAAGATATTCATGGTACCTATCATTCCTGAAACTTTCATGCGAATCCTAGCAAACCTGTAGCATACCTGTAGTGTCTGAGTCAGGAAAGCGCATGTTGCTCCATAGTAATACAGCGCATATTGTTCCATAGTAATATAAGAAAATTCAAACCGCTATAACTTCTTTAAATATCATTCGATCTTTATGAAATCTTATAAATAGACTGTGTACAGAATTTTATTGAATTTAAAGGTACCATTAAGTTTATTCAAGAAAATGTAAAATTCATAAATCATACTCTTACTAACAAAGTTGAGTGAAATTTGACCTCTCACGTATTTGTTGTTGTTGTACTCATAAAGGCCTACGGCTATGATTTTTTCCAGATTTTTCAGATGAAAAGTGTCCAATCGCCGGGGGGTAGCAAAAAGCTCATACATTCTTTTCCCCTGCCCCCCATCGGACTTGTTTTGAAAAGACCTCGTTGAGTCCTTTCCGATGACACCCTACTCGATTAACAATGGTGGAAAACTTTTTTTGAAGGGTTACCTCCCTATATGGGGAGATCCCCTTAAGCCCCATTGAAAAAATTTTTGACATGCAGACGGACGGACGGGCAGACGGACACAGGTCGTGATTTCAATAGGGTTTTGTATTTTAGTACAAAACCCTAAAAAAGTCAAAATTGGTTCATAAATAATCGAGATACCATGCATCTTTTTCACGGCGCTTGAATTGGAAGAAGGTAAGATCAAGCCTGGAAGTAAGCTAAAGTTCAAGAGGAAGGAAAGGCGAACACAAATAGAAGTAGCAAATGATTTCATAAAGTGATTAGGAATACCATCAGGATCTGAACTGACCGTCGTCAAGTGCTAAAATTAGCTTCATAATTTCTTTCAGTTAGTTTTCTTAGGAAGGATGGGATACTGCAAAAGGATTTGAGGGAGCGTCATGGTTTGGAACGATTTGAGTTCAGAGAGCCTTCAAAACTACGAATATAAGAAGTTTTCGCGATCTGCATCTCTTTCTTAGCTATAGACCTCAGATGACAAAAAGCATTACGTGACTCAGGAACACATATAAATAAAAGAAGAAATTAAAGGCCAAATTTGAGATGAGTTAGAATCAATCTGATTGTCATCCCATGAGAGTTTCGGTAGGTTAAGATCTCTACATAATATAGGGTGATAATTTGGGAATCGAAAATACTGTAGAGCAAAAAAGTAGACTTACATTGCATGTAAGCGCAGAAGACAAGAAGAGAAAGGGTAGACGAAATAACTATTTTCGCACATTCTACAGGAGCAGTGAAAAGTAGAGGTATTCTTATGAGCAACGAGGACAACTCCTATGTCAAACTTATTACAGATTGACCTATCACGATCATGCCTAATAATTGTATGATTCGGAAAAATTTCAGAATCGAATACACTATCAGTCAACCAGGATTCAAAAATACAGATTATACATATTATCGTTAGAAAGAGAATAGGGGAAATCTAGATCCTTCAGCTTGGGTCATAAGCCCCGAGAATTTTGATAATAAATAGAAAATTGACTGTTAATAGTGCTATTGTGAATTTTTTTTTAGGAAGAACTGGTGTTATATCTTTGGCAAGGAGCTCGGTAGAGAACGAAATTTTTTTTCCTTGAAGTTATGAACGATTTGACAAGCACTCCAGCCGGCCAGAAATCAGGACTTAAGATCAAATCATATGATGGCGAAACAATCAACTTGAAAGAAGCTGTTACTCTGTTGATCAAGTTGTCCCTTATCAGCTTCTTACAACTAATTGTTTTCACAGATAAGCCAAATTTCTTACTTACATAATCTAAGATGTCTTCAGTAGATGTATTATAGGCAAGCCTTGATATAAAGATATTTTTCGTTGCCACCAAAATTTGGAGGGGTTGGTAATTCCTCAGTAACATGCCGAATTTCGAAATTTTTCGTAATAGCTCCTCGATGAAATGAAAATCTCTGTGCCATACTTCTTGTAATGATGGACGAGGCAGGTTGTGAAGTACGCAAAGGATCTGAATCAACGCTATCCACTAATAATACGTTTACTTGTTTTACAGTCTATCTGTCTGCCAGTCTGTTCATCCGTCATCATTGTCAAATATTCCAAAATTTATTAAGGGGCGACCTCTTTATAACGAAGTAACCCTTAAAAAATTCTTTTTATGAAAGTTAGTCGATTGGGGTATCAAATGAAAGGGTTTCATTAGAGCTTTTAAAATCTGAAACATATTGGGTTGACAGACCTACGCTCCTGTCAGAAGATTTTTGTACTGAACCTACGATATGCAGTCACCAACAACGAATAAAGCCAGGGAAAACATCAAAGAGATGTAACATATAGTACACGTTTAAACGAAAATCCATTGTTGTTCCATTTTCAACGGTCGCCATTTTGTTGTAATGTAGCAAAAATCACTCACATAATGAATTCCCTAAAATATTAATGTAAAAAAATTACGCAGATCAAACCAAAACTACAGTATCTGATTCGATGCAAAGTCCATAGAATACCTAAATCGTGCACTGATGACTAATACGCAAAAGATCAATAACTCAATCATTAATAAACAATTTCCCGACTTCTCAACAACGCTTTCCCACTCCGTGCTCCCGCCAAGATTCCTTGCCTTCCGGAAATATTAAAGCCATAGTTCAAACCATAGTAAAGGGTTTTCCAATAAGAGTTGTTATTTTGAATAGCCCCCTATTTCGGTAGATGTCACTTTTGAAGCTGTCATTTTTAACATTTGACAAGTAGAAACTACGCCATTAATATAATTGGAACAATACATGCTTCAACAATGCATTGAAATTATTGAAATTCACTATAACAATGTGAAATTTTGGCAGAGACGATTCGTAAAACTCGAACATTTTTGGGTCGTCATGAAGCACCTTGTCGGACAATTTAGTGATGTGAAGAATAAAACTCGTGCACTTCACTCAAGAACAGCCAAGAATATTGCTGCTGTAGCTGAAAGTGTTGAAGAAAACCCAGGTTTGTCTATTTCCACAAACGTCATTACACCGTATTTTGCATAAAGATTTGGGTCTTAAGGCTTATGAAGTTCAGTTAACACAAGAACTCAAGCCGGTCGATCATCAACAACGTCGTATCTTTGCTCATTGGGTCCTTGAAATGCATGATTATGATCCGGAATTCCATCGGAAAATCATCTTGAGTGATGAGGCCCATTTCTAACTCCGTGGTTTCGTCAACAAGCAAAATTGTCACATCTGGGGCTCGGACATTCCAAATGTTGTTGTTGAAAAGCCTCTCTACACTCAACGTGTGACTGTTCGGTGCGGTTTATGGCCCGGCGGAGTCATTGGACCTTACTTTTTCGAAAATGAGGCTGGAGCAACAGTTACGGTGAATGGGTTGCGCTATCGAGCCGGAATTGGATTGTGTTGATCTGGAAAACGTTTACTTCCAACAATCGGCGCTACGTGCCACACAAGCAACGAAACCATTGTTCTTTTACGGGAAAAGTTTCCGGACCGTGTTATCTCTCGGAGAGGTGATCACAATTGTCCAACAAGATCTTCTGATTTAACACCTTGCGACTTCTTCCTTTGGGGCCACGTGAAAAAGAAGGTCTACGCCAACAGCCCAATATCGATTCAAGTCCTCAAAGATCGAATTCGTGAGGCTATTGAGGATATAGGGCCGCCACTTTGCGATTTAGTTATGGGAAATTTCATGAAAAGGATATGGTCCTGTAAGCGTGGTCGTGGTGATCATTTGTCTGATGTTATTTTCGACTATTAATGGCATACATTCCTCGTTATAATGAAATAAACATCCAATCGTTTATATTAAACAAGTTGAGTAAGCAGGCGAGTGCTCCTACCAGAAGGTCTTTGTAAACATCCTAGGGTAAGAAACAAGTTTTCCAATAGCGTGAATCGATATCTTTAATTATTTATCCAATACTTGGTTATGAAGTCGTTCAAATTTATCCAACAGATGCACAGTTTTTTCACAAGCACAGTGCACCCACCATTTTGATCTAGCTTAAATAATTTTTCTGAATGCTCGGCAATTGGATATATTCAAGTTAAACACTATTCCTTCAATTTTCATGAAAATTGAAAGAAAATAAAAGTAGTCAATAATTTTGTTTATTTGATATCCGCAGGCCAATTCTCTTTTTTCTTTAAAATCCGTCGGGCCTTGCTTTGTTGTGTGAGCAGACGCGTTTCGACTACTTCGAGTCATCTTCAGTATCACTGAAACGCTTCTGCTCAAACAACACTGAAGATCAAAAACTTTTTTCTAACACTTTAATCTGTTAGATATGAACACTTTGAGGTCGTTTTAGATTAATGAAATAAAATTAAAATTCCCTTATTGGCCACAAATATTGATTTAGAATAAAAAAACCAAGAGTTTGATGGGAAAAAACGATTTTTTTTATTCTAAAAATAGAATAAAGAAATAGAATAGAATAAAAAAAATAGTTTTTTATCATCAAACACTGAAGATGACTCGAAGTAGTCGAAACGCGTCTGCCCACACAACAAAGCAAGGCCCGACGGCTTTTAAAGAAAAAAAGAAAATAAAAGTGCTTTAGTCAATTTGAAATATGTATCAATCATAAACACGTGTTATTGTTGTTGCAATTCCATACAATTTAAATGGCTATAACTCACTTGATTATGACTCGATCTCAATTAAATTTTGTGAACATTATTTGTTCCGCTTGTACTCATAAAGGCCCACATTCTTGATAATTTTCCAGATTTTTCGGGGCAAAGGTGTCCAATCGCGAGAGGGACACCAATTTTGGTACATTTTGCCTTCTCCTGGGCCCCTAATTCATTTCAGATTCTAAAAGTTCTAATCAAGACCTTTCATTTGATACCCCACTCGACTACCTTTGATTAAAAAAAAAATGTTTAAGGGCTTATTCGTTACAAGGGGGGACCCCCTTAAACAGTTTTTAAATTTTTGGTAAGACCCTAACTTTTGAGAGGCCATAATTTCTGGCCTTTTCACAAAGTTTGAGCACGGACAGACGGACGCACGGATAGACGGACGGACGGACAGATTTACAGACAGGTCGCAAAACTAGTAGGTTTATGCAAAAAAAAATTACAAAGACCTAAAAATGGCGATTTTCTGTTAATATCAAAACAACACCTCTTATTGGGAACCCCTGTACATTCACATAGTATCCACACATTCCATTTACCCTGTGTTGCACACTTTCTGAATTTTCTCAGGGGCCGATCAGCTGAGCCGGGGCACGTCAGCTGACTCAAGGCCTGTCGTATTCAAAAAACAAAACAAAAAGCAAATAAAATAGCCGACACACGTGCTCTTTTACACATTTCAGAACATGCGAGTGCTGGCAGATCCTAATAAAAATCTAAAAGATTGCATGGAACGACCTGCTGTCAGGGATTTATGGTTTGCTCTTCGGCTTGTGTTCGGTTTTTCTGGAGGGTAGATTGAGTGTGCATATTATGTGAGTATACTATGTTTCAATCTATTTCTTATTTACATCTGATGTAGTTGTCCCACCTGTACTGCATCCCATGCCTACTCCACTGCCTGCAGTGGATTCGCCAGTGACTAACTCATTCTAGTCCCCATAAACCATGGGTGGTATAGACGCCTTCGTAATGTAATGACTGGATTCGTAAAATCGATGACGTATTAGAAATGGGCTAAGACCAGCTATGCACTTTTGCTCTTGTCAATAAATGGCATTTCTTCGACTCAACAACGCTATGAACTTGGTACACAAATTTTAAAAATAGTAATGAAAGTGGAAACCGTGCGATTTGAATCTATAAATTTCGGTGTGCGTAGCTTAAAGAATTGTTGTAGTGAAAACAATTGTGTTCACTAACCTGCATGCATTAAAATATGCGAAATCATTCGCTAAAGTTAATGCCATAAGCAAAAAAGGTGAAAAATGTAGTGCCACGAAATGTAGGTTTGTGAGACTAACTGCTATCACTAACGAAACACTTAAAACTTTGCTCCCCCAAGTTTCGATACATAAAACACGCAACTTCCACTGCGAAACTATTTTTAATCGACAAGATACAAGTCGAAAAGATAGCGATCGAAAGAAATATCACTATATTCAGCTGATCAAAAGAAAGCAAAAACCTGATGACGTTATTGTTGAGTGCAAGCAGCTGAGATTTCGATCAGCTGTCAATACGGCCATTATATTACGAAGGCGACGGCGGTATGCAACGATGTATACACTTCCGCAAACTACAAGAAGTTCGGTTACTGTAGTCTCCGGTAACTAAGCAACTTTTTGAATAAGTTAACACCGTCCAGCATCACTGCACGCTCACGAAATATCTGATGTGTTTTGTGCTACATAGATGCATTACACTTTTTTGTTCATCACGCACCTGGAAATCAATAAAACTTGTCATAATTTCCAAAGCCGTAGCCAGGAAAAAATTTCGTCAAAAAAAAATTTTAAACTTGTGGTCAAAAGCGTATTTATAGGTTCATTCATTTGATATCTTATGTTAAATAGATATTAATTTTTGTTATATATACTTTTTGAACTAAAACCCAACGTTTTCAGACGGTTGTTCGCAGATAACACAAAAAGTAAGAATTTTATCGAAAAAATTATGCAACATAAAGCCTATAAAACAAAAAGAATGCTGGATTTATGATGTCTGTAGACTCAATACAAATGGAGCAATAGCTTTTTGAAGGTTGATTCTTATTCGTCAAACGCCAAAATTGAAAGCTTCAACGTGAAATAAGCAAAAAACAATATGTTTTTCGAGAACAGCTTAGACAACTTTTATTAAAGTGCTACATAGAAGTCCCTAGCATCAGAACTATTGGGAGTTACGGTGAAAATAAAGTTAATTATTTCAATTACCAAAAGTGATAACACAAATGATGCAATTTTGTTATTTTTCTTTTGCATCGTGTGCTCCACATCCTCCTTCCTTACTCCTCTGTGTGACCATGAACCTAATGTAAACAAATAGATGAGTTGATTTCAACCAGGTTTCTAGCAAATTTTTGGAAATGACTAATAACCCTAAACCCTTTTGGTCATATATCTGATCCCTTAAATCTTCTTCTTCCATCCCGCATACTGTCAAATGGAATAACGCGGAAGCCTCCTCCCCTCAGGATATTTCTAACCTATTTGCCGAATATTTTTCCTCTTCTGACATACTACACTCCCCCATAAATTCTATTCAAACTTACCCAGCATCAAGTACATCCTATTCCACTGATCCTTCTGAAGTTGAATCCCTTATTAACTTGCTCGATACGAATGTTAGCCCTGGTCCTGATGGATTACCTAATATATTTGTAAAGTCACTTTGTTCCTCTTTGTGTTTTCCTCTTTCCCTTATATTCAATCTCAGTCTTAGTACTGGCACCTTTCCAACGTACTGGAAAGATGCAAATGTGGTTCCTATCTTTAAAAACGGCGACCCATCATCTGCCTCAAACTATCGTCCAATATCACTCCTTTCCTGTTTCTCTAAGCTGCTGGAACGACTTGTGCACAACAGGCTTCTTGAGTCCCTGATTTCATTTGTCACACCACAGGAACATGGATTCTTGAAGGGTCGTTCAACTTCTACGAACTTGGCTGAGTTCGAAGACTATATTGCAAGAGCTTTAGATAAATAGCTTCAAGTAGATGCAATATTCACGGACTTCTCTAAAGCTTTTGACTCCGTGAACCATGTTCTGCTCTGTCAAAAGTTAGCTTTGCTTGGCATATCAGGTTCCCTTCATTCTTGGATTTCATCATATTTATCCTCCCGTTCATGTCGTGTCAATCTCTATGGCACAATTTCCTTTCCATTCAATCCTACATCTGGTGTCCCTCAAGGGTCAATCCTTGGACCTCTTCTTTTCGTACTGTTTATCAATGATCTTCCTTCTGTAATTTCCTCTTCTTGTCTCCTGTAAGCTGATGATTTCAAGGTATTCCGGACAATTAGATCCCTTGAAGATTGTCAGCAACTCCAAATTGATCTTTTTAACCTGCATAACTGGTGTAATGTAAACTCCCTTCGTATTAATGTTTCCAAATGTTTTAAAATGACTTTTACTTTGAAAATTGTCCCTTTAATTTTTAATTACACCCTATGTGATGTTGTTCTCTCCTCTGCAGACTCATGTAAAGATCTTGGTGTAATATTTGACCCCAAGCTTAAATTTGATGTCCACATTTTAAGCCTAATTACCAAGGCATCAAAAGTTTCGGGTTTTCTTATGCGGCATTTGCATAAGTTTGCAAATATTGCTACCGCTGTTCGCTTGTTCACGTGTCTTGTCCGCCCGCTCCTTGAGTACTGCTCAGTAGTGTGGTCTCCTAGATATTTATATCTTACGAGCTCACTAGAAGCTGTTCAGCGTAATTTTACCCGTATTGTGTTTTTCAAATTCAACGTAGCTTATGAGTTTTATGAGCGTCGTCTATCCATACTTCGTCTCCCTTCTCTGTCGTCCCGTAGAACCTTCTTAGATCAATGGTTCCTTTTTAAGTTGTACCACCAACAAATTGCCTCCACCCTAAGCGCAGACTTGCAATACAGACTGTATGCACGACCTAGTCGGTCTAATCACATTCTCGAGGTTCCGTACGCCCGAACAGATTTATATTTTCACTCAATTATGCCACGAATCATCAGAATGCATAACAGCCTCAAGCTTGGCTCTCTATCCACGTCCTATTTTGTTTTTAAAATTAAATAAAAGATGTTACTTTTTGCGAATAGGGATTAATGTTCCTTAGCACTAAATTTTATAAACTTTGATCTTGACTCTATCTTCATTTTTTACATGTTTTAGATTAACTTTTTTCTGCTTGATTTGTTGTATTGATTTGTCTTACTCTAACTTATATTTAACTATATTTAATTGTCTAAGTCTATTTTGTAATTGGATTTCTGTCTGTTAAATGGATTTGAATAAATAAATAAATAAATAGTACAGAAAACTGTTCAGTCCACCAAATAGAACGATAAGAATTCCTTATGTAACGCTTTCCTTATGAATGGATTTTTTAATGATTTTAATGATCCTTTGTACTCTATTCTTCTTCTTCTTTGTAGCCCTACAGCCCCTTTCGAGCCTTCGCTTAGAGATAGTTAGAGTATCTCATTTTCATGATCGTATGTATCGGCACTCCACAAGGTGATATGATCAGTATCACGCTTTGGCCGTGTGTCCGTCCACCCAGTTGCGATACGTTCTGATTTTAAACCAGCACGTATCATAACTGAACAGGCTTAAAGTCCGTCCGAAGAACCACTCGAACTAAATCTCATTGCCGCCAACGAGACTTGAACCAGAGACCTTCGGCTTACGGGCTTAGTGCTCTAACCACTAAGCCACGCGGACTGCGTACTCTATTCTAGAATAGGATAATCTAGATTTTATGGACCGTATGGAACATAGCATACTAATTTTTACATCAAATAAATAACACGACATTGAGTTACCTTATAATTAGTTTTTATAAAAATTTCGGGGGGGGGGGGGTTCTAATCCCCTACCCCCCACTGGCTACGGCCTTAATAATAGTAGTTGTTTGCTTGCGAAAATCAAAACTTGGAACATTGTGATTAGTTATCAGTAATTATGTGAGAATTATACTAAGTTAATTTATAATAGCACTATATTTTAAAATGGTTATCAGTTAACCCTAACACCTTACACTCAGCAGGGAAGTTTACAAGGTAGCTAATCCTTATCTAATTAGAAAATTATTCTAAACCAAAATTGAAATTAAGCCTCCTTTTGTTCTTAATCCTGTGTTATCTAACAATAAAGCTCGTATAAAGAGGTGGGAAAATTTTCACTTAGATTGTGATCCGTTTTTAAGAAATTTTTAAATACTCTTGCGCAGAACCTATACTATAGGTTTGAAGTTTGGCATAATGAAAGGTACATCTCAAAGAAACGGTTAATTCTTAAAAGCAGAAAAAACAACACTTTAATTTTTTTGATATTATCCAAAATTATCTTCAGTTGAAAAATTTAAATCGTGCCTTGCAGTAATAAAAGTTCCTCTTAACAGAATCAGAATTTATCTTTGCTGCTTTGGATGTCGGGAAAATATGAACGATTGAACTTAGTCATGCAATTATGGTGACGTTAAAAATGTCAGGTGATTAATTTTCACAAAACCATATCTCCAACTGCACAAAAGAGTATGGAGCAGGCGTTCGGTGAAAAGAGCTGTCTACCATCGTTCACGGCAATAAGAGCGTGGTACGGCAAAGAACCATCCAATTGTAGATCTGTGTTTCTATTTCTTCAAGGCACCAACGAATGAACGGGAACAGAATCGATGCATAAGGACACCGACAAGTACATAAGCATGTTATTGATACTATGGTAATCTTACATTCAGGTAGAACTCATCTAAGAACGAAGTTAATTCTTGTGGTGATTCCAAACATTACTGACCCTAAGCGAGGCGACGGGAAATTATAACCCAGAAGAAGAATTCTCGTTAATAAATTGTCTTTGCGATTTATTTCGTTTGAAATACATTGGTCGGAACGATGAACCGCAAAACACCCTGTAGTATTTTATTCATGGCAATCCCAAAACCATTTTTCTTTTGAGAAGGATGCTATCTAGAGGGACGATCCTTTGATCCTGGCCCGCATTGGCTTCATTGAAGGCAATGTCTTGCCATTGTTATTATCCTTGGTACTGTGGAATGGTTTTCTCTCCGATTACTGCATTTATTTCCTTCTATTTCGTGTTCCTTTGCAAGTGAGTCTATTGGAGATGGGCTCTAGCCGCCATGCCATTTAGATAATTGTTGGGTCTGGCGTGTTTTGAGATTGTGCGCGAGGGAAGTCAAAACATTTTGATGGACAATTGTCGGCAAATCGGCAAACAAATTGTCAAGGTACATTTAAGAGAGATTACCTGAATTGGATAAGATTAAAGGTGAGCAATGACTACGTGGGTGTTCTCCAGAAGTTTTTCAGAGATAAATACGTTTAGGAATAAAGAATTCAATTATTTGAATGAATGACATTTGTAATCCAAAGTGGGTTTGTTTGTCGACTTTTAATTTTTAAATGTTTGATGTTGTTTATACTGATCGGAAAGTGTAAATTAATCTTCTGAGTTGCATAAAATCGTGTACTGGTGTTTGAACGAACTGAAATCCTATGAAGATAAGTAATGTTAAATGATTGAATTGTTAGAAAACTATTCAGGCAAATGTTATCTGCATATAATTACAAAGAAGCACTTTAAATTATTAAACGATATGCTTTTCTATATGTACAATAAATGAGCACATATTTCCGAGTAATATATAACCACCTTTGGAAGTTTGTTTATTTATTTTTATCGCAATCATTACATTCAACATGTGTGGCCTTACAAGCCCACAAATTCTGCCAGCAAAAATAGTCAAAAAATCGAATATCCGTCGAGCGCCATTTATTACTAAGAATTCACTTTTCCCACGTCCTATTCAGCATTCATGCAGGCGTTCCTTTCAGTAATGCCGCTTGTCATTTGAACCGCACAAACAAATATGCCATTCATAGGTAAGCAGGTAAAGCCTTACTTGTGTCTTGTACACTTGCGAGTTTGTTGTCACCACAGCATGACTTTCGCTATTGATCAATTTCTTAAGCCATTGGACTTTATGGTGTTTGAAAAAGGAAGCTATTATCCTTCGGGATTTCTGTCAACCTCAAAGGATCTCAATAATTTACAGGTGACAAAAGATGAAGGTTGCTTGTAAGTATTTTGATATTTGCCGACACTGTCCTTGATTTCTCTTTGTTCTCAATTTCGCCTGTGCTGCTTTGAGTTTTCTTGCAGGCTAAAATTATTGTCTTTAAGTCAAAGATATTCAATAAAAAACTTATAAAATCCAAATGCGTTCAAACATGTTTCAAACATACACTAACATTCGGAAGCGAAAGGAAAGTAAAGAGTAGAATAATATTTTTGTCTCAATAATTTTGGCGATTTTCTGGTGCTCTATCCATCTATCTAACGCAAATGCGAGGAAATATTTTCAAACTTCAGCTATATCTTAATCTAAAGGCAATTATGTTAAAGAAACAACCTTTTCAGAAAATACTTGTATATTATAATTTTTTTCCTGCCAATAAATCTTGAATTGGAAATATATACATATTTTACTTATGAACATTCTTTGTGTTCTTTTAACATTTTTCTTCTCTAATAATTTTTAAGAAAAAATTATTAAATAAGCAACTCAAACATGTAGCTACACACAAAGAATTTTCATAAGTAATTTCAAGCTATCGGAGCCAGCCGAAAACGAGATCGATATCCGCACGAAGCAATAAAAGCTCACTGTAGAGCAAAAAATCATCGTATAGATTTACATTAAGTTGATGTAAAAAGAGTGAAATTATCCATTTAAAGTATAGCATGTACATATGTGTAAGAGTTTGATGTAGCCCGCGTGGTGTAGTGGTTAGAGCACTCATCCCATAAGCCGAAGGTCCCTGATTCTACTCTCATTGACGGCAAAGAGATTTAGTCCGAGTGATTCTTTGGACGTACTATCAATCCGTTCTGTTATGAAACGTGCTGGGTTAAAATCAGAACATATCGAAGCTGACTCTAAGCGAAGGACCAAAAGGGGCTGTAGTGCGACAAAGTCAAAGTGTAAGGGTTTGGATATTGATTTGAGTGATAGTTATAGCCATACTAACTAACAAATTCGGAATTAATTTTCCTACTTTTTATTGGAAGTAGCATTTACTAGTTGCAAATATAATAATATGTATACCCTGAAAGCGTACCTTTAGCAACTTGATGGTGCTAATTTGTATTATTAATAGTTTTATAATTCTTACGCAAACACAATTTTATAGCACTGTAACTCCAGAATTGATTGAATATCGCGAATACCAAAAGTGAAACCACAAATGATGCAATATTCTCAATATTCTGCTTCACATTTTCTTTCCTTACTCCGCCATTCTTAGGTCTGAAAATTCAATGTGACCATGAAACTAATGTAACAAAATACAGGGTTTTCCAACAGAGGTGTTATTTTGATATTATAAGAAAAATGCCATCTTTTAATATAAATGATCGAATGCTTATTTCATTCTAAAGAAGAAGGTATGCCGTTGATAGTGTAAAATAATATCAGGCAAATGATTACCACGACCTACAGGACCATATCCTTTTCATGAAATTTTCCATAACCAAATCGCAAAGTCCTCGATAGCCTCATGAATTCCATCTTTGAAGTCTTGAATCGACGCTGGGCTATTGGTGTAGAACTTCTTTTTCACGTGGCCTCAAAGGAAGAAGTCGCAAAGTGTTATATCACAAGATCTCGGTGGTCAATCGTGATCACCTCTTCGAGAGATAACACGGTCCGGAAACTTTTCCCCTAAAAGTTCAATGGTTTCGTTGCTTGTGTGGCCCGAAGCGCCGTGTTTTTGAAAGTAAACGTTGTCCAGATCAACACCAATCAATTTCGGTCATAAAAAATCATTGATCGCTTCTCGATAGCGCAATCCATTCACCGTAACTATTGCTCCAGCCTCATCTTCGAAAAAGTAAGGTCCAATGACTACGCCGGACCATAAACCGCACAAACAGTCACACGTTGAGGATAGAGAGACTTTTCAACAATAACTCTTGGGTTTTCCGTGCCCCAGATGTGACAATTTTGCTTGTTGACGAAACCACCGAGGTGGAAATGGGCCTCATCACTCAAGATGATTTTCCGATGGAATTCCGGATCATTTTCATGCATTTCAAGGACCCAATCAGCAAGGAGACGACGTTATTGATGATCGACCGGCTTGAGTTCTTGTATTAGCTGAACTTCATAAGCCTTAAGACCCAAATATTTATGCAAAATACGGTGTAATGACGTTTGTGGAATGTCTAATTCCAAAGAACGACGAGGAATGGACAAGCCTGGGTTTTCTTCAACACTTTCAGCTACAGCAGCAGTATTCTCGGCTGTTCTTGAGTGACGTGCTCGGGTTTTATTCTTCACATCGCTAAGTTTTCCCAACAGCTCGAATTTTTCCACCAATTTGTGTATTGCGGTCCGACAAGGTGCTTCACGACGACCCAAAAATGTTCGAGTTTTATGAACCGTCTCTGCCAAATTTTCACCATTTTTATAGTAAATTTTAATAATTTCAATGCATTGTTGAAGCGTGTTCCAATTTTATTAATGGTGTAGTTTTTACTTGTCAAATGTCAAAAAATCATAGCTTCAAAAGTGAAATCTATCGAAATAGCGGGCTATTCAAAATAACACCTCTCATTGGAAAACCCTTTGGATGAGTTGATTACATTTTCTAGCGAATTTCTGGAAATGTCATAGGACGGAAAACTTGTCAGCCCAGCCACATGTGAACGGAAAAAACAGAACGAGAAGAATTTTTTACGTTACGCTTTCCTTATAAATGGATTTTTTTATGATCATTTTATGATTTGGCCTTAGTACTCTATTCAAGAATATGGAGATCTAGATTTTAAGCAACATATGGACACCACGTATTAATTTTTATATAAAATAAATAACATGACACTGAGTTCCCTTTTAATTAACTTTTGCTCAATTTTCCGAGAGGAGAGTTCTGCCTGGGACGGAAAATTTACAAAACTGTCTGAAATCATTTTATTGAAAGTAATATTCAACATAATGCAACATAGTATTCTCTTAGATAAAATTACATTTACGTAACAAGTGATAAGAAAACTGTAAGCGCTTCAATCACCTATATGTTTTTTGTTTATCACTACAGCCTCTCCCAAGGCTTCGTTTAGAGATGGTTAGAATATTGCATTATCTTGATCGAATGTATCGGTACTCGGGAAGATGATGTGGTCAGCATCACGCTTTGGCCGTGTGTGCGCCCGCCAAGTATTATAGCTGAATGGGCTTATAGTTCGTCCGAGGAATAGCTCGAAACGAATCTCGTTATCACCAGGGACTTTCGGCTTATGCAGCGAGCTTCTATGTTACTAATAAAGCACTATAGCATCTATAGTTACTCTTCTTCTTCTTCTTCTTAGCACTACTACTACTCTCGGGCTTGAGTTAGGGTTCATGTTAGCATAACACAGGTCTTATCACAGATTTGTATACTTGGAGGCTTGTTTTCCTGTGTATGCAGCTGGTCTTCAAGACCGTCAATACTGAATAAAATACTTTATCTGCGAGCTGTATTCTTTGGCGTATTCGTCTCTTTCATTGCCCGTTTTCGTAATTTTGGCACCTAAATACACAAATTCGCTAACATTTTCAATACTGCATTCGCAAAGTATGATATTTCTACAATTCTTACTACATTAGTCTTAATATTAGAATCAACTTACTAATTAAAATGACTGTGTCAAAATGCAAAACAAGTATTAATAAATGTCATATCCAAGTCTGTGAAAAAACTGCATGCATCGAAAACAATAAGAAATTTAACATTGCTCCTTAGTCTAAAAACTTAGATGTAAAATACTGAGATTCTTGGCAGATTCATCAAATTTAATGGTGAGTATTACCTGCGTCCTCTGACTAGGAACAGAGCTCAGATTTTTCTTTGTATTTGATCCATTTTTTACCAGCCTTCACAAAATCTGCCTATACACACCAGACGGAAATACTCTTCCTCATCCGAAGTTGATGACCTTTTTGCGTTACTTTGTTCTTTTCTTCCCGTTCGTTTTTTAGGTAAATTTCTCGAGAGAAATTTACCTATTGCGGAGAGCATCATATATATATATATATATATATATATATATATATATATATATATATATATATATATATATATATATATATATATATATATATATATATATATATATTATATATATATATATACACATATATATATATATATATACATATATATATATATATATATATATATATATATATATATATATATATATATATATATATATATATATATGGGATATAACGAAATTTGTGACCACGCTAGAGGTTGCAATTTTGCTTCGATTTTCACCAAATTTTCAGGAAAGGTATATTGGGTAATTACCTCGGTTAAGTTCGTGAACCAGCTATATCGGCCGGGCAAAAACAAAATGGCGGCCATTTTAGACGAAAAATCGTGATTTCTGTTCTGACCAAATCATAGCTCCGATTTGGATGAAATTTGGTACAAGGGTTTATTGATGTATGTGATGAATTTCACAATAAAAAATCCAAAGTCGGTACGGCAGAAACAAAATGGCGGCCACTCAAATGTCAAAAAACGTGCAAAATTTTGTTGTTGTAATAGTGGTCAAAGCTTTCAACAGATTTTCATGAAATTCGGTAATTTGATAGAAATTATGAGTATCTAAAGGATTACGTAAAAAAACTGGAGGTCAAGTTGCAAAAAACAAAATGGCGGCCAGTTGAAGGTTAAAATTTCAAAGGCTTTTAAAAGTCGCAATTTTGATCCGACATTCATGAAACTTGGTTTCAAGATAGACATAACTTGGACCTACAGTCTGTGATATTTTGGTGATCATGCATGTGCAAATTTCAAAATGGCGGCCGTTTAAATATGCGTTTTTTTCATGTTTTTGTGGCCCTCTAGTGGTCACATTTTCCAACGGATTTTGATGAAACTTGAGATTATGAATCTCTGTACTATGTTCTTGTATTTTGCAGGAAATTATTAAAATTGAATGAAAAATAAAAAAGTCGAAAATTTAAAGCCTAATATTTTTAGCTGCCATTTTCTTTAAAAATTGAATTATTTTGCCCTGTCTAGGGTGAAACTCCTATTTGAACGAGATAGTACATTGATTGATGAGGTCCTTGCATACACAGATTTAAAATAATCTAAAATCAAATGCATGCATTCAAAATGGCGGCCCCCAAAGGCCTGAAAGCAAGCGCAATTCGCTATTTTAGTACCAACTGAAATAATGAATATTTTTCATGGAAACGCTTTAAATGACTTTACTTGAAAGAACTTATAAACCAGATCATTTTTAAGATATTGTAAAATATTTTTAACAATACCCTAAAAAATTATAAAATCGTGACTTGTCTGTCTGTCCGTCCGTCCGCCCGTTTGTTCGTGCGTCATAACAAGTTTTCTCGCAAACCACATGAGCTAGAATGAGGAAATTTTCTACGTAGGTCAAAAGTGGTGCCTCTTGAAATTTGCAGTGAAAGAAAATATTTTTAGGGATTTAAGGGGGGTCTCCCCATACAGGCGGGTCTCCCCATACAAGGCCCATACAAGGGGGTGGCATACAATTTTTTTTATTTCTGTAGCCCTCTAGCAGCCAAGATTCTCAACAGATTCCGTTGAAACTTGAAATTATAAGTTATTAAGGCAAGTTAATTTAATTTAATTATGCAAATCGAATGACAAAGAATACAGTCGAAAATTTACAGCTTAATATTTTTAGCAGCCGATTTCAATAAAAATCGAAATGACGGCCCTCACAGTTCAGAAAAAAATTGAAAATGTATATATTAAGTGCAACGCAAGTGCTGATTAAACTTTTATGGAAATCTTTTGAAATTAACTATTCGAGCTATTTAAACCTTTGCGTGGTTACCACTGTGAACTGTGTAAACAGCAAATGCGAGAAGGGCGAAACCGGTATTTATATGTTTACAACAATTTATGATCCGCCGATTTTCAATATGTAATCCATACGCGTGCAACTCAATTTAATTAGCAAAATATTTGCGCCTCGATAAAAGGTCTCTAAAAACGAACGTGACCAGATTTTTTTTATGTTAATAAATACCCATGTGGTACTACGAAAATTGCAGAAGAAGTTTAGTAGTGCAAGCCAAATTCTTTTTCGAAACTTTACGCTACATACGAGAAACTTACCTTTCCGGCTGGTGCTGCCAACGGGGATTTTTTCTTTTGTAACAGTAAAATTGGTCTTTCTCTGCTTGCCTTCAACCACTTTTATTTTTCTTCATTTTATTTCCTGACTGCCACTTTTATAGGCGTGGTTGACTATTTTGGTCTAGAGCCTTTTGTTTTTCTATTGAGAGCCTTCGGAAACGGCGGAACAATTTGAAGTGAAAAAACAGGCGGTGGCGTAGTTGGCTGAAAATTGCTCAAATTTGGAATTAAAAATACACCTAATTAGGAAGCTGAAGGTGGCAGTCTATCATCGATAGGTCCAGGATTGTTTTCTCTACCATCTGAGTTAGGTCCGTCTGAGTCTAAAAGATCAATTTTTTGTGATAGACGCGGTGGTATTTCATTGCCAGCTTCAGGATTGTTTTCTCGAGTGTCAGGGTTTGGATTGTTATCTTCAGTTTCAGCATTCGGTCTATCTGTTATAAAAGCCGGTGCAAAGTCAAACTCTTGGAATAGATTCCGATTATATAGATGAATAAAAGTTTTGTATAAGCCAGCCTGAAGATTCGTTTGCATGGAAGCCACAGGCATAGCTACTTTGATAATGCCTGGTATATCGTATATTTTCATTATTTTTCCGGGGTAACTTCTTATCCATCTAACACAAGCAGTATTTATAGCTTTTCTTAAGGGTACAAAGTCAGATTGATCCAAAGGCTGCAGTTGATGCGAACAGTTTGGAGGAAACGAAGGCAAAGTGATTCCATTTTTTTTTTAACAAAAATCTAATGTAGAAAGCACCTGCACCAGCAAGACTTGATGCGTTAGAATATTTCTTGAAATGCTCGAAAAATACTAGGAACGATGCTTCTTGCATCCAGCCTGAAGGTTTTGCCTACTGGCTCGTCCCTAACAAAGCGATCTTGATACCAAATTCGTGGAAATATAAGTAAAGGTGAAACAGCATTGTCCATGGCATTTGCTGCAAAATCAACCGTGACTAATGTGCTCCCACATTCCGTATGCCACATTTTGCTGTAATCTTATCAGGTTTTAGGACGGTAGCGACGCCTGTTTCGTCATTGTTGTAGATATATTGTGGTTCGTAGGTATGTCAATCCACAACAATTTGCAAATTATCATAAAAATCTTCCAAATCTGGTTTACTAAAGAATATTGCTCTCACAAGGCTAGTGGGTTGAGCTGCACGAACAGCCAGTGTAGGATTCCTGCTCATGAATGAACGCAACTATTCCACACCAGCCATTACATTTTCGAATCATTTTCCACTTGTTCCAAACAGTCTCCTGCGACGGTCATTCGATGCTGCTTTTGCTCCTCAGAAAGATTCTGTGGAACCATCTTCGTGCACAACTTTTTCATCCCAAAATCGTCGGTTAAAATTTATCTAACTATTTCACGGTTCATTCCCAGTTCCGAGACCAACATTCGAACTGTTAAACGCCAATCTTCATGGATTAGGGCACGCACACGCTGCGCATTCACGTCAGTCTGCACCTCGATTGGTCTCCCGCGCCCCACCTCGACTTCCATGCTTTCACGCCCCTTGCTAAACTCTTTGTGCCTCCTTAAACTCTTTATCACCATGCACTTTTACAATTTTAGCGTACGTTTCCGAAGCTGTTTCGCCCAATCTGGCGCAAAATTTTATCGCGTCGCGTGGCTCTTGATTTCGTGATTAGCACCACCAACATATGTCTATTCAACACGATACAGCAGACGAACTAAATAAGCTAGACCAATGGTAAATATATCAATGAAGAGGAGAAGGATGCCGGGGAACGATAAGGGAGTTTCAAGGTTGCAGGTTAAGCACAAGCGCGGCAGTAAAATCATACTTAATTGTCACACCTCGTAGATGGTTCATGTTCCCTTCATGCAATTGTTCCGTAGTTTTTTCTATTGTAGATTACCACAGTATGTGTCAAATGTATAAAATTATCCATTTAAATTATCCATCTAAACAAGCTAATAACCATTCAACTAATCACACTGGCTTTTCTCTCGTAAATTTGTACTCTAATCACGCTGGCTTTCTTCTTGTGAATAAACTGCTTCGATAGCACCCCGAATACCTCCCACTGATAGACTAATTCTTCTTCGTGGCACTACAACCCCTCTCGGGCCTTTGCTTCCTGCAAATAGCGAGAAAGTCCATTGACCACCTTCTCCAATTTTGAATCCAAGTAGTGATGAACTGTCTTAGTCGACAAAGTCAGACCAGCGTTTCTTCGGTTTCCCCATTGGTCTCCGAACTTCAGTTCTCCGAACGAATACATTTTTGGGTGTCCGTTGTTCATCCATACGATTCATGTGGCCAGCCCATTGCAGTTGCCGCAGCCTTACAATCATTGAAATTGAGTTCACTATTGGCCCCCGTCTAGATTCGCTCCAATTATTTGCCTCAGTACCCGCCTTTCCAAGGCGTTCAGGATGTTCGCGGATTTTCGGGTTGGGGTCCATGTTTCACACCCATAGCATAACACAAGTCTTATCACAGATTTGTATACTTGGAGCTTTGTTTTCCTGTGTATGCAGCTGGTCTTCAAGATCGTCAAGACTGAACAAAATATTTTATTTGCGAGCTGTATTCTTCGACGTATTTCGTCTCTTTCACTACCGGGTCTCGTTATTGTGGCGCCAAAAAAAAAGACATGAATTTGCTCATATTTACGATATTGTACTCACCAAGTGTCATATTTTGTGTGTTTGAGTTGTTTTTCATCAACTGTGTCATGAGCCATATTGTTTTCAATGATTTGTAGCCCTTCTAGTTTTGCTTCACGGTCGCTTTTCAAGAGTTTAATGGCAGTTTCAAATGACCGTGACAAAATATTGATGTCATCCGCATAGGTTGCCACTTGGCTCGACTTGTATAGTAATGTATATATGTATATATATAATTGTATAGTACATGTATAGGCAGGTAACTTTCTTATGACGTACTCCAGAGCCAAATTGAATAGCAATGGGGCCAGCTCATCTCCCTGCTTTAACCCGATATTTGTGTCAAAGGTATCGGTGACTTGGTTATTGATGAGGACTTGTCAGGTCATCGACGTCATTGTCACTTTGGCAAGATGGACTAACTTGGTTGGGAAGCCAAAACAATGCATTATTTGCTACAGTACGTTATGATCAATACTGTCGTATGCTTGGTGTACGTCTATGTTGAACTCTCTACATTTTTCAAGTAACTGCTTGACAGTAAACAATTTATCAAGTAGGTACCGCTGATAGACGGCGTCGGCAAAATTCTGTCAAAGGGAAATTTTAAATTTGGAGTAGAAAGAATCGATTCTTTAAGAGCGCTAACCCATACATAAGTAGGAATCTATAAAATTTGTTTCGGATCTATTAGTCGAAGCTAGTGCTTCTGCGTCGCTACTATCTACTTCGTTTTTATCAACAAGTCCTGCGGTTTTTTCCTGGTATATCACACGAAGACATTAGAGAGACAGCAGGCCTACGTGAGCAACATGAAAGAAAGATCGGCAGCACACCTTGCGTTCATACAGGACTAGTTGATTCCTTGAGCAGCCTAGCGAATCGGTATTGGGGCCCACTTTTCCTGTAATTCTTTATTATTCCTCTCCTTCCGCTAGAAAGGGGATTCCACCAACTTGATATCATCTCACGGCATAGCACAAGGAGGGCTAGCCTGAAGTAATATGTCGAAAGGTTTCAAGCTAGGTTCTCAGGTTGACAAGGGTGGTATTTAGTGGGTAGTCCAGATACCTTATGTGTCTGTAAGCCTTACACTCCAGTTGTAAGTAGCCTTTGACCCCTGCCACAAAAATTGCCTTGAATGATATAATCATCGTCTTCTTCTTCATCAGAAGGAAAGCTCACTGAGTCTATCCCCGGATTTGGAATTTCTTCATCCATAACCGCCTCCAATATTTCTTAAAGTCTTTCATAATGACCGCAGAAGTCAAAATCCATCTTGCCACCTCTTATTCAAAATTTATCGTGTAGAAGCGTCCGCATTTTATATAGATACCCCTGACATGATTTTTGAACATTTTTTCTTGAAAAGCCGTCGGGCCTTGCTTTGTTTCGTGAGCAGACTCGGTTTGACTCCTTTGAGTCGTCTTCAGTGACTAAAGGATGTGTGGGATGTGTTATTTTGAAATTATTCATCATTCAATTATTTTGCTTATTTTGCTTATTTGATATCCGCAGGCCCATTCTCTATTTTCTTGAAAAGCCGTCAGGTCTTGTTTTTTTGAATGAACACTCACGTTTTTGTAGACACTGTAGATGACTTAAAGAAGTACAAATGCGTCAACTCACTCAAAAAAGCCATGCCCAACGGCTTATTCATTATTGTTGTCTGAAAATCAAAGAATTGAGTATAAAACCCTTTTGACTAGGGTATAATCCTGATTACTCACGTTTTTAATTCTTAGGATTTCGCAGTGAAATATACTCTTTACTGGGGTTCACGTATTATTTGTTGTTGATGCTCTGAGCCTTCATTTATAATAATTCACGTAAAAATTTTAGTAGTTTCCATAAACGTTAGCTAGTTTTTTATCAGTATTCAATCTTTGTCTTAAATGTAGAAAGAAAATCAAACGATACTAAATGATAAGCTTTTTTTCTGATGGATGATGCCTAACAACGACGGTATCTTCCTTAGAAACATAGCTCAAGGTGCTATTCAACGGGCGTTATATCCATTACTTCATTTTCAATCGAGCAACCCCCGACCACTATATCCACTTCAATCCAACCTCCCGTAACAGAACATGCATTTCCAAATCTAATTGAAACCCATTAACTGCGTATTATTCAGTTTATTTAGCTGAATCATGTTTACAAGATAATAAATCTATTATCTCCCTGAACCTTGCTCCGCATTCGTAGCCAATATAATTTCTTCCTCACACCCTATATCCTATTTTTACTACACTACCATTTTTCATAGCACAACACCAACTGTAGATTTCCCAAACAAATTTTCCTGCAAATCAGCTGCCCAGGATACCACACAATTCCAGCTTGAACATGATATCCCCCAAAGTCGATGCGGATCATTTTTCCCGCTTTGGTAAGGCGAAACCACACCTTCAGAACGGCAGGACGACGACACGAAACGCAAACCGACCTCTAATCCTGCAGATTCAAACGGTTACATAATTCAATACAATTAGATTCTATGACAATACGCTAAGGTTGCGTTGCATGGTTCGGTTCGGGGAGATTTACCAACAAAGCAACAGCGAGAATGGACTCAACCTAAATAAACGCCTTCCCACCCCAGCTTTCCACTTAATTCAATAATGGCGTTTTCTAGACTCGAAACAATTATTTGAACGAGGGAGAAGCCAACAAATTGGGAAACCCAACAACTGTACGAGATTTTCTGCTAATTCACTGCCATCAGGGGTGAGAATAAACAACCCAACTTCAGGGTTGATTCTCAACGATTTGTATTTCAAGGAAAATCCCCGGAGGCATTGAGTGAATCGATGGTGGTATAGTAAGCACAAAATTGAGTTCCCTTCGACGGGCTGTAAGTGGAGAGTTCATAAAATGGCTGTATTCGTCCTGATAATGATGACAAACACAATTTTCGAATGTAACGCCAATTTAAGGGTTAGTTGTCCGGACCTTGCATATAGAAAGTTGCTCTACCAAACATGCTTGAAAACTCGGCGAGGAGTTACTTACAAGGGAGAAATAAAATTAGAGTGGGTTGTAAACGGGTCAATATTAAAATATGAATTTTGAGCTTAGCACTTAATTTATTCATTGACTTTTGTATATTGAGTCGCATTTTGGTATGGTAATTGTAGTACAGGGTGAAGTAAGGAAGATCATAAGAATAGGGAACAGTTCACACATAAAATTTCGGTTTCCATGCTGATTTTGTCATAAGATTGCCAGGTATACATTTTATTGTATCGGTTTAAATGTACTTAAAATTTACGACAGTTTTATCATTGACTTTCTACATTGAATTTCCTCAATGCGCTGAATACAATTCTAATTAATTATCGTGCCAATAAAAACGCTAAAGGCAAAGGCCCGAGAGGGGCTGTAGTGTTCCAAAGAAGAAGACTTCCCAATGCAGTATTAATAAACTCCCACTACCAATATTACCTGTACACGTCAGTAGATCCCTTGTTCTCATCCAGTAATTACAATGAAATCTGAGCATCAATTAACGAAGCAAATGTATCTAAAACTCCAACATTTAGATGCAGATAACATCAGTTGAATAGATGACATGATCAATCGTTCTTATGGGAGCAGTCCTTTGGACTGAATCGAACCAAGCAAAAAGCGGTAATAGTAAAAGATCTCAAAGACAAGAAAGCCGCGACATGAATCCCACTCGCTATAAATGTTCAACAAGCCTGTACATAGCTGCACTTTGGTATTATATTTTCACTTACCTCGCAGGCATCTCGATTCCTCGGGCCCCCGGTGAATCCTCCGCGAGACCATTTAGGTCTCATGTAATTTGACAGCAAATGTATTACTTACTCCATCTCGTCTTCAATGAGCAATTCGCCGGGATGCAATCGTTGGGCCTGTGTCAAACGTCTCCGGGCTCTAGTTGGCGGTAAATTACATAGCCAGCAGCTGTAGACTTCCTATTTAGGGATATGACTCTGCAACTATAACTTCAAGCCGGGTCAAATTATACTCTGAGTATCCTTCCTTAATAGTACAAACCGCTGATGCTAAGATGACCAATACATGGATAAATACCCAGTAAATCGTTGGAAAATAACAATTCGGGGGGCGTTAAATTTTATACATGAGAATATCACGTTAGGTTACCTTCCCAAAGAATACATTGAAGGATACGTTATTAGTGATTATTTTTGCCAATGTAAATAATAAATCACCATCTAGAATCAATACATGCATATGTGCCATGAGGTTCGAAGTTATCATTTGAAATCTCTTCGCGAAAGCACTGATCCTCAATGGTGCGGGAAGCTGCAGAGCACAGGACGCCTCTAACTATGCGGTTAATTCATGTTGCAAGCTGTCACCCCACTATGTAATATAATGCCGAACACAATACAATATAATATCCTTCGCTGAAGATTCGAGGCAAGTATTTGATTCGGTGCAGATAGGGTAGAACGCCGCTTTTTCAGATATCACCAGCACCACGATGAGCCGAGAATCTGATGAGAAAGACCATGTTGCCTACATCGCCATTCGATGTTATGGAGTTTTTAAAGCACATTGCAACAGTATCTAGATCTGGATATCACGGCGTTCCTTTCAGCCTCGCCATTGCGATTGCAGTATCTGCGGAAGACATAATATAGTTTTGCATTGCCCGGCGATTATTTCGCTCTCGAGTAAGATAATTCATCGAGACAGCGCTTTGTTGATGGCATTTACCATAATAATAATGGAATAAACATAAATAATAATACGGTTGAAAATTGAAGATTAATGTCGCTTTGATTTGCATTGCGATTAAATTAAATACTCAGATGATGAGAGATGGGTGAAATAGGCGATTTCTTTAACGTAATTTTGGGAATATTACATCCAATTATGCCTCTGATGATTTTACAGTTTTCAAATGTATTTCACGAATTAAACTACAATTTTCAGTATTTTATTTTGGCGTATTAACTTAAAAGGCAATTCGCACAACGTCATTTCCTAAGAATAATGCATTGCATCGTTACGTATTTATAATCGACTTTCAAAAAAGATAGAATTTTAACATTTCAAAATGTACAACTTTTGAATGCAGATAGGAAATTGCTTCAACTTGGACTCCCTTTACTAGGATATTTTGAGTTTTCTCACATTTTTTCCCTATTGCAACAGCTTGTTTTAATGCAGCTTGGTAGCCTATCAATAAAAATTTGCAATAAAACGAATAATCAATCTGAAATAGAAAATTGCTACGTTCAATGTAAATTTTCATTGGGAAGGTGCCTTGAAAAAACCCGAAAATAGGACATTATTTTATTAATTGGAAAATGGTACAGTAAATCTGATAAGTCCTCAATAAAATTCTTATAAAAAGATAGGGGCATCAATATTCTAGAAAAGCTTGAAATTGATGACATTTCATATTGTTACATGTACAAATAATTCTGCGAGCTACTGTCGCAATTGTTTTCACAACAATTAAGAACATCAACAAAACGAATTTACTCGAAACCACGAGAACCCAACAAGCATGATCAACATCTGAAAGTGAGTCACTGCTCCATTCATTACGCTGCTGGAATGTTCCCGCTAATTCATCAATGTACGAGAACTGAGTTGAATGATTAGAGACCCTATATAAAGGCGAGTTGAATGAATGGGGGGAATCATTCATTCAACCGCGATAGTAAAAACGGCGAGAGTGTGTGGAAAGCGATATTGATCGAGTAATAGTGAATTGATTTTAGAAGACAATTGCGATAAGAAATTTATGGACACGTGGAAGTTAAATTTTAATAGTGAAAATCAAAATTGTGAAATAGACCAAATAAGTGATTGTGCATTTTTAAGTAATTTAATAAACTCTTTTAATTTAATTTAAAAGTCATTGCGTTTTCACTTTCCCGAAACATTAAAATTATTGGCCGCGAACCATAACACGCGACAGTGGTGTCGAGAAGTGAGAAAGAAAATTTCGAAAAGTGAAAACATTTAAACATTTTTAAAGTGCACAATAGTGGAATTTAACGTGGAAACTGTTGAAAAAAATATAAGTCGAAATAATAAAAATACCACCAAGCTAACAGTGAAAAATTAATGAATTTACCATGGTGGGTGAGCCCTCAGATGCAGAAAAAGGCGCAGAAGGTGGTGAAGCAGAAATACCAAAACCAAAGGAATCAGAAAATGCGCTGATGCAAATGCTGATGCAGCAAGAGCAGCGACAACAGTCATCCAATTTAACTGCAAAGCTCAATGAACAGTAATCCAATTTAACTGTGAAGCTAAGTGAACAGTCATCCAGTTTAGATGAACAATCAGCGAAGTTAAATGAAAAATCAGTGAAGCTGGACCAACAAGCGATCGAAATCTAGGACGTGCAAAAACAGTCAACCGAAATAAAAGCGGAGCTTGGTAGCCTGAACAATCAAATTAAATGCGTCGAGGAAAAGGTTTACCAGGTCGAGGAGAAGGTCAGCCAGGTTGAGGATAGAATCAACGATGAGATCAGCCAGATCGAAGAGAGAATGAGCCATGAGATGGAAAAAGTGAAAAAAGAATTGGAAGCAGCGAAGGCAGAAGTAACCATCTCACCAGCCCCACTTGTAACCGCAGCGCATAGCATATCCAGAAATGTGAAAGCACCAATATTCGATGGGCAAATAGTCTGGAGCATTTACAAAAACCAGTTTGAAGCCGCCGCTAGGATAAATCACTGGAATGAGCAGGAACGAGCAGCAACGAGCAACTGCATTAATTCTTGCTCTAAGGGGCCCAGCTGCCGAGTTTTTGCAGACTATCCCCGTTGAGTTGCATTCAAACCCGGCTGTTGTAATGAATGCGCTGGACATGCGTTATGGAGACGATCATCTGAAGCAGATTTACCGGGCACAGCTACGGCATCGGATGCAAAAGTCTGGCGAAACCTTACAGCAGCTAGCCCAAGCCATTGAGCGCCTGGCACTTTTGGCTTATCCAGCTTACGACCCAGAACATCGAGATGACGCAGCAACAGAAGCATTCATCAGTGCGTTAAAGGACCAGGAATTGCAACAAGCCGTGCGTTTAGCTCAAAAGCAAACGGTTAAGGACGCATTGGTTTATAGTCTGAACTTTGAGGCAGCGAAAAATGCGACTCGTACCACTGCCCGGGTCCGTGAAGTAGTGGCAGATGAGTGCAGGTGTGAGCGCGTGGGAAATGAGCGAGAGCCGCAGGAGAATGGTGCGCCTAGATGCCGGGATTGCGGAGAGAAGGGGCACCTGCAAAGAGACTACAAGAAGCGAAGAAAACGGAGCTGTTGTCCAGGATGGTGAAGATCCAGACCGTGTCAGGAGTCTATAATGGAGGCCTATCAAACTGCAAGGGCCATCTTCGTGGGGCGAACGTTGTCTAAGAGGATCGACATCCCAGCACCGTGCCAAGGCAAGATCGTGGAGAAGCAGACAGATGCCTTCCTGGTCAAGTTGATGGAGAACATTGCACCATAACAAACGACACTGGTGCAACCCGATCGACGATCCGACCAGACCTAGTGAGGCCCCAACTACTTCACAAGGACAGAGTTCATGGAAATGCTGACGCCCTATCTCGTCATCCATGTCCAGCTAACTGCAAGCATTGCCGGCGGATTGAGGAAAAGGAGCCGCCCGTTGGTCTGCGAGTGAGAACGGCCGAATTCGATGAAGGTTGGTCAT
The DNA here is from genome assembly GCA_963969285.1 of Odontomyia ornata. NCBI lineage: Eukaryota > Metazoa > Arthropoda > Insecta > Diptera > Stratiomyidae > Odontomyia > Odontomyia ornata. The sequence continues at coordinate 491,193,213 of OZ017738.1, read as the reverse complement.
CGGAGGAGATTCGAAATGCCCAGTTAGCCGATGAAGATATCGGACCATTGCTCGTATGGAAGGAGACAACTGGGCGACCGGAGTGGAAGGACGTTACAATGCATGGCGCAACCCTGAAAAGCTATTGGGCACAATGGAACTCCCTTGAGGTGGAGGGTGGCGTACTCAAGTGGAAATGGGAAACGGCGGATGGCAGCTGCTACAGGATGCAAACTATACTACCCAAAAGCCGAATCCACGATGTGATTAAGGAAATCCATGAAGGATCCTCGGGAGGCCGCCTTGGTGTTAACAAGACCTTAGCGAAATTGCGGGAAAGGTTCTACTGGCTCCACGCTCGAGAAGACGTAGAGGACTGGTATCGCAGATGCACAATTTGCGCTTCCGTCAAAGGCCCAAAGCGACGACTGAGAGGACAAATGCAAACCTATAGCGTGGGGGTACCGTTTGAAAGGATTGCTGTTGACATCGCAGGACCCTTTCCTGAATCTGAATGGGGAAATCGATACACGCTGGTTGTAGCCAATTATTTCAGCAAGTGGCTCGAGGTCTACCCCATTCTCAACCAGGAAGCAACTACTGTAGCTGAACAGCTAGTGTTAAATTGGGTCAGTAGGTACGGCGTACCTTGCGAACTACATTCGGATCAAGGCCGAAACTTTGAGTCACTAGTTTTTAGCGAAATGTGCGAGCTGCTCGGAATACGGAAAACGAGGACAACACCGCTGCATCCCCAATCCGATGGAATGGTCGAACGTTTCAACGGCACGCTAAATAAACACCTGGCCAAAATGGTTGACGAGAACCAAAGGGACTGGGACCGACATATCCCACTATTTTTAACGGCGTACAGAGCTGCCGAACATGCATCGACGGGCCAAGCCCCAGCCAAAGTCATTTTTGGAAAGACTATTCGTCTGCTAGCTGATATAAAGTTCGGAACACCCCCTGAGAAACCCCAAACGATCTCGGAGTACGCAAGTGAGCTAAGGCAACGGTTGAACCAGATACATCGGACAGTGCGAAAACACCTCGAGTCAGCTACTGACCGCATGAAGACCAGGTATGATCTCAAGGCAAATTCTACTGGCTTCCAGCGAGATGACTTGGTCTGGCTATATAACCCACAGCGACGGAAGGGTAGGTCTCCAAAGTTGCAGCATAATTGGGAGCAACCATACCGAGTTACAAAGTGAATCAACGACGTCATATATCGCGTACAGGAACACCGTAAACCGAGAGCCAAAATAAAAATCGTGCATCTGGACCGTCTTGCCCCATATTACACCCAGGGAGAATTGACTACAACTGGCGACACATCTTTTCGGGGTGAAAAGAACTGAGGTGGGGACAGTGTTACATGTACAAATAATTCTGCGAGCTACTGTCGCAATTGTTTTCACAACAATTAAGAACATCAACAAAACGAATTTACTCCAAACCACGAGAACCCAACAAGCATGATCAACATCTGAAAGTGAGTCACTGCTCCATTCATTACGCTGCTGGAATGTTCCCGCTAATTCATCAATGTACGAGAACTGAGTTGAATGATTAGAGACCCTATATAAAGGCGAGTTGAATGAATGGGGGGAATCATTCATTCAACCGCGATAGTAAAAACGGCGATAGTGTGTGGAAAGCGATATTGATCGAGTAATAGTGAATTGATTTTAGAAGACAATTGCGATAAGAAATTTAAGGACAAGTGGAAGTTAAATTTTAATAGTGAAAATTAAAATTGTGAAATAGACCAAATAAGTGATTGTGCATTTTTAAGTAATTTAATAAACTCTTTTAATTTAATTTAAAAGCCATTGCGTTTTCACTTTCCCGAAACATTAAAATTTTTGGCCGCGAACCATAACACGCGACAATATGTTAAGCATTAATTGAACTCGCAATATACTTTATTGGAGACTTTTCAGTATGAGGATTTGATTCTTTAAAATTTATTTTTCAATTATATATAGATTAGCATTAAGCAGAAGATTTTGATGCAATTAATTCACATATTAAGTATTGCTGTAGTGAGGGTTTAAGATGGCAAAGATTCTCGTCAGAAGACTTCCTGGCAGTGTTAGGCCACCTACATATGAAGAGAATACAGAATTCGTTGTGTACAGGCGTGTTTTTTTTACAATTCTACGTCCAGCAGTCGTTGTGAACAGACGTCTCAATAATTTCCCTGTCAATAATTTTTAAAGATTAAATAATTTTTTACAAAAGTCAGTTGGAAATTAATTTTTATAATTGAAAATCATCACCGCCAAATTATCCGAAAAATTATCGTATTCCTGAAGTTTCACTTCTGAAGAGATCTCAAAAAATGGAAAGACATTCAAGGGCAGACCCGCTTTATTAACATTGCCTCGAACATCGCTGCCCCGATGGCTTTAGCCATCACATAAAACGATCATGTCCATCGCCAACAATGACGGGCAAGAAAAAGTTAAGGCGAAGGTTTGAGAACAATGAAAAATTGAAAATTTGATCACTCGTCGAAATCGAGCAACTAGTCAAAGCTTTTGACTAAGCGCAGAAGTATGAGAGAGAAAATGAGGAACTCAGACCTAGGATCCAGTCGCTAGAAGAGCAAGTTGGCAAATTAACTTTCAATAAGGAACAAGAAACCACCAAGAAAGAAAAAGAAGGTAATATGTAGAAGAAGAGTGAGGGGCAATGAGTCATTGCCCCTTACTCTTCTTCTCCGTATAACCTGTTTGACGTGTAAATAAAGGAATGGAATCACTCCACGTCTGAACACGGCCGTAAGCCGCATACAAGTTAACTCCGGCAATGCAAAATAGCTGACGATTGCCATCATTAACGGAAGGTTTCTTGTGGGCACCTGCCGCAACTTTTGATCACGCACTTAGTCTAGTCAGTGGCGGATAGGCTACCAAGTGCATTGCGTGTGTCTTTCGTGTGTTGGCTCCACTTCGAGTTTACGAGTTAAGTTGTTTACATTATACTTGTGATTCGTGTATACCCTACATTTGGTCAAAATCAGAGAGGTGAGCAATTTTTGGTTTCTAGCACTATATTTCGTTGTTTATTTATGAAAAGGGCCAAGCCAAAGGATTATTTATTTTATAGTTATAGCGTAAAACAACTAAGCTGGGATCAGTATGAATCATTTTTTGATTGTTAACAGCCAAAGTTTTTAAAATGCTGTAGTTCAAGTAGTTCAGATAATGAGAATTTACAATCCCTTTGAAATCAACTTTGTAGACACGATACCGTGAATGATGTGAGTACTTCAGAAAATTTACATACAAATTTAATTTTTCCTTATAAATGCACCAACTGAGAAAAATAGTCATGAATGGATATGCTATCATAGTAGGTATGAAGTTGATGCGCCCAACTGAAGTTGAAATGCCTTAAGTTTTTATTTCTTTTAGCAATTTAGTATGTTGTTATAATAGTTTCGACACATCCAATGATCTCTGCCACATAGTTTTTGTTACATTCATCATACTGGATATGGGGTCTAAATTTTCAAAGACTAACTTTTTCATAGCTTCAATCTAATCTTCCGTTATTTCGTGCAGCAAAACAGAGAATTTTTTTAAAACACTAACAAATCCTGCAGCTATTTTGGCATCTTTCCCTTTCAAAACATAATCAGCAGTATTGTTGAGGATATCGCCTACACAATCCATTGGCTCTTTTCCGTGTCCTAGTTCACTATATGTCCAAGGAAAGGTATTCCGATAAATATTTCATCTACAAGTAAATGTTAGTGTGGTTATAGTATTGTGAGGTTGCACCTTCTGAGAAGATATGGAGAGTTTGAACATTTTCTCTGGTATTTAAAAAAAATGTAAACATATGCATCATATGTCCATAAATAGCATGGGCCTGGTGGTCTAGATCGATGCCGACTGTAGCAAATAAAGTTTTCTGAACTAAATCAAAAGTTTCTTCATAAAAAACACCCGTGTGGATTGTAAGCTTTGTCCCAAAAACATGTTTCTTCAGATCAAAAATCTTTCTAAGTAATAACATTCTTAGATTTTTCACTGTACTAGTAATACAAGCCTTTGTAGTTAAGTTAACCACTTTTTCGCTTCTTACAGAACCCTGTCTTCGTTTGTTACTTGCCACTAAAAATATTCAACTGCATCCTGATGACTACCTGGATTTATTTCAATTTATCTGCAAATTAACCAAGTATACAGTCATAGGAGGTAACATCGTAGCTGTATGCTTTAATGAATTCAATCCTAGAATTATATTAAAACTCCCCCAATCTATTCAGTTTGTATACACTTATTTTCAGATTAAAATGCTCAAGCGCAAATGCATGTTTAACTGTGAATTGCAAAAAAAATCCTATGTTAAAAAAAAGAAGATTAGACTGGGTAGTACTGTGCACAATTTGCTTTGCATTTATTTCTATTGCAAATAAAGGTATTTTCGACGTTAACAAGCACTTGAACACACAAAAGCACAAAGCTTATTCAAAAGACCAAGTAAGCAGTTGCAATATCACGGCTTTCTTGGAAAAATCTGAACCTAGTTCAGAAGAAAACCTTATGCGAATAGCGGAAGGTACGATGGCTTATCACACGATTAACCATCACATTTCATTCAAATTGTTGCAATGCATTACATCAAAGATAAGCTGTTAACCGCAAACCAGCTGTGGCTGAATTTTCCCCCGAATTCTCCTTGATATTCTGAGCTGCTCAAAATTGCCCAGTATTATGTTTGTATACCACTCATAATGTGAACGTGGAAAGTGTTTTTTCGCTAGTCTCGCAGCAGTGGACGAAGGAGAGAAACTCATTAAACACACATTCAGTTTCTTCTCTGCTCAAAGTAAAATACAATTTCAAGGACTTTAGTTGTTCCGGCTTTTACAGATGCCTTTTGGAAAGGAGTTATATTTTAGTGAAAATTGGAATGTCGGAAAAAACCAAAATAAGTAAGAAAAATACGTAAATAAGAAAGAACTCGATCTCGTTAAAAGTAAAACATGTTACTTGCTCTAAATTTACATTTAATAAATAGTTTATCTACGAGTACCTAACCGAAGTTCATGAATTATGATTTGTTGATGAAATCTAGAATGTATAGTTTATTTGATTATATATAGAACCAAAAATTATGTTTATATAATTTGGTGTCTAAAAGGAGAATGCTGCTAATAATTTTTGTTTCCAGATAACCTCAGAATGAGAAGAATGTTTAATTTTATTTGAGTATTATATTTGTAACGCTGTAGTTTGGATCGCAAACAAACAGTATAAATGATTATATAATGAAAATGTAAGCGAAGTTGTTTTTTCAACGCTGTAATATTGTTTTTCAGCAGCGTCCGGGGAAAAAAATCGATTTCACCCAAATGTCCGTGGTTTTTAAAATGTTTGGCCGGCCCCGAAAATTTAGGTGATGGGAGCCCTGTACCTGAAGAATGTCCGGAACTTAATCCGCTCATAGGTTACTTTAGGAGTGAGGTCAACATTCAATGGGCGGAAAAAACTGAGGGGTTTATGCCCACAGGACCCAGAGTGAGTTTTTATGAAAGTGAATAGGTATCGAATCTTGAGGTCACTAGTGATGGGATAACCTTCTCGATAGGGCTGGCATCGAAATTGATGGTACGACTCTGGATAGAAATCGAAGCAGGATTATATGTGATGGTTTGCATAAACTTGCCCTGATTGGAACTCATTTTAAGTTGGTTCATCGACCAAACCCTGAGAGAGGGAATGAAATATTTTCAGAGGTCGTTGAAGCAAAAGTTTGACTTCAAATGAAGCCTGAACGGTGAATCTCTTCTTCATTCAATGAAACATTAACATCTGACTTCATACCGAGTTTGAATCTTGTTGATTATTTTGTCAACAATTAAGGCTTGGGTTTCATATTTGGCAGGATAAAGAACAAATAATCGTATGGTAGTGACAGTATTCCAAATATAGCTCTTAATAACATGTTGAGCAATTCATACATCCCAAATGAGTGGAAAAAGGCCAAGGTATTTCCGATCCTGAGGGAGAAAAAGAATCCTGGAGCTCCAAAAGCTGTCACCCAATTAGCTTGCTGCCTAACATCAGCAAGGTGTTTAATGTGATACTGAATAAAGTATTAAACGCCCACATTGGGAAAATTGAGTTGATGCCGAATTTCCAATTTGGTTTTCATGCGAAAACCATCCATAAGTGTCCAATCGCGATAGGGCGGGGCCCACATTTTTCGTAGACTTCCTCTCCCTTGGGCCCCTTCTTGCAAATGCCATTTGTTTAGGACCTGTTTCGAAAAGTTCTCACCAAAACCTAGTCTTTGACACCCACATCGGCTACCTTTGGAAAAAAAGTGTTAGAGACCCCCTCAATCATCTTAAAATATTTTTTTGCACCGTTACTTGTGAGTGGGCACGACTTTTGACCTACGTGGAAAACTTCATCAATCTAGTTTGCTATGACACACGGACGGACCGACGGATGGACGGACAGGTCGCGATGTTAGTAGGGTATCGTAATAGTATTTTATAACACCCTAAAAATGGTCTGTTGTATAAATACTTCCAAGTTAAGCCATTAAAAATCTTTCCATGAAAAGTAATCATTGTTTCAGTTGCTACTGAAATAGCGAGTTTCGCTTGCTTTCTGACCTTTGAGAGCCGTCATTTTGAATGCATGCATTGAAATTTGGATTTCTTAAAAATTTTTTGCTTTATGTTCTCATCAATCAATGTGCCAAATTTCGTTCAAATAGTAGTTTTACTCTAGATAGGGCAAAAGTATTAAATTTTTAGTGAAAACGGTAGCTAAAATTATTATGTTTGAAATTTTCGACTTTTTATTTTGCATCCAGTTTTGATAATTTTTTGCACAGTACAAAAACTTAGCACATTAGTTTCATCAAAATCCATTGAAACATGTGGCCACTGAAGTGCCATGAAAATCTAAAAAAATTGCATATTTGACGCAGCTATTGCAAAGATTTCATAATAATGCGCAGCAATAATAATAATACATGGCACAATAGTCCAAACCTGAACCTTGGTGTTGAGATTTATTGTTAGGGTATCACGCTCAACCATGTAATTATTACCTAATTTTTCATTAGTACCCATCATAGCTGGGTGGGCTGATAGTCCAACAGCAGCATCATCAATGGAACAAAGGATACTAGCGCGGGACAAGTGATGATAATACCCTGACGATGGGCTTAGTCATCGGGACTTTGCCCGATTGGGAGGGTACGTGGGGGCGCCAAATCCACCCAGCTCCCAATTTCTTTTATGAGCTAGCTTCCCCGTTGAAAACAGAAGGATGACTTGTGTCATCGGTAGGTTAGGCAGAGAACAATAAGACTCCCCTTCGGTTTCCATAAGGCCATGTTTTCCTTGTAAACCATGGGTGTGAAAATAATTTTGTAGTATTGACTTTACACTGGTAAAAAGGCGTCAAGAAAGGTCATTCTAGCGTAGCTCGAAATCTTAGTTCGCTGGGGCAGTTGACATCACTGTTGTCCTTCACGGACCAAACAAACTTTTAAATTTCACTACAATATTTATTTACTGAAATTATAATGACTAATATAACCCGGTAATTTAAAATATCGGGAGTGTTTTGGATCTAGAGCAAATAATCACAATATGTTTGATTCCTAGTCTTTCAATAAGAATTTCAAGTTTTTCGAAGTTGGCATTTAAACTACAAATATTTAGATGAATAATCTTATTTTTTTATATCAATATTCTTTAAGCGAGTTGAAGTCTTTTTCTAAAATTTCATCAAACTCAATCACACTATACATTTTAACAATTTTGGATGTCTTACTTAGAATTAGCTCTCTATATTACTTTCCTGCGCTGCCAGTAATTTATCGTTATGAGAGTTCTGTTTCGAAGATCGGATGAAAGGTCGTATTTACTTCGGGATAACTGATTCTAATGAAGAGTCAGTATTAACAACAATACGATCTATTTTCTTCTTAAGCATTCCGCAGTTTTGGACATCAGAAGCCGCATACGCAATATTGTATTTTGTGCCAAATTTTCGTTGGAATTTTGGCGATTCATGTATTTATGTTTATATTGTATATTGTTGTTAAATTGATGAGCCTGATGATCTCCAGCAAAGTAAATATATTTATAAGAGTTGCTACGACATTTACTTGCATTATGATTATAGCCTTCATATTTATACTACAACAAGATATTAATGTACAATAGTAATTATCTTATTGGCCACTTTACAGCTATATTCATAACGTTCTCTGTTCATCCTGGTTTTCGTTTCTAAATATTGTTGGCAGCCGGGTTCTTTTTGCCCAATGCATTTTGTCACTCATCATCAGAGCGCGAGAAAATAGGCACGATAAATGTCGATTTTAGGCACCTAAATAGTCTCGTAAAATAGCAAAAATAGGCACGAAAATAGGCTTTATTCCCCAAAATAGGTACAAAAAAGTCTCGTAAAATAGCAAAAATAGGCACGAAAACAGGCTTAATTCTCCAAAATAGGCACAAAAAAGTCTCGAAAAAATGCAATAAAATAGATATTTGTTCAGTTTATTTGGGAATTTTATTTTTCTATGATTGAAATGAAATATTTTATTTGTTTCCGCGGTTACAAAGCACAATACAATGTTGTTTCAAATTATGAAATAAAAAGCTTCGACGTTTGATGGTTAAAACATCTGCGTACATTGAAAATGAACGCTCGACATCCGATGATGTAGTTGGACAAAATTTGTATAGCGCAGGTTCAGCTGGTGAAAGTTCCAATATAAATTGTTCTGTTGGCTGTGCACGATGATTCAAAACATTGTTGATTTCAACAATAGTTTTGAAACCGGGATTTCTTTGAAGTACTGCTTCCATCTTGCCGCCAAATGCTGGTTCATCCAATGCGTTCAGTGATACACGGATGGATGTGATCAAATCAATGCTTTCGTTCAATGGTAGCCCTTGTGTTTCCAGTTTGATTGTTGCTGATACCAGCTGTGCAAAATGAGTTTTGATATATGCTAAATCAGTTTTGATCGTATCGTCAGCAAATAGCTCCTTGGCCGTCTTAATCGCTTCAGAATCGTCGCTATCGAATGAATCAATTACAGACTTGACCGGTTCAAAATGATCGCAGTAGTATATTGCTGCTTTCAGCCATGTACACCAACGTGTTATAATTGGCTCAGGAGGAAGCGCCAAATCTGGATTCATTTCTTTGAACTTCTTTTGCCGAGAGGGTGTCTGTAAAAATACAGTTTATAAATTTCAATAATTATTTGTTTGGTGATTTTTATCAAATGAAATTGAATTATTCAACTAGTTTCATTTTTTAAGCATACCTTTACAAAAACGGCTTTCACTTTCGATATCAATCGATTGACATTCGGAAATTTGGTGCGAATACATTCAGCAACTCGATGCAGCCCATGGGCAAAACAAGTCAAATGAATCATTTTTGGATATAGAATTTTCAGTGAGCCCATGGCTGCAATCATGTATGCTGCTGCATCCGTCAGAACAGCACGCACATTATTGTATTGAATACCTAATTCAAACAATAAAAATTCTTAATTCAAATTGTTTACGCAATCGATAACAATAACCAAAAAAACAAAAAATAAGCAAACCATCTGGCCAAAGCAATAGCAGCGAGTCGTTGAAAAATTTGGCCATACTGGAAGCATTAGCATTTTCGACAACATCCATGTTCAATAGATAGCACTTTTCACGCTCTGGAATGTTTTCATCGCCATCCAAAATTCCAAAAATGAAATTAACAACCAGTCTTTGTTCCTTATCGGTCGTCTCATCAATCGACACCCAAATGTTTTTATTCTTTGCTTTTTCACGAAGCGATGCCATGCATTGATCGTACAAATTGGGTACATATTTGTTCCGTAGTGTGAATTCACTTGGCAATGTTTTTTTTGTGTACTTTTCAAAGAATTGTACGACGGATGGATGAACGGCTTTCTTCAAAGGAATGTTTGCTTCTAAAAACATTTTGCAAAAGTCCATCTCGAATTCGTTGATTTTTTGTTCTGGACGTGGTTATTGATGTTGCGTCAGTAAACTTTGTTGGAGCGATGGACCACTGTTTGAACGATCTCTCTTTTCAACATTGTTCTGGTGTGTTTTGGTAGCAATGTGTTGCTTCACATGGGAAAGTTTGTCAGCGGTTACCTCGCACTCACAATATTTGCAAAATAAAATCGAATTATCTGTACGAAAAACGGCCGGATATTCTCTGACCATTCGCGCACGAAATTCACGAGGAGTTTCCTTTGTTTTACCCATTTTGATGTATTGAAATTGAAACGCACCCAATGAAAATCGAAACTCAAATGACGACACTGTTGTATCGCTATAGATTATTTTTATTTACGTAACTCATTTGCTTGTGATTTATTGGATAAACAGAATTTAGTAAGCAGCGCATTGAAAAAACGTAGAACGTTCATGATGTATTTTTAACATTCAACATATATGAATTGTTATTCTGTGCTTTTGAAATCACTTTATTTACGAATTTAAAATGTATGTGAGCTCAAATTGTAATTTTTGAGCAGAAAAAATAACAAAATAGGTTTTTTTAGGCTCGATGCATCAAAATAGGCACGATGGACCAAATTTGGCCAAAATAGGCAAATACCTAGGTTCTAGGCAAATGCCTAGAATCTCGCGCTCTGCTCATCATCTAAAAAATCATTTCTTTTGGTTTGGGCTTGATATCCGATCATCTGTTCTGCTACGGTCTTGGTTGCCGCTTTTACTCTTACCCACAGCTCCCTGCTTGTTTTCAGCGATGTGTCTGATAGAATGGGAGCTAGCTGGTCTTCGATGGTCTCCATGAATTTTTTTACCACATACGCCGTTTGGAGTCCGTCGATGTTTCTGCAGAGGACTCAAACTCTCTAAATATACTTTTGACATACGAAATCGCTTGGTTAATTTGATCAAGTAATGATCCGGGTTACAATTAACTCCTCGATATGTACGGACGTCAAGTAAAACTCAAGGCTTATTTTTGTTGGATCAGAACATGGTCGATGTGGTTTTTTGTGTTGTCATCCGGTGATACCCAAGTTATTTGATGCATGGTGCGATGTGGGAAGCAAATCGAAAGTATGACTAGATTTCTGCTACATGCAAAGTCTTTCAAGCGCTGGCTGTTGTCATTTGTTTCATCGTGGAGGTTATATTCTCCAGTCGTTTCCTGATGAGATTGCGTTGAAATCACCCAGATTTATTTTTATATCATTAATAGGCAATGAGTCGAACACATAGTCTTTCCAGGTGATTGTAGAATGTTTCTTTCGTTTTTTCGTGCATTTCTTCAGTTAGTGCGTGTACGTATGAGCCAGATTTTGAAAAATTTCGCTTTTATACGGATTGCTCACAATTGTACATTAACTGCCTTAAAATCAATAACGTGCGATTTGAACTCTCTATCCACAGTGAAGGCAACTTCAAATTCTCAATTTTGTAGCAGGCTTCCCACTTTTGAATATTGTGTGCAATCTTATATCTTGAATATCACTTCGAGCCTTGTTCATTTGCTGGATTCCCAGGGTAGTTCAGTAATCTGAAATTTGAGGATCTTATGCCATAGGCCTTTTTCGGTTGCCAGCTTGTTACCGTTGGTCCAATCCATTCCCAGGCTTTGTTGTTGGTTTTGAACAATGTTGGGTTTTCCAAGGACGGGGAATCAGCCCACCGCCCAGCCTCCATTCCCGCGGCACGGTTTCGATTCCATTAACAGGCAAAGAAGACTCGCCTTCACCCTCCTACGTCAGCCTTTTACAAAAAGTTAAAGTTACCAGAGACCATCACAAGGAGATGTAAGTAAGGTTTGGCAGCAGACCTGTGGATTTAGTTGTAGTTATTGGCATTTCCATGCATTTAATGTCGCATCTTTGGGGGGCCAGTAAACCCAATGTACGAGCCCGAGATCATTGGTCGCCTGCGCTCTTGGTATGATGTGAAATTTTCAATAGAATCCGTTGATTTTTTTTTTGATTGAAAATATATAATAATTTCAATCACAGAAAACTACGATATTGATTTCAATTGATTGTTTAATTTTGGAGTGGAAAGTGGGTCATCAAGTTTTTGATTGTTTTTAATGTTTTGAAATTTGTTTTATATTTTTTATAAATATTCAAATTATTAATGAAACATAGCGCATTTGGCTTTAGTTCCAGATGTTTTTATTTTGTGTGAATGTCAATGAATGCGTATGTATCAATGAATGTGTGAAGTGAGTTCAAAATACTTGAATTTGGAAATCAAATAAAAATCTTAATTTAACCATTTTTTGATTTTGGGAAAATTAAGGCGCCATACTTGTATGTTCGTGACATAGCTTCTATTACTGCTACATAGAAATAAAGCAGGGCTTTTAGTTAAAAATTATAGTTCTAAAAGAATCGATGACAGTCCAAATACAAACTAAATTGGAATGACTTTAAAAGCACTGTGAAAATGAATTTAATCCCAAAGGAAGAACATTTAAATTAAATTATAATATTAGAATTAATATATAATATTAGAATTAATACATAATATTAGAATTTATATTATAAATTCGAAACAATGTAGCGAATGATTGTTTGAAACAGCAAAAAATGTTAATTACCTCAACATTGCATCTGACTGAAAAATTAAGAAAAAATTCAAACTCCTTTTTCCTTAATTCTTTGATTTATGATCTCTCTTCAAACACTTTTCAATTCATGCAGCTGCTTCCTAACAAGCCTCAAAATCCTTAAACAACATTATGGCTACCTGGCCACAACCTACAATCACTTTATTGTGCTACCAACCTATAAAATCATCTAAAGAACAGATGTCAAACGATTTCCTGCTATAACATCGCGGTCACAATCAACCATCCATTCCTAAGACCGTGTAATAAATAAAATTACATCATATTACCAGGACGAAAGAATTAATTTTGTCTCTCGAAACGAAAAGTTAATGGCTTTCATCCACTTTTCAATGGGAACAAAGCGAACACCTCAACTGTTGTCACTGATAGGTTGTTGTGTGTATCGTGTGTGAATGCACCGCAACCCAAAAATCTGTAAGCAAACAAACAAACCGGACAGATAACGTTAATGCCTTATTAGGCTTTTTTTCGGTGACAATCAGAATTATTGGTGGCGAGCCTTTGAGATTGGGCAAAAAGAAATTTGCAGCAGATTGACTTCTTCAGATCCTCCTATTATGTGGTTCTTTTGCAAAGCAAACAATCAGCAGAGAGGGATGAGTTGAGATTAACAAAAGATCGGATTTGTGCAAGCCCACAGGATGTCAGTGTTTGAAGGCATTTTGGTGACATGCAATTTTATTTTTGCATCAGACATTCTTGTGCATTGTTTATAATGACAATGTTTTCAAAATGGTATAAGGGTACAAAGAGGCCCATCCGAGCTTAAACATGTGTTCTTAAAACGTGTTTGATAGGGATGCTATCTGCAACTGTAGTGAAATCATACTCTACACCAAACTAACAAGACAACAATGAGTTGTTTATATCTGCTATCTAGTCACCTGGAAGCTAATATTTGTTTTTACTTCACCTTCATCGTTGAAGCGGTATTCTTCTGGATTGAATCATATGCATCGACTCATCTTCAATAATAACCCGAATCGTCTGCTCTTTCCCAACATATGTTTGTACGTAAATAAAAAGCTGATCCTACACTTGCATGCACTCATACGTAGAAAAATTTATCTGCGTGTACATGCAAAGCTCATTATGTCGTTTAAACGCAAATAATAAATTTATTTCGACTGCAACATAAATAAAATTCATGTAAAACAACTCAACAAGCCAGCAAAGATTTTATTAAAGTTGGGAAAGAGTTAAGGATAGAACACAAGGAGCTCACTAGATTGCTGCGTCGTCTTGAATGACCGGTATATATTGAACAGTGAATACAATGATTGTCGGAATCGCAATCGTCTTAAGACTATTATTCTGTTCGTCTCGACGGTTTAATGGGAATTTATATGGTGACTTACAGCCAGTGTTGCCAAATACAGCATAACGAGATGGATACATTATTCCAGGAAGATTCTAGCGTCGTTCGAATTTCGAAACAAATTTAAAAAACAAAACACTACAAACCAAAACAATGAACTCAATTTTAACCGATTTTAACGATTGAAACGAAAATTAAATATTAAATGCTGTTGCAAAACAAATTTTACACAGACCTACTGGTTTCGCGTTCTGTCTGCCCATTTGTCTACTCATCCGTCCTCTGTCTGTGCGTTTGTCTATGCATCATAGCAAGTTTTCTCTGAAACTATAGAAGCCGTAAGCCTCACACCCTGGAAAAAAGGACAGACATGGTAGTCTCTCAAATGTTTACATCTCATCAAACATTTAAATTTTTTATCAAAGGTAGTCGAATGGAGTATACGATAAAGGGTCTTGATTAGAACTTGAACAGAGCATATCTACTAACAAGCGATTTCACATAGAACAAATTTCGCATCTAACGGTAGTTAACGTAAAAACCGATTTGTGTATGTATTGCGTAAAATTAAAAATCGATTTGTGTATGTATTGAGTGAAATTTATTTTCCTCTCAAATTGTTAGAAAGGAAAGAAAGAAATGCAAAATAATGTCTCTTATGTTATTTTACGTCCCTTTCTAATCGGAAAAACAGCTGGTGTAGTTGCTTGTTAGTATATATGCTCTGACTTGAAGAATCTGAAATTAAAATGTCATTTTGTGATTCAGGGGGTCCACGGGGAGACAAAAAGTATGAAAAAATGGTGTCTGCCCCTTGTAATTGGACAATTTTAAGCAGGAGAATATGAAAATATTATGGAGGTAGGTCTTTATGAGTACAAGGGCAACAAATACAACTTTGTTCTGCTGGTTTGTCTTTCCTTTTTCCTCCATAAAACCAAAACGGTACCCTTAAATCTATTACAAAATTTCATGGAAATCGGATCAGAGCCAAGTGAGATATAACCATTTCAATTGTGTAGAATTCCTAAAAGAATAACTCGGGCTGATGATTGACATAGATATATTTCAAATCGACTTAGAAACTACTGCTTTCTTCAGATTTTCAAGAAAAGCATTCAGAAGAAATTGTTTAAGCTGGAATAAAATGGCAGCTATTATGTGCTCATGGAAGAGAACCTCGATTTTTCTGATATATCTAAACGATTTCTTATTTTCTGGTGACATGAACCTATGGCTTGAGCTATACATCTAGAAATTATGCAAGTCATTGCTTCATGCCATCAGAAAAGTTGCTTTGAACCTTAGGATGTTCATGATAGGAGCACTCTCCTGTCTTCTTTGTTTGTTTCATTATTTGTTGGAAAATTAAAATCACTTATTTAGAAAATAATGCCGTCTCCAGCCTATTTGTAATACAAGATTTTAATCCAAAGCAAATAGTTTATGAAAATCGCATTAGGGAAAATAAAACACACCCATAAAAATCACTTAACTACCGTTATATCAGCATTGTATTACAATTAATTAGACCTGTTTATAAGGAGAACCACACTAAGTTTTACCAAACTGAGCCATTCCCTTCAAAAACGTAAAAGATACTTCGGCTTGGCCGGTGAAAAAATAAGAGCGGTGAGACGTCATTCTTCTCTTTGCAAGAGCCACACATTCGTATAACCTGTGAATAATTCTTTCTATAACTTCAGTGGAATTTGTTTTAAGGTAAACCAATCAACATTCCCACACAGCTTTGTAGTATCGGGGGGACTTCTCTCTTTGTTATTAGTAGCTCCATGATGCAATTAATATTGAAAATTGTTCACAATTTTCTTGCGAAAGCATAGCGAACGAAAAGTTCAAAAGGTAGAAGTATGCTTCTGTCAAAAACGTTCACTCAACCTGTGATATGAAGTGGCCAAAAATGAATAAACTCCAAAACACTCGAATGGTATGACCGTCAAACAATACGTTTTGAAGAATAAAAATTATTACTCAATTTTGTTATTGTTTCCATAAAATTTTCAGATGATGTGATAAAAACTGCACTGTTTGGTTTTATAGGAAGCCAATGTTGTAGAAAACCCAACACTTCTTAAAATTCTGTTTGATATTTTTGATACTAACAAAATATAAGTAACTTATATGAGCTCCCCAATTAAATATTTGTGCAGATTTATTGCACATTTAGCAAACCATACTATTATTAGCGAGGTTTTATGAATTCCAAATTCTAAGGTACTTGTTGCTCGTACAATCCTACCGAATTTGTTTTTGAAGTGAAACTTCTTTACTAGTGGGTAACAATTTTTAGATGTAATGAAAAAGCAGAACTGTTTACACTCCGGGCAGATAGTGAAATGACATTTTGTAATAAACGTAAGCAGTCGAGCAGCCCCGTGGTGATCAGGAGTGGCTGCTCCTGAAGAGATAAGGTGGTCACCCCTGTTGTTTTACTAGTGTAAAGTAAACTGTATCCGTCATGTTTCCATCCTTTAGGCAGAGATGAGTGGTTCACTTCAGCCACTTTAACATCTTTAGGTTTGACATTCCCCTTGTAATGCAACGACCTTCTTCGGTGAATGTAATGGTTGCTTTTTGTGTAATGTTTGCGTTTGTCTCAAGCCTCCGTGCCTAGAATGCTATTTAGTGGCGATGGATGGTACCTATGCGACGGTTTTTTTCCAAAAAAAAACATTTAAAAATATTCCGAAAATCTTTCTAATTGGCAAAATACATATACCGGGTGGGCCATATAATTGTTTCTTTTTAAATCACATGTTATTTTGACGCTGACAGTGTTTTCTACTCAAAATTATGTTAATTAGTCAGTATTAGCCCTACGCGGAACGAAATGAATCGATTAACGCTTGAACAACTTTGGAAAATATTGAAATCTTATTTCCAAAGTGAGTGCTGTGTTGCTCAAGCTTTGCGTTTTTTGAAAAGCATTTTTCGCCAAAATGAGGCACCCACTGCGCCTACTGCACGCAAATTTGTGAAGAAAGTTTGTGACACAGGCATGTCAGTGGACAATACTCACGGTCTTCGTACTCATATGGTGCGCACCCCAGAGAATGTGGCTGCTGTAGCTGAGAGTGTGCGACTCAGTCCGAGAACATCAACTCGCCATCGATCACAGCAACTCAAAATTAGTCACACGAGCCTGAGAAGAAATTGCACAAAGACCACGGATTATTTGCTTACAAGATCCAAATAACTCAGGAATTGAAGCCGAATAACCGTCCAATTCGTTATCACTTCGTAGTTTGGTCATTAGAGCAGCTCGAACTGGATGCCGATTTTTCTCAAAAAATCATCTTTTCTGATGAGGTACATTTTCATCTCGGCGGCTATGTGAACCAACAAAACTGCCGTATCTGGGGCTCGAAAAAAACCCATATATGATTGTCGAGAAACCAATGCATCCTCAGCGAGTGACAGTGTGGTGTGAATTCTGGAGTGGTGGCACCATTGGACCGTCCTTCTTTGAAAATGAGGCTGGAAATGCTATTCCGGTGAATGGGGAGCGCTACAGAGGCATGATAGCCGACTTTTTGTGGCCAGAGATTGAGGGTTCAGAGTTGACTGACCTTTGGTTTCAATAGGATAGCGCACCATGCCATACAGCACATCAAACAATCGATCTTTTGCGCACAAAATTTGGAAATCGTGTAATCAACCGCCTTGGTGATGTCAATTGGCCACCTCGAAGCTGCGATTTGACAGCGTTGGACTTCTTTTCATGGGGCGCTGTGAAAGATCGATGTTATGCGGGAAATCCAGAGACGATTCAAGTACTGAAATTGAATATTCAACAAACCATTGCTCAGATAGGGCTCGAAACCATCAATAATGTCTTGGAAAATTGGGCTGAGAGGATGGCTTACTGTCATGTCAGCCGTGGCAGCCATCGCAGCGAAATTGTATTTCACAACTAACGGGAAGGTTTGTTCTTGCGAATAAAGCCAAAATATAAGAAAAAATATGATTTTTGTTCATTTTATCGCATTTTTAAAGATAAACTTATATTTGACCCACCCTATATGTTCAAACATTGATATATAAAATATATCTGTCATATATTTCTATTGTATGTAAATAAATTTCTCACAAATTATTCAAAAATTTTTCAGTTAAATTCAGTAGATATTTAAAAGGGAATACATGCTTTAAAAAAATTCTCTAAGATTTTAATAAATAATACATTACATGTGCCAAATAATTCTACTTTTTATTAAAAAAAAACAATTAGCAAATTATACGTAGTGAAAGGCATTTAAACTACAAGTCGTGTATTTAGATCCGATATTAATACATTTAATTAGCACCGAGCTTCTTACGTGGTTTTTCCTCGCTTCACTATCTTGAAAAACTAGTCTATTTAATTCTATATCTCGTCTGAATTAAAATGTATCTAATATCGTTGATCTTGAGTGACAAGTGATTTTCAGTTTTATATTTTATTTCTTGCCTCATTGCTAGTAAATTTTATTAAATAATTATTAAACCCAATTTAAGGTCACGGAAGAGTAAAAATCAAAGTTGAAATTGCCAAAATGAGGGTGGAACTTAGCTCGTTTAAAGATAATGTGCCTGGGAAACTTTCTTGGGCTTTATAAGTACATACGTTGCTTTTATCTTTTCGACTTAATTTGCGACTCTTCACTATACGAGTACACTTGCTCCGCGAGCGTCATGTAGTAATGAACCGAAGTTAGTATGGGAGCAACGTTTGTCAAACAAGTAGAAAATAATTTGGTGTCATCAATTGAATGCTTCTCTTAGTTACTCCAGGATGCCCATAACAAATTGGAAAATGAAATTACGGTTAAATTTCGAAATTGAATAACTCACTGCATTTTGATGTAATTGATCGCATCCTTACGTCCTAAAGGGCTCGCTGGCACTGCTGAAGTTATTGTACTGTGAGGATTTCGGGGCTTCAGAAGTATAAAATTTGTACTGAGTTCAGGCCAGTTCAGCCTCAATAGCTGCAATCTTCTCCAGGATATTACTCATATTGCTCCTTTATTTTCCTTAATTGACGATAATAGTCTTTATTCACTAAATTCTCTATTCCTGGCCACCAGCAGCAGAATCCTCTCAAATTGTTACATTGACATTCCTCGCAATCATCTATAGTGGAAAGGAACTCGGACTCATGCACTAGTGCTCAGATTCTTTTGGACCACAACACTTTTCTCCGGAGCCGTATTATTCGCACCCCTTCCTAAGCTCCGGCGATTTTTCGTCTTTATATGGAGCTCTTCAGCTTCATCCAACACAAGATTCCTATACCCGTTATATTCAACAAGGTGTCCTTTGATCTACAGCGAAATTTTTCCTACAGTCATACTTGCACTTGCGAACTATTTTATAAATAACGAAAGTATAAAAGATTCTGCAATCAGCGTTTAGTGCGTATTGACTGCTTGCGTTCACGCACTCCCGACGTCAAGTCATGGTTCAGTGGCCGAAACTAGCTCCTCACACTGCCGACGTCATATATATATATATATATATATATATATATATATATATATATATATATATATATATATATATATATCTGTCATTCCAACACTTATCAGCTGATTCAAAAGGTGTAGGGATGATCGATATCTGCTGGGTTTCGTGTAGTAATCAAGCAGTCACCTAAGCAAACTGTTCGAAAACCTTCATAGCACTTACCCGAAATTTTAATTGCAGATTTAAAAAATTTAATTATTTAAATTTATAGTTATTCTGTGTGGTCTAGTGGTTAGGGCATGGACGCATAAGCCGAAAGTCCCAGGTTCAAATCTCGTTGGGAGCGACGTGATTTAGTTCAGGGAATTTTTCATACAGACTAAGAGTGTTGACTCAGCAGTGATATGTACTGATTTAATCAGATCATATCATAGCTGAGCAGGCACACGGGAGCATCGTACTGACCAAACCAGCTTCCGGAAAAATCAATACGGTCATGAAAATGAGATACTCTAACTATCTCTAAGTGAAGGTCCGAGAGGGGCTGTAGTGCTACAAAGAAGAAGAAGAATTTATAGTTATAAATTATTAAAATTTTTTTTTTATTATATGTAAATTTTATATCATTTATTTTCTATATTAAATTTAAACTTTTCTTTCACATTATATTCCCTATGATATTTATCTTTTTATTATTATTTAAAAATTTTTCATTTTTAACTTCTATCAATTTAAAAATTCAAATCGGCAATTAAAACTTCGGACATGAGAACACTGAGATAATACAGCCATCCATGGATTGCATCGTGAATCTGAGTGAGTTTCTAACGTGGCTGAGCTAGAAGCTTATGAATTTACCGGCGTGGCAGGCAGATGCAGCTCAGATCTGCTTGGGCGGATGGGGGTTCTGTGCTTGATCGCCACCTCGTTAAGGTCGCGTTTGGTGAACGGGACTCGGTGTCTGACATTGGAACGAGGTGGAATAGAAGCTGAGGTTCTCTTTTGGTTGCGTGCATCGCAACTTCGAGTTTTTCAAGTTTGAAGCGGTTTTTATAGATTCATTTTCCGTAATAATGTTCACGTCCAGGTCTTGTCGCGCTGCATATTTTGCGACCCAGAAAAAGTCCAGCAGGTTTTGTTCGCATGATGCGATATCCGAGTCCATTCTGCGTACTCATAATCATCGATCCTAGAGTAGAGAAGAAAGAATTTATGAAAATGAACTGGATTTAGTGCTTGCAAAGGGCAGTAAAATTTACACAAATAAATTGCCCCATGATATATTTTCTTGTGTTTAATGCATGGAGCTCGGCTGACATCCTTTGCCGCGAATTGTCAATACGTAGTCCAATCGAACATAACGGTTCAAGAACGCCCAGAGTGTTAATGAGTACTAACCATGCGAGCAATGTGAATGGTGCAGAGAATCCTTTAAGATAAAAGTTAGCGTTTCTTATAAAAATCATTTTATGTTTGTGGTGTGCAAGTATATTCATCGGTCTCGGCATTTGGTTGTAACTGAATAGACAAATATATCGTTTCGACGTGAAGCGTATAAGCTAAAAAGTATATGATGGAATTTGGGCTTCTATAGCTGCGAATATGATACAGGGTAAATAATACCAACCGTCGGTCGGTTAGCTCGTTAAATGCTCATGAAACGTTCGTGTAACGGGTTGATCTGTTCTGATGATCGTTGCTTAGCGGTAGGTGAATCTGGCGAGTATCAGATCAGAAGGAAGAATTGCATGGTGGCATCCAGAGGAGGGATCACACGTATGCTATTAGGATGTTTGAGTGCTATAATCGGATAGTTTTCGAAGAATTGTTAATGTTTTCGATCATGAAGGCTCTTCTATGCAAATGAATCAAAAGCAATGCAAGTTATCCCTGGATTTAAAAAAATCAATTTTCATCAATTTAGACAGAGATGAACAGTAAATTGCCACGTCTCGGGCTGAAGCTTGTTAAAGATGCAATATTTTAGTTCCTGTGTGGCTTAATCGCTTTTAACGAGTAAAAATAATTAAAAAAGACAGTACAAATACATAATTATATTTTTCTGCACAATTGCAAAGCGGCTGAATGAAGAAAAAAGTGTTATGCTTGAACATTAATTTACTTTCTCTCGGCGAAGTAGAACCAATCCCTGTTAAACTATTTTTAACAATTACAGCGATATTTTAATAAACCCACATCACCAGCGGCCACCCGGCGAGGATGCGGGTAAGTACCCTTTTGATTATTTATAAAAAGAAGTAAAAGTAAATAAATTATTGATGTCTTGAGGTATTTTAAGAATTTATTGATGTCTTGAGGTATTTTAAGAATGTTAAACGGATGTTTGTGAATAATGTGATTGAAGCGGGATTGAATCCTTCAGCTTTTATAAATCAAATTGAATTTATTAACCCTTCCGATTCATTTTTATTTGAACACCTTAAATGTACTCTATTTCCAATGGATTTGATATTGTTCTGGAGTTACTATTGTGAGACAATAATTTGATGAGCATATGCACTTAATCCTAAGCTGTTGCATTGCACGCTTCCAACACACCATTTAATTTAACGCATCATCCTACATATCCTATTATAACTAGAATTTATGTATAAACTAAGATTAAATGACAAATACTTTGTTTTGAAGAGATGCATTCATATATGTATATCTAAATTGAATATATTTATTCTAAAAAGTGATCATTTCACCAATATTATGGATATCAATGATTGATATGTGCCTAAAATTTGTTCGTTTCCGTTTTCTCGATGGGAAAAATAAATATTTTAAAAATATGATAAAAGTAAAATTGTATTTGCGACTTTCCGTACACGATAGTAAAAACAAAGTAACAATGAATTAGTAAACAAAAATTTCGGTCTTTGCATTTGGATTTCGAACTTGACCGGATACCCACCACGTTGGCCAACCCCTCCACTATAATGAGCTAGCCATCGGGCAAGCTTTCCCCTTTTATGCGTTACAGGGGCTCTTGCTCGGGTAGAGTGGCCTTCCACTCGCGTGCCCTTTTATGATTTAGTTTTATGTGATTAAATCACATACGAGATATACTATGACATATATTGGCCACGTTTATATTTTTCATTCAAGGGAAAAATTCATAAAAATATTTTTGTATGAGTTTTTCACTTAAATGGGAATTATAAGGCAACGTCTATATTGGATCTTGATCCGGTTGGGAGGGTGCGAGGGGACACTGCTTCCACCTGGATGCCTCACTCTTATTTGTAGACCAAAAGTATCGTCGGTAACGACGAATCCCTCTTAAGTCCGTCTGTTTTCTCCAGGCCCGGTTTGATCTCTGAGTCACCAATTCAATGACCCTAAGTAGGATACCTCCTTTTCGACTCCGGTCGATACTTATTTGCCCCTTTTGAAATTCGTGGATGCGAAAAAATTTTTTTTGTAGTGGGTCTTGTGCTGGGGACAAGAACCCATCCCACGGCACCGCAATGCTAGCCTGCCAGCGCATTCACGCGTCCTTGGACAAGGCCAATCTCGGCGGATGCTACCATCCCCTTTCGCCGAGGCAGCAGATCATCGCTGCAGTCCTGTACGGACTTTTATCTACCCATTTTCACTACAATCGCTACGTGGGTTATGATGAAAGTTTATGGCATAATATTGCCGCTAAAACAGCATACGCGTTGCGGATGAATTTTCGTGGGCATTGGCTGATTTATTGAGTAGAGTTTGCGAGGCGAACTACTCGATTAATAAAATTCTCTTTCCTTTCAGTAGTGCAGAGTTTCAGCGGGGGTAGAGGCGGAAGGTAAGTATGCCGTCGAGTGGGTTGATTTCTCGAAAATCTGCAACTGGTTGTTACGACTTTCGGTTCGGTTAGAATAGCTTAAGTCTGGCAACTCGTCGGTATTTATATTGGGAAAGTGTGAATTCGATTTTATTGTTGATGGGTTGGAAGCCTGGCAAAGGGAGGGTAATGGCGAAATGTTTCCTCGGGAAATTTTGAAACGCGTTTGATACGAGCATTTGAATCGGTGGCTGAGGGGTTGTAATTGCACTTAGTCTACTCGCGTAGAACCTGAGACCGAAATTTATCTCTGAACTAGCTAGCCTGAATGTAGCCATCTCGGAGAAGACTAAGGTTGCCCGGGCCAGTTGGCCTGTAGGTTACAGTTTGTTGGTATATAGCGAAACTTTACAGCTTCAACCGGTGAGAGGTCGGTTTAGATTTCCTTCGGGAAATCTTGAACGAACGGACGAAGTGAAAATGATTACAATTTTCCGAGGCAGTATTTGATCTTGTATTGAAAATACCTACGGCTAATATTTACGGCACGAATATGACCAATCACTAATGCGAAAGTGGCATACAAAATGCTTTTCATTGCTACAGTTCAAAGATCTTATTCCCGTGAAAAAGTTACATCGAATGGTTTTGTGGAAAATTTTGTAAATAAATACCTCTTCAGCATACGAAGAAATCAAACCACATTTTAATTCTTTTGACTAAAAAACTTTGGTTTGACACCAATTTATGACATATCGACGTATTGTGATAATTGCAGCTTTTATGCTTTCTGAAAAAATTACGGTGACTGTAAACGGGCCGTGAACCAAGTAGTCCTTGTAAATGCCCCTTCCAGAAAGTAGAATGAGTGTTTGATGTAATACTGCGTTGTTAGAATGAAATTGAACTTTATGAGCCATAATCGAATAAGCGTTTATATAGTAGATACCTACATACGAGTATTAGTCGAGATGTATCATAACTGAATGCACACTTAAACGGGAAGTGCTACTATAAAATTCCTTGAAACTGGTAACTCCGAATTTTTCGCTGATTTCCTTCACCTAGGACTCAAGTTTATTTTGCTTTGACTTTGCTTTTTTGAATATTATCGTAAACTGATCGCGAATAGTATATTATTCGCTTAAGATGTTATGGACAACTTACTAGTTGCCGCAGCCAGTATAGAAGATATTTTACTGCATTTGCGATCATCGTTTAGGATACAAAACATGGAGCAAAGTGATCTCGCCAAGACCTAATCCAGATATCGCTAGAGACTGCACACAGGTATCCAGATCCAGAGTTTGTCTGATATTAACATTTCATAATGGTAAATTAATACATAAATCGTGCTCCATGTTGGGCGAATTAGCAAATGCGCACGATCCTATCGTAGAAGATCGCATCATTAGTAGTTGTGCGATGCAAGATGCGAATGCATGATGACCACTGTGCTGCACTGCTATGCTGCGAGTTGCTGAGGTTGAGGACACGCAGACAAAAAGTTGTGATCCGTGGTGCGATGATCTGCTTGAGGTGATGTTGTCAAGGAATTTTCTTGTAATACCAATGTTTCTTGATCAGCCGAGTTTTTGGGCATATTAGGAATAAGCACTTACATCGGATTGTGTGTTGAAATTAACCATAAAGATATTCGATTAACGAGTAATTTATGCTATTAATCGTTTAATTCCTTATTTGACGGCAGTGCACATCAATGGCCATGTACGCCTTAAAATTTGTAATTCGCTATTTATTCGCTTGTGTCTTGGCTATCAAGCAGCGCTGCTACTCTGCACAAAGTAAGAGATATGAGGCAACTTGTCCGCAGAGATGATTTATTGTCAATGCTTTTGGAAGTGGATAGGTTGCAGGAAGTTTTTGTATTTTATATCCTGGAAATTGTTGATTGGAGAAATATTTTCTTGGTTAGATTTAATCACTATTACATTTCAAACAAATAATTACAACATCTTAGATGCATCTTTCGCCAGTAGAATTTAGGAGAGCTACTCTTGTCTGAAGTGAATTAAAATGAAAATGTCTGAACGGTTGTATTCTACATGAACCAATATCAAAGAACATATTCTTCACCAGCATTCAATCCGAGTTCCATTGAAATTTAACCTTCATCCCTTGTACTGGTGGATTTGTATGCGTTTGCAGAAATAAAGAATTTATTCAATAATTCTTCAATACAGCACGATCGTACACCGCGATCTCGGCGGGGGTTTGCTGATAAAGAATTTGCATTTTTATGGTGGAAATCGACAATCAAGGAATGTTTGCACGTCAGCGACAGCCAGCAGCACCACTAGCAACGGCAGCAGCAGCATCATCAGTTTCATTTTGCTTTCTCCCAGCATCAAGAATAACTTTTTTCCTTGAAATACATTTTAAAGAAAACGATAATGCAACAGGGAAAAATGATAAAAGCGAGTGGCTTCTCTGAAACGTATGTATTTAGCTATCTTACTCGACAAATTTATGATCAACTTGAAAATTAGCTGACGGCTGACTGTAAATGGTCTTTCGGTAAGGCAATTTTACAGTGGCAAAATGGTATTTGTTGGCTTAACATTTTTTTGGTCATGAGATCAGCGCTTTTGATTGCTTTTGCCGATAAAAATCGGTGTTGGATCGTTGAATTTGAAAACAACCAAACATGTACTCGCAATAACAAAGTTTGAATTTGATATACGAGTAACTTTGAAAACGATATCGTTATTACTAGATATGCAACGATGGGTGGGTAACGCTAAAGATCAGACTTGTAATAATCAAGGAGCTATGGCTCTAAAAGCCAGCGCTGCCACAGGCACACAGCACAAACTCAATTTAACAAGGAGGAACGATTGAGTCACCTTCCCCATCGCAACCCTCACTCTTTTTCTTTTCGCGTGAAAAATAAATCAAGGAAATTTCTTTTGTACTTAACTCCCGGGAAACAAAATTCTAAAACTGTTTAAAAATTTTAATGTGTAATGATTTTATTACAATATCTTTTGAATATAATTTAACGAATTGCGGTGTAACGCGGT
Organism: Odontomyia ornata; assembly: GCA_963969285.1. Taxonomy (NCBI): domain Eukaryota; kingdom Metazoa; phylum Arthropoda; class Insecta; order Diptera; family Stratiomyidae; genus Odontomyia; species Odontomyia ornata. The sequence goes on along the minus strand of OZ017738.1, from coordinate 491,166,960 downwards.
ATACAAATGCTTAGAACGAAACGGTTAACCCCTTAAATTATATGAACGATAAAATCATTGTATCATTTAAACCCCTTAAAATTTGTCAAATTTTACCCATTCCAACCATAATATTAATTAAAAATTTTTTGTTTGTCGGTGATTAACGTGTGCTCGTCTAATTCTTCCGATTTTTCTTCCACTTAATTACGCCTAATTCAACCCTGCACGAAGAAAATTATGCGCCAATAAATCAACGATCCCAACATTATCAACTAAACGCGGCAAATTTTAACTCAACAGCAACTCTTCCAACAACAACATCAACAACTGCAGCATTCGAACGTAGTACAATTGCGTGAAGTATTTACGACAAATGCTTTCGGCGATAACTCATTAGTATTAGTCTACGATTATCATCCAGGCTCACATACACTGTTAGCGAAATATTCTACGCCAACACAAGATACTAATGGTTACAGAGATTTGATTCCCCGTGTGAAGCACGATCATTCAGGCATAAAAGTAATTTACAGGAGAGTCGACTTACAGCCACGAGGCGAGAAAGACGGTTTGGGCACGGGACCGCGGTGCAAAATACGTGCGGTGTGAAAAGTGTGGTAAAAGTGCCGTCAAGATCATTTAAAGACCGGGTATTAAATTCAAAAGTATAAATTGAAAACCATTTCCACCCATTCACCCCTTTTAACTCCAATACATTACCATTCCGCTGCGGAATAGTTGTCCCAAAGAAAATTGCATGTGTTTGGACGGGAGATCGTGAAGAATCACTGACGAATTGGCGGAATTTGTTAGATGGAACGCTTTTGCAATTCGATACATTTTGTGGGCATTTGATTCGGTGCTGTGTGATGTGGATTAACAACACGTCTTAGTGAATATTTTTGTTCTTACGAACGAATTAATATTCAGGTTTCATAAAGGCAATTGCGGTGCGGTAAATTGTACGGTTTCAATTCACAGAAACGACCAACATTTCCCGAATGCTGTCCACGCAAGTGTGTGTAAATGTTGACTGTCGTCAATTCGGAAGTGTGTACTTACGTATGTGTGACGGTGCCCGAATAGATCTATTTTGAACTGAAACTTAGTGGCGTTAAGACCACGGATTGCGAACATTTACGAGTAAATTCCAAATTGGTTCACGTTAACTCTCAGGCAGTGAATCGATAAGTATACATTCAAATTTTATTTGTGTTTCTGTTGGTCTACCACGGCACGAGAGGATGGAAGGAGCTAAATGCTAAATTATATAAAAATCAAAAAGAAACCAGCAAAGGTATTACTAAAAATCATCCTGCACCGTGTGGAAATTCTTGCTCAAGCTTCCATAGAAACTTGAGTTCCTACTTTTTCTATAAAAATCATCCTTGCTCGAACTTGCGCTACAATCACTTTTTGCCAACGACATTTCATTTGGCAGAACTAAAAGCGAAGAAGTTGGAGGTCCCTGCAGCGAATTCAAGAACAACTTCAATTAAATCCTTTGAAACAAGCGCTCAAAATGAAGCAGAGGCTCAGATCAACCATTTCCATTTAACACTACTCCGAAACATGTGTCACGTCTTAGAGTGTTTATCAACATTGAAGGAGATTGTTCAGTTGCTGGTTAGATATGACGTAAATTTGTTCTTTTCTTTTTTATTACCGCAAAGAGTAATTTAGTGCGGTTTCGTTGGATAGAAATATTTCTCATATGACTGCGATTTGGCGACCGGGAAAAAAAAAAATATATTTTTTCGAATGATTTCTGAATGTAGCGGTAAGTCAGAAAATAGCTTAAATTGTAATGTTAAACGATATTTACTAGTTTGCGTGGTTGTATTTAAAATAGATTTGAGATTTTTTTTTTTGCAAATAATCGTTGAATCAAGTTAAAAGATCAAGTCCCCACTCATTATCCGGTGCAAACATACCGTTAAATGACTGCAGCAAAAATACAGTCGCATTAAAGACTCCATTTATTAGATTCATTTTCTCTCCCTCCTTTTCAATACACTCTTCTAACAGGAAATAGTCGAAATACTTTGTAAACTTTTAATAGGACATAAGGAAATAAATATTGAACGTTATGAACTCATTTAAAATATATTCGATATTTGACCTGATCGCTTAAAAATACGCTTAGGATGTAGGGACACAAGAAAGAATAATATGGTTTTTAAATTTTTAAGCTGTATCTTTTTCATAGTAGTTAAAATTAAAATGACATTAGCTATTGATGTAAAAATTTGTAAACTGTTGGGAAAGTGTGTTTGAGTGTGGAGCGTGAAGCGTGAAGATAATAAACGCATATGAAACGACATTATAAAAAAAATCTAAGGGTATTGTTATGAGGAGGGAAAATTTAGATTTGACTTACCAAAATTCCATTATCTTTGAATTTATATTAGGTTAGACTGCTTTAGAAGAGAGTATATGATCTGTTTGTCGCAAACAGTTAAATAAATGAATTCCTAAACTTTAAAACTGGGTCTTTTCATTCCGCTTCTTTTGAACCAGGTATAGGACCCGGTACGGTGGCAGGCTTCCACCCCAAAACATGAGCCAGCCGCCGGGTGCAAACTAATTCCTTTTATTTGTTTCAGGTGACGTCATGGGTTGAGTGGCCCAAACAGAGTGCCTTTTTATGGCATAGATTTATGCAATCCAATTGTATAATTCTATGACATAAATTGGTCACCGGGGTACTCCCCTTCTGATGGGAAGGTTCATACAATTCAAGTTGTATGAGTTTTCCACTCAGAAGAGGAATACCTGGCCACTTCAACAAGCTATCAATGGATTTATTCCGGTTGGGTGGGTATGAAGGGGCTCCACCACCACCCGGTTGCCCCTCTTTCATTTGTGGGCCATGAACTTCGTTGGGTAATGACGAGGTCAACCCCAAGTTCGCCTTTCTTCTCAGGTTTCACTTGTTCTCGTAACAAGTACATCTCCTTCGGTGAGGTTATCTACAATTTTGCGACTTCGGTCGCCTTTTTGATCTGAAAGCAATTCGTGAATGCGAAATTCTTGGTAGTGAGTCCTCGTGCCGGGGAAACGAACCCGCCCCACGACACCGCAATGCTAGCCTGCCAGCGCATTCACGCGTCTCCGGACGAGGGCATTCTCGGCAGAAACCGACACCTTCCTCTGCCGAGGCAGCAGAACATCGCTGCAGTCCTTCACGGACTTATGAAAACTCTTAATTCACTACAAACTCTGTGTGTCGCTTTAATGATGCCAAAAAAAGGCAACTCTGCGTTGCGTTGTTCTCTCTCTGGCTACATCAGACGCATAACTTTACACGACATACCGTTCGTCTATGTACTACTCTCTCTCAAATATGATCTATGCACTGGGCTGTTGACTTTGGTACTCTGGACATACTCATCCTTTCATACGATCTGGTTTGTGGACGGATCCCGGTTAAACTAATTATCCTCGTCCTAATAAAACCTTGGCGGATATCAAATACGGCTCTTTATTTTATTGCCATTAAGTTGGCCGTAACTCCGGCAAGCGGATGTGCCCCTCTACGTCCGTAATGACTGTCCCAAGCTAGTGTAAAAGAGGAGAGAAAGCCAATGATATGAGCGGCAATGATTAACCTAACAGTAGCCTAGTCGATAAATAACAATCGGGTCGCCCAGAAATAGGAGCCATAGGGTATTGTGGTTCAGGAGGCCAGGCTCACTCTAATGGATCACCCTTGATATGTGGTAACTACTCAGGAGCTGGATGTTCACATGGAAGTGAGGAATGGAAACCAAGTTGATGTTGAGTGTGAGAGAGTATTCCCCAATCTCGAGGAACATCACTGTTCCATACAAAATTAATGGACTGCTTGTCAGCGGAAGCATCCTGTCTGCTAAGTGCACAGATGAATGGACCAAAGAATGTTTCACCAAAGTAGTGGGTCCCAAGGCTCCAGCTTAAAAGGGCGCAAACTTCACATTTGTAAAAGAAAGCACCCTCACTAAGCTGGTTAGGGCTGTAAACTGGATCCCAACAATAGTCAATAAATATCACAGCCTACCTCAGGATTCAGAACTCAGAAGCTGAAAGATAATTTACAGTAAGCAAAGTGGCTACAGATAGGCTTATAGCTTGATGACTGCCCTGGTGGTCGGAATGAATATGGCCAGTGTGGATCTTTTGAGGTCTGCCTTGGGGTTATGCCTTAATTTGCTCCCTTCGAGTTTTAAAGTTATCTCTCTTAAATGAGAACAAATAAACAGAGAATGTCGGATGGAATTCTCAATGTAACCCGCATCAAAATTCACTTCTAACACGCCATTGCAACCTCATATCCGAGGGTTCAGTTTAGCACTGGAGAAAACCGAAGTAGTCAACTCAACAAAAAAGAGAATCCCTAGACTAAGGATGATCAGTATTGGAGACATATTAATCAAATTGAAGTCAGCGATGAAGTACCTGGGGCTACTGATTGACTCAAAGATGAGTTTCTCTGAGCAAATCAGGGCAACAGCTCAAAAGGCTGCATCGGGAGTATCGGCTCTGAGTCGACTTATGGCCAATGCAGGGGAACGCAGCCCATCAAGAAGACGCTGAGTGCTGTAGGCTCAGTGCTAGTGTACGGAGCAGAAATATGGGGTGACGCTCTCAGCAAGGAGGTACACAGAAAACGCTTGGCACAGATACAGAGAAGAGGAGCACTGAGAATTGCATCTTCGTATCCGACAGTCTCTGATTCGGCAGTGAGAGTTATTGTAGGCGCGATACCGGTTGCCCTCCTTAATGGAGAGCGCCGCGCTTTTTACCTGCGTCAAAAACGAGGATGAAAGGGAGATGGTTGTCCGTGAGGAGAGATAGCGCTCACTCAACGATTGGCAGCAGTCTTGGGTGAATTGCACGAAGGGAAGGTGGACTGCGTGCCTCATCTCGGATGTGAGACCGTGGCTAAATCGAAGGCATGGTGAGATTGACTTCTATGTGACCCAGCTTTTGAGCGATCATGGGTATTTTCAGTCTTACCTGCACAAGTCACGGTCGCCCGATTGTCGGTTTTGCCCAGGAGAGGAAGACAATTCCTGCCACACATTTTTTGCGTGCAAAAAATGGGACAGGCTGTGAAGGGACCTCTACAGGGAGACGGGACATCTCACCGGGCATAATATAGTTGCGGTGATGCTCGAATCGGTTGAAAAATGGAATCAGGTGGCAAATTATGTTCGGGCAGTCCTAAAAGATAAAAGGGACTCACAGCAGCCGGAGGCGTTGGGGCTGACGAATCGCTTATCTGGCACTTCCTCTTCTCCTCTTCCCTCCCACTAGAAGAGGGATCCCCCAACTTGAAGGCGCTTCACGGAGTAACAAAACGAGACCTGGCCCGAAGTAATTTGTCAAACGGTCCCAGGCTAGGTTCTCAGATTGACAGGGGATGTGTTTAGTGGGTAGTCCGGTCGCTTTGATGCAAACTCGGGATTCCACACTCTGTGCATGTATGGGTATTCACCTCCCTACCACAAAAAAAGGGCTATAGAAGAAAAACGAACAAATCTACGCCTTAAATATGCGTGGCACAAGAATCTTCTGTGACGGAAGATCTAGTCGTCCGCAGAACAGCTTAGTTATCCTTACGAATGTCCGAGCCTTTCTTATGAGACAGTTCACCAATCAAAACAAGGTGGCGGTGAAGATTCCTATAAAGAAGACACGGGATGGCAGGACATTATTGTTATAAAAGTCTTCCATATGACATGACTCTACCTGTATCCAGATGAATCCTGAGGGAGATGGGAAATAGAATAAGTCCATTGGCGTTGACGTGACATTGGGTTGTGATGTCAATGGACACCAATATATACGAGTCAGCAATAACTGCAATCGTCAGGTAGAACAGCTGTTGGTCTTTATAATGTCTAGTGAGCTGAAAATCTTAAACACAAAGGTGGTTGATGAATGTTGCTTCATTAAGAAACTCAAATGATTTTTTGTTTGAATAAATAATTTATGTTTACTTGATTCGTTTGTAAGATAATAAATTTAAATCGCCTCCATGTTTGATGACATATGTGCAACATCTTAACTCAAAGTTATTCATTACTGCCTGAAGGGTTGCAGCGGGAATTGCCTCAATTATCGTTCGAATGGATTGCTTTAAATCATTTAAATTTGTTGGTTTAGATTTGTTAACTCCTTGTTAGCAATAATCCTACAAGAAAAAATCAGGCGCAGTAAGGTCAGGAGACCCGGGGGGGCCAACGCAATGTAGAGTTTCTTGAAATCAGTTTATTGGAGAGTTCCCGCTGCAATTCCGTAATAATAGGCTGGGCTATGTGAGGAGTTGCACCGTCTTGTTGAAACCACACTAGTGTTAGGTGTTAGGACAACGGGCTGTCAACGATTGTGATTCTCTTCATTAGGAAATGGAAAGTTCAGGGTCTAATTCTAATTAAAGTGAATATCTCCATAAGACAGTTATGCCAACTGAAAATATAAGTGTTGTTCTGAGATGTTACATAAGGCTTAATGTCGAAATTCCAGACAAGACCCAGTGGTTATATTCAGAGTCACTATTTAACAATAATAATAATAATAATCCATCTCAAAACAGTCCAAATCTAAGCCTTGGCATTGACATTTATTGTCATAGTATCTCTCTATAATATTGTTAGGGTATCTCTCTAATATAACGACTCGGGTCTTAAGCAATGAAATAAGGTCTGAGCATTCAAGAGTAGCCTAAACAGCTATCTTGGCTTAACGTAAAACAAATAAACAAACAAACAAGTTGGACGCGAAAACTCAACTTCCAAATCTACCTTTAAACAAGAGCCGAACACTGAGAAAGCGTCATTCAGACAGCATAGATCCACTTTTAAAAAGTTATAGCGGCAAGGTGATGCATTTCTACAAGAAAGTGGAGAGGAGATAGAAAGTTCCATAAAGAGGAATGGATGGTGGGGATCTGGATAAGTGAAGGGTGAGAGTGAGGTGGATGCAGCAAGAGGAGAGGCTGGCAAGTTAGAAAAAACAAGTTCAAGAAGTTTATTATTGGAATTTGCAGTAGTATTGAACTAGGCGATGGAGCATATCGAGAAAAACGAGGAAAGGGCAACCCACAAATTACCTCCGGACAGTATGGAAACATACTCATAATCCCGAATAATGGAAGGAAGGTTGAAGTCCCCACAGAGCAAAACAGGGGAAGACCGGAAGTGAGTAAGGATGCAGCTGGAGAATCCCACAAAGAAACGTTCATACACAATAGCAGAGCTGCAACACGGGACGTAGACAGACGAAACGAGAAGCGAGAGAGCATCAGAAAGAGAGACTCGCACAATAATACATTCCACTGGTAGTGTACGTGTAAGGTATAGTCTACCTTGAGCTGTTTCCAAGAAACCAAACTATTGATTCAAATACCTACTGTCGTCAGCAATCGAAATTGAACTAAGAATTCAAGAAAACACGCCCTGAACTGTCCAATCGCAGGTGTGATGTTCCATCATAATTACGCCAGACCCCACACCTCTTTGATAACCCGTCAAAAATTAATGGAGCTCCATTGACAACTCATGCCACATCCACCCCATAGCCTTGACTTAGCACCATTAGGCAATCATTTGTTTGGCACCCTTCAAACCATTTGAATGGTAAAACTTTCGATTCCGATCATCATGTTTGTTTATGATATAAAAAATTTACTTTGAAAAACATAAAAAAAAAACGTTATCGATCCAAACGATCCAATAACATGTGTAGATGACATTGCTATGACTATACCAGGAAAATTTATCTCCAATTTCCCTGAGAGGTTAAGTCACGCCTTAAATATTTTTCTCAATGGTGTCGAGAGCGTGTCCTCTTTGGTAGCTTCAATGTAATCAAGCAAATGTTGTTTATGCAGAGAAACAAAATACTAAATTCAAATAACTGATAGCAAATGGAGCTCCTACATACCTCAAGAGGAAAGTAAAATAAGTAGTTCTTATTCTAGACCCCAATCTTCTATGGAAAGATCATAATGCGAAAACAGGTCGCAAGGCATTTCATTCTCTGCACAGCTACAAAATGGCTACAGAAGCAACTCAGAGACTACAACTTCATATCATCTACTGGAATTACACTGCTATAGAATTTCCAAATCTGCTCTACGTTGCGGGTTTCTGATGGCCTACTGAATTTAAGGCAGTGACTTAAGAGGTGGTACAAGAAGTGCGTAAATTATCAGTCTTGCTCATCACAGGGCACCTGGGTCTTCCTTGAATCTCGGTTGAGCAGGTATCTAGTCCTATGGACGTTCATAGTAAATTTATATACTCTTGGTTGCAAACCAGACATTGGTTGGGCAGTTGTGTATTTTCTGGTGATTTGAACTTAAGGCTTTCCTTGTGCATGCCGGGCCATTATTGTAGTGTCTTCCAAGCGGGAGTGTTGGGCGGATGGGCATCCTTTATGCGGAATTTTTAAGGAGACGTTGATGCAAAGAGGAGGATCAATTAGTACTTTACCTTTTATACCAATGCCCGGTCTTTGCCATGTGAAGAGTGCAGTATATCACCTCTAATTCTTCCCTGGCAGATTTGACGAACGTTTCTTTGTCCATAGTAGCTCTCATAACAAAACGGTCGTGACAGATTATTTGCGGTATCAAATGAACCTACGCATGCCTAAGTAAGCCATTGTTGAAGTGTATTTGCCGACGGACGTAGGAAGAACTAAATCGAAATTTCAGAGGAGTAGCACAACTTTGCATGCTTATATATATATATATATATATATATATATATATATATATATATATATATATATATATATATATATATATATATATATATATATATATATATATATATATATATATGAATTATGAAAAGAAAATGCTATGACGACAATTTGAGAAGTATTGATATAAGTCTAGCGAGCAGCAACATAGGGCAAGCATAAAAAGTAGTGAAAACCTGGAATGAGGTTATCAGCCCAAGACTATACTCTACCGTGATGACATCGGTAATATCATCGCGGATGAAAACAGTACTAAAGAAAGAAGGATAACATATTTCGAGAACCTCTTTAATCCTCCACACAGTTCCAGAACATTGAAGCCCGTATATAGTATACTCCCGGAAAGCTTCCATTGGCCCCGCTATCTCTGGATGAAGTTTATTATACCATCAAATTCCAAAGGAATAATAAAGCACGGGGTATCGATGAGATTCCAGTGGTGCTCGTTAAATATTGTTGCAGCGGTGTTCAGAATGTCATCCATAAAGTCATTCAGCACATTTGGCAACTAGAACATATGCTAAAAGAGTGGAGGCAATCAATTATATTCCCTATCCAAAAAAAAGGTGACAAGCCACAGTGTGAAAATTATTGAGGCTTATCACTGCTTTGTAATATTTTCGACAATAACATCAGATCAAACACCAAGAGTATAATTAAGATTGATTTCGAGCAGGTAGATTGACAAAAAACCAATTGTTTACAGTCAATCAAGTACTTCAGGAATGCTGGGAGTCCAACATAGACGTACACCAAATATTCGTTGACTTTAAGCAAGCATACAACAGTATTGATTGTAACATTGTAACATACTCTACCAAATAATGCTTTGCTTTGTATCCCAGCCAAATTACTTCGTCATAGCAAAATGGCAATAACATCGACAACCTCCCAAGCCCACATCGGAAATGGGCTGGTCCCATTGCTAATCAAACTGGCTCTGGAATCTTGATACAAGAGATTGATTTATTTACAATTGTTAGCCTATGCAGATGAAATCAATAATTATGACGGTCGTTAAAAACCACGAAAGAACTTTTCCTGAAACTTGACAGCGAAACAAAACTAGTAGGGCTACAAATCAATAATATACCAAAGTTTATGGTGAAGTCAAGTAAAAATATTTCAAACATACAAAATATCATATTTCAATATCAAAAATGTGGGCGAATTCGTGACGATGAAATACACCGAAGAGTAAAGTTCGCAAATTAAAACTTTATTCAGTTTTGACGGTCTTGAAGACCAGCTGCACGCACAGGAAAATAAAGCTCTAAGTATGCAAATCTATGATGAGACCTGTGCTATTGAACGCCTTCGAAAGACGGGTCCAGAGGCGAATAATCGGAGCGAAACTAGACGGCGACCAAAAGTGAGTTCAATACAACCATGAGCTCTATGGAATTTTTAACTGGCTAGATGTCTCAACGATTGTGAAACTGCGGGAGCTCTAATGGGTTCCCCACATGAACCGTATGGACAAATAACGGATACTCAAAGAGGTATTCATTGGGAGAATTGAAAGAAGGATTCAAGCCCTTTATATTCCGGAGAAATCTGAAAACTATTGAGAAACTTACATCAAACGATAGATAAGAAAAGATCCCCAAAGTTTCTTCAATAGGATTGGAGTTGTGCAGCTATAACTTTTCCATATAAATTAATCCAGCGTCTGACTTGGCCGACGAAGACAGTCCATTGGTGCTCGGGTTTCAAAATTGGAGGACGTGGTCAATCAACCGAGACAGTAGGAGGTACTTGTTGCAGGAAGCGAAGGCCTGGGAGGTGCTGCAGTGTTGCGAAGAAGAACAAGAGGAAAAACACTACAATTAATGTCAATCACACAAAAAAATGCGAAATTCATGTTTTGTACTCAGTAATTCCGATTTTGATATGATTTAGCAGTTTGAATGTTATGTATAATCCTGAAATTAGTGAAAATTTTACACAAACGCGCGATTTCACTACTCAAAATACAGATCAGACAATATTATTGTTTTTCCCCACAAAAAACGTCTGTAATATCTGGAAAAGTTTCTAGTGAATATAGCATGTACCCGTTCTGTGGAGTACATATAAATGATCGTTCCATGTGAGTTTGAGATGCCAAGTTGATGCAGCGTTCAAAGGGTATCCGTATTTTCAAGGAGCAATAATACTTCACATCATATTGATCACTAAACAAATCATCTTAAATGCTTCATTCGGCACTCTAAAATGAAATGTTAGAAATAATGCACATTTAAGTATGCGGCCAAACCTGTCTGTCACTGTGAATTTCTACAAAAATGTGTGTGAAATCATACCAAGCAGGGTGTGAAATTCCACTACTTTGTTCTTTGATTTCATACTTTTTATTGAAAAAAGACTTCTGTTCGATTTTTCAACAATGAATGTATGCACCTAATTTTTCCTATTTTAATATGTGCAATTTCCAACATTTTCGTTTAGATACCTAGTACCTACCTATCTGCTATATCTGTATGAGAGGCTATACTTTTCATTTAAGCGTTATCCCGACAGGAACTGTTTTGTAAGCACTCCTTCTGTTTAAGGGTTTCCGGCTTTCCTCATAATTAAAATAGCGCGACTTCTTTAACTAACACTATTTAGGTACACTTCATACTTAGGAATGAAATTTATGAATGGATTGCTAGTAGTGCATGATGTATACACGTCTTCTAGAACTGGATTCAATTTATGAACGATTGATTTGTGCTAAATGTGTTTCGTTACAACCATTAAGTATACTTTATAATATTGTATTTAATATGACTTTAACTTTTCTATTTCCGATGCATTTGTGTCTGTAGCTTTTAAAGTATCTTCTCCATCTTATGGTCCTAACACTGCCGACGCAATCAAATTGAAAATCTTAATAGACTTCACGGCGAATAACAAAGTAAAGGCGATTATTGTTTTTCAGACAGCTCAGGTCCAAATACTAAATAAGCTTTGGTAGATAGTGTTAAAATCCCAACAAGTGCTACTTAATCCATTCTTGGTGGAAAAAGCATCACCATTTATCGGTGAGGATCCGCTTACTAAGCATATCCTCGGCAGCATACGCATTTTCACGAAATTAAAATGCAAATCAAGAAAATAGTTTAAACTGAAAATTTTTCCAAGAAATAGAACTATTCCTTTTAGTAATCCAAGTCATGAGCATATCATCACCCACACAATTTCCTGCAGGGATGCTCCAGTCGACAGAAATCTTGGAAATTAAATGATTTATATAGAAACAGACAGGTTACATAAGGTCCAAGACGTCCGGTTTAGCTTGCCTTTAAACATGCAAGGGCGCAGTTGCCGGGAATCGAATGCCCATCGCCAAGAAAGAAAATGAAGATGAAACCAATACGAGGCCAGGTAAAGCGATATACTCGTACTCTTAGGTACCAAAGGAATGTGAAGCTACTATTAATACTGAAGTAAAGCTGGTTTCTGGTTGGTTCCTGGGAATCGCAAGGGATATAGGGGGCAAACAAGTCGGACAAGTCTCAAAGAATCCGAAATAGATGACCCAAGATTAAATTCAATCGAGGGAAACAGAACCCGCCCTAGGAATCGTTTGGGAAATTTAATAGACCAATATCAGTTGTGTGTCGGTCGGTCGGAACCTTCTTTTGCTAGCGTGATTTCGTTTGTTTTCCTTTCATTCTCCTTATTCGTTCTATAGAGCAAAGACAATTGATTCGACATAGATACAGATAGTTGGCTGTAAAAACCACCACGATAACAAATTATGTTCTCTCCTCCGAATTGATTTCATTCCCAAGTTGTCGAGGAAAAGGTAGATAGGTATTGATTGGACTACTAAGTGCTTTTTTTGGATGAAATTTCGACAAGGGTCAATCACATTAATAATGCTTTCTTTGTCTGTGAATTGGAACGAAATAATTTGAACTCAGCTTGAGTTTTGAAAATCTAAATTAAATGATATCAGCTGAACAATGATAATATTTTGAACATGAAAGCTAATAACAGTATTTCAGTTTCAATAAAATCGATTCCCAACTATTTGTTTTCACATATTTTGAATTTCTGCTAAGCCTCTTCCTTATTAGGCTGACTCGATGATGAGAAGTTTAGTACTGTTTCTTATTTGCTGCTTGCAGATACATTTTCGGAGGCAAATTATCTTCAACTGATAATAAGCAGGAACAGCCATAAAAACCTAGAGGGTAGCTAACAATTGATACTCAATTAGTAACTACCATATGAGTCACTAGCACATGCTAGACACACTGTATTAAAGATTCGACAGGAAAAACATACTGGCCGAAGTCAAAATCAACACGAGGATCAAAAAGCATTAAAAACTAAATTTCAATCAATTAAAAAGTAAAAAGCTAACAAAGAACACACTGTAGTACTCCTAAAAACGACAATATGCTTGCAAAAAAAAAAAAACAAAAACAAACGCAAGGTGGGTGGACAGGACTACGCTCATGTCAGAAGGGGTTTGCACTTAACCTACGATATGCAGACATATACAATGGCAAACTTTAACGACATGCACAACAAATACATTTTGCTTTAGAAGAAAAATCAGTATTACTCCGTTCTAACCAGCCAACATTTTGTTGTAATATTGCTAATATCATTGACTAAGTTGAATCTTAATTGTATTTTTGTTATATATTTGGTTAAAATAAAGACAATCAAAAGTGTACTGTTTGGTTCAATGTCAAGCCCATGTAGAAAATACGTGTATGTTGTAATCGGAGAAAATTCAAACACAATAACTTCTGCGCATTCTACTAAAACTTATAGAATATAAGGACCTTTTAAAGGACACTTAAATATCTACTGTACTTTCATCCAATTTAATCATACTAATACAGTTTTACAACTCCGCTGTAGACGGTCCCAAACCCGGTTGAAAAAGGAGGAGGGAACCCCTTTCCTCCCCAACCCACAGCTTCCATAATTCCTCATTCTAAGCCCCACGATTAAATGGTAGTAAATTTTCTCGGGATCGCATATTGTGTTTACTGGTTCCCCAATATTGGGATATTGAATGCCGGGAAATGCTAACAACTGCAAATACATCTAAAGCTCTGCTACTAAATCCTACTTACACCTCCTTTGTGGGAAGGCAAGAGGGTGAAGGCGAGTCTTCCGTGCCTGATGACGGGATCGAAGTAATAATCGTGCCACCGGGATAGGGTTGGGCAACGGGCTAACTCCTCGCCCCTGAAAAACCCTTAATGTGTCGAAACCCACAGAAGGGCCTCAGAATGGATTAGACCATAGATATAGAGAGTACTGGATCCGCAACCGGTCGTGAGAGCCGAAGCAATTTGCAACCTTCGCTAAAGTTGTGTGAAGTTGAGGTTTGAAGTGATATGCTTTTGTTTTAGCACTCTATTCATGGAGAAACACCTTCACATTTAAAAAGTTTTAATTTTTAAGATCGCGCGTACGCAATCGGAACTTTAATTCACTGTTTTAATTAAAAATTTACGAAATTTCCATCCGCTTTGACACATGAGTTTTCCCGCGTGTTTCGCGCTCCTTTCGATTTTCTTTTGCTTTAACGTTCGAGTTTTCCGTGAGAGTCGTTTGTTGTTTGTACTCAAACTGTTTTTCGAATGATAACAAAGGTCCGGTCATGTGCACGTGCAATGAAATTTCGTTGGTGTGCGCGGGTGTCAGTGGGGGAAGCGATTCTTCTGAAGAGAGAAAAGAAAAACCTGTCTGGAAACAAAGGGGAAGGAGAAGCAGAGGGAATGATATAGTTTCGAGAACGTAAGTTATTTATAACTTATTTATGTGGTAAATTTGCTTCTCACATGGACGAGTACACAGATTCTCGTTGCTCGTCCATGTGTATATATGTCTTTGGATTAGACTCACGGCAACGACCTGGCAAACGAAAAAAGGACTATGGCGTTGGATCCTGGAATGTCAGATCACTCAACTACCTTGGCGCTATTAATGATCTTTAATAACAGGTTAGTTTATATAAATTAAAAATACTAGCAATCCAGGGAACGAACTGGACTGCAAATTACATTCAAGACATGATATCGCACACAATATTCAAAAGTGGTAAGCCTACTGGAAAATGAGGATTCGGGGTGGTCTTTAATGCGGATAGGGAGTTCAAATCAAATTTTAAGGCAGTTTATAAACGGTTGTGTACGATCGGTAACAAAGCGAAATTCATCAAAATCTGGCTGATCAAGTTGTTACCCTCTGCGTGGGAGTTCCTCCAGCTAAGCACCAAATTGCCATTGGAGATGGTCGTAGGAGGCGCCACTCGCTTATTCCTTGGTCCTAAATAGCCGCCAAGCGAGAAACGCGGCCACCCATCACTCCTCACACTGCTAGAAATAAAACACACTATTTTCCTCTAACAGGGAAGGATTAGTCTAAGCCGGGGGCGACTACTTTGTACGATTTCGCCGTGATCAGAATATCCGACGTAACTTGCACCGAGCAAGAACCTAAACACACCCGTGCTAAAAAGTAAATCACACACAAACTATATTCTCCAAACACATCCGAGCCAGGTGTACAATTACCTCCGAAACAATATTTTTTTAGTGACGAAAGATATGTTAAATTATTTATTTAATGATGATGTGCAATAAGTTAAAAAATGAATTTTAATCGAAAAAAAACAACTTACATCTACCTATATCGGGGGCCCCGAAGTAATTTGCGTCGCGAAGTTCTTCTACCAGCACGCTTCTTGTTGACCTTCTATCGCCAATCTCCCTTATCTCGGTCGTTAATTATTCCACTGTCACTGCTGTAAATTGATTCTCTCGATGAATTCTAGGAAAAATTTCTTGTTGCTCGTCACACTGGATCCTCCGTTGTCAATCCTTGTCCACCAGAGAAGAGAAGAGACCCGTTTTTTTGTTTCCAGGTTTCCGGCAAGCCGTTAATTTTACTTCAGGGCGATTCAACGTCCAATTGCGATCCCCCAACTGGTGTTCATCGGGCAATTGAAGTCCAAATTTCCCTTCATCTAGTAAAAAAAGGGGACTGACATTCTATCTGCCTTGTGTTGTACAATTGTTTTTGAATTTGTTCTGCAATTCACTTTCCGCATTGAAGAACAGATTTAGATCCACATTCAATTCGAACATTTGTACACTTTCTTCATCTAACAGGATCTCAAAAGAAGTACTGGAATGCACCACGGGCTTAGGGACCGTTTTATTTCGGAGTGAGCTGGACTTTTTTTCGTTTGGTTTTGGAATTTTTAATCGGCTTAGGATCATGCTTAGGCGCTGTTATCAAGTGAACCGATAGGTCTGCTGGAATTTTATATGGTACAAATGTTGAAATTACCTGTTGCTGCGGAGGAGCAACCGGTATTTGGAATAGGATTGGACTCAGGATTGTATTGAGAATTTGCATGAGATCAGCGTCTTGGAGCAGATGTTGATTGCGAATTACTTCGTGGAATGGCGCTTCTTTCAGCCTTCCTATTTGTGTATGGATATTATCATCGGTATATGGCCTCTTCAGAGCTTTCCAAATGAGGGTAAGTAAATCAATATCCATGACAACTTGTCCCAACTTAATTTGACTATTATTCATTGGATGTTGGACGTTCCCTGGCATGGACGTGGCTTGTTGTAAAGTTATGACTTTCATTGATGGTTGTTCATTACGTCGTGATACTGATGAAGTCTGTGATGTTTGAACCTTTTGTTGACTACTAATCTGGCTAAACTGGGGTGCTTTCAGATCTGAATCACTTTTAACTTTAATTCGAGGGACACTTTTGGCCGTTTTGCTTGTTTGTAAAGCAGCTTTTAAATTCTATCTTTTTCTTCTAGATTATTAGACGTTTTCCCAGGAATGCTTGTGACTACTGTGCAGGATGGCATTGACTTTGGCGCTGTTCTAGTTTCTGTATCAGTCGTAATGTCTGTTGTAGTTGTTGGTGGACCTTAGGCTTAATAACTAAAGATAGTCGGTCCTTTTTAAGTTGATGTAGTAACATCATTGACTTTTTGTCTTCTGATACCAATGCGAACGAGGCAAGTTCAGTTTGAAAACGTTTATTGGAATCGGCGGAAGGGTTCCCGCTTTCCCAATAACTTGCTTTTGTGGACTTTATAAAAGCTTTTAAAAACCAATCCGTCTTTGTTGCTAGTCGGGCAAAGTAATGTGCATATTGAAGTCTTTGAAACATAAATTGCATATATTTTTAGGAAGGTTGTCATGTTTTGCAACCTCGATGTCAAAGTACTTTTTCAGCTTGTGGTTGATTCCAGCGGGACCGAAATATGCACGGATGCCACGGACATTTCTCTTTTATGTTGACAGCACACACACGACAAACTTATCACAGATTTTTCAAGAAGTTCATTCTTCAAGAAGTCCATTTTCCCACGATTGGCGCTATCTCTGGGAGCGGGAAATTTGACCAGGAACTTACTACCAGGAATACTGGGAACTATACGCGATTATTACTCCAAATAGATTGGAAAGTTTTCCGCACTTTTCACGATCCTTTTTCGACACTCTTGGAGGGCAATTTTCAACGCGCATATACAGCGACAACACGACAAAAGGTATATGCTTACCTTCATCGCTGATCTTAAATACCTTGGGTTGCAAGTTAAACTTTCTTTTCTGTTCTTTGTTTTTCAAACAATTGAAATCTTTCAAAGTTCGAACCGTTTCGTCCTTGAATTTTACATTCGATGGCCCCTTTTCCGTAGTCCGAGTAGATACCCAATTATTTTTTCTCTCATCACAATTAACTTTTGCAGGCGGCAGCAAAGGTGGACTTTTTGTACTTTTGTCAACGTTGGCGAAAAAGGTCCCGCTTCGGCTTGGTAAACCTTGAATTCCAGTGACCGCTTATTATTTTGCACTTTATTTGGATTGATGTTGCGAAGGAAGTTTAAGGTGACTTCATAAGGTTTATTTTCAACTACAAATGTCCTCTTGAACTGCATGTTATTTTCCGGGAATTTATAAACGACGTCTTTGTTTGCTGGGCTCATGAAACCGATGGTGGTACCGCGATGACTGGTGACATCGTATATTCCCAGGTTTACCATTATTTCTTCCGGCGGAGTGAAACGCGAATTGAGATTTTTCGATATGAAACTTCATCTGAGTTGCTTTAAGAATCTTCCCGTGTATCCGTGAGTTCGAACTGTTGTTGGACAGCGATGAGGGGTTAGATTGGACATTGGGATTGTATTCATTTTACTCCTCAACTTATCTGCGACTTCTCGAAGAACCTATTGTATTCAACTTACTATTCTATTTTATTCGACTATTTGTTTTTGTTTAATGTAATCATTTTTTTTTCGTTTTTGTTTATTTTTACTTTAACATTTTTAATTTAACCTTTTAAACCGTGGCTCGGGCAGTATTTTAACGACCGCATGAAAAGAGTGTAAAGGGTTTCCGATACAAAGTTTACGTCCTGACCGAAGAAAAGGACGAAGAAACGAAAGAAACATTCTACAATCAACTAGAGTGACTAGTCAACTCATTGCCTACAAACGACACAAAATAATTCTGGGTGATTCAACGCTAAGATTTGCAATGAAATTTCTCATCGGTGAACGACTGGAGGATATTGGAGTACATAGTGCCTGATTGGCTTTGTATGTAGCAGAAATCTAGTCATACGTTCGACTTGCTTCCCACACCGGCAACACACAAAACCAGATCGACCATGTTCTGATCCAACACCGTTGGGCCTCGAGCATACTTGACGTCCGTACATACTGGGAGAATAATTATAACTCAGATAATTACTTGATCAAATTAACCTACCGATGTCGTTTGTCAAAGGCGGATTCAGCGAAGACCAGCCCTCTACAGAAATTCGGCATTCAAATACTCCAAACGGCATCTGTGGCAAAAAATTTCCCAGAGACCCTCGAAAAACAGCTGGTTTCCTTCTCATCAGATGTATCGCTGAAAACAAGCAACGAGCTGTGAATGGAAGTGAAAACGGCTATTAAGGCCGTGGCAGAACACAATTGGACATCAAGCCCGGCGCAAAAGAAATGATGCGTTAAACAAAAAAAAAAAAAAAACAGGCGCACAAAGAATATGTAGATAGGATAACCAGGGAGAGGAGAGAATACTATGAAAATCTCAGAAGAGTAGCGAATAGCATAATTAGAATTAACACAAGAATATACTGTGTCGACCAATTGAGAAGCATCAATGTAAGTCTTGCGAGCAACAACACAAGCCAAGCATACATCGCCAATATCATCGCTGATGTAACAAAGATTAAGGAAAGATGGGCATCTTATTTCAAGAACCTTCTTAATCCTCCACACAGCTCTAGAGCATTGGAGCCTATAGATGTTTCCGGAGAGCTTCCATTAGTCCCACCAACTCTGGATAAAGTTTGCTCTACCATCAATGCCCAAAGGAATAATAAACCGTCTGGCATCGAAGAGATTCCAATGGAGTTCATCAAATATGGTGGCAGCAGTGTTCACAAAGCTATTCACAAAGTCATCCAGCACATTTGGCAGCAAGAACATAAGGCGAAGAGTGGAGCGAACCAATTATATTCCTCATCCACAAAAAGGGTGACAAGCTACAGTGTGAAAATTATAGAGGCATATCACTTCTTTGTACGGCGTACAAAATATTTTCAAAGATCTTCGAAAATAAAGTCGGATCACACACCAATATTATTACTAGGGAGTATCAAGGTGGGTTTAGAGTAGGTAGATAGACCAATTGTTCACTGTCAAGCAGGTACTTGAAAAATGCTGGGAGTTCACCATAGACGTACATACATAAAATTTTCGTTGATTTTAAGCAAACATACGACAATATTGATCGTAACGTACTGTACCAAATAATGCTTTGCTTTGGTATTCCAGCCAAATCAGTCCATCTTACCAAAATAACAATGACGTCGACGACCTCCCAAGTTCGCACATTAACCAACTCACTGATGCCTTTGAGACAAATATCGGACTAAAACAGTGAGATGGGCTGGCCCCATTGCTATTCAATTGGGCTTTGGAGTACGTCATAAGAAACGTGCGTGTCAATACACGAGTTACATTACTATGAAAGTCGAGCCAAGTGGTAGTTTATGCGGATGGCATCAACATTTTGTCACGGTCATTAACAACTGCCAAAGAACTCTTCTTGAAACTCGATAGCGAAGCAAAACTAGTAGGGCTACAAATCAGTGAGTATAAAACAAAGCTCATAACGCAGTCGAGGAAAAATACCTGAAATACACCAAATATCATACTTGGCAATTACTATATCGAAAATGTGGGTGAATTTGTGTATTTATACGCCAAAATCACGTAAATGAGTAACGAAAGAGGCGAAATACGCCGAAGAATACAGCTCGGAAATAATATTTCATTCAGTTTTAAAGACCAGCTGCATGAACAGGAAAACAAAGCTCCAAGTATACAAATCTGTGATAAGACCTGTGTTATGCTATGGGTGTGACACATGGATCCTAAACCAAACATCCACAAATATATTGAACACCTTTGAGCGACGAGTCCTATGTCAAATAATCGGAGCGAAGCTAGACGGGGAGCAATGGCGAATTGGATACAACCATGAGCTGTATGAACCGGAGATCTCAACTATTGTAAGACTGCGGAAGCTGCATTGGGCTAGACACATGAATCGTAAGGATGAACAACGGATACCCAAAATGGTATTCGTTGGGAAAATGCCGGAGACTAGTGGGGAAACCGAGGAAACGCTGGTCTAATTCGGTCGACAAAGACAGTTCATCGCTGCTCGGATTTCGAAATTGGAGGACGTGGTCAATGGACCGAGATAGTTGGAGGCGCTATTTGCAGGAAGCGAAGGCCCGAGAGGGGCTGTAGTGCTACGAAGGAGAAGAAGATGCTTATGAGTACAACCACAGCAAATACCTTCGAAGTCAAAATGCGCTCAACTTTGTTAATAATAGTATAATCTTCGAATTTCACATTTCCTCAATATAATCGAATGGATACCCTTAAATTCAACAAAAATTCATATATAAGTAGCCTACATAAAGTCCTAATACTCTTTAAGTTTGATGAAAATCGAATCATATTCGTGAAAGTTAAAGCCATTTAAATTTTCTCCAATTACCAATTATCCATCGTATTAGACATCTCCTTAAAATTTTTAAGATAAGATCAATAACATAAATATTTTTAGGAATCCATGATTTGAGTGATTTTTGTTAGCTTGCAACAAACTGGCGACCGTTGAAAGTGAAGAAAGTATGAATTTTCTTTTAACCGTGCATATCTCTTAGACATGTTTCTTGACCTTATTTGTTGCTGGGGACTGTATTTCGTAAGTTGGGTACAAAACCCTTCTGACATGAGCGAAGGTCGGTCTACCCAACTTGTTTCGTCTTTCACCGAGCGCTTGGAGTTCAACGAGGAAGGGAGTGAGTGCATATTTGGTTTTCTTTCCACATTTTTTTTTGTTTATATTATCAAGTAAATTTTGTGTTTATTTTTTTGTATTGAATATTCTTATTAAAATTTTTTATATTAAATTTTGAAGAGAGCTAATTTGTTCTTAGCTTATTTTTATTAAAATGTTTGAATTGCTCTTAAAATTCTTCTGAATTAAAAAAAAGGTCATGCCACTATTAAAACACCATTTTTCATTTCTGAAAATGGCACCACCCCCCTGTATCAATCCCTTCCAAATTCTGTGTTAAGTTTCAGGTGTTTATGTAGGGTGGCCTAGCACGGACAGAGGATCTGACTTGGCGTTAATCGATTAATTTTATTAATCGACTTATCAATCGATTGAAAATTTAATGTATTATTTTAATATATTAATTTAATCTCGATTAAATTAATCAAGATTAAGATAGTTAACCGTAATCGCGATTAATTTTAGTAATCATTAATCATCAATCGTTTATTTGATTAACGATTGTTTTATGAGACCCACTGTGTTATATTTATAGTATTATAATATAAAATAAGATGTTCGTGTAAATTAACGTGAATTAAAAGGCAGATTAAATTTATCCAGGATTCCTGAGTTTGTAAGCGTATTAATAAAAATTTAAGGTGTTATTTTTTTACCTGCATACTGCAGGTGCAATACCACCGGGACTTTGAAAGACGGATTTCTAGATTATTTCTTAGTGAATTTTTAGAGGGAAGCGCTTCCATTGTCGTCACTTCCGGACACATGAGGTTTTTATCTTCTACTTACTGTTGAATTGGTAACTTTTTAAAGTCATTGATTTAAGGTTAGAGACTTGAACCTGGGACCTGCGGCTTATGTGAATAGCGCTCCAACCCAGAAACAATAGACAAATCATCATAGGGCTATTTCATTTCCCTATTATAATGCAATATAGTGGACTATTTGCATGTGTTGATGACAGCCTTATTCTTTTTTCATCGACAAATGTAATAACTCTAACATTATCATCGATTATTCATTTATTGAAGTTGAAGAAAAAGGAACAATTTCATGATGAATGCATACACATTTGAGTAGGCGTATATACATTGATGATAACTTTGTTCCTTATTCATCAGAGAGTTGTTTATCATCTTGAATAATTGAATAAACGATGATAATGTCATGCAGAGAGTGGATTAATTACATTTGCCGATGAAAATCATATAAAATTTCCATGCATTCGTTATTAATTTGTTAACATTGATGAAATGTTTTATGTTATTTACTCACAAACCAATCACTTAATGCGCTTATCTTTTTGTTTAAACCTTAAGCCCGGTCCAGACACTAGGTCTTTCACAACATTTTTCCTGCGCCAAACAAAACGTTCAGGCAAAATGCTGCATGTGGACGGGAAAAATGCAACGTTTTAGAACTGCAATTAGAACTGTGCAGTTGCAGCGATATTTGAGCTGGTAGGGCTTAAATATCCGTGAACTGTGCAAAGAAGTTGGTAAGATGGACACCGTCTGGACGCTCTTTCAATTTTGCTACGATTTGACTGCGCAGGGAAAACATTGTGCAAGACGTAGATTCTGGACTGGGCTTTACGTAAACCATTGGAACCATTCTTTTTGGTGGGTATACGTAGGTTTTGGGTTCACGTGCATTTTGCATTGATGTGTATGTAGTATTATTTGGCACACTGAGTGTTTAGTAAACAAAATATATCTTTTTCGTGCGTTCGTCAGAGGGATTATTTTCTGTCAAGTCAAAGTTCCTACTAGCTACATCAACGGGAGACACGAGAAAAAATCTAACAAGAGAATCATCTTTTTCATCTTCTGTTTTATTTGACGGTACCTTCTTTAAACTAGTTCTTGACGAGTCTTCCGACAAGATTCTTGCTGCAACATGTATGAAGTGTCCATTAGAAAAAAAAAGGTGATTAAAAGATACAGGACAACAACGTCGAATTTCGTTGGACGCTTGAAAAGAAAACATGGTTCAGATGTAGTAGAAGATTATAAAAAGCACATGAAGAATAACAAAACTAAGAAAACAGCTAATGTTCCATTGAAAGAGTGTTGTCATTCCTTAACACCTCTACAACTCATAGAGGATCCCTACTTTACAAAAATGATGGAAAATTTGAATATTGAAAATATTGGACTGAAGTTGTTTGGAAGGCGATCACTGAGAAAAAAAATTGCCAAACAGTCTTATGATCAATTGTCTGCAATTAAAGAAAAACTTGCATCAGTTAATTACGTATGCACTACCGCTGATCTTTCGTTGGGCAAAAAAATAAGTTTTCTCGGCGTAACTGCGCATTGACATGATGCAGATTTTGAAAGACGCTCAGCTGGTATAGCTTGTCGACGATTTAGGGGAGCACATACTCACGACCGAATAAAAGACATGTTATTGGAAATATTTTCAGAATTCAAACTTGACCCTTCCAAAGTTACCTCAGTTCAAAAGTTACCTGGCAACGGTGCAAATTTTGTCAAAGCGTTCAAAGAATTTGGTATAAAAAAACAACTTTAGAATTCGATGCCAATGAAGAGTACAATGAAAACAGAGAAAGTTACGATGCGACAGATCATGATGAAGACCAGATTTTTATGGAAAGTGAAGACATACATCCAATGAACCAAATGTCAGAAAATACTTCGCTACCATTTCACATACGTTGCAATGCGCACATTTTCAATTTGAGTGCAAGTTCTGATGTGCAAAAAATATTATCTAATAAATCTACATTATTGGGGAAACCACATACTGATGTTATGGGAAATTGTAGTGAACTCTGAAGTGCAGCTGGGCGACCGAAATCTGCAGAGATTCTGCAAGACATTCTCGGGCTTACAGTAACTCGTCCAGGGGCTACAAGATGGAACAGTCTTTATGATGCAATTAAATATATTTCGAAAACAAGAAGCAAAAGCTTTCCATTTGCCAAGGCACTTGAGATTAAAAACCCACATAAAGATGCTGATTTCCAGTATATCGAAGAATATTTGCAATGTGCAGCGCCATTGGCGAATGCTTTGGATATACTGCAGGGTGATACATTTTATGGAATTGTTGCTCCATGTTTAATTTATGTGAGAAATAAGTTACAGAAGCTGGCACGTCAAAATCTGAAGTATTGCACGCCTCTGGTATAAGCGTTATGGAGAATTTTTTAAGTTTCTCTAATAAAAGTGCAAAAAATGCTGCTATTGCATCTTTAGTTTATCACAAGTTTAAGCACCGGTGGTTGACATGTGTTGACCCTGAGACCCAAAAAAAAAAAAATGTTTGAGATGGCTGAAAACAACTTTATGTTTAGAATTATCTGAACAAGATCAACAAATTGAAAATCAAAATAGTGGAGGTAAAAATAAACAGAAAGAGGACAATTTTTTTGAATTTAACTCATATTCTGGCAGTGAGTTTTAATAGTTTCAAATATTTTCTCTGAAAAAAGTCGTGAATTAAGCCTTTTACATCGGTACCCACCTTTGAAAAATTTATTTATAATATACAATACAAATATGTCATCATCGGGTTCTGTAGAGAGGATGTTTTCATTTGCGACCATGGTGAATGTATCTAGATCGCACTGTAATTTAAATTACGGCAAAAAATTATAATAAATTTTATAATCAATACCAAGATTATTTATGTACACATCCTATAAGAAAGTATTTTCTACCTTTTGTTTTTTGAAAATGTTTAATTTTTGTTCAGCTATCAAAAAATACGAAATACCGTTTATCGTGATTTAATAAATGATTTGCAAACAAATTATGTACGTTTTCTTTACTTTTGGTATCACACTAAGCCCTCTTTGATAAAATATGCAAAAAAATTCAATCATTCGAGTTGAGATGAGACCTAACCTCCACTTTCTTGAAATCATTTGAAAATAAACAAATTTAGCTTTTTTAAGCTAAATAATACTGTAAACGATGAAAACCGGTGACTTAATCGTAATCATGATTAACGATTAACGATTTGATTAAATAAATGGTTAATCGACGATTGAAAGTATTAATCGTTAATCATCAATCTCGATTAACTTTTTAATCGTTAATTTTTAATCGCCAATCGGGTTAAATTTTTGCCAACACTGCAGAGGATTTCCCGGAAAGCCTAATACACGACTCAGCGCTAGGTGGCGTCAGAATGCAACTCCGGGTAAAGAATCTTCTACCAAAAATTAATGTCTGCAACAATAGTGAAAAGACAGTTGAACTTCGTGTTTCAGAAGCAAACATTCTTAGAAAAGTCTTTTTGCAGGCTTATTGGCAAATGAAAATTAACATGTAAGGTCAACGCAAACGCATAAAAACAGCGGCTTCGGGAATCAGAGTTGAATTAAAATAATTTTCTTTAACATAAACGAAAGACAGAAGAATATCCTCAAAACATACACAAAAAGATCAAATACTATTGGGTCGAAGGGTTGGCTCCTTACATATTTTCATCGGAGTCATCCTGAACTTCCATGCTAAACTCTACAAACTATAATGAACGTTGCATTACATCACGCGTAATTCATTCAATATTTTACAATATAATCTGTGGAGTATAAATTTTAAAATTTCAAAACTCAAAACCACGTCGACGATACGATCGTTTTCAATTAGTTCTAATCGAATCATCAACTCAATTGCGATTGATTTATCACCGATTTTCATTATTTCCATGATGGTTTGAGCATGCAACAAACATCTTCTATGTATTTTTTTTACTCATTTAGACTTGCCGCAATTGAACTTCAATCCATAACCTTTTACATCAGGGGGCCTCTATATAATTGTTAACAATGATGTAGAAATAAGACCGATAATGGCAGTGATTCGGTAGTCACGCGGCCATTGTACTGTACCAACACTTCCACATTAACACCGTGCTCCCAGCAGATTCCCCGACCGTTTCACACTCGCTATTATTCAATATCCAATCAAGACGAATCGATCGAGAATGAAATTCAATTAAGATACCGTATACAACAATACAAGATGCTAAAAAATGGTGGAGGACGATAACTTATTGAACTAATTTAAAAATTTATGATCTGTTCATGATTACAAACTTTAAAAAACATTTGGGACAATTTAAAATTTTTGATTTGGAAAGTATCGGAAGGGGGTACGTTGCATTATGAGCATCGAACGATCAGAGAAGTATCTTTTGATAAATGTAATTGACCTTGAGTGACCTTTGTTGGATTGGACCCAACGTAAAAGGAGTACCATCATGAGTCCGATTTGCGGTTTAATGAACTGAAGCAATTTAGCTTCGCTTATCAAGCCAATGATGATGCGAAGTGATGGAGCAATAACACGAAATTAATTTATCTGACTTGAAAGTGCCTCCGCACAATGAGAAGACTACAAGTGATGCTGATCGCCATGTTTGAGTGGAAACGAAGAGGGGCAAGGAGATAGCAAGACCAATAATTTCACATAATGGCCTTAACTAAAGCCCTAACTTGTTAAAGAATTTTCATCACAATTGTTTTCCTCATTATCTTCAATCGTGAGGCAGTATTGTCTATTAATCACTGTGCTACAAGGATACGAGGATGTTTGTTGTAAGGACTGTACTGCAGTGCTCTTGGAAACGAGGTCATTACGAACAACTGTCGACTTTCTTGATTTCATAACATCCTGGCAAACAACAATAATAACTCCACTCGTCTGCAAAATCGCTAAAACTACTTGGAAATAGAAAAGTTCAATCTTGCAATAATTTCATCGCAACATATGTACATATGTGATTCCGAGTAATGTGTGGTGCCGATAGATGCTGCAACCGCAAACTACACAAAATCCTGATACGCTTTCCAAGCAAGCGAGCAAGCAAGCCACCATCCAAAGAACCAGCCCCGTAATGATATATGGACCATTATCCTGTTGGCAAGCAAGCGGACTTGCAACAACATATCCTTTTTGTATAGATAAATAGATATGTGCCATTGACGACTGTTCCATCTTCCTTCAACGAGCCACAGTAAAAAAGGAAACTAATGAAAACATGCTTCCACGTCATAAGAGTTTCGTTATATTAACACTTACGACCATCTGCTGCAATATGTGTTCCTCCTATTTTTTCATTTCTTAGCGTCATACTCGCATTGTCGATGCGGAAAACCGATCATCCCCTTGTAATGGTCCCATGTTTGTCTATTAGGGATTGGTTAGCCTCATTCACCGCATTACAAGCATCCCCTGTGGCTCCGAGCAACCCAACGATTCCTGATGATTTTTCGTTTAATTCAACAACTGCTGAATAGATGGATGATTCGAAGAAATAGTCGGAAGATGTTACAGAAGTGAAAATGGCGAAGGTTACGGAATCTATTGATATGCTGAATGAATTTGGGAGATGTATAAGATTCGATAAGTGAAAATGCAAAGATGTCGCGTCATCATTTTGCATTTTATCCTATCTAAGTGGATTTTTTATTTTGCCAAATAAAGTCGATTAAAGGATGATCAATTTGCCTAAGATATTTGAAATTTTCTGTATGCTTTTTGAATAAACGAATACGTATTAAATGTTATGTTCGTAGAGATTAGAGCAATGTGGAAGCATATGGATTAAAGGATAAGGGATACTATACTTATGTAGTATGGTTCAGCCCCAAGTATTCCAAAAGGAGTAATGGAGCTTTTAAGTAAATTGAGCATAGATAAATTTGTCTATTCCTGAATGTTTTAGAGGAAAAACCGAGGGGAAGATACGATATAAGCTGGCAGCAGATCCTTGCTAAGAGTGATCAACTAGCGAATGAGGTTCCAGAGCTGTGAGGATTGAAGGAGATTAATCCTGGAGGGCAAGGCCCGGTTTGGGCTATGGCCCCACAGATGATGATGATGAATATTTTCGAGCGACTTCTACAGGGAAGCAGGTTACCAGTGCATTGTCCTCAACTACAAGCAACTTCTTTCAACCAAACAATGTGTAATAAAAAAAAACAGGAAATACTTTTTCTTTCTTTTGAATAAATTGTGCCACGAGAAAAGTCTGTGCTCGTAAACCGCCCTGCAACCTGGCCTCGGCCTTTTGGCGTTCCCCCGTGAAGTTAGTCGTAACCCAAGTCTCTGTTCAGGATCGCATCGACCATCCATTAGGTGCGGGACTTCACGTTTGCCACCTGTTGCCGAGTAACCTCCGAATTGCGCGGGTGATTAAGTTGTCGGGATTTCTCTTGATCGATCCCCGAACGGACAGTTGTCGCTTTCGAACGCTTCAATGCAAGTTGAACGGGGGAAACCATGGTATAAAGAATAACAAGGTATGCTCGCTCATGAAAAAAGCTTTTTATGTGACGTCACATGGATCGGAGCTTTCAGATAGAATGCATTTGTTAATGAATTTTATATGGATTTTAGGACTTGCTTGAAATAAAATCAGAGATTTCTCATAAAAATCCATTTTCTTGCTTGATTTTTACCTTTGTAATTAATTTAATGCTCATACTAATATAAATAAATCTTCAAATTCAAGGAATACATTATATAATAAATGCAATTGCTCTGCTTCGGTATAGGTGGACATTTTTAGTTAATAGTATGTTGAATATATTATTATCTGATCTGATTAAGGTACACTTTTAGCAAATATTTTAAATACATTAACTATTTTTCTTCTCTGGAATATCAATACATTATCTTTAATTATCCATACATTTCAATTTATTTATAAGCACCAAGGTAAGTAATGCGTACAAATTAAGAGAAATGATTTTTTTCAATTATTGAATTGTGAGACAAACGTTTCATTCAATTTGACGTTTTTGAGCAAGCATAAACGATTTTCAGGCGATCGTTTATTTTAAAATTTTATTCAATTCGAATTCAAGGACAATCAACGAGACACATAACGTTCTCATTGACAAATCCTATGGAAGTTTTATCAATTCAAATATTGCAAGAATTATTTGCAGGCAATTTTATTTTATGCAGGTGATTCGGTTTTACTACATATTAATAATATCACATTGCTATCATGGAGATGTTAACCTCACTTTTTAAATATTTTTAGGGTTTTGTAAAATAATTTTACAAAACCCTACTAGTTTCGCGACCAGTCTGTCCGTCTGTCCGTCCGTCCGTCCGTCCGTCCGTGTGTCACAGCAGTTTTTCTCGGAAACTACTAAAGCTAGAAACATCAAATTTTGTGTGTAGGTGTAAAGTGGTGATCTCTTTAAAGTTCAACTACAAGGTATAAGGTATTTAAGAGGGGTCTCCCCATATAGGAGAGTGACCCCCCGAAAAAAAAATTTATTAAAGGTAGCCGATATGGATATCAAATGAAAGGTCTTGATGGGAACTTTTCAAAACAGGTCTTAGTTTGGCAAAATTTGCTTCGAGGGGCGCACAGGGAGGGGAAATACACGAAAAATTTGTGTCCCCCCCCCTCGCGATTGGACACCTGTGATCCGAAAAATCTGAAAAAAATCAGAAATGTAGGCCTTGGTGAGTACAACAACAATAAATACGTTAGAAGTTGCAATTCACTCAACTTTGTTAGCAATAGTATGATTTATCGATTTTATGTTTTCTTGAATAAAATCTTAAGGGTACCCTTAAATTCAATGAAATTCAGTACAAAGATGTCTATTTATAAGATTGATCTATCCTGAAAGTTTCATAAAGATTGAATCATATTTAGCGATGTTATAGCGGTTTGAATTTTCCTGTATTACTATGGAGCAATATGCGCTGCATTTATTACTATGGCAACATATGGCTAGGGAACAACATGCGCTTTTTACTGATTCAGACACTGCAGTTTTGCTAGGATTTGCATGAAAATTTCGGGAATGATAGGTGTTTTGAATATCTTTGAGAATCGGTTCAGCTAGTGGTATCAGTAATCGTAAAACAAAATAGTGGCTGTTTTAAATGCGAAGAGTGAATAATTTTGAGTTATTTTTTCCCAACTTCAACGTTTAAGGTGCATGCCTTGAACACTTGATTCAATTTAATGAATGACTGAAGTTGAGTACCTACAATTAATGCTCATAAGTGAAACAAGTCAAGGAGGTGGGAGAGAGCTCCTAGCAAAAGGGTTTTGTAACCATTCTAGAATTCGAAAAGATTGGCCATTAATCGATGATAACAGTACAAGGGTGTAGCCCCTGAAAAAAAATTCATCAAACGTAGCCAATATGAGTATGAAATAAAAGTTTTCATGGGAGCTTTTCAAAACAGTTGTTAAACTGTCAGGTTTTGCTTCAGTGGGGGCACAGGGGGAAATACATGAAAAATGTGTTTCCTCCGTCGCGGATGGACATCTGAAATAATTGTCAAGGGAGATATTTATGAGTATAACAATTCTAAAAACCTCAGAAGTCGAAATTAGTTCAACTTTGTTAATAATAGTATGATCTTCGTATTTCATATTTTCTCCAATAAAATCGTCTTTGACATGTTTCTTGATTTGATTCGATCTGGTGACTGCATTTTGTAAATTGAATACAAAACCCTTCTGACATGAGCGTAGGTCTGTTTACCCAACTTGTCCTTTATATTTAATCTTGCGCATGCCTAAATTCAGTTTGAGTCGAAAATATGTTTTACATCTATGAAACACTCCGTTAGCTTTACTATTAAGATCAATGTCGGTAGATTAAGTTATTAAATTCTGAATATAGTGTTTTCCAATAAGAGGTGTTATTTTGAATAGATCTTGTGATTTAACACCTTGCGACTTCTTCCTTTAGGGCCACGTAAAAGAAAAGGTCTACGCCAATAGCCCAGCGTCGATTTAAGACCTCAAAGGTGGAATTCGTGAGGCTATCGAGGACGTAGGGCAGCCACTTTGCGATTTGGTTATGGAAAATTTCATGAAAAGGATATGGTCCTGTAAGCGTGGTCGTGGTGGTCATTTGCCTGATGTTATTTTTTATTATTAACGACCTACCTTCTTCTTTATAATGAAATAAATATCTGATCATTTATGATAAAAAATAGCAATTATCTGTTAATATCAAAATAACACCGCTTATTGGATTTGATTATGGAAAATTTCATGAAAAGGATATGGTCCTGCAAGCTTGGTCGTGGTGGTTATTTGCCTGATGTTATTTTTTACTATTAACGGCATACCTTCTTCTTTATAATGAAATAAACATCTGATCATTTATATTAAATAATGACATTTTCTTTTAATATCAAAATAACACCTCTGATTTGCCGATCCAACCGATTCGATCCATGTGACGTCACAAAAGCTAAAGCCATTTAAAAATGGCGATCCAGCTTTCGTGAGCGAGCATACCTTGTTATTCTTTATACCATGGGGGGAAACGTGCGTAGTGCAGTGAAATTTCAATTGCCGGAGAGACGCATACGGGAACAGATTTAATAAAATTAGGTGTTCGAGTGACATTTTTGGTAGACGACAGGCGGAAAATTCTAACAACAACTGAGCGACGTTTGTGCCGGGCTGGAATTACACTTGTGGAGAATTATGGAATATTCTACGGTTTGACGTCGGGGTGCGTTGGTATTTTGGTATGGCTCCCGTCGTCCATCATCTGAAAACTCGGTACGAACGTGAAAATTACGAGGGAAATTCAGATTCCAATCCAACTAACTAGCGATGAAAAGTGTCGTTTCCTCTCCGTCCAGTCCAATGAGAAGATCCTTTGATAGTTGACGTGCTCTCCACTTGGATGATTCTTGTATAAACTGGGAATTTTTTGGATTTGTTCTTTCAAGCCCTCGACAAGTACGACCCATCTGTTCATTTTCTACCACAGAGTTACACTTGTTTCTTTTGCTTAAAGGTCCAAGGTATTCATGCAAAGCAATTTTTCTGGAGAAACTGAAGCATGCAATTCATTTCTACAAAAGTATCGACCGAGACGAGTAAGCGCGAGGGGCAATAGGAGATCCAACAGGGACGACTGGCATAGAAGACAATAGTGATGGTGACAGTGATGGGTGCTAGTCACTATATCGCGTTATAAAGTCAGATGTTTTGAATTGTTTACTGACAATGAAAGTTTATTTATATCAAACATTGTGACGAATATTAGGCATTGTGACCCAATTATATCGAATTAAGTAAAGCTATGAATAGAAAAAAATAGCTTGGATAGTAATGCTAAACGATATTTACTAGTTTGTTCGGTTGTATTTAGAATAGATTTAAGATCTTTTGCAGAAAATCGTAAAACCATTAATCTGTGCACATATACGATTATATGAATGCAGTCGAAATAGATTACATTAAAAACTCAACTTATTAAATTCATTTTCTCTCCTTTCACCCAAATCAATTTAAATTTGATTTAAGGCACTTCTCTAACAGCCATAATCGAAATATATTGTAGATTTGCTCTGAAATTGTCCTACCTACAGTTTTATGCGTTTTAAAGCAATAAAATGATTTCAAATTTAATTGTGGTAAAAAATATTTACTTCTTCAAAATTTGTCTCTTAGAATTATAACAAACGTTTAAACTAGATTCGCGACTTGAAGTTTTGCGCAGCAGAGGAAGACGATGCCTGCCACACATTTTTCGCATGCAAAATATAGACAGGCTGCGCCAAGACCTCTACAAGGAAATAGGAGAAGTTTTCCCGGATAGTCTATTTGGGGAGATGTTTAGACCGTTTGACAAATGGAACCATGTGCCACTTTATGTTTGGGCAGTCCTGAAGATAAAAAGAACTCACAGCAGCTACAGACATTCGGGTCGTGGGACTACCCTTATAGCAATCCCTCTTCCCCCCTCCCTTTCCCACTAGAGGAGGGATCCGCCAACTTGGAGCCGCTGTATGGTATAGCAAAACGAGACTTCGCCTGGATAATGTATTCTAACGGTTCCAGGTTAGGTTCTCAGGTTGACAGCGGGGAGGGGTATTTAGTGGGTAGTCCAGATGTCTTACAAATCTGTGAGCCTCACACTCAAGAATGGCTTTCACCCCCCAGCCATAAAACAAAAAAAAAACAAAACTAGATTCACAGAAGGAACGATTCAAACTCTATTTAATGATTATATATACCTTGCCCTTTTGTAAGGTCCTGCCTATTTTTTTTTGGAACTTTCATATTCTCATAATTAAGAAATTTTTTGAAATTTTGATCATCCCTTATTTTAATCGACGCAAGGACTATCTCTTCTATCTCTTGTACCTTTGTGAACTGTGTATGAACTAGCATCAATTTCAAAGTCATAAAGTAGGCAATTGTCAGCTGATTCCATGATTTTAATGGTGTAAAAATGAAAATGACCGACTTTCTTGATTCTAATCCTAAACTACAACAAAATAAGTTGTGTAAGTAGGAGAGTGCTCCTACCAGAAGGTCTTTGTAACCACCTTAGGGTTTAAAAAAAGTTTCTAACAGCGTGAATCGGTGACGTGAATTATTGATCCAATACTTCGTTAAGAAATCGTTCAAATTTTCGCAAAAGATGTAGAGTTTACTTCATAAGCATATTGCAGCAGCCATTTTGTTCCAGCTTAAATAATTTTTCTGAATGCTCGGCTCATTGAACATATTCAAATTCAGCACTTTTCCCGAAAATCCGAAGAAAATAAAAGTGCCTTGATCAATTTGAAATATGTATGACCCATCAACACGTGCTATTATTGTTTTAATATCATACAATTGAAATGGCTATAACTCACTTCTTATACGAATCTATATATTTGCTGACTTTGAAGCAGCTTAAACGTAACGTTTTGTTTTTATGGGTGGAAATGTAAAATCTACAAATCATACTATTCTTAACAAAGTTCAGTGAATTTCGATTTTTTTCTTGTTTTTCGGCTCAAAGGTGTCCAACTGCGAGGAGGAAGGTGACACAATATT
Organism: Odontomyia ornata; assembly: GCA_963969285.1. Taxonomy (NCBI): domain Eukaryota; kingdom Metazoa; phylum Arthropoda; class Insecta; order Diptera; family Stratiomyidae; genus Odontomyia; species Odontomyia ornata. Next base: position 491,133,012 of record OZ017738.1, on the reverse strand, counting down.
TTGGTACATTTTGCCTCCCCCTGGACCCCTGATGCATGAAATAACTTTTTAAATTCAGATTCTAAAAGTTCTAATCAAGGCCTTTCATTTGACATCCTACTCGACTACCTTTAATTTAAAAAAATTTTAAGGGCCACTTCGTTATTAGGGGGGACCCACCCTCCTTAAAAAATTTAGAAATGTTTGGTAAGACCTAAACTTTTGAGAGACCACCGCTTCTGACCTTTTCACAAAGTTTGGGGATTCTAGCATCTAGAGTTTCTAAGGAAACTTGTTGTGACGCACGGACGGTCGCGAAACTGGTACGTCTCTGTTAAAAAAATTTTTACATCGACCTAAAACGGTTTTTAGAAGGCTGTTTTTCAAATGTGCTTTTATGTATAAATGGGATTTTTAAATGATTGCTCGCAGAATAAAGATGTCAATTGAATTTCAACCACACTTATAACTCCAATGCTAGCTACGCATTTGATTTGTATTAATATTATGAAAATGAAAATAATATACGTATATAATAATTTTCACCTTACCATAATCATTGTAAGCAACAAATTAAATTGTTCTTCATTTGTAAAATAAATATCACGGTGGTTATTTCATCATACTACCCGAGATGAAAAAAAACGACAAAATCGGTCCATTAACAACAGAGGTACCATTTGGACCAGGCAAGATCAATTTTTTAAACGTAGAACAGTGATGTCTCATTTGCTTGCTAGTGAGGAAACAAGAATTCAAAACTGAAATAAATTGAAAGTTAATGTATTAAATTAATTTTTGACAAAAATTCAACCCTTAAGGCTTGGCCACACAAACGCGGCCTGCCGCCGCGGTCAGCGATTCTTGGCCGCTGCAGAAGGGTGGCCCGTTTGTGTTGTGTCACATAGATGGCGCCCTACCGCAGCGATCGACTGCAGATCGCAGTGGGCAGCGATTTGGTAGTACAAAATACAGATTGGCCGCGCGGTCTTGCTATCAGTTTGACAGAATCACTGAGTGCTACGTACGTATTGAAACTTTGATTAGAAAAGTATTGTGTACGTTTTGTCAGTTTTAAAATATAAATATTTTATATGTACTCGTACCTAAAAATATTTTATTTTTATGGACAGTTTTCATGTTTTGTTTCAGTGGACATAAAATTCAAGTAGGAATTAAATACGAATCGACTGCCCGTATATAAATTCGAAAGAAACTTTATTAGAAAAGTGTTGTGTACATATTGTTTGTTCTAAATATATTATTTTATTACAATGTTTTCATGTTTGTTTTATCATGAGCCAAAAAACAGAGCAGCTGATTGAAAAAGTGCGGGAATGTCCATTTTATATGACACGTCGCATCAGCTCTACAAAAATGTTTTTGATAAATGTGAAGCTTGGAGTCAAATAAACAAAGAACTAGGAGCATCAAGTGAGTGGCAGAGTATCTTTATATTTACTACAGAGATACAAAGAAAATTTACATTTTGTTATGTAAAAGTAGTTATAAGTAAGTTAAATTGTATGTGGAAGGTGTCTTCTGGCGAAATAATCGGCAAACTATTCATGAGCGCCTATGGCAGTAGTAGTCGACCTTTGATTTGGTAATCTAGCTGGCACGAATGCACGTACAGACTCGCTCCTTCAGTTTCATCAGTTGTGCATTTTCGGCACTTCTGCTGGACATGATTTAATTGTGCAAGCAGCATGTTGCTTTCACGATATATACAGCACATTGAACATCTGCTTCTATAGGTCTCAAGAATTCACGCCATCTCATTTTCAGTATCCCAAAAGTATTTTCAATTGTTCGACCCGCTCGACTGAGATGTGCATTAAAATGCTTCTTCTTGATGTTATTTGTAATTCCAGCTCTGGGATATAGTCTCATCAAATATGTTCAGAGTGGAAAGACTTCACCACCTGAATCATCATGAGGAACAGGGGTGTTCGTACCTGGAAATGGTGTCAGAGGTAAAATAATTTTTCTGGAAATATAGTGTCGGTAAAAACCAGAATTTTCAAAATTGCGCTATCGCAGTAACGTCCGTAACTTCTGATGTCAACTACGATAAACTTGTAGTATGGGTCCACTATTGCAAGAACAAACGTTTGTAGCAGAAAAATAGTAGCACTATTTTGCGGGCAATTAAGTTTCACATGTTTGCCATCGACCCTACTTAGGCTGTTTGGAAGCCCCCAAAGTATTGAGAATCCTTCCATAGATTGTTGGCTGAAATAAATGAAAAAGCTATGGAAACTGTCGCCAGTAGAAAGATACCTAGAAAAGAAAAAAAAAAAATTTTTAACTACCATATACAACAATTAAATTAAACTTAGGTAATTTAATTTCGGGCCATGTTTTGATACCTCATTTTTTTAGGCGATGCACTAAAATCAAAATGGAAAAATTTACGCGACTCCTACATCAAACGCAAAAAACACACAAAAAGTGTAACCAGACAAGTAGCGAGACCAGACATATAAAGTAATGGACGCGATATGAGCTTATTTTCATCCATAAGTGTGTGAAGTACTTTTACTACATAGATGCCTTCCTCTTGCATGCGAATTGAAATCCCCTGCCTTTCACGCCAATAGAGAATCCACACATTCAAGTGGCTCTCTAGTTGCTCTCACGAAAATCCCACTCCTCTTACACCTTAACCCCCCGAATTGTCAACAAAATATCAACCATATGATTCGTGAAAATTCAACATTGATGGGAAACGTCTAATCAAGTTGAATTTGAAATTGTACACAAAACAATTTTTTTAAGATAAACCGTGTTGAATCGAGTGCAAAAGCTTTGCAAATGTGATAATTAAGCAAACTGAAAAGTTTGTTTAGGATCGCGAGTGTTTTTGTGTCGAAAAATGAAAAATGTAGTGACGCATGTGGGATTGTGAAAACAGCTCTAGGAAGCATGTTAGGGACGTATCCTACGTAGGGTAAGTCATGTTCAATCTTTTATATCGTTCAAGTTAGAATACCCGCGCGGAAAATTGATTTAGTTCAAGATGCAAAAATTAATGGGAGACGTCATGTCAAATTTGTTTGAAATTCGAATCAACAGCTAATAACGCGCCAACTTCACGCTACATGATAAAGTGTTTCAATTCTCTCGATGCATTTCGTATCCATTCTCTCTGAGATCTATGAGCGAGACACACAAAGGGCCATGAAGTGGGCACATGAACTCCCTTGACGATACACTTCAATTTCGTCCCCCCAAGCAGTAGCATTAAAGAAACCTCCATCGACAGTAACAGTTCTCCTCCACCAATGACTCAATCGCAGATAGCAGATGACGATGTATTAAAAGTTTTTACACAATCTCCAGAAGCATTGCGTCCAGATCTACTCCCAAATCAATTTAAATCGCTGAGCCATCTCAGACGTAATCCAGAAAGCGATGTTGACGAAGCAACTGGGTTTCTGCAAAAAAGCAGTCAAGTCAACCACAGCTGGATAGAGTTTTCCTTTATTAGCTAACGCAAACAAAAGAAGAAGTTGCTCCTCATCCGAACATTCTCCTTAATTTTCCACTAAACGCGAAACACTATAACAGAAGTGACACTATGGGTGACTTCGACCGTCGAGAAAGATATCGCTCGCTATGTGGCGTCACCAAATCGCCAACCGCTGTGGCTACCGCGCGATTGCTGACCGCGGTGGTAGGCCATATTCCGTGTGGCGAAGCCCTTAATGTTGATCAATAAACGATTTACGAATTAAAACAAAAATGGATCTAACCTAGATAATAAAAAATTGGATTTACCACGGATTATAAAATCTGGCAATAAAACAAAGAAAATGAGCTCTGTATGGGCCCTGTAGGATGACGGGAGCTGGAACAAATTGTTATTTTGCATGAGAGATCATTTTGATAAATAGAAAAAATTACTTAAATTTATATTTTTTATGACATTTTTACTGCAAGTTAAGGATCATAAAAGATATAATTCATGCATGTTTCAAGCATCCAGGTTCTTTTTGAAGAAATTGAAATAATTGGCAATTTTGAAATTTGACGCCTGAAAACACAAATTCGCCCATATTTTCAGTACTGGGGTGGCCAAGTATGATATTTTGGATATTAGAGCTATTTTTCGAGGACCGCGTGAAAGGTTTTGTTTTATTCTTATTGATTTGTGTGTATATCAGATTCCTGAACAACCCTGAGATTGTTAAGGACATTAAACAACAGGCCAGTCAATATAAATTTCACATACTGATAATTCAGAAAACGAACTGGACTGGAAGTGATATTCATGATATGAGATCGCATACAATATTCAAAACTGGGCAGCCTGTTGGAAAGCGAGAGTTCGGAGTGGCTTCTATTGTAGATAGGTAGTATAAAAGCAAAATTCTTCAAAAACTGGCCGAACCCGACTGAAGAAAAGGACGAAGAAACGAAGGAAACGTTAAACAATCATCAGGAAAGACTAGTCCACTTATTGCTTATGAATGACACAAAAATAATTCTGGGTGATTTGAACGCTTAGGTTGGCAATGAACTATCTCATCGGTGAACGACTGGAGGGTACAGCCTCCCCGATAAAACAAACGGCCAGTGCCTGATTGATTTTGCGTGTAGCAAAAATTTATTCATACGTTCGACTTGCTTCCCACATTGACGCATACACGAAATGACCTTCGCATCACTGGATGGCAATACACAATATCAGATCAACCATGTTCTGATCCATCAACGTTAGGCCTCGAGCATATTTGACATCCATTCATACCAAGGAGCCAATTGTTATCAAGTCAAAGGCGTCTACAAAGGTTCGCCATCGAAAAGCTCCAAACGGCATCTGTCGGCGAAAATTTCTCAGATAACCTCGACAACCAACCAGCTCTCATCTTATCAGATATATTGCCAAAAACAAGCAACGAGCTATGGATGGATTTAAAAGCCCGGCGCCAAAGAGATTATTGGTTCGACGACGCATACCTGGATGCGTCAGATGAAAAGTATCAGACGTACAAATAATGCTCAGTTAGGAAAACCAGAACAAAGAGAGAACATTGAGGAAACCCCAGAAGAGGAGCAAATAAGATAATTAGAATAAACGAAAGAAAACACTATGACGACCAATTGAGAAGTATCGAAATAAGTCTAGTGAGCAACAACACAAGACAAGCATACAAAGAAGTGAAAAGCTTGAAACGGGGTTATCAACCCAAGATCACGCTCTACCGTGATCATATCGGCAACATCATTGATGACAACAGGATTGAAGAAAGATGGGCATCATATTTCACGGACCTCCTTAATCCTCCGCATAGCTCCAGAGCATCGGAGCTTATAAATATTTTTGGAGAGCTTACATTGGCCCTACCAATGCAAAAAAAGAATAATAAAGCACCGAGTATCAATGAGATTCCAGTGGAACTCATTTAATATGGTGGCAGCAGTGTTCAGAAAACCATCCATAAAGTCGTCCAGCACATTTGGCAAGAGAAATAAATGGCCAGAATTTGGAGCCAATCAATTATATTCCGTATCCACAAAAATTGTGACAAGGTACAGTGCGGGAACTATAGAGGCGTATCACTGCTTTATACGGCTTACAAAATATTTTTAAAGATCTTAGAAAATGAAATCAAAGTAGCTTTAGAGCAGGTAAACCGAAGATAGACCGATTGTTTACAGACAAGCAGATACTTGAGAAATGCTGGGAGATCAACAAAGACGTACACCAGATTTTCGTTGACTTTAAGCGAGAAAACGACAATATTCATCGTAACGTGCTTTACCAAATAATGCTTGGCGTTGGTATCCCAGCCAAATTAGTCCATCTTACCAAGATGACAATGATGTTGACAACCTCCCGAGTCCGCATCAATAACCAACCTACCGATGCCTTTGACACAAATATCAAACAAAAGCAGGGAGATGGGCTGGCACCATTGCTATTCAATTTGGCTCTGGGATACGTCATTAGAAAGCTATTTATCGATACAAATGGTTTGTTAGTATACAAGGCAAGTCAAGTGGCAGCCTATTCTGACAGTATCAAAATTTTGTCACGGTTGCTAACAACCTTCAAAGATCTTTTCCTGAAAGTCGTGAGCAAAGAAAAACTGGTAGGGATGCAAGTCATTGAAGATAAAACAAAGCTCAGCTTAGTGAATGCAGTATCAAGAATATGGCTGAATTTGTGTAGTTAGGTACCAAAGTAACGAGAACCTCTAATTAAAGAGACGTAATACCTCAAAGAATACAACTAGCAAAGGAAATATTTGATTCAGTTTTGACGATATTAAAGGCCAGCTGCATACACAGGAAAACAAAGCTTCAAATATACAAATCTGTGATAAGAGCTATGCTATGGATGTGAGGTATGGACTCTAACTCAAGCGCCCATAAACATACCAAATGCCTTCGAAAGATAGATTCTGAGGCAGATAATTGGAGCAAAGCTATACAGAGACCAATGGTGAACTCGATACAACCATGAGTTGTATGAAATTTTCTTCAAGCCAGAGGCCTCAACGATTGTAAGACTGCGGAAGCTACAATGGGCTGGCTACGTGAATCGTATGGACGAACAAAGGGTATCTAAGAAGGTAATCGTTGGGAATACTGAAGTGCGAAGGCAAGTGGGGGAACCGAGCAAACGCTGGTCTGACTCAGTGGACGAAGACAGTTTATCGCTACTCGGGGTTCGAAATCGGAGGATGCGGTCAATGGACCCAGACAATTTGGCAATTGAAGGCTCAAGAGGGGCTGCAGTACTACGAAGAAGAAGACGACATATTTTCAAATGGAATCTTGTCTTCCATTACTTCGCGATCGGCAAGTATTCTGCGAATCCCAAATCGAAATAGCTAGATGGTAAGTTTGACGGAAAGCGGGAGGCATGTCAAATTTTCCGGAAAATGTACCATGGTTACCAGCTCGGTCAGGTGTTTGAATTTAAAACGTTTGGATTTACGGTGATATTTTGAACGATGTTTGCAGGAGGTGTTTTAAGGGTTTTGAAATACAATTTTCAAAGTACAATATTGTAATCGGTACCAGTACATCTATCCATCCATCTGTCCACTCGAGCGTAACAACATGCTATCTAAGGAAGTTTAGAAGCTACAACCATCAAACTTTGTAAAATGGCTAGAAGTGGCGATATAATGAATGTTTTTTAGTCGAAATTTTTTTTTGAAAGCACAGTAAGGAAAGCCTCCCGATATAAAGATACGGTATTTAAGCATTTTCTCTTTCATCGAGAATATGTATGCATGTGGAATATCTAATGAAATTTCTTAATTAGTTTTAAAGCGTTGAAACTGCATTATCGATGTCGAGGTGCACAGAGGAAGAAAAATAATGCGAACAAAATATGTCTTTTACTCATACCATTGGGCGTGTGTAGACCAAAAAATTCGAAGAAAATTACATATGTCATTAGTTTCACGGTAAAAAGTGCCCAAGAAGTTGAACTTAATCAGCTGTGTTAATAATAGTAAATCCTTTAAGTTATCTTCAGTGAAGATGACTCAAGTGCGTCGAAATGCGTCTGTTGACAACGAAAAGCAAGGTCCGACGGTTTTCCTAGGTAAAAATGAATTGACAAGTGCTTATACGCTAAACAAGTTGGCTCGAATTCTGTGATCTGATAAATATTTATACACTCCAAGTTTCAAAAGATTCGAACAGAATTTATTAAATGTTTGAATGTTCTTATATTATGTGCAACAAAAACGATACATGGATAAAAGACTATATACCGATTCCATTGCCTCAGGCGGTATGGCTTGGTAGGATGTTCAAAAATATTCAGAAGAGATGCCAATATGTGTAGTGAAATGGGTATATTAGAATGTTCGTAAAGGTCTGCTGCTTCAGCGGAAGTGGATGTTGGGATCCGCTGAGATTGGCCTTGTCTGGGGACGCGTGAATGCGTTCGTAGGCTAGCGTTGCGGTGTCGTGAGGCGGGTTCTTTCCCCCAGCACAAGGACCCACTTCAAAAGAATTTCACATCCACGAATCCACGTTAATTGCTGATGCAAAGGACAAACTGGACCTGGGGAAGACAGACGGACTTAGGAGGAGTTCATTGTTACCAACGTACTTATGGCCCACAAATAAGATTTGGGCATCCAGATGGAAGTGGTGCCCCCTCACACCCTCCCAACAAGATCCAAATCTAGACGTGTTCATATATTTCCCCATTTGAGTGAAAAACTCATACAAACATGATTTGCATAAATTTTTCCATCTTATGAGAAATAAAGACGTGGCAAATTTATGTTATAGAACTATGTGATGGAATCACATAACTCTATACCATAAAAGGGCACGCGAGTGGATGGCCACTGTACCCGGCAAGAGCCCCTGTTAAACAACGAAAAAATGGAGGAGCGCGCCTGATTGCTAGCCCATGTTATAGGAGGAGCTTGCCATCGTTGCGAGTTCTATATCCGGTCTGGTAAAACGAAATGGGAAGCCTGAAAGGTATAGCGTTTAATAATTCATTTTATTTTTAACAATCCTTCAAATTGGTGCGGATATATTTTAGTATTCTAAAACTTTTTCTTAGAAGATATCAAATTGGCGTTACTTCACCGCAATTATTCATTACGTTACATTGTGGTTTATTATTGCTAATAGTACTTTAGACCTAAAGTAATTTGTAAGTGATCATCAAAATGAAGTAAATCATAAATGTGAAATTATTTGGGTTATTGTAGCTTCAATAAAAATGAAGTGTATGCAAATGCTAAAAGAATGAATGAGAAGAACTAAGTCTTTCGAGTAGTTATCCAAAAATTGTTGCCTCAAATCATGCCGAATTAATGGTTAAAATGACAACTCAATTTTCTAACCAATCATTTTTTAAAATGAAATCTTTTTATTTTTGATGCTCTTTTCTTGAAATTAGAAGCATGTCTTGCAAAAGAAACTAAATTTCCCCTTAATGCCACAGGCTTCATGAGCCCAACCAGAACAAATTTTGCACTTAAACCAATCTTGATCACTGTTTTCATATGTTTTGTTGCAAACTCCGCAATCATCACTATTTTTCTTTGTTTTGGAGTTTGTTTTTTTTTTTCAAACAACCTTTTTTCTTACTTCAGGCAATACGATAGAGTCAGACGAATCAGAGTCACCTTGCAGTACGGAGTTTTCTTGATTTATTGTTGATTTTCTATTAAGGGTTTTTATGGACTGTTTTGTAGGCAGTTTTTTAATAATATTTTTTGATTTCTTTGCATTACCCTCTTTCTCCTCCAATTTTTTTCTTTTCGGAGTGTCAGCTACGATGGCAGAGGACATTTTTCTCTTATTGCGTGTCGTGTTTTGTCTTGGCCCCGCTTTATAGAATGGCCTTATCGTTTCCGGTGGTATAATGTATTGCCTTGAAGTACTCGGCATCGCAACCGTAGGAGTAGAGGTTAAATGGAGAGATGGTCTGATATTCTGATCTGTTACAACCTCATTTTCTTCGTGAGCTTCAGGTGGTTTTGTAGAAGGCAAAGATTTTGATCTTATGTTGGTTTTAATATTTTCTTTGTCCAAGTTCAACTCAGTACCATCGCTTCACTGGGATGAATCAGGTCTATCAGTCACATATGAGAATAAAAATTCTTCCTCATCAAATATATTAGAATTTAGGGGGTAAATTCCTGTTTTCAAAAATCCTTGTGTTATATTGTGAGGGCTAAAATTTGAGAGATATACTTCTCTTACAAACTGTCCAACTTGATAAATAGTCACCGTTTTACCAGGGTTTGACAATATCCATTCATTCATGGCAATGCGGTATCTAGTTTTAAAAGGTCCATATACTGTGACATCAAGTGGTTGTAGTTTATGGCTGCAGTGTGGCGGGAATGTGGCTATAATGATTGAATTTTGTCTGGCAAATTTAACCACTTTGGGATTCACATGAGAGCTGTGATTATCCATCAACATCAATGCTGGATTCTGCTTTGATGGCCTAATATGCATCACAAAGTGTTCAAGCGCTTTAACCATACAGTCCTCAGTCATCTATCCAGAAGCTTGAGCCATACCTAGAGCTCCAGGTGGATCATTATTTAACATAATATCTTTATAGTTTACTCTAGGAAACACAAAAATAGGCGGTAAAAAACCACCAGCAGCATTAATAAAGAACAGAGTTGTCACCAATGCTCCTCGTTTAGCTGAGGTAACTGCCCAATTTGTTTCGAACCTCTTTCAGCTATGACTTTAGGGGGATTGGTGACGGTGCTGCAGCTGTTCCAATGGCGTTAAAAATCATATGGGGAGAAAAATTGTATTTGTGTAAAACAGTACTTAGTTTCTCAAAAAACGTGTTTACATTATTTTTATTAAAACTTGTTGCACGGGCTAGAGAAGTGCTATCAGGTTTTCTCACAGCTAAATCGTTGTATCTGCTCATAAATCCTTTGAGCCAATCATTACTTGCAACTTTAATTTCCTTCCATTTCTCCGGGCAGATATCGTTGGCCATGGCGTAATCAAGTGCCAGCTTCTTAGTTTGATGTCTTGTTAGGCCATAGCACATTTTAGAAGCAGTCTTTAAATAATTCACAAGCATATCTTCCTGGTCTATTGTGAAAATACGCTTATTTCCTATATTAGGACAGTGTTTATAAGATGATTCACCAGAAGCTTTTACTTTTTTAACTATTTTAGCTAAGTAAGCCCTCGATATATTTAAAGCAAGTGCAGTTTTGTTTATGGACTGACCTTTCTCCAAAACGTCATTGACTGCTTCTTCATTTACCGATTTTTCGGGTCTTTTTCGTTTTTTTTAGACCAGGCTTCTCCATAATGCAATATCTGAAGCAAATAATTTAATGATATATGAAAAAAATGCATATTTATTATTAGTATATTTTATTTACAAAATTCAAATGCAGGGGTATGAACGAGCCGGTTATGAAAGAGACAGCTCTTTAATGGCCCATTTACCCGGCTCTTTCAAAACTTATTCTTAAAAAAAATATACCCTTAAAAATAACAACAATACCAAAACTTTCGCGGCTCAGTTTTTATGCAGCTGCAAAGCCAAACATATGCACACACTCAGTCTACAATTCATGTACCTATATTTGTTTACAGTGAAATACCAAAAAACAACTTAAATGAAGTAAAATACTTACTTTTTAGTGGCAAAAACTTTGACTCGATACACCGGCGTCCGTTGATATCGGCGAACTGTCAAATGTTTGTGGGTGACGAGAAATCAGTGTTGCCACCTAAAAATAAAATCCCCAACCAAATCCGTTCCTAAACTACCGAAATAATAGGAGTGGCTCTTTCAAAACCTGGCTCCTTCATGCCACTTCTCGCCTACTTGGCAAGGTTACACAATTATGGTTGACTACTTCCTTCTCACTAATTGCGTTGGTGTGCCGTGCTTGATCTTCTGAAGTCCCTATCCTCAGGTAAAAATACAATACGAATCATTCATCGCAATGCAAGAAACTGATTTATTTCCTTAATCAAGCGCGCCAACCCAATCACGTCGATATTCATAAAATGCAGTTCGCTTCCGGATTGACGATTTCGAATATGAAGGCCTTCAGCTAAGGACTTCTCCCAATGATATTCTACAGCAAAATTGACTTAAAAGCGATCACTTACCAGTTCTTGTTGAATGCTTACACATGGCGACTTTGCGCTATTTTTAATTGTGCGTCACTTTTCCGTCCATTCGGATAATATCACGCACGATATGGGCAAAGATGGTGAAGTGTGAAAAGCAAGAGGTTCCTCTCATTCAAAAAAGGCGTCTTTCAGCTTCTGGAGTGGATACAGCTGATGCATGTATTAAATATCCGTGCGCCGTTGTTCGGTGCGGGATCTCGCAATATCGGGCAACTTTTGCTATGGATATCGCAACTTTTGTATATTTCCGTTGGCAAATTTTTCATTGACTGGTTCCGTTGCATGCCACCCGGAGGTTATCTTAGCAGCAAGTTCGCCCCAAAACGCCCACCGCTCACTTGTAAAAACTGCAAGAAAACATTTAAATGCGTCTTGTAATGGCTCTGTAAGACTCAACACACCACAAGAGCTTGTACTTACGCTTTAAACTGTTGAGTAGTAAATGCAGAACTTATCCTCGGTTGAAGTGAATGACATTTTGAAGTCTCCGCTACATCCAATAGGAATCCCACTTTTGGCAAGACTTCCTTTTTCGCTAAAGTTTTTGCAACTGCTATTAATCACGCTGAATCCTTACCTAGATATAGAACTCAACGCGTAGGCGAACATCTTTGAATTTATTAATTTCACTATGCGTGCTTGAACGGAATTTGTTCGCGACGAGAAACTTTGCACCACGAAGATGGCTATTTGAAGCGGACTCCTCGATCCATCCCAATCTCATCTTGGTCCTCTCTTTTCCGTGTACCGCTAAATCGCATCAGTTGCTAGCTCAGCCGGGTTCCCTTGCATTCCGTTATGTAATACACCGTTGCGCTGTACTAGATCAGCGTTCCCATACTCAAAATTTTAATTAGTAGATTTAAATTTTTAAAAACAAATTATAACAAGTATAGGAAAATGAAGAAGATTTTAAATAGTAATAAAAGTTAAACCTCATGACGAATATAATCAAAGGGAAAATTGATATAAAATTACATTTAATAATGATAATAAGAAAGAAAACTATTTTACAAATTACGATTATGAATGGAAGTAATTGAATATTTTTCTAAATCTGCCTTTAAAATTTTGAATAGGAGATGGGAAGGTTTTCGAGCAGTTTGCTTGTGTATCTGCTCAATGACTACAAATGAGTGATTCGAAGAGAAAATGGCGTGGGTTTTAAGAGAAATATGAGTAACGTTGTGTCCTTTCCCCTCCGTTTATGCACTTAATATACATGCCAATAAACTATTTATCGAGTATAATCCTAAATAGCTTAAGATAAATGTCAACATTTCATAGGTTGGATACAAAACCCTTCTGGTAGGAGCATGTTGCTGTCTAATGTTGCAAATATTGCTTTGAACCAGAGGTTGGTTACGAAACCCTTCTAGTAGGACCACTCTGCTGCCATTGTCTAGGATTGTTATACCAACACGTAATTGTAGCAGTACAGTATGAGTTGTATACTAGGGGTGAAATATTCCCAATTATATTTCTCATTAAAAGATCCATGCAACATTTATGAATAAAGTTGTCTAAGTAAAGTCAGTTTTTCTCCAGCGATACCAATTTTATTAGTTTTACTCGTACTTTTTAACTACATTTTCGATTACGGATTACCATTCGCTGAATAAATACTCATAAGAGTTAGAGTCACCAGGAGTCTACGAGTATATGCTACGCTATTTTTCAAGGTAACTTTAACTTGAGACGCACAAATTGCCATCACGTGGCCCTTTACGCCCATACTCGTAAACTCCACATTCGACCTCTCCATCCGAACTCTGTCCCATGTCGTCGGGCTAATTGCCATTTCGCATGTATGCCTAGGAAATCTTGTCATTTGGCTATTCCGCCGGTGACTTCTTAATCACTAGCTAGCGCGACTTTGATTACAACTTGAACTCTACTAGGTGATACCGCATTCAGGCGATTCCGCTGCTCGAGGTACCACAAGGTAAGCCATGGACTGCGATGAAGCATGGCTCCATGAAATCCACCTTTGCATATGGTGAATGAAGTAAACACGAGAAACACTGGAGTTTGGGTTAAGTGGATTTTAATTGGCCTCTGAGCCCGAGATGGTCACTGCAAAACCAACTTCTGCGCCACGTCCGCCACCAGCTAGCAGATCCGCCGCATGGCATGCCGTGTGTTAATTATTGATCTTAAGCAGCTCATAATTGTTTGCATGAATGGAGCGCGGAATAATCTTAATAACATGAACGTGTACAACGCGCGTTGTTGTTGCTGGAACAAAGTGGCTTGAGTAATTCGTTATATTCAGATTACCGTGGTTTTTAATTTTTATAAAATGCGGTAATAAATTAACTTGTTGAACTGTTTTCGCTGAAAACTGAACATAATTTGCACATTCTTCGCTGTTACGCGCTACCATAAGGTGAGTAACCTCAGAGGCGGTAGCGATTGAGATATTAATGGATTCTATATATAAGAACGGTCAAACTCCTTGCAGTGGGATGGATGAGGGCATTCCTGCTTATCATTTAACTGAACTGATTTTTTTAACTTTTTAATCATAATAATCGTACACGATATTCAAACAAGTGCTCCATAAATTATGTGAATACATTAAAATGAAGGAATTCTATAATTTACTCTTAGCTACTGTACTAATACGTCTTATGCAAATGTCAATACCAGTCTGTGAGCCCTGCGACTATTTCCCACGTGCACAATTCCCATCCAAGATTTGAACAGAATCTCCGTTGCCCAACTTCTCGCCATGTCTTTGGAATTCCACCGCGCATCAACAAGATCACGTTCGCGCCCATCTCATCTGCAATGCCCACGGATCAGCACGACCAACAATCAAAGCATCGCGCAACCAAAATTCTCACCTGCCCTTAATTTTCAATTTAAGCATTCGCCAAACGTCTTGGGTGGTCTTCGTTTACTTTTCAATCCGCCATTCAATCTTCGAATGTTTTTATTTGCGACGATTCGCTTTGTCAGGTTTTTGTTGTGAGATGCGCGTATTTGTTCGATTGCGAGGCTGTCGAGTTGCAAGGATCTGAGCGAAGCTGCTCTGCGCCCTGTATGTTAGTCCGCGCTAAGGCACGACTTCAACGTCCCAAGGAGGACTCCGCGCTTCGGTTGCGATCTTTTTGAGTAGTCAACAGCATATTCCATTTGAATGTGAATTGGAAATTTATGGAGTATTCGGCACCGAGCTTAAAGATCCGAGTCCGTGATTTAGACATTGTTGGTCTCGCATGCAGCAACGAAATTCTTGCAGTTGGAATCGATAATCGAAAGCGACGTCAAACTGCAAGGACTGCCCAATTTATGCGAAAACCATTCGAATAAACGCATGTTCCTGGTGTTTTGCTCTGCATCGGCACGAGATGTTTTTGCTTGGCACCACGAATTAAATAAATAATTGAAGCCTTTCGAGTTCATGGGCTCATTGCGGTCCATAAATTTCCCTATTATCATCTATTTTCAATATCAAATGTGTCATGTTGTGTGCATGGATTGCGTAATAGCTGTAATTACGAGATCTTCGTGTAACCGCTTCTGCAAGCGCTCATTATCAGTTCCTTGGTCTTGTGATCAACGACGCAACCAGACGACAAGATTCCTGAAAATACCGCACCAAAGGTGCTGCTGCGTGCGTCTCGTTAATAAGATACGAAATTGCGGTTGACCTATCGAGTTTGCCAAAACAATTACCTGCCTCGCATAAAAGATGCTGCCGCAGAAGGATCGATGATCGATAATTTCGCGTGATGACTAGGCCTAACAAGACGTGTTATCGTCAGCATCCAAAAGTTAACAAGGTGATGGCTAATTAGACGTCAAACGTTCTGCGGTTTCTACTTTGAGACGTTAGTCTGCTTTAGTTAAATTCTCGGATCTTGAGTTGAGGTCATTTCTCTTCACTATGAAAATATGATTGCATGTAAAACAGGTGGCATGAAGAGAGAATTGGGTTTAAGTCAAACTTTTCTTGTCAAATTTCTGTGATGAGTTGTTCTCAGCATTGGAAGGTACTGTGTAACCCTCGTTAGTTTATGATAGAGATTCAACTGCATGTTAAAATTCTTTAAAGGCATATGGTTATTCAAATAACGTAATTTCAATCTTTCTTAACTGTGTGAAAATTTAGAGTCCATACAACATTGATACTTTTGCTTCATTTCAGTTGATCAGTTGTTATTGTTGTAAGGTAACGCCTAATAAGCATGAAGTAAAGAAAGAAAATTCATTCCTTAGGTTTATTTGTAACATTAAAAAATATATTTCTATGAGGAGAGCGAAAGTAATGATTTTATTGTGCAAAATTTATTTTCATAGCTTGAAAAATGTCAAGAATCAAGGAAAGTTATTTTCAAATAATCTTGGGCCTTGAAATCTATGCCCAGTACTTTCCCATCATTTTGATTAAAGGGGTTCCACACGATCAGTTCAGTTTCAGTTTCAGTTGAACTGTCAGTTAAACACGTGTGGACTGCAAAAACTGAAGGGAAAACTGAACTGAGGCTCCATGGAAATCCCATCAAGCTCAGTTCAGTTGTCAGTTGAAATTAAACGAAACTGAAGTCTAGTAAGACTTCTCCGTTTACGTTTCAGTTTTTTTATTGTAATAAGTTTGTTTACACATCGTTAATTAAAAATGTCGCGAAAAGTTAACGAATTTATAACAGATTTTATTGATATATATCAAAATTTTCCATACTTATGGAAGAAATCTGATCCTCAATACCACAACACAATCAAGAAAGAATCTTGCTACCAAGTTTTGCTTGAGAAGTTCAAAGAGCACAATAAACAAGCAACAGTTTCAATGGAAAAAAAAATAATACTTTGCGCTCAGCTTACAATAAGGAATTGAAAAAAGTGAAGGATTCTGATAAGAGTGGAGCTGGAGCTGATGAAATCTACATACCAACATTGTGGTATTATGAGCTTTTCTCAATTCTTCGCGATCAAGGAACTAACCGAGGTAGTATGAACACCATTGACACTAACCATAGCAGTGATGCTGAAAATGAAGTAGATGAGCTAAGTAAACTATTATTTTACTTTTTTTATTTCCTTTTATTTCTTATAAATTTTATTATCTAATAAAGTGAATATAACATAAATTACGGCATATACCTACTTCGAACTATTTCGTCCTGCCAATCAAGTTTACCATAGTTTGTAAAATAATTCACGTATTCATCTCTGGATGCCTTTGCCTCCACACTAACATTCATATTGATTCTGTTGCCTACTTGAAGTGGTTCAAGCCCATGCACCTCAATTATTGGATCTCTGATTGATTCGTTCAATTGGGAAGGTGTATAAGAATGACTAGACTTTCTCCTCAAAAAATTGTGTAGATAGCAGCATGTCAAGACAATTACGTCCACGTTTTGGAACTTCTTTGAATTGATAGCAGACTGAAAAATTTGGAATCTACTTGATAATATTCCAAATGCATTTTCAACAATACGTCTAGCCCTTGACAACCTGTAGTTGAAAACCATGCGATCGTACGATAACTGTTTTTAATTAAATGTTTTAAAAAGTTCCGCCTCAACATGAACGCTTCATCTCCCACAAATACATATGGCAATTGCGCATTTTTGCAAGTTGTTATATCATCGGGTGGTAATTGTAAATTATTATTAAGTAATTTTTTATAAAATGTGGTATTGTTAATAACTCCGCCATCTGATATGCCCCCATTGGTTCCGACATCACACATAATGAATTCGTAGTTGGAATTCACTATTGCCATGAGGACAATGCTGTTGAACTTTTTGTAGTTCCAAAATAAGGACCCACTTCCCTCTGGATGTACTATGTGAACATGTTTTCCGTTAACAGCCCCCAAGCAATTTGGAAATTGCCACCTGTCTTTGAAACCATCTGCAAGTAATCTCCATTCACTTTCGTTCCTGGGCATCTGAAAAAACATAAATAAATGGTTAGGTACTATTCCGTCAATAAACTAATGCTGATGTATTTGTTATAGAATGAAGGAGAGTCAACCATTTTAGAAACTGAAGGTATAGGCAAAGAAAACTCAAGTGACAATCAGTTCACACGTCCTAACACTTCAGCATCCTTTACTGGCAGAAGAAAGAGGTCACCAGGAAGTGAAAGACCCGTATCAAAATGAAAAGTTTCGCAGTTGGTTGCCAATCGACTGCAGAATGGTCGTAAGGAAGAACTAAAATACCAATAATTTGGCATGCACATTGCACAAGAACTAAGCAATATGACAACTGAAATGGTACCATTTGTTCAAAAACTTATTAATGATGCACTATTTCAAGGACAGATGCAATCGTTGAATATAACTTCACATATCAAAACCCAAGTAACACACTCACATCCTACATCTTCAGACCCGAAAACACGATATTTGGTAGCAACTACTCCTACATCATCAGAGCACCTAACACAATTTATTTCAACTACCGATTATTATAATGAAATTAATCATTTGGATTTATAACCTATCGAATAGGTATCAATGTTTTTGTCTATAAAACACCACATTACTATGTTGTATTACTATTTCATTCTATTATTTTCCTTTTTTTAAAGCAGCAATTGTTTTTCTTGTTGAGTTTTTTATTGTTATTTAATGAATAAATTATAAAAAGGAAATGCTTGATTCTTGTTCACTTACCTTTATGTAATCTCTCAGCACCATATTTATGGCTTTGCAAGTTTCAGGAATTATGACACTTAGACTTTGACTTGATATAACAGTACTAAATCGAAGACATTTGTACGAATTTCCAGTGGCCAAAAATCTTAATGTTGCACTGAGCCTTTCATGAGGTGATATGGCTTGTCTCATTACCGTATTCTGCTTTTGTATAAACGGTGTTACTAAATTCAATAGTTCTTTGTAAGCAGTCTCACTCATACGTAAATAGTTACACCAATCACATGGTTCAAATTGAAGTTCTTTCATTAATTTTACATGAGACAGCGAATTTCGTTTAAGGTACCATTCACTACTCCACTTAGCTCTTTTTTTTCTAGGCTTATCCAGTGATACACATAGCGCAACTGCAAAAACACAATCTTCGTTCATGATAGCAATAAAACCGCGCGATGTTCAAGATTGAGAAATGACAACTGAACTGATATGAAACTGATCGTCTGGAAGCAAAGCAAAAATTTAACTGAACTGACAGTTCAGCTGAAACTGAAACTGAATGGACAACTGCACTGATCGTGTAGAACCCCTTTCACATCTGTCTTTCATTTGCAATGGAGAGCGCAGTTTTCCAAATCAATGCCCTGACAGCACACAGAGCTAAAAGATGCCATATATATTTACGAAATTTAGTCATCTTTTCTTCTTCTTCGTAGGTACTACAGCCCCTCTCGACACTGGCAGACTAGGGGGCGGCAGCGGCAGTCCACCCTGGGCCTCTGGTTCTAGGGGGCCTCCAAATCTTGAGGAGTTTTTAAAATCATATTCTAAACAAGATTGAAAATATGTTCAGTAACTTAGTAAGAGGCAGTTCAAAGTTTCGGGCCTCGTAGATACAAATGGAAAACAGCTTAGACCGGTTATTTACAATTTTCAAATTTGAATGGCTTGTGTAAAATTGGAATTTCTTCCACTGCTAATCTACCTTTCTTTATAGTATCTATAATCCGCCGGTATCCATCAACTGCTGAGTCTAAAGGCCTCTACATTACTACACCCCACAGTAAAATCGGTTTCACCATCATTAACTTGGTACTTTTTCAATTTTTCTACGATCCTTTGAAAAATGTTACAGTTTAGTATTATATAAATATTTTATGAATAATGAAAAAAATATTATCACAAGCCATTTTAGATTTAAGATTTTTTTATAAAGTGTAGACATCAAGATCAATACTGGAGTCATTTGAAATTATGACGGGGTAAAATATTTTTTATGTTCATAGCGACCAATACTCGGTGAATGCCAGTCTTTCAAACTGTGAACTTCATTCCGTCGTTCAGCTACGTTCCATTCCTACGACTTGAACAGAAATAATGTGTTCCGAAACGTAAAATTTTGGTTAAAAATGTTTGTTTGCTGCAAATTGGCTCGAATTTCCTGCTAGAAATCAGCTGCATACATTAAACCAGTAGAATTGTTTCAGAATGCAGAATCCTTTGCAAGAACATATAATTTGAGGCTTTCCGGTCACCGAAATCTATGAAGTTTGAAATTTTTAAAACCTGTGTTTCTTCTAGCTTCACATGTTTTGCAACTGTAGAAAGGCTGTATTCATTCTTCTCATCATTTACACAGAGGTGGGAATTACTCAAAGAGAAAACAGGTAGAAGTTTGAAACGTTTGTCTGATATTGCTGGAGCGCTCATTACGACTTAATTAAAGCCGTAATAGAACACGTGGAAATAATTGTGAGTACTTCAGAGTATACACAAGATCCATCAAAATCCAATCTTGATACTAGATAAGCAGCAAGCTTGTTTTGCCAGCTATTTGTGACTTTAGCTTTTTAACATATATTAAATTTTGGCACACAATACTAGAAGATGTTAATTTAGTGTAACACTACCTACAGTCTCCTAAATTGAGTTTGGATAAAGGACTCACTAAACTAAAAGCCCTGAACAACTATTTAGTGACAGAATGAATCCTGATTGTAGACAATGCTGTTATATTTGGCACAAAAGAATTTAATAATATGAATATTGACATCGAACGAAGAGGAAGAAGGAGAGTAAGAAAAATAATGCTGGGTGAACTAGCTTTTGATGCTGCTTTGAAAATTCAAGAGGAAGTACGTCGATCAATGTTCGAATGCATCGATGGATTTACAAAAGAATTGTCCCAAAGATACGAGGTAAGGAATAATGTCAGCAAAATTTTCAAACTTGCGGAAACAAGGTTTATGCTGGAAGCTTCTGACTGCTGTAGCAGCAGACACTTTGGTACAAAATAACGATGAGTTCGATAAAGAGCAGGTGCTGCAACAAATAAAGCGATATCCTAGGCATATACTTGCCACCAATACGAGTGTGGACATTGCTGCCAGCTGGAAAGCCCAAGAAATCCTATAATTCATAATAAAATGGGACTTCAGTGAACCTCTACCCAACACTTCGGTTATACTTCAGTACTTCTTGACTATTTGCGTCTCAGTTGCATCATACGAGAGAAGTTTTTCCAAACTCAAACTAATTAAAAGTTACCTTCAATCAACGGTGCATCAAAAGCAACTGGTCAATCTTTCCTGCATTCAATTGAATGAAGAGTTTCAAAGGAAATTGATTTCACTGAAATTATTGAAGAGTTTAGTCAAATTAGGGCAAGAAAACATGTAGAATAGCTACTACCAAAAAACGGTGTACAATATTGTTTGCTGTTTCATCTCAAAGTTAAATTCAAAGGTGCTTTATTTTGTAAATCATTATAAATCATATAAAAACATAAAAAAATTAATAAAATTAATATAAAATCAAAAGGCTTAATGGCCCTCTTGGCACTCTAAATTTATGCAATATCACAATAATATCGATAAAAAACTAAGATTAATATCGTGCTTAATCACATGAATATTTCAATATATTTCACGTTAATTAAGAAAAAGGAGAAAAAATTACCCGACCTTATTGATAGTAATCACATAGTTGAGCATGATATTGACCATATCGCCGCGAATCCCGTTACAGTGATGGAATGAGATACCCTAACAATAAATCTCAACGCCAAGGTTCAAATTTGGACTTTTTTGCGATGGGTTATTCATATATATATATATATATATATATATATATATATATATATATATATATATATATATATATATATATATATATATATATATATATATATATATATATATATATATATAATTGTATAATTGTAAAAACAAAAATTTTACATAAATATTTTTCCTTTTTTCGAAATGTACTGTAAAACTACATCAACTTTTTTTGGATGGGGGGCCTCATATAGATTTTCCGCCCCGCTCCGCAGCTGCCTCTCGAGCCTTCACTTCCTACAAAAAGTGCCTCCAGCTATCTGGGTCCATTGACCATGTCCTCCGATTTCAACATCCGAGCAGCGATGAATTGTCTTCGTCGATCGAGTCTGTCCTCGGTTTCCCCACAGGTGTCCGCCCTTCAGTTCTCCTAACAAATACCTTGTTGGATATCCGTAGTTCATCTATACAATTCCTTTGTATGCAGCTGGTCTTCAAGATCATCAAAACTAAATAAAATATCTTATCTGCGAGCGGTATTCTTCGGCGTATTTCGTCCCTTTCATTAGCGGTTCTCGTTATTGTGGTGTCCAATACACAAATTTACCCAAACGTTTGAAGCGGTATTTGCCAAATTTGATACGTATTTTAAGTTAATTTTTCCTCGACTGCGTCTTGAGTCTTGCTTTGTTGTCATTGAACAAAGCACTTTATATGACTCTTTCCTGCAAATTAGAAGCACAAACGTAACCAATTTATGCTATAGAGTTATGCAAGCCCTATATCATGAAAGGGCACGTGAGCGGAAGGCTACTCTACCCGGCAAGAGCCCCTTGTAAGCGACAAAACGGTGGAGCGTGCCCGATGGCTAGCCCATATTATACAAAAAGTCTGCCATCGTTGCGGGTCTTATATCCGGTCAGTTGTGACAGAATGGAAAGACCAACGGTTTAGTTTAATAATCCATTTTATTTTTTCTTTACTCTACCTTAATATAAAAGAAAAATATTTGCTGAATCCTACTTTCACGGTTTGATTACTGATGGAAGGTGTACTACAACAGAATGTAACAATTAAACTTCATCCTATCAATTAAAAAAAATTAACCCAAAAGAAAACATCACGTCCGTGCTTGAAATTGGGGGTATTTTTCTTTCGACTTGGCCCGATATCAAGTTCCAATATTGCAATAACAGGATTTACCGTTGCTTGTTTTCATTTGTTGTGTTACAAATTACAAATTACAAAAACTATAAAAGTTAAAGCGTCATTTGTTTGTGATTATTGATTAACGAGGGCAAAAAAACTATTAGTACTACTGGAAGACCTTCAGGGACAAAACTATGAGCTATCTTCAAGGTTATTTTTAATAAAGAAGTTAAGGCAACGATCTTGGGAATAGTACATAAGAAATACAGAGAATGAAAATGCAGCTGCTGCACTGAAACACACACCGGCAACATGGAGCCCTACCTTTTGCAGTGGCCAAACCATTGAAAAATATTTCGCTTCCCAGCTTACTCATGTAGCCCTCCTTGCATTTGCATGATGGATGCGGATAATTAGATGTGGTGCAATCAAAACAACGTCCAAAATGCCGGCAATACAACTCATCTAACTCCCCAGCGCATTTCCGATGCAAAACACTCTTAATGAATGCCGAATCTTTGGTATTAAAACTGTCCGTCAAATATAGATTAACATTTTTCCCGCATGAAAACAGAAATTTCGGAGAGAGATCGATGTTAAATCGTCGAAATTCCTTCAAAACCTTCTCTTTTGTCACAACACTTTCATCGACTGGCTCTTCAGGTGTTGCTGGCGGAGTTGATATTTGCCACGATTGACTAGTCTTCTTAATTGAATTAAAATGTTTTGAAATATCGGAATATTCACCGGTTGAGGAAATAAATGTTTGGAATGCATCTAAATTGAAGGATGCCCATGTTCCCCCGCAAAAATCATTGGGGTCAATATGAAGAACAGTTTTACCAATTCGACTGTCTGCAGCTGCTAACATACTCTTTAGGTGCATCAACAATTTGTACATCTGTTCGCTTGATCTCAGATCAAGCTATCAACAGTAGGCTTTGGAAGCTCCTTTCCAAACTGTCGATTTTAATTTGCAGTTCTGACTTCTATTCTTCTAATAGCGTATTATTTTTTTTTGTGGCTTCGTCTAATTCACGCTTAAGCTCTTTCACTTTTTCTTCAGACTCTTCATATTTCACGTCGTAGTCAAAGTCCTCCAAATCATCGTATAAATTGAATGCATCGTCTTCCATTCTAGTAAATCTACAGGGTCTGTATAATAAGCCTGCCCCACGCCGTCAAAGCGTCTGCTAACCGGTATCTGGTGCTGTAGTGGTGGTAGGGGTCTAGGTAAAGAGAACCGGGCTGCAGCAGTTGGCGCTTGGAGATATAGCATCGAGCGAGAGCAGAGTGCGCGTTCAGTTACGTCGTCGGAGTGGAAATGGAGCATACGATCGAGCAACCGAACCAGAGTTTTTTAACCACGTTATTACAGAAGACGAGACGTGGGTTTTCGAATACGATCCTGAGACAAAGCGGCGGAGTTCGGAGTGGCACACACCGGCGTCACCACGACCGAAAAAAGCGCGCATGAGCAAATCGAAGGTAAAGTCGATGCTCATTGCTTTCTTTCACGTGAAAGGCATTGTTCACAAAGAGTTTGTGCCACCCGGCCAAACTGTAAACGTTCCGTTGGTGGGTAGGTATTTTGGGGAAAAATTTAGTCTTTCAAGAGAACACTATCACTGAACTGGTAGCAACATGATCACAATCATCCGTGACTCCCGAGGAATTAAGCATTGAAGGGTTATATGTTTGCCAGTTAGAATTGCACTCCCTTTGTTTTTTTTTATCATATCACATTCACTCGTTATCATATATTATCCACAATAATTTTTATGCACTCTCCGAGTATTCATATAAACTGCCGTTCTTCCGTGCTACCCGTGCCGCGATCAAAATTCAACTTCCAAAAGTATTATTCATATCGGAGATTCTTTCCTCACTGCACGCACGATTCGCCCCAAATGCAAATAAATTGAGGGAAAAGTCAATCTGTATGCGTGAGCTAGATACGAGCTGTTGCTGAAAAATCTAGGTCAGATACATGTTGCGAATATAATTCGCTCAATTACTAAGTTGCCCGGTTCGTTTCCAGCGTGCCGGAATATAGCCATAAGCAATATTGTTCAAGCTCACTCTTAGCTCTCGGTTGAAAGCCACCCATACATAAGTTTGCGTCGGAATGAGACGTCGTGTGTAATTATTTATGGTAGGTCAAGTGGAGACAGCATCAAGTTGTTTGGTGGGGCAATTCAAGGTTCTCCTTCTCGCAGCAATTTAATTTCCATGATCAGGCTGGACAATTTCGAGAACCAAATACTTTTTAACAGGCAAGAATGCGAAGGATATGACAACCCGCTACTAAAACTGAGAACGACTTCTATAACTAAATTATGCAATCATGATTAGGAGGTGGACGACGACTTCTGAAAATTGCATGTCGTGTTGACTTTTGGGCCCCGGTTGCGATTTGCAACAAATTGAATTGGTTTGGTTTTAGCGCAGCCTCGTTTATTCGGCGTCGATTTTTCAATCGGATCACGTTCCACGGACTGTATGGTTGGTGGTCGCGGATTTGCGTATTGGACGGCGATATTAACGCGATCACAAAGAACACAATCGTGGGATGCCCTGCGCTGACTTTTCACTTTTTCCGAGTAGGGGAATGCTAACGGGCGATCGTTGGGTTGGAGACAACCTCGAGCTTAACACAAAACCGATGGTTTTCGATCTTGCACTTCGCGATCCTCCCGACGAAAATTCCGTCACGAATCCGTCACTCTCGGGGTGATATTTATTTTTCACGCTCCCGAATTCTGCTGCAAAATCGTACTTCAAATAATAGAATCGGGACACCAAAAATTTTCTCATACCTTAACGAAAGACCAGAACTTGCTTGCGGTTTTCCAGATCTCCCGTCAAATCCTTCTTTTTTCGCCGTGTCCACGCTGTCTCACGACCTCAAGCAGACTCCCCGATTCCCTTCTCGATCCATCCCAAATACTTGTCTTTCTTCTTTCCGCATTCCGTGTATACGGTGAATCGCATCAGCTGAGCTCTATCAGCCCAGTTCACTTGTATTCCGTGATGTAATACACCGTTGGGGAGTATTACATCAGCGTTCCCGAACCCGGAATTTTACGTGCAGATTTGCAATTTTTAAAACAAAATTCAATTGAAGTAGAGAAAATTTATAATAAAGAAAGAAATTTGAAATGAAGTAAACAAAATTTAAATGAAGTAAAGAAGATTTAAATGAAGTGAAGAAATTTAAATGAAGTAAAGAAATTTAAACTAGAGTAAAGAAATGAAAATTTTAAATAGAATTAAAAGTTAAATCTCATGACGAATAAAATTAAAGGGAGATATTTAAATTTTACTATAATGACATTTAATAAAATCATAAGAAGAAAAAGTATTCTACACAATTATGATTACAAATAAAATTAATTGCACATTTTTTTAAATCTGCTACAAAAGTCCGAGTAGGAGAAAGGAAGGTTTTCGAGCAGTTGGCTTGTGTGACTGCTCGATTAATACAAGTGACGTACCCCTTGTATCAACAAATAGCTTTATTATGACATATTGCAGAGCTAAATTGAACAGCAACGTCCAACATTTTTTAGGTGAGTTGGTTATTGATGCGGACTTGGGAGGTTGTCGACGTCATTGCCATTTTAGTAAGACGGACTAATTTGGCCGAGATACGAAAGCATAGCATTATTGATACAGTACGTTATGATCGATACTGTCGTATGCTTGCTTAAAGTCAACTATGTTCAACTCCCAGCATTTCTCAAGTACCTGCTTGACTGTAAACAATTGGTTGATCGTCGATCTACCAGCTTTAAAGCCACCTTGATACTCCATATTAATACTGTTGGTCTCGGCCGACGAAGACAGTTCATCACTGCTGGGGTTTTGAAATTGGAGGATGCAGTCAAAGAATCGAGACAGTTGGTGGTGCTTTTTGCAGAAAGCTAAGGCCCGAGAAGAGCTGCAGATTTACCTAGAAGAAGATGATCTGGTTTTATTTGCTATGATCTTTGAAAATATTTCTTACACCGTAGAAAGCAGGGATATGTGTTTCCGCACCTGCTTGTCACCTTTTTTGTGGGTAGGGGATCTAAGTGATTGGCTCTAATCAGTTGACATTTGTTCTTCTATTTTATTTATTTATTGACACTTTCTAACAGATAATTGCAGTGTTCGAGCAGTCACACAAGCAAACTGCTCAAAAACCTTCCTAACACTTATCCGAAACTTTAATTGCAGATTTGGAAAAAATTTCATTACTTCCATTGATGGTTATAAATTATAAAATATTTTTGTTATTATTGTCATTAAATGTAAATTTTATATCATTTTCCTTCATATTAAATTTGAGCGTTTACTTTTAATTATATTCTTCATGATATTTAAGTTTTACTATTGCTTAAAATCTTTCACATTTTTCTTTACTTCTGTTAATTTTTTTTAAATTAAAATCTGCAAATTAAAATTTCGGACATGGGAACACTGATTCAGTGCATCACATCCGTGTATTGCATTGCCGAAAGCAATCTAACTCGGCTGAGTGAGCAGCTGGATTTGATTTACCGTTGCGGCACAGGGAAATGAAAAAAGATTTGGACGAATCGGGGAACATGTTATTCACCTTCAGGGCGGTCACGTCGCGGCGCCCAAGAAGAATATCTCTTTGAATAAAATCTGTTGAATGGACGGAAAGCCGTCGGAATATATGGGCAAAAAGTCTGGTTGAGGTCCCGTGTGTGCGTGTGTGTCGTCGCCCTTAAAAAACCATCAACTCGTAACCCGCCATTAAATATATTTTTGGCATTTGTCATTGGAGAGGTGTGAAATGTTCCTACGTCCGTTTACTAGTGGGCGCATTTCGCATGCATTCCAAGTTATAACTGAATACAAATGCAAATTATTTGTTTGATTAAGTAAATTGTCCGAGCACGAGCTTGCTGGTGCGTAACATATGATTCCAATAACAGTATCGTTCATGAAAGTGATCTAGCATGTCGGACCAGTTTTAATCTAATTAGTTTGTCCATTTATAAATTTCTATAAATAAATATGACGGAATTTTTTAAGCTTATCTCTCGACGCCGTGAGATGCATTTAACAGAGTAGATTTATCAGTTACGGGTGACACCTGATTTAACATGCGGAGCAGATCTGTTTGAGAAGAGGACCTTCGCTTAGAGATACTTAGAGTATCTCATTTTCATGACCGTATTGATTTTTTCGGAAGTTGGTTTGGTCAGTACCATGCTCCCGTGTGCCTGCTCAGCTATGATATGATCTGACTAAATCAGTACATACCACCACTGAGTTATCACTCGTAGTCTGTCCGAAAAACCCCCTGAACTAAATCACGTTGCCCCCTACGAGATTTGAACCTGGGACCTTAGGCTTATGGGTTCATGCTCTAACCACTAGGCCACACAGACTGACGAAGACTAATTTTTATGGCCAGAGCTAATCTCATCTTCGGGGAAATAAAGATTCTATTTGAACCCATTACCAACAGAAAGTATCTGCAAGATAACTGAAAATCTGCCAGATTCATGCCATATTTTGGCATTTGTCATTGGAGAAGTGTGAAATGCTTCGTACGTTCGTTTAATAGTGGGTACGTTTTGCAGCATTCTAAGTTATAGCTGAATAAACATGCATTTTTGATTAAATTTTATAATTGATTATTTATTTATATTTGATTAAATGTTATATTTGATTATTTTTCATATTGGATTAAATTTTATATTTGATTATTTTATTATTAAAAATCATATTAAACTAAATTTCCAAAGCATCAATAGTTGTTAAATCATTAAGATCACCCAATAACTTAGCTGAAAATGTATTGCACCCACTTAATGACATTCATGAAATCTTAGTCCATTTGAAAATAAGGCGGGTGCAGATACACCACACTTTTGACTGTTAGGTTCTTGTATATATAAACTTATTTATCAGGCATGTGATACAATTTCTCTACGCTCGATATATCTGAAATTATAAAAAAAATTGAAAATAAAGAAAGAAATAAAGTAATGTGTAGGTAAAGAAAAACAAACTCGGTCTTTCCCTTGGCTGAAACATGACCGGGTATAGGACCCGCAACGATGGCAGGCTCCTCCACTGAAATAGGCTAGTCATCGATCCTCCCTTCTTTTGTTTTATAGGGGCTCTTGCTGGGTAGAGTGACCTTCCACTTACGTGCCCTTTTATAACTTAAATTGGCTACGTTTGTATTCCTCACTGGATGGAAAATGTCATGCATGTTTTTGACTCAAATGGAAAATATATGGCCATGTCTACGTTTGGATCTTCATCCAGTTGGGAGGGTGCGAGGGGGCACCGCTTCTACCCGGATGCCCCACTCTTATTTGTGGGCCATCATTATCGTTGGTAATGACGAAGTCTCCTCAAGTTCCTCCGTTTTTGCAAGGCCCAACTTGTCCTCTGGACCAGCATGTTCATAGTCTTTAGTCGGTTACTTCCTTTTTGGACTCCGGTCGAGAATCAAAGAACCTTTCCGAATTCGTGGATGCGAAAAATGTTTTTGTAGTGGGTCTTGTGCTAAGGAAAAAGAACCCGCCCCTCGACACCGCAACACTAGCCACGCGCATTCTCGCGTCCCCAGATAAGGCCAATCTCGACGGATCTCACCATCCTCTTCGGCTGAGGCAGCAGACCGTCGCTGCAGTTCTTCACAGACATTTATATATATATCCATTTCACTACATAATGGTGCCCAATTACAAAATAGAACAAGTTGAATTGGCAGGAGAGTGCTCTTACCAGATGGGCTTTATAACATTCTAAGGTTCATAGTACATTTTCTGATTGCATGAATTGATACCTTGAATTAGTCATCCAATAGTTGTATTTCAAATTAAGCCAAAAGATGCAACGTTTTCACCATTTCGTTGCACCTTAAATAGTTATTTTTAAAGCTTGGCCAATTGGACGTATCCACATTCACCACTATGCTTCAAATTCATATGAAAATCCGAAAGAAATAAGAGTACCTGGGTCAATTTGAAATAAATATCAACCATCAGTACGTGCTATCTTTGTTGCAATTCCTTTAATTGGATTGGCTATAACTCGCTTGGTTATATTTGTGAGGATAAAGACCTTATATCAGTCGACATACTCGTACATGTAAAGCTTTGAGAAGCTTTGAGAACGTAAAATTAACAAATCATACTATTATTAACAATGTTGAGTGAATTTCACTTTCTGAGGTTTTTGCTACATTTGTACTTCTGAGGTTTTTGCTGCATTTGTACATTTTTGTGATTTTTTTCAGATTTTTCAGCTCAAAAATGTCAAATCGCGAGGGGGACACAAATTTTCCGTATATTGTCAAGTCTAAAAAGTGTTGAGCTTTTTTGTCATTTTTCGATTGAATATGTCTTTTATTTCAAATGGGTTTTATTTAAGTACATATTGTCCATTATTATCTATGACTTTTTGCCATTTTTTGGGTAGAGCCATTATTCCATCTGTGTGGAACTTCTGTGGTTTATCGGTGAAAAACTTTCTTTTCATCAAGGAAGTTTTGCAGCGACTGAAAAAAAATGGTAGTCTGATGGTGCAAGGTCTGAACTATACGGTGAATGCATCAAAACTTCCCAGCCAAGCTCTGCCAATTTTTGCTGGGTCATCAAAGATGTGTGTGGTCTGGTATTGTCATGATGGCAGACAACACCCTTTCTATTGATCAATCCTGGCTTCTGGCTGAATTGCTTGCTGCAGTACAGAGCCAAATTGAGTGTTTGGCTAGGTTCTAGCACCTCATGATAAACAATTCTCTTCCAATCCCACCATACACCCAGCATAACCTTATTTGGTGTCAATCCTGGCTTTGAAGTATTTTGTGATGATTCACCTTCTTTTGACCATGATCTTTTTCGAACGGCATTCTCTTATCTTACCCATTCTTCATCGCCCGTAATGATTTGCTTTAAAAATGGCTGGATTTCGTTGCATTTTATTAGCATTTCGCAAATGGAAATTCGGTCGATACAATTTTTTTGTGTTAATTCATGCGGCATCCAAACTTCGAGCTTCTTTGTGTATCCAACCTTACGCAAATGGCGATGGATATTCAGTTCCTTAGCAACGTCATGGCTACTTATGTGTCGGTCTTTTTCAATGTTTCGTAAGAGTTCATCGACTTTTCCAGTGATTGGTCGACCTGAGCGAGGTGCATCTTTAACATCAAAATTTCCAGAACAAAAGCGAGCGAACCATCTCTTGGCTGTGGCTTTTGATAAAGTATCTTGACCGTAGACACCACCAATTTTTTCACGACCCTGCGTAGTGATATTGTAAAATTTAACCAATTTTTTCAGAAATTTCACTCATTTTTAAATGAATACAACTTTTGACACGAATGAGGAAATACAAAACTGTCCATATGAAAATCGTCGACTGCAATGTCACCTTTCAAACGCATGTCAATCTGATTAGTATTCCCCGATATATAATAACGAACACCATCTAGTGACAAAAAAGGCTCAATACTTTTTAGACTATGCAATATTTTGCCTTCCCCTGGACCCCCTGAGGAATAAGATGAGATTATAGAAGTTCTAATCAATACCTTTCATTTGATATCCCACTCGATTACCTATGATTAAAAACATTTTGAAAGGCCATTTCGTTATATGGGGGGATCTCTCTTAAAACATTTTGAGATGTTTGATAAGACCTATGCTTCTGAGATACAATCACTTCTGACTTTTTCGCAAAGTTGGAGCTTTCTTTCTGCTATAGTTTCTGAGGAAACTTGCTATCACGCACAGACCGATGGACAGACGGACAAACAGACATGACACGAAACTAGTAGGTCTTTGTAAAAAAAATTTATACAAAGCCATAAAAAATGAGAATACTTTTTGGGTTAACAGAACTACGCTCATTTCAGAAGGGTTTTGTACTTAACATACGATATGTAGACACCAATAATGAATAGACTCAAGAAAAACTTTAGCGACATCTACAACAAATACATACTCACTTTAAAAGAAAAACCATTGTTGCTCCACTTTAACCTGCTGTTATTTTATTTCAATACCACTAACAACCATTGCCTCAATTAAATCTTAAAGATGGTTTTATTATTCATTTTATCTGGAAATTAGAAGATCCAGTTAAAAGTACAGTATCTGGTTCGAAAGCCTCGATGGTAGAAAAACCGTATATTGTTTTTGTTGTACTGGGAGAACTTGCAAACGGTTACAACTTCGTTAAATGCGATTTAATTTTATTGAAATTGCTAGAGTATAAAGATCACTCCTCGGACTATTTAAATTTAATGGTATTTTAAATTTAATGGTACTCTACTAATAATAACAAAGCTGAGCGAATTTCAACTTCTAAGAATTCTCTCCTTTTCTAGGATGATGGGATGTTGAGGGTCTTTAAGCGCTCATCGTAGGAGCTGCAAGGGAGATTATGTTTGCAGAGTAGAGAACGTGAGATTTTACGCTGTACAGTCTCAACAGCATCCGATAGATTGGTATAGTGAGGAGACCATACTTGGGAGGCGTACTCAAGGATAATAGATGGACGCTAGTTAAGATGTCAAAAGACTTGCAAGAGGATTGTAAAATAAAAACAGTGACACATGAAGCTCTAGTGGTTATGCACGAAATATGGATGTCGAATTTCAAACCTGGGTCAAATACTACTCCCAAATCTTTGAATTTGTCTACAAGCTTGAGCAACGATCAAGCAATCCAGTATTTATATAATACTGGATGAATTTTGTTGGTGACAACATTTTGAAATATTAAGAGGAAGTAACTTACTTTGACACCAATTTTGGAGATTGTCAAGATTATTTTGAAGGTATGAGCAGTCTTTGCTGGAGTTAATGAAACAATAAATTTTTAAATCTTCAGTGTAAAGAATACAATTAGAGGACAGCCATTGGGGAAGATCATTAATGAAAATGTTAAAAATCAAAGGGGGATGGGATAGAAAGGATCCAAGAGAGGATAGAGTCGGAAATATGGAACGATCTGAGTTTGTTAGCCAGAAAGCCATGATCAACACTGTCGACGGCTTTAGAAAAATTGGTGTATATGATAGTAACTTGTCGGCGCTTGTCAAAAGCAGGAGAGAAGGTATTCGTAAGTTCTAACAGATTAGTTATTGTCGAACGGTCTTTAATGAAGCCATGTGGTTAATTTGCAAACAAGATACTTATGGCATCATATATTCTATTATGCACAATTCGCTCAAGAAGCTTGCCAAATCAACACATGAAAGATAATTCAAGATTTCACTACGATCTACAGACTTATGGATTGGAAAGATGACTTTACGAAAAGATTTGGTATTTCTACAGGATCCGAACCACCATTTATATAAAAGTGAACAGTACACTTTTAATTTCCGATGGAGAGGTCACGATAAAGTGCACGATATTGGAGTTGAAGACCTTAGATGTAAAGGAAAAAAATTGAGCAAAAAGGTCCCAGATAGTTCGCCCATCAGAATTTGGCAGTTATGCCATCAGAAGATATTAGGGTTATGGGATGTTTCAATCATATAATAATAAGGTCGCATTGCATTCTTAGCCACTTTTTTGGCTTTTTTGCGAAGCAATTGATAGTTAGCAAGGTCAATGCCAGAGTTGGAGTACTGACATTTTCTACGCGCCTGGTTCTTCAACTAAAGAGCGTCTGAGACTCCAGGCGAAAACCAATTGGGGCTCTTTTTCCGAGGAAAACGCCAGATAGGTACATGATTTAAATCTATGCTCCTGTTCTTGTTGTAACACCGAAAATTTAAACTACCATAACTTCGCTAGAAGCTTTCCGATTCTTCTGAAATTATCATGGTTGTTGATTAGTCTTTAGTACCCATAAGGATATAAAATTTCATTGGGTTCAAGCGTGGCGTTACGATTTTATACAAGAAAATGCAAAATTAATAAATCATAGTATTATTAGCAAAGTTGAGAAATTTTTTTGGGCATTTGTCGTTTACTTATAGAGAGCTTTTTTCATGGTTTTTTCAGGCTTTTCGTTCCACTGGGCGCCAGAGGGGGACAACATTTTTTCGTGTTCTTCTACTTCTCCCTACCCCGTCATCTATATTTTTATTTTAATAACGATCATTAAAAGATCTTATCAAGACCTCGAAGAAAAATTTTTTTTCAAGGATTCACATGGACTCCCTTAAAAGCTTTTGAAATTATTTTTCACAATGGAACTTTCATTAACCAATAATTTCTGATTTGTTCACAAAATTTGATGACTCTTGCTTCTCTAGCTCCTTGCTTTGACACATAACATTACAAAATTCGAAAAAAGCTCATGAAACGAATCGTAAAAAAATAGAATTGCGAAGACAAAATGAAAGTAGAAACAATAATGACTAATAAAATTAAAGTTTATAATACAAGATAGGCGACCGCCCTAAAATGCCAAGAAATAATGTTAAACATTTAGAACAGTTTTAAGCAATTTTTTGAAACTTAAAAAAGAATCGAGGAAGACTCCTAGCCGACGTTCGTCATATTTACACGCAATCGTAAGCATTGGAGAAAAATAGTAAACATCGTTGTGCACCACTGGTACCTCAAAAAAAAATCTACATTCGGGTCGGACAGACAGTACGCCTAAATATAACTTCATTAAACAAATGGGTGTCTAGCAGTCCATGACAATTTCTATAAAGGAAGCATTCATTAAGACGAATGGGGCGATATTCCAAAGAGGAAATGCCGAAGATGGGAATACGCTCAACCTAAACACAGTAGGGAGTATGAAATTTCAGACAAACAGTAGGAGTAAAATTACGCTGGACAGTGAGGACTTCAGATAAGTTGGTATAGGGATCATACAGGAAGGCCGTGCTCAGCTGATACACAACATAATACAGGTAGAGAGATTAGAGAATATGTACTCGTATGTATGATGCAATACAAAGCTAGAAATTTTTGATGCTCTAGAAACAATTTCAGAGATAGGGGCATCAGAGTTTAACTAAGTATCAAAAATGACCCACAAATCCTTGAATTGTGCTACATTACTCAAACAATTATTTGCAATGTAAAACTGAGATTCTAGAGGATTAAAAACAGAGCATGAAGGAACGTGAATGCACTTGGAAACATTTCAGAATGCCTGATTACCATGACACCAAAGTGATATAAAAGCTAAATCTTTTTGAAGACACGAACCATCACTAGACGAGGAAAAACCTTGCGAGTTTTGTCATCAGCTGCCAAAAGAAGACTGGAAGATTTAAAAATGGTGAAAAGATCATTGATGTTTAAGACAAATAATAATGGTCCTAGAATGGAGCCCTGAGAGTCAACATAAGACGGAACAAAAGGTACTGGAATCTCATCGATGGCTGATGCTTTATTATTCTTTAGGCCTTTTTTGTGGTTGGAAGTTGAATGCCATTTACGCAGCAAGTGTGGGGCTCTCATGCTCGCAAGCAATTGACCCACTAAACACCTCCTCTGTCAACCCGAGAACCCAGCTTGCAACGGCTTGGCACATTATTTCGGATTCTTTTGGACCTTGATGATGGAACAAACTTCGTCCAGAGTTGACGCGGTCAATAAAAGATCTCCGAGAAAATCTATAGGCCCCGATGTTTTGGAGCTGTGTGGAGGATTTAAGAGATTCTTAAAATATGATACCTATCTTCCCTTAATCCTGTTTTCATTAGCGATGATGTTGCCGGCAGACCGTGTTCTTGGGCTAATAACCTTACTTCTTTCTTTTCACTACTTTGTATGCTTGTCTCATGTTGTTACTTCCTAGACTTACATCGATGTTTCTCAATTGGTCGTCATAGCATTTGCTTTTCTTGATTCTAATTACCTTATTCTCTACTCTTCTGAGATGTTCATAATGTTCCCTCTTTGTCCTAGTCTACCTACCTAAATATTTTTTGTATACCTGGTTCTTCTTGTGCAACGTGCTCTGCCGCTCATCATCGAACAAATCATTTCTTTTGCACGGGCTCGGTGTCCGATTGTCTGTTCTCCCACGGTATTAGTTGCCGCTTTTACTTTCACCCACAACCCGTTGCTATATTAGTTTTCCGCGATGTGTCTGATAGGATGGGATTTACAGGCGCTATTTGGAGTGTTTTGATGTCGAATTTCTTTGAGAACTGATCGTTACCGAATATTCATTTGACATAAAACATTGATATGCTGATTTGATCATGTAATGATCTGAGTTACCATTGGCTTCTCGGTATGTACGGTATGGGAAGCAAGTTAGTGCTGGCCATTGTCATTTGTTTCATCTTGGAGGCTGTACCCTCCAGTTGTTCACTGGTGGAATAACTTGTTGCCAACTTAAGCGTTGAAATCACCCAGAATTATTTTTGTATCGTATGTAGGCAATGAGTCAACTAGTCTTACCATGTCATTGTAGAACGTTTTCAACGTTTTTACGTTTATCAACCAAATTTTGAAGAATTTTACATAAGTCGCCTGTGTTCGCGTTTGTACGATTAGTGAAACAATGAGAAAATGAATATGCCATCAAGTAGTGCATACGTTGTGATTACGATACGCATGAATACGCTAAGTGCTATTTGCTAGTATGTAAATAAAATTTTAGTTTAAAAATTCTTAATAACGAATACTAAAAATTTTAAAGTCATTTCCCACTATCGGAGATTATTCAAAACAGATCTGAACCCTCGGCTTCGAACGGGTTTCCGCCAATAATTTCAGCACTGAGCCAGCAAATAGTGCATGCAATTTGTACAGAAAACAGGAGAGACTGATTTTTTTTGCCACGTTTTCAAAAATTGGTTGTTCTTCTAAGAAACGTGCTAGGTATATTTTCATTTCATTTAACAATTGAAAAGACAACGTCTAAAGAGTTTTTGACCACGTTCAATACAAGTTGGATTATTTCCAAAGCAAAATATGAATTGCAGGTCTGGTATTCAAGATTTGCCTTAAATTCTGTTCCCCTATATCTCCCTTACAATACGCAATTCGTTTCAAATACAAATTCTTTAATGTCTGGCTAGTCGACTGCCACATACCCAAAAAAGTCAAGGAAGAGGCAATCAAGGTCGAATTTGACTGCATCCTGGAACGCACTGTCTACCAATTGCCGTCAAACGATATCAAAATGGTTCTGGGTGACTTCAATGCAAAAATCGGCTGAGAAACTGTGTTCACAGGAGCAAATGAAAGCCATAGCTTTCATACAGAAACCAGGCTTTACAGTAAGCTCCATACAATTTCTGCATCGAGACATCCACAAGAGAACTTAAGCATCCCCAGACGGTCACACATTCAAGCAGATCGACAATGTTCTCATACAAAAACGAGCAGCCACCATCTTGACTTACGTTCGTTCTGCGGCTGTTTTGGACCACTACCTTGTAAGGGTTTAGTTCCGATGCCGCACCTCCAAGAGCTGTAAACAAGGAAGATCAGTTACTCCAAGGTATCAGGTACACAAGCTAAGCGATTGCTTAGTAACGCCCACATACATGTCAACGCTGGAAAATTGCAACAAAATATCCCCGCAAGTAGAAAAAATCATGATGACATCCAAACCATGTGGATGACAGTAAAAGATACGGTAACAGAAGCGGCTGAAAGAAGTCTTGGGGTATCGGCCAAAGAAAAGGAGGAACAACTGGTACGACAAAGAATGCAAGGAAGCGTTTGAAAAAAAGAATCCAGGCCCACAAACACTACATCCAGACACCAACTCGGGTCAAAGACAATATAAAACTCTCAAACGATAAGCTAAAAATATATGCCGAAGAAAGAAACGATTGACCATCAACACCGAGATCCAACAGATAAACAAAAACATGACTCTTTATGAAATCAGGTCGGCGTATACCTCTATTAAACAACTAAGAGATGGCTTCGATCCGCAAATAAATCTTTGCAACAGTGCACAAGGATCAGTCATGGGTTCCCCAGTTGGAATCAAAAACAAACTGCTTCAGTATTTCTAGAAGCCATTAATAGCATCTCCAACAATGACTGAAGCTGTGAGCATCCCGGTAACGGAGTAGGAAGTTCCAGTCTCATCACCAATCAGAGACGAAGTACAGGCAGCAGTGCGTGACCTCAAAAAAGGTAAGACTCCTGGAATGGATGGAATAACAGCAGAACTACTCCAGAGAGGGGCCCACATCTAAGTAACCTTTTGAATTAACTAATGAAACTGGTGATATGGTAATATGGTCAGAGAAGTATTTCTCAGAGAATATTTTACCGACTGATAGCTGCTGGTCCAGCAATGCCAGTAACTTCTCATATGATAGATCCATAGGGGTCTTGGATGCAGATACCATAGTCACAGTTGCTTAGTTTTTAGCGCCAATGAAGCTTAAGAGCAATTTAGCACAATATACGACATTAGTTGATATGTTGTTTATGTCCGCGCAGTTTTTGAATCGATTCTTGTACTTTGTGAATGTTTCTTTTATAGAATAGAACGATTCAAAATTTGTTAAAAGCACACCGGATGATTAAGACATCGATAAAATATTTTTTTTTTTTGTTTGAAGTGCCGCCATCATTTTTCTCTGCAGGTCTAAACGTTGCTGGTTTCATGTTGAAGTTGTTGAAATCAGAAGTTGAATGAAATTATTGAAAACATTGAGCTTAACTGAATAAAGATGTTGAATGTTGGTCATTGAGCTGTTTGTCAACCCATTTCCTAGACCATCTATGGTTTCTGTGGGGTCGATTTCTACTAATCGTTTATTAATGTCCAATTTTCACACTTTTCTTGTAGCACTAATTATCAAAAAAAGAAATATTTGTTTTTTGTTTTTATTACAGATTCCCAAAACTGATAACCAGAAATGTGACTCAGACTTCTTTGCTGCAAGTAGTAGTGCCTGAATCACTTTCGTAGCCAAGCCTTTTGTAGAAGTATTGCAGATTCGTAAAGTCCATAAAATTGAATGACTGATCTATTAAGTTGATCTGGTTTTTCCTCCCAACTAGATTCTATAGGCCTTATCCATACAGAGTGAAGGTTGGTTGAGTGGTTTTTCCTTTCCAGTAGAACGATAGAGCTAAGCTTATGTTATCCCAGCCAACTCACCAGCCGTACTGCTGATGCCGACATTCCATTCCTGCGCGCGATCTGGATAAACTTTGAAGAGCTTCTGCGGGGGACTTAGCACTGCGAAATCTCCAATCAAGAACTCTTCTTCAACTTCCAAAATAAGGTTAGAAAACTAGTTAGAGCTTGAAATTTAAACATGCTTTCAGGTAGTTTTTTTCTCCTTAGCAATCATGCTTCAATCGGGTACCACAAAGTATCAATTTTTTGCAAACTTGGCAATCATTTTAGAATGCAAGTATTCATTCTAATATGTGACAAATATAAGCCTTTATCAAGTGAAAGATCCCAATCACGCTAATGATTTCTTTTATAAAGCGATCCATGCTTTTCAAACATGATGATTTGCTTGAAAACCCAGAATAACTTTAGTTATCGCTTCCTATGTCTTGTTAACATTTTCCACCTTTTGGATTGTCTTCATTCTAGCAAAGAAGAGGGAATCATGCATGATCGTACTCGTATATCCGTCGCTTTCCTTTCTTCAAATCAACAGATTATGTGTGATATGGCCGTACTTGTACTATTTGTAGGTGCTGGTGTTTAGACACGTCACTACTTTTTTCTATTGTACAGCGATCAACCCTTAGCAGAACATAACGAGCGCATTAGCACGATCGATAGCCGGTTAAGTAACTCACGACGACATGATTGCGATTGGAGTCTGGTGGATTGGATACACGCCACTTACTCCGCGCTAAAGGAGACCTATCTGCACGACGAACAAGACGATGAGATGATGATTAAGTATAAAATAAGTAGCCAATGATGCTTTTAATGTTTTTCTATAAGCAAACAAGTAAAGTTGTAGACTTAGTCCTTTATCTCCATAATACAGAAGACAGGTCAGGCGTTGTGGTTGCATGATGATGAACCATGTTCTGCGAGTACGTGCAAACGACAAGGGAAGCCAAACATTCCGGCAGGCATCTAGCCAAGCGATTGCCTCTAGGTTAGTGTCCCATCCAGGCATTCCGTGCTGTCACAGTTGAGTAGCTCAACAGTTGTTTTTCCTGAAATTATATCATTACTGGACGATCATAATTACCGCACGTTGAGTGAAGTTATTAAACCCGTTT
Organism: Odontomyia ornata; assembly: GCA_963969285.1. Classification (NCBI taxonomy): domain Eukaryota; kingdom Metazoa; phylum Arthropoda; class Insecta; order Diptera; family Stratiomyidae; genus Odontomyia; species Odontomyia ornata. The sequence continues at coordinate 491,093,417 of OZ017738.1, read as the reverse complement.
CGGATCTTGTTACAGCTACGGTTTAATGATACCAATATAGTGTCAATATCCATCCGCCTGTCTATACGCAGTTGTTGTCTTCGCAATTCTCGCATCCTCTGAAGCTGCATCGATCAAGGCTCGCAGTCTTGATCAATATCACTCCGCAGAGAATCAGATCCGATCGATTGCTTGCACTGGTTGTATTGATTCTTTTATATAGACATGCTTCAAGAGTAAGTTTTTGTTTTTCACTAATGAGTTGCTAAAGATGCGAGAAGCGATGTACCAATCTCGCGGTTGCCATACCATTTCGATCTTAAATACTCCCCGTTGCAGCGCGGGTAGCCGAAGATCAGTTTTGCTGCAGATCAAAGTGAGATCTAACCATTAGCGATGACGAGAAGGAGTTGCATGTCTTCGTCTGTCCATGCTGAATGATCATATCAATGTATAATGTCTTTATGTACTGACAATGTTGAACTATCCGATTCTATCTACTGCAATGATTAACCGGAATCTCAGTTTGTTGCACGCAATGTATTCACCAGAGTTCCACTATATCTCGTTAAATTGATAATTAGCTTTAATTGAGCACAGTTGGAGTGGCAATTTAATAAACAATTTTAATTCATAAATATTCGGTAAGTTGAATGAGTCTCAACGATTCGAAACCAAACATGGTCTTCAGCTTCTAATAATAGGATAAGGCAGTTTACTTTTTGAAAACCATTCTCAATGTAACTTAATGAATCTTTTGCACATTATCTGAGGTTGGAGTGCTTATGATATTATCTGTCATGCTGAGATGTTGCACAAACAATAAACAAACAAACAAGTAAAAGTAGCAGGAGAGTGCGCCTGCGAGAAGGATATTGTAAAATTACTAGAAAATCTAACTTCTGAACATCAAAATTTGACTCATACATACTCTTAGATTCCATGAATTGAGTTCGAAAAGTAACATATGGTTATCATATATTTTAATTTGCTAACACTTTATTTTCAGGGGGTGACTTCTATGTTTGGGTTGTCATGATGACATATCAATGTTAGAAATTATTTCAAAAATTTTCATCAAAATCCTTACACATTTGTAGAGTTTGGGTCTTTTCCGAAGGCATATTTAAAAAGTATCACGTGTAATTGTTGTTGCAATTGATAAATTTTCAATCGTCTATAACATAACTATTTATGGCTCGATTTTTCTGAAACATTCAGAAAACATGCATTTCATTTTGAGAAATTCACGTACGCAAATTTAAGGGTGACCTCTCGATTTTATAGATGAAAGCGTAAAATTCGTAAAATGTAGATACTATTATTAACAGGCATTTGCTGCCATTGTACTCATAAAGAACTACTTTCAGAATTTATTTCAGGTTTTTAGTGTCCAAAGGTGTCCAATCGCGAAGGGGGACATCAATTTCTCAAACATTTCCCCTCCCCTTGCACACCCTGAAGTGAAAGGTGTTAGTTTATGACGTGTTTTACAAATTTCTCATCAAGACATTTGATTTGATACTCATATCGACTACTTTCGGTAAAAAGACTTTTTTAAGGGTCACCCCCCCTATATGGGGTAATCACTCTCCTCCTTAGAATCTTATAAAAACTATTTTATATTGCAAATTTCAAGAGGGCACCACTTTTGACATACTCACCTAATTTTATGTTTCTAGCTTATGTGGTTTGCGGGAAAACTTGCTGTGACACGCGGACGTATTTTAATAGGGTATTGTAAAAAAATAATTTTTTAATACCCTAAAAATCGACAATGTAAAGTTACTAGTTCACTATTTTGCAAGACTGGATTTGCTTTAAGTTGGCAGACACTCAGCCTTAAGATTACCGTAAAGTGGGGCTACTTGACCACTTCGGGGTAACTTGAACACAACGCGCACATGTTCTTATCTGTCAAACAAATGTGTGGTGAAATTGTGCTAGTGGTAATTTGTGTATTAATTTTGTTACTATAGACAGTTTAGTGTCGTAAAATGGTGCGTGTATATGAAAAGACTCCAGGGTCCAGACCCTACATGACATACAAAATCATTCACGTTTTACGGGGGATCCCTCGATTGTGTAGTCTGGTCGTCATCACGGGGAATCCCTAGATTGTGTTTTACGGCATTTAATGTTGTTTTCGTTGTCAGTATTCGTCAGTGTTTATGCAGAAGCACATTGCTGTAGTCGGTTTTATTAAAGTTCATATTGTTCATACTGTAATGAGTGAGTTCATAGTGTTCATACTGTAATGTCTTCAAAAGAGGGAGATTTGTATCATCAGCAGTTCTTGGCCTATAAAGGCTCTTATGCTGACTAGCCAGCGCAACTGTGTCAAAAAATGCCGACGCAATTTGGAAAACGGCTAAAGAAAAACTAAAAAATTAAGAAAAGTTCAAAGAACATATAAATGATGTTATACGAGATTTGAAGGTGAAGGCCACGAAGAAGAAAGCAACAATGCTTAGTTATTTTACGCAGGTAAGTTTACTGCTTAAATGTAATAATGACAAAAGTATTATAATATGTAATCCCAACCTTGATTTTTCATTAAAGAACTGGTCATAAGTATTATATGTTTCTAGCTACCTATGAAAACATCAAGCACGCCAGCAACACTAAGGCCCAATGTTCCCTCGACTTCGCGTGCTCTTCAACAAAAACAGGTGCATCTGCTTGTATATGTTGTATATTTTGTTCTTTTTTATCGCATGTGTCAATAACATCTATTCTTAATTTATTTTCTCTTGGTCTATAGGACTCGGATGTTGTAGCTTCATCCACGTGTTCATCTTTTAGGGAATCGATTGCCGCAGTCGCTGGACAAGTAAGCACTGCTGTCAAACGAAAGATGAGCGATACCCACGATGAACAAAGTCAGAATACTGATGAGGAAACTGTGGAGACACTGTCTACGGAACCACACACGACTTTGATTGATTCAGGCATCACTAAAAATGTTCCAAGCAAACCGGCTCAAGAAATTCTTATGAAGAAAATTGGTCTGCTGCAACAGAGAATAAATGTTCTTACTGAAGCAAGGGACACTGGTATAGCCAAAGATGATGTTCACGACGAAATAAAAAAGCTACGCAAAGAGTTGAAACAAGAAGAGAAATGTTTAAAGGAAAAAAGGGACTCTGCTAAGCGTGCAGAAAAATTCCGAGCTAAAGAAAAACTGGAGAAAACCGAACGTCAGAGAAACAATTCTGCTGCAACATAATCTCGAACTGGCCCTGGACAGCCCCCTTTAGTTGACTCGCAAGCTGCTCTCCTAGAGACCATAGTTGCTGCTGATGAACGCCGCCGAACCCAGACGATTAGGAGTTGTCTCACTCTGTCTGACCTGCATGAGATGCTGTTGTTAATGGAATTCCAAATTTCTCGAAGCGGCACATATCTTCATTTACTCCCACGCGTTTCTAACACTCAAGAGGGAAGAAGGCACGTACGTACCGTACCCGTAAAGTTAGCAAGACCACAGACCGAGATGCGTAAAAAGCAGGAGGACGGGGAATTTCGCACTGCTACAATCAGGTCATTAGAATCTCTCGCGTCGCTTCTGGGACCGCAGCAAGTATTCGTTCTCTCACAAGACGATAAGGCACGTGTACCAATAGGTTTACCAGCAGTGAAAAGTCAGAGCCCTCTTTTAATGCATATGGAATACAGAATACTTTTACCTGATCATGACTGGGTCGTGGCAGAGTGGCACAAACTTATTCCTTCTGTATACGCCAGCGTCAACGTGGAACCTAACAGTTTTGGTAAGGAAGAAGCTGTTGGGTACAGCGGGCACATATCCATAAGGAGCGGGAAACACACATCCTCCACATCGAACACCCATGCTTATGATTTCGAATCACTTTTATCAATACCGTCATTCAAACCCTTAATGATGACAGAATCGAACACCGTGAAACCAGTGATCATCATTTTTGTAGATGGTGGGCCGGACGAAAACCCGCATTATCGCAAAGTCAAGAACTTTGCGATTGAACACTTTAACAAATACAACCTGGACGCCTTGTTTATAGCGACTAATGCTCCTGGGCGGAGTGCATATAACCGAGTTGAGCGTCGGATGGCTCCCCTCAGCAAACGACTGGTAGGCGTCATTCTGCCTCATGAACATTTTGGTTCTCATCTCGACGGCAAAGGAATGACTACGGATGATGATTTGGAAAAACGCAATTTTCAGCACGCTGGAGAAACACTTGCAGAATTGTGGAGAGAAATGAAAAGTGATAATCACGACGTTTCGGCGGAGTATAGACAGCCCGAAGATAGCATGCAGGATCCAGCAGAACCAAATCAGGCGTGGTATAGCGTTCACGTCCGTGAATCGCAATATTTCTTTCAGGTTATAAAATGCGCGGATGAATCCTGCTGCTCATCACCAAGAATTGCATTGAAATCTTCAAAAATTGCGTTACGTAATACTTGAACGCTCCCTAAGAAGCATCCCTCAGAAAAATTCAACGTGCCGCGAACAACGTTAGTACGGAATATTATTAGAAGAAACGTAAGCCCCGGGGGACGCCCCACTGTGCTGAGTAAGTCTGAAGAGCAGCTGATTGCGGAAACGCTGGCTGTTGTAGCGAATCGGGGATTTCCCTTGACAAAGGCTGACATTCGCGATGTGGATAAAAAATATCTGGATAAGCAAGGCAAGCAGATCAAGGTTTTCAAAGAAAATACCCCACGTCCAGACTTCGGCGGTTCGTTTATGGCCAGAAATAACCTGTTCATTAGAATCGCGTCGAACATTAAGCGGTCTAGGTCGTCAGTCAACCAAGATGACATTTTAAACTTTTTTAATAACGTTGAGCTTGTTCTTTCCTTCGTAAAAGGCGTTAATCTAAACAGACAAATGTAACCGATGATCCTGGTGCTTGAAAAGTCGTAGTATCAAGAAACACAAAAAGCGTAGAAAGAGCGCAAGAACATTCTAGAGCTTCGATCATCGTTATGGTTTGTGGAAATGCAATGGTGATTTACTTCCTCCCATGATGGCGTATGAAGCACAAAATATATATGAAAACTGGACTCAATGCGGACCAACCGGTTCAAAATATGCCAGCAGCCCAAGTGGATGGTTTGATAGGAGTCTTTTTGAAAAATGGTTCTTTGATATCTTACTACCGCATGTTGAAGCCACTCGCACTCCAAAAGATACAATTGCATTGTTGGGAGACAATCTGACTAGTTACTTCTTGCCTAAAGTGATTGAAGCTTGTAAGGAGAGTAAAATCTATTTGACTCCGTTTCCAGCAAATATCACCTACCTAATGCAGCCCTTAGATGTGGCTGTTTTTGCTCCTATGAAGAAAAAGTGGAGAGATACGAGTATATTGGATGGATAGAGAAAAGAAAGTAGATACCCTGGTTGCATTTCGAAAGAATAATTGCCAGAACTGTTAAAGTGGACGGAACAAAGTTCGTGTATCGGATGTAGCGGATTCACCCTAACCCTAAAAAGCTTCGAAGTGGAATGCATCGTATGGGAATCAGCGCGAAATGTGAATGACGCGGAATTCTGTAGGTCACAGATTCCAGCACATATATGGGCTGATGATTAGTGGGTGCACTGTTGCGGGAAAAATTTGTCCCATGAACAATCTTTTCTTTATCTTTTCGTCCTTCGAGCGAGTGTTAACATTTTTTTGGCGAAGATTTTTGGATAAACGGAGATTTGGATCAGAGGTGCGTATCTGCAACGCTCTAAGGTTTTAATTTCGAGATACAATCACTTAAATTTTCGAAGATGTTGTGGAGAATTCATTCCAGGGGACCCTACCGGTAGATGCTATTGTAAGAAGAGTTATAAGTTGGTTTCAATAAAGCCAGGCCCGACAGCTTTAAAAAAAAATAAGGAGAATCGGTCTGCGGATATCAAATATATAAAATTATTGATTATAAATTTGTTTTCATTCAATGGATTTCTACAATTTATGTCATTTATTTAAAACCAATTTTTAAATAAAAACCAATATTATCTGATTAAACTATCTTTACTTTTTTATACTTGATTATCAAAATCATGAAACATTTCTTCATGAAAATTTTCTTGCCAAAGATAGTAATTTAATATGCATAGTTTTAAGTAATGTATATGCATAGTTTTAAGTAATGTTCAAACGATGGTGAGATGACTTTGTCAGAACACCTACTATATTATAAGGCCTCTGTACCGCATACATTCCAATAAAGAAAAATTATATATTATATATAAAAAGATAGTAATTTATTTTTATTTTCAAGAATAGTTGCTTATAAAAAATTAATTGTAGTCAATTATTTCTTTTATTTGATATCCACGGGCCAGTTCTCTTTTTAGGGTTTTGTAAAATAATTTTACAAAACCCTTCTAAAATCGCGTCCTGTCTGTCCGTCTGTCTGTCTGTCCGTCCGTGTGTCACAGCAGTTTTTCTCGGAAACTACTTAAGCTAGAAACATCAAATTTTGTATGTAGGTGTAAAGTGGTGTTCTCTTCAAAGTTCACATACAAAAAAATTTTATAAGGTATTTAAGGGGGGTCTCCCCATGTAGGGGAGTGACCCCCGAAAAAAAAATTTCATTGAAGGTAGCCGATATGGGTATCAAATGAAAGGTCTTGACGAGAACTTTTCAAAACAGGCCTTAGTTTGGCAAAGTTTGCTTCGGGGGGCGCACAGGGAGGGGAACTACACGAAAAATTTGTGTCCCCCCCTCGCGATTGGACACCTGTGATCCGAAAAATCTGAAAAAAATCAAAGATGTAGGCCTTGATGAGTACAACAACAACAAATACGTGAGACGTCGCAATTCACTCAACTTTGTTAGTAATAGTATGATTTATCGATTATATGTTTTCTTGAATAAGATCTTAACGGTACCCTTAAATTCAATGAAATTCAGTAAACAGATGCCTATTTATAAGACTAATTCACCCTGCAAGTTTCATAAAGATTGAATCATATTTAGCGAAGTTATAGTGGTTTGAATTTTCCTGTATTACTATGGAACAATATGCGCTGCATATATTTCTATGGCAACATATGGCTTTGGAACAACATGCGCTTTTTACCGACTCAGACACTACAGTTTTGCTAGGATTTGCATGAAAATTTCAGGAATGATAGGTGTCATGAATATCTTTGAGAATCGGTTCAGCTAGTGGTATCAGTAATCGTAATACAAAATAGTGGCTGTTTTAAATGCGAAGATTGAATAATTTTGAGTTATTTTTTCCCAACTTCAACGTTTAAGGTGCATGCTTTGAACACTTGATTCAATTTAATGAATGACTGAAGATGAGTACCTACAATCAATACTCATAAGTGAAACAAGTCAAGGGGGCGGGAGAGAGCTCCTAGCAAAAGGGCTTTGTAACAACTCTAGGATTCGAAAAAATTGGCCATTAATCGATGATAACAGTACTGGAGAGTGGCCCCTGAAAAAAAATTCATCAAACGCAGCCGATATGAGTATGAAATGAAAGTTTTCATGGGAGCTTTTCAAAACAGTTCTTAAACTGTCAGTTTTTGCTTCAGTGGGGCACAGGGGGGAAATACATGAGAAATGTGGTTTCCTCCCTCACGAATGGACATCTGAAATAATTATCAAGGGATATATTTATGAGTATAACAATAACAAAAACCGCAGAAGTCTAAATTCGTTCAACTTTGTTAATAATAGTATGATCCTCGAATTTCACATTTTCTCCAATAAAATCGTCCTTGACATGCTTCTTGACTTTATTCAATCTGGTGGCTGCATTTTGAAAATTGAATACAAAACCCTTCTGACATGAGCGTAGGTCTGTTTACCCAACTTGTTTCTTCTTAACAAGCCGTCGGGCCTTACTTTGTTTTTTGAGCAGGCGCACTTGGACTTCTTTGAGTCATCTACAGTGTCACTGAAACGCGTCTGCTCAAACGACAGCGCAACCCCCGTCGGATTTTCAAGAAAAAAATTACTTGTTGCTTATTCCTGCTGTCTTTATTTGATCCAAAGTTATTTGCAAATAACATAATGTAAACAGGCTACAGTTTTCAAACGCCATTTTGAAGTCGAACAAAATGAAAATTGGATTTATTCTTGATAGACAATGAAAATTGATAATAAAACAAAGAAAATCAGTCCTTGATGGGCCCTGCAGGACAACGCAAACTGGGTCAAATTGCATTTTATATTAGATATCATTTTAATGAATAAATAGAATATTCTGTAAAAAAATTAATATTTTTGATGAAATTTTTATGGGACTTGAGTCATAAAAGGCATAATAAATGAAAGCTTTAAGAATTTGGGTGTTTTTTGGAATAAATTAAGAATGACCGAAAATTGAGAAAATTCGTGCGGTTTTCTTCGATTATTTCAAATGTTGTAGTTTTTGAGTGTTTTAATAGTCCTAAAATGTTTATATCTCTATCGGCAAAGGTCTCTGAGCTATAAAAAAAATTCGATTTCCCACTCATTTTTTTCGTATAAAACCGTTTTCAGGGTTTTGTAAAATAATTTTACAAAACTCTACTAAAATCGTATAATGTCTGTCCGTCCGTCCGTGTGTCACACCACTTTTTCTCGCAAACTACATGAGCTAAAAACACCAAATTTCGTATGTAGGTGTAAAGTGGTGCTCTCTTCAAAGTTCAACCACAGAAAAATTTTATAAGGTATTTAAGGAGAGTTTCCCCACATAGGGGAGTGGGCCACGAACAAAAAAATTTCATCAGAGGTAGCCGATATCAAATATCAAATGAAAGGTCTTGATAAGAACTTTTGAAAAAAGGACTTAGTCTGACATTTTTTGCTTCGAGGGGGCACAGCGAGGGGAAATACAGGAAAAATTTGTGTCCCTTCCTCGCGATTGGACACCTGTGTTCTGAAAAATTTGAACAAAATTATGGAGGTAGGTGTTTATGAGCACAACAACAACAAATACCTCCTTTGTTAATAAAAGTATGATCTTCGTATTTCACATTTTTCGCAATAAAATCGTATGTGTTGCCCTAAACTCAACGAGATTCTGTATTTAAGTAGTGTTATAGAAAGTCCTTATACTCAGCAAGTTTCATGAAAATCGAATGATATACACGGAAGTTATAGTCATTTGAAATTTCTCCCATTACAACAACAATAACATATGATTTTGGTATTTTATGGACTTTCCATCGAATCAGTCACTGCAGTTTTGATTTGATCTTCCTGAAATTTTCAAGTAAGGTCAATAACATAAATATTTTTGGGAGTCAATGATTTCAGTGATTTTTATTCGTATGCAACAAAATGGCGACCGTCGAAAATAGAGAAGCAATGGATTTTCTTATAAACGTGCACATCTCTTTGACATGTTTCTGGACTTTATTTGTTACAAGTGACTGCATTTTGGAGAATTTGGGTACAAAACCCTTCTGATATGAGCGTAGGTCTGTCTACCCAACTTCTTTAATTCCAGGCAAAATAGGCAGGTACTTCAGTAGTACATATTCTTCACCTAAAAACATCGATTTTTCCATATGGCATCCTGAAACGAATTTTAGTATGCAGTTTTGCTAATTCTACTGTGGTATATTCTTCAACAGGAAAAATAATTTCAAAAGATAAAACTGAATCAGGTTAATGATTGAGATATTTACTCAAGGAAAAATTTCGGGCTCCTAATTCAATTTAGCACAAACTAATAAACACTTTTTATACTGCATGACATGCTATTGGCAACCCTATGAATCTTATATTGGATACTCTATAAAAGTATCGTGAGATTAAAAATACTATACTTTGTCTTGCTTCAGGCCAAGCCATCACCGAGTAATTGTGACGTTAATTAGCTTACGCTGTTCGTATCCTCAAGGGCTGTTCCTTAAATCTTAATAAAACGATTAACCTATTCCCCTTGGGGAAAACAATTCATGTGACCGACTCATCAGCCTTCAGGCACTCACAACCAACTCAAGTTTCTTCGTTCCAACTTAGGTTTTCAGTCGGTCCATTTCATTTTCCCATATGTCGTATCATTGGTCCTGAATACAAACAGTGGCATTGTACGAGTAGATCTTAAACCAGTTCTCTGTTCGCTCATGGACCAGTTTGAGATTATCGGCTTGGTTCTTGCGGGATGTGTTGGGAATCTTTCTTATGTACAAAACATTCTTGCCAGAAAAAGGCGTGGTTGCAAATGCCCAATGAGCATTCCAATTGTGGCAGGGAATAAAATTCTTGAAGATGGTGGGGAGGCGAGCGAGCTGCTCTCAATAAGGATGAAGGATGCTGCAGAGATGTGGAGGCTCCAAGTAGTCTTCTAAAATGCATGCGCAACATTGATTTTTGCTACATTCCAAAGTGGAAGACTTGCAAATTGCTAACATTTCACCTTCCTTTTAGGAAATTTCAATATTTTCTCGAGGAAATTTAATGCGTAATTCCATTAGTTATGTTTACAAGTTAATAATACAGACTAGGTTGAAGGAATCACTGATTATTTATCAGATAGATTTAATCGACGTGCATAGTCTTCGTGTTTGCGGGTAAGGGTATTTGATATAAACTTATGTTTAACGATAGAATATTGTTTTTGTAGCCCTTTAAAAGAATCAGTTTATTATGCCTGGTACGAGTATGAGATGATTCACGTAAGAGAGAATTAAGTCGAGCGAATGCCTTCATTGTTTTTGGATAAAATATGTGTTAGGTTTAAGTACAGGATCCTCTTCACTAAGCACTCAAGTAATTTTTAATATTGAAAAGCAAAATTGTTGCTGAAGAATAAATTATATGAGAGACAATCGTTTTCGAGGAAAACATAGATGTCATTCTTTTGAGAACTCTATAAATTAGTAATTCATATGCTAGATCAAAATGTTTAGTAGAATTTTTTGATGATTTTCAGTCACTTTTATTTCAAATTAAGAAAGTACGAATTGTGATTTCTGGAGAGTTTCAAAAATCAAGGGTTCAATGAAAGAAGTTAAATTTTAGCATTGTAACTAGTGGCGATATTGATTTTGAAATTTTTTGTACGTAGTTGCATAATTGAGTTGCATTAATATTTTTGAAAAATTATTAAAGAAGATGAAGAATGTGTGGTACTTATATCTTCAGGCCATAACATTATAGACACACACGGCTGAAAGGGAATCGTTGTAATTGTTCTTCCTCTAGCCACAATCGGGAGATCCAAGTAAATGTAAAAATATTTTATTCAGTAAAAAAGGCAATGGAAACTCAAAGTAAGCAAGTTCTAAATATCATAAAGAAGCCAGCTGAAAAAGATTAAACAAAAACAGGTTCCCAAACGGCATTCGCATGCTACATAATTTTTTTCATGTTCTTCCGTTTCCATGCCCTACCCCGTTATCAGTATTACAATTTTATTACTGGATATTATTATCAAGACATTTCATTGGACACCCTATTCGACTATCTATAACGATCTCTGTCTTGTTTGAAAGATTTCCCGAAGGAAATAGAAACCGATCTCTCATCAGTTCTAGACGTGAAGTCTTGAAACGTGACAATCGACTCTTTCCATCAGGTCGATAAGTCCGGGTACTCTTAGTCTACTCCGAGGTGGCGCTGGCTAGCTAGCTAGTGCGGAGAGGAGTTTTGGTCGCAGATCTTATGCGAGTAGACCAAGTCTGAATTAGAAAATCAGCAATCAGTTGAAGTGCTTGATTTAAAACACATCGAACAACTTCCAATGACTCTACTTCAAATTTCGTAACTTCGTTCCGAGGAAAAGGAACAAAGAGAACCGGTGAAAAAATACGCACTCCCGAATATTACCGACGCGGTGCCTGAAATACTCTACTTGAATTCAAAACCGAAAAAACTACTCTATCAAAAAAAAAAAATGCAAAACTCAAGATATGGCACCGCGTACCGACTGCGTCATGAAACCAACCGTTCGCGGATTGCTAGAACCCTACACTCTCGGCGGCAAGGAAAGTCGTGATTAATTTTAGCACTTCACCTTATTTTTTTTTTCAATTAATTCGCAATATTTAATAAGTATTACTGAATACAAATGTACTTTTCTTTTTTTTTTCTGATTTCACTAGAAAAAAATTTATACATACATATACAGAGGAAGAAGTTTATGCTCTATAATCAAATTAATTCAGAAAACGAAAAAAAAAACGCAGTTACTTTGCTTCGACATTCTATCAATTTTCATGATTAATTTTCTCCGCATCTTTATTTTCGTTATTACTTGATTTATAGTTTTTTTCATTTAACTAACAGTGTTGTAATTTGTGTTTTCTTATCTTCATTTCTCGCTAAATACCTGCTCAAGTTGAATGGTCAGACAGAAGAGATCTCATTTGAAAATATGACCGGACATGTTAACGATATGAAAAAAAAGGTTGAAAAAAATGTGAAGGAATATTTAATCTATTTTTTTTTGAACACAATGTTTTATGTTTACTTTTCTTTTTGTTGATTTCTAAATTTAAAACTTAATATTATACAATCCACCCACATATCCGTCAGCTAGTCGGTTATTGCACTGTCTATCCGCTACCTGGGGGCGCGTCCAATGGGGGACCAAATACCCCATACATATTGCCCACATATGATACAAAACTAATCCTGGGTGATTTTAACACTGAGGTTGGTAATGAGCTATCTCATTTGGGAACGACTGGACGATATTGCTTCCATGATGAAACAAATGACACTGGCCAGCACCTGATTGACTTTGCATGTAGCTGAAATCTAGTCATACATTCAAACTGCTTCTCACATAGAAGCAGACATAAAATGACCTGGATACTACCAGATAGCAAGACACAAATCAAATTGACCATGTTCTGATCCAGCAACGTTGGGTCTCGAGTATACTTGACGTTCGTACATACCGCGGAGCCAATCGTAAATCGATCAAATAAACGCATCGATGTCGTTTGTCAAAGCCGTATTTGGCGAAGAAAATTTTATATCGAAAGGCTCCGAAAGGTGTCTGAGGCCAAAGATTTTACGAACACCCTCAACAACCAGCTGGCTCCCATCCTATCAGGATCATTGCTAAAAGGAAGCTACAAACTATAGGTGGTAGTAGCAATTAAGACCGTGGCAGAACAGACAGCTGGACATCAAGCCTGACGCAAAAGAAATAATTGGTTCGATGATGAATGCCGGAATAGTTTAGACAAAAAAAATCAAGCGTACAAACAATACTAAGGTACCAGGATGAAGAGAGAACACAAAACTCAAGAGTTACTAATAAGGTCATAGGAGTTAAGTAAAGAAAATACTATGACGACCATATGAGAAGCATCGATGTAAGTCTTGCGAGCAACAAGACAAGAAGAGCATACAAAGTGGTGAAGAGCCTAAAATGAGGTTATTAGCCTGAGAGGATGCTCTGCTATGATGATATCAGCAACATCATTGCTGATGAAAACAGGAAAACAAGCGAATTATGTTGAATGAACCCCCTTAATCCTCCGCACAGCTCCAGAACATCTGTAGTATTTTTCTTCGTCCGTCTCGTTCATGTGATATTTTCCTTAGGAAATCTAAACAGACCTATCATCGATTATAGATGTAGCCTTTTTTTGTGGTTGGGGGGTGAATGTTATTTACACACAGAGTGTGGGATGCCCATGCTCGCAAGCAACTGTACTATCCACTAAACACCTCTCCTATCAACTCGAGAACCCAGTCTGAAACCATTTGACATAGGCAAGGTCTCGTTTCGTCACGCCGTTAGGCACCTTCAAGTTGGGGAGATACCTCCTCAGACGGGAGGAGAGAGGAGAAGGGGAGTCACCAGACAAGCGCCCCCAGCCCTAACGTTCCCCACTGCTGTAAGTTATCTTTTAGGACTGCCAGAGCATAATGTGCCAAATGGTTTCATTTGCCAACCAATTCAAGCATCACCATGACTCTACTATTCGGGATGAGCTCTCCCGTCTCCACGTAGAGGTCCCGTTGCAGTCTGTTGTATTTTGTGCACGCGAAAAATGTGTGGCAGGCATTGTCTTCCTCTACTAGGCAAAACCGACAATCGGAGGGCCGTGACGTACAAATTTTGTTGCAGTTAAGACTGAATATACCCATGCTTCGTCGTCGAATAGGAGTCAATCTCACCATGCCTTCAATTTAACCATGGTCTCACATTCGGGATGTGGTGCGGAATCCACCTTCCTCTCGTGCTATTCACCCAAGACTACTGCCAATCGTTGACTGAACGCTGTCTCTCCTCGCGGGCAACTATCTCCCATGCGTCCTCGTTTCGAAGCAAGTGAATAGTGCGGCACTCTCTAGCAAGGAGGGGAAAAGGTATCATGCCTGCAATAACTTTTGTCGCCTAGTCAGAGACTGTTGAAAATGAAGATGTAATCCTCAGCGCTCCTCTTCTCTGTATCTGTGCTAAGCGATACTCCCGAAGTAGCTTTCTCAGCCGTTGCTCTAATTTGCTCAGAGAAATTAATCTTCGAGCCGATCAGTAGCCCCAGGCACTTCACCGCTGGTTTCGATTCGATTTGTTTGTTTCCAATACTGATTATTCTTACTCTAGGGATTCTCTTTTTGTCAAGATGACCACTTGGGTTTTTTTCAGTGCTTAACTGAAGCCGCGAGCAGTCATCCAGTCTCCCACTCGATGAATAAACATACCTTGCTTAAGTTGCGCTTATTTGATGGGGTACCCAACGACCAGAGCTGCACAGTCATCTCCATAGTGGATCAAGCGTGACCCACCTAGCATCTCCAGTCTGTCTTATTATACATTCCACAGGTCTGGAGCAAAGAAAGATCCCTGGGCACCACCCGACGTTACTTCCATCCTTCGTTGGTAATGGGTTGTGTCATAAAGCGGGCTCCGGTCTTGCTGGCATTTGAAAAGGGGTTTCCAGCATATTCAAAAGATCCACCCATCTAGCAGAATTGAAAGCGTTCCTAACGTCGAGTGCCACCAACAAGATGATCCGTCGCTTGGTGCAGCTATGTGCTTCTACATTTAGGACTGCGCTCACCACCTCTACAATCGCATCAATGGTGGAGCGTCCTGCTCTAAAGCAGTACTGCCGAGGAGATAGGTCTCCAGCAGCATGAATCACGCTAGTGAATCTTCCCTTGATGAGTTTCTTTAGCACTTTCCTAGCAGTAACTAGCATGCATAACGGGTGGTATACAGACAGTGATCCAGGATTTTCTTTCCCCTTGCTGATCAGCATGAACCTCGTCACCTTCCATCGTACTGGGAAAACCCCGGCCTGTAGGCAAGTGTTGAATATACTGATGAACAGCAACTCAAAACAATGATGATAGGCAAGTTGCAACACCTCAGCTGGAACACCATCTAGACTCGGAAACTTCCTCGCGTTCAATCAAAGGACTGCCTCTTTCAGTTCCGGCTGTATGAAGAGTGGACACTCGATTGCTGTTTCACTGTGGACAGCGTCAATACGGACAGTATGCGCAGAGAAGAGTGACTGCAGTATCTTATCTCTTATTTCCACATTATTTACTCGTATGTTAGAAGTCCGTAGGGCACCAAACTTCTGCATAATTAGTTGTAGCTAAGGCCCCACGGACTCTTGTTTACATTGTGCACTAGATCTTGCCAGCAACGAGCCTCGCTCTTGTTAGTTAATTTGCGGAGTTATTTCCTAGCCGACGTATATGTTGCTACCCGGTTGCATGCCTCATCATGGCTCCGTACCCGTCGAGCCTCACGCCGAAGCTTGTGATACTCCCCTGCTTTTCAGTGATTTCAGTCGCGCATCAGTTCACTCAGGGCTTGCCGTGCCAGAGTTTTCGATGGGGCATAGAAGCGTTGCGAGCAGTTGTGATGATGCTCATAGTTGGGTTCAGCACCACTTGAGCTGCCAGTTCTTCCATCCCCTGCAAATCTCTCGGCAGTGGATCACCTGCCGTGAGCACTTTGGCGATCCTCTTGACGTCTATCCTTCCGATGTTCCACCCAATTGTAGAAAATCGAGACACAACATCACTGATTTCAAGTAGAATGCACCGATGATCACTAACTTAGTAGTCCTGTAATGCTCTTCAACTGTGTATCCTCCGTTCTAAGAACTACGAGGTGAATGTCACGCCCAGTATGGTTCCTTCGTAGTCAATATGGCAGAAAGTCGGCGTATTTCCAGTGTTAAGTTCGATGGGTGCCGTCCTGGCCGCCATTTCTAGAGTTCAGTTTGACAATCACTTGGATAAAGGCAAAGTTAAGTAACCCTTTAAATCTGCATCATTTTCAATGACGTGGCAGCCCAAGGCAAACCTTGATCTCCGAAATTAATCTTCCCCAATCATCGCGCCTCTGTGACCTTGTTTGCCAGTTGATCCCTCCCAACAAAGATCTGCTGCCAACTTCTATCTTGTCTTCCAACTGAGTCCTCGATCTTTCTGCTGTATGTGTACTTTGTGTTCAAATATGTCCAACACCTTTTTGGAGTAGTCCGGGGAATCATGTTTCACTTCCATATAACAGCACAGGTTTGGCTAATGGTTTGTGAATATGAAGTTTATTTTGCCTGTGAACTTCTCTTTACATCAGAATAGATTGTACGGAGTAACAGGTTGTTTTGACGGTATTTATGCGGCGTTTAACCCCGTCATTTCTGGCACCTCTTTTATTCAGATTGACTCGAAGATAAGCAAAGTTATTCACTCTTTCAAGCTTACAGTCTCATTTCGTAAATTTTTGTGGAACTGGAATGTTCTTTCTCGTTTGAGTCATGAAATTAGATTCTGTTTCTTTTACTCGTAGACCGATTTAATTTGCCTTGGAATCTAGGCTCAGAAATTCTCCTTTGGTCTCTGAAATTGATCGTGCCAAAATGCTAAATCATCAGAATACGCTACGAATTGTGTGGACCTGAACATTAGCGTAGGAGAGATTTCTGTTGATGATCCCCTGGTTTTAGGGTTGATTGCATTTTCAATCTGTTTGATAGATTACTTTTCACCTTGACGTTGAACTCTGTGTTTAGCATAGTAACTTTGACCATGCGAACTAATTTCATTGGGCCGTCAAAGTCAATCATTAGTTTGTTTAGGGTGCCCTTTATATCTCTTCTTAGCTCTTCCATGTTCTGCTATTGCCTTGCTACGACCTTAGCTATTTCTCTATCGGTGACCCCTCTCTGAGTGAAATGATGTCACTTTTGCCAATTTTCGAGCTTGAGTAGCTCCGAGGCTTATTGCAGCGTTCATTTCGTCTCAAGTATAAATACTTTGTCGGTACAAGGCAATGGAACTCATTTACGAGTACAACTCACAATTCCCTGTTCAGTGTGTTGCTTACATGGCAACGGTGATCTTCAGATATGTGAAAGACTGTTTATCATTAAAATTCATAACTAGATAGCCCGCTATCTTTGCCTTCCCTCTGAAAGCGGGAAGGGATGCTAAAAAGAATCCATTTTCAGAGTCGTTGACATTCCTGAAGGAGTTTATCACTCTATCTCTAGTGTGTCGGTGACAGTGTCCCAATATGACTTTCTTCCTTGTCTATCAGATCATCCGTACCCTTCTGTTATTGCATTTTTCCCTGTTATACGATTGCATTCATTTGAATCTGGTTTAACCTTTGACTTCTGCGGATAGCGAGACAGATCTCACGGCAACTTCAATCATTTTTGATGGTTTTGCTAGGTCGATTTCTGTTTTTTTACTAGGTTCAGGGTCCGGTGGGAGGCCGTCTTCCACCATTTTTTTTTGTTTACCCAGGGCCTTCCTTTTTAGCCACTTGGTTGATTTTTCCCACCATCTAGTGGGTGCTGTATAGTCACTATTCTACTTGCTTCGTTGCAGTTATTCGTCAAATGCATGCCCTGCTCTCGCAGCCCACATTCCTGGGCCAATTGCTCTGGATTACATACTTGGTGCTTTGTACCATCACACAAGTGGTCCAGTTCTCGAAGAATTTCCCCAGCGTTTACCGGATTTCGAGGGTACCAAGCAAATGTTAATTTGAATGTCTATTGTATTATTCACTGGCCTCCTTTTGCCTAGCTGCTGGGTTAAACGTGTATAGTCCATTGAAACTGTCCCCTGTAGGATCATTGCTGCTAATACTCGTGTAAACTCTCGTCGCACCAAAGCGGTTGGACCTGAGAGAAGGGTCAGGAGTAAGTATAATCACGAAAAGACTGGCCAATGTTGATCTAATGACTGAATTTCGCACAAAGTGTTGCACCGAAAAATCTCTAAACAACAGGATTTTGATGCATGGATAAAAAATTATATCCAAAAATATTACCCATTCCATTGATTAAAATAAATGTTCATCTAAACTCAATCCGATCACACCAGGCGATTTAAAATTAAGTTGCAATCAATTGGATTGGTATCTAATTGCGTTACACGTTCGCTAAGAGTACAAAACATTGCCTCTAGTAAATGTTCATTAGCAACATATTAATTAGATACACAGCATTGGCGCTAGAAACTGACAATAAATTATGACTGATGCATGAATGGACAATTTTTCATTTGTCTTCGAAATCCACTTTGGCACGTTGCAAGCTCTTGCTAAGCTTAATGTAAATGGCCTCTGTAAAAATAAAAACTGGGAACAGGTTATTCATTCGCGCCGCTATAATCTCGTTACGAAAAATCTCAACTTACGCGGATAAAGATCTGATTAAGAAGTTTTCGTTTTTCGCGCTCAAGCTCGTGTTATGCGAACCTGTGTTGCATATGATCATGGTAATCGTGCAAAGTGAACAGAGCAATCATAAGTCGAACGTGTTCAGAAACCATCACCGAGCCGCAGTTCGTATGACTTCATTTCTGGTCTATTTGCCCCCGGGCAATTGTTCTGAAAGACGCGAAGAAAATTGCGAATGCACCTCGAGCTTTGATTCGACAAGCTTATCTTGCGATAAGAAAAGAAGTTGTACAGGGTAATGGAGAATTCGTCCAAGAAATTCATAATATGAGGTTTCATAGAATCTGCCAACATTATTGGATAAGTAACATGATACAAGGCATATAATATTGCGTAAGAGAATCTTTTTGAAGTTTTCTTGAAATAATTGAGAATGAAAATCTGATCATTGAATAATCTCACCATCACCTTGCCAATGAAACCTCAACAAAACCTTGCGTATAACTTGGGAGCTCGTCGCTGACCAATGATTATGGAAATCGTTGCCCGTCAATCGGTTGCTATGACAACGAAAAAACGCTTGGACCATAAAAAGATGTGCGGATTCCTTAACACGCAAAAGTTGTGAAAAGCCAAGCGAAACGAACTCAAAAACAAATCTTCAAAAGCCATAAGATTTCGATCGGTACAGATGCAAACATCAATTAAGCCCAAACATGGTCAGAAAGCGGTTTAAGCAGACCAAGAGTGGAACTGAAAATACGACCAGCAAACATCCACAGAACCCTTGTCCACTATCGACATATATTATACATGATCATTTCGCGGACCTTGAGTTGCGGCCAGGAAGCCTTGTGGCCTCGCAGCCTCACAACCTCCAAGTCTGCCGTGGTCTTGCATGGTATGATCATTTGAGGAATCACTTACGATTGCGAACGGCCTAATCGCAGTGACTTCCACCTCTAATTGTGACTTTATCCGCATTTATTACACATATCTCGTTCACAGAACGTCTTGGGTGGTCCACATTCAGCACGATCGGCAGACTCCAAAAGATGCTACGAAAATCCACGAGGTGTGCTGATTTTTTGTTTCTTTATGCAAAATATCTGCAGCTATAGATCGTGCATGTAAGACGGCTGATCTGCGAGTCTTCCTCCGACGGGAGTCGCCTCTCAGGTGAGTGGTTTAAATAATCTTGGAATGGGAATAAGAACATTCTTTTGATCACGATGCAGGATTTATAGATGTTAGATCAGTTATGCAACCGTTGAGGATACTTTTATTTTCTATCAAATCAACTATAGGTAATGCTTTTATTAATAAGTGGTGAATGCAATAAGTGTTTGGTTTAATTTGTGAATGATTAACTCCAAATTTAATTACACAAAGGCCGAGATGAAAAGATATTCCCATGTATAATCCTTTAATATGTTGAGTCAAGATGGCTTAAAGATCAAAGTGCAAATGAATTTCTGTTCTTACATGCATATTTAAGCAGTTATGATTGAAGAAAATATGGAATTTCGATGTTTAAAATCAAAAGCTTGAAAGTGACGCACTTTCGTGAAGGGTTTTTAACTAATCTACTTGCTGTTTATAATTTTACTGATACAGTCATTATTCTTGATGATTTGTTCATGTTTTTCCGGATTAATTCCTTTAAGAGTTCTCGTTACCGGGATCCCCGGGGCAAAGTGCTAACCACAGACAGTTTTTCAGGGTTTTATAAAATAATTTTAAAAGTCTCAACTAAAATCGCGACTGTCCGGCCACCCGTCCGTGTGTCACAGCGCTTTTTTTTCGCAAACTATATAAGCTAGAAACATCAAATTTTATATGTAAGTGTTAAGTAGTGCCCTCTTCAGAGTTCAACTACAAAAAGTTTTTATAAGGTATTTAAGGAGGGTCTCCCCATACAGGGAAGAGGCCCCTGAAAAAAAATTTCATCAGAGGCAGCCGATATGGGTATCAAATGAAAGGTCTTAATAAGAGCTTTTCAAAACAGGTCTTAAATTATTACACGAAAAACACCCCCTCTTGATTAGACACCTGTAATCTGAAAAAAATTATGGAGGCAGATGTTTGTGAGTACAATAAAAACAAATACCTCAGCAGTCAAAATTCGCTCAGCTTTGTTCATAATAGTATGATCTTCAAATTTCACTTTTTCCCCAATCAAATCGTGGGGATGCCCTTCAACTCAACGAAATTCGATATTTAAGTAGTCATATAACAGGTCCCAATACTCTGTTAGTTTGATGAAAATCGAATTATATTCAGGCAAGTTCTAGCCATTGGAAATTTTTCCAATTATAACAACAATAACACACGATTTTGGTATTTTATGGACTTTCTATTGAATCAGACACTGAATTTTTAATTTGATATGCTTAAAATTTTCAGATATAAGGTTTTCCAATAAGAGGTGTTATTTTGAATAGATCTTGTGATAACACCTTACGACGCCAACAGCCCAGCGTTGATTCAAGACCTCAAAGATGGAATTCGTGAGGCTATGGAGGACATAGGGCAGCAACTTTGCGATTTGGTTATGGAAAACTTCATGAAAAGGATATGGTCCTGTAAGCGTGTCGTGGTAGTCATTTGCCTGATGTTACTTTTCACTATTAACGGCATACCTTCTTCTTTATAATGAAATAAACATCTGATCGTTTATATAAAAAATGGCATTTTTGATTTAATATCAAAATAACACCTCTTATTGGAAAACCCTATAGTATTGACAACACAATATTTTTGAGGAATTCATGATTTTTGTTAGTTTGCTACAAAATGGCGGCCGTTGAAAATGGAGACACAATGAGTTTTCCTTTAAACTTTCACATCTATTTGACATTCGAAAGTAGTCCCAAAAGTACTCGAGCCGACTTATGAATACAGGTAGTTTAAAAAAAAACAATTACTGCGATTGACAATACCACGTTTCAACAACTTAATGTGAAAAATTCATAACGGTACGTTTATTATTATTTTTTTACAGACATCCAAATTGAACGCTCTCAGTGAATTTGTAAATATGGAAAAAATCGGGCATCGTTATGTAATACAATACTTTCATTCGAAAGGTCTAAGCCCAACATATATCAAAGCCGAGTTGGATTCTACTCTGAGGAAGTCTGCTCCTTCGTTTACAACGGTCAAATATTGGGGAGCTGAGTTTAAGCGAGGTCGTACGAGCTGCCAAGATGAACACTGCAGTGGTCGACCAAGCGAGGTCACTACATCAGAAAATGTGAAGAAAATCCACAAAATGGTATTGGATGGCTGTCGACTAAAAGTGCGCGAGATAGTAGATATGGCAGGCATTTCAAAAAGTGCTGTGCATCGCATTTGGACATGAGACAGCTGTGTGCAAGATGCGTGCCACGTTTGCTCACAATAGAGCACAAACAGCAACGTGAGGATGTTTTCATCGAGTGTTTGACAATGTTTCCCAATAATAAAGGCGAGTCATTGCATCGATTCATAACCATGGGCGAAACATGGGTCCACCTGAGACCAAGGAGCAGTCAAAGCAGTGGACTGAAAAGGGAAAACCGGCTCCAAAGTAAGCAACGACAGTTCAGTCAGCTGGCAAGGTTATGGCATCCGTTTTCTGGGATGCGCGTGGTATAATATTTATTCGTTATCTCGAAAAAGGAAAAACAATCAACGGCGCATATTATGCAGCCTTATTGTAGCGTTTGAGTGATGAAACCAAGAAAAAGCGGCCCAATCTGATGAAAAAGAAAGTGTTGTGTCATCACGGCAACGCACCAGTCTACACGTGCGTCACTGCGATGGCTAAAATCAATGAGTTGAAGTTCGAATTGCTTTCTCACGCACCCTATTTGCCAGATCTGACTCCCTCGGATTATTTTCTTTTTCCGAATTTAAAAAAAATGGCTCAGCGGGGAAAGATTTCCCAACAATGAAGAGGTAGAGTCTGCAGTTAATGAAGAGGTAGAGTCTGCCTGACGGTTCCTACTATAAAACGGGTATCGAAAAAAAATTAAAAAAATATTTTCACAATTTTTTTACTTTTTCGGGTCGGATACTTTTGCGGCCGGCCTCGTATTTCTTGACTTTATTTGTTACTGGTGACTGCATTTCGTAAGTTGAGTACAAAACCCTTACGACATGAGCGGAGGTCCGTCTGCCCAACTTGTTTACGCTGTTATCTGACTTCAATTGCAAGGGTTTATGATGTTTGTTTAAAATTCTAGAAAAAAACTAAAATAGTTGTCCTTTTAAATGACGCAGGGCTATCAATGAGTACTTCTGGCTATAGCGAGAGTGTCCCATATTTCTGATGCATTAAATTTGAAGAAGTTGATGTACCAGGCGAGTAGTTTGAATATTAAAACATGGTTCATATTATTTGCCGAAGAATACAGCTCGCAATTAAAATGTTTTATTAAGTTTTGACAATTTTGAAGACTTGTTGCATGCACAGGAAAACAAAGCTCTAAGTTTACAAATTTGTGATAAGACCTGTGCTATGCTATGGATGTGAAAATTGGACCCTAACTGAAGCATCTGCAGACATATTGAACGCTTTCGAGAGACGGTTTCTCGAGCGAATATTGGACCAATGGTGGGTTCGACACAACCATAGGCTGCACGAAATTTTTGATGAGCCGGTGGTTTCAGCGATTGTAAGACTACGAAAGTTGCAATGGGCTAGACGCGTGAATCGTATTCGTTGATAGAACTGAAGAGTGGAGATCAGTGGGGAAACCGAGGAAACGCTGGTCTGACGAAGGCAAGATTTCGAAGTTAGAGGACGTAGTCAATGGGCCATGATAGTTGGAAGCGTTTTTTTGCAGGAATCAAAGGCCCGAGAGAGGCTGTAATGGTTCAAAGAAGAAGAGGTTCTTTTTATGCATATTATCCTTCAGTTTACTTAGAAATCATAAAATTTAACTATCATTTATTAAAATTCACTGCAAAGTCTTTAGTAAGCATGAAAAGGTCAAGATATTGTCGCCTCTTTTCTAAGGAATGGACTCGAAGGTAGATAAGATAAGATTTGAAACATTTATGGGAAAATGATCGCATTTCTAAGCAGTTATTATTTGAGTGGATGATTCTAAAAATCTTAAGATCATCGGCATAGAGGAAACAGTTGGAAGCAAAAGCACTAGCAAAGTAATTAATGAATACATTGAATAGGTATGGGCTGAGAGTAGACCCTTTTGGAAGGCAGGATGTGGAGAAAATAGACACAAGCTTATCCGTTTTCTATATTACAGAACATGATTTATCGTAAATAAAAGAGACAATTCACTAAAGGAGGGCACCGGAGATCCCAACTAGACGAAGTTAGTTTATTTATTAATGTATTGCGGTCAATATGGTTGAACGTTTTGGCAAATTCAGTAAAGAGCATATCGACTTTACAATTGAAATCTAGTGCAACTGCTAAGAAGTTGTTGTTTAGCACAAAAATTTGACTGGAAAGTTTCATAAAGCCTTGATCAAACAATTTTTTCTAAAATTTTGACAATAGATGAGAGTAGAAATATCGTTTGATAATTAGAGATATAATTGTGGTTACCGGATTAATGAATAAGAAGAATAAGTATTAGCATTTTTCTATGCCTCGGTTAAAATTCCACTTGAAAGCAGTGAGTTGAATATAATGGATAAAGCTAAACTTAAAGTAAAATACAGATATTTTAAGGAAAAGTAAGGAAAACTATTGAGTTCAACAAATCCGTTTGCTTCCAGTAAGCCTATGAAATACACAACTTCGGTAGCGTAGGTTAAGACAAGTTGGAAACACATAAGTTTAAGAAAAAAGGAGAGAAGAGTTTAAAATCAGATGAAAAGAACTTCACGTTGGCATCACCAGCTGGAAGGCCAAATTTTTGCAGGCATCCTCAGTATCAAGAAGCAAATAGGAAATTGACCGGTCACCACTTTGAAAATCAAGCATTGCTTAAAAAAATTTTGTATCGCTTAAATACTTCCAATATTAGCCATTTCATACGTTTCCATGAAAATATTACGTGGGCTGATAGGTCTCGGGACTTTTAATGATATTTTTTGGACAGAGCTATATTTATTACTCAACATAGATACTTTCAAAGGCGATACACATGGTATAGTGACTTGCCAGCATTTTGATGCCCTTTCTGTAGAATCAACGTCCAAACCTGTCGTTCGTCGGTTATTAGTTTGCCCAATAACACTGCATAATACTCTTCTGTAACTGTTCTTCCCTTCAACAGGTCATCAATGAAGGTTATCTCATGCGCACCTCAAAAAATGGAGGCCATCACCTTCCCGGCATAGCGTTGGACTTTTGGCCGCTTTGGTTGGCTTTCGTGGTTTTTCAAACACTCTGTATACTGCTTATGGGATTTAGGCTTATGACAATGGACCAATGTTTCTTTCGTGGTAGAAAAACTTCGAAAAAACCAGCTCGATTACACTTGTCGACGGCCAGCTTTTTCATCTTCAAAAAATCGTGCATAATGTATCCCATCTACTTTGCACTAAAATACAAAACCCAATTGAAATCACGAACTATGTCCGTCCGTCCATCTGAATGCCACAGCAGCTCTTCTTCGAAACTATAGAGACTATAGAAATTATAGAGACTATAGAGACTACTACATGATTGTACATGAAATATTGTGAAAAGTTCAAAAGTGGCAACTTATTTAAAGTTTTGGGGAGTTTTAAGGGGGTCTCCCCATACGGGGGGGAATTGACTCTTCAAAAAAAATTTCACTGTTGGTAGTCGAGTAGGATGTCATATGAAAGGTCTCAATGAGGTCTTTTCAAAACGAGTCTTAAAATTACGTTAGCAGTAACCAGCAGGGAAGGAGAAATGTTGGAGGTTTCCGCGTAACCCCCCTCGCGATTGGGCACCTTTCCTCCAAAAAATCTGAAAAATATGGAAGTAGGCCTTACGAGCCACAACAACAACAAATAGGTCAGAAGTTGAAATTCGATCAACTTTGTTAGTAATAGTATGATTTATCAATTTTACATTTTCTTGACTGAAACCGTAGCGGTACTCTTAAATTCAATAAAACATAAATGGTTATTGATAAGGTTGACCTGTGCTGAAGTTTCAAAAAGATTAATAGTATAAAACGAAGTTATAGTGGACTGCATTACTATGGAACTATATCGCTATGGAACAATATGCGCTTTTTACCTACTAAGACATTACAGGTGTGCTAGGATTTGCATGAAGTTAGTAGTTTATTTGTTGTGCTTGTGGGACGAAAACTATTCAATAATGCTTTTAAGTTCGACGATTTGTTGGTATACTAACAATATAAGAAAGAAACTTTATAAATTGTGCGAGCTTTTTGCTCCGGTTTTCGTTTGAAGTTTTTCATCATATATGTGTTAAAAACTTGCATTTGGTGTCGTTTTATATTTTCCAGCACGTCACTTAGTACAAAATGGATGAATGGTTTCATTGTGGTGAACGAGGCACAAAAGTTATCCTTGCTATGTGTAAAGTTTTTCTGAATATATGCGAGAGTATTTTACGAACGTTTGGGAAATACCGATTTTTTGTCGGCCAATACCCGATCCTACATGTATATGTACTTAAATATATTTCTCGAGATTAATGAAAAAAATAAAAGATTAATCACAAATTCCATTCGAGTCGGCGCTGCAATTATATAAATTTAGTATGAAAATTTTAATTTGTGAAAGCGTTAGTATCGGGAAACGTTGAAAATGCAAGGACGGATTCGTTGATGACTGTTGGTTTAGTATTCAGAATTAAGCCAAAACGAAAAAAAAATATGCCATGTTATTAATTTGAGCTCACCCCTTTTTCGTTGTTACAGGTGCCCTCGCAGGGCATAATGGCCCTCCGCTTCTTCTTTCTTCTTTTTACCGCTACAGCCCCTTTCGGACCTTCGCTTCCTGCAAACAGCGCCTCCAACCGTCTCGGTCCGTCGACCGCGTCTTCCAATCCCACAATCCGAGTAGCGATGAACTGTCTTCGTTGACCGAGTCAGACCAGCGGTTCCTCGGTTTCCCCACTGGCCTCCAGCCTTCAGTTTTCCAAACGAATACCTTCTTGGGTATCCGTTGTTCGTCCATACGATTCATGTGTCCAGCCCATTGCAGTTTCCGCAGTCTTACAATCCTTGAGACCTCCGGTTCGTCGAAAATTTCATAAAAGTCATGGTTGTATCGAATTCGCCATTGGTCCCTGTCAAGCTTCGCTCCGATTATTCGCCTCAGGACCCGTCACTCAAAGGCGTTCAATGTATTTGCGGACGCTTGGGTTAGGGTCCATGTTTCACACCCATAGCATAACACTGGTCTTATCACAGATTTGTATACTAGGAGCTTTGTTCTCCTGTGTATGCAGCTGGTCTTCAAGATCATCAAAATTGAATAAAATATTTTATTTGCGAGGTGTATTCTTCGGCGTATTTCGTCTCTTTTATTGCCCGTTTTCGTTATTTTGGCACCTAAATACACAAATTCGCTAACATTTCGGATACTGCCAAGTGTGATATTTTGTGTATTTGAGGTATTTTTCCTCGACTGCGACATGAGCTTTGTTTTATTTTCATTGATTTGTAGCCCTACTAGTTTTGCTTCGCTGTCGAGTTTCAGGAAAAGTTCTTTGGCAGTTGTTAATGACCGAGCCAGAATGTTGATATCGTTCGCATAGGCTACTACTTGGCTCAGCTTGTATAGTAATGTACGTCACGTATCAACATGAAGCTTCCGTATGATGTACTCCAGAGCCAAATTGAATAGCAATGGGGCCAGCCCATCTTCCTGCTTTAGTCCGATATTTGTGTCAAAGGCATCGGTGAGTTGGTTATTTATGCGGACTTGGGAGGCCGTCGACGTCATTGTCATTTTGGTAAGATGGACTAATTTGGTTGGGATGCCAAAGCAAAGCATTATTTGGTACAGTATGTTACGATCAATACTGTCGTATGCTTGCTTGAAGTCAACGAAAATTTGGTGTACTCTATATGCTTGACTGTGAAAAATTGGTCTGTTGTTAATCTACCTGCCCTAAAACCACTTTGATACTCCCCAATAATATGTTGGCGTATGATCCGATTTTACTTTCTAAGATCTTTGAAAATATTTTGTACGCCGTACAAAGTAGTGATATGCCTCCATAATTTTCGCACTGTTGCTTGTCACCTTTTTGTGGATAAGGAATATAATTGATTGGCTCCACTCTTTCGGCATATGTTCTTCTTGCCAAATGTACTGGATGACTTTGTGAATAGCTTGATGAACACTGCTGCCATCATATTTGATGAGCTCCACTGGAATCTCATCGATGCCCGGCGCTATATTATTCTTTTGGGCTTTGATGATGGAACAAACTTCATCCAGAGTTGGTGAGGCCAGTGGAAGCTCTCCGCAATAATCTAAAGGCTCCAATGTTCTGGAGCTGTGCGGAGGATTAAGGAGGTTTTTGAAATATGATTCCCATCTTTCCTTAATCTTAGTTTCATCAGTGATTATATTGCCGCTATCATCACGACAGAGCATGGTTTTGGGCTGATAACCATGTTTCAGGCTTTTCACTACTTTGTTTTCTTGTCTTGTATTGTTGCTCGCTAAACTTACACCCGTACTTCTCAATTGGTCGTCATAGTATTTTCATTTCTTAATCCTACTTATCTTATTTGCTACTCTTCAGAGATTTTCATAGTCCTGGTTTTCCAACCTATATATTCTTGGTACGCCTGATTCTTTTTATCTATCGCATTCTGGCACTCATCATCGAACCAATCATTTCTTTGGCGCCGGGCTTGATATCTAGTCGTCTGTTCTGCCACGATTCTGATAGCCGCTTTCACTTCCATCCAGAGCTCGTTGCTCGTCTTTAAAGATTCGTCGGATAAGATGGTAACCAGCTGGTTTTCGAGGCTCTCCGTGAAATGCTTGACCACAGACGCCGTTCGGAGCCTTTCGATGTCAAATTTTTGTAGCGGGCTGGTCTCCGCTGAATATGCCTTTGACACACGATATCGATAGGTTAATTTGATCAAGTAATGATCTGAGTTACAATTGGCTCCTCGGTATGGACGGACGTCAAGTATGCTCGAGGCCCAACGTTGTGGGATCAGAACATGATTGATCTGGTTTTGTGTGCTGCCATCCGGTGATACCCAGGTCATTTTTTGAATCCGTCGATGTGAGAAGCAACTCTAACCTATGACTAGATTTCTGCTATATGCAAAGTCAATAAGGCACTGGCCGTTGTCATTTGTTTCATCGTGGAGGCTATATCCTCCAGTCGTTCCCCGATGAGATAGCTCATTGCCAACCTTAGCGTTGAAATCATCCCGAAGTATTATTGTGTCGTTTGTAGGCAATAAGTTGACCAGTCTTTCCAGGTGATTGTAGAACGTTTCCTTCATTTCTTCGTCCTTTTCTTCGGTCGGGGCGTGAACATTAATCAGCCAGATTTTGAAGAATTTCGCTTTTATACAGTTCGCACACAACCGTTCATTGACTACCTTAAAATCAATAACGTGCGATTTGAACTCCTATCCACATTGAAGGCCACTCCGAATTCTCTTTTTCCAGTAGGCTTCCCACTTTTGAATATTGTGTGCGATCTCATGTCTTGAATGTCGTTTCCAGTCCAATTAGTTTCCTGGACTGCCAATATTTTTAATTGATATTGACTGGCCTGTTGTAAAAGGTACTTAACAGCGCCAGGGTGATTGAGTGATCTGACATTTCAGGATCCAAAGCCATAGTCCTTTTTTCGTTTGCGAGGTCGTTTCCGTGAGTCCAATCCATTTATGGCCTATCTGCAGGTTTCGAAACAATTAAAGGCTTTCCAGGGAAACAACTAAAGGTTTTCCAGGGACCTTCATTCCGGCGGCATGGTTATTACGTCATTTCCATTATCAGCCGCGGAAGATTCGCCTTCACCCTCTTACGTCCTCATAAAGGAGGTGTAAGTAGGCATCGTTAATATCGAATATTAACGAGGAAATCCTCTCGAGTCCCGTGCGCGGTAATCAGGCTCGGTCTGTCGTATTTTAGAATGATATCCCTTCCGTTGGTTACCTCGGCCACAACACTGTCGAACCGTGAGCTTAATCTTGTAATTCGTGAATCCGAATTTTTTTTTGCCATGGTCCCTTGTGCCGCCCCACGACACCGCAATGCTAGCCTGCCAGCGCATTCACGCATACCCAGCCAAGGCCAATTCCGAAGAGCACTAATATCTTCGCTCGCCGAAGTGGCAGACCATCGCTGCAATCCTTTACGGACTTATGAAAATCCTAAAATCACTACGATATATATATATATATATATATATATATATATATATATATATATATATATATATATATATATATATATATGTATATATATATATGTATATATATATGTATATATATATATATATATATATATATATATATATATATATATATATATATATATTATAATTATATATATAGGTATTGAAAATGTGAGTGAGTTTATGCGCCAAAGTAACGAAAAATAAAATATTTTTTCCGTTTTGACGATCTTGAAGACCAGTGGCATAAACAAAAAAAACAATAATACTCCAAGTATACAAATCTTTGATTAAGCATGCCATGGGTATATTGAATGCTTTTGAGTGACAGGTCCTGAGCCAAATAATCGGAACGAAGCTAGACGTGGACCAATGGTGAATTCGATACAACCATGAGCTGTGTGAAATTTTTGAAAAGCCGAAGGTCTCAACGATTGTCTGATTGCGGAAGCTGCAATGGGCTGACCACATGAATCGTATGGATAAACAACGGATACCTAAAAAGGTATTCGTTGGAAGAATTGGAGAGCGGAGGCCAGTGGGGTAGTGAAGGCCCGAGAGGGGCTGTAGTACTTCGAACAAGAAGAATATATATATACATATATATATATATATATATATATATATATATATATATATATATATATATATATATATATATATATATATATATATGTATGTATATATGTATATGTATATATATATGTATATATATTTATATGTATATATATACATATATATATTTATTTATATAGATATATATATATATATATATATATATATATATATATATATATATATATATATATATATATATATATATATATATATATATATATATATATATATATATATATATATATATATATATAAAGCTTTCTCTGCATAAGGTTAGCTTCTCCCAAGAAATTTACTGAAAACGGGATCATCATTAGGTGGAGGAATTAGAAGGACATCGACAAGATTTTAGAAAGTAAACATATGACTTAAAGGATTTAAGGTGTTGGAATACGAAGGAGGCCTTAATCGTCTTGAAGAATTTAAGCATGCGTAAAGGTCATACTCGTTCAGTCGTTCCTGAGTTTCCAAGGAAATCCAAATCGACAACGTCAACTATTCGAAGACGTTAAGCCATGAGCCCTGCCAACGATTCGTACCCTAAAGGTCAACAAATTCAGGTACTCGACAGACTAGCCCGTTTGTGGCTGCTGATTCCAGCTCGTCCAGAGAAGAGCTCGGTTGTAGGCAAGATCGTGGATAGATCTGCCATTTGATTACATTTTTCAGCCGCCGTCAAACTAGCCTAATTTAAGATGCGTTCACAGTTTTCGTATAACTTCGTCTGAACAAAAAATACATAAAACTTCCAAGAAAAAAGCCGATTAGATCACGTCCCAGATTTCCGTTCTATCGTGGTGCCAATATCTCAGATACTCGACTTCATCCACAAATAATCTAGTCCTTTACATTATCTTCAGAGTCATACGCAATAACAGGAGACTGTCCGTAATGAATTTCTTCAGTATTACATAAATATTTAATTATATGCATTTCGTGTCACTTCACCTTTTAAAATGCTTTCTATTAATAGCTCTGAATAAGATTTTTAACATAATAGCAATATTTTGATAACATAACTTACTCTTATAAATTATTCATCTTCCTTCGTTGTGTTACCATTGTCCAACTAATTATGAAGAGGTTCTCCATTCTATCCGCTAAAACATTCGCATAGATTAAGACCACAAGCGATGAGTTTCGTTCCCGCTTGAAAATTCAGGTGTTATAACAATGCAAAGGTCTTAATATAATTCGATTATGAAATCATGCAAATTGCCGATTTTAATCAAGTTATTTGAATAAATTAGATAAATCCCGCTAAATTTGATACTCCATAGAAATTCAAATCACCCCAGCAAATTATCTCACAAATTAAGAATAGCATCATCATAAATAAATACTTCGGGAAGCAAAACATGCAATCCGGTCTAGTTCAGCCATTTTGAAGTATCTTTTGTACTCTTATCTCATTACCTTCTCTCGATCTTAATTTGGATGCTGAACATCACTTGAAGATTGCATGGCTACGGTTGATTCTCACGACCAAGAAGAACAACAAAGTCCTGTCAGATAAAAAATTCCAATCAATACCAGAGCTACAGGTCAACTGGAAGAACTTAACAAAGCTCCCAACCACAGAATTGAATATCAATTCAATAATATCATTCATTTATGCATTCAAAATAAAAAAATGGTCGCCTCAATTGGTTCACATATGGCGGTGGTTGTAGATGTTGCGTTCCTGCATGGTTAAGGCTTCAAATGATAACGACCGCCTCAGATCGGCTTTAATTGGGATTCAATTGAAATCTCAACAATTTATTGGCCATAAATTTTTGGAGCTTTAATTATTAAGTCAAGCTGGTATTGCTTCGATACGCATTTGAAGACGCTTCTTCTCGTCACTCCGTCACCCGCCCTCATCCATTGTGTGCGATGCGACCAAAACTTACGACAGATACAAGCCATATGGTAGCAATTTGCATATGTATTAGTCGGCCTACTATGGACAAGCTTCCGGTAGCTGTCACCCAACTGCGGAATTAGCAAATGCTTATATTTCGTCATATATACTATTTCCCGAATAAAAAACGTCCCGAACGCATTCCGTGCATGCTATAAATTCACCTTGTATAGCCCATTGTGCTCCTAAACTTTCCAAGACGAGCAAATGAAGCACACGTTTTGCACCTTCGACTGATAGCTCAGCGTTGAGATGTAAACAAACTCCTATAAATTCACTTTGGAAGGCGATAAAAACTAAACGGGTATAAGAACTGAAATAATTTTCACTTCACTAGGAGCGCTATTGTGTTCTCCGCGGATCATCTGGATTTCACTGTAGAAATCCGTCTCTAAACCGTACAAAACCTCGAATTTTTGTTGGCACCTCCACAATTCTTCATATAACGCCATGTAAGTTAGCCAGCAAAGTCGGCCTACTAATGGTCATGTGTGTGGTAGTAAGCGCTGCTGCTATATGGCTTGTATCTGTCGTAAGTTTTGGATGCGACCATTGTATTTTATAGACCTGAACCAGAAACCACTTAATCAAACTTATTAACGAACCATTAACGGTCGTCCGCGACAATCGCGGCAAGAGAGCTCAGCGGCTTGGCGAACGACCGCGGCCGCGATTGGCTCAAATAAAAATGTCGGATTTCGTCGAGTTTGTTAGTGTTGAGCACATCATTATGTACGGAAAGCAACAAAATTTACATAAAATAATGATTTCGGAAAGAATGTTGTTGAGTCGCTTGGAAATCAAAAAAGAGCGACTAGAATTCAACGGCAACTCAAAAGCCCAGCTCGCCATAATAGTCCGCGCTGCAGAGTGGTTGGTCGTAAAAACAGGTGCTTTATGTCGCCGCTTTTCGAGTGAATACATTTTAATAAGTCGCCACAATAGGTGATTTCTTCTTCATCGGCGAGGAGACAAAATTAAGCCAAAGCCTCGGCAATTTATGCAGAAACGTGCTGGCAAAACACTTTGCGGACGCAAATCATCTGTGACTTCTACGACGTGCTTAAATCAACTCCTAGAAATGAGATATAAATATAAAAACTTGTAACTTCTTTATTAGCAGCGGTTTTTTTTGGAATGAATGAAAATGAGCAGTTGTCTCTCGCCGTCTGTTTTGCTAAACAGAATTTAAAAAATATTTGAATTTTTTTGGTAACACTCAAAAGTGGAATATTTTGCAGCAATTTATTTATAGACTGGCGCACAGCTTGATTGCTATAATTTGACACTGAATTTATTACGTCTATCTCCTCAGCTTACGTAATTTTGCAACTACAATACTCGTAAATGGTATTGGGATGATTAACGTGCTTATGAAGATGTGGGCATAGGGAGGCGCCACATTCGGACTCACGAATAACTTCTAAATGGAAATGAGCCTCAACAGATTGCATTATTTATTAATAAATGCAAAGCATTTTCAATCATCGTTAATTTTTATAACGTATACTAGTAAAACCACCCGTCGGCAAAATAAATAAGAAGTTAGATACAATATTTGGGGTTTTGGTCATCTTCCTTATCTTTTTGGTATAGATTGCAGACGCATGAGCGAATGAATTAATTTAATTTTCACATCATACTATCTTGTGAACGTTTGCGATAGAAACTTTGCCCATCATTCACCAGGTAACTTCGACCTTGTGATACTGGTTTATTTATCATCCACCTCCTGACTTCTATGTCCCGACGTTTGAAAATATTCTTGGTTAAACTTTTCAATCGAAAACGTTGACGAATTTACTTCACAATCACTTTGGTCTCTTCAAGTTAAGTTAAAAATATTCTTACTAGGCCTCGCCCCATCATCCAACCTGTATATCTTGCCCCGAGTTTACGTCTAGCATACGTTTCGTTTATACATGTTTTTGAATCAGTTCTGTCATAAATTCCTTATAAGTTAATTTTTTATATGAACGTCAATTAATAATTACTAGTTTTATTGGAATTCAAAAAGCTCATCGTTCATTAAACTTCGTATTCAACCCATTAAGCAGTTTGGAAGAGCCCATCTATTTCTGGACATCGACAAATTGACCAAATCAGCGTTTCATAGCGAAAAGTAATATTGGCAGTACCTTCTCCACTAAAAAATGGGATGGAGGAACTGGACGACAACAACAGCATAAGGAGTTATGAGCATCCTAATTCAAATATTTTATATCCAGAAACCGGTATGCATGACTTCCACTGTTGGAACCATCCAATGACAAGTTCGGGAAAAGAAAATTTGAGAGAAATGAATCGGAATCTCAAAGAAAACAGCAAAAGTCAAAACACAGGGTTATCCATTTTACGCTTGGGAAAATAAAGCTTAAGAAAATACATAAAATATTCAGATGGAAACAAAATTTTTTAATTCAATATTAAGACTAAGCCTTGCCATTGTACGTCAAACAGAACATTATTCAAATATCTTCCAAGGGAGCTCTTACAGGCCTCAATCCTTTTGAGGTAATAATCATATCGGCTACCTTTCATGAAAATTTTTTTCAGGGGCCACTCCTCTGAACAGTAATCATCGATTCATGGCCTATCTTTTCGAATCCTAGAATGGTTACAAAGCCCTTTTGCTAGAGCTCTCTCCTGCCTCTTCGACTTGTTTCAATTGTATGTACTCATCTTCATGATACCTATCATTCCTGAAATTTTCATGCAAATCCTAGCAAAGCTGTAGTGCCAAAGTTGGTAAAAAGCGCATATGGCTCCATAGTCATATGTTTCCATAGTAATACAGGGCATATTGTTCCATAGTATTAGAGGAAAATTCAAATCGCTATAACTTCGTTAAATACTATTTGGTCTTTATGAAAATTTTAGAAAAGATCAACCTTATAAAAAGTCATCTGACTGCTGAATTTTATTGAATTTAAGGGTACCGTTTAGATTTTATTCAAGAAAATATAATATCGATAAATCATACTATTACTAACAAAGTTGAGTGAATTTCGACTACTCATGTATTTGTTGTTGTTGTACTCATGAAGGCCTACATTCATAATTTTTTTCACGTTTTTCGGATGGAAAGTGTCCAATCGCGTAGGGGGTACGCGAAAAGTTCGTACATTTCCCCTTCCCCTGCCCCCCTCGGTACTCATAAGGTGATTTAAGAGTTGTTTGAAAAGATCTCATTAAGACCTTTCCAATGACACCCTACTTGACTACCAATGGTGAACATTTTTTTTTGAGGGGTCACCTCCCTGTATGGGGAGACCCCCCTTAAACCCCTTTGAAAATTTTTGCTACCCTTGAACTTTCAAGAAGTCACCACTTCTGACCTTTCCACAAAGTTTCATGGCTGTAGCCTCTATAGTTTCAGAGAAAAAGTGCTGTGACATACAGACGGAGGGACGGACGGACGGACAGATGGACAGACGGACACAGGTCGTGATTGCAATAGAGTTTTGTATTTTAGTACAAAACCCTAAAAACCGCTTTGAATGGCATTTAATTTTGACAAACGTCAAATGGCATAACCCTGTAAAACCAAAGGAAGCACACCGATTAATAAAAGAATATCATTATTTGAAGAAATGATTAAAAGATTATAGTCCGTTTAAGGCAAGCATAAAAAAGCGAAAAAGTATATTTGTTGTATGTATGTATATGATAAATTAAGGTGTGAAAATTTTAAAGGCATCGCTCTGCTGTGCATGTCTTATAAAGTGCTCTCCGAAATCATAGGAAGAAAATTAAAGCCGAACTATCAAAGTATTATAGGAGAGAATCAGGGAGGCTTTCTAAGTAGACGGTCTACAATAGACCAAATATTCTCAGTAAAGCAGGTGCTTGAAAAGTGCTGGGAATATAACATCGATGTGTGCCAACTCTATGTAGACTTCAATCAAGCATACGACAGTGTCGAAAGAAATGTGCTGCACAAAATAATGCTTGAATTTGGCGTCCCGATAAAACTAGCCACATGGTCAGGGTCACGATGCTAAACATAGAGTTCCAGGTCACGGTAAACGGTAAACTAACGGACAGCTTCATAATGGAAACAGGCTTAAAACAAGGGATGGGTTTGCTTCAAGGCTCTTTAATATTGCGCTGGAACACGTCATCGTCTTCCTGATGCTGCAGCTGAAACCTCGAGTACACTAATGTGTTGATGACGTCAATATTATGGCATGTTCAATCTTAGATGCCAAAGGAGCATTTCTGAGTCTAGAATCTGAAGCAAACCGAATTGGCCTACGAGTTAATGAAATTAAAACTGAATTTATGACTCAAACGAGGAAGAAAACTGCAGTTCAACAAAACCTGACCATAGGTGATTACAACCTTGAAAGTGGGGATAGTTTGATGTATCTTGAAGCCAACTTCAATAGGAGAGGCACCAAAAAGGACGAGATTGGACGCCGTATAAACAGTGCAAATAAAGATACTATCCCATACTTCTCATTCTAAGTGCACAGACAAAATAAACACCGCATTTATAAAACACTTGTCAAACCTGTGCTGTTGTATAGAAGTTCAACTTCGACTCTGAGCAGCGAATCCGAAAAGGCAGTGGATGTATTTGAACGCAACGTACTCCGGAAAATCGACGGCTCAGTGAAACAAGGAACAGAGTGGAGACTTCGTTACAACAATGAGTGGTATAAACTATTTGACGATCGACCTGTTTCCTATTCGTAAAGTTACGTAGCTTGCTATGGGTGGGCCAGGTAGAAAGAACTGAATAAAACCGGCTACCTAAAAGAACATTAACGGGTAGAGCAAAAAGTAGACATCCAGCGGAAAGATCGAGGACTCGATGAGACGACACAATAGAATCTGACAGTAGATTCTTGTTGGGAGTAAACAACTAGCGGACAAGGTCACGGAACCGTGATGATTGGAAGAGATTAATCCTGGAGGCCAAGGCTTGTGCCCTATATGATGATGATAAAAAAATAGTTAATTCCAGTAAAATTAAAAGTAGTCATAACTTCTTAGAAAACTTAAATAAGAAAAATAAGGGGAAGAAACCAACTCATGTATTTGCTGGTTCTTCAGTCGAAATTAGTAAGAATACTAAAAAAGTCCCGCCATTTAAAGACTTCGGACAGTGCCGTGGAAAACATTCTTCGGCTATTAAGGTTTAGTTAAATTAAGAAAATAAAAGTAGATAAATTCATAATACTCGAGAAAACGAAATCAACGGTTGATTACATGTCAACCAGAGAAGCTCCGAATTCTGAGAAAGTTCCACATTTCACACATGTATACCCCAAATATAGAAGAAATCAGATCTTTCTATTGAACGGTCAAAGTCAAAGGCGCTTTATGCAATATTAAAAATACTAAAACTTAATGACCCAAATGGCTCTCTAAATTTATACATTATCAATCACAAACATTTAACCAAAAAATAATATCAAATTAAAGTTAATTAAAATTGTTATTCATTTTATGGTGAAATTGGAAAAACGAAAAATAAATCAATAAATGCTTTTCAAAAATTAATTATAATATTAACAGAATATAACAGTGAGCTTTTATTACACATCGGATCAAATTCAATTAAAAAGTTTATGTTGTCATAATAATAGGTATCCTAGCATAATGTTTCTAACTCAAACGTTGAACCTTGTCTCTAATTCAAATAAAATAAACATTATATATACCTATCTTAAATATTGAGACCTATCGCTAATTTTTAACATAAACAACAACAACATCAAATGTAGCGAAAAATCCGCGTTAGCAG
Organism: Odontomyia ornata; assembly: GCA_963969285.1. Taxonomy (NCBI): domain Eukaryota; kingdom Metazoa; phylum Arthropoda; class Insecta; order Diptera; family Stratiomyidae; genus Odontomyia; species Odontomyia ornata. The sequence goes on along the minus strand of OZ017738.1, from coordinate 491,055,292 downwards.
CACCAGCCGGAAAGGTAAATTTCTCGTATGTAGCGTAAGGTTTCGAAAAAGAATTTGGCTTGCCTAGTACTAGACTTCTTACTGCAATTTTTGTAGTACCACACATGGGTATTTATTAACATAAAAAGAATCTGCCGACGTTCGTATTTAGAGACCCTTTATAGAGGCGCAAATATTTTGCTAATCAAATTGAGTTGCACACGTATGGATTACATATTGAAAATCGGCGGATAATAAATTGTTGTAAACATATAAATACACGTTTCGCATTTCCCATATTTGCTTTTTACACATTTCACAGTGGTTTCCACACGAAGGCTTAAATAGCTCAAATAGTTAATTTCAAAAGATTTCCATAAAAGTTTAAGTTTAATCAGCACACATACGAGTATATCCGTTTTCAATTCTTTTCTGAGTGATTTCCAAAATCAATCTTTTTGATTAATTGCTCGTCTTTTATAAGGAAACTTGATTCAATCGTAAGTCATTACCCCACTTTCAGCGTGTTTTTTTAAGCACTTCAGTGCTATAAGGCATTTTAAGAGGGCTTAGTGATTTATTTCAAAGCACTTTTAATGTTTATTTTTAGTATCCCGTTCACTAAAAATCTTGAATTTAAATGTTTAAAATCTTTGTTGCAAAGCGCTTTAAATATTTGTTTTGCATAACAGATTATAAAGCTCTGAAGCGCTTTTTCGCATGCGGCATATGTATGTTCTCAATTTGAATTCTGACCCGCACGAGGTCTCATGCTTAAGCTCAATTTGCACTTCAACCTAGTTTTCCTGATGAGCAACGTTCGCCAACCGGTATAGAAACGAGAGGCTTTATGAAAATGCTTGATTGCATGGAATAATACTAGAAATGTGACTCTTTTCCAGAATCATTCATTGAAAGTGCTCTCAAATCTAAGTATTTGAACGTTGAGCAGTAAAATACGCAAGAAATCTTGAAATAAAGTGTTTCAAATGTTGAAATGTTATACTATGAAATTTTTAAAGAATTGATAAGATTTTTCTTAGTTCCGCATATAACCTTCTTAGCACTAAAAACATTTTAGCTACGAGCAGTCAAATTAGTCTAAGGCAGAAGAAGCGAGTTCTCTAATGAGTACGCAAAGAAAGTTTTTACTTAATTTTGAATATTCACGCAACATAATTCTTCAAACTGTTGACTTTCAAAAGAGTTTTATGGTCAGTACGATTATTCTGTGCAATTCGTTTATCTATACAAGCCAACTTTAATTGAAACATAAATTTTAATTTCCTACATGTGATCATCTTTAACTCATCCGCAATTAATAATTATGTTAATGTAATTCACCAACAGTTTAACATAATTAGCTGTTGTGCGCGCGAAAAAAAAAGATACCGCCATACCAACGGCGATATGAAGACTCTTTCTATCACTACACGATCGCGAAAATCTAGCCCTCTGCCAACTCTACAAGATCGCAATCTTGAATAAGTCGGAATCGGTATTAAAACCGACTCCTCAGGCTCGAATTCCTACAGCAACGTTTAACCTAGGTTTGAATAAAAGGTGGAATTTTCTTTTTCCTTCCATGCAATGCAATCGCGAGAAAATCCATGGAAGGAAAATGCTAGTTTTCTTTTTATTTTTTTAATTGTAGATAATTGAAGGCTTTCACAACTAGAATTAATTTTTATGACGTGCTTTGAAGCAGATTTATAAATATAATTATCAGTTTTGAGAAAATGCTTAAGATTGAGATAAAGGTACGCAATAACTGTTTGGCTTCGACGCCATTCTCAGCAGTTAAAATTATTTTGCTTTTGAGTAGGTATGTCTGTAACTTGTAATGATTGTGAATTGCTGCACTTTTCAAGTCGCTCCGTTTCGAAATTGCCTCTTTAGGTACGCGATCGGGAACAGTGTTTTCACATTAAGATACTGAAATATGTAGGGCTCAAAGCAGTGAAGAATTATTTTCCCATAAAGTTTGTTATATCAAATAGTAGATAATTGGGAAAAACACTATACAATGTTCTCATAACCACCTAAAGTATGTAATTAATCCGAGAAATGAGTACTAACCAATAACCTTATTTAGCGCCCCCATAAACACTACGCAAAAATGGATGAATTTGGAATTGCGATGATTGAAATTCGCTATACCGTCTAGACCCACTGTATTACAATACCTGAGTCGACCTGCGTTTTCGCTGGAATCAGTGCTCTATGCCGCTGGAGTGTGAGCTCACCAGCTCATAAATCAGCTTCGCTGGCCCGTCTTTCTAGGAAAGGATCACGATCATCTAAAGCAATCTACAAAACATACCAGCCCGAAGGAGACATTTATTTTCGCACAAAACTTGCTAATAAAAGGGAAGCCCTCCATTGCCCTTCCCCTTCAGCTTCAGTAAAGAATGTGAATCAATCCGAATTTCTTAACATAAAATTAAGAAATGGCCAAATGTGAATTCGAACAATTTCGATGGCTTATTAGTTTTATTGTGCACAATAAAACAATATTCAAAAAGTCATATCACTAACCATGGTTAGTGATCTAACTTCTTGAATCTTGAAACATCTGTGTTCTCGTACAATTAAATCTTCCACCAGTGGTGCGTGTGATTACTTTGGTTAAAGAAGTTAACATTGAGCGGAAATTCCATAGAAGATTCTTTTACCACTAAAGGGCCATCTTGCAACCCAAGAAACATTTTCTCGAGCATCCATACCGAAAGATATCTTGATAGAATTTCGTGGTCAGAATTTTTCACGCCTCGTTAATTGCCTTGGACAAAAATCTCCAGCTTCCAAGCAGATAGCATGCATGTATCAACAGAAATGTAAGAATATCGTGCAATGCGTGAGCTAAGTAGTATTCGATGTTTTACACCGTCAACTCGCTAAGTCATGCTCTCCTTACAGTATCTGAATCTTCTTATTTCTCCCGATCTCGGACTGCGTCAAAGACCTACAACTTGCGATAATTGAGCCTAATGAATTTCGTTATGCGCTTCCAAGTACTCGATCCTATTGTGGACAACTACAACTAGTTTCCCACTAATTACAAACATTTCAGCGTCGTTGGTTCAGAATAGTTGACTTGAATCTGGGTCCGGCAGCCAAATTGAAAATTATACAACTCACTGATCCGTGACTCGTGGTTTGAATGCGATAATTGTTGAAGTGCTAATTGCTCTGCACTCGCGACTCTAATGTCCATTTATCATGCCTATTTATTTGCAGTTTAAATTGAGTACCATAGAAGCTGTTAGAGTCCGCTTAGTAGATAAGCCTTAGACCTCTGTGTAGAGTTATCCACGACTGTACAGGGTACAACAGGTTAAGCCAATGATTGGACTATGGTTGGTTAATAGTAGCGCTTTACTTATGTATATGTATTTATTTTGTGCTAACAAAATACTTGAAATTGGGACTCAAGATAATTGTGGCCAGGTGATCGAGTGCTTTAGATCGTATGACTCTTTTAAGTTGTTCAAAATGAATACTGTGTCAGAGTACGGATGGAAATGGAAATATTTAGGCTTTCGGCTATGCTTATTGGAAATGTAAATGAATGATCAAGTGCTGAACTTAGCGATAAATAAAATTTAAAGCGTTTCAAAAAATGGATAATTCAACTAGTGTAGAAGAATAACGTTATTGAAATATTAGGATTTGTCAACATTTCAATCTCTTTTATTGTGATTGAAAATAAATTTCAACTACAAGGTGTGATGAAAAAATATTCCTCTCTTATTTTGCCTCCTACGCCTTTCTCTCTCTCTCTCTCTCTCTCTTTCTCTCAAATCCAATCGATACTGACTTGATTGTGCTTTTGAATTTCCAAACTTAGCATACGTAATGTCAGTAGCTATCAAAAATTCAACGCAACAGGTTAGATACATGTAGTGCCTGCTTTTATCCCGATCTGCTTCGATTGGATTAAAGACCATTCCTTTGATGGTGTTTGTTGGTGGAACTGTCTGTAGTTCCTCAGTAGGCCCTCAGCTCTTCTTTAGCTTTCCGCTCTTCTTTGGCCTTCAACCAGCACCACCGGTAATGCTCGATACGGTCTAGGAGCTCCAGGAGTCCGTTTTCTAAACCTTTGCAAATATTTACTTGTGAATCATATTCAATTTAATCGTCTTCAGTATTTTTTGCACTTTTCGAACTAACATTTCTTCCTGAAAGCGCTCAATAGCTTTATTTTCCAACGTTCTCTCTGGAGAGAGGTTCACTACATCGTTTACAGGATAAAATGCTTCAATCACTATATCAGCAATATCGCAATGGCACTTTGTTGGCCTTCTCGCTCTGATCTTTTTCTGCCGCCGTTTACTTGGGATGCTTCATTATGCACTCTTTTGTTCTGGAGTGAGTACAATTTCTTTGTTTTTTCACTTCGCCCAAACACCGCGATTATATCCGGCTGATATGTGCTTCGTACTTCCTTTGCAATAAATCGCACATCAACTACTGACATTTTTTTGCCAACCGGAACGAGATCGACGACTTGCATTTGTAAACTTCTCAAATTTGTTTAACAATTTTTTACTGTGTTATGATCACAAATAAAAAACCTTCTCAAAACACCAAACATTTCCAAAATCGGATGTCTAGAACTCATTTTATGAGTCTTTGAACATGTCACAATATAGGTATACACTTTCTTTTGACGCTCACAGTATCCAGCGAAATCCGCAAAACATTTTTATTTTAAGAGAAACAAATTACTTCTATTACAATAATCAAAGAAATACAAATCGAAGAATGAAAAGAGGAAACCGATAATTAAATAGAAAGAAAATTAGTAATAAACTGCCATAATACTGCATCACATGAATATAACATATGTGGGATGTGGAATTTGGGGTAAATAAAACAGTGCTAATATGTTTAGTCGTAGTATTATGGTTGTAAAATATAATGGTTATAAAATCAGAAATATAAATGATTTAACGAGTTCTAGTACTTAACGAATTGATGTGTCCACGTCCACGGTCTAATGGCAAGACAGCGATCTTGAGTGACTGCATTCAATTGATACAATGTACATTACGGTTAGTTTCAATACAAGCAAGACTCGGAAAGTAATTGTAACAAATTAATACGCAACAAGTTAATATTGCGAAGTTGTATGATATGAGTGTAGATTGAGGAACACAGCAGGAGATGGCTATGATGAGCTTATGTTTATTCATTCCCACATATATACAGGGAATCGGAAACGACATAAAAAAAATCGGTCCGCTGTTACTAGTAGGATGCACAAGTTGCAGAACACGACATGTGCACTAGAAGCTAAAGGTCAATTGTATCCATAATTCGCCGACTGGGATGTAGATCAGTTGAAGGGGAATCTGATATTTGGTCGCAAAAGTATATTCACCGATAAGTTGATTCCGACAAATAGACCTATCAACTGGCCTCCAAGGTTATGTTACTTGTTACTTTTAGACGATTTCTTGAGGAGACACTGGTATATGCCGATAAACTATTGTAGTTACAATTCAGACCGGTTTTAATATTTTGCGAAAATGTAAAACCTTATTTTATTTCTGTTTATCGATGGGATCATCTGTTTTACTGCTGTCCAATGCAAGGATCCTTAGTTTGGTATCTACGGTAAAATCCGAAACTTTGAATAAAGTCTGCAGAGAATGTCCTTCGCAAAATATTCTCAATGTATTTTTAAAATTTTGTTGAGATAGTTCTCTCATAAGGAAGTAAACTGCTCAATTGGTTTTTCTTATCAAACGTTGCCATATAAATCACCAAATGATTGCCTGCAAGAATTTTCCAATCCAGATCTCAAATACATAAAAGAACGTTGGCAAAAAAAATAAACGAATAGCTTGAGGCTCTACCTCCTCCAGAAGTGATTTATCAAGTTGCTTGCAAATAATATCGTAAGGGTAGTCTTAAATGTAATCATACTTGGAAAGCGTATGAATTGAATATGTTCATGAACGGCTTCAAGAGAATGCAAGGTGTTCGTAGGTTGGTGGTAAGCCGGCCTTGGTAGGAGCATACTCTAACCTACAAAACTTGAATTAATTAAGTACCGTTTTGCATTTTTTGGCTTCTCTACCTAGCATTTATTCACCTGTAAACAAATATACAGGGGCTGTATAATAAGTAACCAGACTGAGCCTGCCCCGCGCCGACAAAGCGTGTGCTAACCGGTATCTGGTGCTGTAGAGGTGGTGGAGGTCTAGGTAAAGGTAACCGGGCTGCAGCAGTTGCCTCCAAGCGCTTGGAGAGAGAGCAGTGCGTGTTCAGTTACGTCGTCGGAGTGAAAATGAAGCGTACGATCGAGCAACGTGTTAGCATCAAATTTTGTGTCAAACTCAAGAAAACGGCCATGGAAACTCTTCAAATGATTCAAGAGGCTTACGGTGAGGATGCTCTGTCCAGAATTCAAGTGTTTCAGCGGCACAGAAATTTCCGGGAGGGCCGCAATGACGTCCATGACGAACAGCGCGTCGGTCCTCCATCAACGAGTCACACGGACACAGATGTGCAAAAAGTGCGTGATGTGTTGAACAGTGATCGTCGTCTGAGCATTCGGGCTATAGCAGATGACGTTGGAATTGATAAGATGACCGTTCACAACATTATTAAGAACGATCTGGGCATGAGGAAGATCTGCGGGAAGCTGGTACCCAAACACCTGACTGATGAGCAAACGGAGCGTCGTGTTGCTGTTGCTTCGGAAATCCTCGATCAACTGCAAACCGAACCAGAGTTCTTACAGCCCGGATATGGCACCAGCGGACTTCTTTCTGTTCCCCAAGATCAAGAGACACCTTAAGGGAACGCGGCTCGGGACTCTGGAAAACGTTCAACGTGCTACGACGAGGGCTCTAGACAGCATCGAGGTTGCCGACTTCCAGGGAGCGTTCGGGGATTTGAAAATCCGGTATCAGCGTGTTATCGACTCCAATGGGAACTACTTTGAAGATTTCTAAAGAAAAATTGTACATATTTTGCCAATAAAAAATTTCCTGAGGTCAGTCCGGTTACTTATTATTAAGACCCTGTAAAAGTATGTTAGCATATATGTATATGCAAAGGAACATAAGTTTATACACAGCATACATTAAATACAGATTCTATTACTCATAATAAATTATCTCTGCAATCACAGTTTCGTTTTCAAAATATTTACGTATTTGGTAATTTCATCATTAGCAGCATAATTTCATGCAACCCTAATTCAATAAAAACAGGTGATAATTTGGTGCAGCCTTAACAATACGTATCTACTTTGACCATACATACTCTAATTGAGTGATGGAATTGTCGATCGAGTAATTTTCCCATTTTTGTTGTGCTTGTAATTCACGAGCCAAGGTAAATTATTTGAAATTACGCACTGGAATCTGCCACCATCGTGCAACTTATTTACGTACTCGTTTATTACACCTCTAAATGACCGCTCATATTTGATCATTTATTAAAATACTTTGCCACATGTTTTTTCATTGGGAAAATTAATGTGATACCTTACCGACAACTTGTCCCTGATTTAAGAATAAAATTATGGCAATCGTGAAATAGCGAGGGTAATCAGATTGATCACTAACTTATTAGCAGTTGGAATGGAATAGTTGGATATAACGCGGTTGTTTGATTGCGTAATGTGAAATTCATGAGAAAATTGATAAGAATCAATTTATTGCAATTATTTACATTGGATTTTCTATATTATATGTCTAGTGGTAAAATAAAGGATAATTGGTTTTCGCATTTACTTCGAGAAAATTCCAAAATGATTTCCTGACTTGTGAAATGACACGGAATTTCAAGGAGGTTTCCATTAATGGAAGATTGTTGGCAATTTCGCATTAATTTTTGCCGTCAGTTATTTCATCAGGGTTGTAATAACCTAACGAAATAGAAGCTAAAATATTACAAATCTAGTCGAATATATGATTTGCGCATTGCAAATTATTACGTAGAAACCGTGGATATTTCGTAGCTAGTTTGTTACTAGTCATTATTTTTTACTTAATTATACTTAATGACAAATCAATGTATATATATATAAAAATAACAATCATAGCTCTCATCTTTTCCCAATTTAAAGTTATGTTAAATGCAATTAAAATATTTAGTTTTACGATCATGCCACTACCAATATTTCATGTTTGCCATACATACTAGTTTACAGTAAAACAAACAATATTGCCTGGCTGAATGAAGTCCAAAACTGAGAAATTAGTTGCTATCGTATTGTAAGAATAAATACCACCATGAAGCCTAATAAAATTGGTTTGCGGGAAGTTCTTTCGCTAAATATGTTAGACTTAACTTGAAGTGAGGTTCACCTTGTGCTAATGCGATTTAGTGCCTCGAAAGCTGAAATCAGTCAGTACCTCACTTGCATCTGTAAAATCTAATTCATTTTTTCTTTTGTATGTATCCTGATTAATTGTTACTATACACCCTCATAACAAAAAAATACTTTTTCGTTTCTATCATCATCATCTAGGCACAGTAGCCCACTTCGGACTAAAGCCTTCATACATCGCGGTTCCCCGTGGAACCGCGATCCCGTGATCTGCTGGTTGCTTTCACTGAATCCTCCGAACGCCTCCTCGGCTTTCCAACTCGACGTTTCACTCATGCTCTACCCTTTGAAGTTCTTTTGGGAAGCTGGTGTTGATCCATTTATTCAATATGACCACGCATTTGGACATAGGTGGGAACATCAAATAGCGCAAACCATGGTATAAAGAATAACAAAGTATGCTCGCTCACGAAAGCTCGATCGCCATTTAAAGCTTTTGTGACGTCACATGGATCGAATCGGTTGGATCGGCAAATGTTGATTTTTTTCCAATAAGAGGTGTTCTTTTATTATTAAAAGAAAAATGCCATTTTTTAATACAAATGATCAAACGTTTATTTCATTATAAAGAGGAAAGTATGCCGTTAATAGTGAAAAATAACATTAGGCAAATGACCCCGCGACCACGCTTACAGGACCATATACTTTTCATGAAATTTTCCATAACCAAATCGCAAAGTGGATGTCCTATGTCCTCCATAGCCTCACAAATTCCATCTTTGAGGTCTTAAATTGACGCTGGGCTGTTGGTGTAGATCTGCTCTTTCGCATGGCCCCAAAGGAAGAAGTCACAAGGTGTTAAATCACACGATCTATCCAAAATACCACCTCCTATTGGAAAACCCTATATTCAGAATTTAATAACTTAATCTACCGATATTGATCTTAATAGTAAAGCCAACGGAGTGATTCATAGATGCAAAACATATTTTCGACTCAAACTGAATTTAGGCATTCGCAAGATTAAATATAAAGGAAAATATAAAAAGCTGAGGAAAACATCTCCATGATAGCAATGTGATATTTACTAGATAATATGTAGTAAAACCGAATTACCTGCATAAAATAAAATTGCCTGCACCTTATTCTTGCAATATTTGAATTGATAAAAATTCCATAGGATTTGTCAATGAGAACGTTACGTGTCTCGTTGATTGTCCTTGAATTCGAATTGAATAAAATTTAAAAATTAACGATCCCCTGAAAATCGTTTATGCTTGCTGAAAAATGTCAAATTGAATGAAACGTTTGTCTCACAATTCAAGAATTAAAAAAAATTCATTTTTCTAGGCTTGTACGCATCACTTACTTTGTTGCTTATTTTAAATTGAAATGTATGGATAGTTAAAGATAATGTATTGATATTCCAGAGAAGAAAACTCGTTAATGTATTTAAAATATTTGCTAAAAGTTTACCTTAATCAGATCAGATAATAATATATATATATATATAATATGCGCATCTATACCGAAGCAGAGCAATTGCTTTTACCATAATAAGTATTCCTTGAACTTGAAGATTCATTTATATTAGTATGAGCATAAAATTAATTATGAAGGTAAAAATCAAGAAAGAAAATGCGTTTTTATGAGAAATCCCTGATTTTATTACGAACAAGTCCTGAAATCCATATAAAATTCATTAACAAATGCATTCTATCTGAAAGCTCCGATCCATGTGACGTCACATAAAAAGCTTTTTTCATGAGCGAGCATACCTTGTTATTCTTTATACCATGAGCGCAAACAAAATTTCATTATAATAAGGTAGGTCTCGATTCCTTTCCAAGCGGTGAAAAATCGTCTTGCCAATTTACAATCAAGCACGCGTAAGCGCTTTTGGGAATCATTTGTCAAGGTTCACGCTACTCACAGGGCATATATATATATATAAATATATATATATATATATATATATATATATATATATATATATATATATATATATATATATATATATATGTATATATACATATTGTATATATAATTATATATATATATATATATATATATATATATATATACATATATATATATATATATATATATATATATATATATATATATATATATATATATACGAGGTATGACATTTACGTATTGAGACTGATACCATGAAAACCGTATATTTAAAAATTATTCTACAACTCTGCCATCCCCTTCAAAGTAGTCCCCTTGGGCAGTGATACAACGATTCCAGATTCCAAAATGTCCGCGAGTACCCTCATCACGGCTGCCTGGATGTCCGCAATCGACTCAAAATGGGTTCTTTTGACCACCGATTTTGTTCTAGGGAACAAAAAAAGCTACAGGGTAACATATCGGGCGAATAAGGTGGCTGTTGCAACACGGCGATCGCTTTAGAAGTCAAATACTGAGACACGCTGAGGATGGTGTGGCAAGGCGCGTTGTCATGATGAAGGATCCAGTTACGAGCAATGTCTGAGCGCACCCTGTTGACTTGTTTTCGCAATCTTTCGAGAACTTGGCGATAGTAGACTTGATTCACGGTTTGCCCCAATCGAACAAATTCTTTGTGGGTAATTCCACGGCTATCTGCACCTCGTCTTCCACGCCCCTCCTTAAGCTTTTTAAGCCATCGAAACATCTGGGCACGACTAAGAGCTCTATCACCATGCACTTTTACGGTTTTAGCGTACGTTTCCGAAACTGTTTCGCCCAATCTGGCGCAAAATTTTATCGCAACGCGTTGCTCTTGATTTCGTTTCTCCATTTTCGTGACGAGCACCACCAACACACGTCTACTCAACACGACACAGCAGGCGAACTAAACAAGCTAGAGCGATGATAAGCCTCGATTTGTCGTCGTGCCCAACAATTAAACATCTCACGAACATCACTGATGCGAATTTCGAATAAAAATTTGAATTTACATGCTTACAAGGTTCAATTGACTCAAGACCTACTGACCGCTTACAAGGTTCAATTGATTCGAGCCTACTGACCATTTCGAGCGTCAGCAATACTCCGAATGGTTGGTTGAACAGACCGAAGGGAATGGTGACTTTATAAAGAAAATCATCCTCAGCGACGAGGTACACTCCACCTCAGTGGATTCGATAATAAGCAGAATTACCGCATTTGGGCAAATGAGAATCCACAAATCCAAAAAGAATGACTGTTTGTTGAGGTTTATGGGCTAGCGGCGTCATCGGGCCGTACTCCTTCGAAAATGAGGACGGCCAAGCAGTGACCGTGAATGGTGTTTGCTATTGCGAGATGATAACGGACTTCTCGTGGCCAGGAATTGAGGTTATGGACCTGGAAGATATGTGATTCAAACAGGATGGTGCCGCTTACTACACAGCCAACGAAACAAATGCTCTTTTGCGCGAGAAATTCAATGGATGTGTTATCTCACGTTGTAGCGATATTAATTACCGCCACGATCATGTGATTTGACACCGTTGAACTTCTTTCTCTGGGGATATTTAAAAGAAAAAGTGTACGTCAATAAGCCAAAAACAATTTAAGAGCTAAAGGATGAGATAATTCAACACATTAACTACATTGAACCTCAATTAAGTCTCAGAGTCAATTAAAATATGGACCATCGGGTAGAAGTATGCTACCGTAGCCGTATATATATATATATATATATATATATATATATATATATATATATATATGTATATATTCAATTATTTAGTTTGTTTGATATTCGCAGTCCTATTCTCTTTATTCTTGAAAAGCCGTCGGGTCTTGAACAGACGCGTTTCGACTTCTTTGAGTCTTCTTTAATGTCTAAAAGATGTGTGAACAAGAAATGACGTTATATAGATGTAGGTGCAGGTAGGTCCTAGGTTTGGAAAGATAGATGGAGATTAGATTTTGTTTTTTGTGTTGTTTGTTGTCCGTTTGTTCTCTTGAGTCTCGCTTCCATTTTCGTCGGATGTTGTGGTCTAGTACTGTGAAAATTGCTTCGAAATTTGTAATAAGTTGTTATATATTTCAAGCAATCAGACTACGTAAAGAAACGATTAGTCTACTTAAAGGAAATTATGAACTAAAGCTTCAGGTACAATCCCTCGAAAATCTATTCAAGAAAACGATGAAGACTCAAAACCCGCAGCAGTGGAAGCAAGTCCAACAGGAAATAAAGTTGAAGAAAAGTACAAAACAAACGATCCCGGAAGAAATTCTAAGTGCCAGCAGCACTAACGATAATGTGAGTTAAAGAAAGTGTCAAAGGTATTTCTGATACAGATAATACTAAACATTTTATTCAATATTTAAAAAAATAAAAAAAGCCACCAACAAGGTAAAAAAGTTCCCGCCAATAAATATTTTCGAACAAAACGGCAGAAACAGGGTTCAGCTATTTGCAGCCGAAAACAAATCAAGCAATTTCAAAATCAAAAGAGTAAATGCAGAAAAATTTAGTATTAAAACGAAATCACTGGTTGATTTCGAGTCAACGAAAGAAACACTGGATTCTGGGGAGGTTCCACTTGTAACTTATACCCCAAAAAGCGAAACGAACTAGACGTTTCTGTTAAAGGGTCTGGGCTGCGTAGAGAATACAGTCGATCTGTGCTCAAGGAAGCTGCACCCAAAATTATTTATTCATTTCTGTCCAAACCTTTGCCTTTCTTTCAAAACCTTTGCAACAAGAAGATCGACAATTGAAAAAAAATAATTAACTGCTTTATCTGGTACAAATTTAAAGCAAAAGCAGTCCAAGTGTCCTTCAACAAATAAGGTATTGAACTTCCGAGTGGTGATGTGGGAACGCCTCCAGAAAAGAGAAGTCAACGAGTGTTACCGGTGTCAATGATTCGGTCATTTGGCTGCCAACTGCACCATGTGCTATCGGTGCGTACAATGCAAAGAAACAAAACAATAATTATACTGCATCAACTGCGGTGTATTTGGTTATCCAGCAGCATATTGAGGATGCTCCTGATATCAAGATGCAAAAGTTAAATTTATTCCAAAACAAACACAAGTACACCATAGTGTGATACCTTCCAACTTCGTCAAGCTCGGGGTGTTATTTGCGCTTGCTTTTAGAGGACCAGCAGACAACAATGTATGTTAAATAATGTGAATAATGTAAGTGGCAATAATGAGCTGGTTCTTAAAATTGATCAGCAACTGAATTCTTTATCGGAGAGAATCGATATACAAGCTTCAAAAATTAACTTTGTTTTTGAGTGTTTAAATCTTTAAAATGTCTCAAAATAACTTGCCATCCAGCCATATTACCATGGATAGGCTTCATCTCATCTTGATCAACCTCAACTCCATTGTGAGCCTACATCGACGTGACTATCTCCTTGAATACCTTGTCAAGCAAAAGCCTGACATCATGTTTCTCACTGAGATCCAACTGCCAGGTGGGGATAACATCTTCGTTATGTCTACCTACACGTATGCAATTGGTCGAAACGTTCTCAAGTTCAAGGATGAGCTCAATTCCTTCTTAGAAATGCTCGAATTGAACCGGCTGGATGGTTATTATATTCTTGCCTGTGACCTGAATGCCCCGCATACAGCATGGCTGAATGCCAAAAATAATGCAAGAGGTATATTCTTGAAATCGTGGATAAACCAAATTGACTCAATTGAATGCAGTTACAATCTACTTGTATTGTATATGTGTCGTAGCTCCCAACATACCCTTGGGCAAATTCATACTTGAACCTTGGTGTTGCTGACGCAAGGCTTGAATTCAGCATTAATAGTTTTCAACGGAAACTGCTGGTTCTTCCTTACGATATCGACCATTACGCAATCAAATTGGAAGCAAATTATCAAAAGAATGATGTCTTCCCCATTCCAGTCCAACATGAAAATAATCTGTTGAATTTCAAAAGCACAGATTTTCGATTAAACTTCTTTTGAGTCATTGAAGCAAAATTTTCCGACCAGAAATCAAGCCTGAACGGTGAAGCAATTCTTCATTTCAATGAAACATTAACATCTGATCTTGTTAATTACTTATCAGCTATGAAGCCTTGCATTTGATATTTGGCAGAATAACAAGCAAGAAATTGTTTGGTATTGACGGTATTCCAATTATAGTTTTCCAAAATTCGCCTGAGGCTGCTATTAGGAATTATTACATATTGTTCAACAACATATTGAACAATTCATATTTCTAAATGAGTGGAATAAGGGTAAGGTATTTTCGATCTTGAAGAAAAGAACAGAATCTTTGTGCTCCAATAGCTATCGCTCGATCAGGTTGCTGCAAAACATAAGCAAGGTGTTTGAAGTGATAATAAACCATGCATTAAAGGTAAAGATTGAGAAATATGAGCCTATGCCAAATTGCTGATTTGGTTTTCATGCCAGGCATTCGGCCATACACGCGATAACGAAAGTAACCTCAGACATCTGTTGGAAACTAAACAACAGAGAATGTGTTGGAGCATACCTCATTGATATGGAAAAAGCCTTCGATATGGTAGACTTCAAGGTCTTAAATGGTCTATAGCAGGGAAAAGTTACTGCGCCTCTGGTTTTCCCAATATTCATTCGCAAGCCATTGAACAGCTTTGATTTTAACGTTTCGTGAATGAGATCATTGGTAGCGTTTGCAGATGACCTAATCATCTTTATGGCAGGCCAAAAAGCAATCTTAAAAAAAATGTTTAATGATATGCAGCTCTACACCGACAATTGGTGAACGAAAATCAATGCGCGGAAGTGCGAAACAATTTCGTTCCAGACAACACTGCGGCTGGCAGCGTAACTGGGAGAATTCCCACATTATGGCTAGTGAGGATAGTTCAGAATGGGTTCTCTATAAATTCTGTGTTCGATACCTCGATGTTCATCTCGATCAGTATCTGTACTATTCTGAAAATGTCAAAATCATGCTCAGTAAAACACAAGAAGTAGACATGTCCCTTCAATGACTCTTTCATTCCAGATACATTGACTAAAAGGTCAAAGTTATCTGTTACAAGACACCGGTTAAACCAGTTTTGACATATAGATGTCAGATCTGGAAATGTCTTCATGCATATACTCGTTTGTATACAAAGCCTAATCGTAAAGAAAAATATATCAAATTCCTAAAGTGACGATAGCCGACATCTTCATATTGAAACTTATTCGGAATCATATCGAAAGATCTGTAACTGTGAGCAAAAACGCCTGGATTTTCCTGCTGTTCCACCCTACAGACGGGTTTATTGCAACTTGTCTCGCTACTGGCTTCGTTCCTCCAGAAGCATTCGTGTATTTGCAAATGAGTTGATATGTTTTTGACTCTAACGGTGTCCAAATTATACGAGTATATCATATATATAGACGGGCCACCGATAAGAAGATAAAATATCCTCCAAATTTGTGTTCAGGAGACCAACAATCCCAATGAAGATACTCATTTGCTCGATTCATTGAGGCTGGTTGAGCTGGGACGGAGCAGTCTAGGTACTGGTTGCTGAATGACAATGTCTAAATAATTCGTGGTTATTTTTTGTATTGCATTTTTCGTTGCTTCGTTTCGCTCTTTAGCTCATTATTAGGTAAATTTCTCGAGAGAAATTTACCTATTGCGGAGAGTATCTTATAACATACTATACATATATAATATATATATGGGATATAACGAAATTTGTGACCACGCTAGAGGTTGCAATTTTGCTCCGATTTTCACCAAATTTTCAGGAAAGGTGTATTGAGTAAGTATCTCAGTTAAGTTTGTGAACCAGCTATATCGGCCAGGCGAAAACAAGATGGCGGCCCTTTTAGACGAAAAATCGTGATTTCTGTTCTGACCAAAGTATAGCTCCGATTTGGATGAAATTTGTTGCAATGAATTTCGGTAGTTTGATAGAAACTATAAGTATCTAAAGAGCTATGTAAAAAACTGGAGGTCAGGTCACAAAACACAAAATGGCGGCCAGTTGAAACTCAAAACTTTAAAAGCCCCTTAAAGGTCGCAATTTTGATCCGATCTAGTATACGGAATTTAGATCTAGAGTCTCTGATATTTTGATGATCATGTATGGGCAACTTTCAGGTTTTTGTGGCCCTCTAGTGGTCACATTTTTCAACGGATTTTGATGAAACTTGAGATTAAGAATTTCTGTACTAAGTTCTTAATTTGCGCAAAAAATTATTAAAATCGGATGAAAGATAAAAAAGTCAAAAATTTAAAACTTAATATTTTTAGCTGCCATTTTCACGAAAAATTTAAAACTTTTGCCCTGTCTAGAGTGAAATTCTAATTTGAACGAGATTTGGCACATTGATTGATGAGGTCCTAGCAAACAAAGGTTTAAAATAATCCAAAATTAAATGCATACATTCAAAATGGCGGCCCCTAAAGGTCTGAAGAAGGCAAGTACAATTCGCTATTTTAGTAGTAACTGAAATAATGAATATTTTTCATGGAAACGTTTTAAATGACTTAACTTGGAAGTATTTATAAATCAGACCATTTTTAAGATATTATAAAATATTTTTAACAATACCCTAAAAAATTATAAAATCGCGACTTGTCTGTCCGTCCGTCCGTTCGTGCATCATAAAGTTTTCTCGCAACCACATGAGCTACAATGAGGCAATTTTCTACGTGGGTCAAAAGTGGTGCCTCTTAAAATTTGCAGTGCAGAAAATATTTTAAGCCATTTAAGGGGGGTCTCCCCATACAGGGGGTGACTTTTTTTATTTTTTTAGCAAGTTAATTTAATTTGATTCTGCATATCGAATGACAAATAAAAAAGTCGAAAATTTACAGCTTAATATTTTTAGCAGCCGTTTTCAATAAAATTCAAAATGGTGGCCCCTGATCTAACCATCTTCCACGAAACTCTTCGACTCCCTTTTTCCAATCCATTTTTCCATACCCAATTCGCCACAAGTCCCGCTGCCGACGCCTCCCGTTTTATTTTTCTTTGTTTTTTCCAGCTAAGTTTCGTTCGTTCTGCTTTCCTTGCCAATGCCGAGCATGTGGAGATGCACATCACATTCACTATTTTAGCGCAGTTAATTCTTTCACAAAGGTACCGATGTTAAAGTTTAATCTCATCTCACAGAATACATTGACTTTAACCCAGCAGTCTGCAAGAAAAGCCATCTGCACTAAAAGTATGATTATGACGCCACCAGGGACCGAACCAAAGATCTCACATAGAGACATAAGATCAACGCCGCAAGCCATCGAGCCACGTCAACGTTTTTTGGAGGAGGAGATCTTATATCTCTGTTTGACCAGAGTGCATGCTTGCCCATTCGCACATGCAAAATCGAGCCAATATTTACATATAAATTATAAAGCCACGACTATAGTTCGAAGACAAAGCTAATTCCATTAGTTTCAGTGCTATTTTTAATTGGCAATTAAATACAAAAATATATCAGATTTTGCGCTGTGACCTTGCAGTATTGAATGAAATTAAGGAAAAAAACTACTAAATATTACATTAACGATGATTCGGACTGATTGCATTGCAAAAGAAAAAGAAAAGCGATGAATATGTTAATCAATTGACTGAAAATGCAAGTGTACTTACTGAGCGAGCCAGCAAAGAGACAAGTTCACGAGAATTAGCTCGATAGAAGGAAATGAAATGAATAAGACGAATTAAAAGAATTATTGTATAATGGACGGAAAATGAATAAGACAAATTACAAAAAAAAAACTATATTCCACGGAAATATTTTAATAAATGCAATAAATGACAGTCAATTATATACAGGAAGATGTTGAACAAACAAAAACAAAAGTCATCGATTATCGTGCTGATCAAAATTATCAGATATTGGAACAATTTAAAGTGACATGCAACAAAGCACTAAGGAGACCGAATGCGCAAGCAGTGCTCCATAACAATGCCTTCATCAGCCATCCTCCGAAATCATAAGCAGTCATCCACTATCGTCCGGCTTTATTAGCTGTCATCCGGACTCATCATCAAAATTATTACTCATCATTCACCATCATCCATTGCCATAAGCAGTCATATGCCATAATCCACCATCAATAGCTATCATCTAACATAATCAACAGGCATTATTCACCATCATCCATCATTACCAGCAATCATCCGCCCTAACCAGGCAGCGCGTGCCATTATCTGTCCTCGCCAGTAGCCATCTTTCAGCCATCATCAGCAATAACCCACCATCTTCCATCCTCATCACCAATCGCGCGCCACCATCCACCATCAACCGCCATTATTTGCCTTCATCAGCCATCATTCGCCCACATCAGCCATCATCTTCCATCACCTGTTTATCAGCAACCATTATTCGCCAGATATTCCAGAATCTTTTTCCATCATCAGCAATCATCTTTATACATGTGGTTACAGGTTGGTCGTCAAATAACTCATACATCATATCGCCGTACTGAAGTTTCTAGGCCATAAATTTTTGGAGCACTTTGTGTCTGTTCCACTTCCGTATTAGCATCGGTGATGAAATGATTAGTAAATACGAAGTATCATTTTCTTGTGCACGCCTCCGGACCTAAGGATGGGGAAAACGGAGAAATAAGCTTCGTTTGCGGCATTTAGGTGTCGTCCGATCTTGTCCTCATCGGCCCCTTTTCTTTATTAAGGCTTTGTAAAAAAAATTTAAAAAGACGTACTAGTTTTGAGTCCTGTCTGTCCATCTGTCCGTCCATCCCTCTATGTGCCCGATTGTCTCAGCAAGTTTTCTCAGAGCTTACGCTATACAAAAGATGGGGCTTACGCTATGCAAAAAGATGGGGCCCTCCCATATGTCGGTATGACCCTAACAATTTTTTTATACGAAAATGTTTAAGTGGGGCTTCAAATGAAAATCATGATTAGGACTCAAAGGATCTGAAACAATAGTCAGTTTGTGCATTAAGGAGCGAAGAAGGAAGAAAAAGGTACGAAAATATAGTGTTTATCTCCCCCGTCACAATTACAAACTTTAGAGCCGAAAAATCTGAGAAAAAACGCAGCTGTTGACTTTAATGGATACGGTTAAAAAGGTAAAAAAAAAAATACCTGATCAATCAAAATCCAGTCAACTTTGTCAACTTTGCTTATAATAGTACGATTTGTAAATTTTTAATTTTGTTCCACATAACACCAAAACGGTACCCTTAATTATGTAAGTGTAATTATGTTAATCATATGTTCTTCTTTTCTGATAGTATGAGCCGATGGCTTGAATTATGCATCCATTGCTCCGTGATGTACATACAATTTAGATCATTAGTTTGTGTCATCAGAAAAGTTGTATTAAACCCTAGGATGGTTACAAAACCCTTCTGCTAGGAACATTATTTACATTTTTAATATAAAATATATAATATCTTTAACTACATTTTGAAGTTGTTAACCTCCAAGGGTCAGTTTTCGCTGAGGGGAGGAGCGCTTCCCCATTCGAGTCATCAAATTGGTTTTGGTTTCATTGACTAGAAAGCCCATTTTGTTGGCTTTGGGCTATACGCTCAAAAAGGCTTCTTTAATATCTGAGATTGCTCGTGCCATAATGACGACACCATCAGAATACGGTACCAGTTGTGTTGATTTGGAAATTAGTGTATCCGTAGTGCCAGCTGATGTTCTTCCTTTTCAATACAATATTGAAGAGATAGGAGCAAACCTTTCTTCTTGTTTGAAGCGAGAATTCATTTTAAAGCCACCCGTTAGATCACCATTTACCTTTTTTTTGTGGTAGGGAGGTGAAGGCATTTACGCCCGCCGAGTCTGGCAGTGTGGGACTCCCATGGAGGATACCCTTGGACTGCCCACTAAACACCTCCCCTGTCAATCAATTTACCTTGACCTGGGGCTCAGTGTTAAGTATTCTGACTTTGACCATGTGGACAACTTTTATTGACACTATCATATACTTGCTACAAGTCTACACGTGGCTGGTGCACATTAATGCAATATTTTCACCACTTTTCGAGTACTTATTTCACTGAAAATATTGCTGCATAGTGGGTGTAAGGTTTTCTTAGATATGAAACGCCAACTCCAATGCTAATCTACTGATGCAAGATTGCACATCCAAAAGTCGTTATTCACCAACATAAATACTTTGGACCTGGTAATTCTGCAAATGGTATTTACACTACCAAAGGGTTTGTAGAGCTATATATGGTCCTATGGGAGCCGTTGACGAATCAACATCTCCTGCTGATTTAGTTTTGAATGTTTGAATAATTGAACTTGCAAGTGAGTTGAAACTTGATATTGGTTAATTGAGAGAAGTGGATGGATGAAGAAGAAAGAGACAGCTAGAGAAGAAAGAGATAGAGGACAGGAAGTAGAAGAGAGAAGGAGATAGAAAATAGAAGGAAAGACAGAAGATAGGAAGAGACAGAAGATAGAATAAGACAGACGATAGAAAGTGACAGAAAATAGAAAGAGATAGCCGGTAGTAAAATCGATTTGAAAGAGATAGAAGATAAAAAGATAAGAATATAAGGGATGAGAGATAAGAATATAAAGTACTTTGGGACGCTTTTGCTGACCTGGGTCAATTTCAGTCATGTTCTCAAAATTTTGAATTTATTAAATATTAAATTTAAAGCTATTTGCTAGATAACGAATAGTGTATAAATAGTTCTTTTTAGTAGTCAGGATGTTGACGGGCGGCGGCGTGATGGCCGGATATATCGCAACAGATAAGGATGAGCAAATCGCTTCGCTGGTTGCCAAGCTCGACAATATAACATTAAAATTAGACAAAGTGTTTGTAACGCTATTACAAACACAAGAAACACTTGCGGAAACTAATGCTGAGCTTGCCGAATAGCGAAACCAAAACGAATTGCTAGCTGCGAAAAAAAAACCAGAACTAACTAAATTGTTGAAAAATAAGACTAAGACTAACGGTAAATCTTGGAAAGATAGTTCTAAGATAAAAAACGAAAGGTGAGGACGTCGTCATCTCCCAAGTCTTGTTCCTCTTCTGAAAATTCTGAATCGAGATGAAGGTTTACTACATGAGTAGCAGAAAAGATAAAGAAGATAAGTTTTTCCCTACCCTCTCACCACCAAAACCAGCTACTACTTTTAGAGCCATGGCCATTCCACCAAAACCAAATGCAAATACACAAGCTGCACCACAAATACAATACAAGAACCCAAAACAGTACCAATCATTCTTCGAGAGCCCTCATAATGTTCTCAAACACTTGGTACTATTACAATACAAAACATTTCATACTCCCCTGCCAAAAGGGTCGACTTTGGCATACAAATCATACCAATACCCACTGATCACAGACGACTGACAAAAGCACTAGCTGATAATAGAATACAGTACCACACTTACATACTTTCAGGGGATAGACAATTGACTGAAGTCATCAGGGCCTGTATAGTCTTTCAATTGAGAGATTAAGGAGGACTTACAGTCTCAGGGCTTCAACCGAATTGAAGTTTTCTAATAGGGGTACCGGTTAATTCTTGCGTTTTTTTTCGAAAATTGAAGCTTTATTGTGGAAAAATGGTTACAAATTTAATATTCAAAGTATTGTACATCGCTAGCTATAACTTTTTCCCATTTTTCATGAATCTCTCCTCTGAAAAATTTGGCCGGCTTCTCCGCTGTACACGAATCGATCCAATTTTTGACTTCTTCATAATTGGAGAAGTGCTGGTCAGCCAGGCCATGTTGCATTGATCGGAAGAGATAGTAATCGGATGGCGCAAGGTCTGAACTGTTTGGCGGGTGGGGTAGGATATCCCATTTTGAGTGTTTCAATGTAAATTTTGACGACCTGGGCAACATGTTGCCGAGCATTGTCATGTCGCAAAATAATTTTGCCGTGCTTTGTTCATATTCCGACAGTTTTTCGCACAGCGCTCGGCTCAAATGCATCAATTGTCGTCGTTAGACTTCTCCTGTAATTGTTTTATTCGGTTGCAACAGCTCATAACAGATCACACCCAGCTGGTCGCACTATAATACACAGCATAACCTTCAGACCATGAATATTCTGAACGGCCGTCGATTATGATGCATGGCCAGGGTATTCAAACGTTGTCCAACGTTTTCGATTATCGTAATGGACCCATTTCCCATCGCCATTAACAATTCGATGCAAAAAACTTTTTCTTTTGTACCGTTGAAGCAGTTGTTCACACGTGAAAAATCGGCGTTCGACGTCTCTTGGCTTCAATTCATACGGCACCCAATCGCCTACCTTCCAGATCATTCCCATTGCTTTCAGACGATTGAAAATTGTTTGTTGGGCAACGCCAAGTGATTTTGCAAGTTCTTCTTGCGTTTGGGATGGATCTTGGTCAAGCAATGTCTCCAATTCGTGATCTTCCAATTTTTTTTTTGGCTGTCCGGGCCGTTCATCGTCCTCCAAGTCAAAATTGCCACTTTTAAACCGTGCAAACCATTTCTGGCACGTATGCTCAGCTAGAGCATGCACACCATACACTTCCACCAAAATGCGATGACTTTCGGCAGCCTTTTTCTTCATATTGAAGTAATGAAGAAGTACTCCCCACAAAATAAACAAAATAAATTGTAGTATTGTTGTTTACGCTTCAGCTAAATAACACATACTGATTCTGAAATTATATGACAGAAGCTCTCCAACACATATTTGGAAGGGTGAATCACTGGAATAAAAATCAAGTTAGGCATCTGTTAGAAAATCGCATGAATTAGCCGGTACCCCTATTACATCAAAATGAGGAGAGGTCTTTCTTGAGTAGTCAAGATTCTCCTAAAATATCTGAAACAAGCATTAAATCTGGGTGCCACCTTATGTGCATCATGAAGGCACAGCGTCCTTGTAAAGGACGGGGTATATGTCATAATTGTCAAGAATTTGGACATTCTTCTAGAAACTGTCATGCGTAGTCTCGATGTGTTATTCACTTACCATTTCTCGGTCTGTTCAAAGTAAATTTAGGAGAAACCAAAATGTGTTAACTATAGTAGAGAACATCTAGCAAGCTACTGGGGTTATCTCAGGAATCCAAAACACGTGAGAAGATCATTCGCGCAGGTTGCTACTGCCCAATCCTTAGAACCAGCACAAAAACAAAGAACCACGAAACAGGCACTTCCACGCATACAAAATCAACCTCACAATATGGACCAAATGTTTGCCATAATGCAGACACAATTCCAAAACATGATACAAGAGATGATGGCAAACAAGGTTCAAACCAAATTCGCTGCATCTCAAAATGTCGTCAAAACTAACCATTAATGAGTTGAATGAGCCACATTTCAATTCTGCCGTGGAATGCAAATCTCTTGCTTCAGCATACTGGTGAACTACAACAATTTGTATTTAATCATAAATTAAACATCATAATGATCCAAGAAACCCTTCTGAAGCCTAGAAGACGATTCCGCATCCCTAACTTCATTACGTACGAAATTATAGAATGACGGGTAGAAGAGGTGAAACGGCCATTCTCATGAGATGAAACGTGAGCCATTATTTCATTAATACACCTATCCTTCGAAAGACTAGAGGCCACAGCAATCAAGGTGCGAACTGATTTTTTAGAGTTCATTGTGGTTTCCGCTTACAATCCTCCAGGAAATGTAAATTTTTTAAATGATTTCAGAGCAGTTGCTACATTTGAAGGCCCTATTTTCATCGCAGGGGATCTAAATGCCACCCACCGCCTATGCGAGGCTATGAGAACTGGGACTGAGCTCAATACATTCATCATAGCCAACCACTTTACCCTTTATTTCTCCAATGAACCAACACATTATGGATCAAGAAATGGCTTTGCACTGGATATTGGAATATGATGAAATTCCACTCAAAATGTTCAGTTAAATGTCCTCAACGAACTGTCTTCCAACCACAAACCAGTCCTCTTTTTCATAAAAAAACTTCTTCATTGATGTACATATGCAGGAAAAGAAAACTACAAACTGAAAAGCGTTTAAAGTCGTGTTGATCAATGAAACTAATTTTCAACATTGAGAACTTAACTCAGAAAATTTCACAGGGAAAAGAAGACCATACCGTCATAACTCTGAGAAGGGATACGAATCTCTACCCACTCCCTCAGAACATCAAACAACTGATAAGAAGAAGGAATCAAGTTAGCCGGATAGCGGGGTATACAGGTAATCCTACGCTACGCACAAACGCTACTTGGATGACTAATGAAATCCATGATAAGATAAGGGTATTCGGAACCAATAGGTGTGGTAGTTTCTGGAGAATGTCCAAATACTTTCCAGTAAACAGTAAAATTGTGGTACCACCTTTTCATAGTCCGAATGGGATGCAATTTTACAATGCGGGTAAGGCTGAAGCCATTTACAAATTCTCTGAAAATGTAATTTCCTGAAATTTTAATTTCCTGAAATGTAATTTCCACAAAACTGGAGACCCACAAGTCTCCTCTCATCGATGTCAAAATACGGAAAGGGTGATTCTGCATCAACTCAATAAGGTTGTATACGACACAGATATTATACCGGAAGAACAATATGGCTTTAAAGCTAAACACTCTACTGAGCTCCAGTTAGTTAGAGTAGTCTTAAGAATCCATTGTTCATATTCAAACAAATCATACGACCGACGCTATTAAACAGTAGTTTTGTTTTCGACCAGGCAACAAAGACCAAGAAAAACGTACTCCAGTCCTTCCAAAATAGAATTTTTAGAAAGATCTTAAGAATTCCATGGTATACTAGAGACACTGACATATAAAAGGACTTAACAATTGTAACAGTTGACAAATACGATCGGGACAAGGCACTAAAATTATAACTAACCATAAAAAAAAACCCTGGCATTCCTTTGAAGGTAGATGGGTACTGAGATCCTCACAGATATGAGGGAGTTAAGGTGCTAAATCGCATTTACTCCACATCCCTCACATTCCACGTAGAGCTATATAACTATACGGGAGTTATACTTTAAATCATATGATTTCCAAAGTTACGAGAAAATACTTTTACGAATAATACCAGCAACGCGAAGCCAACTTCATTTATGTTCAATTATGTGTGCTAAGAAGGACTGCATTTACACACGAGCGGATATAACAATTACGATCGGAAGGCTGTTCTGCCAAACATCAAATTTGTTGTTATTCTTCAATGCTGCTGATGGTCTCGATTTTTGGATATTAAAGTAGTGTAGTTTTAGCTAGCCTACACTAAGATTTAAAACAAATTTTTACAATTATCTGAGAATATCCCTCATACAGCGCCCCGCCACGACATCCTGAAGCCATTCCTCATGAATAAGCAATTTAAACGTATGAATCAATCAGCTGCAACCATGTATTATTGCTTCTACATTTTGGGAAATCTGCAACTAACAAATCAAACTTAATTCATAATATATTGATTACAGGTTTTCGGAGTGGAAAAAATGTTCACGGATAATTCCTCTTCTGAAATATGTGACAGCGCGAAATCTTCAAATATGAAACAACGACTTGAAAGAGGAAAACGTTGTACTCGATCGAATTGAATCGATTCCCCGCAGCACCATGTACGTATCCTTTGTCCAAAGATCTTGCGGACAGAGTTCGATCAAAGAAGATTGCGGAGGAAAGAACATAATCGACATTTTAACTTACGACATATCAAGAAAGGTATTGAAAAAGCAGAATATATGGCTTGGCCGCGGGATGAAATTTTCGCGACCTGTGCTTTCTCTGCCACGATTGCTGAAGATGCACCAGGACTTGGTCATCGCGATTTTGGCAGTCTTGGAATTTTCGCCAAAATGGACAGGCAAGGAATGTTGGGTAAATGCAAGTAATTGGTTAATTTACTTGTATGGATGGATGGTCCTGTGAATGGTTGCCTTAAACAAGGTTGGAGTTAGTTAATGATGCTGTGATTGGTTCCGATGTGGTTCGTGTTGGAATTAAGTGCTTTCAGTTGTGGATGAGTTGGATATAATTTTAAGGTTTGAATCGACGAGCTCGGCATAATTTAATTTTTATGGATTTTTATTTCTCTATCTGCGAATTACACGATTCTTGCTTGTTGATTAAATCTTGAATTAATGAACTCGGCACTCGGTCCGCAAAATTTCTTGAAATGTTTGTTGCTTTGATTACCAACGTCGTGTCGAATGCAAAACATACGTGCAGAAGCCTATATAAGAGCAATGAGCTAGAACAGGTCCTATAAAAAACATATTCAAAAGCGCGTAGGAATTTATTGCTAATGAGTGTGATACGCACATCCGCAATTCAATCTTACGTGATGTGTGTTTTATCTTTATGTTATTCGACTGAGCGTTTTCATTGGCTGATTAGTCGTTGTATATTTAATAATGGTCAGTTTCTTGCCGTTCCCAGACTACTTTTCGTGTTTGGTTAATTAAGTATGAAGAAACGTGCTAAGGTGGAAATAGCCTTAGAGCCTGCAAACCAGCCCCGAGGCAAAGAAGTTAGATTGTGAAAAAAGTCCAAAGTTGAAGTGGAATCGCTTAAATTAAATCGAGTTAAAATGCAGTATGTGTCGTGTCACGTACACATTAATTAGTGACTTGGGAACGGATTCAAGTTTTGTGATGTAAACTCCTGCCACAAAGCTTGTAGTTGAGGTGGCTTGGCATCGCATGGACTGGCCAGCAATGCAGAATATTTGCTTACCTATTTCCCAAATGCTTTTCGCATATTATGTTCGATCCAAAGAGTAAGGACTTCACCCTTTTCCTTCTCGATACAGTGTAAAACATTTTGTGATGATTTGAGCTGCTCCATTTATAATGTGAAGATTATTTTTCTTAATATGCAACAATTTCGAATTGATTTGAGTATTTAGCTTTTCCGTTTCAATTGAAGCCAACTTCCCAGTAAATTTTCCAATATCTGCGAATGTTTCCGCAAAAGGTCATAAATAGTCTGTTTCAATTATCGCAAATGAATTACTTTATCCAATGGCTTTCTGTGCTTATCAAGTGCTTTAAACAACCATTTAACTTGCAACGCTGAAGGTGTTGAGGCTTGTCCGTCCAGGCAATTGCAATCGCCAGTTGCAGAAGGTAAATCTACCAGTAGAGCATTCGTGGTAATATTTCAATTCTTATCGTTCGACTGTTTCAAAGTGTGGAAGTTTGCGGTAATGTTGTGAATAAAT
The DNA here is from genome assembly GCA_963969285.1 of Odontomyia ornata. Lineage (NCBI taxonomy): Eukaryota > Metazoa > Arthropoda > Insecta > Diptera > Stratiomyidae > Odontomyia > Odontomyia ornata. The sequence goes on along the minus strand of OZ017738.1, from coordinate 491,027,937 downwards.
AAAACGTTGAATCGATAAGAAACCTCAAGGAATCCTCGCTCTGCAAGACATTTGGCATGAGAAGTGCACTCCTGAAATAAATTACTTTTAACAGTCATTCAGTCTTTCATTCACGTGTCGAGTTAAGGTCCAAAACTGTTGGTAGACTGTGAAGTACGCAGAATTGAATGAAATTGTTTAAATGCGGATAAAATGAAGTTGACAGTGCCTGAATACTTGCATCGAATCATTTTAAATGCAATCAAACCGAACCGCTCCTCCACTTCTTTCTGAACTGGAATGCAAATCGAAACACGCATAAATTTAGCCAAGATAAATAAATTTACTCTTATCAATTCCAAGTGGAATTTTAATTATAATTGCTGTTTGAACGTTTTGCCACCATCAGATATTTAATTAAATTGGACATTTGAAGATTATTATAATCATTTTGTTCTATTCATACAAATATATAATGCAGTAAAGGCATATTAATGAAGATTATTTATTCGACTTAGCTACAAATGGGAGTGTAAATAGTAGTAGTTTGAATGCATTTTTGCAAACTTTAGCATAAATATGCGTAAAGAATTGTTGCCAAATTGTAAGCTGAATTTTTAATACCTACATAATTGTAACCCCTCATAAAGAAATATACTGTCCAGTAGCTTACTTTAAATTTTTGTTTATTAAACGATTATTAAGAATGGGTAAAAAATAGTTCAGAACGCACATTTCATTTGAAATACTGTGGAGGTTAATTGGAAAGCAATATGCCCCGTACACACTTAACCGTATAATTAGTACCCGATTTCCATATCAGTAACCGTCATAGCGTGATGACATCAGCAATATCATCTTGATGAAATCAAAATTAAGGAAAGATGGGAATCATATTTCAAGAAACTCCTTTATCCTCCGCACAGCTCCAGAGCATCGGATCCTATAGATGTCTTCGGAGAGCTTCGGAGAGTTGGTGGTGCCAACTCTGGATGAAGTTTGTTCCATTATCAAAGCCCAAAAGAATAATAAAGCGCCGGCTATCGATGAGATTTCAGCGGAGCTCATCAAATATGGTGGCAGTAGTGTTCATCAAGCTATCTTAAAGTCATCCAGTATATTTGGCAACAAGAACATATGCCGAAGGAGTGGAGCCAATCAATTTTATTCCCTATCCACAAAAAAAGGTGGCAAGCTACAGTGCGAAAATTATAGGGGCATATCACTACTTTGTACGCCGTACAAAATATTTTCAAAGATCTTAGAAAATAAAATCGGATCATACGCCAACACTATTATTGGGGAGTATCAAGGTGGTTTTAGAGCAACTACATCAACGATAGACCAATTATTTACAGTCAAGCAGGTACTTGAAAAGTGCTGGGAGTTCACCATAGACGTTCACCAAATTTTCGTTGACTTCAAGCATACATACGAGAGTATGCAAAAAATGCTTTGCTTTGGCATCCCAGCCAAAAAAGTCCGTCCTACCAAAATGACAATGGCGTCGACAACCTCCCAAGTCCGCATCAGTTAGCAACTCACTGATGCCTTTGACACAAATATCGGACTGAAGCAGGGAGACGGGCTGGCCCCATTCCAATTCAATTTGGCTCTGGAGTACATCATAAGGAAGCTACCTGTCGATACACGAGGAACATTACTATACAAGTCAAGCCAAGTGGTAGCCTATGCGGACGACATCAACATTTTGTCACGGTCATTAACAACTGCCAAAGAACTTTTCCTGAAAATCGACAGCGAAGCAAAACTCGTAGGGCTACAAATCAATGAAAATAAAACAAAGCTCATGAACGAAGTAATAAAACTGCGCTATGTGCTAAACCAATGAGCCGTATTGGAACGCCCCAAAAGGAGTGACCTGGTTCAGTGCTAACGTTTCAAAGATTCGGGTACGTATCCATGAATTGTAGATTCAACATGCAATGTGTAGTATGTGGGGAGGAGCATAGTTCAGAAATCTGCCCCAGAAAAAATATGGACAAGTCGGAAACTGGTCCGTTCTGCACTATGTGTATGACACATGGACATCTAGCCAATATTTCTGGCTGCCCGGAATGAAAAAGATTGTTGGACAGAGCAATCGAAGCTAAAACGAAACGGATGGCACCTCAAATCATATACTCACCGCTCCCCAGCTATCGAAATAGTTCACCAACCCCTTCAACCCCACACAAATCTGCTCCTCTTTCCAACCGGACCTCGTATTCAGAAAATTTAAGAAACGGAAGTTCACAACACACTTTGATTTAATCGACTTTTAGCCCCATCGAGTACCTGCAATAGATAAGCTTGGAGTGGTTGGGAGTCTCTCTCTGTGAACTCTTATCCAAGGTCAGGGCTTCCCTCCCATCCTTTGACACCACTCCTGGCCAAAAGAAGCCAATAGCCCTCCTCAATTTCTATTTCAATCTTTATGGTTGCAAATAGACTTACCGTTCCTTCCCTAAATATCAACTCCCTGATTTCAAATAATAAGAGGTTCTACATTGCTGGTTTGGTCAAATCCTTCAAACTCCTCCTTCTTCTAAACGAGACAGTTCTTAACCCTCAACGCAAACTCCATGTGGAGAACTACCATGTGCTTCGTAATGACAGTGGCAGAGGTAATGTGATACTGTTTCGGGAAGATTTGGATATCCATCAAATCCCTTTTAAATAAAATAATTCCTCATATACACCAGCAGCTCTCAACACCAAGCGACCCAATAGAAACCCAGCCAAAATTCTTATAGGCTTTCCATACCTCCCGTGCAATCTAGGTCCTCAGATTCCATTTATTCTTAACCAAGTCTTCGCAACAGCTTTATCCCACGATTCATTTATACTTGCAGGAGACCTTAGTGCTAGACACGAACGCTGGAGGGACTCCACAAGGAATACCAACGGGAACTACCTATTCGAATGGCGCCATGTAGACTCCTTCCTCTCAGCATCCATAGCAAATGCTGGAGTCCCAAAATTTTCCAGAGCGGATTCATTTTTAGATAACTTCATAATGACCTCTGACCTCAACGACCCCACAATTCCTTTTACCTGCTCCACATTTAGCTCGTTATCGGACCATCATAGCCTCCACCTTAGCATAACGCTTAGATCACACCTACGGGTTCCTACTTGCCCACGTCACTACATACTGTTTAATTCCATAGACTGGCTAAACTTCAGAAAAGACCTCAAAGACCTCCTTTCGAATCTCCCACCGGAAAATATCATTCTACCGAATGCAAAAATAGACTCTCATATATTGGCACTAACATCTGCCATTATAGAGTGTCTAGACCAGCATACTTCCTTCCAGAAACAACGCATCCCGCTTTATAGATGTCTAACTCAGGAGACTCTTCAATTATGTTAATAAAATCTTGGAAGCATATGCTCCAACGGCTTAAGCGTATTCATCATCAAAGCAGCTTTAATCGATTGAATGAGGAGTATTTGGAGCTTAAAATGCAAATAAAAAACATTTCCCGTGAAATCCGACAACGCACCAAATCTGTCAAGAGCTTCTACAAAAGCAGACTGATATTACTGCAACCATCTTCAAATGTGTTTAAAACTATAGATCAACTCACAGGCCGTAAAAATTTGAAATTCGATATTGAGAAAGACCCTATAAAACGAAAGAATGAAGTCAGAACTGCACAAATTGACAAGATCGCTCCATGTGAGGGATACTTGAAACAACTTTACTGTCGCCGTGAGTCATCCAACACAGCTTTGAATACCAACCCTGAAGCAGAGGCTCTACTAACAATGGACGTATACGAGAGGTCATATTTGACTGTATTCTCCAGTTATAATAAAGAATCCTCTCCACAACATCCAGTCTTTGCCAGTTTTTTACCTCGAAAACGGAAGTAGAAGATCTCTTAAATGCCTTAAATAACAAGCTATCTCATGCCCTTGACGGCACCCCAAACAGAATACTCAAGAAGTCCAGGAAGACCATTTCCTCCTTTTTGGCGATATTATGCAATAATTGTATTAATGATAAATATTTTCCAAACCCTTGAAAAGTCATTAAACCAGGCTGCGAAGGTAATATTAACAATTTTCGGCCCATTTCCCCTTTGCTTAGCTTGGGTAAACCCCTTGAAAAGATTATTCTGCAATACTTTAGCAATTTCACTAGTCCACTGATTCCCGGTTTTCAGTTTGGATTTGAACGCGAATGATCTACGGAGCAACCAATAATGCTATCGCACAAAAGAGTCCCCCGCAATGTTCGGAAGAAAGAGTGCACAGTGGCCTCTGCTCTAGACCTAAAAAAACCGTTCGACTCAGTTTGGATCAACGACCTCAAGTACAAATTGAAAATGTCATCATGTCCGGTCGCAATCCTCAGGATCCTATATAGCTTCCTTCCGGATAGAACATCCCAAATCCAACTGGGGAATCTCATTTCAAATCCTATCCCTACCAATTCGGGAGTCTCACGAGGCTCTATCCTAGGTCCCGCCCTATTCAACTTTTTCCTCACGATATCCCACGCCCGAACTGCTCGACTATCGATAAAGCAATGTATGCAGACGATATCCTCCTCATTGTCACCCATAGCCTTTCAGCGATGGCCCAAATAAAGCTGCAGCGCTCTGTCCACAACATCGTGGTTGAACAAAACATGCAAATTTGGTTAGTTTATAAGTGTTAAAAAAATGTATTCAAGAACAAATATAAGTTTAGGATCGAGTGCTGTACTAAACAGCTTATAGTTTTAGGTTAGATGTTGGAATAGATTTAATTTATATTAAGATTACATATAGTTTGTTTTAACGTATTTATTTGTCAAACTGTTCAAGTCGTAAGCCATAAGAGCAAATGGTAGAGTCTATATATCCAAAAACACTAATGTAATATAAGTATACGTCAAAGTTTATTCGACATCCACATACTGTCAAATGTCACATAGTCATTAAGCATACTCTGTAATGGCGAGTTATAAAAAGTCTCAATAAAGTTTACTTACTTACTTATTAAACTCTCCACACGCAAATAGGTATACATTGCTGCACGATACCTCCAATCTTCGTAATAATTTTCAATATTCAGGTTCATTGGATGCACTTTCCGCTTATCGGTATTCAATTTAAATGTTTTGTGATGCCAGAGCCAAATATGTATCCACCCTTGCTGAATTACATGAATATTTTCAAGAAAAGCCTTTGGTGAATGGTTTCCTGGAATACATGTCAAGTGAATGGAAAAGACACAGAATCCATAATTTCTCCTCTAACGTAAAGTTTCAATTTTCAGTAGGTAGTGTGGCGCCCAATAAAGTCACACTAATATCTTTACAAGGCTCATAACATCATCAAACTTGTACTCTGGTTAATTCAGGTAGAATATCCGCAGGTCAGAACTGGTCTGACCAGACTTTCAAATCAGTTTTGATACTGGGTATTGATATTCCAAAATGAAGAACCTTAAAATAATCGTGAATATATTTTACGCATCTTCCAGTGTTTCCTTTATCTGATGCATGTAATATGCTTGTTGATCGAGATTTGAAGCAAGAGTTCTTTGAGAGTTGTCCTAGTTCATAACAATGTTGAATTATATCCGGTGGCATTTCATGTCCCGATTACTTTCTTTCAGGATCCATCTATTTGGGATTGCTACAAACTTCTGCACATTGATTTTCACCTTCCTTTTCGTGGAGAACCGTATATAACTAAATATACTTTGCAGAGCCTTCTGAACTTTGCAGGGTTGTAAAGTATGTGAACATTCGGTTTTACGGAAATGTATAGTAGCATTCAAATAATTTAAGTCCCGCAAAATAAGTTTCAAATTTGAAATTTATATTGCGCCACAGAACTTGAATGTTGACAACACAACCGATGTTTCCGAAAAACGAAACGTCTGTTAATGGACAAGTGAGTGAAGTACCAGCACGCGATCGGGCTTGAAACAAGTTTCGTCACTCAGTGAGTCGGTCATTAATTTTCAGGTGTACTCCCTCCAAGTATTCTAAAATCACTTCTAAATCTTTAAAGCTTATCTTTCAAAAGACAGCCGTTATACCGTTTTCATTTGTAGATCTGATTATCTTGTGAATTTAAATTCTTCTTGTGAATTCTCTGTTGTGTTTTGCAATGAGTATCTGTTGAATGGTTTACACTGTTATTGCTGTAGATGCTGTTTGTAGCTAAGAACAGCTCAGAAGTATAAAGACGTCAATCAGCGTCTGTCTAATCTTAGATTACTTTGTCTTAGGTTGCTAGCTATTATTTGAAATCAAATCGTTAAGCATGGGAACGGAATCATTAAATACATTATTCATTTAATTGTATTTACCTTCAACTGTATTTGTAACACTAAATCATTGCTAATTAATTGTTTTTTTAGGGCATTTATTGTATATATTCAAATTAGGTATAATAAATTTATGAAATCCTGTTTCTAGGAAAATTATTGTAATGTGTTTTTCCTGCTTTTCGTTTTTTTTATCAGTTAGATCTAATTGACTGCAATTATCGATAGTTGTACTACACTTACTCGAATAGACACATTAACGAGCTTGCGTAAGCCACAGGTTTGACATCTTGAGGACTCACTACTTCCGACGAAGCGAATTTAGGAGTAAGATCTTTCTCCGTTATTGTGTTGTAGGCTCCTTTATTTCCCATTGTATCACAATTATTTGGTGCTGAGAACACTGTAATGCCCTGACCTGGTAGATAATACTTGTCATTGACTGTATTTAGGAGATGATTCTCGCACTTTGGTTGATGCCTTCTAATTCAGTTGTACTCATTTTTCCTAAACCACTCTCCACGCATTAAATAATTTCACGCAATAAGGACATTTACGCAGAACAAAAGCTGATAGAGCGTTTCTCACGAGTTACGTCCAATTTCTTGCCGCCGTATGTCAAGCGTTGACGGAACGCGTGGTTTAACAAAACTGCTTGTTATTGCACTTAATCGAACAATAACCGTCCGTTCTAAGCTCAAACTAAAGATTGGTTTCACGAATATCCAGCAACAGCTGCAACAAAATTTACCTCGAAATTCTTTCCAACTGAGCACTGATCACCACTATCGTGGGCCACGTCCGTCTCTGTTTTTATTATAGCTGGACATGCAAAGCATGTTCGTTTTAAATCGCGCAGACATTGGAATCTAGAACGCGTCGAGCACGGTTGTTTTGATTCGATTGGCACGTTAGAAACGTCATGAACTAGATGGAAGTTGTTCATGACGTTTCTAGAAGAATAACAAGGTATGCTCGCTCACGAAAAAAGCTTTTTATATGACGTCACATGGACGAGAGCTTTCAGATAGAATGCATTTGTTAATGAATTTTATATGGATTTCAGGACTTGTTTGAAATAAAATCAGGGATTTCTCATAAAAATTTCTTTTTCTTTCCATACTGATATAACTTAATCTTGAAGTTCAAGGAATACATATTAATGGTAGAAGCAATTGCTCTGCTTCGGTATAGGTGCACATTTTCAGATAATAAGATGTTGAATATATTGTTAACTGATCTGATAAAGGTACACTTTTAGGAAATATTTTAAATATTTTACCTAGTTTTTTTCTCTGGAATATCAATACATTATCTTTAATTTTCCATACATTTCAATTTATTTATAAGCAACAAAGTAAGTGATGCGTACAAATGTAGAAAAATGAATATTTTTCAATTCTTGAATTGTGAGACTTAAACATATTAGTCAATGTGACCTCTTTCAGCAAGCATACACAATTTTCAGGGGGTCATTCATTTCAAAATGTTATTCAATTTGAATCCAAGGACAATTAATGAGACACGTAACGTTCTCATTGACAAATCCTATGGAATTTATACGAGTTTAAATATTGCAAGAATAAATTGCATGCAATTTTATTTTATAACGGCAATTCGGTTTTACTACATATTATAAACATCACATAGCTATCATGGAGATGTTTTTCTCACTTTTTTATATTTTCCTTTATATTTAATCTTGCGCATGTTTAAACTCAATTTGAGTAGAAAATATGTGTTGTTTCTATGAAACACTCCTTATTAAATTCTGAATTTATCCGGGTCGCATTCAATACCAACATTTGCCGATCCATCCGATTCGACCCATGTGATGTCACAAAAGCTTTAAATAGCATTCGAGCTTTCATGCGGGAGCATACCTTATTATTCTTTATACCATGCATCTAATTAATCGCTAACTGCAGGCTGAGTCGCAGCTGGTGATTATTTTTACTATTCTCGGGATAATTAAATCACTGTGGAGGTAGCGGCGCAATAACATTACTGACATTAGCAACATTTAATTGGCCGTTCCCCAAAATTGGGTTTAGATTAGGAAACTCGAACCCAAAGCACTTTGAGACTATTTCCGCAGCCCTTACTCTTTTGCAAAATATTTAGTATTTTTTGTTATCAGCGTGAAATGCAAGTTAAACAGGAATGAAAAGCAACTACGTTAATTAGAAACGGGAGCCCTCGCTATATCGTCATTGAATACTTCACGCGACAAACGAGTAGGATGACGATGGATTGGGCCTGCCATTGTGTCGAATGCCAGGTCCCACTCCGAGATCAAGCCGTAAGTTATAACAAGGAAAATTCCCTAAAACCAATAATGTGTAGTAATCGAGCAGTCACACAAGCAAACTGCTCGAAAATCTTCCTAACTCCTATCCGAAATTTTAATTGAAGGTTTTAAAAAAAAATATTTTATTACTTCCATTCATAATCGTAATTTATAAAATCGTTTTCTTTCTTATTATTATTTGCAAATGTAATTTTATATCAATTTTCCGTGCATTAAATTCAAACGTTTCCCTTTAATAGTAATCTTCATGAGATCGAACTTTTATTACTATCTAAACTCTTTTTCTCCAGGTAATTTTCTTTTTGAAAAATTTAAATCTGTAAATTAAAATTTCTGACATGGGAACACTAATTTAGTGCCTCCCAACGTTGTATTACCTTACCGAATGCAATCGAGCTCGGCTGAGCGAGCAGCTGATTAGTTTAGTAATCAAAGTGTACGGTTTAAAATTGTATGGTTTAAAATTGTTTTGATGTAAAAATTTCGCTGAGGACTGATGAGGACAAGCGAAAATTATTCAACCGTGTCGCGAGAACTAATACAAATGTTTTTGTATTGGATTTGATGTGTAAGACTGAAAAGATCGAATCTGTTTCATAATGGAGAATCATAAAGGAATTGTTTTGAGTGCATCGGAGAAAGAAGTGATTTTGTGATCGTGGAAGGTCTCCAACGATGTATCTGTTATCAGAGATGTTGCCACTAAAGGATCTGATATTGTATGTGCATTGAATATTTAGCAGAAAAACGCAAATCAACTGAAGAAGAAAACAATGAACTAGTGGAAGACAATTATTTTGGGATATGTCTGCTAGTGAGACTCTAAAGCGTTTATCAGTACCAGCAGCGAAACCGCAGCAAGAACCTGATGAAGAATTGGTTGGTCCGACAGCAGAAGATAGCATAGTGGAGTCAGTTAATCAAATTTGCGAAGAAGAGTTATTGTTTTCAGCAAATGGATTGCTTCTAAAAATACATCCAGTGATTATCGAAATATATTCATGATAATTTCTTCGAAATTATGCGAAAGTCACATGCCATTTTAATGAATATTAAGATAAAATACCAATTTATTCGAGCTGTAAGTACAAAGAGGACATTGAAATGCGGTTGGTATTTCAAGAACGTGCATATGTTACTTTTCGTGTAGAAGTGTTCAGCAGTGTTATTTTCCCCTTTTAAAGAAAGCAGTGCTGTACTGGGGTTGCTGCGATTAAGACAGGAGTACCGAAGTTGAAGTGTCCGAGTATGCAGCACTGCGGGGCAAATTCAGAAGAAACTTTTGACTGAATCATGTAAAGTTTCTTTACAAATAGCTCTTCAAATTCGGTAAGCCTTGACGTAAATGGAGAAATATAGAATGCATCCTAGTTGCAGTCACGCTTTCAACGAGAAGTGGTGAGTGATCGCTTTTAATTCAATTTTGCTGTAGGATATCATTGGGAGAAGTCCTTAGCCGAAAATGTTCATAGTCGAAATCCTCAATCTGGAAGTGAACTGTATTTTATAAATATCAACGTGATTGGATTGGCGCGCTTGACTGAGGAAATAAATCGATATCAACGTCACATGGATTTTTCACGTCCGTTGCCCAAACTCGCTTCAGTTTCTTGCATTCCGGTGAATTGTTCATATTGTAGTTTTAGCTGAGGATAGGGTCTTCTCAAAATCAAGCATGGCATAGCAACACAATTAGTGAGGAGGAGGTAGATTATATCTTTTGCATATCTTATTTTATTTTTTTCATGTAAAAAGGACCAATGTTATGTATGCTTAGCATTAAATTAAGTTAGCACACATTGATTTAAATTGAAAATTTGATTTCCAATAAGAAGGCGGATTTTTCCTGAAAAACATATATGTACATACAAGCTAATAAGTAATGCATACATGAATTATATACTCTGCCAAGTTTATGACTGGCCAAGGTCTGCTGAATAGACTTCACCTCCATATAAATCTTTGCCGACCGTGTTTACTCGTATTGTAATTATTTTCAACACTTGTGACAAATCATCTGGAAGTCTTTCGTACTTACATGTTGTATAGACAATTAATTTGTGCGATAGGAATTAACAAATTGGTCGCTGTAGTCTGCATGTTTATTTTAGATTTGATTTTATTATTTTTGTACTTGCATGCGAAACAGTTAAAATTTACTTGGAAGTCGTTCATGAAAATCAATAATGATAAATTAAACAAAATTAACTTTGTAGAATGATTTTCTAAACAAGCAGCTGCAAGATCATTTTAACGATTTAAATGCAGATGCTGAATTCGTTGTGCGGCTAAGTTAAATAAATCCAGTTTTTATTGTTGTTCCTTATAACGTAGTAGCGAGAACCTGAGGATATACCTTATTTATAGTTCTATATATGAAAATACCGTATTAAAAATAGTTGCACTGAAATTAAAAGTTTTTTTGAATGTCCATGGATGATAGTGCCGATGGGCTATTTTATGTCCAAGAGTAAGAATTAATTCATCTAAAAACTTTCTTTTGTGTTTATTTGAATAAATGGATTGTTAAAGTTTAAAACCTTCGGTCTTTCCATTTCGTTCAACCTGACCGGGTATAGGACCCGCATCGATGGCAGGCTCTTCCGCTCCTATGGGCTAGCCATCGGGCGCGCTCTTTCTTTTCTTTTGTCAACAGGGGCTCTTGCCGGGTAGAGTGGGCTTCCGCTCGCGTGCCCCTTTATGATATAGGGCTATGTGATTTCATTGTGTAACGTTATAGCATACTCGTAAATTGGTTACGTTTGTATTTCTCATTTGAGGGAAAGAGTCATACAAAGTACGTTTGTATGAGTTTTTCACTCAAATGGGAAATACATGGCAACGTCTACGTTTGGATCTTGATCCGGTTGGGAGGGTGCAAGGGGGCACTGCTACCTAGTCTCCGTCTGTCCGTCTTCGAAGAAACATTTCAACCCTTAGTAGGTTGCCTCGGCCGCGACACCAGTCGATCGGCATTCTACCATTTTAATTCGTGAATGCGAAATTTTTTTGTAGTGGGTCCTTGTGCTAGGGGGAAAGAACCCACCCCATGACACTGCAACGCTAGTCTGCCAGCGCATTCACGTGTCTCCAGACAAGGCCAACCTCGGCGGATCTTAACATCCTCTTCCGCTGAAGCATCAGACCATCGCTGCACTCCTTCACGAACATTTTATTTACCTACTATCACTACAAATGCTAAAGTTAAAGGGGAGCTTTAGTTGAATTTTCAGTAAGGAAATTAATAAAATACCAGATATTTGAAGAAAAATTGAACGATCTGGAATAGTCGTCATATAGAAAAACTTCACTCAAAATACACTTTTTGAATTCATATCCGTGGTTTGGGTCTGGAAGCGATTAGTACGAATAAAATTCAATCAGAACATGGCAAAGATAAATAACGTTATCAGGATAAATAGAACCCAAACACTTTGAAAGATTACTGCTGGATGATCAAAAAGGGTCAAGCAGAAGTTAGATATTCCCAAAAATTATACGCTCTTAGTTCCCAATGTATGTTTTTCAAATATATATCGAATATTTCTGGAAAACCATACTTTTCTTAATATATTATAATCCTTAGAAAAATAAAATTCATGGGTGATCAAAATGTTAAATCTGCTTTTTTTACTATGGTTCAGCTATACTAAAAGTTTAAATTTTGTTAACCAGCGCTATGTGACAATAAAGTTAGTATGGACAGTAAATTTAAATAATTTGCTTCTACGAGTATGCTATTCAATGAACGTAGAAATAATGAAATAGAGAAGTTTGCAAATCGAGCTAAAGAACAGTAAAGTCCTGGTAGTGTTTTATTCCGAATTCTCATCTATCTATCTAACCTACATTAATCGGTCAAAAACGAGTACTTCGAAATATCCCTTAAAATATCGTGCTCATACGTCTAGCCAATCCGAAACTGCCTAAAGAGTTTTTAAACTAACAAGGATAGGTAAAAGTTTAATTGCGGCCAGCATCCAAGTCAATAGAAGTAGTTAACGTCTTACATGACCAACTGAAGGTGAACAAACTAGACTTTTGTTAAGTTAACGACTTACATGACCAATTGAAGGTGAACAAACTAGACTCGTAAAACTCGATATCTTTGCACCTAAACTACAAATTGTTAGAATGTACTAAACACTAAACTCACTACTAAAGTAGGATTCTCATCACCCTATAAACAAATCTAATGATTGTTATCAACGTACTCCCGCCACTTCTGCTCCGTTCCGGATTGTTCAAGAGTTATTGTTGTTATTATCCAACATATAAATTTCAACCTGAAAAACTCATCTCCGAGCCGCACACAAAAAACAATCCGATAAAAGGTGAATAAAAGATCCCGAGATCGGTAGAGCCAGTCAAAACAGATCGTTCGGCGCAGACATTTGGGCAATCACAAAGGCATTTAAACGATCAACTTCTTAAATGTTCAAGCGCTCCTCCACATGCTATCTGCGATAAGTCCATAAAATGCCGTGCGCCCAATGCTTCCCCGAGCGGACCACACACGTTGATTTCATGTATCTGGGCATCTCGCACTTCACTACTTGTGAATGCCGAGATGCGATGCGGCTCCGCGTCTTATCTCCAAGAAAAATGCTTCTTCTTCAGACGAAATGGTAAGCCATCCGCATCCATCCTTGCGTTGTGTTACATCAACGTATCTATCACATCATTACCGCGGTTGACCGGCACGTTAATCAGGTGAATTCCTTTATTGAGGAGGGTTGAGAGCACGGAAAGGTTGGCAGCAAAGCGAATGGTGAGAAAATGCTGGAGCTGCTGGCAAAGTCGCGAAATGAAAAGTCAAAATGCGAATGAGTAATGATCGATGAGCGAAATTCAAATGGGTTTCGCATGGTTCCAGGCCTAAATATGGTCTGGAACAAATTGCTGAGAAGGACATGAGCGTGGGATTGCAGTCGGCGAGACGCTAGATATTTTCCAAATCAGTTAATCGACGTTGACAAGGAAAATAAATAAAAATTAGAAAAAACACATGCATTATCTGAGATCGCAAGGACGTGAAAGTCTTTTCCATTACCGCGAAACCGTTGTCCTGCCCATTAAGGAAATCGCCGTGACACAATAATTTTTCGACCAAGGTATTTCCTCTCGATTACAATAAAGAGTGTCTCTTGCTGACAAAACATAGGTGTATTGTCTTCGAATCAATCGGCTACACTTCAGGTGTAAAACGATTGTACAAGTCGTAAAACCTTTGTCCCGCGCAGACACCGCTGGCCGTGAAAAGCAGCGAAAAACAATAAATGGCATTTCTTAAAGAAAATTTCCTACTGGCACGTGTCACACGTTCAAATGAAGAGAAATGAAAATGTGATTTACCTCAGTCGGCATCTTTGTCAAGTGAAACCGCAACGAATATCACTTTTGAATACACACCTGGTGGGAGGATTTTGTTCGTTTGCATTGACACTTTGTTGTTTCGTCCTTTTGACTTTTTTCGATGAGTGACAATGTTGATATTCTTGAAGCGAAATAGTGAATTGTTTCAATTGCTGAAATGGATATGTTGACCTGAATCAAATAACTGTATTGCCTGTTGAATTCGGTTTATATTAACTATTAGCCCTGATTACATTCAAATGTAATGCAAAATACATGCCAAATCGAAACTGATGAATTGTCCTATGGAATTATTGAGGAAAATATCCCTGGTAGTATTGAGCTCAAATCGAGATCAAATTGAAATTCATTTAAATATTCAGCGAAAAAATTCGTTTTTCAACTATCCGTTGGTTGAATAAAAGTCTTGAATTAAAAGTACTAATCGGAACTAAAAAATTCGAATCACTCCCGATTTTGATTTAGTAATATGAACACAAGGATTTGTTCATATTGTTACATGTACAAATAATTACATGTACAAATAATTCTGCGAGCTACTGTCGCAATTGTTTTCACAATCATTAAGAACGTCAACAAATGAATTTACTCGAACCCACGAGAACCCAACAAGCATGATCAACATCTGCAAGTGACGTCACTCCATTCATTAATTTGCTCGAATCTACCAGGTACCTGTCGGTAGAACATTCGCCAATGTACGAGAAATGGGTGAATAGGTAGAGACCCTATATAAAGGCGAGCTGAATGAATGGGGGGAATCATTCATTCGACCGCGATAAGAACTGCGATAGTGCGTGGGAAGTGATTTTCGTAATAGTGAAGTGATTTAGAAGACAATTGCGATAAGAAATTTATGGACAAGTGTTAGATTTTTTTAATAGTGAAAATTAAAATTAGTGCAAGTATTAAACTGATTATTATGCATATTTGCGATCAAATAAACTCTTTTAGACTTAAATTAAAAGATATTGCGTTTTCACTTTTCCGGAACATTAAAATTATAGGCCGCGAACCGAAAACACGCGACAATGGTGTCGAGAACTGAGATTAAAATTTTGAAAGTGAAAATTTGAACATGTTTATAGTGCACAATAGTAAAATTTAAAGAAACATTAAAAATGCCACGAAGCCTCAACTTAAAAATTAATGAACTGACCATGTCGGAGCTTAAGCAAGAGTTGGAACAGCGAAACCTGGCTACGCAAGGTACAAAGGCCACACTGATTGCACGCTTGCGTGACGCAATTGAATCGGAAGGCGCGTATCTGGATTCGGGTGGGCCCTCAGATGCAGAAAAAGGCGCAGAAGGTGGTTAAGCAGAAACAAAAAAACCAAAGGAACCAGAAAATGCGCTGACGCAAATGTTAATGCTGATGCAGCAAGAGCAGCGACAACAGTCATCCAATTTAACTGCGAAGCTCAATGAACAGTCGTCCAATTTAACTACGAAGCTAGATGAACAATCAGCGAAGTTAAATGAACAATCAACGAAGCTAAATGAACAATCAGCGCAGCTAAATGAACAGACATCCAGTTTAGCTGCGAAGCTAAATGAACAATCAGCAAAAATGGACCAACAAGCGATTGAAATCAAGGCGGATTTGCAAAAACAGTCAACCGAAATAAAAGCGGAGCTCAGTAGTCTCAACAGCCAAATCAAATGCGTCGAGGAAAAGGTTTACCAGGTCGAGGAGAGAATCAACCATGAGATGGAAAAAGTGAAAAAGGACTTGGAAGCAGCGAAGGCAGTAGTAACGACTTCACCAGCCCCGCTTATAACCGCAGCGCAATGCACATCCAGAAATGTGCAAGCACCAATATTCGATGGGCAAATGGTCTGGAGTATTTACAAAATCCAGTTTGAAGCAGCCGCTAGGATAAATCACTGGAATGAGCAGGAACGAGCAACTGCATTAATTCTAGCTCTAAGAGGCCCAGCTGCCGAGCTCTTGCAGACTATACCCGTTGAGCTGCATTCAAACCCGAATGCCATAATGAATGCGCTGGACATGCGTTATGGAGACGATCATCTGAAGCAGATTTACTGGGCACAGCTACGACATCGGATGCAGAAGTCTGGCGAAACCTTGCAGCAGCTAGCACAAGGCATTGAGCAACTGGCACTTTTGGCTTACCCAGCGTACGACCCAGAACATCGTGATGACGTAGCAACCAAAGCATTCATCAGCGCCTTAAAGGACAAGGAATTGCAACAAGCCGTGCGGTTAGCTCAAAAACAAACGGTTAATGATGCATTGATTTATAGTCTTAGCTTCGAGGCAACACAAAATGTGACTCGTACCACTGCCCGGGTCCGTGAGGTAGTGGCAGACGAATGCAGGTGTGAGCGCGTGGAAAATGAGCGAGAGCCGCAGGAGAATGGTGCGCCTAGATGCTGGGATTGCGGAGAGAAGGGGCACCTGCAAAGGGACTGCAAGAAGCGAAGAAGACGGAGCTATTGTCCAGGATGGTGGAGATCCAGACCGTGTCAGGAGCCTAGAATGGAGGCCCATCAAACTGCAAGGGCCAACTTCGTGGGGCAAACGTTAGCTAGGAGGATTGACATCCCCAGTACCCCTATCACCGTGCCAAGGCAACATCGTGGAGAACCAGACAGATGCCTACCTGGTCAAGTTGAGGAAGAACATTGCGCCATAACAAACGATACTAGCGCAACCCGACCGACGATCCGACCAGACCTAGTGAGGCCCCAACTACTTCACAAGGGCAGAGTTCATGGAAATGCTGACGCCCTATCTCGTCATCCATGTCCAGCTAACTGCAAGCATTGCCGGCGGATTGAGGACAAGGAACCGCCCGTTGATCTGCGACTGATAACGGCCGAATTCGATGAAGGTTGGTCATCGGAGGAGATTCGAAATGCCCAGCTAGCCGATGAAGACATCGGACCATTGCTCGTATGGAAGGAGACGACTGGGCGACCTGAGTGCAAAGACGTTTCAATGCATGGCGCAACCCTGAAAAGCTATTGGGCACAATGGAACTCCCTTCAGGTAGAGGGTGGCATACTCAAGCGGAAATGGGAAACGGTGGATGGCAGCTCCTATAGGATGCAAACTATACTACCCAAAAGCCTAATCCACGATGCGGTTAAGGAAATGCATGAAGGATCCTCGGGAGGCCACCTTGGTGTTAACAAGACCTTAGCGAAATTGCGGGAAAGGTTCTACTGGCTCCACGCTCGAGAAGACGTAGAGGACTGGTGTCGCAGATGCACAATTTGCGCTTCCGTCACAGGCCCAAAGCGACGACTGAGAGGACAAATGCAAACCTATAACGTGGGGGTACCGTTTGAAAGGATTGCTGTTGACATCGCAGGACCCTTTCCTGCATCTGAATGGGGAAATCGATACACGCTGGTTGTAGCCGATTATTTCAGCAAGTGGCCCGAGGTCTACCCCATTCCCAACCAGGAAGCAACTACTGTAGCTGAACAGCTAGTGTTAAATTGGGTCAGTAGGTACGGCGTACCTGGTGAACTACATTCGGATCAAGGCCGAAACTTTGAGTCACTAGTTTTTGGCGAAATGTGCGAGCTGCTCGGAATACGGAAAATGGGGACAACACTGCTGCATCCCCAATCCGATGGAATGGTCGAACGTTTCAACGGAACGCTCAATAAACACCTGGCCAAGATGGTTGACGAGAACCAAAGGGACTGGGACCGACATATCCCACTATTTTTAATGGCGTATAGAGCCGCTGAACATGCATCGACGGGCCAAGCCTCAGCCAAAGTCATTTTTGGAAAGACTATTCGTTTGCTAGCCGATATAAAGTTCGGAACACCCCCTGAGAAACCCCAAACGGTCTCGGAGTACGCAAGTGATCTAAGACAACGGTTGAACGAGATACATCGGACAGTGCGAAAATACCTCGAATCGGCTACTGGACGGTTGAAGACCAGGTATGATCTAAAGGCTAATTCTACTGGCTTCCAGCAAGATGACTTGGTGTGGCCTTATAACCCGCAACGGCGAAAGGGTAGGTCTCCAAAGTTGCAACATAATTGGAAGGGACCATACCGAGTTACAAAGCGAATCAACGACGTCGTATACCGAATACAGGAACATCGTAAGCCGAGAGCTAAAATGAAAATCGTGCATCTGGACCATCTTGCCCCATATTACACCCAGGGAGAATCGACTGCAAATAGCGACACATCTTTTCGGGGCGAAAAGAACTGAGGTGGGGGCAGTGTTACATGTACAAATAATTACAGGAACCCACGAGAACCCAACAAGCATGATCAACATCTGCAAGTGACGTCACTCCATTCATTAATTTGCTCGAATCTACCAGGTACCTGTCGGTAGAACATTCGCCAATGTACGAGAAATGGGTGAATAGGTAGAGACCCTATATAAAGGCGAGCTGAATGAATGGGGGGAATCATTCATTCGACCGCGATAAGAACTGCGATAGTGTGTGGGAAGTGATTTTCGTAATAGTGAAGTGATTTAGAAGACAATTGCGATAAGAAATTTATGGACAAGTGTTAGATTTTTTTAATAGTCAAAATTAAAATTAGTGCAAGTATTAAACTGATTATTGTGCATATTTGCGATCAAATAAACTCTTTTAGACTTAAATTAAAAGATATTGCGTTTTCACTTTTCCGGAACATTAAAATTATAGGCCGCGAACCGAAAACACGCGACAATATGATGCTTTGCAAGACAAAATTCGTTGACTGCTAGGGAAAATATGGTAAGCGGGTTTATTTTGACGGTCTCTATCCCTCACAGATTCCAATAGTCCATTGCTATACCTGAGTATAAATTCAATTTAGGCAGTGATTAGGTCCTGATTGGGCATGCCTAAATGGGCATCAGGGCCAGATATGGACTCGTATTTAGGCTCTAACGCCGAACGTAACGCATTAATCTATCAATTCCTAAATTAGAGACAAATCGAGTTTGCCTAAACAGTTCCTTATTTAAGCACTGATGGGACTTGTCTTAAAAGTTACTGAACATATATTTTTATCGTGATAAATGCGCATTGGCCTGAAGACATAAAACAAACAAAATAATAATAGAATTTAAAAAGTTTTCTTGAAAAAATCGACAAAAATCCATAAGTTTGCAGATAATACTTATTATTTTCTACACTTCTCAAAGTACACGCTACTTCTTATCTTTTCCGAGAAAATTTACATTCTCGATAAACCTTTATATTTAAATTCAACAACGCGACTCTGGTGATAATTTTATGCAGTAAAATGTTTTGATTTGTACTTTTCAAAATTCAGCATGCCATATTAGGGACCTATTAGGCAGTACCTGGCTTAGGCATGTCACGTAAGGGCCCCATTAAGTCTGCATAAGGCTATGCCTTACTTAAGGATAGCGCATTTGGTTACCACTAGGACGCATTAGGCATGCCTAACTTGGAAAAAGTGAGGGACTCCTCATTATAGCCGAACTTGAAATATTTAATGCCACGCATTCTCGTCTTCCACTTATAATTGTAGCTTATTACCAAGAAAATTTTCTTTGATTCGATTTTACACAGTAAACATTTTTCTGTTTGGAAATCGTTTAGGCAAGTTCCATCAGTGTCTAAATTAGGAACTATTCAGGCCAACCCCGTCAGGGCCTTAATTATGAACTTTTTAGGAAAGCCCATCATGGCCTAAAATGTAGCTTTTTTAGGGTTTTGTACTAAAATACAAAACCCTATTGCAATCACGACCTGTGTCCGTCTGTCCGTCTGTCCGTCCGTCCGTCCGTCCGTCTGTATGTCACAGCACTTTTTCTCCGAAACTATAGGGGCTACAGCCATGAAACTTTGTAGAAAGGTCAGAAGTGGTGACCTCTTGAAAATTTAAGGGTGGAAAAATTTTTCAAAGGCGTTTAAGGGGGGTCTCCCCATATAAGGGGGTGGCCCCTCAAAAAAAAATTTTCACCATTGGTAGTCGAGTAGGGTGTCATTGGAAAGGTCTCGATGAGATCTTTTCAAAACACGTCTTCAAATTGTCTTATGAGTACCGAGGGGGGCAGGGGAAGGGGAAATGTGCGAACTTTTCGCGTACCACCCCTCGCGATTGGACACCTTCCATCCGAAAAATCTGAAAAAAATCATGAATGTAGGCCTTTATGAGTACAACAACAACAAATACATGAGAAGTCGAAATTCACTCAACTTTGTTAGTAATAGTATGAATTATCGATTTTGTGTTTTCTTGAATAAAATCTAAACGGTACCCTTAAACTCAATAAAATTTTGTAAAGAGATGATTATTTATAAGATTGATCTTTTCGTTTCATAAAGATCGAATAGTATTTACCGAAGTTATAGCGATTTGAATTTTCCTGTATTACTATGGAGCAATATGCCCTGTATTACTATGGAAACATATTGCTATGGAGCCATATGCGCTTTTTACCGACTTAGACACTACAGCTTTGCTAGAATTTGCATGGAAATTTCAGGAGTGATAGGTATCAAGATGATGAGTACATACAATTGAAACAAGTCGAAGAGGCAGGAGAGAGCTCCTAGCAAAAGGGCTTTGTAACCATTCTAGGATTCGAAAAAATTGGCCATGAATCGATGATTACAGTACAGAGGAGTGGTCCCTGAAAAAAATTTCATGAAAGGTAGCCGATATGAGTATCAACTGAAAGTTCTCTATGAGAGCTTTTCAAAACAGTTCTTAAACTGACAGTTTTTGCTTCAGTGGGAGCACAGGGGGGGGGGGGGGGAAATACATGAAAAATGTGTTTCCTCCCTCGCGAATGGACACCAGTGATCTAAAAAATCTGAAAAAAATATCAAAGAAGATATTTATGGGTATAACTATAACAAATACCTCAGAAGTCAAAATTCGTTCAACTTTGTTAATAATAGTATGATCCTCGAATTTCACATTTTCTCCAATTAAATCGTCTTTGACATGTTTCTTGATTTTATTCGTTGCTGGTTACTGCATTTTGTAAGTTGAGTACAAAACCCTTCTGACATGAGCATAGGTCTGTCTACCCAACTTGTTTGTAATAGTAGTTTAGTTTTGTTTTTTCACCAAAAAAGTTTTTCTGTTTAGGAATTGGTTAGGTAAGCCCCATCAGTTCCTGAATCAGGAATTGTTCATGAAAACCCCATTAGGTCCAAATGCAGAAAATACCATCAGTGGCTAAGCTTGTTCTGCTTAGGAGTTGGTGGGGTAATATGTTATGTTCGGCATTAGGGCATAATGGGGCTTCCCAAAACAAACTTTAAATAGAACAAGTCTTGGCGTGCCTAATTACATTCCCATTATGCTTACATTAGATATGACGAGTTTAAGTATGCCCCATTAGTTCCCCGTTAGGTTTACATTAAGCAAGCGTAAATTACGAAAAAGGAAACAATTCTTAATCTCACCTTAACTTTCTAAATTTAATCTAGGACATTTATTTACGTTTTCTAAATGAGGCATGCCCAACTTAAGCTTGCCCACTAGGGGCCCCATCAGGCATACCTAAATTGGTAAAAATTGAAAATTTTTTAACCTCAATTAAGACTGCAACATTTCCATTTTAACATTTTTTTTACTCTCCGCTTTACACAATAGTGCGGGATTCTCAAAATTGCTTAAGTTAGCCATACGAGTAGTACTCCATTATACGAGTACATTAAGGCCCTATATTGGTTATTATCATATTACATTAACAGTAGTTTCATTTCAAAAACAAAAACATAGTTTAATTCACTTTACACAAATATAAATTTCCAGCAACCTCTATTTGTGTGGAATTCAGTATAAATACGAAGAAAATGTAATAAAGTATTCTGAATTATTCAATAACTCCGAAATGTGAAGAAAATGCCAAGAAGTTTTCCGGATTATCAGTAACTCTGTGAAGAAATAATAGCCCAGAGACTGCATTCTTTTTCTTAAAAGAGCCGGGAAAAGGATGAAGCACTGTCTCCTTCTCTTCCATTAAATATCCAGAGCTCCACCAGAAGTCAGTTTATTGCATAAAGTTGCCTATCAAATTTACAATGCCAGTTAAGGTTAACACTGTGGGGCGGAGGGAATTTCTTCCAAAATTGTGGAATTACTTGGTATGGCTGATGTAGGCTAAAAGTTCACGGTTCTGTTGTGTTAATATTATAGTTAATTTTTGAATGGTGCTGTTTGGTTTTACTTCTTGTTCTAGTTGCATCATGAGGTATCGATTAATTTGATTAAATTAAATTTGAAATTGTTATTTTATTAAATGTTTTTGTCTAGTAATGTATAAATTTAGAGAGCCGTTGAGGCCATTAAGTTTTTAAGTATTTTCATTGTTTCACATTTGCTTTATATTCTTTGAAAATTCAAAACGATTAGTATTGAATAAAGTGCTTTTGACATTGAGAGCTCAACATGTCAACACCGTCAAAGTCAAAAGTGCTTTATTCAATGCTAATCGATATGAATTTTCAGAAGGTATAAAGTAAATTCCAAGCAATAAAAATTACTAAAACTTAATAGCCCAAATGGCTTCCTAAATTTATACGTTAACAATGCAACACATTTAATCAAAAAAAAACAACAAATTAAAATAAATTAAAATTATTACATATTTTATGATTCGATTGGAAAAAATAGAAAAAGCAAACCAACACTAATCAAAAATTATTTATAATTTTAACACAACAGTGAACTTTAATCCGACACCTAATATGATATAATCTAATTCTAATAAAATTCAATCAAAAACTTTATCTTATAATAATACAATGCTAACACAATATTCCTAACCTAAGCGTTAAACCTTATATCTAAAACTAATATAATAAACATAACATCAACACACAACACGAAATGTAGCAATAATGAGCTCAAACTCAAAAACAAAGTAACGAAAAACACAAAAAAACACAAAATATACACGCATAATTCAGACATTGTCGTGGCCATGACTTCTTTTTGTACTTTACTGAGCATGATTTTGACATATCAGTATACGAGTAGTACAGATACTGATGGAGATGAACACCGAGGTATCAAACTCAGGATTTATGTGGAACCCGTTCTGATCCACCCTCGCCAGCCATTATGTGGAAATTCCTCCAATTACGGTTTAGATCTGCAGCGCTGTCCGAAATAAAAGTGTTTCGCACTTCTGCGCATTGGTTTTCATTCGCCAATTGTCAGTGTACAGCTGCACATAATTATACATTTTTGAAGATTGCTCTGAATTTTTGGAGCTTTTTGGTCTACCGTATAGATAATCAGATCATCAGCAAGCACCAGCAAAGATCGCATCGGCGAGACGTTAAAATCAAAACCGTTCAATAGCTTGCGAATGAATATTGAGAAGAGTAACGGGGCAGTAACTGCTCCCTGCTGTAGACCATTCAAGGCCTTGTAGTTGTGTATTGTCGTCATATTCCCATCAGATACAACAAATGATTTCCCATACAACATATTGGACACCATGGCGATAAGGTGTCTGGGAGCTTAAAAACTAGTCCATCTAACCACACCGTATCGAAGGCTTTCTCCATATCAATGAGATATGCTCTAACATATTCTCTACCATTTAGTTTCCAACAGATGTCTGAGGTTACTTTCGTTATTGCATGTGTGGTCGCATGCCTGGCATGGAAACTAAATTGGCAATTCAATGTGGGCGTTAGTTCCACATGATTTCTTGTTATTTATCCTGCCAAATATGAAACGCAAGTCTTCATAGCTGACAAAATAATCAATAAGATCCAAGCTCGGTAAGTGGTCAGATGTTAATGTTTCATTGAAATGAAGAATTGATTGGCCATTCAGGCTTGATTTGAAGTCGAAAACTTTTGCTTCAACGACCTCTGAAAATATTTCATTCCCTCTCTCAAGATTTGGTAGATGAACCAATTCAAATGAGTTCCAATCAGGCAAGTTTCTGCAATCCATCACATATAATCCTGTTTGCATTTCTATCCGGAGTCATAGTATCAATTCCGATACCAGCCCTATCGAGAAGAGTTATTTCATCACTAGAGACACTAGGATTCGATACCTTCACTCGACACTTCTTACGGAATAAGCTATTCACTTTCATCAAAATGCCATCTGGGTCCTGTGGGCTTATACCCCTAGTTTTTCTACCCAATTTATTGCTGACCTCACTCCTAAAGTATAACGGATTTACTTCCGGACATTCTTCAGCTGTAATTTCAACAAAGCCAACGAGGGATGGTTGTAGTGAAAAAATCGCCGATAAATAATGTTGATGCGTGCAAGAAGAAGACTTTGCAATCTTTTCAGCCTTTCAATGGTTGGTGTTTCTATCCTTCCGTATTGTTTCGAGGTTTAATCTTGGGAACTATTTTCTCAATCGTTTCCAACGTCAGCTTCTCTAACTTCGATAAATAGAGATCTATTTCATCGTTAGTTAGATTCCTGTTATTAGGAACCATTGAGCAAGCGTTGCCATCATCAGAAGGATGACATTGCTTCTGTTACCCCCAATTAAACTCCTTTTGAAACTTTCCTCAATCCGTTCTTTTGAAATCCAACCAATGATTTTCATGTAGAACTGGAATGAGGAGGACATCGTCCCTTTGATGATTGATTTCCATAACGATTGCGTTATGGTCGCAACCCTAAGAAAGCGGCTGCAGTTTTCATTGAGGACTTTCAAAGCTGAATTCAAGTCTTGCGTCAGCAATGCAGAGGTCCAAATATGAATTTGTCCTAGGGTATGTTGGTGCTCCGACCCGTATAGATTATATCTGTATTAAATTTGGTTCTCTGTTAGCCATTTCAGGAATACACCTTTTGGATTATTGGTGGTGTTCAGCCATGATGTATGCCACCAAGTCACCGGCAAGAATATAACAACCATGCAGCCTGTTCAATTCGAGTATTTCAAATAAGGAATTGAGCTCCTCCTTGAACTTCAGAACGTTTCGACCAGTTGCATAGGTAAAGATAACAAAGAGGTTATCCCCACCTGGCACATCCACAGATTCAAAGTTTTTGAGTTCAATATTTTGGAAACAATAGGGTCTTCGAACCAATATACCGGTACCACCTCTCCCATTACCTATTATCCTATCGTTTCTTACGAATTCAAAATTCATGAATATTATGGAGTGCAATGAATTGAGATGGGTTTCAGTGAGAAGCATGATGTCAGGCTTTTGCTTAACAATATTCAACGTAGAGTAACAATGAAGTTGACGTTGATCGAGATGAGACGAAGCCTATCCATGGGAATGTGCCTGGATGACAAGTTATTTGGAGGCTGGTAAATTCTAAGAAGCAGCTCATTTTAGCCACTTACATTATTTAAATTATTTACAGCATTTTTTGTTGGTCATCTAGCGGTGAGTGCAGATGATACTCCAGGCTTGACGAAGTTGGAAGGTATGACACTGCAGTGTACTTTTGTTTGCTTTAGAACAAATTTTACTTTTGCATCTTGATATCGGGAACATCCTCGATATGATGCCGGATGACCAAAAACACCACAGTTAAGGCAGCATAGTTTTCCTTTAGGCTCTGTCTGAGCCTGTTTGCCCTCGCGGGGAGCATGAACTTTGTTTGCATTTGACGCACCGATAGTGCATGTTGCGGTTGGTAGCCGAATAACCAAATCTTTGACATCGATAACACTGGTTGACATCTCTTTTTTTTTTTTTTTTTATACCTCCATTCCCTTCCACTCTCTTCATCACACTTTCTTCGTCGCACTACGCTCGTGCGATCTGCACTTCACATTTCGTCGTTTCCTCAGGTGTGCCACCCAGGCAATGTATAACACATCGGTATAAGGGGGCACACAAAAATATGTGAAGTCCTCCAGTTAATCTTGTCTTGTCCATATCGTGATCAGCTCTCAGAGATAAAAAAAAAAATTATAAATTCGACGCAGTAAAAAAAAACTCTGAGTTAAAAGAATAGCTGTCTCTTCAAGCATCTCGACGATAGGGTCAACAATGCCCTAAGATGCTATGTTGAAATTACTGGACTGATATTATAATAATAGTAGGTGTTTCTCGAGGCATCTCGAAGATAGGATCAATAATTGACCTAAGATGCTATGTTGAAAGTTTCTGCACTGAGATTCCATCGTTATTCATTAAATAGTTCCTAAGTCTTTTCTTGAAAACCATAAGAGAATTCGCTTCTTTAACTGATTCTGGAAGATTGTTGTATATACGAAGGGCGTCATTTGTAGCATCGTTCTTCAGGCGATCTGTCCTTGCAAAAGGAATTACAAATTGGTTTGCGTTCCTAGTACTGTATTGATTCTTTTGTGAGACTTTAATAAATGGTGTTTGTGACGACAAGCTGAGATTTAAACTTTTGAAGATAAACTTGGCTTTCTCCATTTTAATGATTTGGTTAAAAGTTAATGCGTTACATGATTGATACACTATGTTTGTTGGTGTGAGCCTTGGGAGATTATGTATATTTTTATACGCCTTGGTTAATATCCTGGAAATTATATTTAGGTGTTGCTTTGAGGACTGACTCCAAATTACTACTCCGTAATGTACTTTTGACAGTACGAAGGCATTCAGAACAAGATGCTTGATGTTTTTTGGAAATTCCTCATATCTTCGTAACAATCCAATTATTGGTGCTAATTGCCTCCTTAAGTTGTTTATATGCGGGAGCCAGGTCAGACGGTGATCGATAGTAAGGCCAAGATATTTAAGTTCGAGCACTCTTTGCAGCTTTTCACCATTAATTTTTATATCAACATCTATGTCTTCCCTGTTCTTTTGCTTAAAGATAATATATTTTGTCTTTGAAATATTCAACGCTAGTTTATTCTCTTTCAACCATAAATTATATGAATTTATATCCTCGTTGATAGCGTCTCCGATGTCATTTTTATCGCGTCCCGAGTAAAGAAGCACTGTATCATCAGCATATAAAAAGTAATTACCACTTAGCCTGCATGTATTTAAATTATTAGTGTATAGCAGGAACAAGGTTGGGCCAAGTATTGAGCCTTGTGGAACACCTGATTTCATTGGTGCCGGGTCACTCAGAACATTATTAAATGCTGTTTTCTGCAGTCTGCCTTTTAGGTAATTTTGAAATAGTTTATTTGCTGTGCCTTGAACACCATATGCTTCTAGTTATCGAAGTAAGAGGTCATGATCGACCGTATCAAACGCTTTCCTTAGATCCACAAAAATGGCAACAACATAATCCCCTACATCAAGTCTCTCGTTGATGAATCGCGTTACCGAGAGTAGAGCGTCAAACGTTCCCTTGTTTTTCTGAAAGCCATATTGGCGGGAGTTTAGGATAGAGTTATCTAATATGAAGGATGTTAAGCGAGAGTTAATTACTTTTTCAAATATTTTACTAAATCCGGTCAAGAGTGCAATTGGGCGATAATTATTGGGGTCCGATCGATCTCCACCTTTGAATATAGGTACAATTTTTGCAAGCTTCCCCTCTTCAGGAAACGTTCCGTTTCTGATATGCTCATTTAAATAATTAGCCACGAGTTCTGCTATTTCATTTTTTACAAGCGCAATTTCCTCCATCGTGATCTGATCAATACCTGGAGCCGTATTTTTCTTCATTGCCTCAATAGTCTTAAGAACTTCGTTTTTATTGGTTGGATGAATATGAAACATGGAATCGGGTGAGATGTTAGCGTGATCTAGCCTACTTGTTGGGACATCACCAAGCTCTTTTGTAATTTTTTCGCCCACAGTTGAGAAAAAGTTGTTCAAGAAAGTTGCTGCTCCATCTGGTTGTGATAAAATATTAGGGGTCACTGGAGAAAA
The DNA here is from genome assembly GCA_963969285.1 of Odontomyia ornata. Classification (NCBI taxonomy): domain Eukaryota; kingdom Metazoa; phylum Arthropoda; class Insecta; order Diptera; family Stratiomyidae; genus Odontomyia; species Odontomyia ornata. The sequence continues at coordinate 491,000,240 of OZ017738.1, read as the reverse complement.
CTGCGAATCCGGTATTAAAATTCGGGGGGGAGAGTTGTCTTTTACTTCATTTATTATCTTCCATATTTCATGATTGTTATCTGCCGCTGTCTCCAACCTTTTAGCGAAGTAAGAGAATTTAGCTTCCTTCACAAGACGTTTTGATTCCTTTTTCGCTTGTATGTACATGTTTTTTAGCACACGATCTTCCATGTTCCTTCCAAAGCTTATGTACGCCTTCCTCTTTTTAATACTGGCTTCGATTACTCGCTTTGTTATCCATGTCTGCTGGCGGCATCTAAGCTTTTTCTCGACGATGGAGTAACGTTTGGACTCTGTGATCATATTTGTAAGTTCCATTAGGTTTAGGGGACTCCGGACTTCTAATGACCTTTGCAGATGTGATTTGAAGAGTTCTTTGTTCAAGTGTTGGAATGTTTTTTATACAGGTTTTTGTTTTTGTGCGCTTATGCCTTGGATGCTTATTTTGAAGACACGATGATCCAGCTCTGGCCAATCCTCAAATATGAAATTGATTTTTCCCGCAGTTGACTTATCGTTTGTAACGATATGATCGAGGCACGTATGCGAAACAGGACGAGTAATTGTTTCGTTGTTGATGATAACAGCACCATTAGTATCCAGTACATCCTTGTAAAGCCTTGCTTCTGAGGAGTCGGTAATTACATCAATGTTTGTGTCAGCTACTGTAAATAAATTATTTTCTGAGGAATATAGGTTGTCGAGTACCGAGCAGAGATCTTTTTTTGGGAGCGTTCTATCCTTATCATTCTGAAATTCAAGTACTGTATGTGTTGAAGGTCACTTCGGCTGTGTTTATTTGTACTAGGTAAAGTGGCAAATTTTTCTTTTCTACGGTTAATCTTCTTATCGCAAAGGTTTTGACGGAAATAAAATCAATTTCAGGCATAGCTTTCTTGGGCACCAGAAGAAAATCGACGGTATCCTCTTCGCAGTCCAAACGCTGCAACAAAAAGTTCTAATTTTTTTACTTTTTGGGGTATAGCTGAAGTGTGGAATCTCCATGAAATCAACCAGTAATTTCGTCCTAATAGTTAATTTTTTAGGATTAATTCTTTTGATCTACGGTGACAACTGATGTCAATATTCTTGATTGTTCTAATTTATGTTCTGTTTGGTGTTTCATTATAATTAGGCTAACACCACATCAAAGTTTGCAAAATGTTCATATTTATCGATTAATTTTATCTGAAAATTTTTATTCTGTAATAAAGCACATTTTTGATCAAATGGCAACGTCAACCATCAGAATCACCATATTTGTAGCAACGATAATCCACAAGCAATTCTTGTTCTTCTTCGTTGCGCTACAGTTTCTCTCGGGTATTTTCTTTGTGCAACAAGTACGTCCAACTGTCTTGGTATATTGAGCGCACCTTCCGATTTCGAAACCAGAGCAGCGATGAACTGTCTTCGTTGACCGAGTCAGGCCAGCTTTTCCTCGGTTTCCCCACTACCTTCGCCCTTCAGTTCCCCCAACAAATACCTTTTTGGGTATCCGTTGTCCGTCCATTCACATAATCAGCCCATTGGAACCTCTGCAGTTAGACAATCGTTGAGAGCTCCGGCTCTCCAAAAATTTCATTCATTTCATGGTTGTATCGAATTCGCTATTGGTCTCCGTTTAGCTTCACTCCGATTATTCGCCTCAAGACTAGTCTTTCGAATGCGTTCAATATGTATTTTGGGTTTGGGTCCACGTTTCACACCCATAGCATAGCATAAGTCTTATCACAGATTTGTAAACTTGGAACTTTGTTTGCCTGCGTATGCAGCTGGACTTTACGATCGTCAAAACTAAACAAAATTTTTTATTTGCCAGCTGTATTCTTTGGCGTATTTCGTTTCTTTCGTTATTTTGGCGCCCAAATACATAAATTTACCAACATTTTCAATATCGTATACCTCAATTGCAATATTTTTTGGGTAGTCGAATAATTTACTGCGTCATGAGCTTTATTTTATTCCCATTGATTTGTAGCCCTACTAGTTTTGCTTCGCTCTCGAGTTACAGGAAAAGTTCTTTGGCAGTTGTCAACGACCGTAACAGAATACTGATGTCGTCCGCATAGGCTAGGTAGCTTTTTGATGACATATTCGAGAGCCAAATTGAAAAGCAATAGAGCCAGCCCATCTCCCTGCTTTAGTCCAATATTTGTGTCGAAGGTATCGGTGTGTTGGTTATTGATGCGGACTTGTGAGGCTGTCGACGTCATTGTCTTTGTAATCAGATGGACTGATCTGACTTGGATATCAAAGCAAAGCATTATTTGGTACAGTACGTTACGATTAATACTGTCGTATGCTTCCTTAAGGTCAACGAAAATTTGGTGTGCGTCTATGTTGAACTCCCAGCATTTTTCAAGTACTTACTATACTGTAAACAATTGGTCTATCGTCAATCTACCTATTCTAAAGCCATCTTTATACTCCCAAATAAGACTGCCTTTATAGTTTTCGCATATTAGCTTGCCATCTTTTTGTGGATTGGGAATATATTTGATTAGCTCTACTCGCTCGGCAAATGTTCTTGTTACCAAATCCACTGCAATCTTATCGATGCCCGGCGCTTTATTATACTTTGATGGTGCAACAAACTTCATCCAGAGCTGGTGGGGCCAACGAAAGCTCTCCAGGAATATCAATAAGCCCCGATGTTCTGGGGCTGTGTGGAAGTTCAAGGAGGTTCTTAAAATATGATGCCCACCTTTCTTCAACCATCAATGATAATGTTGCCGATGTGATCAAGGCAGAGCGTGGTCTTGGGTTGATAACCACGTTTCAAGCTTTTCACTACTTTGTATGCTTGTGTTGCGTTGTCACTCGCTAGAGTTACATTCATGCTTCTAAATTAGTCATCATAGTATTTTCGTTCCTTAATTCTTATTATCTTCCTCGCTACTCTTCTAAGTTTTTAATAATATGCTCTCTTCGTCCTGGTTTTTCTACTTAAGTTTTTTTTTGTACACCTTATTCTTTTGGCCCGATAGAGCCTGAGACTTAGTATCAAACCAATCATTTCTTTTACCAGCTTGATATCCGATATTCTGTTCTGTCATGCCCTTGACTGCCATTTTCACTTCCACCCTCATCTCGTTGCTTGTTTCCAGCGTTGTGTCTAATATTATGGGATCCAGCCTGTTTTAGAGTAGTTTCGGTGAATTTTTTGGCCACAGACGCTGTCTGGAGCCTTTCGATGTTAAATTTCTGTACCGGAGTGGCCGTCACCAAATAAACCGTTGTCATACGACAACGAAAGATTTATTTGATTAAGTAATGATCCAAGTTACAATTGGCTCGTTGATAGGTATGGATGTCAAGTATGCTCGAAGCCCATCTTTGTTGGATTCGGCTGTTCTCTGGAGTGGTTTGACTTGTATTAGATGTGGTTTAGCACTCATCTATGGGGAATTGTTTGCTCACCGTATCATTTTGTTCTTATTTATAATAGTGTTAATTGAGATAGTTGAGGGGATTTCATTTAAGAGTGATTGACGTCTTAGGATTCCTAGGGTATTTTCAGAATGTCTCTCTATAGTGTTGCTTAAGTGCTTTATCTCGTACGTATTTTTCAACGTTTTCAATCTTGAAGTCCTTGTATATATCTGTATTTCTAACACACCAAGAGATTCCAAAGTGAATAGAGTTGGGATAAGACACCATAGTGATGTCCGCGTTTGTTATGTAACTGGTCGGTCCTAGAAAGTGTTCGTTGGGAGAACTGAAGCGTGAAAACTAGTAGAGAAATTGAGGAAACGCTGGTCTGGCTTAGTTGGCGAAGACAATTTAACGCTGCTTAAGTTTCAAAATTGAAGGACGCGGTGAATAAACTGAGACAATTGCAGATACTTCTTGATGGAAGCGAAGGCCTGAGAAGGGCTGTAGCGCTACCAAGAAGAAGAAACAAGGATACGTCTACCATAAAGATATTGCATAATATTAGGGAGATGGGTGATCCTTGAGGGACTCCAGTTTGAACTGGACACAGGCTTGAGAGATGGCTATCAATTTCGACACAAAATGATCTGCCTTTTTGGAAGGAGCCAGTGATTTGGATGAGCTGCAGTGGCGTTTGGGATCCATACATTCTTTATACAAGTCCTGCACTCCAAACTTTGTCAAAGGCATGTATCAAACATAACTAAGCCCGTTGACTTCCTGCAGTTTAGCCCATATTATAATATGTTGGGCTACTCTACTAAGCTGAAGTTCTGTTGAATGTATTGGTTTTGAAGCCAAATTATTCTTCTCGAACTATTTCATTTTCAGTAACAGCCTCGGTTATTTGACTAAGCATTGCCCGCCTACTATTTTTGACAGTGAGGACAATAGGCTCATAGGTCGCAAGTTATATGGAAACGTGAGGTTTTGCCGGGTTTGGGAAGAACAATAACAACTGCAAGTTTCCGTATTTTGGAATATTTTTGCAACACTTCGAATATGTTATCCGCGAGCTATTTCACTATGGTATTTGATATCAAATTACAACCTGATGTTTTTGTCTGTTTAGTACTCATATGATTCTTTTACCTCTTGAATATAGGTGCTGCATGTTTGGTCAGAATCTGTAATGTCTGTCATCATGAGACTGTCGGTCAGTCGATTGACATGGTCCTCAGATGAGTTTTCACAAAACTGCTATTCCAGAGTATCTGCGAAGGCTTTTGCGTTCCCAGAACTGTCGAATTTAATACCGCAAGGGCCATAGATTGGTAATATTTGTAGCTTGTTTTTTAAATGAAAATATTTGGATGTCATTAATTTTATCAGTCATTTGATTTGCTTCCTGGCGCAGTCTTGTATCATCTGTGTTCCCAACTCATCCCCAGACTCGGTTTCTATTCCTTATTAATTCCTTGATGTGGTTAGGGAGTAGGAATTCGATACCCTTGTCAGAGTTGTGACTGTGTTGTCCTCTTTTGCCTTTACTAATTTGTCTGTAATTTCTTCTATCATTTTTCAGTATTGCTTGTTGTTTTAGGTGTTTGAGCAATGGTTTCTTTGGCCAGTGTGACTCGACAAGCTTGCCAATTAGTGTCCTTTTTTACTTGTAAGGGTTCATCGATGTAAATTCCTCCTATTAGGAAAGGCACCGCAATGTGATCGGACGAAAGTTGGTCGAGGACTTGGATACGTACATCGTATTCAAATATACATAAAATACCGATATCGACAGGATAACGATTTTGGTAGCCATGACGCGTTGGCTTGTGAGGGATATGCAGGCTTAATGGATTTTCTGTGATGAACCAATTTGCCTCAGTTCCAGCACAGTTACTACTCACAGCTCTCCAACTTTGGTGATACACATTGAAGTCTCCGACAAAGAGTATGGGACCCTTAGAAGTCCAGAAGTTTTTTGATTTCTTCAATGAACTTAGGCGCATGCGGCGTAATATCTAAAGTGAATTCAAAGGAATCCGTCCACAGGGGTTTCAAGAGATTGTAAGACGGGTGTCAATATGATATTATGGTTCGCATTTCTTCTCACAAGAATGCCGTTCAACCTCCTCTACTTGTTGCTCTGTCATTTCTGTACAGAAAATAGTTTGGTCAGCGCAGGATTGGATCCGGTCACACCCAGCTCATGTTTTAATTCATCGATATGGGAAGCAAGTCGAACGTATGAACAGATTTTCGCTACATACAAAGTCAATCAGCTGCTGCCCGTTGTCATTGTTTCGTCGTGGAGGCTATATCATCCAGTCTTTCGTCGATATGGCAGCTCATTGCCAACCTTGGCGTGTGTCATTTGTAAGTAATGAGTGGAATAGTCTTTCTTTGTCATTGTAGAGCATTTCCTTCGTTTCCTTATCCTCTTCTTGTGAGGGGGCGTACACGTTTATCAGCCGAATTTCGCTTTTATATTAATCACACACAATCGTTGACTGCCTTAAAATTAATAGCGTGCGACGGCTAACATAAGCTTTCATATTGTTCAGAATTGAAAATATTAATAAATTTGTATATTTACAGAATTGTCTTTTTAATCCTATTTCGCTATAAAATTTTAAAACAGATTGATTTCAAAATGCATTTAAATGTTTTCTCGTTGAATAGGAATTTAGGGATATAATTTTTCTTTTGAGAACCTGCTTCAAGATACTGTGCTTTTAATCAATCTACACGCATTATGGGATATTTATGGTGATTTGGTGTTTTGCACACCTACATACGCATTTTTCTATTTGAAAAGGTCCATGAAAATTCTTTCTATGTTTGAATTTATTATTTACCCTCATTCAAATATCTGAAATGATGATACTAGTTTACGATCATCTTCCCATCCATGAAAGTATAAATAATCTACAGTTCTTAGCTGGGAATGATTGTCCGATTACAGTGTGGGAGGATTACTCCATTATGTTTGGTCTTCATAATATATATTTCTTTATTGCATTCAAATCTCAGTCAATCTCTTCAGACCAAAAACCATAAATGTTATGTTCACTTAAACAAGTTGATATACATAAAAAATAAATAATCCGACCATTCGGCCCTTCAGGTGCATCCTACAACTCCAGAGATTCAAACCACTATCAGCATTTTATTTCAATACATTATCCAACATAAATTAAGTCGATTAGAGGTGACAACGAAGGAAAGTGACAAGGGCCTTCTCAAAATCAAATAAGAACCGAAACATAGTTTAACATTTAACCGTCTCGTTGTCGTTTGTATTCAAAAGACGGCAGGAGGATTAACTTCACTATTCAAAACTCGATTACCAGCTATCAGTATCAAATAAAAGTCGATTTTCATTTATTTAGGTAACAATAAATTATCCGTTATCTTATCAAGATTAAGTCAAAGTAAGATTTCCAAGCCAATCCCAAAAGTGCATTAGAAGTCTCCAAGGGAGCATTGAAATTTATGATTGTGTTGTTGAGGGCTAGATCCAGTTGAACCCGACAGATCTCCGCCATCTATTCTAAGGCACATAATCGAAGAGGCGTAGTTAACAACATTTTAATAACATCATTCAACACTAACAACAATATGTTGTACTTTGTATCATGAAAGTCTATTCAACGTCGTGAATGCCATTTTTTGTGGACGGATCACCTCTAGAGGTATTGGATACTCCTCAAATGTGGCGGCGGCGTCTCCTTAATGACACCACGCATCCGAGTATCTGCTCGTATGCACACATTGGACGGCAATTGGATACACAACGAAGGTACTTTGTGACTTTATGGTCGTAGCATTAAAGATACATTGGGAAAGGTATCATTATTTCGTGTATGTCATTAAGACGATCTGAGATTTAATGTTCAGCATTTGCTTCACCATCATCAGCTTCACAAGATGCTGAAGAAGATCTTTAGTAAGAAGAAACGATTGGTGTTAAATTACAGCCAGATACAAGAACCAGATTACTGTTTGTGCTGAGGGAACTGTTCGTTCGTTAAACTGCTCATTGTTCAAGGAACAAATATATTGAACTGATACTAATCAAAATGCCTTAATTGATTAAATTTATTCAATACGCGCATCCCAGAAGCAAATATTAGTTTTTGTTCACATGTGAACATAGTAGATAGGCTCCGGGCTTTCTATTTTGTACTTCCTAGAATTAAGATTCGCTTAATTTTCGTAGAAGTTGTTTCCTGTTGGTTATGTAGGGTGAAATTTCAAATTCGTTTTGAACTACGGCTAATCCAAAGCAGAATATCTGCTAACTGATCCAAAACAAGGCATAATTCCAGTCCAATTATCATGAACATTAAACGAATCATTTTCCAGCATCGAAAATCACGACTGGGGAATTTCAGAATCATGAAAATAATAATTGCCAAATGGAGCAAAGCAAGTGAGTAAGATGCTTGGTTTGAGTTAAGGCCATTTTCTAACATTCCAATACGAACATCCCTCAATCTGATTGTGGTTCATTTGTTTATTTCCTACCTGGTTGAAGATAAGTTTGAGTGTATGGTTGGTCAAGTGTGTAAAGAGTAAGACTGGAAGCCATCTCTTCTCGCGCATTCAATTAAAAATTATTTATGAAGCACGGATGCGCAAAATGAGCAGAACAATCTAGAAAGGATCTAAGAATGTATCCTGCGTTTCATTCGTTGCAAAGGTACGTGTACTACAATTTTCAGATGTACGATGTACAGTGTTTTATGTAAGGGACTCTACACACGAGGCGACCTTATCAAAATTTTATCGTTTTCAGCAGAGTTCGCAAAAGGAATGCGTTATTAGCTTGTAATTTATTCATTATATTATGTTCAATCGCTTTCAGGATCCCATTTAAAGAAAATTCAAGCAAACTTGAATAGAAGAGGCGCCGAAAAAGATGAGATTGGACGCCGAATAAAATTAAGCCTATTACTCCGTACTTCTCATTCTCTGGTCCAGAGTTGCACAAAGACAAAAAAAGCTTCTTATTTACAAATCATTAATCAAACCTGCGCTGTTATATGGAACAAAAACATAGACCCTGACGAGAAAATCTGAAAAGGCATGGACATATTTGAACGCAAAGTGCTCCAAAAAACCTACGGCCCAGTGAAACAAGGAGCAGAGTGGAGATTACATACTATAACATTGAGTTGTATAAACTGTTTGGTGAACCACCCATATCTACTTGCATTAAGTTGCGGAATCGCATTGGGCGGGCCATGTAGAAAGAATGGAACCAGCTACCCAAAGTCACATTAAAGTGTAGAGCACAAGCAAGACGTCCAGCGGGAAGACCGAGAACTCAATGAGAAGACATGATAGAAGCTGAGAGCAGATCCTTGCTGGAAGTAATCAACTGGCGTACGAGGTCTCAGAATCGAGATGACTGGAGGAGATTAATCCTGGAGGCCAAGGTACTACTTAGGCTATAGCCCCACAGATGATGACTTAAAGAAAATAACAAATTTCAAAATTGTGGCGGTGCATAATTGCGCTTCTTAAGATTTTGCGGCCACGTTCCCAAGCAAATTTCTATGAAGCTTAGTATTAGGTGTTACTGTATGACGACGCTTATACGTTCCGCAGCTATGCTGTGGTTATGTAAGAAACTCTCAGTCTTTGAACATACATGCAATGGATATATTACTCATGTCAAGTGAAGTTATTCAAGTCATAATTTCATACCGTCAGAAAGGTTGTGTTGAACCCTATGATGGTTACATAGTCATTCTGGTGGGAGCCCTCTCCTAGCTGCTGGATGTAAATCAATCATTTTTAAGGCTTTGTAAAAGGAATTTTACAAAGACCGCCCGTCCATCACACCGGTTTATTTCAATATTTATTTATTTATTTAAATCCATTTAACAGACAAAAATCCAATTAAAAACAAGTTGAGTAAGCAGGCGAGTGCTCCTACCAGAAGGTCTTTGTAAACATTCTAGGGTTAGAAGCAAGTTTTCTAATGGCGTGAATCGATAACTTGAATTATTCATCCAATACTTAAATATGAAATCGTTCAAATTTACACAAAAGATGCACAGTTTCTTTCATAAGCACAGTGCAGCCGCCATTTTAATCTAGCTTAAATGATTTTTCTGAATGCTCGGCCGATTGAACATGTTCAAGTTAAACACTATTCCTTAAATTTTCATGAAAATTGAAAGAAAATAAAAGTACCTAAGTCAATTTTAAATATATATAGGGTTTTCCAATAAGAGGTGTTATTTTGAATAGATCTTCTGATTTAACATCTTGCAACTTCTTCCTTTGGAGCCACGTGATAGAGATGGCCTATGACAATAGCCCAGCGTCAATTCAAGATCTCAAAGATGAAATTCGTGAGGCTATCGAGGACATAGGGCAGCCACTTTGCGATTTGGTTATGGAAAATTTCATGAAGAGGATATGGTCCTGTAAGCGTGTCGTAGTGGTTATTTGCCCAATATTAATTATTGTTATTAACGGCATATCTTCTTCTTTATTATGAACTAAACATTCGATCATTTATTTTAAAAAATGGCATTTTTCTTTTAATATCAAAATAACACTTCTCATTGGAAAGCCCTATATGAATCATAAACACGTGTTATCGTTGTTGTAATTCCATATAATTGAAATGACTATAACTCACTTGATTATGATTCGATCTCAATTAAATTTTTTGAACATATATATTTTATGTCAGTCTATATAATTGCAAAATTTCAAGAAGTTTAAAGGTACCGTTCTGATTTTATGGGCGAAAATGTAAAATCTACAAATCATACTATTATTAACAAAGTTGAGTGAATTTCAATTTCTAAGGTATTTGTTGCCCTTGTACTCATAAAGGTCCACATTCGTGATAATTTTCAGATTTTTCGGCTGAAAGGTGTCCAATCGCGAGGGGAGGGGGGGGGACACAAATTTTGGGTACATTTTGCCTTCCCGTGGACCCCCTAACTCATCAAATGAATTTTTCATTTCAGATTCTAAAAGTTCTAATTAAGACCTTTCATTAGATACCCCACTCGACTACCTTTGATTAAAAAAATTTTTTAAGGGCCAATTCATTATTAGGGGGGACCCCCCTTAAACATTTTTTAAATTTTTGTCAAGGCCTTAACTTTTGAGAGATCATCACTTCTGACCTTTTCACAAAGTTTGAGCATTCTAGCTTCTATAGTTTCGGAGAAAATCAGCTGTGACGCACGGACAGACGGACAGACGGACGGACGGACAGACGGACGGACAGACGGACAGACAGGTCGCGAAACTAGTAGGTCTTTGTAAAAAAAAATTTTACAAAGACCTAAAAAGACTTTGACAATTAAATATCGTTTAAACTAAGACACATTTATACAAAATATCAACCAGAAAAAAGTTAATTAAAACATGTAAGAAAAGAAATAAGAGTCTAGATGAAAGTATGAAAAAATTGAGTGATAAGGAAACATTAATCACTATTCACAAAAAGTAACGTCTTTAGTTTATTTTTTTAAAAACAAAGTAGGATGTAGATAGAGAACCAACTTCGAGGTTGTTATGCTTTCTGATGATTCGTGGCATAGTTGATTGAAAACATAAATCTGTCCGGGCGTAAGGAACCTCGACTAGGACGCGCATACAGTCTGTAGTGCAAGTCTTCGCTTAGAGTGAAAGCAATTTGTTGGTGGTACAACTTAAAAAAGAAACATTGATCTAACAAGGTTCTACCACTGCAAATCCAAACGTTTTAAATTAAAACCCCTTTGGCGTTTTAATTCCCGTCCCAATTTTAAAACACTTTTCAGGCGTTTTAATAACTAAAACACCTAAAACGTTTTAAAATTAAAATTTAAAACACTAGGCGTTTTAATCAAAACGCCTAGTGTTTTAATTAAAACGCCTACTGTTTTAATTAAAACACTAGGCTTTTTAATTAAAACGCCTTGTGTTTTAATTAAAACATCAGCCGTTTTGATTAAAACGCCTGGTGTTTTAAATTAAAACGTCTAGGCGTTTTATTTTAAAACGTTTTAGGCGTTTTAATTATTAATGCGCATTAAAAGTGTTTTAAAATTGGAAGGAGAATTAAAACACCAAAAGCGTTGTTGATCATATGTATTTGATTGTACTGCAACAGGTTTTACCTTACTCAACAATGAAGTGGACGAGAAAAAAGGCAAATGTGGTATTCGGTCAAGTAGTCGAGAAGTCATTGTGCTTACATTGTGCCTTTGATGAAAAACCTACGAAATTTATCACTTTTATACACTCATAACACCTTTGCTCGTACTTCACTGCCTTAAACAGGAAGTGTCAAGATTTAAATACCACGTCTACTTTAAATAGAACTTCATTATTTGTTGCACAATTTCCACAAAGAATTACTGTTGAACACATATTGACAGACAGAAGTAAGTATGTGGACAAGAACTCGAAACCAAACGTTCTATCACTCTTATATACTCACAATACCTTTTCTCGCACTTTCCTGCTATAAACAAACAGTGTTGAAGCTTAACTACCACTTTTTCCACTTTAAACGAAACTTCATTATTTTTTGCACAATTTTCACAAAAAATTTCTAAAGAACACATGTTAATATGTGTCTGTCAATTGACAGACGTGTTTTGACGTGAGCTTGAAAGCATTTTCAATAAAACACCTAGGTGCTTTAATTAAAACGCCTGTTGTTTTAATTAAAACGCTTGCCTTGATGTTATGTCAATTAAAACACTTAAAGTGTTTTTTTCTCGAGAAAATGTTTGAGGCGTTTTAATTTAAAATGCTTACCGTTTTATTTAAAACATTAAGTGTTTTAATTTAAACACCTCAAACGTTTTATTGAAAAAACAACACCATAAATGTTTTAATTAAAACACTTAGGTGTTTGAATTAAAACGCTTTAATTGTTTTTTTCAATAAAACGTTTGAAGCGTTTTAAATTAAAACACTTAGTGTTTTAAATAAAACGGTAAGTGTTTTTAAATAAAACGCCTGAAGTGTTTTATTGAATCAAAACACTAAAAGTGTTTTAATTAAAACGTTTAGGCGTTTTAATTTAAAACGTTTGGGTTTGCAGTGACGGGACGACAGAGAAGGGAGACGAAGTATGGATAGACAATGCTCATCAGACTCATAGGCTAAGTTGAATTTGAAGAAGAAAATACGGGCAGACTTACGCTCAACAGCTTCTAGTGAGTTCACAAGATATAAATGTCTAGGAGACCACACTACTAAGCTGAACAAGCGAACAGCGGTAGGAATATTTGCAAACTTATGCAAATGCCGAATAATAAAACCAGAAACTTTTGATGCCTTGGTAATTATGCTAAAAATATGGGCACCGAATTTAAGCTTGGGGTCAAATATTACACCAAGATCTTTACATGAGTCTCCAGAGGAGAGAACAACATCACATAGGGTGCAGTTGTAAGTGAAAGGAATAATTTTCAAATTAAAATCCATTTTAAAACATTTGGAAACATTGATACGAAAGGAGATTGCATTACACCAGTTATAGAGGTTAAAGAGATCAATTTGAATTTGCTGACAATCTTCAAGGGATCTAATTATGTGGAATACCGTGAAATCATCAGCATACAGGAGACAAGAAGAGTAAATTACAGAGGGAAGATCATTGATAAACAGTACGAAAACAAGAGGTCCAAGGATTGACCCTTGAGGGACACCAGATGTAGGATTGAATGAAAAGGAGATTGTGCTATAGAGATTAACACGCCATGAACGAGAGGATAGATACGATGAAACCCAAAAATGTAGGGAACCGGATATACCAAGCAAAGCTAACTTTTGACAGAGGAGAATATGGTTAACGGAATCAAAAGCTTTGGAGAAGTCCGTGAATACTGCATCAACTTGAAGCTATTTATCTAAAGCTCTTGCAATATAATCTTCAAGCTCAGCCAAGTTTGAGGAAGTTGAACGACCCTTCAAGAATCTATGTTGCTGTGGTGTGACAAATGAACCCAATGACTCAACAAGCCTGTTGTGTACAAGTCGTTCCAGCAGCTTAGAGAAACAGGAGAGGAGTGATATGGGACGATAGTTTGAGGCAGATGATGGGTCGCCGTTTTTAAAGATAGGAACACCATTTGCATCTTTCCAGTACGTTGGAAAGGTGCCAGTACCAAGACTGAGATTGAATATAAGGCATAGAGGAAAACACAAAGAGGAACAAAGTGACTTTACAAATATATTAGGCAATCCATCGGGACCAGTACTAACATTCGGATCGAGCAAATTAATAAAGGATTCAACTTCAGAAGGATCAGTGGAGTACGATATACTTGATGCTGGATAAGTTTGAATTGAGTTTATGGGGGAGTGAAGAGGAAAAATATTCGGTAAATAGGTTGGAAATATCCTGAGGGGAGGAGGCTTCCGTGTTATTCCATTTAACAAAATGTGGGATGGAAGAAGAAGATTTAAAGGATCGGATGTATGACCAAAAGGGTTTAGCGTTATTTGTCTCTAATCTGCTCAAGTCGTTTTTCATGGCCATTTTGAGCTGTTTTTTAGCCAAAGGACGCAGTTGACACAAATTCTGTTTGTCATCATCATTTCCGGTCAATTGAAAGTGCCTATGCCCCTTGTCTTTGGCTTTTAAGGCACAAAATAACTCTTCGAATAAGCCAAAGCTTCATTTTAGCTTTGCAAAGAGCTTGCAGTGGAGTATAAAGAGCAATCAGATTGTTAATGTAGCCGTAGAATTTGTTCAAAGCACTATCACAGTCACGACGAGTGAAGAAGGTGCACCAGTTGACTGAGTCCAGATTGGTTTTAATTGCCTCATAATTTGCTCTAAAGAAGTTGTAACGATTAACTGGGGCAATTCACTGGGGTTTTAGGGTATCAACGGTTAGTAGTGCTTGAGACAAAGGTGGATGATGGAGATCAGGTTCAATATAAGGATGTAAAACAGGAGCTATTGATAGACACCTAGTTTAAACATTTGACATGACAAGGTCCAGAAGCCGACCATTAGGGTTACGGATATGATTAAACGGTGAAAAAGAACAAAGGGAAAGAAAGGAAGAAAATAACTAACAAGGATCATTTGTTGTGGAAATGCTAGGTGTTGTTAAGGGGTCCCACTCCACTGCCGGTAGGTTGAAGTCCCCACAAATTATAATTTTAGAATGTGGTTGATGAGCTAGAAGATAGGCAGAGAGTTCATTGCAGAAGGCTTCGTACACAGTTAAGGGAGAGTTACAGGGAATATACATAGAGGAAATTATTAAAGAGGAATTATGAGGAAGAGGGAGTTTAAAAATTACACACTCAACAGCACGAGCAAATTTGAAGTTAGCGCAAAGTAAACTATTAAGGGTTTTGCAGACTGCAACCAAGACACCTCCCGATCAGATTTATTAGTGATATTAACGTCACCGTCACATCGGTAGACTTTATAATCTGGTAATATTTCCGCATTTGAAATATTTTCATTCAACTACGTTTTAATTAAACAGATAACAGAATCGTTAGTTAGTTAAGACACGAGTAATAAGTCCTCAAGTTTGGTTCTTAAGGCACGAACATTCTGGTGATAAATAAAAATAGTTGAACGATTAGGAAGGGAACGATTTCTTTCGGTGTTAGATGATCTTTGAAAGTTGTTGAAGCTGCTTGGAACCTGTATCGGGACGAAGTCTCTGCTTAGATTGCCTTGTATCGAATGCTTTAACGAGTGTCCCCCTTGGCCAAAAATCGGGACGAAGCAGGATAGAAAGTTCAGCCGGAATTGTCAACTTGAATGAACTTATAACCTGGTCAGGAAGGTTGTCTTTTGTAAACTTTATGCACCTGAAAATACTAGGCGTATAACCAAGCTTCGATGTTTCATAGTTGGCAAGTGTATCCTTGGTTGTGTTGTAAACGAGCCTTGATATGAACAATCGTAGAGGTGGGGAGACTGCTCGCAATACTCCGTTATCAGCTAGCTCACTATCTCTATAGTTTTGTGGTGCTGAAGACATAACAATATTTTGCTGAAGATTGTTAATCGTTGATTGAGTTTGGCACAGCTCGGATTGCGGGTAATTTTTTGTTGCTGTTGAATAAGCAGGATAGACTGCTACATGCGACTTTTTTGTTGCAGGTCGGTAGCTTTATTAAGTGGAGCCAGAATTGACTCCTGACAACCTGCTTGCTGTTGTTGCGCAAGCACGCTTCGCGTAAGAGGCCTCTGCTGCCCAAGAGGTGACACGGTAGAATTTTGTATAATACAGTGACGGCGTGACGATACCAGCTCATCATACACACTGGATGAAAGCTCATCATACACACTGGGGCATCAGAAGATTTTGAGGTGTCGACGGTTGTTCCGGAAACTGCTGTAACTGATCCTCACTCTGCGCCAGGCTCAGGAGCAACTGCTGAGGTTGCTGTTGTTGTAAAGCATGCTCATTTTTGGGGGGAGAACACTAACGCCCTGTTCCAGTTGCTAGTTCATCCGACATGTAGACGATAGTTCAGCCTGAGCAATTGAAACGAGAGACGCTAAAGAAGTTTTAGTCTCTTCAAGTTTAACGTGCATTTTAGAAAAGGAAGTTGACAGGGGCCCCACTGTAGCATTAGCTGATCGGAGCCGGTCTACAAATGAAGAAATGGTATATTTGCGGCACGCAGTGCAGCATCAGTATAACCCAGAACCGCTTCTCATAATATTGTCAGCAACTGGGCCAGTTAAATTAACGCATTTAGCGTGGAATGTTAATCCACAAAGACCAAAATATATCACGGTTTTTTGTTTGATTGGCCGGGACAAAGTGGCGGTTATTTTGTGATTATAATTGAAACACTCGATGTTATGTACATAATTGATCGGCTTCGTGTATGTTCAATCGATTCATAGTTCAAGACATTGATTCATGTCATCAGAAAACGTTCTGAACCCTAGAATAGTGACAAAGCCCTTCTGGCAGAAGCACTCTCCTGTCTGCTTAGCTTGTTTACATTAAATTAAAATCAAGCTGAGATAATCAAGTGAGATTATCATCTCTAGACGTGAACCTACCCGTAGATTAGACGCTTAGAAAATATGATGGATTTTAACTATCGATACTAGACGGCAATGCAATTGTTGTTGACCCACTGATCCAAGTAGATGTGAACTTCATCACATTTGTCAACGTACGAGCATCTAGCTAGGCTATATGCCCTTCTAGCTTAGTGGAATTAGATACTGCGATAACATTTTGATCATAATTTGATCGATTTCAGATCCCAAGTCACGGTTATTGGTCAGCTGATAACTCCACTAATGGATGCATTGTTAGGGTTTTGTAAAAAATGTCTTTTACAATGCCCTATTGAGCAAGTTTTCTCAGGACCTGTAGAAGCTATAGACGTCACAGCCCGGAAGTTTTTGGTTAATGAATCAGTACCGTAGTAGAAAAAAAATTCATGGTCTCCCCATATAAGGAATTGAAGTGAACCCTTTAAAAAAATTTCATCACCAAAGGTAGTCGAGTAGTGCATAAATGAGAGGTCTTGATGAGGTCTTTCAATACGCGTTATTAATTATTGTAATATAGACGAAGTAGGTAGGGGAAGTGGAGGAGCACGAAAAAATTGTGTCCCCCCAGCTCGCGATTGGACACCTGTGGACTGAAAAATCTGAAAAAATTCATGAGGGTAGTTCCCTACAAGTACAACAATGATAAATGCGTGAAAAGTGGAAATTCGCTAGACTTTGTTATTAAGAGTATGATTTATCAATTTTAGATTTTCTTACATAAAATCGTAAATGATGACATTTAAGCGGCTTCTTATAAGACAAATCAACGGTGGAAATTTCAGAAGAATCGAATTGTATTTAACGAAGTTATGGTGGTTTAAATGTTCACTGTTACAACAACAACAATACGTGGCAATTGAGCCATATGCACTGCCCATCGGCTCAGGCACTACGGGTTTATTATGATTTGCATGAAAATCTCAGGAAGGATATATATCATGCACATCTTCGAGAATCTACTCAACGAGTAATACCAGTAGTCGTAAAACGAAATGGCGGCCATTTCAAATGAGAATATTGAGTAAACTTAAGTTATTTTTCCCCCCCTTCAGCATTTAAAGTGCAGACTATTAACTCTTGATGAAAACATACATTTCAAAGTTGACAAAATCTTGGTGGTAGGTTCTTATGAGTACAACAATAACAAACACCTTACAAGTTAAGATTCACTCAACTTTGCTAATAATAGTAGAATTTGCAAATATACGAGCATGCAATGTGGGAGAATGCACTTTTCAATTTTTATATCATGCAAGCATAATTGAATGGTAAGTTTAGAAAAGGGGTCATGTCTCTTTTTTTCAATATGAGTTTTCTTGCCTTTTATTACTCTTTGTGCTTTTGCAGTACAGATCAAGTTTTATATTGTAAAGGGGATAGAAATCACCGTGAATACTGGGTGAGTTTCGAAAAGGTGATATGTCCAAAACCTGTCACTTTTTCGAAGCTTACCGCTACCTGGCTCATTACGGTGGTTATACTTTGGTATACCCCACCCTCTTTTAGCCTTCGCCTATGCATCTTAGTTTCTGTATGGTAGTCTTGTCACATTATAACCTTCAGTTGCCTATTGTTTGTTGACAAAGAACAGTGGTCTTGCGTAAAAATGAGAAGAAGTGAACATTTTTTAAGTAGTCCCGATGGCAATAAGGAAATGGATTCTAGATACAATCAATTCAAAAACATAAGCACTTACTTTATAGTTTCAAATATGCTCGCTGCCCAAAGATTTAAAAAAATCCAAATTCGAGAATCTGTCCTGACTGGCAAGAGATTCGGATGAAACAAAACACAGCGAGCATAATGCTTGCACAGGTCGCTTCGCACTTCTTTGGGCATCTAGCCCCTAGGGCAAAGATCCCATATTTACCCAATGGACAGTACCACGCTTTGATCGTTTGTCTTTCCCCCCAGTGGCGATACGTTCCGATTTTAAGCCAGTATGTATCATGATTGAACAGGCTTATAGTCTGTCCGAAGAATCGCTCAAAACGAATTTCGCTGTTACCAACGGATTTGAACCATGTGGAAGCAACGATGCCGCCAAAACGGTTTCGCCGCAAGTGAAAACTGAAACGGTATTCATCCGTTGCTCTAAACTTTACATTATCCTTCGTCTGCTTACGGTGTTTACCTTTTTATTGGTGCCAAGATTGTTCATTTTTACAAATAATCCTTCGTATGAGTTCAGCAAAGCCATTTTGCATCTCCTCTTAAACTTTTCCACTTTTTAAAAAAATGAGTTTGAAGAATTAAGACAGTCACTTGAAGACTTCTGGCTGCTGATTTAGGGGTATAATAAATAGCATTGGTACGATATTTCAAGCTCTAGCTGGAGACACTCCGTTGACAGGATCTAATTTTTGCTATGTTGTTTTCTATCTTGCAGGTTAACTTTTTGGTAGCCCGTTAGCAACCTAAAGACAATACCAACCATAAAGAAGCGCAAAATATTTGATTGAAGTAGCCTTTGCTGTTAGGTCTCACTAGCTATCAACTTCAAGGGCTAAATACTCTTGAATAAGCCTTGTGAAAGTTTTGGATGCGCGCAATATCGAAATTCCCAAGTTTCTTTGTATAAATTGGTCCCGGGAACTGACTTCCTCGTTATTTTGAATTGAAACTTAAAAAATGTTTCCCTGTTGCATTATCTGAAGATATTAGGCTATACCAAACTAGAAAAGATCTCAAAGCTTACTTTGAATGTTAAATTGTCCGAATCTCATACCTGTTATTTGGGAATTTCTGCTTTTAACGAGACCTCAAATATCTGAAACATGCTCCATAAATGGCCCAGTTACAGAAAACATTTCTTATAGGACCATACCCTTAAAATTCAGTCAAAATGTATAATTAGCTAAACTCATTCACTAAGTTAGACAATCCTGAGTAGTTAGTTAACATTGACTGTTTTTGTTTTGTTACGTGTAAGGCCCGCAGAATCTATCCGAACTAATAACGCAAATGGTCAACTAAACATCTGCACGAACTTGAGTAAGGTGCAAAAAAATTTGTTTCAACCCCTAAACAGACGTGCAGATTTCATATTGTGATTGTCCATTAAATTGGTTGGATTCGCAGTTTATTGTTCAGGTTTTCACCATCTTCCTTTTGTTTGACTTCCATTTTCACAGGAAAAATATAATTTCATTTTTAATGAAGCAAATTCAACTGCAATTATTGTCTTTATGATTACGAGATAGTCGACCGTTGCTCGGATAATTTATCACTTTACGCTGGTACCTAGTGGACATTGTGGATCCTCTTGAGGGTCCACTTATCTGTTCAGTCTTGTGTGTAATGGAAATGTTTGCTGCCATTCTTCTTATTTTGCTGCTTTTTCCCTCGATTAGTGGCCTTATGAAAGGATAATTTATTTCGCATCAACTACACCGGGAAGTACGTGTCGAGTGTACTAGAGGCGAGAAAAAAATTGATTTGATTGTGTCGCGTTTGTGGCAAAGATAACTACCATGATTGTCCCTCATCAACGGTGTCTTCGTCATCGTTAACTTCAGGTGTTTTCCGGACACGATGAGGCAATGAAGAAATTTGGGTTTCTTGTGACTTTCTTAAGTCTCGCAATTGCGTGGATGTTGATTTATTTATCATTGTTGTGTCTTCAGCTCCCACATTACGTAGTCGTTGAACAAACACACAAAAAAACGTATCTCTCAATCTTGACGATAATTTGCGAGCAGCTGTGCATTCGAGGTGGTTAAATTGAAATTAATTCGCACTTAATTTCATGTTTCCTGATCAAATTCATCAAATTTTATAATGGCGGAGAGACCATTGTTGTTCGCTTTTGAAAGTTACTGTTACGGGAACAATTGAATGGCGAAAATTAGAAAATTGAGCTTTTTAGGTCTTGCAGGTTATTGGCGTGTTAATTTTCGCGCCATCAATTCAAATGGATTGTGTGGAATGTAGGGAAGAGAAAATTCGATTCTTTTGCCATCGGAAGAGATCACTTATTGCAGATGTGTTACAAAACCGAAAAGAAAGTTCATGTGAAAATGTCTTTCCTTGTAAACTGCTACTGATTTAGTTGTCTTCGAAGCGTGCAAGCCGCATACTAACTGCAATTGAACAACTTTGAAACGTGAAGTCGCTTTCCATGTTAAACATGTTGTTGATTGTTGACGATCCCATTGTTAGCTGTTGAATGATTTAATTAGATGTTAAAGTCAATTTCGATGTTCATGATCATGTTGACATCTTTCAATCAAATCGCCTCGGGTACTGTAGTTGAAATGAAGATTTTGCTTCCACAGTTCTGTTAAAATTTTTCTTTACGGACTTCTTTCATCAATCGTGAAGGTTAACATTAAATTGTATTGCGTTCTGTCCAATTAAAGATTTTCTTATATCAATAGCTTTTGACTGAACACAACATATGAGGCTTTCGTTTCATCTTCTACCAACAACCGAGAATTGGTGACAGGCATGTGATGTACTCATGTATAAATGATTTTACAGTTTCCTGTACACAATTCCTTTTCATTATTTGATGATTATTAAAATTTATTCAAGTTTTGACCAGAATATTGAATTAGCGTGAATTTGGGTTATTTTTTGCACCGGCTAAGAATATCCTTGATTTTTTCTGTAAATTGCTTAAAGATCGAAATCATTTTCGTTACAAATCATTTAGCAAGATGTTGGCCTGAAGTTGATTAGATTTTCCACAAGATAACTGATACCCTTAAGTCAGAAGGAAGACTATAATTTGTAAACTACCAGATAGCTGTTATACTATTCGTATCAAAATAGATAGGAAATCAACTGCGCTAGCAATGTAATTTCTGAGTACCAACAGTAACCGCATTAATGTTCTGGAACATCCTTTTAATGAACGAATTTTCAAAGCTGTTCAAAGACCGCTATCATCGAATTACAGTCATTTACTAGCTATCTACAACCCAATCATTGTGAAGAGATTGAAGAACAATTTTTTTACAGCTCACTCACAGCAAAATTTACAGGATGGGATTAGAGAATTCCGGTTGGTTGTTTCACAAAGAGAAAGTTATTGCCCTTATTCATTTTACTATTTGAGGTAAGCTAGAACTATTAAGTCTATGCTATTACTGAACTGCTCCAACTGACTTTTACATTGAAGCTTATTGATTTTGGGTTTTATTTCTTATACTTTTATAAAATTACTGAAAATCACCCTATTCATATCTTCATCTCCTGTTTATCGTTGGGCTGTAGACTCCTCTGATCTACTCATTTATCTATCAAATAGCAAAACGCTGCAATTCAACCCATCAAAGGCGCTGATTTCATTGCCCATATAAGGAGCAATTTCAGTAATCTGCTAGTGAACTGCCATCTTAAGCCAAGAGCATTAACTTCGAACCATTTTTCCTTGGAAATTAAGAGTCTGCAAGAATTTTGAATAGTACAGGACCTTGGAGAATATATTCACCTATGAGCGAAAGTGTACTCGTATATCGCGCATCGTTGATAATTTTTAGAATGAGCCGATATACTCGTAATATGTAGAATAGTTTACCTAGCTCTTGCAATATCGCGCATATTATCGACACTTGAGTTTTCATATGCAACGAATATAGTCAGGGCCGTGCAAGGCACCCAAGCGAAGGGCCTTTGGACGCGTTAGCCAACCACTATAAAGCTCACCATACAACGTGGGGTTATTTTAACTCCAGCAATTTTAAAATATGGGGTAAGTCGTTTAACTACGAATGTTTGTTTTTTATGCAATATTCATACTGGTATATTTTTGTATTTTATGTTAGTTGATTAGTTAAAATTAAAAAAAATCCCCGTTGGCAGCACCAGCCGGAAAGGTAAATTTCTCGTATGTAGCGTAAAGTCTCGAAAAAGAATTTGGCTTGCCTACTACTAAACTTCTTTCTGCAATTTATGTAGTACCACATGGGTATTTATTAACATTAAAAAAAATCTGGCCACGTTCGTTTTTAGAAACCTTTTATCGGGGCGCAAATATTTTGCTAATTAAATTGAGTTGCATGCGTATGGATTACATATTGTTGTAAACATATAAATACCAGTTTCGCCCTTCTCGCATCTGCTGTTTACACAGTTCACAGTGGTAACCACACAAAGGCTTAAATAGCTCGAATAGTTAATTTCAAAAGATTTCCATAAAAGTTTAATCAGCACTTGCATTGCCATTAACATATACATTTCAATTTTTTTCTGAACTGTGAGGGCCGTCATTTCGATTTTTATTGAAATCGGCTGCTAAAAATATTAAGCTGTAAATTTTCGACTGTTTTATTTGTCATTCGATTTGCTTAATCAAATTAAATTAACTTGCCTTAATAACTTATAATTTCAAGTTTCAACGGAATCTGTTGAGAATCTTGGCTGCTAGAGGGCTACAGAAATAAAAAAAATTGTATGCCATCCGCCTGTATGGGGAGACCCCCCTTAAATACCTTAAAATATTTTCTTGCACTGCAAATTTCAAGAGGCACCACTTTTGACCTACGTAGAAAATTTCCTCATTCTAGCTCATGTGGTTTGCGAGAAAACTTGTTATGACGCACGAACAAACGGGCGGAGGGACGGACAGACAGACAAGTCGCGATTTTATAATTTTTTAGGGTATTGTTAAAAATATTATACAATATCTTAAAAATGATCTGGTTTATAAGTTCTTTCAAGTAAAGTCATTTAAAACGTTTCCATGAAAAATATTCATTATTTCAGTTGGCACTAAAATAGCGAATTGCGCTTGCCTTCAGACCTTTGGGGGCCGCCATTTTGAATGCATGCATTTGATTTTGGATTATTTTAAATCTTTGTATGCTAGGACCTCGTCAATCAATGTACTATCTCGTTCAAATAGGAGTTTCACTCTGGACAGGGCAAAATAATTCAATTTTTAAAGAAAATGGCAGCTAAAAATATTAGGCTTTAAATTTTTGACTTTTTTATTTTTCATTCAATTTTAATAATTTCCTGCAAAATACAAGAACATAGTACAGGGACTCATAATCTCAAGTTTCATCAAAATCCGTTGGAAAATGTGACCGCTAGGGGGCCACAAAAACATGAAAAAAACGCATATTTAAACGGCCGCCATTTTGAAATTTGCACATGCATGATCACCAAAATATCAAAGACTGTAGGTGTAAGTAATGTCTATCTTGAAACCAAGTTTCATATATGTCGGATCAAAATTGCGACTTTTAAAATCCTTTGAAATTTCGACTTTCAACTGGCCGCCATTTTGTTTTTTGCAACCTGACCTCCAGTTTTTTTACGTAGTTCTTTAGATACTTATAATTTCTATCAAACTATTGAATTTCATGAAAATCTGTTGAAAGCTTTGATCACTATTACAACAACAAAATTTTGCACGTTTTTCGACCTTTGAGCGGCCGCCATTTTGTTTCTGCCGTACCGACTTTAGATTTTTTATTGTGAGATTCATCACATACTTTAATGAACCTTTGTACCAAATTTCATCCAAATCGGAGCTACACTTTGGTCAGAACAGAAATCGCGATTTTTCGTCTAAAATGGCCGCCATTTTGTTTTTGCCCGGCCGATATAGGTGGTTCACGAACTTAACCGAGATAATTACCCAATACACCTTTCCTCAAAATTTGGTGAAAATCAAAGCAAAATTGCAACCTCTAGCGTGGTCACAAATTTAGTTATATCCCATATATATATATATACATATATATATATATATATATATATATATATATATATATATATATATATATATATATATATATATATATATATATATATATATATATATATATATATATGATGCTCTCCGCAATAGGTAAATTTCTCTCGAGAAATTTACCTAAAATAAGACTTGTTCAAGTGCACTTTGCTTACTCAGAAACATTTCATTTTTTTATGGGGTAAATTTTACCCCATGTTGTAAAGGTGTCTATTTTTTTCACGTTGTATGCCGAAGGTTAAAAGGTACCTATTGGCTACTGTGTTACTCTGATGAATTAACGCAGATAGAGCTGCAAGGACAGTTAAATGAAAGTGATGTTGCAAATTCCAGACGGTATTGGCATTCTCTTGTTCATTAAGCCAAAGGTCATTAATATCAAGCTCTGAATTCCTTGTGTCTATATTTTATTTTAACTATTTATTCATTTTCCTGGGGCTTATCTCCTCTTATCACAAATTCTATATGTTGTCTTTCCTTCTCTAATTAATCAATTTCAGTTTTTTCCATTGTACTTTATTTCCATTCACAAACAAATCAGCTTTCAATCGGTCAATTTTATTTATTTCCTATAGTACTTGTTGCTCCCATTCATGCATTGCAATGGGACAGCAACCTTTATGACACTTGCACTAGCTCAAGCGTATAAAAACTTATCCATCCGAATTTTATTGATGCAAGCATTTTATCGCATGGTATCGATTGGATTTGATCATTCAATTTCTAGTGGGCAAAGAGAATGTCAGCAAACAGTGCGAATATTCACCCTCTCAACAACAATGGTTGTGTAGTTTGAGTGGTAGCCTCCTGGACTCTCAATCTGAGGCTTGCTGTGATCGTGAGTTCAAGTTCACCCGCGAGCAAAACTCTTATTTTTTTTTTTTTATCTAGCACTACAGCTCGTCTCGGGCATTTGTTTACAGATAGTTCGAGTATTTTACTATCTTGATCCAATGCGTCGGCACTTGAGAAGGTGATTCGATCAGTACCGCGCTTTGGCCGTACCTTCGTCCAACCAATTACAAAATATTCTGATTATAAACTTGTATGTATCATAGCTGAATGAGCCCATAGTCCACCCGAAGAATCAATGGAAACAAATCTCGTTGTCACCAACGGGATAAAAAAAGGGACCTTCAGCCTAACCTTTACTACACGCAAACAAGTAATCTTTTTAATCTTCGTTAAAAAGCGGCGTTTCTGAGTGGATGATGATTTGTACATAAATATGATGGTGCTTTGTATCATCATAATTATGTGCAAATCAGCTTGCATCCAATTGGAAATGATGTATTTGACGATAACGAAAAATATTGAACGGAAGGGGCGGTTCCGAGTATGTTGAACTCGAACAAGCTCAGCAGTAGCAGGACTTATCAGTAGGGGATTTTAAGAAAAAAGAATTGATCGGATCGAAAAGTTGATTGGAATTAGTCGGGTGCTAGCAAGATTTGAGTCGGAACGAAAGTACGGATGGGATAGTGAGCATTTGCAGTTGAGGGTTGAGTTTTGGATTAGAGAGAATTTATTTATTCTAAAAATCCTCGTGATCCTAGTGAGACTTTTCGTTATTTTAACTTGAAAAAAGTGGACAAAAAGGGTGAAAGTTGGAATTGAGTTGTGAAAAGTGAATCAATGTATGACAAAAGACGTGAGAATTAGTTCTGAATTTGGAGTCTGTGATTATTTCAACTGAAATGTTCTTGCAACTATTATTCAGTGCAGTACCCATTTTTGGATTAATAGTGTCTAAAATAAATGAAAGATTAAAAATGTTCCTGAACAAGCACCATTTTTATATTCTTGAACAGCCGTTGGACCTTGCTTTGCTGTGTGAGCCGACGCGTTTTGATTTGTAGTGACATTCAGAGAAAGGAAGAGAAAAGGAAATGGAGTTAACATTGAGTCAGCGAGAATCCATGTAGAAGCTAGTTTTCAAATGAATATAAAAAAATTCAATTGAATTTAAGTTAATAAAATAATAATTATTTAAATAGTTATGATTTCATTAAAGTGTTATTTAAATGAAAGTTTAGTGTTTTCTATAAGAAAGAAAGAAAAAGAAAATGATATTTGAAGACTCATTCGAAGATTGACAAAATAATGACTGGAATAATTTTACCGACTATTAGGTATCTATATTCAGTATCTGTTCTGCCAAAGGCAGAAATTACTATTTTGTTTAAAGAAGAAAAATATCTGTAGGAAAGAAGGCAAATCTGGAAGTATTGAATAAGTGTGCAACGGAATCTCTTACAACTGGTGACCCCGATAGGCACAAGTGCCTTCTGAAAAACAGAAAGGACAATACGGAAACTAACGACAAGATACAAAGAGCACTAACGATCTTTCTCACCATACTCCAATTATGCAATGCACGTAGAAAACCACGCACCCGAGCCTGACGCTATGACAAGCTCTATGACATTGCTACACAAACAAAGCAAAGGACCGAGACCTGACATCCTAGAAAGACTTGAAACATATACAGATGACAGATAGATCTTTATTGGGCCTTTTGATGTACATTGATATATGAATTACAATGATTGCTGAAATGCATTTGATAGCAACACTTATGTCAAATAACATGGACTATGACTAAGATTCGGCCGTATCCAATGCAAATTGAATTTTGACGGTTTTTAAAACGATTGAGGCTTTACCATCTGCTCACATGGTTTGGACATAATGAAAGATGCTTCTCAATCTAGCTTAACCTAACTTAACCTAATTTCAATTTTTACAATATTTGAGTTTAGGAGGATGAGTTTAATTTTTTAATTTTTACTATATGTTGCAGTATACGACAGTAGGTCTACAATTGTTGGATGGAGAAATAGGGATGGTTCCCGGTAGTGCTTATTGTATTAAAATTATCTGAGTGAATGAAGTTACAGGCTAAGGGGTGTGAACCGTTGGAACTTTTCATTGGTTGTTGGGGTGGTTTTAATATTGAACTAACCTCGGTTGGTTCCCTCCTCTAACAGTACGTAGAAGGAAGGCTTACGGTAGGGATGCGATGCCGGTATATTGAGGGTAGGGTTATCTGAACAGATCAGCATGATGGGAGAAAAATAGTAAACATCACTTTGAGTCATGTTGCGATGGTAGAGATTGTTTATGATAGGTTCTGGGTGGATGGCCCAGTTGCATAGGCCTTCTATCAGATAATAAATGATAGGAGTTATTCTTGTTCCTCTGTAGAGGACTTCATTTCGGAAATGTTTCTTGATAGATCTTCTATATTTAGACAATATAGTAGCTCCTCGGCTACCGCAGGACAAATTGTCATCCACACAGTAAAGCAGTAGGCTAAGATAGGCCGTAACAAGTTTTTGTACACGAGGAGTTTAGTTTCTGGGTCTAAGCAAGAGAACGCCGAGGTATTTGACGGATTCTTTCAGGGGAATAGTTTGGTGGTTAATGGACAAAGCGAGTTCTCCACTTTCAGGTGGAGCGTATTTGTGTCCTTTTCCGCTGGCATTGCGGAAGCAAATGAGTTCACATTTGTTTGCATTTATGCTTAAGGCCCACTTCTCTAGGTATTCTGATTATACATAAGGCTTTCTTTGGGGGAGCATGGCTTGCGAACAATAAAATGTCGTCTGCGTATAGAAGTGCTTTTGAAGTAAGATTTGAAGCTATGTAGGAACTTTGAATCAAAGGCATGCCGCGGATATAGAAGCCGAAGAGTATTGGGCCGAGAATAGTGCCCTGAGGAACTCCGGAGAGTACCTGCATACTGCTTGAGTTTTTGTTGGCTATTTTAATCTGGAGTGATCTTGAAGAAGAGTCCTTTTGTCCAAACGGAGTCGATGGCTTTGTTTAGGTCAATTATGCAAGCGACTGTAGTTTCTTTTTTTTTCAAAGGGCTTCTGAAATGGAGTCATGGAAAAATAATGCAGCTTGCTCCGTTGACATTTTCTGTTTGAATCCAAACTGCTCAGCCGGAATGAAGTTGCTAGTGAACTCCCTTAGTGAATGGAGAAGAACTTTCTCTAGAATTTTTTATAGATTCGGGAGAAGTGATATTGGCCGAAGTTTAAAAATTTCGCCGTTTGTTCCCTTTTTGGGGATGAGAACAAGGATGGCTTTCTTCCATGGTCTTGAGAAGCGTCCATTGTTGATGCAGCTGTTGATGATTGTGCACACAGGTTAACTTAATACGTTGCTTCATTTTCGTAGGACATAATTGGGAATTCCGTCAGGACCATAGCATTTCTTACGGTCCAGGGAGTGCAGAAGAAACTTTACTTCATCAGGTGTGGTGTAGAAATTGTTGTGGGATAGTGTGGATGGGCAAGAAGATCGATTAGATGTAGAGGAGGTAGGACCCTATGTGCACGAATCGACAAGCCGAAGGTCGCAGGTTCAAATCTCGTTGGGAGCAACGTGATTTAGTTCAGGGGACTTTTCGGACATACTATGAGTGTTCGCTCAGTGGTGATATGTACTAATTTAATCAGATCATATCATAACTGAGCAGACACACGGGAGCATGGTACTGACCAAACCAACTTCCGAAAAAATCAATACGGTCATGAAAATGAGATACTCTAACTATCTCTAAGCGAAGGCCCGAAAGGGGCTGTAGTGCTACAAAGAAGAAGAAGAAGAGGACCCTATGTACCCGTTTATGAACTGCTTGATTTTTTCATAAACCAAGTCGTTAGTGGCCTCATCCCCGGAGGATTTGCTGCTAAAGAGAGAGCTGTAAAATTCTGAGCATGCAGAGTTTTTGGTCTTCAGCGTACAGGATTTGGTCCCCGGATCTGAGATAGTATGAAGCACACAGGCGTCCGGTGAGTTTGTTAATTTCTTTAAATACCGTAGCCGAGGGTTTCATAGTTAACAGGCGTTGCTCGAATTGAGTGTTGGGCTCGTGATGTAGCTTTTCCCGGATGATAGTGTCTAAACAGTTTATTTGGGCTCACAGCGATGTGTTTTTTGATGTAATACGATTCAAGTTTCTGTGGAAGATTCTTTTTAGTCTCTGTAGCCACCGATCGTTGGTGCGAACAAGACCAAGGGTGTTTGCAGATATGTCCTCATATATAGAAAAGGTTTTCTTCTTGGCTGGTGCATATAAATCCATACATCTAACGATTCTGGAGGAAAGTTTATTTATTTCGTCTTCGATTTCCTCGTTAGAGAGGATGCGATCATCAGGGGCTACCTCTTGAAAGTTGTCTCGGAGCTCGTGCTCAAATTGACTCCAGTTGACTTGTGAGTAGGAGCGGGTCAGAGAGTTTTTTGGGGTTATAGGTCGAAGCTCATTCTATGGTAGGTGAAGGAGTACTTGAAATATATAAATATAAAAAATGAGACGGTAAGATTATCAACGAGCAACTTATTACAAATTCCGACTTAATTTTCCCAGTACTACAACACAATCTCCAACGAAAACGGGAAAGAGATGAAAAAGGACAAACGGACATCCAAAAATCCAAAAAACAAAAACCGTATATGCCTCTACTTGACCTCATTTAGCACTTACCTGCTTAACCTATCCTACAACTATATACAGTCATTCCCTTCCACACGTCTTTGAGACACTGAAGATGACTCAAAGGAGTCGAAACGCGTCTACTCACACAATAAAGCAAGAACCGACGGCTTTTCAAGAAAAACAAGTAATAACCCCATAGTTTTCCCAGAAAGTATAACAGTTATCGCTCTTTCTACCCTTAAAGCCAAAAAGTGAAGTATTTGATAGTCATTATGTAGAGGTTATGCAGCCACGCTGGGAGCAAGAAATAGAAAGGGAAAGCTTGAATGGCAATTAAACAGCAATGTTGTAAAAAGAACGAGAGAGAGCTAGTTGCATGAGTTTAGATTGTGGGGCAATATGCTGATCGTAGATTGTGTGTCTTGTTTATATTACCTGTTCCTCTAACAGCTGAATGAAGCCATATTTTAGACTAGCACTTCCTAAGCATCTTTGTCTTTACTTGCTCAAAAATTAATTTGGACCAATCTAGATAATGCAAAACACATGCCTAGCGACTTTAGATTTTTGCCATTAAACGAACTTAATCATATGGCAGGCAAGCAAAATACTGCTACTAGCATAATTTGTTTGATAAGCATTTTAATAAGTAGAAATTTTTCCTCTAGAGTTAGTAAAGTTGGGTTTCAAGGGCATTAGAATTATTCTTTAGAAGTCATCAATGATGAATTGCTAAGTGCAGTAAATAAGTAGTATTTAAGCAACAAATATTAGAAATAAGGTATGTATCCAGGCAGCAGTTAATCATCTAATAACCAGTTTAGCTTACCTTAGCTTGGGTTGTGTTTTCTTCATTGGACTCCAAAGAAAGTGCGAATAAAACAATGAGTGAAGAGGTAAGTAAAGGCTTTAAGGCACTCAGGAGCTGGCTTAGTATTTGCCTTCAGTCTATAACGTGTGCGTAAACCCTCACTCACTCCCAGTTTTCATGTAAGACAACGCCATTGCCTTTGCTTCTGTATGCAGGAGTATAGAATTTTACGGTACATGTCGTTAAATAAACCCTTTTTTAAGGCAGGAGTCTCTCTTTCTAGGTAGATGTCTCAGAAGCTCGAATTAGATGTGAATCTGAATCAAGTAAAATATATGGTGGAATACTGGGTACCTAAGAAAGAGACCTAATTCAGCGTATTTGTCCTTGCTGTTTGGATGGGGATCTTTATAGGGATAAGCATAAGCTTTGATCATTGTTTCAAAAAACCCCGCCAGCACAAACTGATATTTTCAAATCAAAGGGTACTGTTATTATTTATCAAAATATGCCTTATCACCATTTATAAAACATTGTTTATTTTGAAATATTCTCAAACATTACCATTTGAATAGCTAAATATTGTGCACTTCGATTGCAGACAAATCATAGGAAGTACCTAGTAGTTTGCTTTATAATAATCGCTCCTTTACTATACACGAACCTCACCTTAAATTGCTTCCATTTATAAATTTATAGCCCCACAATACATCGACCAAGTATGAGGCGCTAAAATATGGAAGGCTTTGCCACTTTTCGTAATTAGTTGATGCCGACGAGCTCTTTCCTGAAAGCGTGCCTTATCAATTTCCTAGTTTCAACAACCAGCCTCATTTATATCCTCGACACAT
Source organism: Odontomyia ornata (assembly GCA_963969285.1). Lineage (NCBI taxonomy): Eukaryota > Metazoa > Arthropoda > Insecta > Diptera > Stratiomyidae > Odontomyia > Odontomyia ornata. Next base: position 490,968,983 of record OZ017738.1, on the reverse strand, counting down.
TCCTCCGTCCGTTGAAAACGTTGTATGTATCCATATATGAGTAGATAGATCTATATTGCTCGTGAGTCAGACCTGAAATTCACAACTCCTCTGTACTGTGTGCTAGCCATATTAACAATTCAGACAACTTTTGCGAGTGTGAAGATAAGTACTATTTGGAAATTTGCCTAATAAATTATTGTAGTATTTGAGTGGCAGTTTGATTATGTTCGTTGTTTCGAAACTTTTTTCAAATTTAGTCAGCAGGGATGATAATAAAGATGTTTGCGAAGGAAGCAAACAGAGTACTTCAGTTTATGCTAGCGTATTTTCGGAGAATCGATCTGTATCCATTCTCCAATTTTCAAATGATTTCGTGAGACCCCCAATTGTACCTACGAATTAATAATCATTCAATCTTACAAAACAGACAGCAAGAAGAGGTGTATGAAAACATGCTTGCCATCAATTTAAAGTTCGCGTACCATTATTCATAAGACTAATAAATTGGATTTACGTTTCAATAGCGAAAAGTATTGATTTATTAATATATTTGCAAAAACAAGTGAATTGTTAATGATTTATTACCCATTTCAAAGGAAATGCTTTGTTTGAAAGTGGAATTATTAATTAATATGTTCACCAGGAGCGTAAGCATGTGAGAACATACCAATTACTGCCGATGCGCATTGAGAAGCATCGCATTCCAAAGCGGTCAAAGATGATCTTGCAATATTTAGTATCGTAAATTGATCGCTCTGGGTAATAAAGTAGAAATAACTTCGAGTTTTGAGAAAATTAATATTTTTTATTCATCTGAAAATTCAAGGAAATATATATATTTATTATCAAAATTGCATGCCATTCTTGTCTGAATATGCTTTGATTATTTAAATTGAAGTTAAGTAAAATTATCTAGTTGAACTGTGTTATTTTTTTGAGCTGGAACTATGAATGTCATATATAATTCTAGGCAAAGTCAATAAGACTTTAGGTAAATTCTATGAGATCAGACTGGGCCAAAAGTGCAAGAAAATAGGGTAATTTGCATTATAACTGCAACAATTGAACATTCGAATGATTTATTTTAGGGACGATAATGTGTCTCATGGCACGATGGTAGCGTTTCAGCCTTTTTATTTTTAACATAGTATGCGAGTTTGATACCAGGGGAAGTAAGGATGAATTTAAATGAATAAATTTTACCCGATATGAATTGGAATATAAAATTGTGGTTTCACGAAAAATATGTAGTCTATGGAGGAGAAGGCGATGGAATTCTGCCGCAGCGAACTAAATATCTGGGCTCACTGGGACGGCCTTACCTGGAGACGTGTACGTACCTATGTTCGCAGCTAACTTCTGTGGTGTCTTAGGGCAGGTTCTTTTCACCAGCACAAGAGCCCACTACAAAATATTTCACGAGCAAAATTTAGGTGATCTAACGCATATCGGACCAATAAAAATGATTGGGGGCCAGAACGCGCGTGATCCGGGGTATAATCTCGTCCTCGTCGAGGGAAGTTGTAGCTCACGGCAAAAGGTGAGGCACCCCAATGGGATTGGTGCTTCCTTGCATCCCTCCCAACCCAAAGGTGCAAGATATATGAACGACGACTCCCCCATCCCAGCAACCACAAGGGACAGAGACTATACCATCTAAGTTTACCTACCATATAGACGCTATGCCTTGGTTTTCACCAGATTCTACCTCTCAGCGCAATGTGGGAGGTCACGAATTTAACTTGCATGCTCATCACCATTCACTGGCACCACAATCAGTTGTGAGCAATGTAAACGGAACGATGATGATTGCTAGCTGGAGGTTGGAACTCTTCAGGCAGATCAATCTGGTCACAATTGGAGCCCCCTTGTGGAGCTCACGACTGCTATTAACCTTGGAGAAGACCTACGATTCAAACCCATGTACGCTCAGGTTTTGTTCATGGTCTCAGGGTTAGTTTTGGAGATTTGTCGAGTTTAATCCCTATTATGAGTGGAGTATCTTGAAACTTGCTGGGTCTTGGGAATTCGCCGCTGTCGAGAATGAAACATCCTGAAGCAAAAGCCCCTTAGTAGTCGTCATCTGGCACATGAAACAGTGGACGATTATTATGAAGCCCTGTGCTACTTGAAGGAGCGCTGCGTCAGATGCATGGTAGGGTAGGGCTTTCTAGAGATGTTCTGGGAGAGAATTCATCCTGAGTTACAGGCTGGATGTTTTATGCGCCCCGATAAACTGCCTCTAAATTCTTTGCTTCACCATGAGCTATGGAGGTTCTCTACTATGCCTCGAGTCGAGTACCGCAGAACTACACTAAAAATTGCCGAGACCGACCAAACCGGCTCTGTATAGATGAAGTTTATTATGATTTTACATCACTACAAGCACGGACTTCCTCATCAGTCACTCCACTAGATGCTCTTTCCTGCTAACCCATAGTAATTCTGACAACCCGGAATTGACTGAGGTCAACGAACTGGCACAGAAGGCAAAGATCATCGCTTGCTGGAATTGTCACCAAGTAGGTATCGTTTTACGACATGTTGGATAGAGTGCAGGGTTTTCTGTTACGGTTGTGGCAAGCCAAACACTTATTTTTCAAATTGTTTTGAATGCGCCGTATCAAAAAATGAAAAAACCAGTAACCCAAAAAATTAAAAAACCAGTACCCGCACACACCAGAGGTACTTCAAACCTCAGCCATAGAGTGGCAGACACTCTCACCTCTAGTGGCAATAATATCACCCCTATTACTGAGCAAGCGAAGCTGCATGTTCCCTCTCTCCAAGAGGCTTCTTTGAATCCATCTGCTGCCATCTGGTTTCAAAATAGTGATTTCCAGGCGGAGAGCTGTAGACGGGGGAATGGTATTGTGTGGGTTTGGTGCTCAGAGACCACTTCTTTTGTGTGTACTATTGCGAGTCCCGGCGTACCGGCGTCCTCCCATTCGCAACTTCAAATTGCCGCCGTAACATCTCCACCTTCTTTGGGCACATATACCTTTTCCTCTGTATATTTATTAATTTTTTTTGTAACATTTTACCGATATCCCTATAATTTTTATTTCCCCATCATCTCAATCCTACCCTCTTACCCTATTTTTAATTATAAAAAAATAGTAATATAATAATATAAATCTTAACTTTCCCACTAACAATACTCCATACATTACTTCCCATTAACGAAATTTCATTCGATATCTTTTCCCTAATAAAACCTGATTCCTTCCATCATACTAGCTAATTTTATTCATTAGCTCCCACTGACAAAATTTTATCTATTATACTAACAAAATTCATCCACGCTTCTCTGCTTAAAAATTCATTTCCATGCCCATTAAGAAAGGTGTATATTTAAAGTTCCTAATTCGATGAATGGGAGATCAACAGATGGTGGCTCCGTTGGAAGCGTCGTGGGTTCTCAACCGGGGGTCTGCTGGGGCTGTGAGTTCAAGTTCTCCCGAGTGCAGTAAAACATTCTGTTTGAGATATCGGCAAAAGCAATTGTTTCCCTATACTCGTACGGGTATATGACGACTTGCATATAACCAAACGCTAACAAGGTCATGCATATCACCATAAATTCAAAATGGAAATCGTTTTGTTTTTTTGATATGGAAAAGATGTATGGGTAGCGGAATCGAAGTGTATTACTCGGATGCGGTAATTTGGAATGAGAGGATTGCAGGATTGATTGAGTTAGAGTCTGGACTTGAAGGTGAGTTAGGATTGAGTTTTGGATAGTGACGGTTGAAAAGCGAGGAATCTGTTGGAGACGGAAGTGAAGAGCGAAAGAAAATTTGTACATGGATGGCTTATTTTGGGTTCAGAAAAATTCAAAGTTTTATAGGCTGGCCGCAAATGGGACAAAACAATTGTTGTGATTTTTATTATTGGGTTACTTTTAAAAGAATACATAAGACGAGTTTACTTGTTAGAAGATAGAAACTATAATTGAAATATTAGTGCAGTTAACGGACTTCTTAACAGAGAATAGACACTGAAGTCCTTTCGAATCCAAATGGACGCAATTTAAAATTGACACAAAGTGGATACCCAGTGATTGAAATATAAAAAAAAAAACAAGTTGGATAGACAGGCCTACGCTCATGTCAAAAGGATTTTGTACTCAACTTACAAAATGAAGTTACCAGCAACGAATAAAATCACGAAACATGTCAAAGAGATACGCTCATTTAAAAGAAAATCCATTGTTTCATCATTTTCAACTAACAAAAATCCCTCAAATGAAATTCCAAAAGCATTTATGTCATTGATCTTATCTGAAAATTTTAAGAAGGTCAAATCAAAATTCTATTGTCTGATAATCCATAAAATACCAAAATAGTATGTTGTTGTTGTTGTTTATTAATTGGAAAAATGTCAAATGGCTACAACTTCCGTGAATATGATACAAACTTCATCAAACTTACAGAGTATTAGGATCTTGTGTAAGGCTACTTAACCCGTGAGAAGGCGCGCTATAAGGAGTTACATGGATAGGCGCGAGTGAGCGAAATGCTCACCCCATTTCAAACGCATTTTCAAAATGAATGGTGCAACTAATATTAACAAAAATTATATTTCAACAAATAACCGAGCCTTAGTTTATCATATAAAATGTTTTATTAGAAACAAGTAACATAAATTCAATTATATACAAAAATAAAAAAATCTTCTATTCTTTGGCATTAAATTTTTGCACATTTCAATTATAAAAACAGAACAGTAAATATGCAAAAAATTCATTCCTACATAAAAACTTGACAAGTGTATCTTACATAACATGCATTGCACATGAATGTCACGTGCTCGGTGCATAGTAATTTATTGGACGAAAAACAGGCCTTTTTGGAACGTCTATTTATTCTTCTTTGGCATAGTGCACAGGAAGCACTGGGTCCAGGCTCAGGTTCAGCATGAGGAACTGAAACAAATCTGTTCATGGTAAACTTGAGAGCAGGTGATATGCTTTGTGTACAAAGCCGTCGTGAAATATGTGGCTTTGCCAATCCTAGAGCCACATTTTTTAAGAACACACGTTTCTCGATCAAATTTTGTGTGTTTCTTAGTAAATTATTTGCGAGTTGATACCAGTAATATTTAAAATAGAAAAAACCGCATTGGCCATCTACAAGTGATTTTTGCAACGGAATAGTCCTCTTTCTTTTGATCGACAACCTTTAGCAGAATTGTAAAATGTTACGATTTCTGGCTTCGCTTTATCACCTGTCTCTAGATCTTTTTTTATCGTCATAGTTGAGTGAAGATAGCATGAGGAAAATTGTTTTTGCTTTTTTTTCGGTACATAAGATACGATGACACTGTTTTTGCCAAAACTAAAAATAGAACTTGGCATTGGTCTGTCCTTAGTTGATAAAAATTGCGGAGGATTTTTTTTTATTTTTCCTTGGGACGCAGTTGTTCTGAATATGTATTTTAATTTGTTGAAGAGTCGTATGGATGTAAAATAGTTGTCCATTGTAATATTTCTTCCCGTATCCAGTATGAGAGTTGCTATTCGCTTGACGACGTCAGCTGCCGTATTGCTCAAATTCTGCGGCCCCATGGGCTGTTTGCCGGCATATATCTCCAAATTGGACGTATAAAAAGGCCTGGCATCTACAAGGGCATAGACTTTTATGCCGTATTTTGCTGGCTTATTTGCGATATAAACTCTAAACGTACAGCGTCCTCGAAATGATTCTAACATTTCATCTATAGTGTAGTACTCTCCAGGCGCGTAGTTAGCGTTGCAATGTGTCACAAAATTTTCAAATATTTCTCTGACTGGGGCAAGGTTATCGATTTGCTTTCATTCTGACCGGGTACTGACATCATCAAACCGCAGCGCTCGTAGTAAAAACATAAAACGTTTCATAGACTTTATTGCTCTTAAAAAAATCACATGCTGTCCCATTATCACGCCACATTTCCTTTACATTCGAATTGGATACTTCTTTTAATCTAGCCATGTATAACACTCCAACTAGTCCTTTTATCTCTACTGTTTACAATCTCGTTCTCGTGAAAAATTGTTCTGCAATTTCATGATATATTTATTTGTATACTCAACTATTTTTACTATCATTTCATCTAAAAACAATGAAAAGCAGTGCAAGAGCGTGTTTGCACCTTAGCTACATTTTTGACCCCTGGTAAATGAATCCTATATTGCAACTCCTGGTTCGTTCGTTGGCTAATGGCTTATTCATCAGCCATTTTGTAATATTATGCTTGCCCGTGTAGTACCCACCTCTCTGTACTTGCAACTCATTATATGTTGCTTCATCTGAAGATTGTTCGGTATCTGTTTGGTGGGGGCTATTGATGTTGGGGCAGTCACTTGCAGGCTCATCTGCGCGAGCTTGAATGTATCATCACGATCTAATGCAAATTCTTCATCAGAATCAGGTACTTCAAGCCAAGCTAAAATTTGAAGAGTTTGCCGTCCTTTACCTTTTTGTATGCTGAAAACAAAAAAAAAAATCCCCGTTGGCAGCACCAGCCGGAAAGGTAAATTTCTCTTATGTAGCGTAAAGTTTCGAAAAAGAATTTGGCTTGCCTACTACTAAACTTCTTTCTGCAATTTTCGTAGTAACACATGGGTGTTTATTAACATTAAAAAAAATCTGGCCACGTTCGTTTTTAGAAACCTTTTATCGGGGCGCAAATATTTTGCTAATTGAATTGAGTTGCATGCGTATGGATTACATATTGTTGTAAACATATAAATACCGGTTTCGCCCTTCTTGCATCTGCAGTTTACACAGTTCACAGTGGTAACCACGCAAAGGCTTAAATAGCTCGAATAGTTAACTTCAAAAGATTTCCATAAAAGTTTAATCAGCACTTGCATTGCCATTAATATATACATTTCTATTTTTTTTCTGAACTGTGAGGGCCGTCATTTCGATTTTTATTGAAATCGGCTGCTAAAAATATTAAGCTGTAAATTTTCGACTGTTTTATTTGTCATTCGATTTGCATAATCAAATTAAATTAACTTGCCTTAATAACTTATAATTTCAAGTTTCAACGGAATCTGTTGAGAATCTTGGCTGCTAGAGGGCTACAAAAATAAAAAAAAATTGTATGCCATCCGCCTGTATGGGGAAACCCGCCTGTATGGGGAAACCCGCCTGTATGGCGAGACCCCTCTTAAATACCTTAAAATATTTTCTTGCGCTGCAAATTTGAAGAGGCACCACTTTTGACCTACTTAGAAAATTTCCTCATTCTAGCTCATGTGGTTTGCGAGAAAACTTGTTATGACGCACGAACAAACGGGCGGAGGGACGGACAGACAGACAAGTCGCGATTTTATAATTTTTTAGGGTATTGTTAAAAATATTATACAATATCTTAAAAATGATCTGGTTTATAAGTTCTTTCAAGTAAAGTCATTTAAAACGTTTCAATGAAAAATATTCATTATTTCAGTTGGCACTAAAATAGCGAATTGCGCTTGCCTTCAGACCTTTGGGGGCCGCCATTTTGAATGCATGCATTTGATTTTGGATCATTTTAAATCTTTGTATGCTAGGACCTCATCAATCAATGTACTATCTCGTTCAAATAGGAGTTTCACTCTAGACAGGGCAAAATAATTCAATTTTTAAAGAAAATCGCAGCTAAAAATATTAGGCTTTAAATTTTTGACTTTTTTATTTTTCATTCAATTTTAAAAATTTCCTGCAAAATACAAGAACATAGTACAGGGATTCATAATCTCAAGTTTCATCAAAATCCGTTGGAAAATGTGACCGCTAGAGGGCCACAAAAACATGAAAAAAAGGCATATTTAAACGGCCGCCATTTTGAAATTTGCACATGCATGATCACCAAAATATCAAAGACTGTAGGTGTAAGTAATGTCTATCTTGAAACCAAGTTTCATATATGTCGGATAAAAATTGCGACTTTTAAAAGCCTTTGAAATTTCGACTTTCAACTGGCCGCCATTTTGTTTTTTGCAACCTGACCTCCAGTTTTTTTACGTAATTCTTTAGATACTTATAATTTCTATCAAACTTTCGAATTTCATGAAAATCTGTTGAAAGCTTTGACCACTATTACAGCAACAAAATTTTGCACGTTTTTCGACCTTTGAGCGGCCGCCATTTTGTTTCTGCCGTACCGACTTTGGATTTTTTATTGTGAGATTCATCACATACTTCAATGAACCTTTGTACCAAATTTCATCCAAATCGGAGCTACACTTTGGTCAGAACAGAAATCGCGATTTTTCGTCTAAAATGGCCGCCATTTTGTTTTTGCCCGGCCGATATGGCTGGTTCACGAACTTAACCGAGATAATTACCCAATACACCTTTCCTCAAAATTTGGTGAAAATCGAAGCAGAATTGCAACCTCTAGCGTGGTCACAAATTTCGTTATATCCCATATATATATATATATATATATATATATATGATGCTCTCCGCAATAGGTAAATTTCTCTCGAGAAATTTACCTAATACTTACGTAGATAGGCGCGTGATGAGCAAAATGCCGCACTTGTAGACACAACTCGAACAAACACTTCACTACGCAATCACAGTGGCACTCAAAAGTGTGTGAGGTAGATCAAATGAAAGGGCACAAATTTAAAGGAAAGTACTGAGACGCTTGCGACGATACAATATCCCTAACATTGAAAATAACGACAAAAAGTTTTGCGTGAGCAAAACGCTCATAGTGCGCCTTCTCACCGGTTAAATATCGAGTTTTGTTGGTTTTAAAGGCATCTATACGATTTTATTGGAGGAAATGTGAAATTCTAAGAACATACTATTAACGAATTTTGACTTCTGAGGTATTTGTTATTGTTATATTCATTAATATCTCCTTTGATAATTTTTCAGATTTTTTAGATAGCAGGTTCGAATGTTTCTCCGCCTATGCCCCTACTGAAGCAACAACTGTCAGTTTAAGAACTATTTTGAAAAGCTAAGAACTTTCATTTGATACTTATATCGGCCACTTTTGATGAAATTTTTTTCAGGGGCCACTCCTCTTTACTGTACTCATCGATTCATGGCATTAGAAAATTTTTTTCGAACCCTAGAATGGTTACAAAGCGAAAAGTTCGTACGTTTCCCTTTCCCCTGCCCCCCACGGTGCTGATACAGCAATTTTTATACTTGTTTTGAAAAGATCTCGTTAAGACCTTTCCAATGACACCCTGCTCGACTACGAATGGTGAAAAAAAAAAATTTGAAGGGTCACCTTCCTATATGGAGAGACCCCCTTAAACCCCTTTGAAAAATTTTTCCACCCCAAAACTTTCAAGGAGTCACCACTTCTGACCTTGCCACAAAGTTTCATGGCTGTAGCTTCTACAGTTTTGGAGAAAAAGTACTGTGACATTCAGACGGACCGACGGGACGGACTCAGGTCGTGATTGCAATAGGGTTTTGTATTTTAGTAAAAAACCCTAAAAAAGGGTGAACAAATCAAGTGGCAAGTGCAAGTTCTAAAAGTAACCGAACAGTGGAGTGTCGGAACTCTTAAACTATCAAACGCGAGAAGAAAAGTGAACTAATGTTAATTTCCCTAACGACAATCGGTATTACTAGTATAGTGGAATTATTGGGGAAGAAGTAAGTCAAGGCAGAGCATATCTACTAACAAGCAGTTTCACATAGAACAAATTTCGCATCTAACGGTAGTTAACGTAAAGACCGATTTGTGTATGTATTGCGTAAAATTAGAAATCGATTTGTGTATGTATTGAGTAAAATTTATTTTCCTCTCAAATTGTTAGAAAGGAAAGAAAGAAATGCAAAATAATTTCTCTTATGTTATTTTACGTCCCTTTCTAATCGGAAAAACAGCTGGTGCAGTTGCTTGTTAGTATATATGCTCTGGTCAAGGCAACAATCGAGCAGTGAGTGGACTCATTTGCAGAGAGAATAGAGGGGAATTGGTTAATTTAAAGTAGACGTGAATTGGTTATTTTGAAGTAGAATGAGATTGAACAGCCGTATAGCGGATTAGTGGCTGTATAGATTTTGAATTACAGTAAAGTTTATTTCCTTTGTTTTTTATGCTAAAGTTAAAAAAAAAACAAAAAGGGAGAGTTCATAAATTTAATTTTACAGTACCCCCTCCCCCGCGCCTTCAGTTGCTGGGTGCTCAGCAGCATCAATAGGGGTGAGTAATGCGTACATTTTTGCTTTCTATTTGATCTCTTTTCATCATATTTCAAGTTTGTTTTTGTTTGTAGCTTTTCGCATAAGAGTTTTTTCGATTTTTAACATCACTTTAGGAACTCATTTACAAGCTAGTTTAGGCTAGTTTGTTTTAAAATAGTATTCTTTTCACGAATTGTTGTTGTGTTTTTTTATTATTTCAAATAAAAACGGCCACTATTTTTCAAGTTAATAATTTTCATTTCTTAAAATGACCTGCCCTCTCCCGCCCTACTCCCCTTCGTATTAATTTTTAGGTGCAGGGTGTTTCAGCACGACCAGAGGGTGACCCGGAAGACCCGCGACACGACTGAGCGCTACCCGGCCTCAGTATGCCACTCCGGTGACTTGCACGGTTGCAACAGTACCTAACGCCGAACGAGTCAATATTATTTTTTCAAGCTTAATGCTTTGAAAGGCGCTGTCTCAAACGCAATTGGAAGTATGCTCGTTGGGGGAGACTTCAATGCTAAAGCAACTGAATGGGACATGCCTCAAACAGATTCGAAGGGAAAACGAATCCTAGAAATGGGGGCCAGGACAGCGCTCGTCATACAAAACACCGGAAGTACGCCGACTTTCCACGGTATTGACTGCGAAGCCAATGTCACCAGACGTGACATTCGCCTCGGAGTCCTTAGTACGGAGGATACACAATTGAAGAGTATTAGAGGACTACTCAGCCAGTGATCATCAGTGCATTCTGCTTGAGATCAGTGATTTTTTCTCCCGATGTCAGTACTCTCGCCATTCTACAATTGGGTGAAACATCGGAAGGATGGACGTCGAGAAGTTTATTGAGGTGCTCACAGTAAATGCCCCACTGCAGGGAAATTGGCAGAGGATGGAAGAACTGGCACCTCAAGGCTTGGTGAACTCAACTATTAGCATCATCATGACTGCTTGCAATGCTTCTATGACCCGTCGAAAAACCCGGCACGGCAAGCCCTCAGTGTACTGGTGGTCGATTGAAATCGCTGAAAAGTGAAAAGAGGTTCAACGGGCTGAGGCATGCAATCAGGTAGTAGTATATAAGTCAGCCAAGAAATGCCTCAGCAAATTGATTAACAACAGCAAGGCTCGCTGCTGATCTAGTGCACAATATGAATAAAGATTCGTGGGGCTTTGGCTGCGTTATGCGGAAGCTTGGTGCCTTACGGAAACCTTGCATTCATGAAGCAGAAAAGGTGGACGAGATAATGCGGGCACTCTTCCCCGCCAATCCTGTTCACGTTGATGCTGTCCATGGTGGAACAGCAATCGAGTGTCCGCTCTTCACGCAGTTAGAGCTGGAAGAGACAGTCCTTTCATTGAAAGCCAGGATGGCTCCAGGTCCAGATGGTGTTCCAGCTGAGGTGCTGCAACTTATCTGTCACCATTGTCCTGACTTGCTGCTCAGCACATTGTCCGCTTGCCTACGGGACGGGGTTTTCCCGGTACGATGGAAGGTGGCGAGGCTCGTGGTGATCAGCAAGGGGAAGGGAAATCCTAGATCGCCGTCTGCATACCGCCTGTTATGCATACTAGACATTGCTGGGAAAGTGCCAGAGAAAATCATCACGCGAAGACTCACTGACGCAATTCGTGCTGCTGGGGACCTATCGCGAGGGAATTGGTTATCCATGAGGAGAGATAGCACTCACTCAACGATTGGCAATAGTCTTTAATTTGACCCAGCTTTTGAGCGGAGATGGGTGTTTCCTGTCTTACCTGCATAAGATTGGTAAGTCACGATTCCCCGATTGTCGGTTTCGCCCAGGAGAGGAAGACAATGCCTGCCACACATTTTTAGCGTGCACAAAATGGAGCAGGCTACGAAGGAAACTCTACAGGGGTAAGGGAGAACTCAACCCGCATAATATAGTCGCGGTGATGCTCGAATCGGTTGACAAATGGGAACAGGTGGTATCTACATTATGCTTGGGCAGTCCTAAAGGAAAGATGGGACTCACAGCAGCTGGGGGCGTTGGGGCTGGGGAATCACTTGTCTGGCAATTCCTCCTCCCTCCTGCTAGAAGAGGATCCCCCTACTTGAGGATGCCTCTCGGCGAAACAAAACGAGACCTCGCCCGAAGTAATGTGTCGAACGGTTCCAAGCTGAATTCTCGGGTTGGCAGGGCAGGTGTTTAGTGGGTAGTCCAATCACCTTCTTGCGAGCATGGGAGTCCCACACATATATATAGTATATTTAAATGGACTTGTAATTGGACTACTAGCCTATAAGTCGTTTTTTTGAATAAATAAATAAATAGGAATTTTTTATCCTGTTTAAAAGGGAATTAATAAAAAGATAAATAAATTAATTTACATTCTTTTTAATGCTATTTATTCAATGAAATTCATACATGTTCAAAGACTTAAGATAGAATTCAACCCTTATACCACGTATTACAAAGCATATGCATTACCATTGAGCCATAAGAAAAGCTGTAGAGGCAGGCCAGGCACATTTAAATGTTCGATCGCCGTAGAAGATCATAAGGCTGCTGGCCCTACCACCTGAGTATAATTTACAAAATTTTCCTGTACATTTTGTTCAGTCCAATCTTCGGTAGTTTAACCAATTTTATAAAAGATTTGGCTCTAAATTATAAATGATTTGCCCCTTTCTTATGAAAAAATTAACCCAGTTAACTTTGGTGACTGCTTTTAAACGACGTTAATCTAAGTTGGAAAACGCTTCTTCGCTTATTTACTTGCACAATTTATATTATTTCGGAGTAGCGAATCAATAGCCAATTTAAATATGAAATTTGAAAAGAATTGTTGTGAATCGACTGACCGTCTTCACCGAATAACAATGAAATTCTTTTTCAATACAAAATTTGCTATATCACCCACCTGCAATTTGCCTAAATAACATTTTTAGAAATCGTAACCGCAAACTCTTAATTTCAAACCATAAAATTGAAATTCGCAACGGCCAATAGGTCATCTCATGAGTTATCATACCCCCTGCTCAAATTGTTGTCAAATGTTGAGGTAAAACGATTTCCTTTTGATCTCAGAATACCGAAAAAAACTGCCAAGAAAAGCTAAAAATCATCCAGGATCGATTCACAGCGCTCCTCTTACAAACGACAGACAGTCCTACAACAGGATTATGTCGGGTCTGCCACGGTCGATTTCCTGGTCACAATATTATGGAAATATTTTGACTCATTTAGGGTGAATGATGCCCGCTGGGCTGTCTTTAGTTTGCGTCTCGGTGGGATCGGATCTGCTCAGGTGCATATACTCGTATGTATGTAGGTGCGATACAATTTGTGTGAGTCAAGTCAGTCTTAAGGAGATTTGAGCTTGTTAATTGATTTGTTTTGGCCTACGGAAACGTTTTGGGTACCAGCACATTTTTTACGCAGTGCAAGGTAAATTTGATTGTGTTCATTTAGTTCGAACATTTGAGTAAATGGAGGAGAATGGTTTTCTTCGTTTCCAATAGAAGGAAATTCGCTACAGTCAGTTAAATCCTAAACAGTAATTGGTTAAATTTTGTCACAATTATTCTTGAGTTACGCATGAGGATGAAATTTCAGTCAGTTGAGGTACAATTTCACATGTCAGGCTCTTACATTGATTTTCCATTCTACTCACCTGCAGCATGACATGCTCGCGATACTTGCAGACAAATGTAATTCGCCTCAATTTATACTTGCAATTGAATGCATTTATCGCTCAAATAAACTTTCGTCAACAACCAACTAAGTACGACAATGGAGGAGCGATAGGTAATTCAGTTGATGTGCATCTGTAAATTATGCATCAAAAACTTGTCAATTGCCCACATGCACTTCTTCTTTTGTGCAGAACGGTGGTGACAGGTAGCTGGTAACCAGCCAGCAAACATGATCACATTTAAATGCAGCATGCGGTCAAATCGCTTCGATTCCGATAGAATAGCAAAATAGCTAAATAAGGAGGCTTTTGTTTTATTGATACTCCGACAAACAGGTTTTCACTCAATAAAATTGTATTTACAACAGTTGTGCATCGCGCATTCAACGAACAATGAATGAATTGTCGCGGATTGTCCACACTCCGACGCAAAAAAGAAGCGCAACGTCACATTACCTATGAAGAGGCTTCAGACCGATTATCTAAGAATCATATGAAGGACTCCATACGATGATAGCTTTCCACCTGTTATGTTACCTGACCTCTTTAGACATTAAGCTCTTAAGGATATTTTTAATTATTCGAAACAGTCTACCACTAGCATTTTACGCGACAGACTGTGCAATCTCTTGGAAATGATAGAATTGGATGAGCGCTGAACAAATTACACTAGGATAATGTTAGAGATAGACAAATAGGGAAAATGGTGGATTTACAGGGGCACGTACGGTTGAAATGCAAAAAGGTCGTTTGATCGGCTGTTTACTCACGAAATTGCTGCAACATGTAAATTTTATGAGCTTCTGTTTGCCTCCAGTCCATACTTTGTTTGACTTGCTCCTCACTGTTCGATACATTCAATACGTTGGCAATTGACTGACTACTCACCTCGCTGCTGTTTTCCCATATCGTGTGATGGATGGCCGAGGCCAGAGTTTGCAGAGCTAATTGGCATTTTGCTCTTTGCATATAATTAAATTATTGAAAATGAAAATTGAAAAGATCGCAAATTGGAAACTCAAGTGAATGAGGGCAATTAGACTTGATTGCAAATTAATAGGCTCGTTTTGTTGCTTTGAAATTAGCATTAGAAGATTTGATTATACCTGATGGGGTCAATAAAGTACGTACGCTGAAATGCAAATAAATAGTAAATTGTTGAAATCACAAGAGAAAACACAATAAGACAGACAACATGATTATGGCATTTATTACATTCCTTCTGTAGAAACCCGTGCAATGCGTGTTCATTATTTTCGCGATGAAAGTACATGTTCAGAGTTCAGTATAGAAAAGTTCACTTGAACCGTGTTTGAACAGTCAAACTGCTTTAATTGGAAAGGGGAGTAATTATCAAAGGTTCAATAACAAAAATATTGCAATTTATGCAAAGCAAGCAATAGAAAAACGAAATGCTGAGTATTTTTAGGGACTTGTATGTGTACTATCATACAAAACCCTGTTAAAATTGCGAACTGTCTGTCTGTTTCTCTGTAACTACAGCGGCAACGAATGCGCAACTTGGATGGTGTGTCAAAATTGACTCTTGAAACTTGGATATTTAAAAAAAACCGGTGAGGTACTCTGAGAGTATCCGCCAGGAAAAATTTGTAAACAACTTTATTTCATCGTGGACAATATGTTGGACTTGATATTATTCTTATCGGGGACTTACGGCAGTAACCACCAGTGAAATTAACGCCAATCTTTAAACAAATTAGATCTAAATCAACTGGTACAACTCTTTGGCGTTCTTAAAAAATTTATGAACTCACCCAGGAAATGCGGCAAAAAACGTCCTATTTTCTAATACTCTAACTAAAATTGGTAATGGAGAATGATTAGAACCAGATCGAATCCAGCTCATAGAAAACAGACTTTTCCCTAAAGAAGAGGTTCAAAGATTATGTCCTACAGCAGTCCGCTTATTTTTGACAACAACAAACCACGTGGACAATATGTTGAAAGGAAAGAGCCAAAAATAATTAGATATCATAATTATGACAAAAAATTATTGTACTGAGTATTTTGCCAATTGAAAAGTCCCTGGTCTGATACACAGATGGCGGTGCTAGTATTAAATCCATATGATTTTTAGTCAAAATTTTACAGCAGTCTGACGACCATTAGTTTGTGAGATATTGCGTTGTGAGTGCAGCTACTTTTGTTATTTGAAAAAAGATGGAAAAAAGAATTTCGTGCTCTGATAAAATATTGCTTTTTGAAGGGAAAAAATACAGTTGAAGCAAAATCTTGGCTCGATGATGAGTTTTTGGAGTCTGCACCAGGCAAATCAACCATCATTGATTGGTATACAAAGTCTAAACATGGTGAAATGAGCACCGAAGATGGCGAACGCAATGGACGTCCAAAAGAGCCTGTCACCGACGAAAACATTAAAAAAGTTCACAAAATAATTTTGAATGACCGTAAAGTGAAGTTGATCGAGATAGCAGACATTGTGAAGATATCATCTGAACGTGTATATCATATCATTCACGAATATTTCTACATGAGAAAGCTGTGTGTAAAATGGGTGCCGCGCGAGCTCACAATCGATCAAAAGCAACAATGTGTTAATGATTCTGAGCAGTGTTTGAAGCTGATTAAGCGCAATAAACCTGAATTTTTGCATTGATATGTGACAATGGATGAAACATGGCTCCATCATTTCACTCCGGAGTCCAATAGACAGTCAGCTGAGTGGACTGCACACGATGAACCAAATCCAAAGCGAGGAAAACACAACAGCCAGCTGGCAAGGTTATGGCATCAGTATTCTGGGATTCGCAAGGTATAATATTCATTGATTACCTCCAAAACGGCCAGACCATCAACAGCGATTATTATATAGCATTATTGGATCGTTTAAAGGATGAAATCGTTAAAAAGGCCTCATTTGACCTGGGACTTTTCAATTGGCCTATTATTATATGCATTCTAGATTTTTAAATTTGTCACATTAATTCCTGAATTTTTCCTGCATTTAGATACCTATATACAACTTCTCAACCTTTACATAATCATTTGCATAACGAAGCTAAACCTGAGCTTATATACTAACGAAGTGATTAACTTTGTCGTGTTCAATGAAAAGAGATGAATAATTTTGCAAATTTTCCCATGGCACGCCTGAATGCGAAAGATGCAAAACATTTTAAATGATTGGTACGCTGTGGAAAAAGTCGATAGCGATAAATCGGGTCCGTCGACTTACATGTGTGTGCGTGAGAAACTTCGCATTTATGTGCGTGTGTGTGTTGTGTACGAGCACAAAATGGGAGCAGATATTAATGTTGTCATATGGAAAGTTTTTCGCTTTGATCAAAATCATAAATTGGGTAACATTTGCAAAATGGTGCTTAAATAATTTGAATTTGTTAAGTTGCATTTTGATTTAACTGCATTTGTTAAGTTGCATTTTGATTTAACTGCGGTGCAAGAAGTTACTACCAATTGAATATTACAAAATTGACAATTTAGTAAAAAGTTAGAAAATGCCAATGATGATTTTAGAGCTAGATAGTATGCAATATTCTTTCCACTTGTTATAACGCGTGCATATTTTTTAAGATCTTTATGTTTTGCTTCAAATCGAAAACACCATATAAATTTTAATCGCCCACTGTTTAATACAATTGTTGGATAGTGAAGCAAAAAATGATGTTTCGGTTTTAATGGCCCTATTAGCTCAATGTACAATCTGTGATGATCTTTGATTATATTTTTGAAAAACGATATCTGAAACTTTGTAAAAGATTCACGTAAACTATAATTAATTATATGTAATAATTTCATTGCTAATATCCAAAATTTATTGTCAGAGGGAACAATATCTCCTAATAAACACGGGAAAAAGTGCATGAATGCCCACATTTCCCTAGCAGACATTTTGAGGTTATTTGATTTTGAACGTGATATTGTTATTGGTCCAGATTTATTCTTATTTTCTAATGGCCCATAGCAAAAAAACTGTTTCCTTTTGTTAAGAATGTCTAAGGATACTAAATTTTCACTTATCAAATGCAGTATGATAGGACGTAATTCATAATTGCATATTCCTTCAAATAAATCATGCATTATATCCGCCACCAATTGTTTAGTAACGTGGACAGAAGGAATGTTATTAAATGGACTAGTTTCTTTGATTCCAGTAACACGACAATCATTTTGCATTAAATCCTGATCGTATTTCTCTTCGGTCCTAATGGCGCTGATTTCTTCCTCAATATCGGTTTTTAAGTCAGTTTTAATTTTATTGCATATTCGACAAAATCGCATGGAATTAAATGAGGCAACAAATCCTGGCATTTGTTTATGTCCAAGATTGTCACCAAGAATCACAAGAAGAACAACGTGTATTTGATATGTTTGATTAGGTGTTGATATTTCGATTCCTTCTTTTTCCAAAGCCTTTATTTCTTCAATCAATGCATATAAACATGATTCAATACCGTGCGCTGATACAAAAAGGTTTCGCATGAACCCAGCTACAAATATAAAATTAAGTTGGGAGTTAACAAATGTGGGAAGGTTTGGAAAAAAGTAATAGATTCCACACAAAGTATCTTGAGAAGCATGACTTCCTAAAGGGTTATTAACTTCAAAGTCGTCGGTGTACAATAAAAATGGTATTGTAATTTTATTCTTTCCTATAAGAAGCTCTTTTTCTTTAAATAATGTCCCATTTACTACATTACAAATGTTAGCTGTGTCTTTTTTAATAGATATGTTTTTCAAAGTCATTTCAAGTAACCCTTGAGTTTCAAAAACTTTTCTAAACTGAAATCGCAGTGATATGTAGTAGGCTTTGTGTGGACTTTTATCTATTGTAGGTACACCTTTTATAATAACTGGTTGCAATTCGTTGTTTATAGTATGTACTGTAAGGGTTGTGTACAAATCTCTTCTTTGTAAAGCACTAAGAAATAAAAACTCACTGTCAATACTTTCAAAGGGGTTTGAACATATTTGAGGAATGTTAAACTCAGTACTATCATCGTTTGCAAAATTAAAGCTTCCTAAATTTGTTTAAGCACTCACTATGCAAGCAATTGGCTCAGTGACATTTTTTTGGATTGTTACATCATTTCTCGCTAAATTGCTCTTTGAATATAAATCTAAAGAAAATTTCAGAGCACGATTACTAATGGAAAGTAGGCTTTGGGTAACATACTCGTATGTTTTAATACAAGGTTTTTAAACTATCAAATTTTCACTTATACTAGATTGTGGCAAAATACACATATTTGTTTTAATCTGTTCGTATTCCTGACTTTCATTTGATAGTGAATATTTCTTATAAGGTGTTTCTTTAGAAACAAAAATATCGGAATCATTTTTACTAAGTTTATGACAATTGATCAAATGTTTTCTGAAGGTTTTCCTTTTAGAAAATATTTGCCAGCATTTAATTTGACCACATTTATAGACATCAAAAGTTTGCTTGTTATGCTCCTTATTCAAATGATTTATCAAATCATTCACACATGAGTATTGATTTTTACAAATGGAACAATTATACATATTGTCGCGTGTTTTTGGTTCGCGGCCAATAATTTTAATGTTCCGGGAAAGTGAAAACGCAATGTCTTTTAAATTAAATTAAAAGAGTTTATTTGATTCGTCAAAAATGCACAATCACTTCACTAACAATTTCATAACTTTAATTTTCACTATTAAAATTCTACCTTCCACTTGTCCATAAATTTCTATCGCAATTGTCTACTTAAAATCACTTCACACTCAAACAATCAATATCGCCTGTACTTCGCGTATCGCAGTTTTCTATCGCGGTTGTAATGAATGATCCCCCCATTCATTCAGCTCGCCTTTATATAGGGTGTCTAATCATTCAATTCAGTTCTCGTACATTGGTGAATTAGCGGGAACATTCCAGCATGAATGAATGGTTCAGGGACTCACTTTCAGATGTTGTTCATGCTTGTTAGGTTCTCGTGGTTTCGAGTAAATTCGTTTTGTTGATGTTCTTAATTGTTGTGAAAACAATTGCGACAGTAGCTCGCAGAATTATTTGTACATGTAACACTGCCCCCACCTCAGTTCTTTTCGCCCCGAAAAGATGTGTCGCTATTTGTAGTCAATTCTCCCTGGGTGTAATATGGGGCAAGATGGTCCAGATGCACGATTTTCATTTTAACTCTCGGCTTACGATATTCCTGTATTCGGTATACGACGTCGTTGATTCGCTTTGTAACTCGGTATGGTCCCTCACAATTATGTTGCAACGTTGGAGACCTACCCTTTCCCCGTTGCGGGTTATATAGCTACACCAAGTCATCTTGCTGGAAGCCAGTAGGATTAGCCTTTAGACCATACCTGGTCTTCATGCGGTCAGTAGCCGATTTGAGGTGTTTTCGCACTATCTGATGTATCTAGTTCAACCGTTGTCTTAGATCACTTGCGTACGCCGAGATCGTTTGGGGTTTCTCAGGGGGTGTTCCGAACTTTATATCGGCTGGCAGACGAATAGTCTTTCCAAAAATGACTTTGGCTGGGGCTTGGCCCGTCGATGCATGTTCGGCAGCTCTGTACGCCATTAAAAATAGTGGGATATGTCGGTCCCAGTCCCTTTGGTCCTCGTCAACCATTTTGGCCAGGTGTTTATTGAGCATGCCGTTGAAACGTTCGACCATTCCATCGGATTGGGGATGCGGCGGTGTTGTCGTCGTTTTCCGTATTCCCAGCAGCTCACAGATTTCAAAGTTTCAGTCTTGATCCGAATGTAGTTCGCAAGGTACGCCGTACCTACTGACCCAATTTAACACTAGCTGTTCAGCTAGAGTAGTTGCTTCCCGGTTGGGAATGGGGTAGACCTCGGGCCACTTGCTGAAAGAATCGGCTACAACCAGCGTGTATCGATTTCCCCATTCAGATTCAGGAAAGGGACCTGCGATGTCAACAGCAATCCTTTCAAACGGTACCCCCACGTTGTAGGTTTGCATTTGTCCTCTCAGTCATCGCTTCGGGCCTTGGACGGAAGCGCAAATTGTGCATCTGCGGCACCAGTCCTCTACGTCTTCTCGAGCGTGGAGCCAGTAGAACCTTTCCCGCAATTTCGCTAAGGTCTTGTTAACACCAAGGTGGCCTCTCGAGGATCCTTCATGCATTTCCTTAACCACATCGTGGATTCGGCTTTTGGGTAGTATAGTTTGCATCCTATAGGAGCTGCCATCCGCCGTTTCCCATTTCCGCTTGACTATGCCGCCCTCCACTTGAAGGGAGTTCTATTGTGCCCAATAGCTTTTCAGGGTTGTGCATGCATTGAAACGTCCTTCCACTCCGGTCGCCTAGTTGTCTCTTTCCATACGAGTAATTGTCCGATGTCTTCATCGGCTAACTGGGCATTTTCAATCTCCATCGATGACCAACCTTCATCGAATTCGGCCGTTATCAATCGCAGATCAACGGTTGGCTCCTTTTCCTCAATCCGTCGGCAATGCTTGCAGTTAGCTGGACATGGACGGCGGGATAGGGCGTCAGCATTTCCATGAACTCCGCCCTTCCGATGAATAATTTCGTAGTCGTATGACTGCAATCTTTCGATCCATCTCGCAACTTGTCCCTCGGGGTTTTTGAAGTTGAGCAGCCATCTCAGTGATGCATGGTCCGTTCGAAGAACAAATTTCTGGCCATATAGGTACTTTTGGAACTGCTTGGTGGCCTCTATTATAGCCAATAGCTCCTTCCTGGTCACGCAGTAGTTCTTCTCACTTTTTGAAAGAACTTGACTGTAATGCGAGAGGACTCTTTCTTCGCCATCGATCTGCTGGAAGAGTACAGCTCCAATACCGGCGTTGCTTGCATCGGTGTCAACTACAAACATTTTTCCGGGTTTCAGATATGCCAGCACGGGTGATTCACACAGCCTTTCCTTCAGGGTCTCAAAGGCTGTCTGGCATTGTTCATTCCAGACATACGGACGATTTTTCTCGGTTAGCTGATGGAGACACTTAGCTATTTTGGCAAAGTCTTTGACGAATCTTCGATAGTAGGTTGCCAGACCCAGAAAACTTCGTGGTTGGCGTTTGTTGTTTGGTGTTGGCCAGCTTTTTACGGCTTCAATTTTCCCAAGGTCTGTATTGACCCATTCTGCTGTTACGACGTGTCCCAGGTATTTTACTTCAGCTGAGAAAAGGGTACACTTGTCGGGACTAAGTTTCAAATTCGCCAGCCGCAATCGGGAGAAAACCTCTTCTAAGTTCCGCACATGCTCTTTGAACGTTCTCCCGATGACGATGATGTCATCTAGGTACACTAAGCAGGTTTTCCAGGTTAGACCACGTAGCACGTATTCCATCAAGCGTTCGAAAGTGGCTGGAGCATTGCAAAGCCCAAACGGCATCACCACAAATTGCCACAATCCGGTCCCAACTGAAAATGCGGTCTTCTCTCGGTCCTTCTTGTCGATTTCTACCTGCCAGTAGCCACTCTTGAGATCGAGTGTAGAAAACCATTTTGCGTCGGTTAAAGTGTCCATGATATCATCGATGCGTGGAAGCGGGTAACTATCTTTCTTAGTGACGTCGTTAAGCTGCCTATAGTCGACACAAAAACGAGTGCTACCATCCTTTTTCTATACTAGAACTACAGGCGCGGCCCATGGACTGACAGAAGGTTCAATAATGCCTTGTTTTTCCATGTCTGTGATCAGCGCGCTCACTTCTCCTTTTTTGGCTATAGGAAGACGTCTCGGTGCTTGTTGAATCCCCATGTATCTATGACGTGAGTTACCATACTCGTTCGGCCTTGGTCATCCGGGCTTGTTCAGAAGATGTCACTGTACTTGGTGACCAGATCAGAGGCTCGTTTGAATAGCTGCACTGGCAATTTGACTTGCTTCAATATGGCAGACGTGGATTCCCGGGCTTTGTCTGCGTCTTGCTTCCTTTTCCAATGATGGTCGTGAGTGGCTTCCAAAGAGGTGATGGTGGAAACAGGCTGGCAGCTGCCGATGACTTCTCCCGCTTTGATGCTCGTGGTTGAGCCTGCGGTGTTAAGGACTCTAACTGGCACATATCCGTTCCTTAAAGATCTTACAAGGCTTCGTCCTACAATCAAACTGCGTAATGCCGATGTCTTCGTTGGCTCTATCAGATAAGATCGCTGGTCTCCAGAATCACCATCAAGCTTGGCCCATACAATGCTTTCGGAAGAATTCGGTACATCAGTGTCAGTATATACCACTACATTTATCTTGGGAATTTGGACGCTGAGATCCTCCCATCAGTACTTCTACATTCTGCCATTTCAATACACGTCTGCCCAAATCCAACGTGATTCCATGTGGTCGCAGAAAATCCATTCCGAGAATACAGTCATCCATAATGTTCGCGACCAGAAAATTATGTCGGAACACAAGGTCTCCCAACTGTATCTGGAGGTTGACCTCTCCATGAACAGGTGCAGTTTCTCCCGTAGCTGTCCGTAGTGAGAAAATTCTGCCCTTGTGAAGTTGTTGCTGTCTAACTAGGTCTGGTCGGATAATCAATCGGGTTGCACCAGTGTCGATTGTTATGGTGCAGTGTTCTCCGTCAACTTGACCAGGAAGGCTTAAGTCCACATCTCCACGATGTAGTCTTGACACGGTGATGTTGGCTTTTACATGTTTCCCGATCCCTCTGTTTGAAGGGCTTCCATTCTGGGCTCCTGACTCTGTCTGGATCTCCTCCTAGCTGCACACCCTGGACAAAAGCTCGGTTTTCTTCGCTTCTTGCAGATGCCCCTTCTCTCCGCAATTCCAGCATCTAGGCGCACCATTTATATGCGGGTCTCGCTCAATTTCCACGCGCTCACACCTACACTCGTCTGCCACTACCTCACGGACGCGGGCAGTGGTACGAGTCGCATTTTTCGCTGCCTCAAAGTTCAGACTGTAAGCCAATGCGTCCTTAACCGTTTGCTTTTGAGCTAAACGCACGGCTTGTTGCAATTCCGGGTCATTTAGTGCGCTGATGAATGCTTCTGTCGCTGCATCGTCTCGATGTTCTGGGTCGGAGGCTGGGTAAGCCAAAAGTGCTAGTCGCTCAATGTCTTGGGCTAGCTGCTGTAGGGTTTCATCAGACTTCTGCACCCGATGCCTTAGCTGTGACCGATAAATCTGCTTTAGATGATCATCTCCATAACGCATGTCGAGCGCATTCATTATATCATTCGAGTTTGAGTGCAATTCAACGGGGATCGTCTGCAACAGCTCGGCAGCTGGGCCTCTTAGAGCAAGAATCTATGCAGTTGCAGTTGCTTCACCACCTTCTGCGCCTTTTTCTGCATCTGAGAGCTCACCCGAATCCAGATTCACGCCTTCCGACTCGATCGCATCATGCAAGTGTGCAATCAGTATGGCCTTTGTACTTTGTGTGGCCAGATTCCGCTGTTCCAACTCCTTCTTGAGCTCCGATATGGTCAATTCATTAATTTTTAAGTTTAAGCTTCGTGGCATTTTTAATGTTTCTTTAAATTGTGCACTATAAAAATGTTCAAATTTTCACTTTCAAAATTTTTCTTTCGCACTTCTTGACACCACTGTCGCGTGTTTTTGGTTCGCGGCCAATAATTTTAATGTTCCGGGAAAGTGAAAACCCAATGTCTTTTAAATTAAATTAAAAGAGTTTATTTGATTCGTCAAAAATACACAATCACTTCACTAACAATTTCATAACTTTAATTTTCACTATTAAAATTCTACCTTCCACTTGTCCATAAATTTCTATCGCAATTGTCTACTCAAAATCACTTCACACTCAAACAATCAATATCGCCTGTACTTCGCGTATCGCAGTTTTCTATCGTGGTTGTAATGAATGATCCCCCCATTCATTCAGCTCGCCTTTATATAGGGTGTCTAATCATTCAACTCAGTTCTCGTACATTGGTGAATTAGCGGGAACATTCCAGCATGAATGAATGGTTCAGGGACTCACTTTCAGATGTTGTTCATGCTTGTTAGGATCTCGTGGTTTCAAGTAAATTCATTTTTTTGATGTTCTTAATTGTTGTGAAAACAATTGCGACAGTAGCTCGCAGAATTATTTGTACATGTAACAACATTATTAGTTCTAATGAAGTTTTACGTTTATCTAATGAATGATGTGTTTTTTTTACAGTTAGTGGATATGAAAACTTAGTTGTATACATACGCAAGTTTTCAATTTATAATACTAAAAAATGAAACTTCTTTTTAAAAGTTAATTGTTCTTTCACAAATTTCAAAAGATTCGGAATGTTTTAGGTCATTGCTCTTTAGATATGATATTAAGCCTAGTATTTGTAGGTTTATCTTCTGACCTGCTATTGAAATATCGTAAATATATTTTTTAAAAATAACCAGACATCTGAGTATTCTGGATATTCTAAATTGAAAACATGATAAAGCTTAAAGCACAGATCTAGCCCAGGCAAGAAACTGGTAAATTTGAACCGTACCTCGTTGAAATAAACGTAGGATTCCTTTGATGTAGATTCACCGATTGCGATCAGAAATGGTTGCGATGTTGAATTTAGTGCATAAAAACGAGACTGCAGATCACTTATGGCTTTAGGAATATCACCAATGCTGGCCAATTGGAGGACAAAACAATCACGAGCCTCTTTTGTTGTTGTTCTGCGGAATTTTTTCCCATCGGAATTAGCCACTCGGTGAGATGGAAGAATCACGGCATTCAATAAAGTCGCAGCGCTTAGATCAACTGAGTCTATGCATAATTAAAAATGTGAAAATGCATAATATACGTTTTAATTATTTACCTTTGTCTGTGATCGTTTCAATAAATTTTGAATTATCGATTGACTCCTTGTCATGAATGTTTGCTTTCAAGTAAGGTACAAGTATGATTAGGGATTTAAAGTTTTCCCACTTATTGAGAAGAGAATTTTCTTTTCCTTCAAATATTTTTTGAAAGTTGGAGTGAATCTAAAAAAAAAAAAATGTTTAATAATGTAGGCGTATAGATTAACGGTATCACCAATCGAGCCCCATATTCAATATTCGTGTACAGTGGCCAATTTTTTAGAAAACCCTCAATATCTTGCGAATTATAAGAAGTTGTTTGCGACGAAAATCATAACTTTGCTTCCACTTTAGCATCACTTCATCAAATGGAGAATCATTTTGGCACAGCCATGACATAATACTTGTAGACAAAACAATGTCCGTTTCGGTAACATCATTTGCATTATCTGGGCTATTCGTGGTATTATTTTTTTGTACGCTTCGCTTTCGATTATTTATATACAATACCTACTGTACAGCTTCCCGCTTGGACATTTCCTGTTTTTTGATCTTTTTATAAAGTATGTTTCCTGGAAATATAAACGTGTTAACAACTGAAACATTTGCCTGTTTATGTATTTTATACGGGATTTTCTCCTGGAATCTCGTCCGCAAATTTTTGACTTAAAAGTTGCAAGCCATTGCTGGAAAGTGTTTGTTTTGCTGAAAGAAAGTCGACCACTGCGTTCGATATAATTTGTTGGTGATTGGGTTAGAGATGCTTGTTGTCTTCGTACTATGTTACGACCAATTTTCCTTTATAAGATGTCTTCAGAATTGATTTGATGTCAATCTAAAACACATAAACTAAAATTCTTATATTACCACACGCTTTATCTTACCTCAGGGCTAATAAATGGCTTTGGTGATGCGGATGTTGACGATGATAAGTCACGATGAAGATGCAAGATTAAAATCACAATTTGAAGTTAAATGGTGAAAGTATCTTTATCTACTCTACCTGTTCTTTGTTTTTCCACTCCCTTAATTTGAATCGAAATTTGGCTTTAATTCGTATTTGTTCGAAGTTAGGGAAAAGCTTGTCCAAGTCTTCATTCTCTAAGTAGCCAAGCTCTTGTTTTGTTATACCGGCTCCTTAAATTTATGAACATTTACATATAACTTGGGTACATCAAACTTCATCCACACCTTTTAAAATCAAAAATACCGTTTCATTTAGATCGAAACTTTTTATTAATTCTAATAGCTCACTATCGGTTATCGATTTATAGATAGTGCCCTTAGACCGGGGAACCTAACGCGTCCCCAGGGTTGCGGATAGGGGCAGACCTTTCTCGAAAGGTTCGCTGCGAATAACCAATAAGCAGCCGCGGACAATGGTCGGCAGTGAAGGGAGAGTCTCAGGACAAATACCTGAGTGTCAATGATCTTCACTGTGACATGACGAAATATATGGCGTCATCAATTATCCATATATCCTGGCAGTAGGTAAAATGCTATGGGAACGGAAACCCAGACAGAAAACCAAACTATGCAGGTCCACAAGGGGAACCAAATTACGGTGCAGGGGGTCGGATCCCCAGTACCGGCGGCAGAGAGTAGTGAGCGAGCAGGCTCCCGGCCGTCGTCATCAAGCGACTGCAATGTCATAGAAGTGGTGAACTTGGCTTCTGTAACAGATATAACTACAAGCAAATAAGACGCTAGCACGGAGAACCCTTTCAGGCAAAAACCGCTGTTGGCAAGAACACCGATAAAACAAGTCACCGATTGCGGGGGGAGGCAGCAAACCCCAGAAACACTGTCAAAGTCAACACCACAGGTTAAATCATCGGAGATAGACGACAGACGGACTAACGAACGAAAGAAGGCAGGGTGCGTTGTGCAACCTGGCATCATTGCGGGCTTTGGGCGCAGTAGAAGGACTATGCGCACCCCGGAGCGTCCAGTGCAAGACGTACACAATTCGGATCAAGCTGCGACACCAACAGAGGCCAGCCAGCAGTTTTGCCGTCGGCCGACGCCACTTCAAACGTCACCCAAGCGATAGAAGCAAAAGGGCTAGGAAACGGGGGCCTCTCCCAAGAGGTGGCGCAAAATAACACAATCGCCCTTGACCGCGCCGAAGAGGAGTGGCTTACTCGGAAAGCGGGGACTATCGTTAAACAACCGAGGGCTGCCTGCGAAGTACAGAAAAGCATAGGCAAGATTGTCAGGAATGGCATTCTTGAACTGGAGGAGCTTTTTGGCCGCATAACGCACTACAGGCGGAGGTGGCTTGCAACCGAAAAGCTCCAAAAAGACACGCTCTCCCTCGAGGCATCAGTGGGTCCTAGCAGCAGCAAAAGAATGGCCGGTAGCCCAATTGAAGGCGACCGTGAGAAAAGGAGGAAGGACGAGACCATAAACGAAGTTGTCACTCCAGGCGAGGAGTTTCATGTGGTGCGAAACAAGGCAGCGAAAAAAGCGGCCAAAAAGCTGCTCCTAGAAAAAACAGACAAAGAGCTCAACCACGAAAAGAAGAATAAAGAACCCCCCAATATACCGCAGAAAACAAAAAGCGAACCGTGGCGCAAACCCTTGCGAGAGGCACTGCTTATTAAACCCACTAAGGGCTGAACCTACGCAGAAGTCCTCCGCGATATTAAAGGAGCGGTCAAGCCAGACGACACCAAAACTGCCATCAAAGCAGTTCGACCAACCCGGACCGGTGGCCTGCTGGTGGAATTCGGGCCAGAGGCCACAAACAAAGATGCATTCCGTGACGCGGTTCAAAAGGTTCTTGGAGATGCGGCAACCGTTGCCTCGCTCGAACCAATGGCCACCCTGGAAATCAGGGACCTCGACTGCGTCACGGACAAAGCTGAAGTAGAGGATGCCATTAGGATTAGAGGATGCCATTAGCTTAAGTGAAGTCAAGGCAAGATTGACACGTGAAAACACAAGGGGGCAACGCATGGCTATTGTCGAACTAGCTGATAAAGACGCCCAGCAAATCCTGGCGAAGGGCAAAATTAAGATCGGTTGGATGATCTGCAGGATACGGAGAAGAGCGATCCCTATCCGCTGCTTCAGATGCCTCGAAGAGATCTCTGTGCTACAAATGTGGTGAAACGGGGCACAAAAGGAAGGAGTGCACGAACGAGGCAAAATGCATTCTTTGCAAGGATGCTAAGCTAGCACCCGGCGACCTCAAACATGAGCCGGGGACAGGGAGATGCTGGGTTTTCAAGGAGGCCCTAACTAAAGCCAAATCGATACTCAAATGATCCGTATCCTGCAGGTCAATTTGCACCGAAGCACAAACGCCCAGGACGTACTTGAGCAGTTTGCGAGGGATAAGAAAGCTGACTTGCTGTTGCTGAGCGAGCAACATCATAACAAGGACTCGCAAGCGTGGTACTCTGACGAATCTGGTACCTCGGCCATCTGGGTTCGAGACAGCGCCCGCCTTCAGGTGCAGGGCCATGGACGCGGGGATGATTTTGTGTGGGTGCGGTGTTCAGGGATAGCATACTTCAGTGTTTATCTGACGCCTAACGAGGCAATGCCATCTTTCCGAACCAAACTCGATGCCCTGGAGGACGCTGTCTCGAACACAGAGGGCCACATGCTGGTCGGGGGAGACTTCAACGCTAGAGCCATTGAATGGGGTATGCCACAATCCGACTCAAGGGGAAAGCAAATCTTGGACATGGCGGCCAGAACAGCGCTTTTGGTCCTAAATACTGGTAACACCCCTACTTCCGCCGCTGGGGTTGCGTAGGAACCATACCCGATGTGACACTCGCTTCGGAGTCCCTGGTACCTAGAGTACACAACTGGCGAGTACTAGAGGACTATTCGGCTAGTGATCACCAGTATATAGCTGTTGAGATTCACGACGGTGCCACTCTGCGTGCATGTGCCCAAACTTCAATCCTCGGATGGAGGACTGGGAGGATGGACGTTGAAAGGTTCTCTAACGCGCTTACGGCAGGCGCACCGTTGCTGGGAGCTCCGCCAGGGAGTGGAGGGAATACAGCCAAGGACTTGGTGAACTCAACTATGAGTACCATCATAACTGCTTGCGAGTCTTCCATGCCCCGTCGGAGACCCCGACACGGTAAGCCTCCAGTATACTGGTGGTCAAACGAGATCGCCGAACAAAGAAGCGAGTGTCACAAACTTCGGCGAGAGGCCCAGCGGGCGCGAACACGGGAGGAGGCAGACACTAAGCTAGCAGCATACAGGTCCGGCAGGAAATATCTTCGCAGGCTTATTAACAAGAGCAAGGCCCGATGCTGGCAAGATCTCGTGGACGATGTTAATAGGGATCCGTGGAGCCTAGGTTACAAGCTGGTCATGCGAAAACTTGGTGCCCAACAGAAGCCCTGCTTACATGAAGCAGAGAAGATGGACGAGATCGTACGGGCACTATTCCCCACGCACCCTGTCCGTGTCGATTCAGCTCATGCACAAACACCAATAGAATGCTCACCTTTCACAATGATGGAACTGGAGCAGGCAATTCTATCCATGAAAGCAAGGAAGGCACCGGGACCAGATGGCGTTCCTGCTGAGGTTTTGCAGCTTGTCTATAAGCTTTGTCCTGACTTGTTGCTCAGTATGTTCAACGCTTGCCTTTACGAAGGTGTATTTCCGGAACGCTGGAAAGTGGCGAGGCTCGTACTGATCAGCAAGGGGAAGGGAAATTCCGAGTTGGCGTCTGCATACCACCCGTTATGTATGCTAGACACGGCTGGGAAAGTGCTCGAGAAACTCATCAAGGGAAGACTCACTGACGCGGTCCGTTCTGCCGGGGACCTATCTCCACGGCAGTATGGTTTTAGAGCAGGTCACTCCACTATTGACGCTATAGCGGAAGTAGTGAGCGCGGTCCAAAGAGCGGAGGCTCACTGCCAGTCAAACAAAAGGGTTGTGTTGCTCGTGACGCTTGACGTCAGAAACGCCTTCAATTCCGCTAGATGGGCGGATATTCTGGAAGCACTGGAAAACTCTTTTCAAGTTCCAGAATATCTGATGCGGATTTTGAAGAACTACCTGACAGACCGGAGCCTGCTCTACGAGACGAAGGAGGGTCGGCGGAGGATGGAAGTTACATCGGGTGTTGCACAAGACTCCATCCTTGGCCCAGACCTGTGGAACATCACGTACGACGGGCTACTGAGAATCGAGCGGCCGGATGAGTCGCGCTTGATCGGCTATGCAGACGATGTCGCGGGCGCTAGTTGCGGGACGCACTGTTGAACAAGCGCAACTCAGACTGGGTATGCTAATGCGCTGAGTGAGGGACTGGATGACTGCTCGCGGGTTCAGCCTAGCTTTGGAGAAAACCGAAGTAGTCATCTTGACAAAGAAGAGATTCCCTAGAGTAAGGATGATCAACATTGGGGAAGCACTCGTTGAGACCAAACTTGCAGTGAAGTACCTGGGCATTTTGATCAACTCGAAGATGCGTTTCTCCGAGCAAATCAGGGCAATAGCTGACAACGCTGCATCGAGTGTTTCGGCTCTCAGCCGGCTAATGGCCAAAATAGGGGGTCCCACCTCATCAAGAAGGAGACTTCTGATGAGTGCAGTACAATCTGTGCTGTTGTACGGATCGGAGATATGGTGTGAGGCTCTCAACAAGGGGCTGTATCGAAGGCGCTTGGCACAGGTGCAGCAATGGGGAGCGCTGCGGATTGCATCTGCATATCGGACTGTCTCGGAGTCGGCAGTGCTGGTCATCGCAGGAGTGATACCCATTGCCCTCACATGCCAAGGAGTGCCGCAGAATCTACCTGCGGAGGAATGAATGCGACAGAGATGCTGTCGCCCACGAAGAACGAGAACGCTCACTCAGTGATTGGCAACAGTCCTGGGTGAGCAATACAAAAGGTAGGTGGACCGCATGCCTTATTGGTGACCTGAGGCCGTGGCTCAATCCAAGGCATGGTGAGACTGACTTCTATCTAACTCAGCTACTGAGTGGACATGGATACTTTCGGTCTTACCTGCACAAGATTGGTAAGTCACGGTCTCCTGACTGCATATTCTGTGCTGGAAAGGTCGATGATGCCTACCACACATTTTTTGTATGCAAGAGGTGGGAAAGGCAGCGCGGTGACCTCATTGAAGAAATGGGAGATCTCTCTCCGGATGAACTCACTGGAGAGATGCTCACATCCGTTGACAAATGGAACTGTGTGGCACATAACGCTCGGGCAGTCCTTAAGATAAAAAGGAAAATATATGAGCGCCTGGAGGCGTCCAGGGCGGAGGGGTCTCTTTTCTAGAAATCCCTCTCCCTCCCCCTCCTTCCGTCGGAAAAGGGATCCCTGTAACCCGGTGGCGCCTAAACGCGTAGAGAAATGAGGCTTAGCCCGAAGTAATGTGTCAAACGGTTCCAGGCTAGGTTCTCAGATTGACAGGGGAGGTGTTTAGTGGGTAGTCCAAGGGTATCCTCCATGGGAGTCCCACACTGCCAGACTCGGCGGGCGTAAATGCCTTCACCTCCCTACCACAAAAAAAAAATAGCTCACTATCATCGTTCGATGAAATGAAATCTGCTATTTCCAAAATTATATTTTCTCTACGAAGGAATATAGCAAGGGTTTGCTGTAACTATGAAATAGTTGACCTTACTATATGAAGTCAAGGCGACTATATTAATTTTCAAAATGAAAATATTGAGTATCAAATTACACGCCCTTTCAACTTACTGTTTTGACTATGATTTTTGAGTGTGCTGATAGTTGAAAAAATAATCAATATGAACAAAATTGAAGTCAATCTGGCAAAAATTAGTCAAAATGACTATGTTTTACGTGACTAACAAACTGAGAATGAAATTTATTTGATATCACTGATCAAAATTCTTTCAGTGTATCAGTAAAGGCTGAAGCACAGACAACTTTATCACCATGTAAGTATTGATGGCCCGAAAATCAATGAAAAATTCTTCACTATACTGAATCCTGATAATAATGTGGAAAATTTCCCGTTGAAAAAATCTCATCATAGTTCAAATGATCAATAGTTTAATCGTATACTACTAGTTACCTACTTCGAATGCAGAAGGCATCAACTTCTGTTAAAAGAAAAAGTTGTTAATGTGCGAGCTTTAACGCTGGATACTTCATATTATGCTAAATAATCCAGTTATTTTACAAAAAATTCATAGATGAAACCGAACTGAAAGACTTTTAATATCAGTAGATACCTGATGCATTCAAATGAAAAACCAGCAAAATGTGACATTAAACTAAACAAAATGATAGACCACTGTGACATAAGAACTCATATAAGCTTAATTGGCATAGAAGTGTACTCAACCTTTAACTTTCACTCTCAATCGAACTCGACAAGCATGAAAACTAAAAACTTCAAGATTGTAACAAAAGTAGAATTAAATATTTCGACCTTTTTGTGCTGTATTTTCGCATACGAAAAAAAAACCTTTATTGTTGTATAAATATTGCTCGAGACAATACCACATTATCGTGTACTGTCCTACTTTGATCACTCTTACCAAATTTCGACACATTTCTTCTCAATTGGCAAACAAAGATAATAAAATTTGTTTTTCATTGTCTTCAAAACTGAAAAATTTCCATAACTCGCGACAACCATCATACAATTGTTCCATTAGCACGCATCAATCTACGCGCACGTTGTCTTTCATAATTGAATCAATTTACCGTGCCAATGGCAGAGCGAACACATCGCACCATTGATTGCACCGTCGCGTCGCCGTCGTCATCGAAGCATGTCCGACGACGCCGCGTTGATTCAATTGAATCATCGACCCTTTCACTCACGACTCAAAACTATTAATTCCCAAGCAAACATGACTGAGGTGCAAAGCCACTTGTTTCCACTTCATGGATTCCATTGCGCGACGGCATTGCCGCGATGCATGGTGCTCCGTCGTGGTCGTACCAAGCACACCTTTAAAACAAAAGCTTGAACATTAAACAAATTAATTGGCCATTTTGCCCGCCTTCGGCCGAGAAGTGCTTACCTGCGCCACGTGTGAGTGAGCAGCTCAATTCCGCTCCGGTAGATAAGCAAATAGCTCCGGAGAGCAGCCATTATTTCGGCCGTTTGGGCGGAGCGCGTTTGTTTAGCTGAAAGGTGGGGCTATGAGATCGGAATGCGATCGAGGGGAACGTCGATAAATTTAATGGCGGCAAATCACAATCCCCAGTTGATTGAATTTCAACCCAACACTATGCTGTTGTCTCTTTCTGCCTGACTAATCTGGCTGTGCTGTACATTTCAGTCGCTCATTAATTGAGAAACTATTCATCCACAATTTTCGAAAATAGTCCTGGGGTAGACGATTCTTGGGATGAATTCGAAATTCAAATGAACTCCCCAGTCCACTTGGAGTTGGTTCATTTCCGAGAATGAAAATGTTCCGCCCATGGCCGGCTCCGAACAATTTGAGTGAGTGCAAGCGAAAAAGTGTGTGCCGAATTTGTCATAATTCTTTTCCTTCTTTTAATTTCATTTGATTTTGATTATGTTGTCTGTCAAATGATTAATGAATTAATTTTCCGATTTACAGTGGATTTTGCTACGAATTGAAATTTGATATTTGGCCGGGCGAAGAGTGGCTGTGGTCGCTCGCTCGCTACAAATATTCAAATTAGCATAAAGCTGCCGTTGATGGATCATTTTTCATGGGGCGAGATGTGATTGAATGATTAATAGACGCTATCGAAGTCATGTTAATTAGCCAAGGTGAATATTGATTGCTCCAAGTGAGAAGATACGGCTTGTTGGATTTCTTTGTGATGTGTTTTAATTGACAGCTTATTTGAAATGTTAATTTAATTTTGCGGTTAGTTGCCGCAAAGTTTTATGGATCTGTTAATTAAGTGCGGATTTAAAATAACGATTCCGATTGAGTGTCAATAGAGATAATCCGGTTTAATTTAGTGTTAATGGTTTTGTTGAACCGCCTGAATTGATTGCATCGGCATATGTTTTCTATATATGCTTAGATAAATTGAGTAGATTTGAAGTCTTTAAAATTAATGAATCGAATAGAAGTTTAATTAAAAATCCCCGTTCTTTATTTTTCAAGTTTATGCCCGAAGATATGGCTATCATAATTTCTGGATTAATTTGTAAACAATCTAATTAAAATCCTGATTTAATATTCATGAACAGTAGTATACCTATGGAAAACTTGATAAGCATAGATATAGATAGATAGTTTACAACCAAAGAAAGATAAGCATATCTGGATACATCCAAATTTCAACTCACAACAGTTCTTACGAAACACAAAATTGATCGTCTCTTGGAAGTCTTGGTATCAACAATTTTTCAGTAATTTTTTTACCAAAGTTTATTAGGTGGGATATCATGAAAACTTTAGAAAACAGATATGTAAAATACAATACCAACATAAATGGTAAATGTATGAAAAATGTATGTACAAGCCTCCCCCTTATAAGACACTTCTTCTTGTTCTTAGCACTACAGCCCCTTTCGGGCCTTCGCTTCCTGCAAACAGCGCCTCCAACTGTCTCGGCCCGTTGACCGCATCATCCAATTCCGAAATCCAAGCAGTGATGAACTGTCTTCGTTGACCGAGTCAGATCAGCGTTTCGTCGGTTTCCCCACTGGCCGCCGGCCTTCAGTTCTCCCTACGAATACCTTCTTGGGTATCCGTTGTTCGTCCATACGATTCATGTGTCCAGCCCATTGCAGCTTCCGCAGTGTTACAATCCTTGAGACCTCCGGTTCGTCAAAAATTTCATACAGCTTATGGTTGTATCGGATTCGCCATTGGTCCCCGTCTAGCTTTGCTCCGATTATTCGCCCCAGGACCCGTCGCTCAAAGGCGTTCAATATATTTGCGGATGCTTGGGTTAGGGTCCATGTTTCACACCCATAGCATAACACAGGTCTTATCACAGATTTGTATATTTGGAGCTTTGTTTTCCTGTGTATGCAGCTGGTCTTCAAGATCGTCAATAATAATAAAATATTTTATTTGCGAGCTGTATTCTTCGGCGTATTTCGTCTCTTTCATTGCCCGTTTTCGTTATTTTGATGCCTAAATACACAAGTTCGCTAACATTTTCGATACTGTATTGACAGAATGTTGATGTCGTCCGCATAAGCCACTACTTGGCTCAACTTGTATAGTAATGTACCTCGCGTATCGACAGGTAGCTTCCGTATGACGTACTCCAGAGCCAAATTGAATAACAATGGGGCCAGCCCATCTCCCTGCTTTAGTCCGATATTTGTGTCAAAGGCATCGGTGAGTTGGTTACTGATGCGGACTTGGGAGGTTGTCGACGTCTTTGTCATTTTGGTAGGACGGACTTATTTGGCTGGGTTGCCAAAACCAAGCATTGCTTGGTACAGTAGGTTACGATCAATACGTACAATACTGTCGTATGTACGTCAATGTTGAATTCCCAGCATTTTTCAAGTACCTGCTTGTCTGTGAACAGTTGGTCTGTTGTTGATCTACCTGCCCTGAAACCACCTTGATACTCCCCAATAAGACTGTTGGCGTATGATCCGATTTTATTTTTTAAGATTTTAGAAAATATTTTCTACGCCGTATAAAGTAGTGATATGCCTCTATAGTTTTCGCACTGCAGCTTGTCACCTTTTTTGTGGATAGGGAATATAATTGATTGGCTCCACTCTTTCGGCATATGTTCTTGTTGCCAAATGTACTGGATGACTTTGTGAATAGCTTGGTGAACACTACTGCCACCATATTTGATGAGCTCCACTGGAATCTCATCAATGCCCGGCGCTTTATTATTCTTTTGGGCTTTGATGATGGAACACACCTCATCCAGAGTTGGTGGTGCCAATGGAAGCTCTCCGCAGACATCTATAGGCTCCGATGCTCTGGAGCTGTGCGGAGGATTAAGGAGGTTCTTGAAATATGATGCCCATCTTTCTTTAATCTTGATTTCATCAGCGGTTATATTGCCGCTCTCATCTCGATAGAGCGTGGTTTTGGGCTGATAACCACGTTTCAGGCTTTTTACTACTTTGTATGCTTGTCTTGTGTTATTGCTCGCTAAACTTACATCTATACTTCTCAATTGGTCACCATAGTATTTTCTTTTCTTAATCCTAATTATCTTATTCGCTACTCTTCTAAGATTTTCATAATGTTCTCCCTTCGTCCTGGTTTTCCTACCTAAGTATTCTTTGTGCGCCTGATTCTTTTTATCTAACGCATTCTGGCACTCATCATCGAACCAATCATTCCTTTTGCGCCAGGCTTGATGTCCGATCGTCTGTTCTGCCATGGTTCTGATAGCCGCTTTCACTTCCATCCAGAGCTCGTTGTGCGTCTTTAGCGATGCATCTGATAAGATGGGAGGCAGCTGGTTGTCGAGGGTCTCCGAGAAATTTTCGGCCACAGACGCCGTTTGGAGCCTTTCGATGTCAAATTTTTGTAGCGGGCTGGTCTTCGCTGAATATGCCTTTGACATACGACATCGATAGTTTAATTTGATCAAGTAATGATCTGAGTTACAATTGGCTCCTCGGTATGTACGGACGTCAAGTATGCTCGAGGCCCAATATTGTTGGATAAGCACATGATTAATCTGGTTTTGTGTGTTGCCATCCGGTGATACCCAGGTCATTTTATGAATGCGTCGTATGTGGGAAGCAAGTCGAACGTATGACTAGATTTCTGCTACATGCAAAGTCAATCAGGCGCTGGCCGTTGTCATTTGTTTCATCGTGGAAGCTATATCCTCCAGTCATTCCCCGATGAGATAGCTCATTGCCAATCTTCGCGTTGAAATCACCCAGAACAATTTTTGTGTCGTTTGTGGGCAATGAGTTGACCAGTATTTCCAGGTGATTGTCAAACGATTCCTTCGTTTCTTCGTCTTTTTCTTCGGTCGGGGCGTGAACATTAATCAGCCAGATTTTAAAGAATTTCGCTTTTATCCGGATCGTACACAACCGTTCATTGACTGGCTTAAAGTCTTATAAGACACTAGTGATCTGAAAAATACGCTCGAGAGTGCAAGGACAATTAATACCTACTATGATACATAAAATTAACTCAACTTTGTTAGCAATAGATAGTATGGTTTGTGAAATTTTGGTTACAGATTGTAAAATCTCCCAAACTCTTTTTATCGATAACAAAAATCACTTATTCTGGAAGAACGTGAGAAGGCTTAGAGCATTTCCGCCTTGAAACGAAGGTAGTGATCTAAAAAAATTATGCCACATCACTGTCCACAAAAATTCACAAGTTACTATTGCCATGACATATTAAAATTATAATTGCATCATCAAGAAAATAACAAAATATACACGGAAACAATGAAACATCATTGAAAGGATCAAGAGCGCACTTGAATGATCGCCAACTGATGACGACGTTATTACAACAACACTATTTCTGAGATTGCCAAATAACAACAATAATGAGGTCATCGCTACTTATGTTGTAGTAGCTCCTACATGTACGATAATTATAAGTCGACACTATTTTCTTTTATGCGGGTATTTATCAACTTTATGTTTTAGTTTTATCCATGAAATTCTTAAGGCTACATACTTTCTTACACTTTTTGGATTTTAAGTTTTTATTACTTCAAATTTCAATCGTTTTTTTTTATATTCACTTCAATTGTGTTGCTTTATCGGTGGCTGAGAATGAACTCCTTTTACTAGTATCTTAACTAGGCCTATGAATTAGTAATTCTTTTGACTAGTAGCAATTGGTACGACTAATAAATGTTGTCTTACTAGTAAAATTGCAACTAGTATGCTAGTACAATATGATCTCGACAATGTCATCTCGAATGTTCCAGTTAACTACCAATACTAATTAGATACTTTATAAAAAGCGCTAGAGTATACATACATGAGAATTAGAGAACTTGCGATTTAAACTGCGACAATGGATGAGTAGCGGAAGTGCTAAAAGCACCCAGAGTGATGGTGAATATCACCATTTTCCTCCTTTCCTAAGTTGTTGGAACGCCTGGTGCAAAATGTTCTTGTTGAATCAGTGAGT
The DNA here is from genome assembly GCA_963969285.1 of Odontomyia ornata. Lineage (NCBI taxonomy): Eukaryota > Metazoa > Arthropoda > Insecta > Diptera > Stratiomyidae > Odontomyia > Odontomyia ornata. The sequence continues at coordinate 490,930,414 of OZ017738.1, read as the reverse complement.
GCGTTTATTGCTCCAGAGCAACATGCGCTACACACCTGGCCGTGTTTACTGATCGCATTGCAAGGACTTTTGTTATGATTTTCCCGGTTAAATCGTGCAAACGAAGTCGGAACAGACCTCTCATCGGTTCTAGACGTGAAGTCTGAGTCGTGCCAACGAATGGTACCAACCGGTCAACCAGTCCGTGCACCCGTAATCCATTTCGCGGTGAATGCTTGTCGGCCAGCTAGATCGGAGAGGAGTTCGGTCGCAGATCTTAAAATGGATTACGCTCAATTACGTAATTCAGCCACCATTAAATGCCCGTTGCAAACGCGTCGATAACACAAACATACGGAAAAGAAACCTACTTTACTTTATTTCGTATTCATTCATCATTTCAGTCAGTCACAAAAATCTAATTTCAATTTCGCGTTCCCGAATTTTACCGACGCAGTACCAAAAAATACACTACGTTAACTCAATCCCGAAGAACTCTACGCTAAGAAAAAAAAAGCAAGACAAACTAAGGTACCGCGTACCGCAGGTGACGCGAAATCGGATTTTTAAGACCCTACCCTCGCGACGGCATACTTACCATGCACTTTCCTTCCCGCTGGAAAAACGAAGGGCGGGCTGGAAAGGAAAGTCGTGTTTAAAATAAGGAATTCATATTATTTATTTTCTGATTTAACTTTTGACTTTTTTATAATAATTCTATTCAAGTTATAATATTTTCTCTCAGCTCATCATTTTCATAGTAATCACGGATAAAAGCCACAAAAATTAAATGTGATTTAATACAAATAATTGTTGAATATTATCAGGTAAATCTAAATAGTTAATTCTTGTTCTCTTTTCTTTTGTAATAATTATATTAAAAGCTTCTTATTCTTCTTAAATTGCAGTTTTGGTTAACGTGTTCTTTTTGTTGTGTTTTTGAAACAAAAGGAAGTTGATTTTTTTTTCACTATATCAAAATTATCGGTTAACAATAAATAAATATACAATTTTTGAAAAGCACGCCCTTGATTTTATTACTGGTGGGGATATTCATGTTGATTTGAAATATTAAGTTAATTCCGAAATGAAAAAAAAAATCATTGAAATGATTGCATTCCGCTATTAAATTGATTCAACGTTAACTGATAGAGGGAGGAATAGAAAGATAATAGATTCAAAAAAATATATTTATACAGAAGGAATGTTAGGGATTTTTCCTTTTTTTGAATAAAATGAAAACCTCAATAAGCTCACTGAAGTTTTGCAGTTGGTTCGGTAGAAAATTTTCTATGGTATTAAAATATTATTGAAAGAGATCTTTTCAAGATTAATTCCTCGCATTCAAACATGATGATATTACACTTGTGCAGTGCTAATACGGTTCTCATTCTCAGACGTGCAGTTCATAGGCTTTAACCTACCTTATGAATAGGCAATACAAAATAATATTTACAAATTACTTAAGCAGATACATGAACAGAATTTTGTGAAATATTCAAAGGTACCGATTGGAAGAATACACCGCAGGTTGTATTCTAAAACATTTCCGAATATTTAAAACAGTGCATTTCTTATATTAAATAGTTTTTCATTACGTATTTACATTACAATGAACTCTCTAGAATTTCCCTTTTAAAAACTTCAACTGGCACTAAAAAAATTGTGACTAATTATAACACAATCAAATCTAAATTTTCTCGCCATTTGCAATTGTATTAATAGAATATGCGATCTACATTCGGAGTTGCGTTTTTTTTTCGTTTTAGCGGTAGGTAGTATTAGGGAGGCCAATTTTTCCTTTCAAAGTTCACGTAATAGTTCTGATTCACCACCATTTTCTTTGTCCTAAGATTTCGATATATTTATATTGACTGTACAGTTCAATAGAAATTAACTATTTGTTTCATTGTTTATGTAGTATTCAAAATTTTATTGCTCTTTAGTACAACTAAAACCCTATTATCCTCAATTTTTTCTAGTTTTCTTTTTTTTGTTTTAACTTATCATTTATCTATCTATTAACCACATATTATATTCTCAAAGAATATTGCTTCCATTTGCTTTCTAAATAATGAATAGACTTTTATTTCAATTCATAGTCTGTGTGGTCTAGTGGATAGAGCATGAACGCACAAGCCGAAGGTCCCAAGTTCAAATCTCGTTGGGAGCAACGTGATTTAGTTCAGGGGATTTTTCGGACAGACTATGAGTGTTCACTCAGTGGTGATATGTACTGATTTAATCAGATCATATCATAGCTGAGCAGGCACAGGGGAGCATGGTACTGACCAAACCAACTTCCGAAAAAATCAATACGGTCATGAAAAATAAGATACTCTACCTATCTCTAAGCGAAGGCCCGAGAGGGGCTGTGGTGCTACAAAGAAGAAGATTATTTCAACTCTTGATAATTAAGTTCCAACACCAAAACATGCAGAGGGATTAAATTATACCATGCATTTAATTAATCAGCTTTCCCCTCAGGTATATTCAAAAGTAATTAAAAAAAAAGTATTCCGGTTTATGTATACTGACATGTCATAGTTGATTTCCATCAGGAACCAACCGAATTCGGAGCGAGTCAATGAGCTAGTCAAGTTCAGTTAAAAGATCGTTGAGTCTTACGATTTAAGAATACGGACAGTTTGCAGTACCAAGTTGAACCGTAGAAATCAACAAGCTGCCAAATCTATAATTAAACCTTTTACGCTCGGTTGAACGCCCCTTTTCCTTGGTGGTTAGCAACTCCGTTTTGATTCCTACTGACATAGCCTTCGATAATAATCTGTAGAATTTGGCTAGTTTCAAAGGCTGTTCCAGGCAGCAGAATAACTGGCGTTGAAACATGTCCAGGTTCAACGCCTAATATATTTGGATATTCATCGTCTCCAAAATCTGTTATCTCTCGGGCTTGGTCTATCCAAGGATTGCAAATGACTGTGTCGAGGAAATTGTATTTTTGCAGCCTCCTCTTTCGTCCGGAGACAACATTCGCAATAGTATGTATGTTCTTGTGGTGTATGTTGATATATTCTATCGGTCCATTTGCCTATTGTAACAACTTCACGACTTTCTTGGTAGGTAACACCATCTCTAGTCTTATCAATAAATGTACAACCGTATAAATCTGTTATTTGGCATCGGCGCACATCGGGAACCTTCAGGTAGGTATGTAGGAGTAAATTGAATGAAAAGGTTAAGCCCTTACTAGGGTTGTAAACACCGATATGAAAGTGCAGTTTTTTTCACGTAGTATTAATCGGTACTTTATTCGAAATGGATAATCCCACATTGATCTAGTAAATTCATAACCCTAAATAGATGGAAAATAATGCTTCGACATCGCCATTGTGTTCAGGAGATCGTTCTAATAATACTTGCAAATCCATGTTGCGGTCTGAGCTCCTCTATAATACATTAGCGCTAAACTGTGACACCTGTCTTGTCCGGCCGTATCCCATATTTCCAATTTGACTGCCGTATCATCTATGCAAAGCTCTTGCGTAAAATACTATACCTATCGTACTTTCTTGGTACTCGTGGAATTGTCCTTTGACAAAACGTAAAACTAACAATGACTTGCCAACAGCCGATTCACCCAGCAGGACCAATTTAAATTGACAAATCTTATTTTTCAATGCACCCTTTCGTCGTGGTTCACTCGCTTGCCTATTTTCTCATGCGAAAGTGGTTGTGTGGATAGGTCCGCATCTTCGCTCGAAGAAATCCTCTTTATTTTGTGGCACGAGGTGAATTTCTTGCTCCAAATCCCGCTGCTCGGCAATTCGCATAAACTCCAATTGGGGTTATGTCCACTGGCCGGTCGAGGAATGTCCCAGTTGGTTCACTGTTTTCCAATGCTGAAAAAAGATTTGGCTGATGACATTTCCCTCTTAGCGAATTATGTTAGTGCTGTAGAAGGATTCCTTACCTTGTTGCGAGTCGTGCACTTAACTTGTAATGACCTTTTTTTCTTTTTTGGTTGCCTTTGGCTACCACGAGACGACTCTACCCTGACCCATTTTGACAGTTTCGACCGACTCCAACTGCCGTCAGCTTCGGGTGACATTCCTCGACTCAAACTGACGTAGGATGGGAATGTCATCCAAAGCTGACGTTCGCTCGAAAGCCATATGGCAGCGATGCGCATGTGTGCGAGCCGGCAGTGGCGTAGGGTCGACTCATTACACTTAAGATAACCAAAAGCAAATCGATGGCGTTTTTGCCGTTTTCTCACCTTACCTTTCGGTCATGTCATGTGGTATAACCTCTTTCCCTTTTCAACCTACATCCGGCGTTCCACAGGGTTCCATCTTTGGTTCTCTTCTTTTTCTGTTGTTTATAAATGATGTACCTTCTGTGATAACCTCTCCCTGCATTTTGTACACTGAGGATTGTAATATATTTCGAGAAATAAGGTCCGGTTAAGACTGAATCTTCTAAACATAATATTTCTAAATGTCATAAAATGGCCTTTGCACTTAGGCCTCTCCTCTAGTTTTTGAGTATAAACGGTGCAATGATTTTCTCACGGAGGAGCACTCTTTCAAATATCGTGGAGTAACACCTGATGCTAAGTTCAAGTTTGATATTCAAATGCTTAATTTGGTAGTGAAAGCATCTAAATCTTCGGAATACATGCTCAGACACGTGATAAAGTTTCACAATATTCATGCCTCTGTCAGATTATTCGTTTGTCTAGTTCGTCCAAGTCTGGAATATAGCCTCCTCAATATTCTTACCTTGTATCTTCCTTGGAACACTCGTATGTTCAGTGCAGATTTACGAGAATCTTGTTTTATAAGTTCAACCTACCCTATCAATCCTATAAGAATCGTACATCTTTTTTCCGTTTTTCTACTTTGGTGTCTCATACTCTTTGCATACGAGTATTTTGCTTACTATTTCCTTATCCTTTCGAAGGATGAGCTCGTCATTTAACATGCGATAGTTCCACAATATGACAAGCGTGAAGATTAAATCAACTTTATTAAACAGCCTTTGTGAATATTGAAGTATATATCTTGGAGAACATGCACGTTTTTTGGCATGGTATATACTTATGATCAATTTTCAAAACATATGCTGTATCAATTCTTTTTTGAATTTCATAGGCTGATTGGCATTGAAAAAGTTACTTTTGCGGAAAAAATTAGAAAACTGTTTAAGGTAGAGCTAAATACAAAGAGCGGAAGTATTCCGGTTAGGACAAATGAATAGTTCACTCCTGAAAAATTTACACAGAAATGAATAGTTCAGTGAAAAGGTTATCTATAGTTAAGTTAATGGAAACATCAGGTAAAAGAAGAAATAAAACCTCTATTTCTTTTCCCAAGAAGGTCACCAAATAACAAGGGTAAAGGCGAGAGCATGCAAGCTGTCAAATCTTAAGATGTAAAAGATGACTTAAGAGAATCATTCAGTTCTACCTTAGTTACGGAAGCTTTACGGGTATAATTTATTTTATTATATGAACCTTAAGAACAACAATAATTTTTTAAACTCCTGCCTTCCTATTCATCCGTTTGTCTGTCTGTCAGTCTGCCCGGTCATCAGAATTAATAGCAAAAATCTCCTTGGGGCAGCACATTTGACCATGCCAGCAACGATCTCTGAGAAAAGTAGACCCCTATCAGTAATTCCCCTCTTGCGTTCACCCCAGGGGGGCAGCTGCAATTGAAGCCATTAGCTACCAAGGTACGTATGTGTGCAGCTGAATAGTTGTCATCGATATTTACCAACTTTGCGCAAACATCAGTCAATCATACTACACTGTGAACAGAAACATCCTGTTAATCAAAGATCAAGTGTCACAGAAGCAAGGATCAATTCAAACAAAAATATAGAAACAATGAAATGAAAACTTAAATTAGTTTATGCTAGTTCATGTCAGTTCCGACAAAAAACTTAAACGCTCAAAAAATGCATCATTTTTGACACTACAGGAGTGGGTCTATTCATAACAATCTTGGCATTGTAGCCAAGCTTCTGTACTGAACTTATAAACTTCAAAACAAACAATACAATATTTGACATCTTTATCTTCCCCATCTATATCTTAATTAGAATTATTCATTTGGACTCTGTCGGTTCTTCTTTTAACTACGTTTTTCGCTTTTAGCTTGGGGTCTAAATTGTTTAATTTTGGAACATTTTTATCATTAATATTTTTCTTTTCTTTGCCTCTAACTTTTAATTTTTTATAAATATGTATCTATTGCACTTTTTTCTTAAGATTTCCAATCTTAGATTTTAATGGAGGTGGCGCTTTTAGAAGCCATACCAGACCCAAAAAGAAAATTCTATTGCATGTAACGGTGTACGAAAGTGTGAAGAAAGGGATTGGTTGAGTCGACGTCAGAGGAGAAATCTTATATGATATAGCAGGTGCTGAAAGATGTGGACTCTAAAGTTTCTTTCTGTGTAAATTTTTCAGTAGTGACTTGGGCGCTAGTTTGGTTCTCGTGCCGATCAGTTTGCTCAGGGATGACTTTTTCGTTAGGTTGGCTAATGACGCTAGCCCAGGTAAAGTCGATACATGCGAAAATAGCTTTATTATATAGCATCTTAAAAGTGCTACAGAGCATACTTCCCCTGTGCTGAACTGGAAAATAGACATGAGTGTTAAAAGATTACGCTGTTGGAAGTCACCTGGATGGGATGATATGACTGGCAAGATGTGTAAAAACATCTGGCGACCCGTGCCAGACTATGTTCAGTACCTTTTCTCCAAGTCCTTTGAACAAGGCAGCTTCCCCGTTGATTTTAAGTGTGCCAAGGTGGTTCCTGGCTCGCCAAGATTGTATTGGGGCATCTCGCTACGAACATCACTTACGAAACGGATGGAAAGGGTCATGGTCCAGAGATGGGAAGAGTTGGTTTCTGAAACTCTGTCGGATAGGCAGTACGGTTTCCTTACGGGACATCTATGGTACGTGCAAGTGTGCAAAATTATATCTAGGAGTCTTCATTGACTTCAAGGGTGGTTTTGACTATCTGAGTTGGCCGGCAGTCCGCACTAAATTAATTTCGGTTTATGCAAGGAACAAGGGCTTTGGAGGAACTTCTTCTCGGACAGAAGTACATTTGTTCAGGGGTTGTGGGACAAAATGGAAATGTCAGTGCAAAGAAGATGTCTTCAGGGGGTCTGTAGTGGGTCCATTTATATGGAACTTTGTTATGGCTCATTGAAATCGAATTAGTTAACCTCATCGTGGACGGTCTACAGCTCCAAAATACTGAAGCATATTCACCTCTGGGAGCACGCGCTACCCGACAGCTGAAGGAGTTACTTGAGCGTCACAAAAGGCGCATTACATCTGCTCTAAAGTGTGTTGTTGATACACGTGAAGTCACCGCAACTTCCCGCCAATTTGCTGCAACTCCCAGATCAACTGCTGTAAAATATGTCGTTCGCACTATCCTGAAAAAGACGCCACGCTGTTTAAGCTGCACCAGACGAGGCCACTATCAAAGTTCCTGCCCTTACGAGAAGCGTGCACCAGGTTCATGCTTCAAATGTTGGGAGATTGGATATCAACACCGAGATTGCCCGTACTCAAAGAAAGTCATGAGAGTTATCGCAACACCAACACCGCTACCTACGTTAACGAACCTAAGAACGATAATGGTATATCTGACGATGAAACTAATAGCGTCCTCAGCTCAATTAATCTGGTAAGTGTTGCTTTTACTTATAGTCGGGGAGAATATACAGAAATGATAAAACGTTTGTCCCTTTTTGACACCGGCAGTCCAATTAATTTTGCGAAACGATCTACAGTCACTATACTCATTGGCAATAGAACCTTCGATACGAGACACCATGGCTTAGGAAATGCAACGATAAAAACGTACAGTAAGGTCGATACCTATATGAAATTTCTCTTTTAGTGATTCCAGATGAAAGAGTATCACTACCCATAATCTCAAGCCAAACTTTCCTAAAGGAATTGAATATTTATCTTAATAAATTCAAAGATATTTATACCCAAATGCATAGTCATAAGAATAAAGCGTTTCAAAAAGACAAAAGTTATTTCTGTGCCTTTAAACCGACAAATAGTAAAGGACTGACCGGTTCATGTGTTAAATACAAACGTCTTGAGGAAGCTACCTATGAACTTAACAACATTAGATCTACTGATAAAAACTACATTATCCCCAGATAACACAGGAACCCTAGAAATAAATATCTCCCTGAGCAAAACCACACTGAAGCCCTTAGAAAGACCATTTACGAAACCCTTTTTGAACCCATTGAATCTCATTGTAGTTCACCTAAATAATAACACTCAGTTTCACTGCATGCCACAAAGATTATCTTACCACGAGCAAACGGAAGTTCAGAAGATCACAGGAGAGCTACTAAAGAAGGAGATAATAAGACCTAGTAATTCCCCATACGCTTCTGCCATAGTGTTAGTAAGGAAGAAAAGCGGTGAATTGAGAATGTGTGTGGACTACAGAGCCCTAAACAAACAGCCCATACGAGACAAATTTCCCCTGCCACCTATAGAAGACTGCATCGATTATTTGTCAGGAAAGAAGTTCTTTTCAATTTTAGATCTACGTAATGGATTTCGTCAAGTTAGAATGGCACCTGAATCTGTTAAATACAGAGCATTAGTAACTCCAAACGGTCACTATGAATACTAGTGATGCCCTTCGGACTGAAAAATACTCCTGCTGCATTCAGGCGCTCTATATGCGAAATATTTGCAGATATGCTCGAGTCTGGATCTATTGTCGTCTACTTGGATGGTATACTGATTGCAGCCGCATCCCTTGAAGACCATATTGAGTTGCTAGATCGTATCACCTAAAAGAACCTTGAGTTGAAATTGGGAAAATGTAGATTTGCATTTGAAGAGATCAAGTATTTAGGGTACTCTGTCAGTGCCTCTGGAGTGCGTCCAATTGAGACCAATATAAAAGACATCAAGCAATATCCTGTACCAGAAGGAACTTAAGACGTTCTTAGGATTGTTCTCCTATTTTCACAAGCTCATCCCATTATTCTCAAAAATAACCAAACCGCTGCGATACCTCACCCGCGCGTGTGTAGCCTTCGAATTCACTGACGAATGTAACGTGGCCTTCATTGAACCACGCACTAAGTTAGCCGTTCATTGCGATGCTAGCTCCTCTGGCTACGGAGCAATATTGTTACAAAGACAAGTCGATAATAAGTTCCAGCCTGTACTATTTTTTTCGAAAGCTACCAAACCCGCTGAATCTCCTTATAACAGTTTCGAACTGGAGATGTTGGCCATTATTTATGCACTGAGGCGCTTCCGACTTTATTTAGAAGGCATAGCTTTTAAGATAATAACAAATTGTAATTCTCTGACGCTCACTCTTAACAAAAGATATGTATATCCATGAATCGCCAGATAGGCCCTCGAGCTTGAGAAATATAACTACACAATACAGCACCGAAGCGGAGTATCCATGGGTCACGTAGACGCATTGAGCCGTTGCTACACTTCTTGCCCTTCTTCAAATGACGAACCAACAACTGATACTGAGTCTAGAGCTACTATTTCTAATGCAAAACAGAATACGGATCCTTGGTGCGTCACTTGCACTCTTAATTACGCTCAACTTGACTTTTCCTTAGACCATTACCCTGAATCAACCAAAGCCAGTACTAATGCCCCTCGCTGTCCTGTCCTTATGTCCGCTGTCCCTTATGCCAATACTGACGACCCTTTCATGTATCCTGCTATTAGAATCAATAATTACGTACAAGTCTCTCATGACAATGCTAACATCCCGCAGACGCCCCACCCGGAAGCACAAGTGATGTAACTGTTGACAGTGAGGACTTAGACTTTTTGATCCAAGTCACGCAAAACACAGACGAACGCATCCAAAAACTTCGCGAACAACTAAGCTTATGCCCAGTCCTAGGTTACCAGTTATTTGATGGTCTTATCTTTATAAGAAAAGAATCCGGACAAACGCAAATGTACGTACCATTAGAAATGGAGGATAATGTAATTCGTTTGACGCATGAAAAGATTGGTCACCTAGGAATAGAAAAAACGTATGAGCAACTGAAGAAACACTATTGGTTTCCGAACCTGAAAGGGAATATTCATAACAAACTGCGTAAAATGTATCATATACTCGCCACCGCATCGTTCCAATGAACATAATCTCTATAACATACCGAAGGAACCAATACCATTTGATACTGTACAATTGAACTACTTCGAGCCTTTATCTACTATCAACTCAACTGTTAGTTGTAGATGGATTCACTAAATATGTTAAACTATATCCAGTTAACTCAACAAATACAGTAGAAGTTATCAATAGTCTTGATAAATATTTTAGTTATTACAGTCGTCGCAGACGCATAATAACTGACCGAGGAACTTGTTTCACCTCTTTGGATTTTAGCACATACTTGGCTAAACAGAACATTGATCATGTGAATGTTGCCGTCGCCTCTCCACAAGACAACGGGCAAATGGAAAGGGTAAATAGAGTTTAAAACCATTAATCGTGCCGATTGGTCTACCCGTTTGTCTCAGATTGAGTATGGCATTAACAATACCATCCATAGTATCACTAAACAGTCTCCTAGTAAACTTCTGTTCGGGATAAAGCAGAGGTAAAATTGTGGCCGAATTAACTGAATACTTAAGGGAGAAGACAGATGAGGACTCAGATTGAAAACTAGATGACCTAAGGGTACGCGCTGCCTCCGCCATTCAGAAGTCACAGGCCTACAACCTCCAGTACTTCCAAAAACACAGCAATCCGCCCCAAACTTATAATGTAAGAGAATACGCGTCATTCGTAACGTGGAAACCACCGTTGGCGCGAATAAGAAACTAATTCCTAAGTACCGCGGACCGTACCTTATACACAAAATATTACCAAATGACTGATGCGTTATTAAAGACATTGAAAATTGTCAACTGACTCAGTTGCCTTATGACGGGAATTGTAGAGTCCTCGCGAAGACATATGTGGCTTTTGTAGGGATCTGGACCACAAACCACGGAAGTACAAAGCAACACCAACCCTTTTGAAACCGAATTGTCACTTGAAATTTTCTTTTCATATTGTAACCTTAGAAAAGAGAGAGAAATCCCGAATTGTCACTTCAGATTTGCTGTTCGTATTTTGACAATTATTTGAGGTCGACTAACTCGTCAGATTAGCCAAGCTGTAATGAAAATTTGGTTTGTATAAAAACCACTAGTTAATGCTTGTATAAGAACTATTAGTCAGCGCATGAACCATTCTACTGCTGTAATCCGAATTGATTTGTACAGGGATAGGTAATAGAAAGGAGAAGAGACGGAGAAAAACTAACAGGAGGATTTTAAATACAACTGCTGTGCTAACTAGACGGGTTTTTTTATTTGTCCGCGAGTTTGTAAAGTTTTTATAAAAAGGTCGATTGTAACATATATATACACACATAATATATATATATATATATATATATAAATATATATATATATATATATATATATTTATATATATATATATATATATATATATATATATATATATATATATATATATATATATATATATATACGAGTATATATATATATATATATATATATATATATATATATATATATATATATATATATATATATATATATATATATATATATATATTCACATGTGTCCATTAAGTAATGAGACTAATTATATTGCCGCGCTTGTGGAAAACCTGCGACCTTGAAATTCTCTTCCTGTTCCTCGACATCCTTTCCCTCTCCATTGATATGTTGACCATTGCTCTAGCTTGTTTAGTTCACCTGCTGTGTCGTGTTGAGTAAACGTGTGTTGGTGGTGCTCGTCACGAAAATGGAGAAGCGAGCAACGCGTCGCGATAAAATTTTGCGACAGATTGGGCAAAACAGCTTCGGAAACGCACGCTAAAATTGTTGGTTTTTCCAATAAGACCCGGGAACCGAACGCCAAAGCTCACAATGGTTGTCTCCGCACGCTCTCCGCCTGAAAAAGCTCGCATGAGCAAGTCGAAGATGAAAACGATGATTATTGCCTTTTTTGATAGCCGTGGAATCGTCCACAAAGAATTTGTTCCATCAGGGCAAACCGTAAATCAAGTCTGCTATCGCCAAGTACTTGGTGCGCCCAAACACCGCCCGTAATTGAATCCTTCATCACAACAACGCACCGTGCCACACCGCCCTCAGCATGTCCCAGTATTTGGCCTCTAAACGGATCGCCGTGTTGCAACAGCCGCCTTATTCGCCCGTTATTTAACCGTGTGACTTTTTTTCCCTAGAACAAAATCAGTGGTCAAAGGAACCCATTTTGAGTCGATTACGGACATCCAGGCGGCTGTGACGAGGGTACTCGTGGACATCCCACTCGAAGCGTTCCAGAAATGTTACGAAGCATGGAAAACGCGCTAAAATCGTTTTATAGCTGCCCAAGGGGACTACTTTGAAGGGGATGGCAGAGTTGTAGAATAACCTCTAAATATACGATTTTTATGGAATCAGTCTCATTACTTAATTGTCACACCTCGTATATGTATCCCCTTGACAATTCAATCACCATCCTTAAATCTCGGCCAGTCCTTCAATTTACCCTCTAAATTAGCCTGTTCTTTGCTTTCTTCGATCCTTGGAGTTGATCTTGATTTCCAATGATCCGTTACAGAGCTCCATGGTACTAAATTATTGGCCAACCAGGAGTTCAGCTCTGAAAATTTTTGCTGTGAATTTCAATCACTATATCTTTGGGAAATTCTTCAACTAGTTCTGAAACTGAATTCTCCTCTAAATTAGCTTGTAACTTAGAACATTGTTTTAATGCTTTTATTTCGCACGTTGTACTACTGTGAGTGTAATTTCCCAGTATGATTTTTATGGCCATGCTGTCGATCGAGGAAATAAGTCACCTGAAATTTTAACGAGCACATATAGAAATTGTTATAGATTACAAAAATAAAACTACCGCTTTTTCATTCAGGAAACAATCTTCAATTGCTGTTGCCAATTTTTTTAAGTCACTGTAAGTCGTTCTGCCTTTATTTGAAGCGTAAGCGTCAACAATAAGGCGCGTTAGGTCCTTCGGATACTTTGAACTTAAATCCGGACATTTTTCCTATGCAGACGGAATCACCCGTCCTTTTACTGGTTTCTCTAAAAGCTTTCTAACGTTATCGTGTTCAATAGAAGAGCATGGAGAACTAAGCTGGGATGACAGAGTGGAGATATCTTTTGATATCTTTTCCAACACACTTAAATATTTATCAGTACTCTCCTGATCAGTTGCGAGGGGCTTACCCTGCGTAACAATTTATTAAGAAAATATTTAAAAAAAACTAGAGTCAAACTTACATTAGATTTTCTCCATTCGCGTAAACCATTGCAGAAAAGAATTTTTTCTTCAAAGAATCCGCTCGAGTAATGATTTTTAAATAGATCATCTATTTATCTATACGCAATAGCTTCCAGATGTTTAAATTTGTTGATACCAAATGTATCCAGCAAAATAATCCATGAGGGTGAAAATCCCCAAAATGCGAAAACGTTTTTCACTTCCGCTGCTTCAGTAACGTCAAAATTTATCGGAGACACTATAATCGTTGGTATATTCTCCTCCAGAGCATAATCAGAATGTTGCCAATAATTTGCCATTTCGAAAGTTTAGCGCTAAGTTATCGATAGATAACACAAAATAATATTTTGTAAATTTGCATGGTTACCAAAAAATTCGAGCACTCAATTCTACCACTTTCAACTAACTCTAACACTGTTCACGTTTCACTGCACACTTTGATCAAAATATAACTCAAACGAATTTAAAACCAACGGTAAATATTTACACTTAAACCGTTGCCTTCTTACTCAGGCCCGAAAGCGGAAACACTACGTCACGTGGCGAACTAACCTCTTCGAGTAGCCTCATCAGTGCCATCTAGTGCTGTTTAATTCAAACAAATTTTCTAAAAAAATTTGACAGAATATATAACTGTATTTTGAAATTTTATCAGTACTATGTCAATGATTTATTTTAAATATGAGGTCTCGAAAACATTAGCGCGCAAATATATGCATTTTATTCTCGTTTGTATCATTTCGGCTAAATTTCCTCTGAGAAATGTCATATTTGACAATCTCAAAAGCCTTCTTCCGGCCTACTGAGATGCTGCTTTCAAGTTTTTTGGACAACGGCAACGCTTAAACGTCTGTTTTGAATCAAAACTCAAACGAATTTAACATCAACGGTAAAAGTTTACCTCATCAAATTTCATCATTTGATTTTTAAGAAGAAACCTTGTCAAATTGAAGGGAACTCTTTTTAGTTTATCACCAAAGGCACAACATTCTAAGAAACTCAATTCGCTTTGCTGTCAAATTGAAAATTTTCCCTATTAACTCAATTGGAACCTCTTTGTTAATAAAAAGTGACTTGTTCATTTCAATAAGCTGATCATTTTGTTTTTTAAGCAAATATGAGTACATATTAAATCAATAAGACATCTTTACGAAAAATTAAAACAAACCCAATATTATAGAAGAATTTCAAGAAAAAAAGGCTATTAAATATTTAATAAGCAAATCTCATGAAATTTAAATAAAAATTTCTCTAACACTAAGTGATTAATTTTAAAAATACTCATTGTCTTCCATTAAGGCTTAAATTCAGGAAGTGTTAAATATAATTTGAATTTTTGCGCCTTTTTGTGCTAACGCAAACTTAGCGATTCCTTCTTGCCTATTTTTTAATTACTCCGCTCTGTGACATTATAGCGAGTGTATTCTTGTATAACGAGTGTATTCTTATACATTATTATGGCGAGCGTATTTTTTGTGAAATAAAGGCAATTAGGTACCAGTGTATTTAAGTGGAGCTTCATTTAATTTATCAGCGCACATACACCTACTGTGCCGTCTCAATGGCTATGTCATCTCCAGACCACATTCCCCTAAATCAATCTTTTCCTAAAAACCAAATTCAATTAAAGGTAATGCAGGATTCCATTCACATGAATCTAGTAAAGACAGTCATTACTTTTTATGGTTTAGTAATGAAGCATTAAGCAAATGAAAACAAACTCAAGCAAAAATGTGTCATCACTCCTCCCAGCTGCAATAACTGGATAACTTCATTTTATTACGATAGAAGTTACTATCAAATAGCCGGTTAATAGGATATACGAAGAAATAACCGTTGCCTCATCAAATAAGATGTTTGCAAGCCAGCGCTCTTGACTAGCACATATTAACATAGATAACGTTTTCCATTACGCCTCGCCATAAAAGCAAAAAATCAATTAAACTAAGAAATACGAAGACCACTCTTCACCTACAACATAATTTCCATCGTCGTAGCATTATTGTGATATCAATTAAGTCCGCACTATAAGACTGTCGATCGTTTCTCTTAAGTCCTAAAGTATCTGTTTTCATCGTCTTCTGACTTAACCAACCCAACCTAATCAGTCCAGGTACGTGGAAGTTTTTGCTCATCAACATTCCAGGCATATTGTTGTTGCCTAGAACCCGAGTCGAGCGCAGAACTCAATCTATTTGTGCGGCATACATATATAATCATTTTAGGTAATCGCTCGCCAGCCAGCAACGTATAAATTCCGTTCAAACCTCACGATTTCGATAACATACTCATTTCCAATTTATTGCGAGTGGCGAAGCAGCTTAAGAGCTCAGGCAGGAGTGGCAGCAGCAGTCGCGGGAATCAAATAAGTATCAAACTCCAGGCGAAAGAAGGCTTGGGGACTTAATGAGCCAACCTAATTAACACAAAATAATTATCTGTGAATTCCATTTCAATCTAATCCCAACTTTTAAGCTCCTCAAAATGTATCGACAGTGCCGAGATGCTGGAACGTATTTACGTGTATATCAGCGCAATGGCTCCTTGTGCTCGGCCTACGTGAACTCCAACTCCTGCGCCGATTCGAGTTTACATAATATGACTCAACTGAGTGTTGCATTCTGTTAGTGGACCTGTGGGGAAACAGTAGCGCGTTTTTTTTAACAATTAGGGGCACATATTTAATGTCTGCATCGTAAAATTTGATAAGTTGCTCATAATTCGGCAGTAAATTCATCAGAGATTAACTTATTACGACCTGGATGAATCATGAAGGATTCAGCGTCATATGGGAGAAACGATTAGATTCCTAACTTCAAACCAAGGGAAAATTCAAACAAATAATCTGAGATGCAAATATACAAAGACCTGAACCAATTTGGGTTGATGTAAGCATTTTTGACTTAATATTAGAGGCAGCTTGCGATAAAGTCCCAACAAATGAAACTGTTAGTTTGCTCCGTTTCATCCTAAGCTTATCATAAAAATGGTGAATCGAGTAAAATCCCTGGCAAACTTTTCCCCCATCTCATCTCCCCGCGTATACACGCCGCTGACATCTATCTTACAGTAAACAGACAATCTTGGAAGAAATAAAGTTGTCGTGAGTGAGACTCTGATTTCCGTAACGAGCTGCCGTCACCTCAGATAAACGAAGAACGCTTTGCTTCGTCTCAGCTCCACTCACACAGCTTCCAGCCAGCCGCCAATGTTGATGCGATACCGTATCCCAACTTCCCAAATGCAATCGCCAGTACATAACGCACACATCCAGCCAATCCACCCACATTTTCCCATTTCCACGCAGGGCAAGCCCTGTTTAACGGGTGCTAAACAAAACAATTGGAAATAGAGGGAAACAAGCAAGAAACAAGTCAGCCAGCAAAACAATTCAATATGTGAGTCTCCGATTGAGTTGAGGGAAAAACAGGAATGTCGCGCCAGCACCGTTCAGGCGCGAAAGAGATGGAATTGGAAACTAGTTCCTAAACAAACATCTAACAGCCCGCGGCCGCCCAGTCGGCAGTAATTGAGTTGTGTTCCACGTTCCCTTAACCAGACCACTACCAAGGCGTTCCCTGCCAAGCTCCGCCTAGCAGGGATTGTGTGGGAGATGTAGTAGAATGGAGGTGTGTATGTATCGATTAATCTCAGCTCGACTGAGAGTGGGCAACTGGAGATGCCTGGGCTCGGGTCTAATAAAGATACAACGGATACGGTGTCAGGTTGGTTGAGTGTGCGGACGCGGACGACCGACGGCGAAAGATTGGGTCGGGATCGGGTTTAGGACTGGGAGGTGCGTGCAGCATGTGTGGCCTGGGCTTGAGCATGACTTGGGCCGACCCACCGTCGGCGTTGGATTGTTCAAATCCAGTCGTTCTCGACGAGTTCTCACTCAAATGTCTGTCAGATTTCAGATGACATCTGACTGTGTCGCATAGAGTGGTGAAGTGCGCGGTTTTTTTGAGACGGGATTAAGTTTCCTCCAAAAGCCAGATTGAGATTTAAATTTAGTCATTTCGGATTATTGAGGTGTCAGTGCCACACGTCCGACGTCGTCCGTCCAGATCTCGTCTTAATTATCAACGAGCATTACATGCGTTGTGATTGGTGACTAATAAAAGTGAGAAATTGTCGCTTTAATATTTTCCGTTGATCTTAACTGAAACAACTTTTTTTGGAATTGTGTACACGTACTTTAAGTGATAATTGACTATGACAGTTTTTGTGTTATTTTGTATAAGAATTAATTAGATACTGAGAGAGTGCAATACAGCAAGCCTGACTCAAGATATAAAACTTAGACAAAGTGTTTTAAGTGTGAATTGTAGCAGTGAGCGATGGCCCTGGAAGACCGCGTAAGTCCTCAGAGTGCTCCAAGTCCGCCAGGAGTTCCGCACTCTCCGCAGAGCACAGCGTCGCCAGCGATCCTCGACATGAGTCTCCACACACAACGGCTTCATAGCCCAATGCATCCAATGGAGAATCAAACAAATTTAATTTCGGTCTTCAGCCAAAAGATGTCGCCGCCAGTACTGAATGATGATCGTTACTCTGCAAATGAACATGATGAGGACGACGAAGAGATTGTAATCAAGGAAGAGGAGGAGAATGATTCCGTGATAATGGACGACCAAGACCATCACGAAGAAATGTCAATTGGATCTCGGCCTCCGCAAATCGCCCCCATCAGCTTTTCAATTATGAATATTTTGAGTGACCGTTTCGGACAGAAGAAATGCCTTCCTGAGAAGAAAACCAATGGTACGATATTTCGTCCTTTCGAGATTTCAAGACAGAGTCCATCACCTCAACCTGTTATTGAGAAATCTGCATTCACTCGACTGATTCCTGAAGTGATTGATTACAGTCGACCACCACCGCCCCCCGCTGTCCTGCCAAATCCGTTGCTCATTGAGCGCGCAAATTTTTTAAATTGCTTTAATCCTGCGACATACCCACGAATTCATGAAGAAATTTTGAATAGTCGGCGAGGAGGTGGTCGCCTAAATGAAATGAAAATTCCTCCATTGGGAAGCTTATGCAAAACAGTTTCGCAGATTGGACAAACAACTTTGCACCACCCGCAACAATCGCATTGTTTAGCAAGTCCGCCTCCATCCTCATCAATATCCTCGTCATCCGCATCGTC